>CM040432.1:63894372-65379372 GCA_022702705.1 Papilionanthe hookeriana x Papilionanthe teres | reverse complement strand
ATATATATATTCATTAATAAATAAATATATATATATATATATATATTTATTTAATATAATTTTTTTATTTTAAATATTTTAAGTATAGTATATTATTTATAAATATAATTTCAAATTTATATCATATATATATATATATATATATATATATATATATATATATATATATATATATATATATATATATATATATATATATATATATATATATATATATATATATATATATATATCTATACATATATATATATATACATAGATATATATACATATATATATATATATAGATACATATATATATATATATATATGTATATATATATATATATATATATATATATATATATATATATATATATATATGTATACATATATACATATATATATATTTATATATATATATATATGTAAAAAAATATATAATATTATTTTTTATTTTTTATAATTTAGGTACGGTATATTATTTATAAATATAATTTAATAATAAAAATATTTAATATTTAAAAAATTGTAAATAAATAAATAAATATATATATATATATGTATATAGAGGTACATAAATACATATTTATATATATAAAAAAATTTATTTAATATTATTTTTTTATTTTAAATATTTAAAGTATAGTATATTATTTATAAATATAATTTATTTATAAAAATATCTAATAATTAGAAAAATTATAAATAAAAAAATATATATAGAGGTACATAAATATATATTTATACCTATAATAAAATTTATTTAATATTATTTTGTTATTTTAATATTTTAAGTATAATATATTATTAATAAATATAATTTAATTATAAAATTATTTAATAGTTAAAAAATGATAAATATATATATATATATATATTAATTTATATAATATTATTTTTTTATTTTAAATATTTTAAGTATAGTATATAATTTTAAATATAATTTATTTATAAAAATATTTAATAGTTAAAAATTATATATATATATATATATATATATTTATATAATTTTATTTTTTTATTATAAATGTTTAAAGGATAGTATATTATTTATAAATATAATAAAATTATAAAAAGATTTAATAATTAAATAAATTATAAATAAAAAAATATATATAGGTATATATATATATATATATATAAATTTATTTAATATTATTTTTTATTTTAACTCTTTTAAGTATAGTATTCTATTTTTAAATATAATTTAATTATAAATTTTTTAATAATTAATGAAATTATAAATATATATATATATATATATATTTAGATATATAGAAATTTATTTTATATTATTTTTTAATTTTAAATATTTTATGTATAGTATATTATTTATAAATATAATTTAATTATAAAAATATTAAAAATTTAAATAAATTATAAATATATATATATATATATATATATATATATATATGTATATATATATATATATATATGATTCTTTTTATTTTAAATGTTTTAAGTATAGTTTATTATTTATAAATGTAATTTAATTATAAAAATATTTAATAGTTAAGTAAATTGTAAATAAATATATTTATAGGTTCATATAAATATATATATATATATATATATATATATATATAATTTTATATAATATTTATTTTTTATTTTAAATTTTTTAAGTATAGCATATTATTTATAAATATAATTTAATTAAAAAAATATTTAATAGTTAAAATAAATTATATGGGTATAGTTATATATATAAATTTATTTAATATTATTTTTAAATTTTAAATCTTTTAAGTATAGTTTATTATTTATAAATATAATTTAATTTTAAAAATTTTTAATTGTTTAGTAAATTATAAAAAGAAATATATATAGGTATATATAAATATATAAATTTATATATATATATATATATATATATATATATATATATAAATTTATTTAATATTATTCTTTTATTTTAAATATTTTAAGTACGAGATATTATTTGTAAATATAATTCATTTATTAAAATTTTTAATAGCTAAATAAATTATAAATAATTTAATATATATGTATATATATATATATATATATATATATATAATTTTATATAATATTATTTTTTATTTTAAAATTTTTAATTATAGTATATTATTTATAAATATAATTTAATTATAAAAATATTTAATAGTCAATTTTTGACCTAATGACCAATTAATGACCAAATAAGTCAATCTCTAACCAAAAAGTTAATTTTTCTCAAAATAATCAATCCTCACCCAATAACAAACACATTGGCCCAACATGACAACTTTTGACCAGAAAGTTAATTTTGGTCAAAATTGTCAATTTTTGACCTAATGACCACCCATTAACTCAATAGGTCGACTTTTGACCAAAAGTCAACTTTGGTCAAAATGGTCGATTTTGACCTAATGACCTACACGTTGACCTAATATATCAAATTTTGACCAAAAGTTTTCTTCGATCAAAATGGTGAAATCGTGACTCAATTACTATCTCATTGACCAAATAGGTCAACTTTTGACTAAAAAATCAACTTTGGTCAAAATGGTCAATTTTTAATCCAATGCCACCCCGTTGACCCAATGGGTAAACTTTTGACAAAAAATTTAATTTTGGTCAAAATAATCAATTTTTGACCTAATGAGCAATTTTAGACCTAATTAGTCAATATTTGACCAATAAGTTAACTATGGTCAAAATGATCAATCCTTAACCCAATGACCAATCCATCGACCCAATAGGTAAACTTTTGACCAAAAAGTCGACTTTGGTCAAAATGATCAATTTTTGACCCAACGACCAACACATTGACCCAGTAGGTCAACGTTTGATCAAAAAATCAATTTTGGTCAAAATAGTCAATTTTTGACTTAATGACCAATTATTAACCCAATAAGCCAATCTCTGACCTAAAAGTCAACTTTATTCAAAATGGTCTATCCTTGACCCAATGACCAACCCATTGACCCAATAGGTCAACTTTTGACAAAAAGTCATCTTTGGTCAAAATGGACAATTCCTGATCCAATGACCACCCCATTGACCTAATGGGTTAACTTTTGACAAAAAATTCAATTTTGGTCAAAATAATCAATTTTTGACCAAATGACCAATAATCGACCCAGTAAGCCAATCTATGACCAAAAAGTCAACTTTGATCAAAATGATCAATCTTTGATGCAATGACAAACCCATTGACCTAATAGGTGAATTTTTGACCAAAAAGTCAACTTTAGTTAGAATGGTCAATTTTCGACCCTATGTCCAACCCATTGACCCAATAGGTTAACTTTTGACAAAAAAGTCAACTTTCGTCAAAATGGTTATACCTTGACCCAATAACCAATCCATTGACCCAATATGTCAACTTTTGACAAAAAAGTCAATTTTGGTCAAAATAGTCAAATTTTGACCTCATGACCTCCCATTAACCAAATATGTCAACTTTTGACCAAAAAGTCAACTTTTTGGTCAAAATAGACAATTTTTAACCTAATGACCAATTATTAACCCAATAAGTAAATCTTTGACCAAAAAGTCAACTTTAGTCATAATTGTCAATCCTTGACCCAATAACTAACCCACTGACCCAATAGATCGACTTTTGACTAAAAGTCAATTTTGGTCAAAATAGTAAATTTTGACATAATTACCAATTATTGACCCATTAGGTCAACTTTTGAAAAAATAAGTCAATTTTTGACCAAATGACCACCTCATTGACCCAAAAGGTCAACTTTTGACCAAAAGTCAAATTTAGTCAAAATGGTCAATTTCTGACACAATGACCTAAATGTCAACATTGGTGAAAATGTTCAATTATGAATACTTTAAGTATTATATATTGTTTATTTTAAATACTTTAAGTATAGAATATTATTTATAAATAAAATTTAATTATGACTTTTTTTATAGTTAAATAAATTATAAATATATATATATATATATATATATACATATATACATATATATATACATATATACATATATATGTACATATATACAGATATATATATATATATATATATACATATATATATATATACATATATATATATATATATATTATATATATATATATATACACATATATATATATATATATATAAATTTATATAATAATATTTTTTAATTAAAAGTTTTTAAGTATTGTATATTATTTATAAATAAAATTTAATTAAAAAAATTTTAATAATTAAATAAATTATAAATTAATAAATAAATATATGTATATATAAATATAAATATATATTTATATATATATACATATATATGTATATATAAATTTTAATAATATTACTTTTTTAATTTAAATTTTTTAAGTATAGTATATTATTTTTAAATATAATTTAATTATAAAAATTTTTTATAGTTAACAAAATTATAAATAACTATATATATATATATTTAATATTATTTTTTTATTTTAAGTATATTATTTATAAATATAATTTAATTATAAAAATATTTAATAGTTAAATAAAATATAAATAAATTAATATATAAAGGTATATATAAATATGTTTATATATTCATATATATATATATATATATATATATATATATATTATATAAATTTCTATACAATTATTTTTTTATTTTAAATATTTTAAGTATAGTATGTTATTTATAAATATAATTTAATTATAAAAATATTTAATAGTTAAATAAATTATAAATAAATAAATATATATGTGTATATATAAATATATATATTTATATTTATGTAAAATTATTTTTTAAAATTTTTTAAGTACGATATATTATTTATAAATATAATTTAATTATAAAAATATTTTATAATTAAATGAATTATAAATATAAGTACATATTAATATATATTTATTTTTATATATATATATATATATATATAGGTATTATATATATATATATATATATATGTATATATATATATATATATATATATATATATATATACATATATATAATACCTATATATATATATATATATATATATTTATATGTATATATATATATATATATATATATATATATTCATAAATTTACATATATATAAAATATTATTTTTTTAATTTGAATATTTTAAGTATAGTATATTATTTATAAATATAATTTAATCATAAAAGTATTTAATAATTAAATAAAATGTAAATAAAAATAAATATAGGTATATATTAATATAAATTTATATATATATATATATATATATATATATATATATATATATATATATATATAGTTATTATATAAATTTATGTATATAGATTTTGAAAGTTAAAAAAGAATATGAATATATATATATAAATATATATATATATATATATATATATATATTTATATATAGATATATATATATATATATATTTAAAATTTATTGTTTATTTTAAAAATTTTAAGTATAGTATATTATTGAAAAATATAATTTAATCATAAAAATATTTAATAGTTAAATAAATTATAAATAAATAAATTTATATATATATATATGTATATATATATATATATATATATATATATTGACCTCATTTTTGGTGAGGTCTTTTCTCTCCTTAATACTTCTTAGGATCTAGCCATAGGTTTTCTCCTTGAGTATCCTGGAGGACTAGAATTGGGATCCACCCTTTAGCAATTCAGCTACTTCTTGACTCCTCTTGGGATCCCACTTGGATGGTTGCAAACCTCTAAATCACCTTAGAAGGTTAAGGCCACCATGTGGAGAACCAATAGTGAGCTCCTATAACGTTGTTCAAGCCTTAGGAATACTCTGGGTGGTCTGGTCCTGGTGAGGTCTGGCTTACACACACTGCACTCTCACACACACCATCCTTACCCAATTCTCCCCCTGGTTCATTGGAGCACTCATGTGGCTGAGTCCAAACCCCTAGCTCTTTGGCTAAGAGGGTTGGAAACAACCCATGAGATGTTCAGGGTGGACATTTCTTAGTCCATGGCTCACTTTAAGCTTCATCATAATCAAAATTCAACTTTTGGCAAATGCCTAGTTGTGACATTGGGTCCTTCAAACCTACCTAAAATTACCTAATTGCCCCAAATTTTCCAAAATTCCCCAAAAATTACCCAAAATTCCCAAAAATCCTAAAAATCATTTTGAAACAACCCCCACCTTTTAAATTTACCAAAATACCCTAATACACTCCAAATAACCTCTTGATACCCTAAAATACCCTTTTAGCACAAAATTTCAAAAATTCCAAAAAATCCCAGAAAATTCTAAAAAATCCCAAATATTCCCAATTTCATTTTGTTCAACTACACCATAGCCCAATTTTTCCCAAATAGCCCACTTTTATCAAAATCCCCAAATTGACCCATTTTTAACCTAAATGGACCCAATGTCACACTAAACCAACCCATTTGACCTCAATTTTTCCCAATTTCAATTCTAAATTTTAATTCAACATCATTACTATCAATCTAAACCAAATCCAAGTCCAAATTGATTAACATTTGAGTTCAATTCCATTTGAAATCCAATACCCCAATTTTAGCCTAAAGTGAACCCATGCCCTAAACCTACCAAATTGATTAGCCAAACCCTAAAATTTCTTCCTAATTGATGTTGGGAACTATTCAATACATTCCCCTAGACCATTTGAAACTTTCAATTGGTTCTAAACCCCACCTTAACCCAACTTGGACCCAAGTTGATTCAACCTTCCCTAAATTAACCAAAATACCAAAATTCACCAAATTGACCTTCCAATTGAACTCAAAACCATTTCTTGTCTTCATCAAAGTTTTTCATGGCAATCATCTCTTCAAAACTGCTCAGGACACTTTTGCCTAAATCAAATCCAAACTCAAGTTAGCCCAACCCAAACCTAAATGAACTAATTTAAACCCATGACCAAACCAAACTAAATTGAACCAAATGTGGCTAAACCAACTTATCCACAGCCACTCAGTGAGCCCTAAGAACCACCCTAGATCCACCTAGCCCAAGCTAAGTGAGCCATGGACTAAGGGTTCCCCATTTTAAGGGATCTCTTCCCTTAAATGGACAAATCCACTTTTCGCCTCACCCCAAATCCCCCCTTGCCTGGTTTTTCACCATTAAACCCTACTCCTTGGTTGACCTGACCCATGGCCAGCTCCCTTGACCTTGCAGGCCTGCCTAGCCACCGGAGGGAGTCAAAACTGAGAGCCACCACCAAGTTAAACAAACCCAAACTCACCCAATTGGCCACCTCAGCTAAATCAAACCTTGGAGCTCCTCTACCCTCCACCTGAGTAGTGGAATCCACCCACCAATTGAGCCCTAGCTCAGCCCAATGGCCCTGGCCATTTAAACACCTCTTCTAGGCCATGAGAAAGGTGCTGAAGGGTGTTGAAATTTTTCTTAACAAAACCTCACCAAATCACTCCCAGAGCTTCTCCCAGCCTAGAGAAGAAGAACCCCACTGTTCTCCTGACCTGGAGCTGAGCTCAATTTCTCAGCTAAAAATCAGGCCAGAAACAGGACACTCTTTGAAACTTCACCAAATCCAAATTAACTCT
This sequence comes from Papilionanthe hookeriana x Papilionanthe teres, assembly GCA_022702705.1. Lineage (NCBI taxonomy): Eukaryota > Viridiplantae > Streptophyta > Magnoliopsida > Asparagales > Orchidaceae > Papilionanthe > Papilionanthe hookeriana x Papilionanthe teres. The sequence goes on along the minus strand of CM040432.1, from coordinate 65,371,923 downwards.
TCCCACACCTTCACCAGAGGTAGAGAAGGAGTTCCCAGGTGAAAGCCCCTCTCCGGACCACCCGGTTGATCTAGCCTCCAAGCTTTGTGATCGGACTCGGTGGAAGTCGAGCCTAGACATTTCACCACAGCTCCAGGCTTCATCCCTAGCCTCCATGGACTCCAACGAACATGTCGAGCCTCTCTAATAGAAGCTTCACTTCTCATAGCTAAGGTATTGCCCTCTTCTTCCTCCCGAGCTTCCAGCGATTCTTCATTTTATTTAAGTCAATTTCAATGCATGTTTACCGTATGGATGTGTTCATCTTCTCAAGATGAATCCATAGAGAGTAAGAACTCAAAAATTCGTTGAGAATCGAGGGAGATATTAGGGTTAGAAGGTCGACGGCTCATGGGATGCACCAGTCGTAGACGATGACCAGGAGCCGTCCGATCGATTGTGTATCGGTTGAACGGGGGAGATCAAGTCAGACCAAAATACATAGCGGGACCGCAGGACGCGTGGCAGCTGACTCAGATGGCAGCATCAAATGGAAGCACGACACGTAGAGCTTCGGAACCACCGAGGTTGACGCGGCGCTGACTGGTTTAAGTAGGAAAATCCGATTTTTCTTATTTTTTTAAATACCTGAAACTTCAAAAATTGATATCTTTACATAGAAAAATCATAAAAATAAAAGAAAAATACCCTCTTGCTCAGTAAACAGAGGAGAATAATGCGGAAAACGAATTAATCTATTTTGTTGAGTATTTTATTTTTAATTAGTTTAATACTGTTTTGAGCATTTTAATTCTCCATGCATGTATACATTTCACCATGGCATGAGACCATAGGGCTTTTGAAGCCTCTGATCTTAGGAACATTCTCTGAATTTTTCAAGGTCGGAGGCCATACCAGTGGTAAGTTATGTATTTTTCAAGTTTATGTCACTATTTTTGACATTTTAATTCCAGAAATTAGCATGTTCAGAAAATTCCAGAAAAATTTGTTGAAGTCCCTTAGGACTAGAGGACCCTAGGATAATTATGGTTTGAGTCAATTCATTAAAAATAATCCTAATTGGTCTAATCACTAAAAATTGAACTTTAATTAATTAGAGTTAATCACACATTAAAATAACTTGAAATCAATTCTCCACTGATCTTTAGGATCTGGGGAACCTCACATAAAAATTTAAAGTCAATTGGAAATGTTTAACCCCACTAAATGGATCAATTAAGCCACATAATCAAAATTAAGCATTAAAAATTCATAAATTCAAAAATACATTTAAAAAATTCACCAATTTGATCTTGAGACTTCTCTGATATCAGAGGAGTCTAAGAAAAATAAAATTGGAATTTTCTAAAAACTTTCATTTTTAAGCATATTTTGATATTTTTAATAATTAAAAAATAAAAAAAATCATAAAAATAATAAAAATCATAAAAGTGTCATATTTGGTCCCCTAATCACTTAGGAACCAATCAAATATTTTTATTAAGTCTCTAGGTTAAGATATTTAATTTCAAAACCTTAAAACAATTTTTTTGAATTAAAAAATGTATTTTCTAGCCTTTCCACTAAATTAATTCTAATAAATCAAAGAAAGATCATAAAAATATAAAATTTGTTTCTCTAACTTTCTTGAGGTCAGAGGGATTTTTGAAAAATATAAAATCCATTTTTCAACTTTTATTTTATTTTATAATTAAATAACACTCCAAAACTTAAAATAATTCTAATAAATAAAATATAATTCAAAAAATCACCAAAATTGGTCCAAGTGGTCCTCTCACCAAAGTCATTAGGAATGTCCCATAATTTTCTTAAGGATAGAAACTTTACCTAGGTCACGTTGATGAATTTTCTTTGAAAATCCTTATTTTCCATTAAAAATAATTATATAAATAAATTAAATTCAGAAAAATCACATTTTCTCCTCTAATGTCTTAATTGACATGTGAGTGGAGTAGCATAAAAAATTATAAGTTCATTTAAGCTTAATTTAATGAATTATAAAATAAATAAGCTTAAAGGGGCATAAAAGTAATAAAAGATTTTAACCCCCTAATTAAAACTTTAGGTTTAATCAACATGGGGGTAAAATATCTGATTTTAATCTTCTCTTAGGTGATTGAAACTTTGGGAAATTGAACGGTAGGAACCCATTAATCACTTTAATAAATCCAAAACATGAAACCTTAATTAATTTAAATTCTGGAAGATTAATTGAAATTGGATTATTAAAATAGGGATATAACTTAAGAGGATATTAATTCCTTAATTTAAAAATCCCTAAATAAATCACTTAATAATATATAACTCTTAAACTTAAGAGGATAAATGGAATTAATAATTAAATGATTAAAAGTAAATAATTCTTAATTTAATTAAAACCTAAAGTGTTAAATAATTAAAAAGTAAATTAAAAATATTTGAAACTAAATAAAAAAATCATTTCAAAACAAACTTAAATCAAATTTGCAAATTTTAAATAATTTTAAGATAACTTACCTTAAAACATAATGTAAAAATTAATTAATCCAAATTAAATCAGCAAAATTTAATAAATAATTTGAACACCTCTTTTGACCTAAGTTAATCTAAAAAAATTAAATTAACATAAGATTTGGATATCATTTATAAAAGGTTTAACTTAAATGAATCAAACACCATTCTAAATTTAAAATCATTGATTAAAATTTCATAATTAAATCACATTAAAATAAATCATCAACTTCAAGTTCAAATCATTAAAAATCTTTAACAAATTAACTTGCCTCGAAAGCTTTAAATTATTATAACTAGTAAATGAAGCTTTAAGTGAAATGTCACCTCACTCATAGGATAATCAAACATCCTAGTTCACTGAACAAATGAACAAAACTTAACTAAACCCTTGGATGATCAATTCACCAGTACAATGAAGTTCATTTGGACTCAAAATAGTCTCAGAAGTATTGAAAAGATGTTTAGAATTCGTTCTAAGCACTTCCTCGATAAGGTGAGATGTTCTAAAGAACAATTGAACTTAATTGTTCTTTGATGAAGAAAATCATCCTTAACTAAAAATCAAGAACCTAGACATCATAGGAAATGACTAGCTATAGGATTAGGATTCTGGTAGATAACCAAAACCATTCCTTTAGTCTTTACCTAGGTACTTGTTGAAATATTTAAATGCCTTAACATGTGTTTTAAAAGTGTAGCTTGGAATGACGGGAAGACTCTCCAGGTACGATTTTACATTATTGCAATTTACTTACATGCACTGCGCTTTACTTTTATTGCATGTTAAACAAGATTGTTGCATGAAAACCAAAACCTTTAGGATAGCCACAAAATTGAAAAGAAAACTAAATTAAAAGTCAATACAAGATAAAATCCACTGCCACAACATTTCAAAATATAAAACAACTCAAAATTTAATCACAAACATAACAACAAAACCACAACTTTAACTAAATTAAAACGTCTCGTTGAATGATCTGGAATACCTCGGATGATGTAACTCACGTTTTACTAACGGGATTTCCCAGAGTCTAAATGAAAGTTTGGAACTCATTCAGTTGAGTTTAGCAAATTCATCTGGACTAAGTGAATTCGATGAAAATAACGGTGCCGGGATGACGGAGCCGTGGGATCTTAATCGGTTCTATTTAAACAACTTTAATATTTGTTTTAATTAAAACACTAAAAGACATTTGGACTTTAAGATTTATAAAGCATAACACTTCTCTCATCTCTTGATTTTCATCTTCTAAAACCAAATCTCTGCAGCAACAAGGAGCTTGGAGCATAGTGGGTAGCACGACCATCTTCTTCAGCAAAACTTGTGTGTACTTCAGCAAAACATTCCTTAGAATTAAATAACCAAGCCATAGGACTTCGAGGTAGTTTGTCTATTGCAACATAAATCCTCAACCTTTTCATTAGGCATTTGCATAATCATGTTATGCAGACTAAGCCCTAACCGGTCTTAGGACTCCGAGGTAGTCGTTTGGTACGACATAAACCCTCACATCTTCGAGGCTATTTGCATGATTGTGTCATACAAATATAAGTCCTAATTAATTAAAATTGGCAGGATTGAAACATTAAATAAACTCTCAAATTGAAGCCAAACAATAGGATAGTCGGGAAGTCACCAAAGTTCACTTCGGGTCTGTAACATCCCCTACTTCTCTTCCTTTGGACTCTCAAAATAAACTGTTCCAAATTTGAGCTATTCCCTATTAAAATTTCTAAAATCCAATTTGTTTGAAACCTTAATCTTTGAAATTCTTGAGAGCAAAACCACTGATCATTATCGAGAGTTTTCTTAAATGATTCCCGTAATTTAAGATGTAATTAACTATAGGGGCTTGCCCTTATAGGGAACTTTCGAGAACCTGAGTAATATAAACCCCGCTTAATTCCTTTATATTAAGCGAGAGGAACTTGTCGGCTTATAAAATTGGTTCGCAAACCAAACGGATGTCACGAATCTTCTAGTTTATTTAATCGAGCCCCATCATCGAAGCAATGTATCTATTCTTCGGGATAAATACATGGTTTGTGGTGCGGTGCTCGTTTACATTAAACTATTTGGGATGTGAGATCGATTTAACATCTTATATGTTTTCAAATTTAAAATTATTTTCAAAAATCAAATGCTACTTTCTAAATTATTTATATTTTTAAATTAAAAACCTAAAATAATAATAATAATAAAATATACGCCGACATGTTTCTGGCGACTCCGTTGGGGACTAGTTCCTCTCTCCATTTTGATCGGATGGTTTTGCTTGCATAAATCGGTAGTAAGTCCATGCCCCTAGTGGATCAGACTACCATTCTTCCATTGGCATACCTCGTTCATTTCTGTCTTGAACGGGTATAGTCAACTTCTTTTGGATTTTGGAGCCACTGTTTAGACACCCCTAAACAGAGAGGTTCCGGAATCTTCCTTTTGATACCTCTACAAAGACGCGAGGTAGACCCCCAATAGGTGTTAGTTTAGGAGCGGTCCTTCGGGTTGGGAAATCCTACGAGATTTTTCCCTTCCTTTCTGAGTTCTGGATTGGGTCCTTTACCCTCTCTAATCTTCTCTCATTTTTTTAACGAATAAACTAACCGCCTAACAAACAAAATCTCTTTTAATCAAACTTAAATAAATTATGTTTGGACTCTTTTTCTATTTTTTTTTCGTCCTGACGAAGGAAGCATAATTCAGGACTGATAGTCGGAACTTGCCTTGCAAAAGATGCCTGCCCCGAAGCTGATCTTCTCTTTCACCAACGGACTTGACTTAGCTGTCTACCAGGACGAGCTACCTAGCGATGCAATCATTCGCTTCAGATAAGGGTTTGACAATACAGACGTTAAATTTGCCAATTTTACTCTTTTCGCGCTGATGAACAAAGTTCCTAAGACTGAAGAACCTATGATTGAGTTTAACCTGAAGTCAACTCAAGAATTCCCTCCCCTGCAGAGGGCCCCAGTTGAGAGGAACACTGCTGTTCACAGAAAGTTGACTGCTACCCCCAGAACTGTCGTCTCTACCCCCACCGGTCTGGTCATTACTGCACCTACCCCGGACCCTGCCAAACTGAAGGGAAAGGAGGTGCAAGTCAGTTATGAGCCTGTCACCGTGGAGGGTTCAGACTTCGCTGTGATACCATCTGTTTTCGAGATAGGGTCCGGTTTGAAGTATAAGCCCTTAACCCGGACACAGAGGAGGAATAAAAACAGGAAGTTTGCTAAGATCAAGAAGGTCAGAGAAGCTGAAGCCGCTTGTCTTGAAGAAATCCCCGAAGAGAAAGAGGAAGAATTGCTAGAATACTCACCACTGTTGGAAAGAAATAGATTCCACCCTCTCTTTGCTGCATATAATGAAGTAGATGCCAGGAAGATCATCACTGTGTTACCCCAGCCTGCATATTACAGTGACAACAAGAAGAAGAAGAGCAGGGCTACACCGCTCACCCGATTGCGTGTGGTAGTCGAGAAATTAGCCAGAAAAGAAGGATGTCCTGTATCAAAGATTCTGAGAAGAATGGGACGAGTGCCAGTTAAGTCTTGCCTCGATCCGTGAGAAGAGCCTTCTATTGTTCCTGAAAGACTAAAGAAAAAGGTACGAGCTAGCGAGGAAGGCTCACCTGTTGTTGTATCGGGTCTCCATATTAGGGAGGACACCACCTACTTACGCACTGCCGACAGACCAGTCAGTCCTAGGCCTTCTGATACAAGAAGGATGGTGTGGCGACCTATTATTGCCGAACCAATATAAACACAACATTATGGAAAGAGAAGTCTCACTGAAGATCCCAGATCTGAAGAAAGTACCGTAGTAAAGGAAACTCCTGAAAGAGAGGTTCAATAGTCGTCTCCTGACGACCATGAGATTGCTCAGAAAAGGCCACTTGAGGACGCCATAAGGCAACTAAGAATGGACATCCGACGGCTAGCAAGAGAATGAGGAGAAGAATTAAGGGACGAAGTGGATTCATCAGAATTTATGGATTAAGAGTACGTTGAGATTAACATGGTTGAGACACGAGCATCATTTTCGCAGTTCAGCATTAGAAAGAGATGAGCCAGAGTTAATGAGAGCACAACTTCGGGAAAGAGATGATACGATTTCCCAGATGGCAAAAAAGATGGAAGAGATGGCAGCCACCTTAGCCACTCTCCAGAGTCAGGCCCAGCCTCAGAAAGAGATGCCCCCGGAGGTCATCCAAATTACAGATGGAGGAAAAGAGATTACATCTCGTTAACGGAGATGATCGAGTCGAAGAAAGATTCCGCACGAACCCGATTCCCAAAAGGATATTAAGAGCATTGTAGAACAGCAGGTGTGAGAAGCCTTAGCTCAGTCTAAGAATGGAGCATCTATTCAGATGGGTAGACATTATCCTGAAGAATTTGATGCAGTCCAATACCCGAAGGGTTTTGTACCACCTCCGTTTATGAATTTCGATGGAACGGGAAACCCCCGACAACATGTCGCACTTTTTCGTGCCAGTTGCTGCAATGCCGGTGGGAGCAACGCCTTACTTTTCCGACAGTTTGTCAGCAGTTTGTCAGGGATCGCCTTCGACGGTGATTGTGCGAGAATAGAATAGGTCTTCGGGTTCGAGTCCGGCTTGACGGCATCTTCAAATACAGTGGGTTCCATATCGGCTTCCCAACGACAGCCGAGAAAAATCCCCGATAGATGTGCGTCCATTTTCTAAGGGCTTTGCTTAAGTTGATACGCAGCATGCTTAGCTTAATTAAGGGATCGAGTTGGTCCTCATAAAGCCGGTTATCCTTCACCACATTGTGAAACCCCTCGTAAGTGGACCGAACATTTAGGTATGAATGGAGGAGGAGTGTTAGAACAGGCGTTTAGGAAGTTATAGAGATAAGGAGGGGCACGTGATGGGATCCGAGAGAAATTTAGATGGGTGACACTTAAGTTTGAAGCCAATTTGCAAGCCATTCATTTTTCACGGGACTGTCGAGTCTCTCCCCGAGATTTTTCCCCTCTTAAGTGAACACGGAACCTCTGAGCAAATGTCAGAGAGATTGGCAGCAGTGATGTTATCATTGAACATAGTCATATGCGAAAGCACAGGAGGCCTGCCACCTTTCTTCTCACTAGTAGACCCAATGTTGTTAAATCCCCTCCAGCCCAACCAAGGTGAATGCGAGTGGACGCGATCTTTTGAAGTTGGTCCCAAGCAATTTTTTTATCGTCTGTTGCGGCCACCATAAACAAAGGTTGCAGTACCTGCTCTCCCATTAATTTGAAATGAAGAATGAATGAATTGGTAGTATCGATGAGAGCAGTCATGAAACCTCTTTTTACGAGAATACCCCGAATTTTATTATTGCGATTAGCATAATGAGAGAATCCATGTAATTTGTCGATTATCTTCGAAACTTGTGAACCAAGGGTTCCAAAATTGAGATACCAAAATTTATATTTTTATTAAGATACAAAAGCCTTTTGAAAGTTAGGGGGTTGTGATCCCTAATGTTCCAAATTAGGAAATTAATCATATGTTGGGTAGGGGGTGAGAGAGGGCGAGAACTAGCTCTAGATCTACCCCTAGTTACATAATTGCCGGCCGGTTCTCCACGGATAGAGGGGAGTACCCGGCTTACATGCCCGGAAGAGACCCTTTTTCTGTTTCTTGGAGATGCGGGTGAGTCATTTGCCTTCCCACATCTGATTGCATCTGGTTAACTTGACTTGATTTGGGACACCTGTGGGTCATTAAAACATGATGATGGAGTGGGTGTAATCATTCTAACTTCGAGTCCTCCCTTGCCGATCGAGTAGAAGATGCGCGCGGTAGGGGCGAATCATCCTCGGACAAGGAGGGGGAAGTAGATCCCAATGGGGGACATTTTCTGGCAGTGTTAGGAGGAGGGAGTGGGGCTGTGGAGGAGGAGGACCGGTAGAAGGCAGGGGTGTGGGTTGAACCCCGTAAATGCAACGAGCTGGAGGCCCCATGTGCTTGTTGTGCATGGGGTGGGGTAGTATCGATTGTGGCTTTTCGGAGTTCGAGCCTTCTTTCTTGGAGAGTGGGTAAAACATCTCTCGTTGGTATGTCCGAAACATCTTGCGGTGAGAACAAAAGTAAGTTTTGTTGCATGATAACTTCTTTGATGTCTTCACTAGGCGACGATCAGATCTTGTGAATCTCGGGCAATGTGATGTCTCTTTCAACTAGTTCTAGCCGCTTCGGGTTTAGCCTTGTCCCCAAGTTTCGGCATCGAGTCTTGGGGGTGTGCCCGGAGATCTCCCCGATTTGGAATAATGCTGTTGAGTTAAAATATCTATATGGAAGTTTTGTTAATTTGAACCAAATAGGAACAATAGGTGGATCTTTGCTAGGATCAAAATTGGGGGTCCACTTTATGATTTTTATTTTCACCGGTATACTCACCACTTGTTTAGCAAATAGGAGTGCATAATCTCTTGATAATGACAGCTCCCAATGTGCATCCATAATTTCTGGAGTGCTTTTGAAATTGAGGAGAAGCGAAATTTAAAAAAAAATTCATTTGATTGAGCCTTGATACATAATCATCTGTGGAACTCCTCATCTTCAGGTAAATAATTCTTATGGTGAAAACCAACATGGCGGGTATGCTGTCTTTGCCTCGAAGGGTGGATGAAAGGGCGGGAAGCTTCCCGGCCCGGCGGCTTCGTAAGAGATTTTGGGGGAAAATGTGTTTAGAGGGATCGAAGTGGAAGGAGCATTGCCAGCCACTCAGCATAAGTGGCTTTGACGATTAATATTGGTTTCAAGATCGTGGGCGGGCGGGTAGGGAGAGCCGGTCGAAAAATCCCAGCCCGTAGAAACAGAAATTGACTCAAGGTAAGAAAAAACCAAAAAACCAATAAAACGGGATGTCACCTCGACAACCAGAAATCCTTTGCGGCCGAAGCAGACGGGGAGATAATACTCGGAAATCAGAGACGATGGGAACGGTAGAATTCAAATGAACAAAATCACGGGAAGACTCGAACGGCGAGAAGTAAAGCCGAGGTCGAGAAACACTCTTCACTAGAGACCGGAAGGAGGAGGAACCAAGGCGAGAACCCACACAGGAGCCACTCGAGACCTGGCAACCGTGATCGCCCATGGCTGGAACCACAGAGCAAAACCTTACCTTAGCCATTTATATATATATATATATATATATATATATATATATATATATAATATTATTTTTATTTTAAATATTTTAAGTATAGCATATTATTTATAAATATAATTTAATTATAAAAATATTTATTAATTAAAAAAAATTATAAATAAAAAAGTATATATATAGGTATATATAAATATATATTTATATATATATATAAAATTTTATTTAATATTATTTTTTATTTTAAATATTTTAAGTATAGTATATTATTTATAAATAAAATTTAATTATAAAAATATTTAATAATTAAATAAATTATATATATATATATAATATTATTTTTTATTTTTAAATATTTTAAGTATAATATATTATTTATAAATATAATTTAATTATAAAATTATTTAATAGTTAAAAAATGATAAATATATATATATATATAGGGTTGTCGAAAAAAGCTCGTTGTTTAACGAACGGTTCATGTTTGGTTAGCGAAGTTCGTGTTTGAATTCGTTCGATAAGTAAATGGGGACGAACACGAACAATTTTTTCGTTCGATTTGTTAAATGAATCGAACGAATAGTGATGTGTTCGTTCGTGTTCGGTTCGTTATTGTTTAAAATATAAAATAATTTAAAATAATTGTATATAAAAAAATTTATGATATTTTAAAAATAATTATATAATATAAAAATTTATCATATTTTAAATCGATAAACTTAAATTATAATATATGATAAATTATTAATAACAATAAAAATATTTTAGTATTATTTATATTAATATAAATATTATAATATTATAATTAATATACTATACTATATATTAAAATAAAAACCCTAAACAAAACCACAAACACCTTATTCGGTTGCTTCATTTTGAGGAAGTATGGATTACACGATGTGTACGGAATGCTTTAATTATAAAAATATTTAATAATTAAATTAATTATAAATAAATAATATATATATATATATATATATATATATATTTAGGATAAAGAGCTACAGCACCTTACATGTTACAAAACATATTACAACCCCGAGGAGTAGGAGGTGGTTCCACAACACGAAAAGAACCGAGCCCACGACGAAAACCATGGCTCCATACAACGGACTGGAAGCGGAGGTACGGACATCGACGGCTGAATATACTCCACCCCGAAAAAAAAAGGGCCGATAGTAGATGACCCAGCTTGGCCGGCGGTAGGCGAGAATCGATTATGGGCGAGGGAATCCGATCGAGGTGGGAAAGCCTCAGAAATATCCCCTGTGATTGGGAACTTTCAATCTGGACCAAAACCTCCCGGATTGTAGCAACGGTACAAGCCGACTGATATGCGGTTATTCCTCTCTCTAAAAATAGAAGAAAATTTATTTGGGGTACGATATGATTAATTTGCTTTGACTAGTAGTTGTGAAGCCGGTTGTATGTGTGTCGTTTCGAGGCTGTTCGATGAATGGTAGAATCGACTTGATCGTATATTACACCGATTGGCAATCTGGCTAATTGTAGTGCCGCAACAACTGCGTTAATTATCTTCAGAGCATCTTGGGCATTCGCGGGAGCGTGGAAAAGCGAGGAGACGCTTGCAGCGGTGGTTTACGAAAATTTCCCTGGGGCTTGTGCGTTGGAGAAGCTTCCATCGGTATTGATTTTAATGATATAATTTTATTGAGGGGGTCCGCGTCTAACGGTTTTGACGATGGTACACGCGGTCGGAAGATAAAGGTGAAGTATGTTTTGGAATTTTTTATGTGTAATGATCTTGTTCAGGTAGGCTTTACGAGTTTCTAGTTACTTTGGCAACGATGGCAGTGATACCATAAAATTTGGATTGGTTTCTAGCCATCGAATGAACCGAATAATGAGATGGACGGTATGAATTCTTTGGTTCGAATTAAAACAACGGTTGTGGAACACTTTCCAATGTGAAAACTAATTTTCTCGTACTTGAATTTAACTCCACGAGACAACTGGGAGAAAGAATAGCTGAAGAATAGATAAAGGGATAGACTCTTCACGATGATGACACAACGGAAACATTTTGATGGCCCCCTTAGTCCTTTCAATTTAAGTATATCATCAGTGGGGATTATGTTATGGAAGGCTCTCCGGCATATGAAGGACATATATGGGGACGAAACTTACCCATTATAGTATTCCCGAGGTTCGGGAGACGATTATATAATTTCCTGTGGATGGCTTTGGTAATGCTGCGAAGTTGATGGATTTGCCAGTTGATTTTGTCGTATTTACCTACGGTGAATTTAATGGTGGAGATGCGATGGGCGATTGATCTGGCCAGGATAGCTTTTAGATGTGGGAGTGACCGATTTTGACCATCCCGAGAGAAATCAGCAACCTTAGTTGTGTGATCGACGAGGTCCCACAGGAATTAACTAGTCCTTAAGGCACCGGTTAACTCTAACCGGGAAGTTAATTTCCCAATTCTAGATAAAAGTCTCCATTGATTAATACAGTGCGAGCGACTTTACTGATTTTGGAATCTCTCCCGGTTTTCTGTGCAAGAGAAGGATGAATGGACCTGCGGTACTTGCCCTTCATAAATTTGGCCGCGCCGACAACCGATCGAAGCTGACAACTGTCGAAAAGTAAGGCGTTGCTCCCACCGACATTGCAGCAACTGACACGAAAATGTGTGACATGTTGTCGGGGGTTTCTCGTTCCATCGAAAGTCTTAAACAGAGGTGGTACAAAACCCTTCGGGTATTGGACTGCATCAAATTCTTCAGGATAATGTCTACCCATCTGAATAGATGCTCCATTCTTAGACTGAGCTAAGGCTTCTCACACCTGCTGTTCTACAATGCTCTTAATATCCTTTTTGGGAATCAGGTTCTGTGCAGAATCTTTCTTCAGCTGATCATCTCCGGTAACAGATGTAATCTCTTTTCCTCCATCTGTAATATAGATGACCTCCGGGGGTATCTCTTTCTGAGGCTGGGCCTGACTCTGAAGAGTGGCTAAGGTGGCTGCCATCTCTTCCATCTTTTTTGCCATCTGGGAAATCGTATCATCTCTTTCCCGAAGCTGTGCTCTCATTAACTCTGGCTCATCTCTTTCTAATGCTTTCTGTGCAGAATCTTTCTTCAGCTGATCATCTCCGGTAACAGATGTAATCTCTTTTCCTCCATCTGTAATATGGATGACCTCCGGGGGTATCTCTTTCTGAGGCTGGGCCTGACTCTGGAGAGTGGCTAAGGTGGCTGCCATCTCTTCCATCTTTTTTGCCATCTGGGAAATCGTATCATCTCTTTCCCGAAGCTGTGCTCTCATTAACTCTGGCTCATCTCTTTCTAATGCTGGCAGAACTCCCTGCGAAGCTAATGATGCTTGGTCTCAACCATGTTAATCTCAACGTACTCTTCATCCATAAATTCTGATGAATCCACTTCGTCCCTTAATTCTTCTCCTCGTTCTCTTGCTAGCCGTCGGATGTCCATTCTTAGTTACCTTATGGCATCCTCAAGTGGCCTTTTCTGAGCGATCTCATGGTCGTCAGGAGACGACTATTGAACCTCTCTTTCAGGAGTTTCCTTTACTACGGTACTTTCTTCAGATCTGGGATCTTCAGTGAGACTTCTCTTTCCATAACGTTGTGTTTATATTGGTTCGGCAATAATAGGTTGCCACACCATCCTTCTTGTAGCAGAAGGCCTAAGACTGACTGGTCTGTCGGCGGTGCGTAAGTAGGTCGTGTCCTCCCTAATATGGAGACCCGATACAACAACAGGTGAGCCTTCCTCGCTAGCTCGTACCTTTTTCTTTGGTCTTTCAGGAACAATAGAAGGCTCTTCTCACGGATCGAGGCAAGACTTAACTGGCACTCGTCCCATTCTTCTCAGAATATTTGATACAGGACATCCTTCTTTTCTGGCTAATTTCTCGACTACCACACGCAATCGGGTGAGCGGTATAGCCCTGCTCTTCTTCTTCTTACTGTCACTGTAATATGCAGGCCGGGGTAACACAACGACGATCTTCCTGGCATCTACTTCATTAGATGTAGCAGAGAGAGGGTGGAATCTATTTCTTTCCAACAGTGGTGAGTATTCTAGCAATTCTTCCTCTTTCTCTTCGGGGATTTCTTCAAGACAAGCGGCTTCAGCTTCTCTGACCTTCTTGATCTTAGCAAACTTCCTGTTTTTATTCCTCCTCTATGTCAGGTTTAAGGGCTTATACTTCAAACCGGACCCTATCTCGAAAATAGATGGTATCACAGCGAAGTCTGAACCCTCCACGATGACAGGCTCATAACTAACTTGCACCTCCTTTCCCTTCAGTTTGGTAGGGTCCGGGGTAGGTGGAGTAATGACCAGACCGGTGGGGGTAGAGACGACAGTTCTCGGGGTAGCAGTCAACTTTCGTGAACGGCGAGTGTTCCTCTCAACCGGGGCCCTCTCGCGGGGAGGGAATTCTTGAGTTAACTTCAGGTTAAACTCAATCATAGGTTCTTCAGTCTCAGGAACTTTGTTTATCAGTGTAAAAAGAGTAAAATCGGCAAATTTAACGTCCGTATTGTCAACCCCTTGTCTGAAGCAAATGATTGCATCGCTAGGTAGCTCGTCCTGGTATACAACTAAGTTAAGTCCGTTGGTGAAAGAGAAGATCAACTTCGGGGCAGGCATCTTCTGCAAGGCAAGTTCCGACTATCAGTCCTGAATTATGCTTCCTTCGTCAGGATGAAAAAAAAATAGAAAAAGAGTCCAAAAATAATTTATTTAAGTTTGATTAAAAGAGATTTTGTTTGTTAGGCGGTTAGTTTATTCGTTAAAAAAATGAGAGAAGATTAGAGAGGGTAAAGGACCCAATCCAGAACTCAGAAAGGAAGGGAAAATCTCGTAGGATTTCCCAACCCGAAGGACCGCTCCTAAACTAACACCTATTGGGGGTCTACCTCGCCTCTTCGTAGAGGTATCAAAAGGAAGATTCCGGAACCTCTCTATTTAGGGGTGTCTAAACAGTGGCTCCAAAATCCAAAAGGAGTTGACTATACCCGTTCAAGACAGAAATGAACGAGGTATGCCAATGGAAGAATGGTAGTCTGATCCACTAGGGGCATGGACTTACTACCGATTTATGCAAGCAAAACTATCCGATCAAAATGGAGAGAGCAACTAGTCCCCAACGGAGTCGCCAGAAACATGTCGGCGTATATTTTATTATTATTATTATTTTAGGTTTTTAATTTAAAAATATAAATAATTTAAAAAGTAGCATTTGATTTTTGAAAATAATTTTAAATTTGAAAACATATAAGATGTTAAATCGATCTCACATCCCAAATAGTTTAATGTAAACGAGCACCGCACCACAAACCATGTATTTATCCCGAAGAATAGATACATTGCTTGATGATGGGGCTCGATTAAATAAACTAGAAGATTCGTGACATCCGTTTGGTTTGCGAACCAATTGTATAAGCCGACAAGTTCCCCTGCTTAATATAAAGGAATTAAGCAAGGTTTATATTACCTGGGTTTTTAAAGTTCCCTATAAGGGCAAGCCCCTATAGTTAATTACATCTTAAATTACGGGAATCATTTAAGAAAACTCTAGATAATGATCAGTGGTTTTGCTCTCAAGAATTTCAAAGATTAAGGTTTCAAACAAATTGGATTTTAGAAATTTTAATAGGGAATAGCTCAATTTTGGAACAGTTTATTTTGAGAGTCCAAAGGAAGAGAAGTAGGGGATGTTACAGACCTGAAGTGAACTTCAGTGACTTCCCGACTATCCTATTGTTTGGCTTCAATTTGAGAGTTTATTTATTGTTTCAATCCTGCTAATTTTAATTAATTAGGACTTATATTTGTATGACACAATCATGCAAATAGCCTCGAAGATGTGAGTGTTTATGTCGTACCAAACGACTACCTCGGAGTCCTAAGACCGGTTAGGGCTTAGTCTGCATAACATGATTATGCAAATGCCTAATGAAAAGGTTGAGGATTTATGTTGCACTAGACAAACTACCTCGAAGTCCTATGACTTGGTTATTTAATTCTAATGAATGTTTTGCTGAAGTAGACACAAGTTTTGCTGAAGAAGATGGTCGTGCTACCCACTATGCTCCAAGCTCCTTGTTGCTGCAGAGGTTTGGTTTTAGAAGATGAAAATCAAGAGATGAGAGAAGTGTTATGGTTTATAAATCTTAAAGTCCAAATGTCTTTTAGTGTTTTAATTAAAACAAATCTTAAAGTTGTTTAAATAGAACCGATTAAGATCCCACGGTTCCGTCATCCCGACACCGTTATTTTCATCGAATTCACTTAGTCCAGATGAATTTGCTAAACTCAACTGAATGAGTTCCAAACTTTCATTTAGACTCTGGGAAATCCCGTTAGCAACACGTGGGTTACTTCATCCGAGGTATTCCCGATCATTCAACGAGACATTTTAATTTAGTTAAAGTTGTGGTTTTGTTGTTCTGTTTGTGATTAAATTTTGAGTTATTTTATATTTTGAAATGTTGTGGCAGTGGATTTTATCTTGTAGTGACTTTTAATTTAGTTTTGGTTTCAATTTTGTGGCTATCCTAAAGGTTTTGGTTTTCATGCAACAATCTTGTTTAACATGCAATAAAAGTAAAGCGCAGTGCATGTAAGTAAATTACAATAACGTAAAATCGTACCTGGAGAGTCTTCCCGTCATTCCAAGCTACACTTTTAAAACACATGTTAAGGCATTTAAATATTTCAACAAGTACCTAGGTAAAGACTAAAGGAATGGTTTTGGTTATCTACCAGAATCCTAATCCTATAGCTAGTCATTTCCTATGACGTCTAAGTTCTTGATTTTTAGTTAAGGATGATTTTCTTGATCAAAGAACAATTAAGTTCAATTGTTCTTTAGAACATCTCACCGTATCGAGGAAGTGCTTAGAACGAATTCTAAACATCTTTTCAATACTTCTGAGACTATTTTGAGTCCAAATGAACTTCATTGTACTGGTGAATTGATCATCCAAGGGTTTAGTTAAGTTTTGTTCATTTGTTCAGTGAACTAGGATGTTTGATTATCCTATGAGTGAGGTGACATTTCACTTAAAGCTTCATTTACTAGTTATAATAATTTAAAGCTTTCAGGGGCAAGTTAATTTGTTAAAGATTTTTAATGATTTGAAGTTGAAGTTGATGATTTATTTTAATGTGATTTAATTATGAAATTTTAATCAATGATTTTAAATTTAGAATGGTGTTTGATTCATTTAAGTTAAACCTTTTATAAATGATATCCAAATCTTATGTTAATTTAATTTTTTTAGATTAACTTAGGTCAAAAGAGGTGTTCAAATTATTTATTAAATTTTGCTGATTTAATTTGGATTAATTAATTTTTATATTATGTTTTAAGGTAAGTTATCTTAAAATTATTTAAAATTTGCAAATTTGATTTAAGTTTGTTTTGAAATGATTTTTTTATTTAGTTTCAAATATTTTTAATTTACTTTTTAATTATTTAACACTTTAGGTTTTAATTAAATTAAGAATTATTTACTTTTAATCATTTAATTATTAATTCCATTTATCCTCTTAAGTTTAAGAGTTAAATATTATTAAGTGATTTATTTAGGGATTTTTAAATTAAGGAATTAATATCCTCTTAAGTTATAGAGTTAAATATTATTAAGTGATTTATTTAGGGATTTTTAAGTTATAGAGTTAAATTATTAATTCCATTTATCCTCTTAAGTTATATCCCCATTTTAATAATCCAATTTCAATTAATCTTCCAGAATTTAAATTAATTAAGGTTTCATGTTTTGAATTTATTAAAGTGATTAATGGGTTCTTACCGTTCAATTTCCCAAAGTTTCAATCATCTAAGAGAAGATTAAAATCAGATATTTTACCCCCATGTTGATTAAACCTAAAGTTTTAATTAGGGGGTTAAAATCTTTTATTACTTTTATGCCCCTTTAAGCTTATTTATTTTATAATTCATTAAATTAAGCTTAAATGAACTTAAAATTTTTTATGCTACTCCACTCACATGTCAATTAAGACATTAGAGGAGAAAATGTGATTTTTCTGAATTTAATTTATTTATATAATTATTTTTAATGGAAAATAGGGATTTTCAAAGAAAATTCATCAACATGACCAAGGTAAAGTTTCTATCCTTAAGAAAATTATGGGACATTCCTAATGACCGAGAGGACCACTTGGACCAATTTTTGTGATTTTTGAATTATATTTTATTTATTAGAATTATTTTAAGTTTTGGAGTGTTATTTAATTATAAAATAAAATAAAAGTTGAAAAATGGATTTTATATTTTTCAAAAATCCCTCTGACCTCAAGAAAGTTAGAGAAACTAATTTTATATTTTTATGATCTTTCTTTGATTTATTAGAATTAATTTAGTGGAAAGGCTAGAAAATACATTTTTTAATTAAAAAAAATTGTTTTAAGGTTTTGAAATTAAATATCTTAACCTAGAGACTTAAGAAAAATATTTGATTGGTTCCTACGTGATTAGGGGACCAAATATGACACTTTTATGATTTTTATTATTTTTATGATTTTTTCTATTTTTTAATTATTAAAAATATCAAAATATGCTCAAAAATGAAAGTTTTTAGAAAATTCCAATTTTATTTTTCTTAGACTCCTCTGATATCAGAGAAGTCCCAAGATCAAATTGGTGAATTTTTGAAATGTATTTTTGAATTTATGAATTTTTAAAGCTTAATTTTGATTATGTGGCTTAATTGATCCATTTAGTGGGGTTAAACATTTCCAATTGACTTTAAATTTTTATGTGAGGTTCCCCTGATCCTAAAGATCGGTGGAGAATTGATTTCAAGTTATTTTAATGTGTGATTAACTCTAATTAATTAAAGTTCAATTTTTAGTGATTAGGCCAATTAGGATTATTTTTAATGAATTGACTCAAACCATAATTATCCTAGGGTCCTCTAGTCCTAAAGAGTTCACCAAAATTTTCTAGAATTTTTTGAACATGCTAATTTCTGGAATTAAAATATCAAAAATGGTGACATAAACTTGAAAAATACATAACTTACCACAGGTATGGCCTCCGACCTTGAAAATTTCAGAGAATGTTCCCAAGATCAGAGGCTTCAAAAGCCCTATGGTCTCATGCCATGGTGAAATGTATACATGCATGGAGAATTAAAATGCTCAAAACAATATTAAATTAATTAAAAATAAAATACTCAACAAAATAGATTAATTCCTTTTCCACATTATTCTCCTCTGTTCACTTAGCAAGAGGGTATTTTTCTTTTATTTTTATAATTTTTCTATGCAAAGATATCAATTTTTAAAGTTTCAGGTATTTAAAAAAAATAAGAAAAATCGGATTTTCCTACTTAAACCAGTCAGCGCCGCGTCAACCTCGGTGGTTCCGAAGCTCTACGTGTCGTGCTTCCATTTGATGCCGCCACCTGAGTCAGCTGCCACGCGTCTCGCGGTCCCGCTCCGTATTTTGGTCTGACTTGATCTCCCCCGTTCAACCGATACACAATCGATCGGACGGCTCCTGGTCATCATCTACGACTGGTGCATCCCGTGAGCCATCGACCTTCTAACCCTAATATCTCCCTCGATTCTCAACAAATTTTTGAGTTCTTACGCTCTATGGATTCATCTTGAGAAGATGAACACATCCATACGGTAAACATGCATTGAAATTGACTTAAATAAAATGAAGAATCGTTGGAAGCTCAGGAGGAAGATGAGGGCAATACCTTAGCTCTGAGAAGTGAAGCTTCTATTAGAGAGGCTCGACATGTTCGTTGGAGTCCATGGAGGCTAGGGATGAAGCCTGGAGCTGTGGTGAAATGTCTAGGCTTGACTTCCACCAGGTCCGATCACAAAGCTTGGAGGCTGGATCAACTCGGTGGTCTGGAGAGGGGGCTTTCACTGGGGAACTCCTTCTCTACCTCTGGTGAAGGTGTGGGAAGAGTTAATTTGGATTTGGTGAAGTTTCAAAGAGTTTCCTGTTTCTGGCCTTATTTTTAGATGAGAAATTGAGCTCAGCTCCAGGTCAGGAGAACAGTGGGGTTCTTCTTCTCTAGACTGGGAGAAGCTCTGGAAGTGATTTGGTGAGGTTTTGTTAAGAAAAATTTCAACACCCTTCAGCACCTTTCTCATGGCCGAGAAGAGGTGTTTAAATGGCCAGGGCCATTGGGCTGAGCTAGGGCTCAATTGGTGGGTGGATTCCACTGCTCAGGTGGAGGGCAGAGGAGCTCCAAGGTTTGATTTAGCTGAGGTGGCCAATTGGGTGAGTTTGGGTTTGTTTCACTTGGTGGTGGCTCTCGGTTTTGACTCCCTCAAGTGGCTAGGCCGGCCTGCAAGGTCAAGGGAGCTGGCCATGGGTCAGGTCAACCAAGGAGTAGGGTTTAATGGTGAAAAACCAGGCAAGGGGGGATTTGGGGTGAGGCAAAAAGTGGATTTGTCCATTTAAGGGAAGAGATCCCTTAAAATGGGGAACACTTAGTCCATGGCTCACTTAGCTTGGGCTAGGTGGATCTAGGGTGGTTCTTAGGGCTCACTGAGTGGCTATGGATAGGTTGGTTTAGCCACATTTGGTTCAATTTAGTTTGGTTTGGTCATGGGTTTAAATTAGTTCATTTAGGTTTGGGTTGGGCTAACTTGAGTTTGGATTTGATTTAGGCAAAAGTGTCTTGAGCAGTTTTGAAGAGATGATTGCCATGAAAAACTTTGATGAAGACAAGAAATGGGTTTGAGTTCAATTGGAAGGTCAATTTGGTGAATTTTGGTATTTTGGTTAATTTAGGGAAGGTTGAATCAACTTGGGTCCAAGTTGGGTTAAGGTGGGGTTTAGAACCAATTGAAAGTTTCAAATGGTCTAGGGGAATGTATTGAATAGTTACCAACATCAATTAGGATGAAATTTTAGGGTTTGGCTAATCAATTTGGTAGGTTTAGGGCATGGGTTCACTTTAGGCTAAAATTGGGGTATTGGATTTCAAATGGAATTGAACTCAAATGTGAATCAATTTTGACTTGGATTTGGTTTAGATTGATAGTAATGATGTTTAATTAAAATTTAGAATTGAAATTAGGCAAAATTGAGGTCAAATGGGTTGGTTTAGTGTGACATTGGGTCCATTTAGGTTAAAAATGGGTCAATTTGGGGATTTTGATAAAAGTGGGCTATTTTGGAAAAATTGGGCTATGGTGTAGTTGAACAAAATAAAATTGGGAATATTTGGGATTTTTTAGAATTTTCTGGGATTTTTTGGAATTTTTTGGAATTTTGTGCTAAAAGGGTATTTTAGGGTATCAAGAGGTTATTTGGAGTGTATTAGGGTATTTTGGTAAATTTAAAAGGTGGGGGTTGTTTCAAAATGATTTTTAGGATTTTTGGGAATTTTGGGTAATTTTTGGGGAATTTTGGAAAATTTGGGGCAATTAGGTAATTTTAGGTAGGTTTGAAGGACCCAATGTCACAACTAGGCATTTGACAAAAGTTGAATTTTGATTATGATGAAGCTTAAAGTGAGCCATGGACTAAGAAATGTCCACCCTGAACATCTCATGGGTTGTTTCCAACCCTCTTAGCCAAAGAGCTAGGGGTTTGGACTCAGCTACATGAGTGCTCCAATGAACCAGGGGGAGAATTGGGTAAGGATGGTGTGTGTGAGAGTGCAGTCTGTGTAAGCCAGATCTCACCAGGACCAGGCCACCCAGAGTATTCCTAAGACTTGAACAACGTTATAGGAGCTCACTATTAGTTCTCCATATGGTGGCCTTAACCTTCTAAGGTGATTTAGAGGTTTGCAACCATCCAAGTGGGATCCCGAGAGGAGTCGAAAGTAGCCGAATTGCTAAAGGGTGGATCCCAATTCTAGTCCTCTAGGATACTCAAGGAGAAAACCTATGGCTAGATCCCAAGAAGTACTAAGGTGAGAAAAGACCTCACCAAAAATGAGGTCGATATATATATATATATATATATATATATATATATATATATATATATATAAATTTATTTATTTATAATTTATTTAACTATTAAATATTTTTATGATTAAATTATATTTTTCAATAATATACTATACTTAAAATTTTTAAAATAAAAAATAAATTTAAAAAAAATATATATGTATATATATATATATATATATATATATATATATTTATATTTATATATACCTATATCGATATTTTATAAAAAGAAATAATATAAAATAAATATATATATATATATAAATTAAATATATATATATATATATATATATATATATATATATTCATAATCTTTTTTAACTTTTAATATGTACATACATAAATTTATATAATAACTATATATATATATATATATATATATATTTATTTATAAATTTATATTAATATATACCTATATTTATTTTTATTTACATTTTATTTAATTATTAAATACTTTTATGATTAAATTATATTTATAAATAATATACTATACTTAAAATATTCAAATTAAAAAAATAATATTTTATATATATGTAAATTTATGAATATATATATATATATATATATATATATATAAATATATAAATATATAATACCTATATATATATATATAAATAAATATATATTAATATATACTTATATTTATAATTTGTTTAATTATAAAATATTTTTATAATTAAATTATATTTATAAATAATATACTGTACTTAAAAAATTTTAAAAAAATAATTTTACATAAATATAAATATATATATTTATATATACACATATATATTTATTTATTTATAATTTATTTAACTATTAAATATTTTTATAATTAAATTATATTTATAAATAACATACTATACTTAAAATATTTAAAATAAAAAAATAATTTTATAGAAATTTATATATATATATATATATGTATATATAAACATATTTATATATACCTTTATATATTAATTTATTTATATCTTATTTAACTATTAAATATTTTTATAATTAAATTATATTTATAAATAATATACTTAAAATTAAAAAATAATATAATTAAATTTTATTTATAAATAATATCCTATACTTAAAGTATTTAAAATAAACAATATATAATACTTAAAGTATTCATAATTGAACATTTTCACCAATGTTGACATTTAGGTCATTGTGTCAGAAATTGACCATTTTGACCAAATTTGACTTTTGGTCAAAAGTTGACCTTTTGGGTCAATGAGGTGGTCATTTGGTCAAAAATTGACTTATTTTTTCAAAAGTTGACCAAATGAGTCAATAATTGGTAATTATGTCAAAATTTACTATTTTGGCCAAAGTTGACTTTTAGTCAAAAGTCGATCTATTGGGTCAGTGGGTTAGTTTTTGGGTCAAGGATTGACAATTATGACTAAAGTTGACTTTTTGGTCAAAGATTTACTTATTGGGTTAATAATTGGTCATTAGGTTAAAAATTGTCTATTTTGACCAAAAAGTTGACTTTTTGGTCAAAAGTTGACCTATTTGGTTAATGGGGGTCATCAGGTCAAAATTTGACTATTTTGACCAAAATTGACTTTTTGGTCAAAAGTTGACATATTGGGTCAATGGGTTGGTTATTGGGTCAAGGTATAACCATTTTGACGAAAGTTGACTTTTTTGTCAAAAGTTAACCTATTGGGTCAATGGGTTGGTCAGAGGGTCGAAAATTGACCATTCTAACTAAAGTTGACTTTTTGGTCAAAAATTCACCTATTAGGTCAATGGGTTTGTCATTGTATCAAAGATTGACCATTTTGATCAAAGTTGACTTTTTGGTCATGATTGGCTTACTGGGTCGATTATTGGTCATTTGGTCAAAAATTGACTATTTTGACCAAAATTGAATTTTTTGTCAAAAGTTAACCCATTAGGTCAATGGGGTGGTTATTGGATCGGGAATTGTCCATTTTGACCAAAGATGACTTTTTGTCGAAAGTTGACTCTCGGGTCGATGGGTTGGTCATTGGGTCAAGGATAGACCATTTTGAATAAAGTTGACTTTTAGGTCAGAGATTGGCGTACTGGGTTAATAATTGGTCATTAGGTCAAAAATTGACTATTTTGACCAAAATTGATTTTTTGATCAAACGTTGACCTACTGGGTCAATGTGTTGGTCGTTGAGCCAAAAATTGATCATTTTGACCAAAGTTGACTTTTTGGTCAAAAGTTTAACTATTGGGTCGATGGATTGGGCATTGGGTTAAGGATTGATCATTTTGACCATAGTTAACTTTTTGGTCAGATATTGACTAATTAGGTCTAAAATTGCTCATTAGGTCAAAAATTGATTATTTTGACCAAAATTAAATTTTTTGTCAAAAGTTTACCCATTGGGTCAACGGGGTGGCATTGGATCAGAAATTGACCATTTTGACCAAAGTTGACTTTTTAGTCAAAAGTTGACCTATTTGGTCAATGAGATGGTAATTGGGTCACGATTTGACCATTTTGACTGAAGAAAACTTTTTGGTCAAAATTTAATATATTGGATCAACGTGTAGGTCATTGGGTCAAAAATTGACCAATTTGACCAAAGTTGACTTTTTGGTCAAAAGTTGACCTATTGGGTTAATGGGTGGTCATTAGGTCAAAAATTGACAATTTTGACAAAAATTGACTTTTTGGTCAAAAGTTGTCATGTTGGGCCAATGTGTTTGTTATTGGGTGATGATTGATTATTTTGACAAAAAGTAACTTTTTGGTCAGAGATTGACTTATTTGGTCATTAATTGGTCATTAGGTCAAAAATTGACTATTAAATATTTTTATAATTAAATTATATTTATAAATAATATACTATAATTAAAAATTTTAAAATAAAAAATAATATTATATAAAATTTTATATATAAATATATATATATATATATATATATATATATATATATATATATTTATATATACACATATATATTAAAATATTTATAATTTATTTAACTATTAAAAATTTTAATAAATGAATTATATTTATAAATAATATCTTGTACATGAAATATTTAAAATAAAAGAATAATATTAAATATATATATATATATATATATATATATATATATATATATATATATATATATCAACATGTATATATATATATATATATAGAAATTTATATATTTATATATACCTATATATATTTTTATTTATAATTTACTAAACTATTAAATATTTTTAAAATTAAATTATATTTATAAATAATAAACAATACTTAAAAGATTTAAAATTTAAAAATAATATTAAATAAATTTATATATATAACTATACCTATATAATTTATTTTAACTATTAAATATTTTTTTAATTAAATTATATTTATAAATAATATACTATACTTAAAAAATTTAAAATAAAAAATAAATATTATATAAAATTATATATATATATATATATATATATATATATATATATATATATATATATATATATATATATATATATATATATATATATGTATATATATTTATATTTATTTATTTCTAATTTATTTAAATTTTTAATATTTTTATAATTAAATTATATTTATAAATAATATACTATACATAAAATATTTAAAATTAAAAAATAATATAAAATAAATTTCTATATATCTAAATAAATAAATATATATATATATATATATATATATATAATTTCGTTAATTATTAAAAATTTTTATAATTAAATTATATTTAAAAAGAATATATTATACTTAAAATAGTTAAAATAAAAAATAATATTAAATAAATTTATATATATATATATATATATATATATATATATATATATATATATATATATATATATATATATACATACATATATATATATATATATATATTGAAAGATGGGGATGAGAGAGAAGCTCCGGAATTTTAGGAGGGATTCTTGAAGTTTGCTTTGATTTCTTCAAGTTCTTCAGGCTTTAGATTGTTTCTTGTTCCCTGAATTGGATGTTTTGCTGGTGTTCCCTGGCTTCTAAATTGGATCTTTTCCAATTTTTGGCTTGTTCTTTTTAAATTCTGATTTGGGTGAATTCAATTCCTTTGAATTCCTTGAATCTGTTCTTGTTTTGTTTTCGGATGGCTGTACAGAATTCTGCTGGAAAGGCTTCCTTTGTGGATGTGGTGGGCTCGAATTTGGTCAATTCTGATAAGCTTGTCTTTCCCCAACTCTACCATGATGTTGTTTCAAGTAAAAGTGGATGTTCTTTCATTAAGCCAATTATCAAGAAAGGTGGAAAACCTGCTTTGATCTTCTCTGAAACTGAATTGGCTTCCCTGGCTGATGCACATAAGTTTACACTTGTTGGGAAATTCCAATATGGACATCCTAAATTGGAAAGAATTAGAAAATGCTTTGAAGATTTGAAGCTTACTGGTATTTGGAAAGTGGGTCTTTTTGATGGTAGGCATATCATGATTAAACTTTCTAATGAAGAGGATTATGCAAATTTATTTTCCAAGAAGTTTATTATTGTGGAGGGTATTTACATGAAAATCTTGAAATGGTCTCCTGAATTTGATTCTAATCGAGAAGCACCTATTATTCCGAGTATGGTTTAAGATTCCTAATCTCAAGCTGCAGTTCTTTAATCATCAAGTCCTTTATGCAATTGGTACTTGCTTTGGGAAAACCACTTAAATTAGATCCGCCTACCTTTAATCCGTCCGAGACCTTCCTTGGCAAGAATCCTTGTTGAAAGAGATATTACACTTCAAGATGTTGATGAAATTTGGTCGGGGTCTCCACATAATGGATATTGGCAATCTATTGTAATGGAACATAGACCTTTTTATTGCAATCATTGTAAAATGTTTGGTCATACTAAGGAAGGTTGTTATAGAATTCATCCTAATCTTATGCCATCTAAATATAAGGCTGGACCGTTGCTGATACACAAAGAGGGCGAATCTCGATTCTGTCACCCTTAATCCCGATATTGTTAAGGGGACTCCTATTGTGGTTCGGACAACTCCAAATGTGATTCAAGATTTCTCTGCTTGCTATTGAACTCTGTTGAAACTTTGACTAATGCATCTGCTAAAAACAATTGTTCTACCTTGAACAACAACAACCTAGGCGATCCAGGTTTACGTAGATGGTTCGATCCTAATATTCCTGCTCGAGAATCCTCTTATTGATTGTACACTCAATTCGGTTCTATCATTACAAATGCTATTGATGTATTAGATAAGGATTTGGATCTAGCTATTCCCGGAAATGCTATTGCTGCTAATAATGTTTATTACGGTAATGTTGTTCTTGTTAATGAAGTATACGGTAATTTAAATTCGAAAGTTCAATTACTCGTTGATGGGATTGGGAATGAAGTTGTTATCGGAGCGAGAATTATCTTCTTATCGGGCTAAAGAGGTTTCACTCGCTATTATTAACTATCCTATATTTCAGAATTCTTCGCAGAACTTGGATTCTAATTCTTCGATCAGTTGAATGTTGTCAATACTGATTTGAAAGAAGATTGGATGGTGCAAAATTCAAAGAAGAAGAAGGAATTAAAGCAATTATCAGTATCTAATATTATCCCCTCTAATACTGCTACTTTTTCTAGGCTTACTAGAGGAAGTAGATCTACTCATGATTAATTTTTTATGTTGGAATGTTAGGGGAGTGGCCAACCCTGGCTCCCTTAGCAGAATTTTAAGTCTCAACAGGGTTCATAAATTTTGGGTCATTGTTCTTCTTGAACCTTTGGTGAAAAAGAACTTTGATAGATTTTTAAGGAGGTTTTTCGGTTTTTCTTTTGCCTACAATTCTACTTAATAAGATGCGGCTTTTTAGTAGGAAGGAGTTGAGAGTTGATATTCTTATTGATAATCCTCAATTCTTACACCTACATTTTGAGCTTGATCGGTTCAAAGGATTTGCTACTTTTGTTTATGCTTCTTCTACTATTGCTTGGTAGATCCGAACTTTGGTCTCATTTAAAGGATATTGGTCGAATATGGTTGAAGGATCTGGATAGTGGGGGTGATTTTAACTCGCATTTTGCACCCTAGTGAAAAGAAAGGAGGAAGGAATCCTAATCTTCAAGATATGCTAAATTTTACTAACCAAGTTAGTGCTTGCTAATCTATTTGATATTGGGTTTGAAGGTTCTCCATTCACTTGGAGAAGAGGTTCTCTTTATGAAAGGTTGGATAGAATCTTTACTAATCAACTTTGGATTGATATGTTTAGTCTTTCCAAAGTTAAGCACTTAGCTAGACTTGGTTCGAGATCATGCTCCCTTGCTTGTTCAATTCTCTCATTTTATTAATACTAAACATCATGCTTTCGGATACTTAAATGTATGGTCTACTCACCCTACTTGTTATCGAGTTGTTAAGCATAATTGGATTCTTCCATCTAATTATTCTACTCGCTAATCCTTTATTGAAGTTATGGCAACTCCATAAGTCGGTTGCTAAGGCTTTAATTAATTGGAATTGATCTGAATTTGGGAACCTTACATATAATATTCAAAAGCAGAAAATTTGGTGGCCAGGGTTGAAATTGAAGTGGAAGGTGGGAGGAAAAGCGATAAAGATCTCGCTGGTTGCTAATGTTTCTTCTGCGATCGCATTGCTACGGGAAGAGCTCTTTCTTAAACGGAAGCGACGATTAACCATTTACTTCATGGAGATAGGAATTCAAAATTTTTTCATGCTTATTATTAAGCATAGAAGATCCATTAATACAATTCAAAGAATTAAATCTTCTAATAATTGCTGGCTTTCTACTTCTCGGGAAATTGGGGATGATCGTTGTTCAATATTTTCAAAACCTTTTCTCTTATCGAGATACCAACTCGATATCTTTTCTATTAATCTCATGCAAGCTGATTTGCGAGTTGGCTAGGGAATTAAATCTATCCAGAATACTAATGAGGATGAAATTTTATCTTCCATTAATTCTTTGGACGATAACAAGACAATTTGGTCCGGATGGGTTTACTCCGATTTCTACAGAAATTCGGCGGATTATCGGGATGGATATTGTTGAGGCTATTAAGCTTTTCTTTCGGGGCATGGATCTCCCTAAGTATTTTGTATCCTCTTCGATTATTCTCATACCAAAGGATAAAAAGAAGGATTGTTGGCAAGACTTTAGACCTATTAGCATCACTTCGACCTTTTCAAAAATCATCGGCAAGCTTCTTGTGGCTAGAATTCAACCTCTTATGGATACTTTAATCTCCGAAAATCAATCGGCATTTGTTAAAGGAAGAAGTATTAGTGAAAATATATTATTAGCTCAAGAAATGCTTACCGATATTGATAAGCCTTGTAGGGGTTCTAATCTGATTTTTAAATTGGATCTTTCTAAGGCTTTTGATACTATAAGTTGGTCCTTTATTCTTAAAGTGCTTTATGCTAAAGGATTCGGTTCCGGCTGCTTGTGGACTCATTTCAAGGTGGTTAAGCAATAATTATTATAGTGTTCTCATTAATGGTGAGAGTAATGGGTTTTTTCTAGCAGGTAGAGGCATTAAACAAGGAGACCCCCTTTCTCCTTATATTTTCATATTGGCTTTTGATTACCTTTCCAAGCTTCTTAATAATGTTCGGATCACTCATCCTTATACCCAGTTTCAACACGGATCCACTCAGTTGATTTCCCACCTTGCATTTGCTTGATGATGTCATAGTTTTCTCGGAATGGTAGTAAAAACTCCATAAGAAGTTTAATGAAGGTTTTGGGTGATTTTGAAGAGGTCTCCGGTATGACTTTTAACAAGTCCAAGTGTCATTTTTTGTTTAGTTCTAAATTCGATGTTAATACTAAAAAGTGGATAGCAGATTTCATTGGATTTAGGGAGGCTAAATATCCTCTTAAGTATTTGGGTTTTCCTTTAATCAAAGGTAAACTTAGACATTCCCACTATGATGATGTGGTATCTAAAATTTCTGCTCAAATTCAATGTTGGACAAATTCATTTCTATCAAATGGTAGTAGAATCACTCTTCTCGAGAGTATTTTAACTACTTATCCTCTCTATATTCTTCAAATGATCAAGATGAAGAAAAGCACACAAAAATTACTCGTTCATTATATTTAATAAGTTTCTTTGGGAAGGTCATCATAGACAAATGCATTGGACCAATTGGGATAAAGTTTGTAAACCTATCGCTAGTGGTGGGTTGGGTTTTAAGAGTTTTCGAGCAAATCAGCTTTTCCTTTTATTGCAAGCAATGGATTAACTTTAGAGCCAAGAACTCCTTATGGTCTAAGTTTTTGCATGGGAAGTACTGTTCTAATATTCATCCTACTCAAGTACAATTGAAGAATGGGGATTCAAATCACTGGAAGAAATTACTGAAAGTTAGAGAAGCAGCTGAACAACTTTTTGTATGGGAGCTTGGGGATGGGCAAATTCATTTTTGGAGGGATAAGTGGATTTTTAATGAGTCTCTGATTGATCTTAATATTCATCATTCCATTCATCATCCCATTCAGAAAGTAGCTGATTCTTGGACCAATTCAGAATGGGATACTTGCTAAGCTTAGTAGTCTGTGTTGATTCTGCAACCCAAAAAAAGATTTTGAATATTCCTATTCGATCGACCAAAAGAGATAAATTGGTTACAAAGATTCCACCTAATCAAAGCTTGTCTAATTTTCTATTTAGAGGTATCTCGTTCTACTAATGGTTGGGGGAAGAAGCTATGGAATAAATTCTTAACACCTTCCTTATCTTTTTCTCGTTGGAGACTTTTCGGGAAGTTTCTTCCAACGAGATGACATTCTAAAACTTAAGGGAATTCGTGGACCTTCGATTTGTCAATTTTGTCATGCTGATGAAGAATCCATTCCTCACATATTTATAAGGTGCCTTGTTGTTCAAGAGGTATGGAAATCTGTTTTGGATAATCTTGGGCTTTCTCCCAAATTTTTTTCATGGCTTAGTATTGAGTTATGTTGGCATGATTGGAAGGATTCTACTGATTATTACATTCCTCTTATTATCTTCTGGTTTATATGGATGGGAAGGAATGATGCTATTTTCAACAACAAGGATTGCTCTATCCAACATATTATCAGGAATTGTTTAATTTATGTTCATAAGGCTAGACAAATAATTAATTCTCAGCAAATTCATGTTATTAACGAAGTCGAAGCTTGTTATTTGGAGATTACCTAAGGCTTCTTGGGTTAAAATCAATTCGATGGGAGTTTTTCTTCAATTGGTGCTGGAATTGGGGCCATTTGCAGGGATCATATTGGTAATTGTAATTGGTTTCTCTCTGCTCCTGTGATGGCGGATAACGGTCTTGAAGCCGAAGTTATTGCTTGCTTATTGGGGTCTCAAAGTCTGCCTTTATTAATAAGCATAATTATATTCATATGGAGATGGATTCATTGCTTTTAGTAAAGATGTTGTTGAATGAAGTTGCTTTGTTCCATGGCACATTCTTACTTGGGTTAATATGATTTTCAAGTTATCCTCCGGGCTAGTTGTTATATGGAGTCGTATTAATAGAGAGGGGAACCAACTCGCAAATTGGTTGGCGAGAGAGCTTCTTCTAGGAAGGAAACAATTTGCAACTCAAGCTCTTCTTCGGAATTTTTGTCTTCTTCTTTTTCTTTTTTAGAACTCTTTTACATGGGGACTTATTGGCCATTCCTCATGTCGGATGTTTTAAGACCTCCATTATTCAATAAAAATATATATATTTTGCCAAAAAAAATATATATATATACACTATATATATTTTTTTATTTATATTTTATTTAATTATTAAATATTTTTATAATTAAATTATATTTATAAATAATATACTATACTTTAAACATTTATAATAAAAAAATAAAATTATATATATATATATATATATATATATAATTTTTTTACTATTAAATATTTTTATAAATAAATTATATATAAAATTATATACTATATTTAAAATATTTAAAATAAAAAAATAATATTATATAAATTAATATATATATATATATATCATTTTTTAACTATTAAATAATTTTATAATTAAATTATATTTATTAATAATATATTATACTTAAAATATTAAAATAAAAAAATAATATTAAATAAATTTTATTATAGGTATAAATATATATTTATGTACCCTATATATATTTTTTATTTATAATTTTTTTAATTATTAGATATTTTTATAAATAATTTATATTTATAAATAATATACTATACTTTAAATATTTTTAAAAAAATAATATTAAATAAATTTTTTATATATAAATATGTATTTATGTACCTCATATATATATATATATATATATATATATATTTATTTACAATTTTTTTAAATATTAAATATTTTAATTATTAAATTATATTTATAAATAATATACCATACCTAAATTATATAAAATAAAAAATAATATTATATATATATATATATATATATATATGTATGTATATATACATATACATACATACATATATATATGTATGTATGTATATGTATATATACATACATATGTATATATATGTATATATGTATATACATACATACATACATATATATATGTCTATGTATATCTATACATGCATACATACATACATATATATACATATACATACATACATATATATATATATATATGTATATATATATATAGATAGTATTTGTATATATACATATATATATGTATATATGTATATATGTATATATATATATACATACATACATATATATATGTATATATGTATATATATATATATATATATATATATATTCACTCCACTCCCACTCCCTATTATCTCTACCACTTTCTATCGCTATCTCACTCGCACTCTTTATTGTCTGTTAACTTCTCTTTTACTCCTCTCACTTATCCTCTTCCTCCATCCCCCACTCTCTTTCTCTACTTCTCTCACTTCCCTTCTTCGTCGCTCTCTCTCACATGTCCTACATCCCCTTCCTGAATATCTCTCTCCTCTCCTTCTCTCTCTCATTTTAGGGGGAAGAAAGGAGAGAGGGAAAGTAGAGGGGAAGGAGCTGAGAGAAAGATAAAGGGAAGCAAAGAGTGTGTGAGAGTGAGTGAGGTCTAGAAAGTGGGAGAGAGGGAAAGATGGATGGAGAGAGAAAGGAAGAGATTATGTATCTTTCTCTCTAGATCTCCTTCACCCTCTATCTTTCTGACTCCCTCAAGCATTCCCTCTCTAGGTCTCCTTTTTATAGCTCACTCTTCTCTCTCCATCTCACACACTCATACACTCTCTCCCACTCTCATTCTCTCTCCCTCTTTCTCTTTAGATGTCTTTCACTCTCTCACACTCATATGCACCCTCTCTCTTGCTCTCCAATTTTATCTCTCCTAATCCCTCTCACTTCTTTCTCATTATTTCTCAGATTCTCTTACACTTCTCTCGTTCTCTCCCTATCTCCATCCCTCTCTCTATCTCCTATTTCTCTCACTCTCCTTTCATTACTCTTGTTCTCTCTCTCCCTCTCTATTTATATATCTCTCTTGATCCCTCCCTCACTCTATCTTTCATTCTCTAGTTCTCTCTCTCTTCTCTTCCTCAACCCTTGCTCACACCCTCTCTTCCTTCCCACCCTCTTAGTGTTTTTTTTCTCTCTTGCCCCTCTCTCTCTTTCCCTTATATCCTCTTCTCTCCTTCACTTTCTTTTCCTATTTCTCTATAGATTTCTTTGACTCTCTCACTACTGTAATCTTTAATGCTCTCACTCTATCCCTCTATCATTGTCAATGCCTCATTCTTGCCCTCTCTAGGTCTCCCTTATATAGCTCACTCTTCTCCCTCCTTCTTATACACTCATACAGTCTCCTCTCTTCCTCTCACCCTCTTTAGCTCAATTTCTTGCTCTGTATCTCACTCTCTATTACCATTTTGCTATTTCTCTCTCTCACTCTCTCCTCTCCCTCCTTTACTCCAACTTTTTGTCTTCTCTCTATCCCCTTCTCTATTATGCTCTCTCACTTTCTATTCTCTTTTTCTATCATATACTCTCTTTTACACTCTAATTTGTGGCTTACTCTTCTTTCTTTTCTTTTACTTCTCTCTCGAACTATCTGCACTCTCTCTCCTCTCACTTTTGCTTCCATCCCTCACTCTCTCATTTTCTCACTTCTCTACCACCCTCCCTATCCTTACCTTTATCCATCTCATTCTTGCTCCCTCACTCACACTATATTCTCGCGTTCTCCCTCACTTCATACCCCTCGTTCACTCATACTTAATCTTCCCTTTGTCTCTCTTCTCGCTCTCTCTTCCTTTTTCTCCCTGTTCTTCTTTTTCTACTTCCTTTTATCTCTCTTTCTCACTCACTCTCTTCCTCTCTCTCACTCTCTATTCCACTTCTTTTTATCTCTCTCTCACTCTCTCTATTGTTCTCTTTCGATTCTCTCATTATCCCTCACCGAGTCTCTCATGCTCTCCCTCCCACATTCACTCCCTTCATCCCTCTCTTTCTTCTGCACTCATTATCTCCCTCTCTCTTACTCCCTCTCTCGCTTGCTCGCTTTTTCCCTATCTCCCACTTGCACTTCCCTAACTCTTTTTTCTCTCTATTTCTCTTTCTAGTACTCTCTCTCATTCTAGCTTCTCTTCTTCTCTATTTGGTTTCACTCTCACTCTTGCTCTCTCATTCCCTCTCTCTTTCTCGCTCCATGATCACTCTCTCTCACTTACTCTTACTTCTACTGCTCTCTCTCCTCACTCTCCTCTCAATACTTCTCTCTCTTTACTCACTCTTTCTCTCCCTCTGTCTCTCACTTTCACTCTCAATCTCCCTCCATCACACACTTTCTCCCGATTGCTCTCACTCTTGCTTTCTCCCCTCATATCCATCCCATTATTTATTATTTTCTCTCATACATCTCTCATTCCTCCTTGATCCCTCTCTCATCCAATCCTTCCTTCCCTCTCTTTCTCTCCCTCTCCCTATCTCACTCCACTCTATCTTCTCTTGCACTCACTCATTCACTCACACTCCCTCCCTCTCATTTTCTCTACACTCTCTTCTCTCACTTTCACTTGTCTCTATTTCTCTCACACTCTCCCTCTCCCTTCTCTCTCATTCTCTCTCCAATCCTTTCTCCCTCTTTCTCTCGCTTCGCTACCCTCCCTCCCACTTTCTCCATCTCAATCTCTCTCCCTCTCTCCTTCTCTCATTCTCACTCATTCTCTTACTCTCCCTCCCTATCTCATCGTAATCAAAATCTTTTGCGCTCCGTTCCTCTCTCTCTTCCTATCTCTCTCTTAAATCTTTCTTTCTCTCCATTTTATTCTATCTTTCAATTTCTCTCCTCTCCCTCTATCTTTGCCTTTCTCACTCTCTTCTTTCCTTCTGTCTCTCTCTTTCTCACTATGTCTCTCACATTCTATTACGTTTCTCTCTCTCACTCTATCTTGCTCTCTTTACTCAATCTATATCTTCCAATATCCATCACTCTAACTCTCTCTCTCTCTTTCTCTTATTCTCTCGCACTTCTCTCTCCAGCAGTTCTTTGTCAATGTTTATTACTATGTCTCCTTCCCTCTCTTTTTACCTCCCTCCATCCTTATTTCACTCTCTTTTCTCTCTCTAGTTATCTTTTTCTTTTACTCTCTTTCATCACTCTTCATTCTTTCTCTATTTATGTCTCGCTTTGTCTATCTCTTTCCCTTCCTTGGTCCCTCACTCTTATTAACTTCACTCTCATTCTTACTCCCTCACTCGTCTCTCTCTCTCTCTCTCTCTCTCTCTCTCTCTCTCTCTCTCTCTCTTTTTCTCTCTCTCACACACTCCATCCATAACTCTGTCTCCCTTACTCCTATCATTCTCTCTTGTTCCTTTTCTCCTACACTCTCTTCACCCACTCTCTCTTCAGTTTCACTCTCACTCCTACTCCCTCTCTTTATCTCTTTCACACTCTTTATACTCTTTTCCACTTTCTATCACTATCTGGCCCTCACTCTTTATACTCTGTAACTTCTGTCTTACTATTGTCACTCTTCTCAATCTCCCCACTCTCTTTCTCTATTTCTCTCACTTCCTCCTACCACTTTCTCTCACGCTCTTTCCCACTATCATTCTATTCCAATATCTCTCACTCCAACTTCCTCCTTCACTTCCTTCCTCTCTCATTCTCACAGTTTGTTCTCTTTTTCTTTCTCCATTATTGCTAAAACTTCTCTCACTCTCTCTTCCTCACACACAAAAAATCTCTTTTTTCTTAATCTCTCTCTCCCTATCCCTACACACACACTCTCTCTCCAACTTTTATGCCTCTCAATCCCTCTCTCTTCTCACTTATTATTTATCACATGCTTTCACACACTCTCTCTCTTTCTTTCTCTCCCTTTCTCCCTCCCTCTCTCTGTCTCCTCTTTCTCTCACTCCCTTTTCATTGCACTTGTCCTCTATCTATATATTTCACTTCATCTCTCCCTCACACTCTTTTCCATTATCTTGCTCTCTATCCATCTCTTCACTTTCCCCCTCCCTCACTAGCACTCTCTCTCCCTTCCCACCCTCCTAATATCTTATTTTCTCTCTTGTCCCTCTCTCCCTTTCCCTTTCTCTCTAGATCTCTTTCAATCTCAAACTATTGTATCTTTATCACTCTCACTCTCTCCCTTTATTTTTCAAACTCGCTCATTCGTGCCTATTCTAGGTCTCATTTATGTAGCTCACTCTTCTCTCTCCATCTCGCACACTTATACACTATATCACTCTCTCTCAATTTCGCACCCTCTTTAGCTCTATGTCTTACTCTCTATTTCACTCTTTGTTACCATTTTGTCCTTTCTCTCTCACTATGTCCTCTCCCTCCCTTACTTCATTTTGTCTCTCTTCTCACTCCATCCCCTTCACTATTATTTTCTCACAATCTCTCTCTTTCTCACTCTCTAGTCACTTTTCTATATTATAGTTTTTTTACACTATCTGTTATTGCTATCTCTTCTCTCTCTTCTCTTACTTTTCTCTCACACTATCGTCCAGTCTCTCTCTCTCTTGATTCTATCTCTCCCTCTCTCATTCTTCCTCTTTTCTCCCTCTCCTATCCTTTTCTTTATCCTTCTCTTTATCCCAGTCTCTCTTGCTCCCTCTCTCTCAACACTCTGTCATGGTCCTTCAGTTTTTATCCCCCACTCACTTACCCTTACTCAATCTTCCCTTAGTCTCTCTTCTCACTTTCTCTGCCTTTCACTCTCTTTTACTTTCCCTTTCCTGCTCTCTCCTTAAACCCTCTTTCTCTCTCTTTATATCTCTCTTTCACACTAACTCTCTCCCTCTCCCTCACACTTTATTCCACCTCTTTATATCTCTCTCACTCTCTCTTCTATCTCTCACTTGTGATGATGCCTTTATCCCTCACTGCCACTCTCTCGCTCTCCCTCCGACTTTCACTCCCTGCATCCCTCACTTCTCCCTGCTCTCTTTATCTTCCCCTCTCTTGCTTCCTCTCTCGCTCACTCACGCATTCCCTCTCTCCCTCTCTCTCTCTCTTCCCTCACTCACTCTTCTCTCTATTTCAATCTCACACTCTCCCTTTCTCACCCTTTCTTCCTCTCTCTACAGTTTCGTTCTCACTGTCACTCCCTCATTCTGTCTATCTTTCTCACTCCATGTTCACTCTCTCACACTTACTCTCTTTCTACTGCTCTCTCCACTCTCTCCTCTCAATCTTTCTCTCCGTCTCTCTCCCACACTATTGCTTGCTTTCCTCCCTCCCTCTCTCTCCCACTCTTGCTCTTCATTCTCTTGCTCAAACACTCCACCCCTCTCCCTCTCACTCCCTTCCACTTCATCCACCCTCTCTCTCCCACTAAATCTCATTCTATACCCTCTCTCTCCCTCTCTCACCCTCTCTTTATTCACTCTATCTTCCTCTCTCTTACGCCCGTTCTATTCCTCTCTCACTCCCGCTTTCTTCCATCCTCTGACTCCCTCTGCCTATCTCTCTCTCATACACTCTCTCCCTCTCTCGCTCTCTCCCACTCTCGCTCTTTTCTTTGTTAAAGCTTTATCACTTTTTATTTCTCCATCGCTCTTTATCGCTCTCTCTCTCTCTCTCTCTCTCTAATGCTTCTCATTCATCACACACTTATCACTATACTCACTCTTTCTCCCCAACCATCTCTTACACTCCTCCTCTCTCCCTCTCTCCCTCTTTCATTAATTCAATATCTCTCTCTCTATCTTCCTCTTCCCCCTCCCTCTCTCTCTCCATATCTCACTTTATTTGTCCTTCTCTCTAAATCTCACTCACTATCTTTTGCTCTATCTTCCCTGAGACTATCTTCTTTCTGTATTTCTTACTTACCCTCTCTCCCTCTTTCTCTTCCGCTCACTCTTCAACACCTATCTCACTCCCTCTCTTGCTCTCTCTCTTACTATCTAATTCATCTCTTTTTATTGTTTGTGTTGCTCTCAATTTGCCCCTTTCTGTCTCTCTCTCTTTCCCTTTCTTTTATCTCCCTCTCTTCATTCTTTTTCCTCTTTCTTTCTCTCCCTCTATGTTTCATTCTCTCTCCGTCCCACATATGCTCTCTCTCAATTGTTCTCACATCTTGCTCTCTCCCCTCATATTCATCTCATTATTTCTTATTCTCTCTCAAACATCTCTCTTTCCTCATCGTTCCCTCTCTCTTTCAATACCTACTTCCCTCTTGTGTTCTTTTGTCCATATCTCACGCCTCTTTCTATCTCCACTTCCACTCAATCCTTCACTCCCTCTCCCTCCCTCTCATTTTCTCTATCGCTCTCTCTCGTTCACTCTCTTTTGCTCTCTCTTCTCTCAGTTTCACTTTTCTCTATTTCTCTCCCACTCTCCCTCTCCCTTTATCTTGCTCTCTCATTCTTTCTATCTAGTTCTCTCCTCCGCTACTCTCCCTCCCTCTCTATCTATCTCAATCTCTCTCCCTCTCACCTTCCTTTCATCTCCATCTCCGTCTCTTCTTCACTCCTTCTCACTCATTCTCTTACTCTCCCTCCTTATCCCATTCTTGCTCACAATTGTTTGCACTTTTTTATCTCGCTTCCTATCTCCCTCTCTTAAGTCTTTTCTGCTCTCTCTCCCTCTCTCTCTTTAATCTCTCTCCGTCCCTCTCCCTTTCTCACTATCTTACTTACTCTTGCCCACTATCTCTCAATTTCTCCTTCTCTCGCTTTCACTCTATGTCTCTCACTTTCTATTATGTTTCTGCTTGTCGCTCTCTCTTGTTCTCTTTTCTCTCTTCACTCATTCTTTAACTTCCTATATATATCACTCTAACCTCTTTCCCTTCCTCTCATTCTCTCCCCCTTCTTCTCTATCATTGTTTATTACTTCCTATCTTTCACTACCTCTTTCCCTCCCCCCTCTTTGCCTCCCTCCCTGCTTATTTCACTCTCTTTTTCTCTCTATAGCTCCCTCTCTCTTTCCTACTATTTCCTCACTCTCCCTTTATTCTCTATTTCTCTATCTCTATGATTCTCTCCCCCATCCTCGCTCCCTCACTTTTCTCAAATTCTCTCCCACTTGAGAGCAATTGAAAGTGAGTGTGTAGGGGAGGGGGAGTGAGAGATTAAGGAAGAGAAAGAGTGAGTAAAGAAAGAGAAGAGATGGAGATAGAATTATGAGAAAGAGAAGGATAGAGAAGGGGCAAATGAGAGCAAAGAAACAACAAAAAGAGATGAAAAAGAGAGTGAAAGAGAGAGAAAGAGAGGGAGTGAAGAAAGGGACTAAAGAGTGAGCAGGAGGGAGAGATGGAGAGAGGGTAAGGAAGAAATGGAGAGAAAAGAGAGACTCATGGAAGACAGATCAAAATATAATGAGTGAGAGGTAGAGAGAGGAAGATATAAAGGGTGATATGGAGGGAGATGGAGGGAGAGAGGGACTTATAGAAAAAAGAGTAAGAGAGTGAATGAGGGAGTGCGAAAGAAAGATATATAAACAAAGTGAGAGAGAGTGAGAATAAGGTAAAGAGAGTGAAATATATGGAGACATGGAGAGGGTGAGGGAGGGAGTGAAAGGGAGGGGGGAGAAAGGAAGATATGTTTGAGAGAAGGTGAGAAATAATGAAAGCAAAGAGTAGAGAGAAAGAAAGATAGATAGAGCTAAGAGTAGGATTGAAAGAGAGAGAGAAGTAATGAGAGAGGAAGACAGTGTGTGAGTGATAGAGTGAAAGAAAGAGAGAGAATAGAAGTCAGCATAAGAGAGAGAGATATAATAGAGAGTGTGAGAGAGTGCATGGGTTGTAAAGAGAAAGCAATAGAGATATAGAGAGACATACTCCCTCTCTTTATCTCTTTCACACTCTTGATTTTGTCTTCTGCTTTCTCTTCCCCACTCCCTTTCTCTCTTTCATTCTCTCGTGCTCTTCCTCTCTCTTCTTGTGTCTTTCACACTCTCCCACTCCCCTTAACTTCCACTAACTCACTTTCTCTCTCTAGTTTCCCCCTCTCAATGTTTTCCCTTGCTACTATCTCTCTCTCTCTCACTCTCACAAACACATTCTAACTCCCCCCTCTTTCTTTCTCCCTCTCCCACACCTCTCCCACATTTATCCAGCCCCTTTACCTACCATCCTCTCTCTCTTTGCCATGCTTTCACCCTCGCTCTCCATGGCGTCCTCCCTACTGTTCTTTCCCTACTGTTCTTTCACCCTCATACCTTCTCTCACTTTTCTCTCTCTCTCAATCTCTTTAGTTATCTTCTTTCCTCTATTTTTGTCTCTTCCCTTGCTCTACATTTTCTTCTTGCTTTTATTCCTCCCTCTTTCCTATTTCTCTTTCTCCTTTCTCTCTCTCACTCCCTTTCCCACACTATCTCCTTCTCACTCTCCCTCCCTCTTGCTCTTCCTCTCTAGACCTTTCTCATAATCTGCATGTATATATATTCTCTCCCTCTCTCTCAAAACATCTTTGTCACGCTATTTATTTTTCATGCACTCTCTCACTTGTTATATTCCTCTCTTATTTTGTTGTCTCATATATTACTTTTTTTATGATGGTCTCTTGTCTCTAAATGTTTTACTCACTATCACCCACAAACATTCTCTCTTGCTTTCTTTCACTCCCTCTCACTTTCTCACTCTTCCCTCAATATTTCTTCCCTCTTCTGTTCTCTCTCCTTCTCTTTCTATTAAATTTCACTCACTTTCTCTCTTCGTACCCTCTTTTATTTCTCTCTCGCAAACTCTCTCCCCCACTCTACCTCTCTATCACCATCTCCCTCTTTCTATCACTCTCTACTCTCCCAATTTCTCTCTCACTCACTCTCTCTTTCTGTCACTCCTTCCCTTATTTCAACTTAGCTCACTCCCTTCTTTTCTCTTTCTAACTCACTTACTCTTTGTACTGTTGCTCCATTTTCTCTAACTATTTCTCTTTGTCCATCCTCCCACTCTCTCCTCTCTCTCCCTCCCTCCCTCCCATTCTCACTTACACCTTCTTCTATCTCTCTCTCACACACTTCTCTCCCTCTCTCCCCTTCCATCTCCCTCTCTCCCTTTATAACTCTTCTCTCTCACTTTTTATCTTCCATTCTTTTGCTCTCCCTCTCCCATTCTCGCTCACTCCTCCTGCTCTAGCTTCCATTACTCTTTATTTCTCTCTCTCACTATCTCTCCCTCTCATGCCACGTCTCCCTCTTCAATCTTTCTCACAACCTCCCTTTATCTCTCTATTTATTTCTATTTACCACTCATGTACTCTCTTACACTCTCTATTAAATCTTTCTTTCTCACTCTTTTGCTCTCTCTTATGTTGCCCTTTATTCTCTCTTTCTCTCACTTTATCCCTCGCTCTCTAGCTCTCCCTATCCCATTCTCTCCCTAACTCTCTCTCTCTCCCTCCATCCCCCACTTCCTTTCTATTGCTTCCATTCCTCCCAATGTCTGTATTGAGACAGAAATGGAGAGATTGTGTGTCAGAAAGTGGGAAGACGAGAGAAAGAGAGAAATAGAGATGAGAGAGAAGCAGAATAAAGAGAGTGGGGGCTGAGAGAGTAACGGAAATGGAGAAAAAGTGAATGATGGATGGAGCAAGAGAGAGAGGGAGAGAAAAGAGTGAGAGAGAGAGTAGAGAAAGAGAGAGAGAAAAGATTTAGAGTAAGCTGAGAGTGAAATTAAAGAGAGTGAAGGAACCAAGAAGGGAGAGAGAGACAAAAGAGAAAGAAATAGATAAAGAATAGAGAGCAAGGTAAGAGAGGGAAAGAGATAGAAATAGAGAGCAAAATAAGGGAGGGTGGGGAAGTAGAGATAGATTGAGTGATGGATATAAGGAGACAGAGAGTGAAAAGAGAGGAAGAGAGAGAAACATGATGGAGAGTGATAGACATAGTGAGAAAGGAAGAAAGGGAGAAAATGAGAGATAGAGGGAAAGAGTAAAGAGAGTGAGAAGATAGCAAGAGATAGCAAGAGAGAGAGAGAGAAAAAAGAATAGAAAGTGAGAAATAGTAAAAAATGGAGAGAGTAGAAAGAGGGAGAGAGTGAGAGATTGAAGAGAGTGAATGAGAGAGAGAGAGAATGAAAGATTTAAGAGGGACGGAGGGGAAGCAAGGGAGGAAACGATATTGAGCAAAATGGATATAGGGAGCCAAAGTGCAGTGGGTGGAGAGGGGGGAGAGAAGGAGAGAGATTGAGATAGAGTATGTGGGAGGGTGAGAAGTGGGATGGAGAGAGGGAGAGAGATTGAGATAAAAAGAGTGGGACTGTGAGAAGTGGGATGGAGTGAGGGGAGAGAAAGGATGAGGGAGATTTAGAGTGATATCAAGAGAAGAGAGGGGTAGAAGGAAAGAAATAAAGAGAGCGAGGTAGAGCATTAGTGATAAAAAGAAATAAACAGAGGGAGGCTGTGAGGGAGAAAAAGAGAGCAGAGAAAGTGAGAGAAGAAAGCAAGAGAGAGAAATGAGATAGAGCAATGGAGAAAATGAGGGAAGGAGGGAGATTGATTAAGTGCAAGAGGATAGAGACAAGAGAGATAGGGGTAAAGGGAGAAAGAGAGGGAAGGAGTGAGGGATTGAGATAGGGAGGGAGAGTAAGAGAATGAGTTAAATGTAGAGAAGGAGAGAGGGAGATGGAGAGAGAGTGAGAGAGGGAGATGGAGAGAGATTAAGATAGAGAGCGTGGGAGGGATGGTAGCAGGAGAGAGAGGGCGAGAGCAAGGGAGAGGAAAGGAGAGAGAGAAATATAGAAAAGTGAATTAAGAGAAAAGAGAGTAAGAGAGGGAATGAGAGAGAGAGCGATAGAGAAAAGAGTGGGAGAAAGAGGGAGTGAACAAGTGAGTGTAAGCGGAGAGAGAGGAAGAAAGAGAGGAAGGAATGGATTGAAAGAGGGAGGTATTGAGGAGGAAGGAGAGATGTATGAGAAAAAATAATAAATAATGAGATGGATAAGAGGAGAAAGAGCAAGATGTTATAGCAATTGAGAGATAGTGTGTGAGGGAGGGAATGTGAGAGAGCGTGATAGATAGAGGGAGAGAAAGAGTGAGTAACGAGAGGGAAGAGAAGTGATAGAAGAAAGTGCACGGGAGAGAGAAGTGAGGGGGCAAAAGTGAGCGTACAAATAACAAAGAGTGTTGAAATAGAGAGTGAGTGAGAGAGAGAGCAAGAGAGGGAGTTAAGATAAGGATTGATGAGTGAGCGAAGGAAGACAGGGAGAGATGGTAAGGCCAAAATCGAGAGAGAAGAGAAACTCAGGGAAGATAGAGAAAAAGATAGTGAGTAAGACGTAAATAGAGGAGATAATAAGGGAAATATGGAGAGAGATGGGGGAGAATAGACATAGCGAGAGATTGAATTAATGAAAGACAAAGAGAGGGAGGGAGGAAGAGAGTGAGAGATTTTTAGAGAGAAAGAATGAGTAAAGTGATAAGAGATTGATTAAAGAGAGAAAGAGTCCGCGTGTTAAAGAGATCAAGAAGAAGCAATAGAGAAAGTAAAAGAAATAAAGTATAAATAGAGAAAAGAGTGATTGAGGAAGAGAGAGATGGATAGAGGGAGTGAGCGGGATGGAAGAGAGTGGGAGTGAGAGAGGAAGAGAGAGTGAAGGAAGATATGGAGAGTGTAAGAGAGATAGAGAGAGGGGGTACAAAATGAGAGTTAGTGGGAGAGAGAGGGGATGAATTGGAAGAGATTGAGAGGGAGAGAGGGGAGAGTGTGTGTGAGAGAGAACGAGACAGCAAGAGAGGGAGAGAGAGGGAGGGAAGGAATGAAAGGAGTAGGGGAGAGTGGGAGAGAAAGATTGAGAGGAGAGAGAGGAGTGAGCACAGAAGAAGAGAGAGTAAGCGATGAGGAGTGAACATGGAGCAAGAAAGAGAGAGGGAATGAGGGAGTATGTGTGAGAGTGAAACTGAAGAGAAAGGAAGATGGAACGAGAATGGGACTGTGTGAGAGAAATGGAGAGAAGAGAGGGTGAGGGAAGAGAGTACAGGAGACTGGGAGAGGGTGAGCGAGCGGGAGAGAGAGCAAGAGACAGGGAGATAAGGAGAGCAGGAGAAAGAGAGGGATGAAGGGAGTGAAAGAGGGAGGCAGAGCGAGAGAGTGGCGGTGAGGGTTAAAGTGAGTGTAAAAGAGAGAGATAGAAAAGAGGGCGAGAGAGAAATGAAAAGAGGTGGAACAGAGAGTGAGAGAGAAATGAGAGTGTGAGTAAGAAAGAGAGATAGAAGGAGGTATTAAGAGGGCTTAAAGAGAGAGCAGAAAAGAGAAAAGAAGAGAGAGAGGAAGGGACAGTGACTGAGAAGAGAGACTGAGAGAAGATCAAGAAAGTGTAAGTGAGTGAGGGGTAAAAGGTGAGGGAGAATAGGAGATTGTTAAGAGAGAGAGCG
The DNA here is from genome assembly GCA_022702705.1 of Papilionanthe hookeriana x Papilionanthe teres. Classification (NCBI taxonomy): domain Eukaryota; kingdom Viridiplantae; phylum Streptophyta; class Magnoliopsida; order Asparagales; family Orchidaceae; genus Papilionanthe; species Papilionanthe hookeriana x Papilionanthe teres. Next base: position 65,327,609 of record CM040432.1, on the reverse strand, counting down.
AGACGGAGTAGGATAATGGGAGGGTGAGTGAGAGAGGAAGAGAAGAGATAAAATGAGAGAGGGAGGGATAGAAGTAAGAGAGAGAGAAGACAGGAAATGGGGGATGGAGTGACAAAGTGTAAGAGAAATGAAAGAAAAGAGCAACAAAGGAGTGTGTAGAACAGAGTCTAAGTTATTAAAAGAGAATAGAAAGAGAGAGTAGGAGAATAGAATAGAGAAGGGATAAAAAGAGTGAGAAAGAGAAAATGAAATGAAAACAAAGAGTGAGATAAGAAATGGAGCTAACGAGGGTGAGAGGGAGAGAGATTGAGAAAGAGTGAGAGTGTATGAGTGTGTGAGATAGAGAGAAAAGAGTGCACTACATGAGGGAGATCTAGAGGGCAAGATTGAGGGAGTGAGAAAGAGAGAGCAAGAGAGATAAAAAGAGTTGGAATAGGGAGTGAGAGGGAGTAAGTGAGTGAGAAAGAGAAATAGTAATGAGAGGGTTTAAAGACAGAGCAGGAAAGAGAGAGGAAATAGAGAGCTAGAGAGAGATAAGATAGGGATTGAAGAGTGAGAAAGAAGGAGAGAAGGAGAGAGGGTGAGATAGAAAAATAGAGGGGAGAGACAGAGGGAAGATAGAGTTTAGTGTGAGGTAGAGAGAGAGGGAGATGTCGAGGGGATATGGAGTTAGTGGGAGGGTGAGAGGGCGATAGAGTGAGGGACTGAAATAATGAAAGAGGGAGAGATTTAAGGTGAAAGAGAGTATGAGATTGTCAAAGAGAATAATGAGTAAAGTGATAAAAGAGAGTTTTAAAGGAGAACAAGAGTGTGTATGCATGAGAGAAAATGAGAGAGAAATAGAGGAAGCAGAAGTGGTAATGAATAAATAGAGGAAAGTGTGAGAGAGGAGAGTGAGAAAGAGAGTAATTGAGGAAGGGAGTGATAGAAATTGAAGAGAGCAGGAGTGAGAGAGAAAGAAAGGGTGAGAGAAAAGAGAGAGTGATGAAAGATATAGAGTTAAGTGAGAGGGAAGGAGAGATGGGGTGGAAAATGAGATTTAGTGGGAGAGCGGGGGGATGATTTGGAAGAGAGTGAGAGGGATAGAGGGAAAGAGAGAGAGAGAGAGAGAGAAGGAGAGAAGGAGAGAGAGTGAGAGAGGGACAGAGAGGGAGGGAGGGAAGAAAGCAAGAGAGAGGGGAGAGAGGGAGGAAAGATTGAGAGGATAGAGGAGTGCGAGCAATTGAAGAGAGAGTGAACATGAAGCAAGAATGAGAGAGAGTGAGGGAGTGGAAGTGAGAATGAAATTGAAGAGAGAGGAAGAGGGGCAAAAAAGGAGAAAGTGTGAGAGAGAAATAGAGTGAAGAGAGTGTAAGGCAAGAGAGAGCATGAGAGAGGGAGAGAGTGAGTGAGTCAGAGGGGGAGCAGGAGCAAGGGAAATAAGAAGAGCGATAGAAAGAAAGGGGTGAAGGGAGTGAAAGAGGGATGGTGACGAAAGAAAGGCTGTGAGGGATAAAGGGAGAATTAAAAGAGAGACTGAAGAAAGAGCAAATCAAAGATAGAATAAGATGGAATAGAGAGAGAGAGAGAGAGAGATAGGGAAAGAGTGAGTAAGAAAGAGAGATTGAAGGAGTAGTGAGAGAGGGAGAGCAGATGCGAGGGAGATAAGAAGAGAGAGAGAAAGCTAGGGCTGAAGGGAGTGAAAGAGGGATGGAGACGAGAGAAAGGCAGTGAGGGATAAAGGGAGCATTAAAAGAGAGACTGAAGATAGAGCAAATCAAAGATAAAATGAGATGGAATAGAGATTGAGAGAGATAGGCAAAGAGTGAGTGAGAAAGAGAGATTGAAGGAGTAATGAAGGGGATTAAAGAGAGTGCAGGAAAAAGGAAGGAAGAGAGAGAGTGAAAGGCAGAGGTTAAAAGAGAGACTAAGGAAGATCAGGTAAGAGTGCGTGAGTGAGGTGTAAAGAGAGGGATAATAGGAGAGTGATGAGAGCGAGAGGGACCAATGGAGGGAGAGGGAGAGAGAATGAGAGAGGGTGGGATGGAATCAAGTGAGCGAGAGAGGAGAGAGAGCGTGGAAGATAGACTGAGAAAAAGTAAGAGAAAATGGGAAGAGAGAATAACAAAGGAGAGTATAAAAAAGAGAGAAGGATTAAGAGAGCGAAAGAGGTATGGAGAGCGAGAGAGAGGAAGTGAGGGACAACGGGAGGGTCAAAAGTGAGAGGTAGAAGATAAATCGAGAGGGAGAGATAATGAGGGGTGGAATATGGAAAGATAGAGAGATGGAGGTCGTAAGGGAGAAAGAGAGACAGGTGGAAGTGAGAGCATTTAAAGAGAGAGAAGGAAAGAGAAAGTGAGAGATGAGAAGATAGGCTGTGGGAAGATCAAGTAAGAGTAAGTGAGTGAGATGTAAAGTGAGCATAAGATGAGGATATTAGTGAGTGAGAGAGGACGTAGGAGAGAGGGAGGCAAAGAGGGAGATAAGGAGGAGTAGAGCGGGAATGACAGAGGGAGAGAGAGAAAGAGAGGTTAGGTTTGAAAGCAAAAGAAAGGAGAGACGGAGTGGAGGTAGAATGAGAGAAGTGTAAGAGGAAAGAGAACAACAAAGGAGAGTGTAAAAAGGAGTTAAGATAAAAAAGAGAATAAATAGTGAGAAAGAAAAAGAGAGGGAGAGAGAATAATAGAGAAGAGGATAAAGAGTGAATTGAGAAAGATGGAGCGAGGAAAAGAGAGGAGAGATTGAGCGAGAAAGAACAAGATAGTAAGAGAGAGTGAGATAGAGAGCAATAAATGGAGCTAAAGAGGGTGAGAGCGAGAGAGATTGAGAGAGTGAGAGAGCATGAGTGTATGAGATGGAGAGATGAGTGAGCTACATATGAGAGACCTAGAGAGGGCAATAATTAGGGAGTGAGAATGATGGATGCAGAGTGTGAGAGCGATAAAGAGAACAAGAGTGTGAGAGAGTGAATAAGATCTAGAGAGAAAGAGGAAAAGAGAGTGAGGGAGAGAAGTGGATATAAGAAAGGTAATGAGAGAGATGGAAAAAAGTAAGGAAAAGATATTAAAAGGGTAATAATGGAGAGAAAATTGGAGTGAGGGAGGCAGGAAGAGAAGAGAGATAGAGAGCAACATAATGAAGGGGAAAGTGAGGAAGGGAGTAAGAGAGGTATATTGATAGAGAGGAAAAGAATGAGAACAAGAGGCATGAAAAGAAGGTGAGATAGAGGAGGCAGAGAGAGGGTGAGAGAAAGAGAGAGAGAAGTGCAAGAGAATGTAGAATTAATGAGATAGAAGAAGAGGACATGAGAAGGATAATAGTTGGAGCGAGAGAAATTGATTGAGAGATTGCATGTGAGGGATAAGGAGACAGAAAGATTGAGCAACGAGAAAGATTGAGCAACGAGAGGGATAAGGAAGAGAGTGAGAGAGAAACATTAGACAAAGAGTTAGAGAAGTGTAAGCAACAAAAGAGAAAAAGAGAGAACAATTAGTGAGAATGAGAGAGGAAGGGAGCAAGGAGGAAGGGAGTATGAGAGAGATATAGGGAGAGAAGGAGAGTGAGGTAAGATGGAGAAAGAGTGTGAGCAGGAGAAAGTGAGGGAGGGATAATAAGAGAATGGGAGAGAGAACGGTAGAAAGTGTTAGTGATAGTGCCCTAGGCCTATTATATGGATATGTATTTTGAACTTTTATGAATATTTTTCTATTTTCATTAGCATGTTTATGATAGAATAAGAACCTTGAATAGTTTCATGTTTATTATGAAGATTATTCTAAATATCCATAATCGCTTATTGTTGTGGGAATGACAATAAATAAAGATTAATATAAAGTTTGATGGATATTCATGAGATGAATATATGTATGAGGATACACATCGATTTATATGTATTTATTGGAGAACAAATATTGGATCGACTCGCTTTGAGATTACATCATGGATATAAGTCATATGTTAATCTCAAGTTGTAGTGACATCGAATCCTCTGACCTGAGATTGTCATGGTTCTCAACATGAGGAATATTATGTTTAGACATAACCCAACGTTGTCTTTGACCGGATGACCATAAAGATTATGATTGGGCATAATGTGAATCATGTAGTGAGATATGAGTAATCAAGATGGAATTTATCCCTCTTATAATAAGAGAGATATCTCTCGGGCCCCTCGAATGATTTAGACCGAGAATTGTGTGGCCACACTCAAATGAATTGATGGAGATCAATTGCATTTATTTTATCGACCTAATCGAGAGTCGAGAAATTAAAGATAGAGAGATATAAGGTTGACATTATTCCATGCCTTATATTCTATCATGATATCACATGATAAAAGGATTATGTCATTAACAATCAGGTTGTCTCGGATCTTGAGACTATTCATACTAACTTGGGTAGTTATAGTGTCTTGCTAGAGACCAACTATAACTTGTAGGTTTTTAAATGGTGATTTAAGCCTACTACCAATGTTAATTGAACCTATAGGGTCGCACAAAATTTGAATGGACTAGAATGGTTGATGAACACTCTCTCTCTTGAGTAATTTATAATAATAAGATTATTTTAAATTACAAACATGAATTAAAAGGAGTTTTAATTCATCATATATTTAAAAGGAGTTTTTTTTTTAATAAAGAGGTGCTATGAAATGGTGCCACTTCAATTAAAAGGAGGGGTCATGGCTTATGAAGTCAATTTTTTTTTATTCATTTTGAACTCTTGCAAGAGAGGAAGAGAGTTCTTTTGGTTTTGGAGAAAACCCCATTTCCGATCTAGCAGTTGGAAGCCATTTGGAAATCCGTTCGAGTGTGGATACCGGTAGAGGGCGGTGGTTTCAGCGCCTTAAAGATCCGAGGAAATCTAAGATTAGAACTCTTGCATGGTATGATTTCTTGCCCTTCTTTTTGGGTTTATGTTTTGATTTGTATGAGCACATGAGATCCTTGGTGGTTTTGGCGAAATGACTTTAATATGCGTTTTAATTAATTTCGCTTCCGTTGCGCATGATCCCCAAAATCCAACAGTGGTATCAGAGCCAACTTATGTTTTCATAGAAATCAATTTAACGGCATTTTTGGACGTCGGCTGCGGCGGCTATGGCCACCGGCGGATTCGGCGGCAGCAGTTGGCCGTTGGCAGGCGGTTATGGCGGGCGGTCAATGTGGAGTTGACACCAATAGGTGTCTAATGGGTTGGCACCTCTTGGTTTGTGAGGCCCAACTCCCTCGTGTCTATTCGTTCGAATGGCACCTATTCGCATTAATTAATTTATATGATTAATTAAATTATGAATTAATGCGAATTTAAAATTTGGATTCAAATTTTAATTAGATTAAAGTGTTGAATTTATATCGCAATATTTATAATTTTTTGCATGAAATTCCTTTTAAATAATTTATGAAATTTTGGATTGTTTTTGGCAAAAATATAAAATTTTAGTATTGCGATGTACAGATTTTAATTAAGACCCCGCGAGGGCGCTGCCCCTCGACCCCGTCCGCTAACCGGCTATCGGAACCGCCGTTTTTATTCCTAACGCCTCATAAATTTAATTGTTTTAGAAACATCGAGCCAATTATCAAGTAATTTTATTATTATTATTATTTTTTAGTTTGTCAAACATGGATGTATTAATTAGATTAATACATGATGTATTGACTTGCGTGACACATAATATGGCCCAGTGACTTCTGTGAATTGCATGGTTGTAATATTTTTAATTTTTGCAATGGGATGTAATTATTAATTATGGCCTGCGTGCCATTTTGCTTTGTTGTAATTTATATTACATGTATTTATTCATGGTGAGATAAATCGTGAGAAGACAAAGCAAGGCACTTGAAGTCCACTATCCACCATGGTGATGGAGGAGCTAGAAGTCCATGCAGGAGATGGTGATCTCGAAGGCTTTAGAAGTTACTTTTTACCCTTAGATTGGACTTTTGATCTTCATAATTGGCTTATGAAGATCATTCTGGTTTTGGGGCCATATTTTGACACGCTTAATTATGCTTCAGATTTTGATATTTTCTGTGATGTGATTTAGTATATGATACTAAAATAAATCATAACATCATTATAATTTAAAATCTATAACGATCCCTCATTTGAAATTTTAAGTTTTTCATGCCATCCATTATTATTAAACACCTGTCAAAAACTAATATCACCATGATGTGGGTTCTACCAAAGTAGGAGTACATTAGATAATATTAGCATGGCAGGATGAGTAATGGTGCTACTCATGTGTTTAAAATGGTAAAACTTAATTAGAGCTTACAAAATGGTTTTGGGCCTAAGGGCATGAGATGAGATTTAAACATGTTACGACATAAGATGTCAAAAATCCCATTAAGAGTTGCATTTGATGCAATTGGTAATAGTTACCTACCTAAATATACTTGATTTTAAGTGTCATGCCAAAGTCGACTTAAAATTAAGTATAATTATGGATCTTATACCACTAAAGTTAATATAATTTTAAAGAGGGATTATTAATTTAGTGGGAGTTTTTCATAATTAATATACTTAAACTTTGCATTTATTGTAGATGGCCAACAACAATAATAACAATTATGCATTTTCATTGCGATCGGTCCTTGAGAAGGACAAGCTTACAGGGGCTAACTTCCTTGACTGGTTTCGTAATTTGAGAATTGTTCTCAAACACGAAAGGAAGTTATATGTCCCGGATGAACCTCACCCCGAAAAACCGGATGATAATGCCTCCGTAACAAAAAATAATGCTTATGAGAAGCATCATAATGACTCTGTAGATGTTGCTTGCTTGATGTTAGTTGCCATGAGATCTGAGATCCAGAAAGATTTAGAACATATGGAGGCTTATGATATGATCATAAACCTAAAGGAAATGTTCCAACAACAAGCAAGGCAAGAAAGGTATGAAACTACCAAGGCATTGCATTCTTGCAAAATGATCGAAGGTAGTTCAGCTTAGTGCTCATGTATTGAAAATGAAAGGTTACATGGAGCACCCGGCAAGGCTTGGATTTCCATCGAGCCAAGAATTGGCTACCGATTTGCTCCCGAATTCACTTCCTCGTAGTTATGACCAGCTTGTCATGAACTACAATATGAATGAGATGGACAAATCAATATCAGAGTTGCATACGATGCTTAAAACTGCTGAACAAAATATAAAATCCAAGCCTGGGCAAATCTTAATGGTTAAGCAAAAGGGTAAGGGTTTTAAGAATAAAGGAAAAGGAAAAGGCAAAGGTTGGGGTGGAAAGTCCAATCCTAAACCTAAGCCCAATCTTAGTTCCAAGGCTAAATCCCAGAAGGATGATGTCTCGTTTCTTTTGCAATGAACCTGGTCATTGGAAAAGAAATTGCAAACTTTATAAGGAAGATCAAATCAACAAGAATACTGGTGGGATCAGTGCTTCATGTATAAATGTTATACAGATTCATTATACTCCTTCTAGTTCCTGGATATTGGATACTGGATCTGGATCTCACATTTGTGCAAATGTGCAGGGACTAAAGGGGAGTAGAAAACTGAAACGGGGCGAAGTGGATCTTCGCGTAGGCAATGGAGCAAAAGTTGTTGCTTTAGCTGTAGGAAGTTATGAACTTTCTTTACCCAGTGGGCTTTTGTTAGTATTGAACAATTATTTTTATGTTCCTACAATGTGTAGAAACATTGTTTCAGTTTCTTGTTTGGATAATGATGGTTTTGCTTTTATTATTAGGAATAATATTTGCTCCATTTATCATAAAGATATGTTCTATGCAAATGCTGTTTTACTAGATGGTCTTTATGTTTTGAACCTTCAAATATCCAATGATTTTTCTGTATGTAACATTGCTACCAAGAAATTTAAGTCAAATGACTTGAATGTAACCTATCTTTGGCATTGTCGTCTAGGACACATAAATGAGAAACGCATTTCAAAACTCCATAAAGATGGACTTTTGAATTCATTTGATTATGAATCATTTGATACTTGCGAATCGTGTCTTTTGGGGAAAATGACAAAGGAGCCTTTTACTGGACACGGTGAAAGGGCTAGTGAATTATTGGCCCTAATACATACAGATGTATGTGGACCATTAAGTATAGAAGCCATAGGAGGTTACAGGTACTTCATTACCTTTACTGATGATTTCAGTAGGTATGGTTATGTCTATTTGATGAGACATAAATATGAATCATTTAAAATGTTCATGTATTTTCAAAATGAAGTACAAAATCAACTTGGTAAGACAATTAAGGTGCTTCGATCTGATCAAGGTGAAGAATATTTGAGCCAAGAGTTTGGTGATCATCTTAAGAGTTGTGGAATTGTTTCACAACTTACTCCTCCTGGAACACCACAATGGAATGGTGTGTCTGAAAGAAGGAATCGAACTCTATTTGATATGGTTAGATCAATGATGAGTGCATCAGATCTTCCACTTTCTTTTTGGGGTTATGCACTTATGACAGCTACTTTTACACTAAATAGAGTTCCATCCAAAAGGGTTGAAAAGACACCATATGAGATATGGACTGGGAAGAAGCCGAGTTTGCTTTTTCTTAAGATTTGGGGTTGTGAAGCTTATGTAAAGCGTTTACATTCTAATAAACTTGAACCTAAATCTGATAAATGTATTTTTGTGGGTTATCCTAATGAGACTAAAGGATATTACTTTTACAATCCCATTGAAAACAAAGTGTTTATTGCTAGAAATGGTTTCTTTTTGGAAAGGGAATTTATTTCTAAAGGAATCGAGTGGGAGTAAAGTACAACTCGAAGAAGTTCGAGAGTCACAAAATAACATTGAAATGCCTTTGGATGATGGTGGTCAACAAGGAGTTATTGACACACCAGTTGTAACACAAGAACTACGTAGATCTAATAGAATACGTTATGAGCCTGAGAGATATGGATTTCTCATGAATAATGATCATGATGTATTGTTAATGGATCATGGTGATCCTACTACCTATCAAGATGCTATGTTAGATCTAGACTCTGACAAATGGTTAGAGGCCATGAAATCTGAAATCCAATCCATGTATGATAATCAAGTTTGGAACTTGGTTGATCCACCAGATGATATTAAGATCATTGGGTGCAAGTGGGTTTTCAAGAAGAAAACTGACATGGATGGTAATTTGCATACTTATAAAGCAAGACTTGTTGCAAAAGGTTTTAAACAAATTCATGGTATTGACTATGATGAAACTTTTTCACCGGTAGCCATGCTTAAGGGGTAGTTGAGGGAGAGAATGAGAGAGAAAGGATGGTTGAGAGGGAGAGAAATGAAGAGGGAGAACGAGAGAAATATAGAAAAGTGAAAGTGAGAGAAAAGAGAGCGAGAGAAAGGGAATAAGAGAAAGCAAAGAGAAAAGGTAAGGGAGAGAGATAGTAAGGCAACGGGGAAGATGAGCGAATGATAATGAGTGAGAGATTGATACATAGAGAGATATTGAGGAAATATAGAGAGGGAGGGAGAAAGACAAAGTAGAGATTGAATTAATGAAGAGGGAAAGAGGGAGGAGGAAGAGAGTGAGAGATGGTTGGAGAGAAGAAGTAAGTAAAGTGATAAGAGAGTGATAAAAGAGAGTAAGACGGAGTGTGCGAAAGAGAGTAAGAAGAGAGAGAGAAATAGAGAAAGAAAGCATGATAGAGCATAACTAGAGAAAAGAAGCGAGTGAGGAAGAGAGCGAGGAAGAGAGAGATGGAAGAGAGCGGGAGTGAGGAGTGGAAGAGAGAGCGAAGGAAGATATGGAGAGAGAGTAGAGAGATGGAGAGAGGGTACAAAATGAGATTTTGTGGGAGGGAGTGAGATGAATTGGAAGGGTAGAGAGGGAGAGATGGGGAGAGTGTGTAAGAGAGGAAAGATAGAACGAGAGGGAGAGAGAGGGAGAAGGAAGGAATGAAGGGAGTGGGGAAGAGTGGGAGAGAATGATTGAGAGGAGAGAAGGATGAAGCATAATAGAAGAGAAAGTGATAGAGTAAACATGGAGTGAGAAAGAGAGGGAATGAGGGAGTATGTGGAAGAGTGAAATTGAAGAGATAGGAAGAGGGAACGAGAAAGTGACGGAAGTAAACATGGGTAGAAAGAGAGAGGGAATGAGGGTATGTGGAAGAGTGATGAAGAGATAGGAAGAGGGAACGAAAGGGAGAGTGTGAGAGAGAAATGGAGAGAAGAGAGGGTGAGGAAAGAGAGCGGGAGAGAGGGAGAGGGTGATTGAGCGAGAGAGGGACAAGAGACGGGGGGAGATAAAGAGAGTAGGAGAAAGAGAGGAATGAAAGGAGTGAAAGAGGGATGAGAACTAGAGAGTGGTCGTATGGTTAAAGTGAGTGTGAAGAGACGAAGGTGAAGTGTTGAAAGTGTGGAACAGAGAGTGAGAGAGAAGGAGAGCGTGAGTAAGAAAGAGAGATGGTGGTATTGAGAGCTTTTGAAGAGAACGAAAAGAGAAAGGAAGAGAGAATGGAAGGAGCAATGAGTGAGAAAAGAGACGTGGAAGATCGAGAAGCGAAGTAAGTGAGGGGTAAAAGGTGTGGGAGAATAAAGATTGTTGAGAGAGAGGGAAACGAGAGAGGGATAATGGGAGGGGAGAGGGAGGGAGGAAGAGAAGAATGTATGAGAGAGGGAGGGATGAATGGAAGGGAGAAGAGAAATAAAGTGTAGGATGGTGTGACATAATGTAAGAGAAATGAAGAGAGAGCAACAAAGGAGTGTGTAAAAGAGAGTATAAGATATAAAAAGAGGCTAGATGTGAGAAAGAGAGATTAATAGAATTTAAAAGAGAAAGGGATAAAAATAGTGAGAAAAAACAAAATGTTAACAAAGAGTGAGAAATGGAGCTAACGAGGGTGAAAGGGTAAGAGGGAGAGAGATTGAGAGCGAGTGAGTGTGTGTAAGGTGTGGAGAGAGAAGGGAGTGTCTTTTGTAGAAACTTTAGGGGTAGGAGTGAAAGTGGAACCTAAAAAAGAAAGTGGGGGAATAGAGTGTAAGAAAAGGTACGAGAGATAATGATAGGTGGAAGCGAGAGAGAGAGAGGGTTTGGGAGGGTGGGAGTGAGAGAGAGGGAGAGAAGAGAAAGAGGAGAGAGGGCAAGAGAGAAAGAAATGAGAGAGGGCATAAGAGAATGAGAGTGAAATTGAAGAGAGTGAGGGATCCGGGGAAGGAGAGAGAGACAAAAGAGAGAAATAGAAAAATAGAGTGCGAGTTAAGCGAGGAAATATAGAGCAAAATAAGGAGAGGAGTAAGTAAATATCGATAAGAGAGAAGAGGAGGTAAGAAATAGAAGATAGAGAATGAGGGAAGGTAGAGATATAGAGTGATGGATATAGAGATAAAGAGTAAGTAAAGAGAGAAAGAGAGACGAGTAGTGAGAGAGAGAGAATCAAAAGTGAGGGACGTAGCCAGAAATGGAGAGAGTGAGAAAGAGAGAAAGAAGGCAAGAGTAAATGGAGAAAAATCTTTATTTTCTTCTTGATCTCTCTTTTCACTCCCTCCTTCCCTCTCTTTCTCCATCTCTGCTATCCCGACTTCTCTCTCTCTCTCTCCTCACACACATTGATTCACTCCCCTCCCTCCCTCGCATTTTCACTATTGCTCTCTCTCATTCCATTTTTTGTCTTACTCTCTCTCTCTATTCCTCCCACTCACTCCTCAGTCCTTATGCTCGCTCCATCTCGTGCTCTCTCTCGCTCTCATTCACTCTCTTTCTTAATTTCTTGCACTCTTTTGTCCCTTTATCTCTACATATTGATCTTGTTCTATCACCCTCTTTTCTCTCTCTTTACTCCTTCTATCTCTCTCACTCTCTCTCACTCTCCCTTATCTTGTACTCTCTTATTTTCTCTGTCTTGCTTTCTCTCCTCTCTTATTAATCTCATTATTTTTATTTTCTCTATTATATCCCTACACCCTCCTCATCCCTCCCCTTTCGATCACTCACTTCCCTCTCTTTCTCGTATTCCACCTTCTTTCCCTCTTACTCTCCTAGCTACATTTCTCAGTTCTTCGTCCTCTCTTGCCGTCACAGATATTTCTCTTTCTACGGTTCCTCTCTTGCACCAACTCTTTTTCTCCTCCCTCTCGTTACTCATTATTTCTTTATGTCGCACTCTTAGTCTCTCCTTCACACACAGTCTCTCAATTTCTCTCACATCTTGCTCTCTCCCCTCATATCCATCTCATTATTTCTTATTTTTCTCTCCATACATCTTTCTTTCCCTCCTTGATACCTCCCTCTTTCCACGCCTCTTTCATTTTTTTGTCTTACTCTCCCTATCTAACTCCCATCTCATCTCCTCTTGCACTAACTTATTAACTCCTTCTCCCTCCCTCTTGTTTTTCCATCGCTCTCTGATTCCCTCTCGTGCTCTCTTCTCTTTCTCTCACTTTTCTCTATTATCTTTCTTCTTTCCCTTTCTCTCTCTCTCTCTCATTCTCTCTCTCTTATTCTCTCCATCCGCTAACCTCCCTTTCACCCCCTCTCTCCTTCTCCACCCCCTCTCTTCTCTCCATCTCACTCATTCTCTTACTCTCTCTTCCTATCTGAATCTCGCTCACAATTTTTTGTGCTCTTTTGCTCTTTCACTTCCTATCTCCCTCTCTTAAAGCTATTTTGCTCTCTCTCTCTCTCACTCTCTCTCTCTCTCTCATTCTCTCTCTCTCTTATTCTCTCCATCCCTACCCTCCATTTCACCCACCCTCTCTCCCTTCTCAGCATCCCCCTCTCTTCTCTCCTTCTCACTCATTCTCTTACTCTCTCTTCCTATACGAATCTAAACTCACTGGCAATTTTTGTCTTTATTTGCTCTCTCGCTTCATCTCCCTCGCTTAAAGCTCTTTTTTTCTCTCTCTCTCTCTCTCTCACTCTCTCACTCCCTCTCTCTCTTCAATCTCTCATCTTCACTCCCTCTATCTCCCCCTTCCTCACTATCTCCCTTACTCTTCCAATCTATTACTCTCTTTCTCACTTTATCCCTTCTCTTACTCTTTCTCGCACTTTCTATAATGTTTCTCTCTTGCTCTCTTTTACTCTCTTTTCTATCTCTTCACTTACATTCCTATATCCATTACTCTAACTCTCTCTCCATTCCTCTCATTCTCTCTCTTCTTTTTCTTGCCCACTCTTCTTTGTCATTATTTATTACTTTTTCTCCTTCCCTCCCTCTTTATTTTGCTCTCTCTCTCCGGTTCCTTCTCAAGTCCCTCTCATTTCTCTCTCTCTCTCTCCTTTAACTCTTTACACACTCTTTCGACTATATTTATCACTCACAACTCTCTCTCCCTTTTTCTCATTATCTCTCTCTTCTCTCTCTCACCCCCTCTTCTTTGTATTTGTTTACTTATTTATCCTTTATTTCATCTCTCTTTCCCTCTCTTTCCTCTCTCCCTCTTTCCATTCTTTACATATTTCTCTCTCCATTCCTCGCTCCCTTAAGCCCAGAGATAGTGAAATTAAAGAGGCGGGAGGGAGAGAGAGTGAGAATTAGATAGAAATTGAGACGAAGAGAGAGCGAAGGAGAGATATAAATAAAGAGATATAAGGAGAGCTAGAAAGGGAAGACGAAGATAGATAAATAGATAGAGAGTGGGAGATATGCAGGTAAAGAAAAGGAAGAGGGAGGAAGGAGAAAGTTAGAAAGAAGAGTGAGAGAAAGTAAGAAATAATGAGAGAGAGAGAAGGAGAATGAGATAGAGGAGGAACGCGAGAAAAGGGAGATAGAAGGATAAAGAGTTGAGTAATGAGACGAGAGACCTATAGAAGAGAGAGATTAAGAGAGATGATTGAGCAACAACGAAATAATGAAGGTGGAATAGAGAGTGAGAGAGGGAGAGCATGAGAGAGAGAGTGAGTAATAAATGTGGAGATGAGAGAGAGAGGAGGGAGAGAGATGTGGGGGATATAGGGATAGAATGTGTGAGAGTATACATACGAGAGAGGAAGAGAGAGAGAGAGATAGAGGGAGGGAGAGTAAGAGGTAGGATAATAAAGAAGGCTGATAGGAGAGAGAATGTATGAGAATAGGACGTGGAGAAAGAGATGGTAGAGTTAGAGGGAGAGAGCAGGAGAGAATAATAGAGGAGTGCCAGAGGGAGAGAAGAGGAAGGGAACAAAGGAGGAAGTGAGAGTGATAGAGATATAGGGAGAGAAGGAAGGAGAACGAGGAAAAGATACAAAGTAGAGATTGAGTAGGAGAGATAGAGGGATGAGAATAGATAATGAGAGAGAGAATGAAAGAGAGCCAGAAAGCGAAAGTGGGAGAGAGAGTGATGAAGGAGGGAAGTGAGGAGAAATGAAAGAGTGGCTAAATAAAGGGAAGAGATAAGTGAGAAGAGTAAGAGAGAATAATGTCACGATTGAAGTGGAAGAGAGGATAGAGAGTGTGAAATAGATAAAGAGAGGAGTAGGAGCAAGAGTGAAACTGAGAGAAAGAGTTGGTGAAGAGAGAGAGTAAGAGAAAGAGAAACAAGAAAGAAAATGATTGAGTTAGCAAAGAGAAAAAGTTAGGGGAGGGAAAGCAGAGAGGGAAAAGGAGAGGGAAAGGAAGAATGAGTACGAGAAATGAAGAGAGAGCAGGTAGGGAGTAAATGTGGGTGAGAATTTGAGGAGAGTGTGGGAGCGAGCATGGGAGAGAGGGTTAGAGTGAGAGAGAAATAGAGAAAGGGAGAGTGAGGAAATAGAGGGAAAGATATCTAGAGAATAAGATAGAGAAATAAGCGAGGGAGGGAGGGAAAGGGAGGGAAGGAGAGAAAGTAATAAGCAATGAGATTGAGAAGAAGTAAAAGAGAGAGAGTTAGAGAATGATAGGAAGAGAAAGAGTTAGATTAATGGATATAGGATGTTAAATAATGAGTAAAGAGAGAAAGGGAGCGAGAGAGTGAGAGAGAGACGGGAGAAACAATAGTGAAAGTGAGAGACATAGAGTGAAAGGAAGGGAGTGAGAAATTGAGATGAGGGCAAGAGTAATGAAGAGAGTGAGAAAGGGGGGAGGCACGGAGAGTGATACAAGAGAGTAAGGGAGTGAGAAAGGGAGAGAGCGAGGAAATTCTTAAGAGAGGGAAATAGAAAGCGATAAGAAAAGAGTGCGAATGATTGCTTGAGCAAGGCGAGATAGGGAGGGAGAGTAAGATAATGGTGAGAAAGAGTGATGAAGAGATGGAGATGGAGAGGCAAGAAAAGAGAGACGAGAGAGATTGAGATAAAAAGAGAAGGAGGGAGAGTAGCGGAGGAGAGAGTTAGAAAGAAAAAATGAGAGAGAGTAAGATAAAGGGAGAGGGAGAGTGGGAGAGAAATGGAGAAAAGTGAATGTGAGAGAAGAGAGAGCAAGAGAGTGAGAGAAAGTGATTGAGAAAATGAGAGGGAGGGTGAGGTGAAGGAGTGAGTCATGATGGAGATAGAAGAGGGCGTGAAATTGAATGAGAGGAACGAAGAGAAAGTAGGTATTGAAATAGGGAGGAATGATGTGGAAAGAGAGATGTTTGAGAGAAAGTAAGAAATAATAAGATGAACATGAGGGGAGAAGGCAGATGTGAGAACAATTGAGAGTGAGAGAGGGAGAGTGAAGAATGAGAGATAGAGGAGAGAAAGTGTGAGGAAGAGAAAGAAAGAGAGGGAGATAGAAGAAGGGAGAGAGAGATAGAAAGGGAAAATGAGACGAAACGGAAACAACAAAGAGAGAGAGATGAATTCGACAATGAGAGAAAGAGGGGGTTAAAGAGGTATTGATGAGTGGAGTGGGAGAGAGAAAGAGAGGGAGAGAGGTAAGGGAGAAATACGGAGAAGAGTATAAAGGAAGATGAAGCGAAAGATAGTGAGTGAGAAGCAGAGAGAGGGACAAATGAGGGAGTGAGATAAGGAGATACGGGGTGGTGGAGAGGAAGATAGAGATTGAATTAATGAAATAGAGAGAGGGGGAGACGAGGAGTGTGAGAGATGGTTGGGGAGGAAGAGTGAAAAAAGTGATAAGAGTCGATGAAATAGAAGCATTAGAGTGTGTGTGTGATAGAGAAAGTGGTAGAGCAATAGAGAAATAAAAAGTGATAAACCTTTAACAGAGAAAAGAGAGAGGGGGAGAGAGGGGGAGGGAGCGAGAGAGGGATAGAGTGAGAGAGAGAAAGAGATAGACAAAGGGAGTCAGAGGGATGGATGATGGTAGGAGTGAGAGAGGAAGAGAGAGTGAATGAAGAGATAATGAGAGAGAGAGAGAGGGAGAGAAGGGGTATATAATGAGATTTAGTGAGAGAGAGAGGGGATGGAGTGGAAAGGAGTGAGAGGGAAAGGGGTAGTGTGTGTGAGCAAGAGAAAGAATAACAAGAGTGGGAGAGAGTGGGAGAGAGAGGGAGGGAGGAAAGGAAGCAATAGTGTGGGAGAGAGGGAAAGAAAGATTGAGAGGAGAGAGTGGAGAGATCAATGAAAGAAAGAGAGTAAGTGTGAGAGAGTGAACATGGAGAAGAAAAGATTGAATGAGGGAGTAACATTCAGAGCGAAACTGCAGAGGAAGGAGTGAGAAAGGGAGAGTGCGTGAGAGAGAAATAGAGAGAAGAGTGAGGGAACGAGAGAGGAGAGAGGAAATGTGTGAGTGAGGAAGCAAGAGAAGGGAAGATGAAGGAAAGCGAGAGAAATGTGAGGTATGCGGGGAGTGAAAACGGAGGGAGAGAAAGAGAGAGAAGCATTGAGGGATAAAGGGAGCATCACAAGTGAGAGATGGAAAGAGAGAGTGAGAGAGAGAAGATATAAAGAAGTGGAATAAAGTGTGAGGGAGAGGGAGAGAGTAGTGTGAAAGAGAGATAGAAATAGAGAGCAAGAGGGTTAAAGAGAGAGTGACAAATGGAAAGGAAAAGAGAATGAAGAGGTGAGAGAGTGAGAAAGAGAGACTAAGAGAGAGAATGAGTAAGAGTGAGTGGGGGGTAAACTTAGGGACCATGAGAGAGTGTTGAGAGAGAGGGAACGAGAGAGAGTGGGGGGAGGGAGAAGGATAAAGAGAGGGATATGGAGAGGGAGAGAAGAGAAAGAATGAGAGAGGGAGGGATGGAAGCAAGAGAGAGAGAGAGAGTGGTGGATAGAGTGAGAGTAAGTAAGTGAAAGAGAGAAGAGAGTGAGAAAGAGAGAGTGAGAAAGAGAGAGAGTATGAGAGACCACGCATTCTCTCCATCTCTCTCACTCTCTCTCCATATCTTCCTTCACTATGTCTTCCTCTCTAACTTCCACTTTCTTCCGTGTCTCTAAAGATGGAGCTAGGAAAAGAGGAAAGATTGAGTAAGAAAGAATAAGATAGTAAGAGAGAGTGAGATAGAGAGCAATAAATGGAGCTAAAGAGGGTGAGAGCAAGATAGATTGAGAGAGTGAGAGAGCATGAGTGTATGAGATGGAGAGATGAGTGAGCTACATATGAGAGACCTAGAGAGGGCATTAGTTAGGGAGTGAGAATGATGGATGCAGAGTGTGAGAGCGATAAAGAGAACAAGAGAGTGAGAGAGTGAATAAGATCTAGAGAGAAAGAGGAAAAGAGTGTGAGGGAGAAGAGAGTTGAAGAAAGGGAATGAGAGAGTCGCGAAGTGAGGAAAGATATTAAGAGGATGATAATGGAGAGAAAGTCGGAGTGAGGGAGGCGGGGAATAAGAAGAGAGATAGAGAGCATCATAATGAAGGGGAAAGTGAGGAAGGGGGAACGAGGGTATATTGATAGAGAGAAAAAGAATGAGAACGAAGAGGCATGAAAAGGGTGAGAGATAGAGGAGGCGAGGGAGAGGGTGAGAGAATGTAGAATTAATGAGATAGAGGACACGAGAAGGATAATAGTTGGAGCGAGAGATAGAGATTGAGAGATTACATGTGAGGGATAGGGGAGAGAAATATTGAGCAATGAGTGGGATTGTGTGTGTGAGAGAGTAAGGAAGAGAGTGAGAGAGAAAAATTAGACAAAGAGTTGGAGAGGTGTAAGCAACAAAAGAGAGAGAGAGAATAATTAGTGAAAATGAGAGAGGAAGGGAGCAAGGAGGAAGAGAGTATTAAAGAGATATAGGGAGAGAAGGAGAGGGAGATAAGATGGAGAAGAAGTGAGCGAGAGGAGAAAGTAAGGGAGGGATAATAAGAGAATGGGAGAGAAAAATGGTAGAAAGATGGAGAGAGAAGGACCACCAAGAAGAGAAAGTGGGAGAGAGTGAGAGAAAGAGAGATGTAAGTGAGGAGTAAGAGTGAGAGTGGAAATTAAAGAGAGTGAGGGAGCGAGGAGGGAGAGAGTGACAAAGCAAGATAAAAATAGAAAGAATACGAGTGAGGAAAGAGAGGACAAAGATAAAAAGGGAGAGTTTAGAGGCAAGGCAAAAGAAGGAGGATGGGAGGGAGAGAGAGAAAGTAATAAACAATGGGAGAGAAGATGTGGAAAAGAGAGAGAAGAGAGAAGAGAGAAGAGAGAAGAGAGAGAATGAGTGGAAGGAAGAGAGTTATAGTGATGTATATAGAAGATAAAGAGTGAATAAAGAAAGAGAACAAAGAGTAAGAGAGATCAAGAGAGCAATAGAAAGAAGCATAACAAAGAGTGAGACATAGTGAGAAAGGAGTGAACGAAAGAGAGAGATAGACGGTAAGAAAGAGAAAGGAGATAGATGGAGAGAGTTGGAGAGACTCGACGGAGAGAGGGAGTGAGGGAGAGGAGAGAAAGATTAAAGTGAGATATAGGGAGCTAGAGAGGAAGAGAGAACAAAAGATAGCAAGATTTAGATAGGGAGGGAGATTAAGATAACTAGTGAGATGGAAAGGAGAGAAGGAGATGGAGAGGGAGAGAGATTGACATAGAGAGTGGGAGGGATGGATGTGGGAAGGGGAGAATAAGTGAGAAAGGATGAGAGAGAGCGAGAGAATGGGAGGGTAAGTGTGAGAGAGAAGTAGAGAAAGAAAAAGGGAGGAGAGAGCCAGCGAGAGAGAGTGAGAGAGAGATAAATAAAATGAGAGGGAGGGCTAGGGAGAGAGCAAAAAAGAGAGGGAGGGATTAAGGAGGAAAGAGAGATCCATGAGATAAAATAAGAAACAATTAGATGGATAAGAAAAGAGAGAGCAATATGTGAGAGAAACAAAGAGTGAGTGTGTAAGGGAGGGAGAGTGAAAGTGAGTGAGATAAAGGCGAGGAGATGGGTGAGTAAAGAGAGAGATGAGAGAGTGATAGAAGAAAGAGAAAGTGTGAGAGGCGAGGAGAGGGAGTGAAGAAGAGCGAAAATAATAAATAGAGATGAGAGAGAGAAATAAAAGAAAAATTAAAACCAAGGGATTGAAGTGTGAGCGAGAGGGAGGGAAGGAGAGAGGGTGAGATAAAAATATAGAAAGAGAGACTTAAGGGAGGTTGAGAGAGAGGAGATATAGAGGGGATATGGAGATAGCAAAGAGGGTGATAGAGAGAGAGAGGCGAGATTAATGAGAGGGAGAAATGGAGGGAGGAAGAGAGTGAGAGATGGTTGGAGAGAATGAGTGAGTAAAGTGATAAGAGAAAGTGATAAAAGAGAGCAAGAGTATACATGTGTGAGAGAGAAAGAGAAAAAAAAATTGATAAAGCATAAATAGAGAAAAGAGCAAGGAGGGAGAGAGAGAAAGATAAAGACAGAGGGAGGGAGTGAGTGAGATTAAAGAAAGTGGGAGTGAGAGAGAAAGTGGGAGTGAGAGATAAGAGAGAGTGATGGAAGATATAGAGAGAAAGAGTGAGGAAGAGAGTGGGTAGAGAATTAAATTTAGTGAGAGAGATAGGAAGGAGAGTTGAATTGGAGAGTGGGTGTGAGGGAGAGAGTGTGTGTGAGAGAAAAAAGAGAGTGAGAGAGAGAGAGGGAGGGAGGGGAAAGGAAGCAAGAGAAGGGCAGAGAGAAAGTTTAAGTGTGAGCAAGCCAATTGAAAAGAAAGTAAGAGAGTGTGAACATGAGCTAGAAAGAGGAAGTAGAGGAGCAAGAGTGAGAGTGAAGCCGAAGAGAGAAAAGAGAGCAAGAAAGGGATATAGTGTGAGAGAGAAATAAAGTGTAGAGAGAGTGACTGAAGAGATAACAACGTGAGAGAGGAAGAAGAGAGCGAGTTAGTAGAGAAAAGTGTAAGTGAGAGTATAGAGAGCAAGAGAGATTTAGAGAGAGAGATAGACAAAAAGATAGGGGAAGGGAATGAATGAGTGAGTGGAAGAGGAGTGGAGAGAGGAGTTAGATAGGGAGGGAAGCATAAAGAGAGGGAAGGAGGGATTGAAAGAGGGAGGGATCGAGGTGGTAAGAGAAATGTATGAATAAAAATGATAAATAATGAGATAGATATAAGGTGAGAGAGCAAGATGTGAAAGCAATTGAGAGAGTGTGTGTGAGGGAGGGGGAGTGAGAGATAGAGGAAGAGAAAGAGTGAGTAAAGATAGAGAAGAGAGGGAGATAGAATTATGATCAAGAGAGTGATCTGAAAGGAGACAAATGAGAGCAAATAAACAATAAAGAAGGATAAAATACAGAGTGAGAGAAAGAGCAAGAGAGGGAGTGAAGAAAGGGATCAAAGAGTGAGTGGGAGGGAGAGACGGAGAGAGGGTAAGACAGAAATAGAAAGAGAATAGAGACTCAAGGAAAATAGTGAAAAATATAGTGAGTGAGAGTAGAGAGAGAGGAGATATAGAGGGAGATATGGAGGGAGATGGAGAGAAAGAGGAAGTTAGAGATTAAAGAGCAAGAGAGTGAACTAGGGAGTGCGAGAGGAAGATATAAAAGGAAATTGGGAGATTGTGAGAATAAGAAAGGAAAAGAGAGTGAGATATATGGAGAGAGATGAGGAGAGCGAGGGAGGGAGTGAAAGAGAGGGGGGAGAAAAGGAGGATATGTGTGAGAGAAGGTGAGAAATAATTAGAGAGAGTGAAGAGGTAGAGAGAAAGCAGGGACAATTAAGAGTGGGATTCAAAGATAGAGAAGTAGAGAGAGAGGGAGAGACAGTGTGTGAGGGATAGAGTGGAAAAAAGAGAGAGAATAGAGGGCAGCGTAAGAGAGATATAATAGAGAGTGTGAGAGAGATCATGAGTAGTAAAGAAAGCAATAGAGATGAGGGACCTACTCTCTCTCTATTTTCGTTTCACACTCTCTATTCTCTCTTTCACTTTCTCTTCCCCACTCCCTTTCTCTCTTTCACTCTCACTTTGCTTTTACTAATGCTCTTTCTCTTCCTCGGTCTCTCTTCCCTGTATCTTTCACACTCCCTCACTCCCCTAACTTTCCACTCACTCACTTTCTCTCTAGCTTGCCCCTCTCGCCTTTTTCATGGCTACTATGTCTCTCTCACTCTCCCTCACTCTAACGAACACATTCTAACTTCCCCCTCTTTCTTTCTCCCTCTCCCACATCCTCTTCCACCCTCACCCACTTTTATCCAACCCTTCTCCTTCCTCTTAATCTCTTTGCCACGCTTTCTCCCTCTCTCTTTCTCTTTTCTATATCTTCCTCTTTATGCCCCTTGCTCTCCATGGCGTCTTCTCTACTATTCTTTCAACCTCATACCTTCTCTCACTTTTTCTCTCTCTTAATCTCTTTAGTTCTCTTCTTTTCTCTCTTTTTGTCTCTTCCCTTGCTCTACATTTTCTTCTTGATTTTCTTCCTCCCCTCTCTTCTTTCTCTTTCTCCTATCTCTCACTTACTTACTCTCCCAAACTATCTCCTTCTCACTCTCCCTCCCTCTCTCTTCATCTCTAGACCTTTCTCATAATATATATGTATATATATATTCTCTCCCTATCTCAAAATATCCTTGTCTCCCTATTTATTTTTCTCCCTCACTCTCTCACTTGTTATATTATCCTATTTGTTGTCTCTCTCTTATGTTGGTATCTCCCATTCTCTCCCTCTATCCCATATTTCCTCTCTATTGCTTCCATCTCTCCCAATGTCTGGATGGAGAGATAAAGGGAGAGCTTGTGTGTTTAGAAAGAGGAAAGAAGAGAGGAAGGGACAAAAACGAAGGAGAGAGAGAAATATAAGAAGAAAGATTTAGAGAAGAATCAGCAAGAATAGAGAAGAAAAAGCAAATAAATAGTGAGAAAGAGAGGAAAGAGCAAACTAGCAAAGAGAGTGAAGGAAGAGAGAAAGAGAGTGAGCAAGAGGAAGAATAAGAGAATGAGAGAGAGAGCGGTGAAGAGAAGATAAAGAGGGAGAGTCGGGGAAGGCATGTGGAGAGGTCTGATAGAGAGGAGGGAGGAAAGTGAGATAAATAGTGAAGAGGGCGGGGAGTAAAGGAAAAGAAAAGTGAGAAAAGGTCTGAGAGAATAAAGAGCAAGAGCAAGATGATGATAGAAAGAGGAAGAGAGAATATAGATTGTGAAAGAGATAAAGAGAGGGAGTAAAAGGTGAAGTGAAGCTAAAAAGAAAGTGGGGCAAGACAGAGTAGGAGAAAGTGGGGCAAGAGTGAATGATAGATAGAGCAAGAGAGAGAAAGAGAGAAAGGGTGTGAGAGAGTAATAGAGAGAGAGAGAGAGAGAGAGAGAGAGAGAGAGAGGAAATTAAGAGTAAGAGTGAGAGTGAAGTTAAGGAGAGTGGGAAGCGAAAGGAGAGTGACGAAAAGGCGAAAGAAACAAAGAAAGAATAAAGAGTGAGGAGTAAGAAGAGACACAAAGAGCAAAATAAGGGAGGGGAGAGGATTTAATAAATAATAAGAGAGAAAGAGTGGGTGAGAAAGCAAAGAGATAAGTGAGAGAAAGACACGAGAGGGAAAGAGTAAGCAGAGTAAGTGAGAACATTGCGAAGAAATAGTAAGAAAACATGAGAGAGAGAAAAAGAATAGAGAGTGAGACATAGTAAGAAAGGGAGAGACTTAGAAATAGAGAGATGAGGGCAAGAGTACGCGGGAGAGAGTGAGAATGGGGGAGATAGAGGGAGAGAGTAAGAGATTGAAGACAAAGAGAGAGAGAGAGAGAGGGAGAGGGAGAGCACATGAAAGATGTAAGATGGATAGAGGGGAAGTGAGAGAGGAAATGATATTGAGCAAAATGGAGATAGGGAGCAAGGGGCAGTGGGTAGAGATGGAGAGAGATTGAGATAGAGAGAGTGGGAGTGTGAGAAGTTGGATTGAGGGAGGGGAAAGAAAGGATGAGGGAGAGTGAGAGTGGTATAGGGAGAATAGAAAATGAGAGAAAGGGTAAAAGAAAGAAATAGAGAGTGAGGGAGAGTAGGAGTGGTAAAAGAAAGAGATAGAGAGAGTAGAGGGGAGGTTGTGAGAGAGAAATGAGAGAAGAGAAAGTGAGAGAGAGCGAGAGAGAAGACGATGGGAGAGAGATATGAATAAAATGAGAGGGAAACGGGAGATTGATTAAATGCGAGAGGAGAGAGAGGGAAGAGTGATAGGGGGAAAGAGAAAAAGAGAGGGATGGAGGGTGGGATCGAGAAAGGGAGGGAGAGTAAGAGAATGAGTTAAAGAAGAGATGGAGAGAGAAAGATGGATGAGGAGTGGGGGGAGAGATTGAGATAGAGAGTGGGATGGAGGGTAGTTGAGGGGAGAGAACGAGAGAGAAAGGATGGGAGGGAGAGAAATGAGGACGGAGAGCGAGAGAAAAATAGAGAAAAGTAGAAGTGAGAGAAAGAGAGCGAGAGAGAGGGAATAAGAGAAAGTGATAGAGAGAAAAGCAAGGGAGAGATAGGGAGACACAGGGAAGATAGAGTAAATGATAATGAGTGAGAGGTTGATTGATAGAGATATTGAGGGAAATATGGAGAGGGAGGGAGAAAAGACATAATGAGAGATTGAATTATTGAAAGAGAGAAAGAGGGAAAGAGGGAGGGAGGAAGAGAGTGAGAGGTGGTTGGAGAGAAAGATTGAGAAAAGTGATAAGAGTGTGATAAAAGGGAGTAAGAGGGAGTATGCGAAAGAGAGCAAGAAGAGAGAAATAGAGAAAAGAGCGAGGAGGAGGGAGATGGAAGAGAGTGGGAGTGATGGTGGAAGAGAGAGTAAAGGAAGATATGGAGAGATTGAGTGAGATGGAGAGAACGTACCAAATGAGATTTTGTGAGAGAGAGATGAATTGGAAGGGAGGGAGAGGGAGAGAGGGGGACAGTGTGTGAGAGAGGAAAAGAGAGAGGAGGGAAGGAATGAAGGGAGTGGGGAAGAGTGGGAGAGAAAGATTGAGAGGAGAGAGAGGAGTGAGCATAATAGAAGAGACGATGAAGTGACAGTAAACATGGAGTGAGAAAGAGAGAGGGATTGAGGGAGTATGTGGAAGAGTGGCGAAGAGATAGGAAGAGGGAATGAGGAGAGTGTGAGAGAGAATGGAGAGAAGAGAGGGTGAGGAAAGAGAGCAGGAGAGAGCGAGAGGGTGAGTGACTGAGAGAGGGACAAGAGACAGGGAGATAGGAGAGTAGGAGAAAGAGAGGAATGAAAGGAGTGAAAGAGGGAGGGAGGGCGAGAAAGGTGGCGTGATGGTTAAAGTGAGTTGAAAGAGAGACAAAGAGAGAGGGAAGCGAGAGAGAGATTGAAAGTCTTGGAACAAGAGAGTGAGAGAGAGAAGAAGAGCGTAAGTAAGATAGAAGATAGAAGGTGGTATTAAGAGGGTTTGAAAAGAAAGCACGAAAGAAGTGAAGAGAGAATGGCCTTAATTCCGAAATGTTGAGGAGACCGAGCAAGAGTAAGTGAGTGAGGGGAAAAGGTGCGGGAGAATAAAAGATTATTGAGAGAGAGAGAGGGAGACGGAGAGGGATAATGGGAGGGAGAGGGAGGGAGGAAGGGAAGAGATAAAATGAGAGAGGGAGGAATAGATGGAAGAGAGAAGAGAAATAAAGTGTGGGATAGTGTGACAAAATGTAAGAGAAATGAAAGAATAGAGAGCAACGAAAGGAGTGTGTAAATAAGAGTATAAGATATAAAAAGAGAATAGATGTGAGAAAAGAGAGATTAATAGAATTTAAAAGTGAAAGGGATAAAAAGAATGAGAGAAAAAACAAAATGTTAACAAAGTGAGAAATGGAGCTAATGAGGGTGAGAGGGTAAGAGGGAGAGAGATTGAGAGAGAGTGAGTGTGTGTAAGAGTGTGGAGAGAAAGTGCACTACATGAGGGAGACCTAGGGAGTAGGAGTGACGAGTGGAGCCGAAGAAAGAAAGTGGGGGGAATAGAGTGTAAGAGAAAGGGTGCAAGAGATATGATAGGTGGAGCAAGATAGAGAGGGTTTGGGAGGGTGGGAGTGAGAGAGAGGGAGAGAGAGAGAGGGGGAGAGAAAGGGAGAGAGGGCAAGAGAGAAAGAAAGAGAGATGAGAGAGAGGGCATAAGAATGAGAGTGAAATTGAAGAGAGTGAGGGAGAAGGGAGAGAGAGAGACAAAAAGAGACAAATAGAGAAAGAATAGAGTGGAGTTAGCGAAGAAGCATAGGCAAAATAAGGAGAGGAGTAGAAGAAAATATCAATAAGAGAGAAGAGGAGGTGAGAAATAGAAGAGATAGAGAATGAGGGAAGGTAGAGATATAGAGTGATGGATATAGAGATAAAGAGAAAGTAAAGAGAGAATAAAGAGTATTGAGAGCAAGTGCGTGAGAGAGAATCAAAAGAGAAAGTGAGAGACGTAGTAAGAAATGGAGAGAGTGAGAAAGAGAGAAAGAAGGCAAGAGTAAATGGAGAAAAATCTCTCTTTTCTTGCGGTCCCTCCTTTTTCACTCCTCCTTCCTCTCTTTCTCCATATCTCCCTATCCAACTTCTCTCTCTCTCCTCTTACTGCTTGATTCACTCCTCCCTCCCTCATATTTTCACTTTATCGCTCTCTCTCGTTTTCCATTTCTGTCTCACACTCTCTCTGATTTCTCCTACCCACTCTTCAATCCGTCTCGTGCTCTCTCTCACTCTCTATTTCATCTCTCTTTATTAATTTCTTGCACACTTTTGTCCCCTTTATCTCTATATTGAGAGACTGTGTCTATCACCTCTCTTCTCTCTTTACTCCCTCTCTATCCCTCTCTCTCTCTCTCACTCTCCTTCTCGCACACTCTCTTATTTTATCTCGCATCTTGCTCTCTCCTCTTATTCTGTCTCATTATTTCTTATTTTCTCTCATATATCCCTACACTCTCTTCCATCCCTCCGCCTTTCAATCTCGCCGCTCTCTTTCTCGTATTCCACCATCTTTCCCTCTTACTCTCTGTTGCAACTTTCTCGGTTTCTTACGTCCTCTCTTACCTTAGATATTTTCTCTTTCTCTGATTTCTCTTGCATAACTCTTTCTCCTCCTCTCCTTACTCATTATTTCTTTCTGTCCTCTCTCCCTCACACACAATCTCTCAATTCCTCTCACATCTTGATCTCTCCACTCATATCCATCTCATTATTTCTTATTTTCTCTCGTAAAGTCTCTCTTGCCTCCTTGATACCTCCCTCTTTCACTCCCTCCTTCCCACTCTTTTGTCTTGCTGCTATCTAACTCCCATCTCTATCTCCTCTTGCACTAACTTATTCACTCCTCACTCCCTCTTATTTCTTCCATCGCTCTTTGATTCCCTCTCTTGATCTCTCTTCTCTTACTCTCACTTTTCTTTATTTATCTTTCTTCTCTCCCTTTCTCACTCTCTCTCGTACTTTCCCTCTTATTCTCTCCATCCGCTACCCTCCCTCTCACCCCCTCTCTCCTTCTCCATCCCCCTCTCTTCTCTCCTTCTCACTCATTCTCTTACTCTCTCTTCCTATCTAAATCTTGCTCGCGATTTTTGTGCTTTCTTTTGCTCTCTCGCTTCTATCTCCCCTCTCTTAAAGCTATTTTTGCTCTCTCTAACTCTCACTCCCTCCCTCTCTTAAATCTCTCATCTTTACTCCCTCTATCTCACCCTTCCACTCACTCTCCCTTACTCTTGGCATCTATTACTTTCTTTCTCTTTATCCCTTTCTTACTCTTTCTCGCGTCCCCTTAATATTCTCTATCGCTCTCTTTTGCTTTCTTTTATCTCTTCACTTACCTTCCTATATCCAATACTCTAACTCTTTCTCCATTCTCTCATTCTCTCTCTTCTCTCTCTTGCCCCCTCTTCTTTGCCATTGTTTATTACTTTTTCTCCTTCCCTCGCTCTTTATTTTGCTCTCTTTTTGTCTCCGGTTCCTTCTCTCATTCCCTCTCATTTCTCTCTCTCTCTCTCTCCTTTAACTCTTTACGCAATCTTTCAACTACATTTATAACTCTAACTCTCCCTCCCTTCCTCTCATTATATCTCTCTTCTCTCTTTCACACACTTACTCCCTCACTAGCCTTCTCTCTCTTTATCTCTTTTACTCTCTCTCCCTTTCTCTCTCCTTTTCTCTCTCTCACCTTGCCTCCCTAACTATCTCACTCTTTATGTTTTTCCTACTCTCTCTTGACACACACTCTCTCTTTGGCTTAGCTGTACTCCATTCCCCTCTCTTTATCTCTTTCACACTCTCTCTCATCTCTTCCGGTTCTATCGCTATCCCGATCCCACACTTATTCACCGTACGACTTCTCTCTTGTTCTTCTCGCTCTCACTTCTCATGCCCCATTCTTTTTCTCTATTTTTCTCCCCTGTCCCGCTCTCTCTAACATTCTCTCACACTTTGCATTCCTATATCTTTTCTCCATCACCCTCCATTATCTCTCTCATTCTCTTATTCTCCCCTCCCTCATCTTTCTCACTCGCTCTTTCACTTAACTTGACTCATTCTCCTTCTCTTCTTATATCTCTCTAACTCTTACTTCCTCCTTCACGTCCTTCCTCTCCTCTCCTCTTTCTTTTCTCTTTCGTTCTCTCTCTCTATGTTTAACCATCTCTCTCACAATCTATTCTCATACTTTCTCTCACTCTCTTTCTTGTCATCCTCTCTCTTACTCTCCCCCTCTCTCTTTCTCTCTCTACATATCTTCTAAAACTTTATTTCACTCTACCCCTAACCTCTCTCTCTCTCCTTTCTCTCTTCTCTCTCTCCCTTTCCTCTCACTCTCTACCTTGCTCTCCCTCTTTCTCTCACTCTCTATTCCACCTTCTTATTGTATTGTTGCTCGGTCAATCTACATTAATCTCTCTACGATTGCTTTCTCTTCTCTCTCATTACTCTACTTTTTCTCCTTCTAACTCCCTTTCTTGCTCCCTCCCATCCTCCCTCTCCCCTTTCTCTTTCATTCCTTCTCTCTTCTCACACTTTGCTCCTCCATCTCTCTCATTATTTTTACTTTCCTTAACACTTCTCTCTACCTCTCTCTCTCTTCCACTTTTTCCCTCTCTCTATCTTCATATCTCGACTCATATCTATTTTACTTTCCTTCACCCGTTTCTTGCTGTCTTCTTGCATATATCTTTCTGTATCTTCCTTCACTCTCTCTTATATCATTTCTCTCTCATTCTCACTCCGCTCTCCTCCCTCTATTTCTTTCATTACTCGCTTTTAATCCCCGCTCTCTTTCTCTCCTTTATCCCTCGTTGCTACTCTCACAACTCTCCTCCCGCTTTCACTCCTTTCATCCCTCGCCTTCTCTTGCTCTTTTTATCTCCCTCTCTCTTACTCCTTCTCTTGCTTTCAGCTCCTTGTTTCCGCTCTCCCGCTCTCTCTTCCCTCACTTTGTCTTCACTCTTATTTCTCTCTCACACACTCTCTCTCTTTCTTGGTCCCTCTTCTATCTCTTCGTTCACTCTCACTCTTACTCTCTCTCTTTCTTGTTCCATATTCATTCTCTCTCACTCTCTTCTCTTGCTTTGTCTACAATGTCTTCTCTCGATCTTTCTCTCTTACTTGCCTCTTTCTTCCTTCCTTCCTCTCTCTCTTTCTCTCTCGCTCTTTGTTTCTCTCTCTCTCCCACGCATCTCACCGTCTATCCCACTCACTCTCTTTCATTTCATCCCCCTCTCTCTCAGCTAAATCTCATTTTATACCCCCTCTCTCCTTCTCTCTCCCTCTTATCTATATTTAATTCTCCACTCTCTCTCTCACTCTCCCTTCCTCTCTCGATCCCATTCTTTTCCATCCTTTTGAATCCCTTCATCTATCTCTCTCTTTCTCGGTCTCCCTCTCTTGCACTTTTCTCTTTATTATGCATTATCACTTTTCCTTTCTCGATTACTCTCCCCATTTCTCACACTCTCTTTGTATTGCTCTCTCTCGTTACTCACCTTTACACGAGTCTTTCCCTTGAATCATCTCTCACTCTCTTGTCTCCCTCTCTCCCTCTTTCATTAATTCGGTCTTTCTCCCCTTCTCGCTCTTCCCCTCCCTCTCTCTCCATATCTCTCCATACATACTACCCTCTCTCACTCTCTCTCCCTCGCTCCGCACTCTTGATCCCCGATCTTCTTTGCCTCTCTTGCTCTCTCACTCTCTTTTCATCTTGCTATGTTTTTTGCTCTCTTTTGCACCCTTTGTCTCTCTGTGCCCATTCATCTTTCTCCTCTCTTCTCTCTTGTTACTCACTCTTTCTCTTCCTCAATCTCTCCTCTCTCTCTCCTCTCCCTCCCTCTCACTCACTAAATTGCCATCACATCCTGCTCTCTCCCCTCATATCCATCTCATTATTTCTTTTTTTTTCTTTTGTACGTCTCTCTTTCCTCTCGATCCCTCCCTCTTTCAACTCCTCCTTCCCCCTTTTTCTCCCTCTCTTCTTATCTCACTCCTCTCTTATCTCCCTTGCACTCCTCCTACCCTCCCCTCTCCCTCCCTCTCATTTTCTTTATCGCTTTCTCTTATTCCCAATCTTGCTCTCACTTAACTCACTTTTTTTTTATTTCTTTCTCTCTTCTCTCCCATTCTCGCACTCTCTCTCATTCTCTCTTTCCTCTACCCTCACTCCCACTCCATCTCCCTCTCTTCCTCTCTCCATCTCACTCATTCTCTTACTCTGCCTTCCTATCTCCACATTGCTCACTATCTTTTTCGCTCTTGCTTCCTCTCTCTCCCTCTTAAATTATCCTTTCTCTCTATACATCTCTCAGACCCTCTCTCTTTAATCTCTCTCCTTCTCTACCTTTACATCTCCTCTCTCATTCTTTTTCATCCATTCTTCTGTTCTCCCTCTCATCCACCGCGTTTCGCTCGTTCTCTTGCTCATCTTCTCGCACTTTCTATCTCTCTCACACACTCTCTCCCTCTCTCTCTTAATCGCTTCTCCCCAGCCTCCTTCTATCTCATTTCTTTTTTTACCACTCGAGCACTCTCTCCGACACTATTATATCTTTCTCTTATTTCTCTGTTCTCCCTCTATTTCTCTCTGTTCTCTACATATCTTCATTCTCTCTTTCTCTCGCTCTCTCTTGCTCTCCCTCGCTTCCTGCAGTACTACCTCACTCCCCACTCTCTCCCTCGCCTCTTTCTTTTTCTGTCCCGCATTGTCTCTCTCCATCTCTATCATGATCCCTCACATAACATCTCTTTCTCTCTTTTCTCTCCCTCTCCCCTCCTCCCTTACTTTGTTCCTCCCTCCCTCTCCTTTCTATCTCCCTCTCTTTTACTCTCTCTCTTTCCATTCTTATTCTCTCATCTCCTTAACTCTCACTCACTCTCTTGCCCATCATCCCTCGGTCTCTCTTATCTCTTTATTTCCTTTTCTCTCTTTCTCTCTCTTATTGATCTCTCTTTAATCCATCACACTCCCTCTCTCATCTCTCTTACTCACTAACTCCCTACTCTTTCTCTCTCTCACACACACACACACACTCCATTCTATCTCTCTTTATCTTTCTATCTCTCTCACTCTCTGCCCATCTTTCTCTCTTCGACACGGTTGTCCCTCACCACCTCTCTTCAGCTCCTACATCCCTCTCTTCTCTACTCTCCTTATCTCGCTCGAACTTTTTCCCACTCTCTCATGCTCTACTTACCTCGAAGCCTTTCTTTATTTCTCTCTTACACTCTCACCCTTTTCGTCTCCCTCTTCCATTTTAAGAGATCACTCTTTCTCCCTCTTGCCCATCTTTCTCGGTCCATGTTTTCTCTCTCTTACTTACTCTCTGATATGTTGCTCTCTCTTCTCTCTTTCCTTTATCTTTTATCCCCCTCTCATTGCTTCCTTGCCTCAGCTTCCTCTCTCTTCCTCTCTCGCTCTCTTTCTCTCAGTACAGAGCTCTTTCCCTCCTCTCCCACCGACTCACTTCCTCTTCATCCCCCTCACTTCGATCTCGATTTCTACCCCCTTACTCCCTCTCGCCCCTTCTCTTTCTATATCTTCCCTCGCTCTCTTCTTTCATACTCCCTTCGCCTCTCACTTTCTCATCACCCTCTCTCGCACTTTTCATGATGTTTTATCACTTTTATTTCTCTGTGCTCTCTATTACACAGACACTCTCCCTCTCTTTTTATCGATCATCCTTATCTCTTTACCCGATTTTCTCTCGAACCAACCCTACTCGGCCCTCTTTCATGTTTCATTCTCTCTCTGTCTCCCTCTCATCTCGCGCTCTGCGTATCTCCCTCTCTTTACCTCTCCTCCCTATATTTGCTCGATCTTCTGCGAGTCCCTCTTCTTTCTCTCTCACTCCCTCCCTGTCTCTCGCCCGGCCTCTTTATCTCTACACTTTTTCCTGAAAATTCACTCTTCAATCCCTTGTCTTTACTCATTCTTTTTTGTTACATCTACCATCTGTTCACCTCTCTTTATTGTTTTCTTGCTCTCGCTGCACCGCATTTTTGTCTCTCTTAATGTTTCTTCTATCACCCTCTTCTCTCTCTTACTCCTC
The DNA here is from genome assembly GCA_022702705.1 of Papilionanthe hookeriana x Papilionanthe teres. NCBI lineage: Eukaryota > Viridiplantae > Streptophyta > Magnoliopsida > Asparagales > Orchidaceae > Papilionanthe > Papilionanthe hookeriana x Papilionanthe teres. Next base: position 65,296,031 of record CM040432.1, on the reverse strand, counting down.
TATCTCTACCTCTATCTCACTCTCTCTCACTTTCTCTCCCTCACACACTCACTCTGAGTTCCTGGATATTGCTCGCTCCCCCTTATATCCATCTCATTGTTTCTTTTTTTCATCGATCTTTCTATCGTCCTTGATCCCTCCCTTTTTCAATCCCCACTCCCTCTCTCTCTTGCTCGCTCTCTCCCGATCTTACTCCTCTCTCTCACTCTGTGCTGCACTCACTCATTGTCTCCTCTCCTCTCTCTCTTGTTTTCTATATCGCTACATCTCCTCCACTCTTTCTTGCTCTCTCCTCTCACTCTCTTTCTCTGCTTCTCTCTCCTTTCGCTCTCATCCTTTCTTCTAATTCTTTCCCTTACACATCCTCCCACTCGGTATGTCGATATTTCTGCATCTCCATCCCCTTCTCTTTTTCCTTCTCACTCGTTCTTTTAATCTCCTCACATTATCTCGATCTTGTTCACTATCTTTTGCTCTCTCTTCCTCTCTCGCTTCCTTTCTCTCTCTTATATCTTGCTTTCTCTCTATCCCTCTTTCACTCCCTCTCTCTTGTTTAGTCTCTCTGGCATCCTACAGCATCTTCCCGCTTTTTCACTCTTGCCTCTGTTCTCTCTTTCTTGCTCTCTCTCTTCTCGATATGTCTCTCTGTATATTATGTTCTCTTGCTCTCGAGCTCTCTTACTCTTTATTTCTCTTTCTTTACTCACTCTTTATCACCCTATATCCATCACTCTGTGCTCTCCTTTCCTCTCATTCTCACTTCCTGCATCTCTTTCTCTTAACCTCTTATCTTCTCTTACTTTCTCTGTTAATTTCTTTAGCTCTCTTTCTTGCTCTTCCTGTCACTTTTCTACACAATTTATAATTACTATTTTTTTATCTTTCCTCTTTTGTTGCTCTTATCTCCCTCCCTCCTCCCTCACACTCTCTTTGCCTTTCCACTCTCATAATATCTTTTTTTCTCTCTTGTTCCTTTCTCTTATTCCCTCTCTTATATCCTTTTCTCTCTCTAATTCTCTTTTCCTCTCTCTCTTTAGATCTCTTTCATTCTCTCATTCTCATTCTTTTTATCATGCTCTTTCTCCCTCTATCTTTCTCACTCCCTCATTCTTACACTTACTCTACAGGTCTCCCTTATGTAGCTCCCTTCTCTCTCCATCTCATCCTCTCTCTCGAGCTTTCTCACACACACACATATACTCTGTTGTGCACCCGTTCTCTCGATTTCTCTCCCTCTCACGCTCATAGCTCATTCTCGATCCTCCTCTCCACTCTCCCTTACCATCTTTCTCTTTCTCGTACACTCTTTCCCATTCCATTGCTGCATGTTTCTCCCTTCACTCTATATCCTCATCTTTTTTATTTGCTCTACCTCGCTCTCTCTTTGTTGCACACACACACATATACTCTATTACACTTTCCCGTTCTCTCAATTTCTCTCCCTCTCACGCTCTTAAGCTCAATTTCTCGATCCTTATCTCACTCTCCCTTACCATCTTCTCTTTCTCGTACCTCTTTCCCATTCCATTCTTTGCATGTTTCTCCCTTCACTACATATCCTCATCTTTTATTTACTCTCTCGCTCTCTCTTTGTTGCTGTTTTCTCTTTGCTCTCTTTTTGCTACGCTTTTCTCTTTCATCTCACTCTCTCTCTTCCTCTATGCCTCACTCCCTCTCTGTGCTTCCATCACCACACTATCTCTTTCTCTTTTCTCTTCCTTTTCGAATTTCCTCACTAACTTCTCCCTCCCTTCCTCTCCTTCCCCCGAAGTCTTCCTCTTGTCCCTCTCGATCACTCCTCTCTCTTATTCTCTCTCTCTCTCACCATTCTTCTATTCTCCCTATCTCTTTACCTCTCACTCACTCTCTCCTACTCAATCTCCTCATCTTGCCATATTTTCTTTTCACTCTTTATCGCTTTCTCTCTCTTGTCCTCTCTTTAATCCATCTTAATCCCTCTCTCTTTCTCTTATTCTCGCTCCTCCACCCCTCTACATCTCCATAGGTCTATTCCATCTCTCTATCTCTCTCTCTTAACAGTTTATCCCTCACTACGTCTTATTCACTCCCCTTCCCATCTTTCACTCTTGCCGTCACTCTTCTTCCTCCTTATCTCTCTCTTGCTTCTAATCTCGCTCACTCACTATCTCCTACTCATGCTGCTCTCTTCCTCGCTCTTTCTTTATTTTCCTCTGACACTCTCTCCCTTTCTCACTCCTTTCTCTATCTTCCATTTTACTAATACTTTCTCCCTCCTTTCAATCTCTTTCTCGCTCCATGTTCACTCTCTCTCCTTAATCTTTATTTCGCTGCTCTCTCTTCTGTCTCTCTTTTCAATGTATCCCCCTTTGTTCCACCTATTGCTTATATACACTCACTTCCTCTCTCTTCCTATCTCTTCCTCTCTCACTCTCTCTCTCTCACACACACTCTCTCCCTCTCTCTCTCTCTCTCACTTCCTCTTCATCCCCCTCTTTCAATCTCATGTTCTACTCCCTCTCTCCATCTCGATCACTCTCTCTTCAGTCATACTCCCTCAACCTCATTCACTTCCACTATCTTCAAACTATAATACCCCTTCTCTATCTCTTGCTTTCTCACTCTCTCCCTCTCTCACTCTTTTCTCTATGCTTCGCTTTCTCTGTTACTCTTTCTATCACACACATACACTCACTTCTCACTCTTTTCTCTAATTTTTATTCCTCTCCCTTCTATGAGAGAAGGAGTAAAGATAAGGATCGAAAGAGTGAGGGCAAGAGAGAGGAGAGGGGCAGAAATAGAAGGCAAAGAAGACTCGAAAGATGAAGAAGACGTAGTGAGTGAGAGGTGGAAAGAGGAGATATTATGGGGAATAAGGAAGGGAGGGAGGAGAGGAGGATGAAGAAAAATGAATTACAGAAAAGGAAGGAAGAGGAGAAATGGTTAGAGAGAAAGAGTGTGTAAAGTGATAAGAGAGTGATGAAGAAAAAGTAAGAGTGTTGGCGAAGAGAAATATAAAACGATAGTGAAATAAAAAGTGATAAAGAATGCAGCGAGAAAAGTAAGTGAGGGAAGATTGAGGAAGATATAGAGACATAGATGGAGGCATCGGTTGGATGGAAGAGAGTGAATAGAGGGAAGGCAGTGAAAGGAATTTATAGAGAGAGTGAGAGAGAGAGTAGATAGAGAATGAGATTTAGTGGGAGAGAGGATGAATTTGAAAAGAGTGAGGTAGAGAGGGAGAGTGTGTGAGAGAGAATGAGCGAGAAGAGAGGGGGAGGGAGGGAGGGAGAAGGAGGCATGAAATTGTGGGAGAGAGGAGAGCTAATGAGTGAGAGGTAAAAAGTGAGAGAGAACGCAGGAGAATATAGAGTGAGGGAGGGAGCGAAAAAGAGGATAAGGGTAAGGAAATGGAGAGGTAGAGAGTGAGAAAATGAGAGGGTGGAAGCGAGAGAGAGATAGGAGGGAGAGGGGGAATAGAGCGAGAGAAATTAAAATAAAAGAGAGAAGAACAACGAAGTAGAGTGTAAAGAGAGTATAAGATTGAAAAAGAGAGATAGAGAGTGAGAAAGAAAGAGTGACGAGAAGGGGATAGAGAGAGAAGAAAAAAGATGAAGGGAGGGGAGAGGAGAGAGTGAGAGAGAAATAACAAAACGATAATAGAGTGTGAGATAGAGAGAAAAAAATGGTAAAAATGGTGGGAGGGATTGAGATTAAGGGAGAGTGAGAGAGAGTATGAGTGTGGGAGATGGAGATATAAGTGGTAACACAATAGAGATAGAGGGAGAGAGTGAGAGATGTGAGTAGATGGAGAGAGGGAGGGAGAGAGGGAGGGAGAGAGAAGTGTGAGAGAATGTGAGAAACAATGAGAAAGAACGGAGAGGGATTGGGAGAGATAAAAGTTGGAGAGCGAGAGAGAGTGTATGAGTGTGAGAGAGGGAGAGAGTGTATGAGTGTGTGAGATGGAGAGAAGAGTGAGATACATAAAGGAGACAAAAAGAGCGCGAGATTGAGTAGTGAGAAAGATAGAGGGACAAAGTGAGATCGATAAAGCTGACGAGTGTAAGTGAAAAAGATGCAGAGAGAAAGAGGAAAGAATGTGAGAGAGAGAGAAGAGGATAAAAGAAAGGGAAGTAAAGAGAGGGACAAGATAGAAGAAATATAAACTAAAAGAAATTGGGAAGGGACGAGAGAGATGTAGAGGAGGAGGGGAGGGGAAGGGGGAGGGAGAGGAGAGAGAGATAAAGAATGAGTGAATGAAATAGAGTGGGGAGGAAGCAAGATAAATTTTTAGATGGAGAGGGATAGAGTGAGAGATAGAGTAAAAGAGATTGAGAGTAAGTGTGGGCGAGAGAGGAAGGGAGAATGGGAGGGAGAGGGAGGGGAGGAACTATAAGAAAGTTATAAATAATGAGAGTGAGAAGAGAGAAGGCTTGAGAGAGAACAAAGTTGGATAGCGAGAGATAGAGTGTGTATGAGGGATGCGGGACATAAAGATTGAGCGAAGAGAAGAGGCAGGTGACAAAGAGCGAGAGAGCAAAGAAATAAAGATAGAAAGAGTTAGAGAGGGAGTGAGAGAAAGGGAGATAGAGAGGGAGTTACAAAAAAAGATTAAAAGAATGAATGATTGAGACGAGAGAGTGAAAGGGAATGTGAGAGACAAAAGGAGAGTAAAGAGAGTGAGAAAAATGGAGTAAGTGAGAGTTGAGAGAGTGAGGAAAGGAGATGAGTGAGAGAGATCGGAAGAGATTGAGAGAAATGCCAAAGGGAGATGCGAGTGAGGGAGAGAGTGAAAGTATGTGAATGAGAAAGGGATAGAGAGAAAGAAGGAGACATAGAAAGGAAGGAGGAATGTGAGAGAGGAGAACGAAGAGAGTGGAGGATATCTGGAGAGAAAGGGTGAAATAGAAAGAAAGTAAAAGAAAAATCGAAGTGAGCATAGAAGGGAAGAAGAATAGAGAATGATAAGAGAGAGGGATAAATTAAGAGCAAAGGTGATATAGAGATGAAGAAGTGGGATGAGAGAGAAATAACAGAGAGGAAGCGAGAGGAAGAGAGAGTGTGTGTGAGTGAGAGTAAAAGAGAAAGAGAGTAATAGAAAATAGAACGAAGATTGAGAATAAATAGATAAAAATTGAAGAGCAAGGGAGTGAGAGAGATTTAAAGAGAGGAAACGAGAGAGGAATAGAGAGAGAGAAATAAAGAGAGAACGAGTGTGAAGGAAGATTGAGTAAGAGAGTGAGGGTAGAGAGTAAGGGAGAAGACAAAAGGGCGGCGAGAGAGGGAGAGATAGAGTGAGCGAGTGAGTGAGAGATGGAGGTGTTGAGAGGGAGAGGAGAGGGAGAGGGATGGAAGGAGGGAGAATGACTGAGAGGGAGGGAAATAGAGGGAAGGGATACGAAGTACGCTGAGAGTGATAGAAGGGAAAGAATTGAAGAGAGGGTGGTAGAAATAGGAGAGATAGTAAGAGCGAGTAAGAGAGAAAATAGAGAAAGAGAGGGAGAGGAGTAAGAGTGAGTGGGCAATAGAGAAATTGAGAGAGAAGAGAGATAAGGGAAGAGAGAGCGAGCGGAGAAGGAAGAGTAAGAGAGAACGAGGGGGAGAGATATAATAAGTTAGAGAGAGAGTGAGAGAGATATTATATAAGAGAAGGAGAGAATACGAATAGAGAGATATTTGTAAGATAGAGCAGGTGAGAAAGAGAAGCGAGTGAGAGAGAAATAAAAACGAGAAAATAGAGAGTGGGAGGAAAAAGCGAACGGGAGAGCGAGGGAAGAGACGGTATGATAGGGTAAGAAAGCGAGCTAAAGAGATTAGAGAAAAGTAAGCGATGGTATGAGGTTGAATGAAGGGAGGGAGAGGTGGGAGGATGTCTTGGATGAGCGAGGGGATAAAGAGACAAAGAAGAGAAGAGAGAGAGAGAGAGGGAGAGAGAGCGACATGATAGAGACCTATAGAGAAAATGAAAGAGAGAGTAAGCGAGAGAGAGAGAGAGAGAGAGAGAGAGAGAAAACAATTAAAAGAGAAAGCGTAGGGGAGAGTGACAGTTAAAAATGATACGTAGAGAAAAAGTGAATGAGAGAGAGATATAAGAGAATATATGAGAGGGAGGGAGGGAGGGAGGAGGAAGGAATGCTAGAATGAGAGAAAGAAAGAGAAAGAGAAAGATAGATGAGGAGGAAGGGAGGGAGTGTGAAAGATAGAGGGAAAGAAATGATAAAGAGAGAGACAGGAAGAGAGGAAGAGGGAAGGCGAAAAGAGAGGGAGGGATATGGAAGAAAGTGAATGATGGTTTGATAGAGAAAGAGAGTAGAAGAAAGAGGGAGATGGAGGATTAGATGGGGGGAGAGAGACGAAGCACATACATGAAAGAAGTAGGAAGGGAGGGATGAAGAGAGAGAGAGAGGGAACGAGGAGTGGAGGGGGAGAGGGAGAACGATGTAGAGTGATAGAGGGAGAGAGATGAAGGGAGAGAGTGTGAAATAGAGAGTGAGAGAGGAGAGGGATAAAGAGTGAGAAGGAGAAAGGGAGAGAAGAGATATTATTTGTGTGTGTGTCTGAACAGGAGGGATGGAAGTCAGAGAGAAAGGGGGAGGGAGTCGAGGCGAGAGAGGGAGAGGGGATATATAAAGAGAAAGAGTCAAATAATAGGGAGGAACAAAATACATAATAAGACAGAGTGAGAGAAAAATGAGTGAAAGTGTGAGAGAGATGAAAGGTACAGAAGAGAATGAGTAAGTGTGAGAGCGGAAACATAGGGATGGGGAGATAGAGAGAGGGACAACGAGGGAGGGAATGAGGGAGGGAAAGAGAGATTACATGTGAGAGAGAGAGAGGGAGAGAAGAGAGTGTGAGAGATAGTGGGATAGGGAGAGAGCGAGACAGTAAAGTGAGGATTAGTGGTGGATAGATGGAGAAAAAAGAGTAAGAGAGGAGAATATAATAACATAAGAGAGGAAGAGAGAGAAAGAGAGAGAGAAGAGAGAGAGTGAGAGAGGGAGAGGGAGGAGCGAGTGAGATTTAAATTGAATAATAGGAGAGAGGGACAAAGAAATAGAGACGAAAATAGAGAGAAAGAGAAGTAGGGGAGGAATAAATAAATAAATTGAAAGAGAAAGAGACGAGACGGAAGAGTGACGATTACGATTGGTGATGTGATCATGACGAGAGGATAGAATGAGAGAGAGTGAAAGAATAGATAGATAACTTGGTAGATAAAGATATATATAGAGATAGGAGCATGAGATAGAAGGGGAGAGAGAAAATAAAATAGTTAGAAATACATGGAGAGAGGGAATGAGACAGAGCAATGGAGAAAATAAGAGGGAGGGATGAAGATTGAGTGAATGAGAATAGAGAGGAGGATAGATAAGGAGAAAGGGAGAAAGAGAGGGAAGGAGTGAGTGAAAGAGGATGGGTTGAGATAGAGAGGGAGAGTAAGAGAACGAGTGAGAGCAGAGAAGGAGAGAGAGGAATATAGAGGGATAGAAAGAGTGAGTAAAGAGAGAAAGAGAGATGGAAGAAAAAGCAAAGAGAGCGAATAAACGATAAAGAGAGGTGAAATAGAGAGAGAGTGAGATGTGAGAAGGAGCCCATATTTGGGATTGAAGAGTGGTGGAGGGAGAGAGAGGGTAAGGTAGAAATTGAGAGAAGAGAGACTGAAAGTAGATAGAGCGAGAAAGAGAGCGTGAACGAGATAATAAGAAGGAATTCGGATTGAGAGTGAGTGAGAAGAGAGAGAGTGGGTGAAGAGAGAAAGTGAAATGGAGAAAGAGAGACAATGATAGATGGAAAAGAGAGTTAGGGAGGGAGAGTGAGAGAGAAAGTAAGAGAGAAAGAAAGAGAGTACGAGAGAAAGAGGGAGAGAGTGAGTGAGGGAGGCATTGAGAGAGTTAAAAGTTGGAGTGCGAGAAAGTACATGTGAAGGATAGGCGAGAGAGCGAGAGAGGGAGTATGTAGCAGTGGGTGAGAATGAGAGAGAGATGAGAGGGAGTAAGAGAGTGTATGAGTGTGTGTGAGAGCCCGAGAGGGAGTGTTAGTGAAATGGAGAGAAATGGGTGAGCTACATAGGGAGTCTGAGAGGCACGATTTGAAAGAGTGAAATAGAGAGAGAGAGTGATATTTAGAATGAGAGATAGATAATGAAAGAGATCTATAGTGATAGAGGAGAATAGACTGAGAGAGATGTGAATGAGATAGAGGGAGGGAGAGGGAAGGAAGTGAGTTAGAAAGAGATATAAAGGTAGGGAGTGAGATTGATTAAAGAGAAGGCAATAGAGAGTAAGTAATAAAGAGTGTAAAAAGGATACGAAGATAGAAGAGATTGAGGAGAGATTTAGTAAGAAAGAGTGAATGAGAGGTAAAGAGATAAAGAGAATAGAATCATGGCTAGGGAAGAGAGAGTGAGAGAGGAAGACAGAGAGGGGGATAGAGAAGTAGAGGAGAAAGAAAAAATGGAGAGGAAAGGAGGGATGGAGAGAAGGGAGATAAAGAGATAGTGGGAGGGATGGAAGCGATAGAGGTAGAGAGAGTGTGGGGTAGGGACAGAAAGAGTGAGATAAAATAGAGAAGAGAGTAGCAATGATGAGAGCGAAAAAGAGCATGAGATAGAAAAGAGAATCGAGGTACGAAAGTGAGAGTGAGGGAGACATAATAATAAAAGAGATGGAGATAGAGAGAGAAGAGAGGAAGATGAAACAATGGAGACGAGAGGATGGAGTGCGAGAGAAAGAGCAACATGGTAACGGAGAACAAGATAGAGATCGAGATATAAATCGAGAAATGGAGCTTAAGATGGTGAGAGGGAGAGGGTGCTCGCTCTTTACTTCTATCTCCCCCTTCTGTCACTCTCTCCCTTAATCTTGCCATCCCCATCTCTCTCTTTTCTGCTCTACTGTCCTTTCTCTTATCTCTCACTCTTTATTATGCTTCTCTCTATGACTCTCTCTTGCTCTCTTTTCTCTCCTTACTCACTCTTCATCTCCTTTATCCATCACTCTAAATCTCTATCTTCCTTTCTTTCCATCTCTCTTCTCTCTCGCCTCATCTCTCATTATTTGCTTCCTCTCCTTCCTCCCTCCTTATGTTGCTCTCTTTTTCTCTCTAGCTCTCTTTCTCTTTTCCTCTCTTTCGTCACTCTCTTTTCCTTCTCCATTTCTTTCTCGCTGTCACTCTCTCCCCTCTTCGTCACTCTCTCCCCTCTTTTCCTCTCTTTTGTCACTCTCTTTTTAATTTCACTCACTTTTACTTCCTCACTCGCTTCTCTCCCTCTCTCTCTCTCTCTCTCTCTCCCTCCCTCCCTCCCTCCTTCCCTAAATATATTTCTTTCTCAATCCATCATTGTCTCCCTTGCTCCTTTTCACTTTCTCTTCTCACTCGGCTATCATGCTGACTTCACTCTCATTCCCACTCCTCCTGAACATCTCTTTCACACTCTCTATTCTCACTCCCACTTTCCATGTCCTATCTCGCTCACACTCCCTATCTTCTTTGAGTCTCTCCTCTCTCCCCATTTCTGCCCCTTCTTACTCTCTCTCCCTCCGGCTCACTCTTGATCTCTCTCCTCCCTCTCCTGGTCTCTCTCTCTGTTTTATCTCTCTTTGTTGTTTATTTGCTCTCTTTTGCTCTTTCTTCTCTCTTCTCTCTCTTTACTCATTCTTTTTATCCCTCATATTCCTCTCTCCTTCTGCTTCTTACGATTCTCTCACTCTCCCTCTTTATCTCAATCCCGTCACTTTTCACTCCCTCCTTCCCTCTCTTTCTCCCTTTCTCCTTATCTCTCTCCTCTCTCTCCTCTTGCACTTACTCGATCATCCTCCCTCCCTATTATTTTCTCCATCGCTCTCTCCATTCCTTCTGCGCATTTCTTTCTTACTAATTTATTTTCTCTCCCCTTATCTCATGCTCTTATCTCTATGCATGTAATTTTACACACCAATTTATCTATACGGCCTGCTCTCTCCCAGTATAACCCTTAAGCGCTCCCTTTCTCGAAAAGCACTTCTCTCATTGTCCTCTTCCTTCTCGTCTCATTCTCTTGATTTATCTATTTATTACCTTATTTTCTCTTATTTTCTCTCACATTTTTGTCTCGAATTTTTGGTCCCTCTCTCTTTTTATTCGATTTAAATCTCACTCTTATTCCTCGCTCTCCCTCTCTCACTCTCTATTCCCTCTCTCTCTTTCTCTCTCTTCATCTCTTATGCTATTATATTCTCCTCTCCTCTTAATCATTCTCTCCATCTATCCACTACTAATTCTCACTCTCCCTGTCTCGCTCTCTCTCCCCCTCTCTCTCTCACACATGCACTCTCTCTTTTTCCCTCTCTTTCCCTCCCGCTCTCGGTCTATCTATCTTGTCCCTACCTTCCCTTCTACATCTCATTCATTATCTTCTATGCCTTCCATCTCTCTCGCTCTTTCACTCGATATTCTCTCACTCTTGTCTTACTATATATTTATTCCACCTCCATTATCTGATTCATTCTCTCCATCTATCTCAATTCCCTCTCACTCTCTCCCTCCGTCCCTCTCTCTGACTTCCATCCCTCCTATTCGGACACACACGAAAATACTCTCTCTTACATCTCTTTGTCCTTCTCACTCTTTCTCCCTCTCCTACTGCCCACTCTCTCTATGACCACTCTCTCCCTTCCTCTCTCTCACTCTATCACTCTCCATCTTCCTCCCTCTCCCTCATATTCTCTCTGATCCCTCTCTCTCCTCTCTTCATCCCTCCTTTTACTACTTCTTTCTCATAGACGTGTTTGACCTTCCCCTCTCTTTCTCTATGAAACAATCTTTCACTTTCTCTACCATATACCTTCCTCTCTCTCCTTCCCTCCCCCTCTCTTCCTCTCTCTTTATCATTTCATTCCTACATCTTTACACTCACTCCCTTCCTCCTCATATTTATCTTTTCTCTCTCTTTCTTTCTCTCATTTTGGCATTCCTTACTCTCCCTCCCCTCCCTGTCATATCTTATTCTTTTTCTCTCATTCACTTTTTACGAATCATTTTAATTGTCACTCTTCTTTACTCTCTCCTAAATTCTCTCTATAGGTCTCTGTTCTATCGTTCTAACCCTCTCTCTTTCTCTCTTCTTTTTATCTTTATACCCATGTTCTCTCCAGCATATCGTCCTTTGCTCCCTCCTTTTTTCAACCATACATAACTCTCACTTTTCTCACATCAATCTCTTTAGCTTGCTTTCTTGCCATTTATCTTAATTAATATTTTCGTACTCTCCATTTCTTTCTTGATTTTTTCCTCCTACTCTCCATTTCTTTCTTGATTTTTTCCTCCTACTCTCCACTTTCTCTTGCTTTTATCTCTCTCTCTCTCTCTCACTCCCTTCCCATCTTTCATTCTCACCTGCTCTATCTTAAAATCTCTCTCTATATGTATTCTCTCCTCTCATAATATCACCTCACTCTCCCTCTCACTAATTTATCTTCTTCCCCTCTCTTTGTCCTCAATTTCACTCACTCTTACTCTTCTTCGTCTCTTAATCATTTTATCTCTTACTCGCTCTTAGTATCTCTCTTATTGCTACAAATTCCTTCTCTCTTCTAATTCATTCTCCTCCTTATCAACGACACACTCTCTCTTGCATCCCTCCCACTATTTCCCTCTCTCTCGAAGTCCACTCTCCCTCCTCCCTCCCCCTCCCCCTCTTCCTCCCCCTCTGATACCTCCATCTACCTCTCTCACTTGCTCGCGCTATCCCTCCCTCTCTCTCTCCTCTTATTCTCTCTCCTCATTCTTCTAGCTCACTCTCTTGCTCAATCTTCATTCATACTCACTTCTCTCTTTATTTCTCTCTACCTCTCTCTTTTTCTATCATTCCCTCTTTTTTTCGTCTCTCTGCATCCCCTCCCACTCTCAAATTTTCTCTGTTATTCTCAATTTTCTTGCTTTCTATCTTATATTACTCTATTCTACGTGCGCTAAATACACACACACACACACACTATCTTCCTTTTGCTTCCTATGTTGCTCTTTCTCTTGATTCCTCTTTTCGTATCTATATCACTCTCACTCTTAATTTGTCCCTCTCCCTTTCTCGTCTCTCCCTCTAGCTCACTTTGATATCTCACTCGCACCATTCCTGCTTCCACTACCCTTTCTCTCCGAGGATATCCCTGCTCTCTCTATCTTCCTCTCTCACTTTCCTCCACTCTTTATGTCTCTTTTCTCACTCTCTCCCTCTTATTTTTAACATACTCTCTCAATCGCTCCCTCTCTTACTACATCCCCCTTGATTTCTCTCTCGATCTCTCCCTCGATCTTTCTCATCTCGTCTCCCCTTTGCTCCCTCTCTCAATCTCTCCCTTGCTCAATTCTTTTCTCATGCTTTACTCTCTCTATTATTTATCACATTCTCTCCATTCTCAATCTTTACTCTTCAATCTCTCTAACTCCCTCTCTCTAACTCTCTTTCTCACTCTCTACCTCTATACTCTCTTTTCTATCTTTATTTCTTAAAATCTTACTTTTCTCTCTCTCGCTCCCTCTTTTGTCACTCTCTCTGCTTAATCTTTCTGTCTGCTATCCCTCATAACACACTCCATCTCTCGCTATCCACCCTTCTTCTCTCTCAATCCTTCTCTCTTTTTACTTACATTATTTTTCACTCTCTCATGCAGTTCCCTCTCTCCTCTCTTGCCTCCATTCTCCCTTCCTCTCTCTGTCACACTTATCTCTCAATCTCTTTTCCTTGCTTATTTTCTTACTTTATCTCTCTCCATCTAAATATTTATCACTTCCTTCCTCACTCTCTCATTCTCTCCCTCTCTACCTATCTTCTCTCCTCTCTCCCACTCCCTCGCACTGTATGTCCCTTCCTACCTTTATTGGGAGTAGGAGTGATGAAGTTGAAGAGAGAGATAGAGTGAAGCGAGAGAAAGAGAAAAGGAGAAAGAAAGAGAATGAATGATAGATGGGGCAAGAGTAAGTCAGGGAGTGTGAGAGAGTTGGAGAGAGACTGCAACAGAGAAAGAGAGAGAGAAGCGAGTGAGGGAATAAGAGTGAGAGTAATATGAAAGATAGTGAGGGAGCAAGGAGGGGGCAGAGTGACAAAGATAGAGAGAAATAGATAAAGAATAAAGAGTGAGGAAAGAGAGGACAAGAGAGGGAGCTAGAAAGAAAAAAGAAAGCAAAATAAGGAGGAAAGGAGGGAGGGAGGGGAAGGGGAGGGAATGAGAGAAAGTAATAAGCAACAAGAGAGAAGAGGGGGTGAGAGATAAGAGAGAGAGAGAGAGAAAAAAGAGAGGAGTTAGATTGATGGATATAGAGAGATCAAGGTGAGCAAAGAGATAAAAGAGAGCAAGAGAGTGCCTGGGAGAGAGAGAAAGAAAAATAATAGAGATTGAAACATAGTGAGAAAGGTAAGGAGTGAGAAAGGGAGAGATAGAGGGTAAGAGTAAGGGAGAGAGTGAGAGGGGGAGATAGAGGGAGAGAGTGAGAGAGATTGAAGAGGGAGAGGGAGTGAGAGAGGGAGAGAGAGAGAAAGATTTATGAGAGAGATAGGATTTAGAGTAAAAGATAACGCAAATGTTAGTGAGCAATATTGAGAAAAGGACGGAGATTAGAGAATGCGTGAGAAGAAAAGAGAGAGGGAGATGGAGAGGGAAAGAGGTAGAAAGAGGGAGGGAGATTGAGATAGGGGGAGTGGGGGTAGGGAAGCAGGATGGAGATAATGAGAGAGAGAGAATGGGAAAGGAAGAGTGTGAGAGAGATAAAGAAAAGAGAAAGTGAGAGAAGAGGGAGCATGGGAGAGGGTATGAGAGAGAGCAATAGAGAAAAGGACAGTGAGGGAGAAGGAGTGACTTAGTGAGTACAACAGAAGTGAGAGAGAGGAGTAAGGTGAGGAAAAAGAAAGAAATGAGGGTGATAGAAGAAAGGGTAAGAGAGAGACAGAGAGAGGGTAAAAGAGGGCAAGAAAGCAATAAATAGAGATGAACAAAAAAGGGATTGAAGATAGGGATTGAGAGTGAGCAGGAGGGAGAGAAGGAGAGAAGATGAGATAAAAAATAGAGAGAAGAGAGAGTGAGGGAAGATAGAGTTGAGTGTGAGGTAGAGAGAGGGAGATGTAGAGGGGACATGGAGATAGTGGGAGGGTGAGAGGACGATAGAGCGAGAGATTGAAAGAATGAAAGAGGGAGAGAGGGAGGGCGGAAGAGAGTGTGAGATGGTTGGAGAGAATAGCGAGTAAAGTGATATTAGAGAGTGTTAAAGGACAACAAGAGGGTCTGTGCGTGAGAGAGAAAGAGAGAGAAATAGAGAAAGAAAAAGTGATAATGCAAAAATAGAGAAAAGTGCGAGAGAGGAGCGTGAGAAAAAGAGAGAGACGAAGAGAGTGATAGACATTGAAGAGAGCGTGAGAGATAGAGGAAGAGAGGGTGAGAGAGAAGAGAGAGTGATGGAAGATATAAAGATAGAGTGAGAGGGAGGGAGAGATGGGGTGGAGAATGAGATTTAGTAGGAAGAAAGGTGGATGACTTGGAAGAAAGTGAGAGGGAGAGAGGGAGAGAGAGAAAGAGAAAGGGAGAGAGAGCGAGAGAGCGTGAGAGGGAGGGAGGGAAGGAAGCAAGAGTGAGGGGAGGGAGGGAGGAAAGATTGAGAGGAGAGAGGAGAGAGAGCAATCAAAGAGAGAGTGAACATGAAGCGAGAAAGAGAGAGAGTGAGGGAGTAGAGTGAGAGTGAAAATAAAGAGAGAGGAAAGGGACGAAAAAGGGAGAAAATGTAAGAGATAAATAGAGTAAAGAGAATGTGAGGAAAGAGAAAGCATCTGAGAAGGATAGAGTGAGCGAATGAAAGGGAGAGCAGGAGTGAGGGCGATAAGGAGAGCGAGAGAAAGTGAGGGTTGAAGGAAGTGAAAGAGGGAGGGAGACGAGAGAAAGGCAGTTAGGGATAAAGGGAGCATTAAAAGAGAGATAGAAGTGAGAGTGAATCAATGATAAAATGAGATGAGATAGAGAGTGAGAGAGATGGGGAAAGAGTGAGTGAGAAAGAGAGATTGAAGGAGTAGTGAGAGGGATTAAAGAGAGTGCAGGAAAATGGAATTAAGAGAGATGAAAGGGAGAGAATGAGAAGAGAGACTAAGGGAAGATCAAGCAATAGTACGTGAGTGGGGGTAGAAAGAGAGGGAGAACAGGAGAATAATGAGAGCGAGAGGGAGCAACGGAGGGAGAGAGAACCTGAGAGGGATAAATGGAGGAAGAGGGAGAGAGGAAAAGGGAGGGAGGGAGAGGGAGAGAGAATGAGAGAGGGTGGGATGGAATCAAGTGAGTGAGAGAGGAGAGAGAGTGTGGGGAATAGAGTGAGTGAAAAGTAAGAGGAAGAGAGAAAAACAAAGGAGAGTGTAAAAGAGAGAGAGATGGATTAAGAGAGCGAAAGAGGTATGGAGAGTGAGAAGAGGAAGTGAGGTGAAATGTAGGGACAAAAGTGTGTGATGGAAGTGAGGGTGGGAATAGAGAGTGATAGAGAGATGGAGATCGTGAGGGAGAAAGAGAGACAGGTGGAAGTGAGAGCATTCAAGGACAGAGTAGAAAAGAGAAAGTGACAGAGTGAGAAGAGATTCTGTGGGAAAGTAAAAAAAGAGTGAGTGAGTGAGATGTAAAGTGAGCACAAGAGAAGATATTAGTGAGTGAGAGAGGGAGCAAGAGAGAGGGAAACAAAGAGGGAGATAAGGAGGGATAGAGCAGGAAGGACCGAGGGAGAGAAGAGAGGGAAAGAGAGTGGTAGGTTTGAAAGCAAGAGAAAGGAGAGAGGGAGTGGAGGTAGAGTGAGAGAGTGTAAGAGGAAAAGGAGCAACAAAGGAGAGTGTAAAAGAGAGTTTAAGATAGAAAAAAGAACAGATAGAGAGAAAGAAAAAGAGAGGGAGAGAAAATAATAGAGAAGAAGATAAAGAGTGAAGGGAGAAAGATGGAGCTAGGAAAAGTGGGGAGAGATTTAGCGAGAAAGAACAAGATAGTAAGAGAGAGTGAGTAAAGAGCAAGAAATGGAGCTAAAGAAGGTGAGAGCGAGAGAGATTGAGAGAGTGAGAGAGCATATAAATAAGTGTATGAGAATGAGAGAAGAGTGAGCTACATATGAGAGACCTTGAGAGGGCAATAATTAAGGAGTGAGAAGGATGGTGGAAGAGAGTGAAAGCGATAAAGAGAACAAGAGTGAGAGAGTGAATGAGATCTTGAGAGAAGGAGGAAAAGAGACTGAGTGAGAGAAGATAATATAAGAAAGGGAATGAGAGAGAGGGACAAAAGAGAAGAAAATATATTAAGAGGATGAGAATGGAGAGAAAGTGTGAGTGAGAGAGGAAGGAAGATAAGATAGAAATAGTGCAAGAGAATGAAGGAGGAAGGGAGCAAGAGAGATATATAGATAGAGAGGAAAAGAGTGAGAACAAGAGTCATGAAAATAGAGTGAGAGATAAAGGAGGCAGAGAGAGGGTGAGAGAAAGAGAGAGAGAGAGAGAAGTGTGAGAGAATGTGAGAATTAATGAGATAGAATACGAAGGGTATGAGAAGGATAATAGTTGGAGAAAGAGAGATTACATGTGAGGGATAGAGGGAGAGAAAGATTGAGCAAAGAGAGAGATTGCTTGTGTGTGAGAGAGAAACATTAGAGAAAGAGTTTGAGAAGTATAAGCAACAAAAGAGAATGAGAAAGAACTAATAGTGATAATGAGAGAGAAAAGGAGCAAAGAAGGAAGGGAGTATGGGAGAGAAGGAGAGTGAGGTAAGATACAGAAAGCAAGTGAGCAACAGAAGGAGAGGGAGGGAGAATGAGAGAATGAGAGAGAGAGAATGATAGAAAGATGGAGAGAGAGGGACAACCAAGAAGGGAAAGTGGGAGAGAGCATGAGAAAGAGAGATGAAGTGAGTGAGGGAGTAAGAGTGAGAGTGAAATTAACGAGAGCAAGGGAGCGAGGAGGGGAAAGAGTGACAAAGTTAGAGAGAAATAGAGAAAGAATACAAAGTGAGGAAATAAAGGGAAAGAGAAAAGGAGCTAGAGAGATCAATAGATCAAAAAAATGAGGAGGGAGGGAGGGAGGGAAGGAGGGAGGGAGAGATAGTAATAAACAATGAGAGAGAAGACAGGGGAAAGAGAGAAGTGAGAGAAGAGAGAGAAAGAGTGGAAGGGAGAGAGTTAGAGTGATGGATATAGAAGTAAAGAGTGAATAAAGAGAGAGCTAGAGAACTAGAGAAAGAAGCATAATAGAGAGTGTGAGGTAGTGAGTGAGTGAGAGAGAGAGAGAGAGAGAGAGAGAGAAAGAGTGAGTTAGAGAGGCTGAACAGAGAGAGGGAGTGAGCGAGGGGAGAGGAAGAAAGATTTATAAGAGAGATAGGAAGCGAGAGAGAAAGAGATAACAAAAGATGGCAAGATTGAGATGGGGGCAGATTATGAGAATAAGTGAGAAGGAAAGGAGAGAAGGACATGAAGAGTGAGAGAGATTGACATAGAGAGTGGGAGGGAGGGATGCGGGAAGGGGAGACTAAGGGAGAAAGGATGAGAGAGATCGAGAGAATGGGAGAGCAAGAGTGAGAGGGAAGTATAGAAAATAAAAGGTGAGAGGAGAGAGCAAGAGTGAGGGAGTGAAAGCGAGCGATAATGAAAACGAGAGGGAGGGAGAGGGAGTCAATGAGTGAGTGCAATAGGAGCGAGAGAGAAGAGTAAAGTAGGGAGAGAGAAAGAGAGGGATGTGGGGATTGAAAGAGGGAGGGATCAATGATGAAAGAAAGATATATGAGATAAAATAAGAAACAATGAGATGGATATGACAACAGAGAGCAATATGTTAGAGAAACTGAGAGTGAATGTGTGAGGGAGGGAGAGTGAGAGTGAGTGAGATAAAGGTAGAGATGGAATGAGTAAAGAGAGAGATGAGAGGGTGATAGAAGAAAGAGGAAGAGTGAGAGACAGAGAGGGAGTGAAGAAGAGCAAGAAAATAATAAAGAGAGATGAAATAGTAAGAGAGCAAAAGAAAGAGTAAAGCCAAGGAGTGAAAAGTGAGCGAGAGGGAGAGAAGGAGAGAGGGTGAGATAGAAATATAGAGGACTTAAGGAAGGGAAGGTGAGAGAGGGAGATATAGAGTGGATATGAAGATAGCAAGAGAGTGAGAGGGCGATAGAGAGAGACACTAAATTAATGAAAGAGGGAGAGATGGAGGGATGAAGAGAGTGAGTAATGGTTGGAGTGAAAGTGAGTAAAGAGATGAGAGAGTGATAAAAGAGAGCAAGAGTACGTGAGTGTGAAAGAGAAAGAGAGAGAAAAAAGTGATAAAGCATAAAAGGAGAAAAGAGCAAGAAGCGAGAAAGAGAAAGAGAGAGATAGAGGGAGCGAGTGAGTGAGATTGAAGAGAGTGGGAGTAGAGAGAATGGGAGGGTGAGAGATAAAGAGGGAGTGATGTAAGATATAGAGATAAATTTAGAGTGAAGGAGAGAGTGGGTAGAGAATGAGATTTAGTGGGAGAGGGAGGGGAGTTGAATTGGAAGAGAATGTCAGAGAGAGAGTGTGTGTGTAAAAGAGAAAGAGGGAGTGAGAGAGGCAGACAGAGGGAGGGAGGGAAGCGAGAGAGGGGGGATAGAGGGAGAGAAAGATTGAGAGTAGAGCGAGAATTGAAGAGAAAGTGAGAGAGTGAACATGGTGTGAGAGACAGAGAGGAATTGGCAGAGCAAGAGTGAGAGTGAAACTGAAGAGAGAAGAAGAGGGAGCAAGAAAGGGAGAGAGTGAGAAATGAATAGAGTGAACAGAGAGTGAGGGAAGAGATAACATGAGAGAGGAAGAGAGCGAGCCAGTAGAGAAAAATGTATGTAATAGAAGAGAGAGCAAGAGTAAGAGAGAGAATGAGAGAGAGAGATAGAGAAAATGAGGGAAGGAGAGGGAGTGAATGAGTGAATACAAAAGGAGAGGGAGAGAGAGGAGTTAGATAGGGAGGGAGGCATAAAGAGAGGAAAGGAGGGATTCAAAGAGGGAGGGATCGAGTAGGTAAGAGAGAGCAAGAGTAAGAGAGAGAATGAGATAGAGAGAGAAAACGAGAGAAGGAGAGGGAGTGAATGAGTGAGTGCAAGAGGAGTTAAATTGGGAGGGAGGCATAGAGAGAGGGAAGGAGGGATTGATAGAGGGAGGGATCGAGTAGGTAAGAGAGATGTATGAGCACAAATAGTAAATAATGATATGGATATAAGGGGAGAGAGCAGGATTGAAGAGCGATTGAGAGAGAGTGTGTAAGGAAGGGGGAGTGAGAGATAGCGGAAAAGAAAGATGAGTAAGGAGAGAGAAGAGAGGGAGATAGAATTATGAGTAATAGATATATAAAGTGGGGGCAAATGAGAGCAAAGAAACAACAAAGAGAGATGATATAGAGAGTGAGAGAGAGCAAGAGAGGGAGTGAAGAAAGGGATTGAAGAGTGTGCGAGAAAGAGACAGAGATATGGTACGACAAAAATAGAGAGAGAAGAGAGACTCAAAAAAGATAGAGCAAAATATTGTGAGTGAGCGGTAGAGAGAGGGAGATATGGAGAGATATAGAGGAAGGGATGGAGTTAGAGAATAAAGAGCAAGAGAGTGAAGGGGTAGAGAGAGAAAGACAGAGAGAGCTAAGCGTGGGATTGAAACATAGATAAGTAGGGAGAGAGGGAGAGAGGGAGAGAGAATGTGTGAGGGATAGAGTGAGAGAAAGAGAGAGAATAGAGGGCAACATAAGAGAGAGAAAGATATAATAGAGAGTGTGATAGAGAGCATGAGTGGTAAAGAGAAAGAAATAGAGATACAGAGGAACCCTCTCTTTATCTCTTTCAAATTCTCTATCTCCCTCTCTCTTACCCCCTCTGTCACTTGCTCACTCTTTCCTTCTCTCCCACTCGCTTTTCCCTTACTCTCTTTTCTCTCTATTTCTCTCTCGTGCTCTCTCTCTTTCTAGATTCTCTTCTTCTCTCTTTGGTTTCACTCTCACACTTGATCCATGATCACTCTCTCTTACTTACTCTCACTTATATTGCACTCTCTCCTCACTCTCCTCTCAATCCTTCTCTCTCTGTACTCACTCTTTCTCTTCCTCTATCTCTTACTCTAACTCTCAACCTTCCTCCCTCACACACTTTTCTCTCGATTGCTCTAACATCTTGCTTTCTCCCCTCATATCTATCCCATTATTCATTATTTTCTCTCATACCTCTCTCATTCCTCTATGATCCCTCCTTCCCAATCTTTCTTTCTCTCCATCTCACTCCCTCTCTCTTTAATTTCTCTCCTTCTCTCCCTCCATATCTGCCTTTCTCACTCTCTTTGTTACTCTTGCTCTCTCCTTCTTTCCCTCCCTTTCTCACTTTCTCACTCTCTCGTTACTCTCTCTGTCTCTCTCATTCTCAATATGTCTCTCACATTCTATTATGTTTCTCTATCTCACTCTGTCACTCTCTTACTCTCTTTACTCACTCAATATCTTCTAATATCCATCACTCTAACTCTCTCTCCCGTTTTCTCATTCTCTTGCTCTTCTCTCTCCACCAGTTCTTTGTCAATGTTCATTACTTTGTCTCCTTACCTCTCTCTTTGCCTCCCTCCATCCTTTTTTCACTTTCTTTTCTCTCTTTTTCCCTATCCTTATTTTACTATCTTTGCTCTGAGTTTGCTTTTTTTCCTCTCTTTCGTCACTCTCCATTCCTTTTCTATTTCTTTCTCTCGCTTTGTCTATCTCTCTCCCTTCCTTGGTTCCTCACTCTTTTCAATTTTACTCTCATTCTTACTCCCTTACTCGCCTCTCTCTCTCTCTCCTTTCTCTCTTTGCTCTCTTTTTTTCTCTCTCACATTCCATCCCTAACTCTGTCTCTCTTGCTCCATTTATCATTCTCTCTCTTGCTCCTTATGTCCTACTCTCTTCACCCACTTTCTCTCTTCAACTTCACTCTCACTCCTACTCCCTCTCTTTATCTCTTTCGCACTCTCTATAATCTCTTCCACTTTCTATCGCTATCTGGCTCTCACTCTTTATTCTCTGTAAGTTCTCTGTTACTCTTGTCACTCATTCTCAATCCCCCACTCTCTTTCTCTATTTCTCTTACTTCCCTTCTCCCTCTTTCTCTCTCACGCTCACTCCCAAAATCCCTTCCTGGCTCTCTCTCTCTCAATCTCTCTTCCATTATCTCTCTCATTCTCTTTTCTCCCTCCCTCTCTCTCTTGTTCACTATCTTCCCTACCTTCACTCATTCTCCTTCTCTCTCAATATCTCTCTCACTCTAACTTCCTCCTTCACTCCCTTCCTCTCTCATTCTCATAGTTTGTTCTCTTTTTCTTTCTCCTTATTGTTAAGACTTATCGAACTCTTTCTCGTGTTTCTCTCACTCTCTCTTCCTCACAGAGAAAAAATCTCTCTCCCTATCCCTACACACACTCTCTCTCCAATATTTATGCCTCTCAATCCCTCTCTTCTTACTTTTTATTTCTCACATGCACTCACACTTCTCTTACTCTTTCTTTCTCTACCTTTCTCCCTCCCTCTTTATGTCTCTTCTTTCTCACACTCCCTTTTCCTTGCACTTGTCCTCTATCTATATATTTCACTTCATCTCTCTCTCTCACTCTCTCCCATTGTCTTGCTCTCTATCTATCTCTTCACTTTCTCCCTCCCTCGCTCGCACTCTCTCTCCTTTCTCACGCTCCTAATATCTTATTTTCTCTCTTCTTCTTCTCTCCCTTTCTCTTTCCCATATCCTCATCTCTCACCCACTCTCTTTTCCTATATCTCTATAGATCTCTTTCATTCCATCACTATTGTTCTATTTATCACTCCCACTCTCTCCCGTTATTCTTCAAACTCTCTATTTCATGCCCTTTCTAGGTCTCCCTTATGTAGCTCTCACTTCTCTCTCCATCTGGCACACTCATATATTCTCTCACTCTCTCAGTCTCCCACCCTCATTAGTTCTATGTCTTGCTCTATATCTCACTCTCTATTACCATTTTATGTTTTCTCTCTCACTCGCTCCACTCCCTCCCTTGCTTCATATTTTTTCTCTTCTCACTCTATCCCCTTCACTATTATTTTCTCACACTCTCACTTACTCAGTCTCTATTCACTTTTCTATCTTATTGTTTTTTTACACTCTCCTTCGTTGCTCTCTCTTCTCACTTTTCTCTTACTTTTCTCTCACTCTATCCACCACTCTCTCTCTCTTGCTTCCATCCCTCCCTCTCTCATTCTTTCTCTTCTCTCGCTCTCCATATTCCTCTCTTTATCCTTCTCCCTCTCCCTCACTCTCTTGTTCCCTCTCTCTCAACACTCTATCGTGGTCCCTAAGTTTTTAGCCCCAGTCACTTACTCTTACTCAATCTTCTCTTAGTCTCTCTTCTCACTCTCTCTGCCTTTCACTCTCTTTTCCTTTCCCTTTCCTGCTCTCTCTTTAAACCCGCTTGCTCTCTATTTCTATCTCTCTTTCACACTACTCTCTCCCTTTCCCTCACTCTTTATTCCACTTCTTTATATCTCTCTCTCACTCTCTCTTCTGTCTCTCACTTGTGATGCTCCCTTTATCCTTCAAAGCCTCTCTCTCGCTCTCCCTCCTGCTTTCATTCCCTGCATCCCTCACTTTTTCTTGCTCAGTTAATCTTCCTCTCTTGTTCACTCTCACATTTCCTCTCTTCCTCTCTCTTCCCTCACTCACTCTTCTCTCTGTTTCTCTCTCATGCACTCTCCCTTTCTCACTCCATCCTCTCTCGCAGTTTCGCTCTCAATGTTACTCCCTCATTTTGTCTATCTTTCTCTCTCCATGTTCACTCTCTCACACTTATACTCTTTCTACTGCTCTCTCCACTCTCTCCTCTCAATCATTCTCCCTCTCTCCCCAACACTATTGCTTCCTCTCCCACTCATGCTCTTCTTTCTCTTGCTCACACACTCTACCCCTCTCCCTCTCACTCCCTTCCACTTCTTCCACTCTCTCTCACTAAATCCATTCTTTACCCCTTCTCTCCCTCTTTCTCTCACTGTCTCTTCATTCACTCTCTCTTCCTCTCTCACTCCCACTGTCTTCCATTTCTCTGACTCCCTCCGTCTATCTCTCTCTCTCACTCTCTCCCTCTCTCGCTCTTTCCCTCTCTCTCTCTCTTTTCTCTGTTAAAGGTTTATCACTTTTTATTTTTCTATTGCTCTATCATCACACACACTATCTAATGCTTCTCTATCATCACACTTTTATCACTTTACTCACTCTTTCTCCCCAACCATCTCTCACACTCCTCAACTCTCTCTCTCTCTTTCATTAATTCAATCTCTCTCTATCTTCCTCTCCCCCACCCTCTCTCTCTCTCTCTCCTTATCTCGCTCTATTTGTCCCTCTCTACTTCTCACTCACTATCTTTTGCTCTATCTTCCTTGAAACTCTCTTTTCTCTGTATTTCTCTCTTACCTCTCTTCCTCTTTGTCTTCTGCTCACTCTTCAATACCTATCTACACTCCCTCTCTTGCTCTCTCTCACTGTCTAATTCATCTCTCTTTGTTGTTTGTTTGCTCTCATCTCATTTTCCCCCTTTTTGTTGCTCTCTTTCCCTTCTTCTATCTCTCTCTCTTGTTTCTCTTTCCTGTCACTTTCTCTCCCTCTCTCTCTCATTCTCTCTTACTCTCCCTCTCTCACTCACTCTCTATCAATTGTTCTCACATCTTTCTCTCTCCCCTCATGTTCATCTTATTATTTCTTTCTTTCTCTCAAACAACTCTCTTTCCTCATCGTTCCCTCCCTATTTCAATACCTAATTTCCTCTTGTGTTCCTCTGTTCGTATCTCACGCCTCTTTCTATCTGCACTTGTACTCACTCCTTCACTCCTCACCCTTCCTCTCATTTTCTCAATCACTTTCTCTCATTCCCTCTCACTTGGTCTCTCTTCTCTCACATTCACTTTTCTCTATCTCTCTCCCACTCTCCCTCTCCCTTTATCTTGATCTCTCTCTCATTCTTTCTATCTAACTCTCTCCTCCGCTACTCTCCTTCCCACTCTTTCTATCTCAATCTCTCTCCCTCTATTCCTCTTTCCCTCTCCATCTCTGTCTCTTCATCACTCTTTCTCACTCATTCTCTTACTCTCCCTCCCTATCTCAATAGAGAGAGAGAGAGAGCGAAATGTGAGAGCACGTGAGAGATAATGAGACAGAAGAGAGGATTTGAGAGAGATAAAAGTTGGAATGTGATGGACAGAGTGCATTTAAGGTATAAAGGAAGAGAAAGATTGAGTAAAGAGAGAGAGATTGTGTGTGTGAGGAAGACAGACTGAGAGAGAAACATAAGAGAAATAGTTAGAGAAGTGTGAGCAATAAAAAGAGAAAGAAAGAGAAAACAAATTGTGAGAATGTGAGAGGGAGCAAAAGAGGAAGTGAGAGTGAGAGAGATATAGGGAGAGAAGGAGAATGAGGGAAGATAGAGAGTGTGTGTGGTTAAGATAGAGAGAGGAAGGGAGAATAAGAGAATGAGAGAGTGATGGAGAGAGAAGGAGAGCCTGGAAGGGAAAGTGGGTGAGAACAAGAGAGAGAGAGAGAGGGAGGGAGGAAAAAGGGAAGTGAAAGAAATAGAGAGAGTGGGGGATTGAGGAAGAGAGAGTGAGAAGTGTAACGAGAATGGATGATAAAAAGAAAGAGTGGTACGAGAGAGCAAGAGTGATAGTGAAATGAAAGAGAGAAAGTGGGAGCGAGAATGGGAGAGAGTGTCAGAGATAATAAAGTGTGAGGGAAGAGAGAGAACGAGAGAGGGAGAGAGTGAGCGAGCGAGATAGGGAGCAAGAGAGAGAAGAAAGAGATAAGGAGAGCTGATAAAAAGACAGATGGAGGGAGTGAAAGGGGCAGGAAGAGTAAAAAAGTAGAAGTGTGAGATACAAGGTGTCTAAAGACAAAGAGATAGAAGAAAGAGTGAGAGAGATATAGAGAGATACGAAAAGGCGGAATATAGTGTAAGTAAGAGAGAAGGATGGAGTGACTGAGAAAGATAACAGAGGGAGGGAGGGAGTGAGATGGATTAAAGAGAGAGTAGTGGATAGACTGTGATAGAGAGTGAAAAGGAAATAGATAGAGAAGTGAGACTAAAGGAAGATTGAGTACGAGAGAGTGAGTGAGAGGTAAATAGATGGAGAGAATAGAAGAATAGCTAGAGAGAGCTAGAGAGAGGGACACAGAGAGGAAGGAGGGAGAGAAGAAAGAGAGAGATAGTGGGAGGGATTGAAGCACTAGAGAGGGAGAGATAGATTAAGGAATAAAAGGAGAGAAAGTGTGAGATGATAGAGGGAAGAGAGAGCAACAATTAAGAGAGAAAAAATAGAGCATAAATAGAAAAGGAGAATAGAGTGCAGGAATGAGAGAGCCAGTGAGGGAGTATAATAGAGAAGGGTATAGGGAGAATAGAGAAAGATGCAATAATAAAGAGCGAGGCTGGAGTGCAAGAGCAAGATGATAAGAGAGAGCGAGAAAGAGATTGAGAAATGGAGCATATGGGGAGAGACAAAGAGATATTGAGAGACACAGAGAGTGAGAGAATGTATGAATGTCTGTGAGAGCTCGAGAGAGATAGTGAGTGAGATGGAGAGAGAAGGATGAGCTACACAAGGGAGACCTAGAGAGGGCAAGAATGAGGGAGTGAGAAATATAGAGGGAGAGTGAGAGAGTGATAAAGAGAACAAGAGCGGGAGAACACAAGAGACCTATAGAGAAAGAGGAAAAGAGAGTGAAAGAGAGGAGGATATGAGAGAGGGGATGAGAGAGAGGGACAAGAGAGGAAAATAGATGTTAGGAGAGTGGGAAGGGAGAGAGTCTGAGGAATGGAAGGAGGGAGATAGAGAGGTAGAGAATGAGAGATAGGGCATAGAGGGAGGGAGAGGGGTAAAGAGGGAAGAACGAAGGGAGAGAGGAATAGGGAGAAAGTGACAGAGTAATGAGAGATAGACCTATAGAACAAAGATTAAGAGAGATTGATTGAGCAACAACGAAATAATGAAGTTGGAATAGAGAGTGAGATAGGGAGAGCATGAGAGAGAGTTAGTGTCATGGAGATGAGAGAGAGGAGAGAGAGATGTGGGGGATATAGGGATAGAAAGTGTGAGAGTATATATACAGAAAGGAAGAGAGAGATAGAGGGAGGGAGAGTAAAAGGGAGCATGATAAGAAGAGACAGTGAGAGAAAGAAAGTATGAGAATAGGACGTGGAGAAATATATTGTAGATGTAGAGGGAGAGAGCAAAAGAGAAAAAGAGAGGAGTGACAGAGGGAGAGGAGAGGAAGGGAGCAAAGGAGGAAGTGAGAGTGATAGAGATATAGGGAGAGAGGAGAATGAGGAAAGATACAAAAATAGAGAGTGAGCAGGAGAGAAAGAGGGAGGAGAATAAGAGAATGAGAGAGAGAATGAAAGAGAGTCAGGAAGGGAAAGTGGGAGAGAGAGTGATGAAGGAGGGAAGTGAGAGAAATAGAGAAAGAGAGTGGCTAAATAAAGGAAGAGAATAAGTGAGAAGAGTAAGAGAGAAGTTAACAGAGAATGATGATACGATTGAAAGTGGAAGAGAGGATAGAGAGTGTGAAATAGATAAAGAGAGGGAGTAGGAGCGAGAGTGAAACTAAAGAGAAAGAGTTGGTGAAGAGAGAGTAAGAGAAAAGAAACAAGAAAGAAAACAATAGATTGAGCAAGAGAGAAAAAGTTAGGCAGGGAAAGTGAGAGAGGGAAAAGGAGAGAGAAAGGAAAAGAGAACCGAGTGAGGGAGTAAATGTGGGAGAGAATTTGAGGAGAGTAAGGGAGCGAGGATGGGAGAGAGAATTAGAGTAAGAGAGAAATAGAGAAAGAAGAGAAAGTGAGGAAATACAGGGAAAGAGAGAGGGAGCTATCGAGAGACTAAGATAGTGAAATAAGTAGGGAGGGAGGGAAAGAGGGAGGGAAGGAGAGAAAGTAATAAACAATGATAGAGAAGAAGGGAGAGAGAAGAGTTAGAGAATGAGGAAGGGAAAGAGAGTTAGATTGATGGATATAGGATGTTAAAAAATGAGTAAAGAGAGAGAAAATGGAGCAAGAGAGAGTGAGAGAGCAATAGGAAAAACATTAGTGAAAGTGAGAGACAGAGTGAAAGGGAGAGAGTGAGAAATTGAGAGATTGAGGGTAAGAGTAAGGAAGAGAGTGAGAAAGGGGGAGGCATGAAGAGTGATAAAAGAGAGAGAGGGAGGGAGAAAGGGAGAGAGAGCAGGAAATACTTAAGAGAGGGAGATAGGAAGCGAGAGAGAAAAAGAGTGCAAATGATTGTGAGCAAGACTGAGATAGGGAGGGAGAGTAAGAGAATGAGTGAGAAAGAGCGATGAAGAGACGGAGATGGAGAGGCAAAGAAGAAGAGAGGGAGAGAGATTGAGATAGACAGAGACCGAGGGAGAGTAGGGGATGAGAGAGTTAGATAAAAAGAATGAGAGAGAGCAAGATAAAGGAAGAGGGAGAGTGGGAGAGAAATAGAGAAAAGTGAATGTGAGATAAGAGAGAGCAAGAGAGCGGGAATGAGAGAAAGTGATTGAGAAAATGAGAGGGAGGGCGAGGGAGTGAAGGAGTGAGTGCAAGTGGAGATAGAAAGAGGCGTGAGATACGGAGAGAGGAACACAAGAAGAAAGTAGGTATTAAAATAAGGAGCGAATGATGAGGAAAGAGAGATGTTTGAGAGAAAGTAAGAAATAATAAGATGAACATGAGGGGAGAGAGCAAGATGTGAGAACTATTGAGAGAGAGTGAGGTAGAATGAGAGATTGAGGGAGAGAAAGTGCGAGGAAAAAGAAAGAAGAGAGGGAGATAGAAGAATGGGAGAGAGAGACAGAAATGGGGAAAATGAGAGCAAACAACAAAAGGAGATGAATTAGATAGTGAGAGAGAGCAAGAGAGGGAGTGTAAATAGGTATTGAAGAGTGAGCGGAAGAGAAAGAGGGAGAGAGGTAAGGGAGAAATGCTGAGAGAAGAGAGTCTCAAGGAAGATAGAGCAAAAGATAGTGAGTCAGAAGTAGAGAGAGGGACAAATACAGTGAGATAATAAGAGAGAGGTGGGGGAGAGGAAGATAGAGAGAGATTGAATTAATGAAAGAGAGAGAGGGAGAGACGAGGAGTGTGAGAGATGGTTGGGGAGAAAGAGTGAGTAAAATGATAAGAGTTTGATGAAAGAGAAGCATTAGAGTATGTGTGTGATAGAGAAAGAGGTAGAGCAAAGAGAAATAAAAAGCGATAAACCTTTAACAGAGAAGAGAGAGAGGGAGAGACTGAGAGAGAAAGAGATAGATAGAGGGAGTCAGAGGGATGGAAGATAGTGAGAGTGAGAGAGGAAGAGAGAGTGAATGAAGAGACAGTGAGAGAGAGAGAGAGGGAGAGAAGGGGTATATAATGAGATTTAGTGAGAGAGAGAGATGGGATGAAGTTGAAGGGAGTGAGAGGGAGAGGGGTAGAGTGTGTGAGCAAGAGAAAGATGAGCAAGAGTGGGAGAGAGAGGGAGGGAGGAAAGGAAGCAATAGTGTGGAGGAGAGAGGGAGAGAAAGATTGAGAGGAGAGAGTGGAGAGAGTAAGTGTGAGAGAGTGAACTTGGAGAGAGAAAGATAGATAGAATGAGGGAGTAACATTGAGAGTGAAACTGCAAAGAGAGGAAGGAGTGGGAAAGGGAGAGTGTGTGAGAGAGAAATAGAGAGAAAAGTGAGTGAGGGAAGAGAGGGAGAGAGGAAATGTGTGAGTGAGCGAGATAGGAAGCAAGAGAGAGGAAGATGAAGAGAGCAGGGAAAAGTGAGGTATGCATGGAGTGAAAGCAGGAGGGAGAGCGAGAGAGAAGCATTGAGCGATAAAGTGAGCATCACAAGTGAGAGATGGAAGAGAGAGTGAGAGAGAGATATAAAGAAGTGGAATAGAGAGTGAGGGAGAGGGAGAGAGTAGTGTGAAAGAGAGATAGAAATAGAGAGCAAGAGGGTTTGGGTTTAAAGAGAGAGCAGGAAAGGGAAAGGAAAAAAGAGTGAAAGGCAGAGAGAGTGAGAAGAGAGTCTAAGAGAAGAATGAGTAAGAGTAAGTGAGTGGGGTAAAAAACTTAGGGACCACGAGAGAGTGTTGATAGAGGGAACAAGAGAGTGGGGGGAGGGAGAAGGATAAAGAGAGGGATATGGAGAGGGAGAGAAGAGAAAGAATGAAAGAGGGAGGGATGAAAGCAAGAGAGAGAGAGAGTGGAGGATAGAGTGAGAGAAAGTGAGAGAAAAGAGAGAAGAGAGCAGCGAAAGAGAGTGTAAAAAACTTTAAGATAGAAAAGTGAATAGAGAGTGAGAAAGAGAGAGAGTGAGAAATTAATAGTGAAGGGGATAGAGTGAGAAGAGAGAAAATATGAAGCAAGGGAGGGAGAGGAGAGAGTGAGAGAGAAAACACAAAATGCTGATAGAGAGTGAGATATAGAGTAAGACATAGAGTTAATGAGGGTGGGATACTGAGAGAGTGAGAGAGTGTTTGAGTGTGCGAGATGGAGAGAGAAGAGAGAGCTACATAAGGGAGACCTAGAAAGTGGCGTGAATGAGGGAGATTGAAGAATAAAGGGAGAGCTACTGCCTCTTTCTCTCTCTTCTCTACCTTCCTCCTTCCTCCCTCCCACTCTTTCCCCATCTCCCTTTCGTCTCCTTTTCTCTTACTCTCTTTCTCCCTACCCATTCTTATATTCTCCCTATCTTTTTATGTCTCACTCACTATCTCTTACTCAGTATTTCTTCTCTCTCTATATTTCCTTTTCACTCCCTGTCACTTTCTCTTTACTTCTCTCTTTTTAATCCATCTTACTTCCTCCCTCAATCTCTCTTTCCCACTCACTCCATCCCTCTCTCTCTCACACTCTTTATTCTATCTCTCTTTATCTCTTTCTTTCTCTTTATCAATCTCTATTTTATCTCTCTCTTTTGACACCTTTTAACCCTCTCAACTTCTTTTTCTCTCTTTCTCGCTTCCTATCTCACTTGCTTATTCTCTATCTCTATCATGTTCTCTCTTCCCTCATTTTTTCTTTTTTTCTTTCTGACACTCTCTTCCTTTCTTGCTTCTTCCTTCCCTATCTTTCATTTTACTGTCATTCTTACTCCCTCCTCCCACTCTCCTTCTCGCTCCATGTTCACAATCTCTCTTTTTATCATCCATTATTTTGCTCTCCCACTCCCCCCTTTTGCTCACTTCTTTTTTGATCTATCTTCCAGCACTCTCTATTTCTCTCTCACACTCTCTCTCCCTCCCTTGCTCCCTCTCCCGCTTCAATCTTTCTTAAGACCTCCATCTCTCTCTATCTCATTTTTTCTCTTTACCACTCGTGCTCACTCTCACATCTCTCTTTTCACCTCGATCTCTACATCTTTCAATCTCTCTTCCCTCTCCTTACCTCGCCCCTCTCTCTCCTCATTCACTTCCTCTCATTTCCTTTCATGTTCTCAATCCTCTCTCATTCCCTCTCTCTTGCTCTCTCTTCTCTCACTTTCACTTTTCTATACTTCTCCCTCTCCCTTTCTCTCTCTCTCATCCTTTCTCTCTCATTCTCTCCCTTCCACTCGCTACCCTCCTTCACTCTCTATATCTCCATCGCTCTCCCCCTCCGCCCCTATCTCCTTATCACCTTCTCGCTCATTATTTCTCTATCTCCCTATCTCAAACTTGCACACATTATTTTACTTTCTTTTCCTCTCTCACTTCCTATCTCTCTATCTCCTAAATATTTCTTACTCTCTCTCTCACTCCGTTTGTCACTTCAATCTCTCTCCTTCTCTCCCTCTATCTCCCTTTTCTCACTCTCTCCCTTACACTTGCCCTTTATCTCTCTCTCTCACTCTCTCCCTTTCCTACTATGTATGTCACTTTTATTATGTTTCTCTCTCTCACTCTATTTTATCTCTCTTTACTCTTTATCTTCTTATATCCATCACTCTAACCTCTCTCCATTCCACTCATTCTCTCTCTTCTCTCTCCTCTCTCTCCTCTCTCTCTATCCCACCTCACTTTATCTCTCTCTCTCTCGCTTTATCCCTCACCACCTCTCCCTCGCACTCCCTCACACACTCCTTATCTCTCACTATCTTGCTCCCTTTCTCCCTAATTCTCTCTCTTTCAATCCCACTTTCAACCCTCTCACTCCTTCTCTCTGCCTCTTTTCTCTCTCATTATTCTCACCTTCACAAAAAAATCTCTCCCTCTCTCCCCTCCCTCCTTTTTTCCTTCCCTCCCTCTCTCATTCTCTTTCTGTATATCTCACTCTTTTTACCTTACTATTCTTTTCATGTCCTCCCATTTTCTATATATAAATATATATATCTCTCACTCCCTTGCTCACTCTCTTGCTCTTTATATGTCACTTATCTCCCACTTCCTCCCTCTCTTTGATCCCTTTCATCTCTACCTCTATCTCTCACTTTCATCTCATTCTCATTGTTTATCACTTTATCCTACATTTCTCTCCCACCCTCCCTCCCTCCCTTTCTCCTTATTTTACTTCTTCCCTCCTTCCCTCCCTTTCTCTCTCGTCTATCTCTCTCACACACTCTATCTCTCTATTAGTCTCACTCTCTCTCACTCCTCTCTTGCTCTCTTTTACTCTCTCTCTTCACTCAATTTCTCTCTCACACACACTCTCTCCCTTTTTTTACTTCTCTCACAGACACTCTCTCCCTTTCTTTATCTTTTACCTCTCATAATCCCTTTCTCTCTCTCTTTCCTCATGATTACTCTCACCATCTCTCATTTTCTCTCTCATTTTCCCTTTCTCTCTCTCTCTTCAATTTCACTATCACTCTTCCTCCCTCCCCCTTTCCTCCTTTCTCTCAAACACATACACCTCAGACTTCCTCTATCTCAATCTCTCTTGTTCTTTTTTTTGCCTCACTTTCCATTTCTTTCTCACTATTTTATTCTCTCTCCCCCTCCATCTCATGCAATATCTCTATCTCTCTCTATCTACCAATTTATCTCTATATTCTCTCGCTCTCTCTTAATTTAACCCTTCATTACTATTACTTTTCTAACACCGCCTCTTTCCGCTCATCTTTAACTGTGGTCTTCCTTTCTCTCTTCTTCTCTCTCGTACTCTCTCATTCTCTCTCTCCCTCCCTCTCTCTTACTCTTTCTTTCCTTACTCTCTCTTTTCTCTCTATTTTGTCTCTGTTATTTTCCCTTTCTCTCTTTATTCAATTTCAATCTCAATCTTACTCCTTCCCTCTCCCTTTCTCACTCTCTAGTCTCTCGCTTCGTCTCTCTCTAGAGAGATAGAAAGAGGTAGTGGGAGGGCTGACAGTGCTGAAAAGAGAATGAAAGAAAGAGTGAAAGCAAGAGAGAGTGAGAAGAGAGAATGAGGGAAGATCAAGTAAGAGTAAATAAGTGGGGGATATAAAGAGAAGGAGAATATGAGAATGATGAGATAGAGGGAGCAACAGAGGCAGAGGGAGATGGAGAGGGATAAAGGGGGAAGGAAGGGTGAGATGTGAGAGAATGAGAGAGGGAGGAATGGAAGCAAGAGAGTGAGAGAGGAGAGAGAGAGAGTTAGAAATAGAGTGAGAGAAAAGTAAGAGGAAAAGAAGAAAAGAGAGATAGTTCCTCTTGTTCCCTCTTCCTCACTATTCCTCCTATTCCCTTTATTGCTTTTCTGTCCCCGTCCCCTTCTTCATCTTGACATTACTCTCATTCTTAACCTGTCCCTCTATCATTCTCATTCTCTACTCTCTCTCTCTCTCATATTCTATCTTTTTTTGTCTCTCTTTGTCTCTCATCTTTTTTACACTTTCTCTTCCTATATCCTCAACTCTCTCACCTTCCCTCACTTTCCTCCTTCCCACCATATGTCTCCCTCTTTCTCTCGCTCCCCTCTCTCTTTCATGCTCTCTCCCCTTCTCTCACTCCCTCTCTCTCTTAAATCTCTAGCTCTCTCCCTTTATCTCCCCCGTTTTCACTCTCTTCCTTACTCTTGCCCTCTATCACTCTCTGTCTCACTCTCTCCTTTTCTTACTATGTCTCTTACTCCATATTCTATTTCTCTCTCTAGCTTTCTTGCTCACTTTTGCTATCTTTTCTCTCTTTACTATTGTCCTCTATCCCTCCCTTTCTCCCTCTCTCCCTTTATGACTATGTCTCTCACTCTTTATTATGTTTCTCTCACTCACTCTCTTGCTCTCTTTTCCTCTCTTTATCTCTCTATATCCATAACTTAATCTCTCTCTATCTTCCTCTCATTCTATCTCTTTTCCTTCTCACCCCCTCTTCTCCTTTTTTATACCTCCCCTCCCTTCCTCCCCCTTGTTTCTCTCTTTAGATCCTTCTCTGACCTCACTTTCTATTTTTTCTCTATTTCTCTCTCCCTTCCTGGCCCCCTCAATCTCTTTAATTTCACTCACTGTTACTCCCTTGCTCTCTTCTCTCTCTTTCTCTCTTGCTATGAGCGAGGAGAGGGAGAAAGAGTGAGAATGAGAAAGGGAGAGAAGAGAGAGTATTTGTGTGTGTGTCTAAACAGGAGGGATGGAAGTCAGAGAGAGAGGGAGAGGGCGATGAGAGACTGAGAGAGGGAGATAGAATAGATAGAGAGAAAGAGTCAGATAATAGAGAAGAACAAAATATATAATAAGACAGAGTGAGAGAATAATGAGTGAAAGAGCGAGAGAGATGAAAGGCACAAAAGAGAATGAGTGAGAGTGAGAGGGGAAAGATAGGGATGGGGAGATAGAGAGAGGGACAACGAGGGAGGGAAAGAGGGAGGGAAACAGAGAGTGCATGTGAGAGAGAGAGAGAGGGAGAGAAGAGAGTGTGAGAGATAGTGGGATGGGGAGAGAACGAGACAGTACAGTGAGCATTAGTGGTAGATATATGGAAAAAAGAGTAATAGAGGAGAATAGAATAACATAAGAGAGGAAGAGAGAGAAAGAAAGAGAGAATAGAGAGTGAGTGAGGGAGGAGGGACCAAGAGTGAGATTTAAATTGAATAATAGGAGAGAGGAACCACGAAATAGAGACAAAAATAGAGAGAAAAGAGAGTAAGGGAGAGAATAAATAAATAAATTGAAAAGAAAGAGATGAGACGGAAGAGTGACAATGAGAGTGGTTCTGTGAGAAAGTGTCATGACGGGTTATAATGAGAGAGAGTGAAAGAATAGATAGATAACTTGGTAGATAAAGATAGAGATAGAGATAGGAGCTTGAGATAGAGATAGGAGCTTGAGATAGAAGGGGAGAGAGAAAATAAAATAGTTAGAAATACATGGAGAGAGGGAATGGGAGAGAGCAAAGAAGAAAATAAGAGGGATGGATGAAGATTGAGTGAGTGAGAATAGAGAGAAGAGATAGATAGGGAGAAATTGAGAAAGAGAGGGAAGGAGTGAGTGAAAGAGGATGGGTTGAGATAGAGAGCGAGAGTAAGAGAATGAGTGAGAAGTAGAGAAGGAGAGAGAGTGGAATATAGAGGGATAGAAAGAGTGAGTAAAGAGAGAGACGAGAGGGATAAAAGAAAAAGCAAAAGAGAGCAAATAAACAATAAAGAGAGGTGAAATAGAGAGAGAGTGAGATCATGAGAAGGACTATGAGAGGGATTGAAGAGTGAGCTAGAGGGAGAGTGGGTAAGGTAGAAATTGAGAGAGAAAAGAGACTCAAAGTAGATAGAGCAAAAGAGAAAGAGAGCATGAACGAGATAATAAGGAGTTGGAATGAGAGTGAAGCTGAAGAGAGAGTGGGTGAAGAGAGAAAGTGAAAAGGAGCTAGAGAGACAATGATAGATGGAGAAAAAAAGAGAGTTAGGGTAGGAGAGCGAGAGAGAAAGAAGAAGAGTGCAAGAGAGAAAGAAGGAGAGAAGTGAGTGAGGGAGTCATTGAGAGAGTTAAAAGTTGGAGTGCGAGAGAGAAAGTACATGTGAAGGATAGGCGAGAGACTGAGAGAGGGAGTATGTAGCTTAAGTGGGTGAGAATGAGAGAGAGATTGAGCAAGAGTGAGAGAGTGTATGTGTGTGTGAGAGAGCCCGAGAGGGAGTGTGAGTGAGATGGAGAGAAAATGGTGAGCTACATAAGGGAGTCCTAGAGAGGGCAAGATTGAAAGAGTGAGATAGAGAGAGAGAATGATATATAGAGTAAGAGTCAGATAATGAAAGAGATCTATAATGATAGAGGAGAATAGACTGAGAGAGACGTGAATGAGATAGAGGGAGGGAGAGGGAAACAAGGGAGTTAGAAAGAGATATAAAGGTAGGGAGTGAGATAGATTAAAGAGAAGGCAATAGAGAGTAAGTGATAGAGAGTGTAAAAAGAATACAAAGATAGAAGAGATATCGAGAGAAGATTTAGTAAGAAAGAGTAAGTGAGAGGTAAAGAGGTAAAGAGATAAAGAGAATAGAATCATGGCTAGGGAGAGAAACAGTGAGAGGAAGACAGAGAGGGGGATAGAGAAGTAGAGGGAGAAAGAGAAAATGTGAGGAAAGGAGAGATGGAGAGAAGGGAGAGAAAGAGATAGTGGGAGGGATGGAAGCAATAGAGAGGTAGAGAGAGAGTGTGGGGTAGAGGGATAGAAAGAGTGAGATAAAAGAGAGAAGAGAGAGTAGCAATGAAGAGAGCAAAAAAGAGCATAAGATAGAAAAAGAGAATAGAGTGCAAGAAAGTGAGAACGAGGGAGAGATAATAAAAGAGATGGGGATAGAGAGAGAAGAGAGGAAGTTGTAACAATGGAGAAAGAGGATGGAGTGCGAGAGAAAGAGCAACATGGTAAGAGAGAAAAAGATAAAGATCGAGAAATGGAGCTTAAGAGGGTGAGAGGGAGAGAGATTGCTCACTCTTTACTTCTATCTCCCCCTTTCTGTCACTCTATCTCTCTTTCTCACTCTGTCCCTTTTTCACTATCTCTCACTCTTTATTATGTTTCTCTCTATGGCTCTCTCTTGCTCTCTTTTCTCTCTCCTTACTCTTCATCTCCCTTTATCCATCACTCTAAATCTCTCTATCTTCCTTTCATTTTATCTCTCTTCTCTCTCTCACCCCTCTCTCTCTCTCATTGTTTATTACCTTCTCTCCTTCCTCCCTCCCTCCCTCCCTCCTTATGTTGCTGTCTTTTTCTCTCTAGTTCTCTTTCTCTTTTCCTCTCTTTCATCACTCTTTATTCCTTCTCAATTTCTTTCTCGCTCTGTCACTCTCTCCCCTCTTTGCTCCCTCACTCTCTCCCCTCTTCGCTCCCTCACTCTTTTTAATTTCACTCTAACTTTTACTTCCTCACTCGCTTCTCTCCCTCTTTCTCTCTTGCACTCTCTTCCTCTCTCTCTCCCTCTCTCTCTCCTTCCCTAAATATATTTCTTTCTCCATCTATCATTGTCTTCCTTGCTCCTTTTCACTTTGTCTTCTCACTCACCGTCTCTCTTCAGTTTCACTCTTATTCCTACTTCCTCTATTTATCTCTTTCACACTCTCTATTCTCACTCGCACTTTCCATGTCTATCTAGCTCAAACTCCCTATCTCTTTTGTTCTATCTTCTTTAAGTCACTCTTCTCTCTCTATTTCTACCTTACCCTCTCTCCCTCCGGCTCACTCTTCAATCTCTCTCATACTCCCTCTCATGGTCTCTCTCTCTCTATTTTATAACTCTTTGGTGTTTATTTGCTCTCTTTTGCTCTTTCTTCTATCTCTCTCTCTTTACTCGTTCTTTCTATCCCTCTATATTCCTCTCTCCTTCTCTCCTTCTCACCCATTCTCTCACTCTCCCTCTCTATCTCAATCCCATCCACTTTCACTCCCTCCTTCCCTCTCTTTCTCCCTTTCTAACTATCTCTCTCCTCTCTCTCTCCTCTTGCAATTACTCAATCATCCTCCCTCCCTATTATTTTCTCCATCGCTCTCTCCCATTCCTTCTCACCATTCTTTCTTACTAATTTAACTTCTCTCTCCCCTTCTATCTCATGCTCTTATCTCTATCTATATCTTTATCTACCAATTTATCTATCTATTCTTTCACTCTCTCTCAATCTAACCCTTCATGACTCCCTTTCTCAGAGAACCTGTCTCATTGTTACTCTTCCTTCTCGTCTCTTTCTCTTCAATTTATCTATTTATTACCTTCCATTTACTCTTTTCTCTCTAATTTTGTCTCAATTTCTTGGTTCCTCTCTCTCTTTATTCAATTTAAATCTCACTCTTAATCCCTCCCTTTCCCTCTCTCAATCTCTATTCCCTCTCTCTTTCTCTCTCTTCCTCTCTTATGTTATTATATTCTCATCTCCTCTTACTCTTTCTCTCCATCTATCCACCACTAATTCTCACTCTCCCTGTCTCGCCCTCTTTCTCCCTCCCACTAAGAGGGTTGGGGTGACAGGGACAGAAGGATTGAGAGTAGAATGAGGAGAGAAAGCAATATAAGAGAGAATAAGTGAGAGAGAGAGAGTGATCATGAAGCGAGAAAGAGAGAGGGAATGACTGAGTAAGTTTGAGAGTGAAACCAAGGAGAGGAAGAGAAACTAGAAAGGGAGAGTGCAAGGGAGAAATAGAGAGAAAAGAGAGTAAGGGAAGAGCGAGTGGGAGAGAGGGAAAGAGAGAGCAAACGAGAGAGAGAGAGTAAGAAAGAGGGAGATAATTAGAACAGTAGAAAGAGAGGGATGAAGGGAGTGAAAGTGGTAAGGGGAGCGAGAGAGACTCGGTGAGGGATAAAGGGAGAATCAAAAGAGAACAAAAGATAGACTGAATGAGAATAAAAGAGGTGGAATAGAGAGTGAAGGAGATGAAGAGAGTGAGTGAGAAAGTTGATAAAAGGAAGTAGTGAGAGGGTTTAAAGAGAGAGAGAGAGAGAGAGCAGGAAAGAGAATAGAAGTGAGACTAAGTGAAGATTGAGTAAGAGTGAGTAAAGGGTATGAAGTGATGGAGAACAGGAGAATATAGAGTGAGGGAGGGAGTAAGAAAGAGAGGGATAAAGTAAGGAGAGGGAGGAAGGTAGAGAAG
Source organism: Papilionanthe hookeriana x Papilionanthe teres (assembly GCA_022702705.1). Taxonomy (NCBI): domain Eukaryota; kingdom Viridiplantae; phylum Streptophyta; class Magnoliopsida; order Asparagales; family Orchidaceae; genus Papilionanthe; species Papilionanthe hookeriana x Papilionanthe teres. The sequence goes on along the minus strand of CM040432.1, from coordinate 65,258,132 downwards.
TTAGAAAATGAGAGAGTGAGGGATGAAAATAAGAGAGAGAGGAGTGAGAGTGGAGATAGAGTGAGAAAAGTAAAGGAAAAGAGAGAAGAGTAAGCAATAAAGTAGAGTGTAAAAGAGAGTATAAGATAGAAAAAAAGAATAGAAAGTGAGAGGGCATAATGGAGAAGGGGATAGAGAGAGAAGTCAGAAAAATGGAGTAAAGAAGAGAGAGGAGAGAGTGAGAGCAAAAAAGCAAAATGGTAACAAAGAGTGACATAGAGAGCAAGAAATGGAGCTAAAGAGAGTGAGAGGAAGAGAGATTAAGAGAGTGTATCAGTTTATGAGATGGAGAGAGAAGACTGAGCTACACAAGGGAGACCTAGAGGGCATGAATCAGGCCTTGATAATAACAGAGGGAGAGAGTAAGAGCGCTAAAGAGCACAATAATGAGAGAGTGAAGGAGATCCAGAGAGAAATAGGAAAAGAGAGTAAGGGAGCGAAGTGGATCTAAGCAAGGGAAAGCGAGAGAGAGCAAAAAGAGAAAAAAAGATACTAGAAGGGTGGGAAAGGAGAGAGAGAGCGAGAGAGTGAGGGAGGGATCAAGAAAGATATATAAAGAGAGAGGGAGAGAGTGAGAACAAGAGTAATGAAAGGAGAGTGAGAGAAATAGGAGATACAGAGAGGGAGGGAGAGAGAGAGAGAGAGAGCAAGAGAAGTGTGAGAGAATGTGAGAAATAATGAGAAAGAAACGAGGGATTGGGAGAGATAAAACTTGGAGAGCAAGAGAGAGGTCGTGTATGAGTGCGAGAGAGTGAAAGAGATCTAAAGATAAAAGGGAGAGAGAACGAGAGAGGGACAGAGTGCATGAGAGTGTTAGATGGAGAAAGAAGAGTGAGCTAAATAAGGGAGACCTAGAGAGGACAAGATTGCGGGAGTGAGAAAGATAGAGGGAGAAAGTGAGATTGATAAAGAGAACAAATGTTAGAGGGTGAAAGAGATCTAGAGATAAGACACATCTTTCCCTCTCTCCCATTTTCTAACCCTCACTCACTCTCACACACTCTCTTTCCTTACCTTTGTCCCTCTCTCTCTCTCTTCTCCTTCCCCTCTATCTTTCCCTATCTCTTTTCCTCCTCCTCATTATCTATTCCCCACTCCCTTTCGAGAATGAGAGGGAGAAGGAGAGGAGAGAGATAGTCAAGAAGGGAAAGTAGGAGAGTGTGTGAGAGAGTGACGAAGGAGGGAAGTGAGAGAAGTAGAGAAAGAGAGTGGGGTGGTTGCAGAAGAGAATGAGAAGAGTAAAAGAGAAGTTGACAATAGAGTAAAGAGTGCGAGCGAGATAGCGATAGAAAGTGGAAGAGATGATAGAGAATGTGAAAGAGACAAAGAGAGGGAGGGGTGTGAGTGAAGCTGAAGAGAGAGTGGGTGAAGAGAGAGTAGGAGAAAGGAGCAAGAGAGAGATAGTTAGGGAGGGACAGTGAGAGAGAGAAAAGGAGAGAGAAAGGAAGAGAGAGCACAAAAGAGGAAGAGAAATAAGGAGAGTGAGGGAGTAAGAGTGAGGGAGCTAGGTATGGAGAGAGAGACAAAGAAAGAGAAATAAATAAAGAATGGAGAGTGAGGAAAGAGGGAAAGAGAGAAACAAGGACAGAGAAGAGGGGATGAGAGAGCGAAGAGAGAGAACGAGAGGAAGGGAGACAGAGTTGGAGGAATAGATATAAAAAGAAAGAGTGAGTCATATTAAAGTGAACGAGATAGAGCGAGAGAGCGAATGAGAATAACATAAAAGAAAGTGAGAGACATAGAGTGAGAAAGAGACATATAGAGGGCAAGAGTAAGGGAGAGAGCGAGGAAGGGGGAGTAAGAGAGAGATTAGAGAGAGGGACAGAGAGCAAGAAATATTTAAAAGGGAGGAAGTGAGAGAGGAGCAGAGAGAGGAATAGATAATGAGCAATATGGAGTAGGGAGGGAGAGTAAGAGAATTAGTAAGAAGGAGAGAAGAGGAGAGGGAGATGGAGAGGAAGAGAGATTGAGATCGAGAGAATGGGAGGGAGGGCAGCGGAGGGAGAGAATGAGAGAAAAAGGATGAGACAATGTGTGAGAAAGGGAGATGGAAAGTGCTCCCTCTGTCTCTCTTACTTATTCTCTTATTCTGTCTACCTCTTTTCCGCTCACTCTCTTTTTCTCTATCTTCCTTCACGCTCTCTTCTCTCTCTATTTCTCTCTCCATCTCTTGTTCCCTCTCTCTTTAGTCTCTCTCACTCCCTCTCACTTTTTTCCACTATTTATTTCCTATTATTCTTGCTCTCTCTTCTATTATTTTCTCTTTTGTTACTCTCACTCACTGTCCTTCTCTCCCTTTTTCTCTCATAATCCTCTCGCTTTTTTCTCTCCCAGTTCATCTCTTTATCTCTATATCACTCTCACTCTAAACTTATCCCTCTATCATTCTCATTCTCTATTTTTTCTCTATCTCCAAATTTATCTTTTATTTATCTCTCTTCACTCTCATTCCTTTCACCCTTCCTCTCCATATATCCCCAACTCTTTCTCCCCCTCTTACTTTCCTCCTTCCCTCTATATGTCCCCCTCCTTTTCTCTTCCCTCTCTCTTTCACACTCTCTCTCACTCCCTCCCTCAACCTCCGCATCCCCCTTATTCTCTCTCTCTCAATCTCTCTTACTCATTCTCTTGCTCTCTTTTCCTCTGTCCCTCACACTAACCCTCACTTCTCTTACTCTCACATTTCCTGCCCACCCACCCATCTCTCTCTTTCCTTGTCTTCATTCTCTTATCTCCTCTTTTCTCTCTCTCGTTTTCTCTCCATCTTCACTCTCTCTCTCACTAACTCTTCCTCTTGCTGCCATTCTCGCTCTCTTTCTCTCTTTCTCCCTCACTCTCTGGCACTTGCTCTCTCTTTTCTGATCTCACCAAGTTTTTATTTTGTTCCTCTTCTCTCCTTATCTCTCACACTTTTACTTTATCTACCCTCGTTATTTCTCCCTCCCGCCCCACTCCCTGCCAGTCTCCCTCCCCAACCATCTCTCCAAGTTCTCCCATTTTTTTTCTATCGCTCTCTCTCCCTCTTACACTCCATCATTTCCTACATCCCTTTCTCTCAAACTTATATCTTCTCTTACTTTCTCTCATTCAATCTCGTCAGCTCCCTTTCTTGCTTTTCCCCAGTCTCTCTCTTTCCTCCTCTATTTCTTATTACTATTTTTCTCCATCACCTCTTTTTCTTGCTTTTATCTCTCTATCTTGTTCTTTTTTCTCTACCTCAACCTTATCTCTATCTCAATATTTCTCACATTCTTTTACATTCTCCCTCTCTCTTCCTCTCTCTTTCACACCCTCCCTCCCTCTCTGCCTCCCCTTTCTTTCACACACGAGCTCTATCTCTTCTTATCTCTTGTTCACTCTCCTTCTGTCATTGTTCTCACGTTTTGTCACACATCTCTCTCTATTTCTGTCTCTATGCCTCCTCTATCTCTCATCTCTTTTCTTTACTTTGATTCTTATTCGCATCCTCTTTATTTATATATCTCTCTTGATGTCTCCCGCTTCTCTCTCATGGTTTCTCACGTTCCCCCACACTTATCTCTCTATTTCTCTCTCCCTCTATCCATCCGTCCCTCTGTCTCCTCTATCTCTCTCACTCTTTTCCTCACTCTCTCTTTCATTCTCTCACACTCACACTTGACTCTTTCTCTTATGTTTTCTCTCACACTCTCTTCCTCACACACACACAATCTCTGTCTATGCTTAATCTTTCTTTCCCTTATCCCCCACATGGATCCTCTATCTTGCTTTCTCCTTCTCAATTAACCTCTCTTCTCAATCATTATTTCTAACATTCTCTCACACTCTATCTCACTTTCTCTCTCCCTCCCTCCCTCTCTATGTCCATTTATCTCTCACTCTCTATTCCTTAATCTTGTGTCACTCTCTCCCTCTCTATCTATATATCTCTCTTAATCCCTCCCTCACTCTCTCTTTCATTCTCTTGCTCTCTATCTCTCTTCTCTTCATCCCTCCTTTGCTCACACACTCTCTACTTCTCACTCTCCTAATATCTTTTTTACTCTCTTATCCCTCTAATTTTCCCATTCTTTTATCCTCTTCTCTCCCTCACTCTCCATTCCTATTTCTCTCAAGATCCTTTCAATCTCTAACTATTTTACTCTTTATTGCTCTCACTCTCTCCCTCTATCATTCCCACTCCCTGGTCTCTTTATGTCTCCCTTTTTCCCTCTCTATCTCCCTCTTTGTCTCCCTCTCTCTTACTCCCACTCTCTCACCATTAGTCTCTCCCTCCCGTTTTCACTCCCTTTGCAAATCTCTTTCTCCTGCTATTTTTATCTCTTGCTCTCTTACCCCACTCTTGCTCACTCACTCTTTCCCTCTCTCCCGATATCTCTTTCCTCACCCTCTCTTCTCTTTATTTCTCTCTCACAGTCTTCTTTCTCACTCCCACTTCCTCTCTCCTCTGTTTCACTGTCACTCTCACTCCCTCATTCCCTCTCTCTTTATTGTTCCATATTCATTTTCTCACACTTACTCTCTCTTCTACTGCTCTCTCTCCACTCTCTTCGCACAATCTTTCTCTCCCTCTCACCCTCACTCGCTTGCTTCCTTCCCTCCCTCACTCTCTCTCCCTCTCTCGCCCTTGTTTCTCTCCCTCACACATGCTCTCCCTCTCTCCCTCTCACTCTATTTAACATTATCCTGCTCTCTTTCCCACTACATTTGATTCTATAATCACTCTCTCCCTCTCTCTCATATACACACTCTCTACATCTTCATTCACCCTCTCTTCTCTGTCACTCTCTTCCTCTCTCACTCCAGCTATCTTCCATCCCTTTGACTCCCTCGGTCTATCTCTCTCTTTCTCCCTCTCTACCTCGCACTTTTTCTTTCTTTACTGTAATCCATTTCTCTCTCACTCACTTTCTATTGCTCTATGTTATCACTCACTTATCACTTTACAAACTCTTTCCCTCCAACCACCTCTCACTCCCTTCCTCTATCCCTCCCTCATTCACAAACTCAATGTCTCTCTTTTTCCCTCTTGCCTTCTCTCTCTCCAAATCTCCCTCAATATCTCTCTCTGCCTCTCATTCACTATCTTTTGCTTTATACTCCATGTGACACTCTTCTCTATGTATTTTTGCCTTATCCACTGTCCCTCTCTCTCTTCTGCTCACTCTTCAATCCCAATCTTCACTCCCTCTCTTGTTCTGTCTCGCTCTCTATGTTATTTCTCTTTATTTTCATGCCCTCTTTTGCCCCCTTTCTGTCTCTCTCTCTCTCATGCCATATCTTCTATCTTCCTTTCCTCTCTTTTTACTCACTCTTTTTCTCCCTCCCTCACACACTCTCTCTCATTCTCCCTTCCTCACACTCCTTCTCAATTGTTATCACATCTTGCTCTCTCCCCTCATATTCATCTCATTATTTCTTATTTTCTCTCATGCATCTCTCCATCCTCCTCGATCCCTCCCACTTTTAATCCATCCATCCCACTCTTTCTTCTCTCTTCTTTTATCACTTCTCTCTCTATCTACCCTTGAAAAGAGAGGAAGAAAGAGCAAGAGAAGGAGAATAAGGAACATAATAGATAGTGAGAGATGTAATGAGATAGGGAGAGTGGAGAGAAAGAGAGATAGAGGGAAAGAGTAAAGAGAGAAAAGATAGATGAGGGAGAGTAAGGGAGTGAGAGAGAGAAACATATTAGAAGTAAGAGACATAGTAAGAAAGAAAGAGAGTGAGAAAGAAAGAGATAGAAGGCAAGAGTAATGAATAGAGTGAGAACGGAGGAGATAGAGAGGGAGAGAGCAAGAGATTAAAGAGAGGGAGGGACTGAAAAATTTAAGTAGGAAAGAGAGGCAGCGAGAGAGTAAAAGAAAGTGAGTAACATAGAGATAGGGAGAGACGTTAAGAAAATGAATGAGAAAGAGAGCTGGAGAGAGACAGATGGAGAGGGAGAGAGAGAAGAGAGATTAAGATAGAGAGAGTGGAAGGGTGAGAAGTGGGAGGGAGAGTGGGAGAGAAAGGATGAGGGAAAGTGAGAGAGAAATAGAAAAAAGAGAAAGTGAGATAACAGAGAGAGAATGAGATAGAGCAATTGAAAAAATTATAGAGAGGATGGAGATTGAGTGAGTGAGTGCAAGAGCAGAGAGATAGGGATGAAGGGAGAAAGAGAGGGAACGCTGGAGTGAAAGGAGTGAATCAGATAGAAAGGCAGAGTAAGAGAATGAGTGAGTAGGAGAAAAGGAGAGAGGGAGATAGGGAGCGAGAGAGAGAGAAAGAGGGAGAGACTGACATAGATAGAGTGGGAGGGAGGATAGCGGGGGGAGAGAAGGAGAGAGAGAGAGAAAGCGAGAGGGAGAGTAAGATATAATAGAGAAAGGTGAAGATGAGAGAAAAGAGAACAAGAGAGAGGGAATGAGAGAGAGCGATGGAGAAACTAAGTGGGAGGGAGGGAGATCTAGTTAGTGCAAAGGGAGAGTGAGTGGAGAGAGATAAGAGAAAAGAAGAAGGGACAAAGGAGGAGAGAGAGATGTGTGAGAGAAAAGTATAAAGAATGAGATGGAGATAAGGGCTGAGGGTGAGCTCTGAGAGCAACTGAGATAGAGGGACAGAGGGAGAATAAAAGAGAGAGTGGGGGTTAGATCTAAGAAAGAGTGAGTAAAGAGAGAGAAGAGAGGGTGGTTATAGATGAATGAACAAAAGATAGACAGAGAGGGGACAAGAGCAAGAAAAGAATCAACAATGAGATATTAAAGAAACAGAGAGAGAGCAAGAGAGGGAGTGAAGATAGAGATTAAAGAGAGCGAGATGGGGAGGGGTAAGGCAGAAATTCTGAGAGAAGAGAGACTCGGGGAAGATAAAACAAAAGAGATGGAGAGTGTGAGGGAGATAATGATGAAAGTGGGAGAGAGAAAAGAGAGTGAAAAAGATAAAGAGAGAGAGTAGGGGTGAGAGAGAAGTTGAAGAGAGAGAGAGGGAGAGAGTGGGTGAAGAGAGAGAAAGAGAAAAGGAGCAAGAAAGATAATGAATGATAGATGGAGCTAGAGTGAGTCAGGGAGGGAGTGTGTGAGAGTTAGAGAGAGACTGCAAGAAAGAAAGAGAGAGAAGCGAGTGAGGGAGTAAGAGTGAGAGTAATATTAAAGAGAGAGAGGGAATGAGGAGGGGAGAGAGTTACAAAGTGAGAGGCAAATAGATAAGGAATAGAGAGTGAGGAAAGAGAGGGCAAGAGAGGGAGCTAGAGATAAAAAAGAGAGCAAAATAAGGGGATAGGGAGAGAGGGAGGGAGGGAGAGAATGAGAGAAAGTAATGAACAATGAGAAGAAGAGGGGGTGAGAGATAAGAGAGAGAGAAAAGAGAGAGTTAGATTGATGGACTTAGAGAGATCAAGGGTGTGTAAAGAGAGAAAAGAGATCAAGAGAGAGCCTAAGAGTGAGAGAAAGAAACATAATAGAGAATAAAACATAATGAGAAAGGTAGGGAGTGAGAGGGGGAGAGATAGAGGGTAAGATTAAGGAAGAGAGTATAGGGGAGATAGAGGGAGAGAGTGAGAGAGATTGAAGAGAGAGAGGGAGTGAGAGAGGGCACAAGAGAGTGATTTAAGAGAGAGATAAGAATTGAGAGAGTAAGAGAGCGAAAAACTTAGTGAACAATATTTTGATAAGGAGGGAGATTAAAGAATGTGTGAGAAGAAAAGAGAGAGGGAGATGGGGAGGGAGTGAGGGAGAGAAGGAGAAAGTGGGAGGAAGATTGAGATAAGGGGAGTGAGAAAGAGGGAAGCAGGAGGGAGTTAAACAGGAGGGAAATGATGAGAGAGGGGGAATGGGAGAGGAAAAGTTAGAGAGAAATAGAGAAAAGAGAAAGTGAGAGATGAGGGAGCAAGGGAGAGGGAATGAGAGAGAACAATAGAGAAAAGGAGAGTAAGGGAGAATGAGTGACTTTGAGAGTAGAACAGAAATGAGAGAGAGGAGTAAGGTAAGTAAAGAGAGAGAAATGAGGGTGATAGAAGAATGAGCAAAAGAGAGACGGAGAGAGAGTAAAGCAAGAAAACAATAAATATAGATGAAATACAGAGAGAAAAAGAGCAAAAAATGGACTTAAGATAGGGATTGAAGAGTGAGAAGGAAAAAGAGAAGGAGAGAGGGTGAGATAGAAAAATAGAGGGGAGAGACAGAGGGAAGATAGAGTTTAGTGTGAGGTAGAGAGAGAGGGAGATGTCGAGGGGATATGGAGTAAGTGGGAGGGTGAGAGGGCGATAGAGTGAGGGACTGAAATAATGAAAGAGGGAGAGATGTAAGGTGAAAGAGTGAATGTGATTGTTAGAGAGAATAGTGAGTAAAGTGATATGAGAGAGTTTTAAAGGAGAACAAGAGTATGTATGTGTGAGAGAAAATGAGAGAGAAATAGAGGAAACAAAAGTGGTAATGCATAAATAGAGAAAAGTGTGAGAGAGGAGAGTGAGAAAGAGAGTGATAGAGGAAGGGAGTGATAGACATTGAAGAGAGCGGGAGTGAGAGAGAAAGAAAGGGTGAGAGAGAAGAGAGAGTGATGAAAGATGTAGAGATAAGTGAGAGGGAGGGAGAGATGGGGTGGAGAATGAGATTTAGTGGGAGAGAGGGGGGATGATTTGGAAGAGAGTGAGAGGGATAGAGGGAGAGAGGGAGAGAGAGAAGGAGAGAAGGAGAGAGAGCAAGAGAGGGAGAGAGAGAGGGAGGGAAGGAAGGAAGCAAGAGAGAGGGGAGAGAGGGAGGAAAGATTGAGAGGATAGAGGAGTGTGAGCAATCGAAGTGAAAGTGAACATGAAACAAGAATGAGAGAGAGTGAGGGAGTGGAAGTGAGAATGAAATTGAAGAGAGAGGAAGAGGGGCAAGAAATGAAAAAGTGTGAGAGAGAAATAGAGTGAAGAGAGTGTAAGGCAAGAGAGAGCGTGAGAGAGGGAGAGAGTGAGTGAGTTAGAGGGGGAGCAGGAGCAAGGGAAATAAGAAGAGCGAGAGAAAGCAAGGGGTGAAGGGAGTGAAAGAGGGATGGCGACGAGGAAAAGGCTGTGAGGGATAAAGGGAGCATTAAAAGAGAGACCGAAGAGAGAGAAAATTAAAGATAAAATGAGATGGAAGGGGGGAGAGAGAGAGAGAGAGAGAGGCAAAGTGTGAGTAAGAAAGAGAGATTGAAGGACTAGTGAGAGAGGGAGAGAGTGAGTGAGTGAGAGGGGGAGCAGAAGCGAGGGAGATAAGAAGAGAGAGAGAAAGTTAGGGCTGAAGTGAGTGAAAGAGGGATGGAGACGAGAGAAAGGCTGTGAGGGATAAAGGGAGCATTAAAAGAGAGACTGAAGATAGAGCGAATCAAAGATAAAATGAGATGGAATAGAGATTGAGAGAGATAGGCAAAGAGTGAGTGAGAAAGAGAGATTGAAGGAGTAGTTAGAGGGATTAAAGATAGTGCAAGAAGAAGGAAGGAAGAGAGAGTGAAAGGCAGAGAGTTAAAAGAGAGACTAAGGAAGATCAAGTAAGAGTGCGTGAGTGGGGTGTAAAGAGAGGGAAAATAGGCGAATGATGAGAGGGAGATGGATAGGGATAAAAGGATGAAGAGGGAGGGAGGGAGATGGAGAGAGAATTAGAGTGAGTGGGATGGAATCAAGTGAGTGAGAGAGGAGAGAGATTGTGGAAGATAGAGTGAGAAAAGGTAAGAGAAAATGGGAAGAGAGAATAACAAAGGAGAGTATAAAAAAGAGAGAAGGATTAAGAAAGCGAAAGAGGTATGAAGAGCGAGAGAGAGGAAGTGAGGGACAACGGGAGGGTCAAAAGTGAGAGGCAAAAGAGAAATCGAGAGGGAGAGATAATGAGGGGTGGAATATGGAAAGATAGAGAGATGGAGGTAGTGAGGGAGAAAGAGAGATGGGTGGAAGTGAGAGCATTTAAAGAGAGAGAAGGAAAGAGAAAGTGAGAGAGTGAGAAGAGAGGCTATGGGAAGATCAAGTAAGAGTAAGTGAGTGAGATGTAAAGTGAGCACAAGAAGGGGATATTAGTGAGTGAGAGAGGACGTAGGAGAGAGGGAGGCAAAGAGGGAGATAAGGAGGAATAGAGCGGGAATGATAGAGGGAGAGAGAGAAAGAGAGTGGTAGGTTTGAAAGCAAGAGAAAGGAGAGACAGAGTGGAGGTAGAATGAGAGAAGTGTAAGAGGAAAGAGAACAACAAATGAGAATGTAAAAAGGAGTTAAGATAAAAAAGAGAATAAATAGTGAGAAAGAAAAAGAGAGGGAGAGAGAAAAATAGAGAAGAAGATAAAGAGTGAATTGAGAAAGATGGAGCGAGGAAACGAGAGGAGAGATTGAGCGAGAAAGTAGTAAGAGAGAGTGAGATAGAGAGCAATAAATGGAGCTAAAGAGAGTGAGAGCGAGAGAGATTGAGAGAGTGAGAGAGAATGAGTGTATGAGATGGATAGATGAGTGAGCTACAGATGAGAGACCTAGAGAGGGCAATAATTAGAGAGTGAGAATGATGGATGCAGAGTGTGAGAGCGATAAAGATAGCAAGAGTGTGAGAGAGTGAATAACATCAAGAGAGAAAGAGGAAAAGAGAGTGAGGGAGAGAAGAGGATATCAGAAGGGGAATGAGAGAGAAGGACAAAAGTGAGGAAAAGATATTAAGAGGGTGATAATGGAGAGAAAGTTGGAGTGAGGGAGGCAGGAAGAGAAGAGAGATAGAGAGCAACATAATGAAGGGGAAAGTGAGGAAGGGAGCAAGAGAGGTATATTGATAGAGAGGAAAAGAATGAGAACAAGAGGCATGAAAAGAGGGTGAGAGATAGAGGAGGCAGAGAGAGGGTGGGAGAAAGAGAGAGAAGTGTGAGAGAATGTAGAATTAATGAGATAGAAGATAGAGGAAATGAGAAGGATAATAGTTGGAGCGAGAGAAAGAGATTGAGAGATTACATGTGCGGGATAAGGAGAGAGAAAGATTGAGCAACGAGAAAGATTGAGCAACAAGAAAGATTGAGCAACAAGAGGGATAAGGAAGAGAGTGCGAGAGAAACATTAGATAAGGAGTTAGAGAAGTGTAAGCAACAAAAGAGAAAGAGAGAGAACAATTAGTGAGAATGAGAGAGGAAGGGAGCAAGGAGGAAGGGAGTATGAGAGAGATATAAGGAGAGAAGAGAGTGAGGTAAGATGGAGAAAGAGTGTGAGCAAGAGAAAGTTAGGGAGGGATAATAAGAGAATGGGGGAGAGAATGATAGAAAGATGGAGAGAGAAAGTGACAACCAAGAAGAGAAAGCGAGAGACAGAGTGAGAAAGAGAGATGAAGAGAGTGAGGGAGTAAGAGTGAGAGTGAAATTAAAGAGAGAGAAACATTAGACAAGGAGTTAGAGAAGTGTAAGCAACAAAAGAGAAAGAGAGAGAACAATTAGTGAGAATGAGAGAGGAAGGGAGCAAAGAGGAAGGGAGTATGAAAGCGATATAGGGAGAGAAGGAGAGTAAGATGGAGAAAGAGTGTGAGCAGGAGAAAGTGAGGGATGGATAATAAGAGAATGGGAGAGAGAATGGTAGAAAGATGGAGAGAGAAAGTGACAACCAAGAAGAGAAAGTGGGAGAGAGAGTGAGAAAGAGAGATGAAGAGAGTGAGGGAGTAAGAGTGAGAGTGAAATTAAAGAGAGTGAGGGAGCGAGGAGGGGAGAGAGTGACAAAGCGAGATGTAAATAGAGAAATAATACAGAGTGAGAAAAGAGAGGGCAAGAGAAAGGGAGCTAGAGAGACAAAGAGAGCAAAAAAAGGAGGAAGGGAGGGAGAGAGGGACAGAAATTAATAAGCAATAAGAGAGAAGATGCGGAAAAGGGAGAGAAGAGAGAAGAGAGAGAATGAGAGGAAGAGTTATAGTGATGTATATAGAAGATAAAGAGTGAATAAAAAGAGAGAACAACAAGTAAGACAGATCAAGAGAGCTGTAGAAAGAAGCATAACAGAGAGTGAGACATAGTGAGAGAGAGAGAGAGAGTAAAAGAAAGAGTAAAATCAGGGATTGAAGTGTGAGCGAGAGGGAGAGAAGGAGAGAGGGTGAGATAAAAATATAGAAAGAAGAGAGACTTAAGGGAGGGTGAGAGAGGGAGATATAGAGGGGATATGGAGATAGCAAGAGGGCGAGAGGGCGATAGCGAGAGAGAGAGAGAGAGACTGAATTAATGAGAGGGAGAGATTGAGGGAGGAAGAGAGTGAGAGATGGTTGGAAAGAAAGAGTGAGTAAAGTGATAAGAGAGAGTGATAAATGAGAACAAGAGTATGTGTGTATGAGAGAGAAGAGAAAAAAAATTGATAAAGAATAAATAGAGAAAAGAGCAAGGACGGAGAGGGAGAGAGAGAAAGATAGAGGGAGGGAGTGAGTGAGATTAAAGAGAGTAGGAGTAAGAGAGGAAGTGAGGGTGAGAGATAAGAGAGAGTGATGGAAGATATAGAGAGAAAGTTAGAGTGAGGGAGAGAGTGGTTAGAGAATTAGATAAAGTCAGAGAGATATGAAGGAGAGTTGAATTGGAAGTGAGTGTGAGGGAGAGAGTGTGTGTGAGAGAGAAAGAGAGAGCGAGAGAGGCAGAGAGGGAGGGAGGGAAGGAAGCAAGAGAGGGGGAGAGAAAGATTAAGTGTAGAGCGAGCAATTGAAAAGAAAGTAAGAGAGAGTGAACATGGAGTGAGAAAGAGAGGGAGTGAGGGAGCAAGAGTGAGAGTGAAACCGAAGAGAGAGAAAGAGAGCAAGAAAGGGATAGAGTGTGAGAGAGAAATAAAGTGTAGAGAGAGTGACTGAAGAGATAACATGAGGGAGGAAGAGATCCAGTCAGTAGAGAAAAGTGTAAGTGAGAGAAGAGAGAGCAAGAGAGATAGAATTAGAGAGAGAGATAGAGAAAAAGAGGGGGGAAGGGAATGAATGAGTATGTGGAAGAGGAGAGGAGAGAGGAGTTAGATAGGGAGGGAGGCATAAAAAGACGGAAGGAGGGATTGAAAGAGGGAGGGATCGAGGAGGTAAGAGAGATGTATGAACAAAATGATAAATAATGAGATACATATAAGGAGAGAGAGCAAGATGTGAAGGCAATTGAGATAGTGTGTGTCAGGGAGTGAGAGATAGAGGAAGAGAAAGAGTGAGAAAGAGTGAGAAGAGAGGGAGATAGAATTATGAGCAAGAGAGCGATAGAGAGGAGACAAATGAGAGCAAAGAAACAATAAAGAAAGATGAAATACAGAGTGAGAGTGAGAGAGTGGGAGTGAAGAAAGGGATCAAAGAGTGAGCGGGAGGGAGAGACAGAGAGAGGGTAAGACAAAGATTGAGAGAGGAGAGACTCAAGGAAGATAGAGAAAAATATAGTGAGTGAGAGGTAGAGAGAGGGAGATATAGAGGGAGATATGGAGAGAGATGGAAGGAAAGAGGGAATTAGAGAATAAAGAGTTAGAGAGTGAATTAGGGAGTGCGAGAGAATGCTATCCAAGGAAATTGGGAGATTGTGAGAATAAGAAAGGAAAAGAGAGTGAGATATATGGAGAGAGATGGAGAGAGCGAGGGAGGGAGTGAAAGAAAGGGGGGAGAAAAGGAAGATATGTGTGAGAGAAGGTGAGAAATAATGAGAGAGAGTGAAGAGGTAGAGAGAGAAAGCAGGGACAACTAAGAGTGGGATTCAAAGATAGAGAAGTAAGGAGAGAGGGAGAGACAGTGTGTGAGGGAGAAAAGATTGAAGGAAGAAATAGTGATAGAAGAGTGAGAGAGAAATAGTGATAGAAGAGAGAGTGAAGGAAGAAAGAGCAAGTGAGCAAGAAATGGAACAAAAGAATGAGAAATAGATAAAGAGTCAGAGATATGAAGATAAAGAAAGAGAAGAGGGAGGAAGTGAGTGCAGGGAGAGAAGTGTGAGCTAAATTAAGAAATAATTATAGAGAGAAGAGGAGAAAAGAGTGAGAAGATAAAAGCATTGAATGAGAGGGAGAGAGGAGGGAGGGAGGGAGGGAGATAGAAGGAGAAAAAGAGTTAAGTAATGAGAGAAATGAATAAGCAACACAAGAGAGATGCACTGAGCAACAATACAATAATGAAGTTGGAATAGAGAGTGAGAGAGAGGGAGAGCAAGGGAGAGAGCGAGAGTGTGTGAGAGAGAGAATAGAGAGTGTAGAGAGATGTGTTGGATAAAGAGAGTGAAAGTGTGAGAGGATATGTATAAAAAAAGAGAGAGATAAAGGGAGGGAGTGTAAGAGAGCATGATAGAAAAGTGAGCGAGGGACAGTATGAGAATAAGAGGTGGAGGAGAGAGATGGTTAGAGGTAGAGGTAGATAGTGGCAGAGAAAAATAGAGGAGGGATGGAGGGAGAGGGAGATGGAGTGAGAGGTAGATGGAGGGAGATAGAGGCAGAGTAAGTGAGAAAGATAAAGAGAGAAAGAAGAGAGGGACAAGAGGTATAGAGATAGAGATAAATAGGGATAGAGAGAGATGGAATGAGTGTATGTAAAATGAGAGTGAGATAACGGACACAGAGAGAGCACAAGAATGAAAGAGAGGCGGAACAAGAGAAAGATTGAGAGAGTGAAAGAGGGAATGGAGGATAAGGGAGAGGAAACTTCATTTAAGCGAGAGGAATAAAATATATAGTAAGAAAGAGTGAGAATAATATGTGAAAAAATGAACGAGATGGAAGGTGAATAAGAGAATGAGTGAGAGAGAGGGTGAAGGGAGTGATGGGAGATGGAGAGAGGGAGAGCGAGGGAGGGAAAGTGGGAGTGAAAGAGAGAGCTTATGTGTGTGAGAAAGATAGAGAGAGAGATGAGAGTGTGAGAGATAGTGGGCGGGAGAGAGAGCGCGAGAAAGGGAGAGCGGATAGAGTAGGGGATAGATATTGAGAAAGAGTAAGAGGTGAGGAGAATAAAGTAACATAAGAGTATAAGAGAGGAAGAGACAGAACACATATTATCCTCCTCTCCTCTTTATCTTTTGCTCTTCCTTTTTCTCTTGTTCTCGCTCAATCGCTTTCTCTTCTCTCTTCATTTCTCTATTGGTTTATTTCCTCTTTTTTGATCCCACTCTCTCTCATCAATTTCACTCACTTTACTCCCAATCCCTCTCTTTCTCACTCAATACTCTCTCTCTTGAGCGCTCTTACTATCTCTTCTATTAGCATCTCTTCCCTCTCTCCTCACACACTTTCTCCTCCTTTATCCCCCATTGCCTCCCTCGCTACTTTCCTCGCTCTCACTCTCTCCCTCTCTCTCACACATTCTCCTTTTCTCCCTCCCTCGTTTCTTCTAGATTTCTATCTCTTGCTCTATCTTCCTTCACTCTTCCTTCACTCTTTCTTCTCTCTCTTCTTCTCTCACTCTCTATACCTTTATTACTCCCTTTCATCAATCTCTCTCAGTCCTCCCATCTCTCTATTTTTTATTTTTTATTCCTAATCTTTCTTGCTCTAACTTATGTTACTCTATTTTCCATTACACTCACTCACACACACACTTCCCTCTCTTTCTCCTACACACACTCTCTTTCAATCCCACTCTTCATGTATATACCACTTTCATTCCGTCCAGCTCCATTCTAATTCTTTGTTTCTTCTCTCTTCTTATCTCTCTTTTATTGATCTCTCTTCTCTCCCCTCTCACTCACTCACCATATTACCCCACTCTCTCTCCCTTTCCTTCTCACTTCCCTCCTTCCCACTATGTCTCTTTTTCTCAGTCTCTCATTCATTATCTAGCTCTCTATCTCTCTCTACTCTTCCTCCCTCCCTTGGCCACTATCTCTCTCCTATATCACCCTCCAATCATCTTTTTCTTTCACTCTTGTTCCTCTCCCTCTTACTCTTTCATATATTCTCTTGTCTCCCTCACTCTCTCTTTCTTATTTCTCTAGATCTCTTTCACTCGCTCACAATTGTTCTCTTTATCACTCTCATTATCACCCTCTACAATTCTCACTCCCTCATTTGTGCCCTCTCTAAGTCCTCTTTATGTTGCTCACTGTTCTCTCTCCATCTCGCACACTCAAACACTCTCTCCCTCCCTCCTAATCTCTCTCCCTTTCACCTTTTGTAGTTCCTTTTCTTGCACTCTATCTCCCTCTCTATTACTATCTTGTTCTTTCTCGCTCATTCTATCCTCTCTCTCTCCCTCACTCCATCTTTCTCTCTTCACTCTCTATCCTCTTCACGATTATTCTCTCTCCCTCTCTCTTTTTCTCACTCTCTATTTTGTTTATCGATCATATATTCTTTTACACTCTCCTTTGTTTCTCTTCTTTCTCTCTTTCTTCTTACACCCTCTCTCTCATTCTATCCTCCAATCTCTCTCCCCCTCTCTCTTGCTTCCAAACCTACCTCTCTCTTTCTCTCTCGTCTCCATCACTCCCCCACTGTATCTCCCGCTCTCATGCACCCTCTCTCACTTTTCTGTTGTTTATCCCCTCTATTTACCCCTCTCACTTACTCTTACTCGATCTTCCCACAATCTCTCTTCTCACTTTGTCACCCATTCTCTCTCTGTCACCTTCTCGTTCCTACTATTTCTTTAAACACTCTCACTTCCTCCTTTTGTCCCACTTTATCCCTCACTTCCTCCATCTCTCTTTACCTCCCTCTCTTGATATATCTTCTATCTCTCACTTTTAACATGCTTATTATCCCTCACTACCTCTCTCTCATCTCCCTTGCTCTTTCACTCCCTTAATTCCACTCCCTTCCAAGAGAGAAAGGGAGAGAGAGGGCAAGAGAAAATAGAGACAGAAGAGAGTGAGAGAGTAACAGTGAGAATGAAATTGAAGAGAGTGAGGGAGCCAAAAATAGAGAGAGAGATAAAACAAGAGAGAAATCAAGAAAGAATAAAGATTCAGGTAAGCGAGGGAACAAAGAGCGAAATAAGGAGTGATGGAGGGAGGGAGGGAGGGAGGTGAAGTAATAAACAATAAGAGAGTGGGGGTGAGAAAGAGAAGTGATGGAGAATGAGAAGAAAGCAGTGATATAAAGTGATGGATATAGGGATATAATGAGTGAGTGAAGAGAGAAAGAGAGAGAAACAAAATAGAGAGTGAAAGACGTAGTGAGAAAGGGAGAGAGTGAGAAAGAGAGAGATAGATGGTGAGAGTAAATAGAGAGAGAAGATAGCAAGAGAAAGGAAAAGAGTGGGAGAGATAGAAACATAATTGAGAGTAAAAGACATAGTAAGAAAGGGAGACAGTGATAAGGAGAGAGATAGAGCGCAAGAGTAAGCGAGAGAGTGAGAAGGGGTAGAGAGGGAGAGAGAGAGAAATTGAAGAGAGGGGGAGTGAGAAAGTGAGAGAGAGCAAGAAAGAAGTGGGGGAGATAGAAAGGAAGAGGGGAAGAGGGTGAGGAAAAGATAATGAGCAATATGGAGATAGGGAGCAATATTAAGAGAATGAATGAGAATAAGAGGAGATGGAGAGGGAGAGAGAGAGATGGAGTGAGATTGAGTTAGAGAATGTGGGTTAGAGAGAAGTGAGAGGGCGAGATAAATAATGAGAGAGGGGGAGAGAAAGGATGAGGAATAAAGAGAGAGAAATATAGAGAAAAAAAGTGAGAAAAGAGAGAGGAAGAGAGGGGGATGAGAGAGCGATGGATGAAATATGAAGGAACATGGGAGATTGAGCAAGTGACTGCAAGAGAAGAGAGAGGAGAGAAATAAGGAGAAGGGGAGAAAGAGATGAAAAAAGGGAGTGGAAGAGGCTGGGACAAAGGTTGAGAGAGAGCTGTGTGAGAGATAAAAATAAATAATGAGATGGAGAAAAGGGGCGAGAGTGAGATGTGAGAGCAATTGATAAGGGAGGGATGGAGGAAGAGTAATAGAGAGTGTGAGAGATTAGGGAGAGAATGAGTGAATAAAGATAAAGAAGGGAGGTTGTTAGATCAAAGAGAAATAGAGGTTGGAGAGAGGGAAAGAGAGAGCAAAAAACAATAAAGAGAGATGAAATAGAGTGAGAGATTGAGCAAGAGAGAGTGAACTAGAAAAATAGGGATAGAGGGAGGGAGTATAGGAATTGAAGAGAGAGGAGGAAGAAAGGGAGAGAGTGAAACAAAAAGGAGACAAAAATGATAAGCAGGGAAGATATAGCAAAAGATGACTAGTGCATGGTAGAGAGTGGGAGATATAGAGGAAGACATGGAGAAAGATGGATGGAGGGTGAGAGAGAGAGATGGAAGAGAGAGATAGAGAGAGATAGAATGAAAAAGAACAAGATAATAAGAGTGAGTGAGATAGAGAACAATAAACGGAGTTAAGGAGGATGAGTTAAATAAGGGTGATTTAGAGTGTGAGAGAGTGTATGAGTGTCTGAGATGGAGAGAGAAGAGTGAGCTAGTTTAGGGAGACAATGACAGGGCACGATTGAGAGAGTGAGAAAAATAAAGGGAGGGTTTGAGAGGGATAAGGAGAGAGAGAAGATGAGAAAGTTGGAGAGAGGGTAAGCAATTTGGAATTTGAAAGATGGAGGTTAAGAGAGAGAGAGAGAGAGGGAGTGAGAGAAGAGGAGAGAAGTGAGGGAGGGATGGAGGGAAGAGAGCGAATGAGATAAAGGAAGAGATAGACAAATGGGAGGGAGGGTGGAAAAGTTGAGAGAGAAAGAGAGGAAGATAGAGTAAGAGAATGTGAGCTAAAGAAGAGTGAGAGATATTGAGAGATAGGACAAAGAGAGAAGAGAAAGATGGGGGAGGATAGAGAGGAGTGAGACAAATATCAAAAAGGTATGGGAGAGCGACATAGAGAGAGAGAAAGGGAACTAAGCGAGGGAGAGGAGAGAGGGTAGAATAGAGGAGAGAAAGGGTGAAAGAAAGAAGAAGATTGATAGTGTGTTCGAGAGAGGGTATAAAGGAGTCCTAGAGAGAGCAAATAAGATGGAGTGAGCAAGTTAGAGAGAGAGAAAACGAGCAATAAAGAGAGATAGAGGGAGATTGAAAGTGTGATCTTGAGAGAGAAAAAGAGAGTGTGTGAGCGAGAGGACATAAGGGAAGGAAAGAGAGATTAGGAGGAGATGGAAAGAGAGAGAGTAGGAGGGAGGAATGGGAATGAGAGCAAGAATAACCGAGTAGAGGGAGACTATGGAAGAGAATGAATGATTGAGAGAAGGAGAGGATGGATAAGAAGAGAGTGGGGAGATTGAGAATAATGGTAAAATATTAAGAGTGAGAGATCAGAGAGAGGAAAGAGGGGAGGGAGAGAGTTAGAAATGTGAGAGACAGTAAGAAACAATGAGAGAAGAGGGGGAAAGAGAGAAAAGAGAGAGATTCAGAGAAGGTGGGAGTACAATGAAGAGAGAGAGAGAGAGTGAGAGATAGAGAGAAAATGAGTTAGTAAATGGAGAGAAGATAGAATGATAGAGAGAGCAAGAGAGAGAGGAAGAGAGATAGATCAGAGAATGAGAGGGGCAGAGAGTGAGAAAGGGAGAGTTAGAGGAAGTCAGAGAGATTGAAGAGATTTAGGGACTAAGAAATGGGAGATATTGAGAGAAAAATAAAGAGAAAAGAGAGCGTGATGGACGATAGAGCAAGTGAGAATGCTCGATTAGGAGAGTGGATAGAGAGCAAAAGAATGAGTGGGATAAAGAGAGCTAGAGAGAGATGGAGAGGGCGAAAGGGAGGTAGAGATATAGTGAGTGAGGAAGAATGGAAGATAGAGTGAGTGAGAGTGGAGAAGGTAGGGAGAGTGGGGAGGAAGCAAGAGAGAAAGAGAGAGAAAATGTGGAGATAGAGGGAGAAAAAGAGTGAGAGGAGAGAGCAGAGAAAAGAGAATAAGTTAAAGAGAGAGCAAAGAGTGAGTAAAAATGAGGGAGAGTAAGAGAGAGTGAAACTAAAGAGAAAGAGGGAGCAAGAGACGAGAGAGTGAGAGAGAAATAGAGATAGAAGAGAGTGTGAAGGAAGATAAAGCAAGAGATATGTAACAAAGAGCCAGAAATGGAGCAGAAGTCAGAGAAATAGATATAAAGGGTTAGATTAAGAGAGAGTGAGATAGATAAATTGGTAGATAGAGAGAGATAGAGATAATAGAATAACATGAGGGGGAGATAGAATAAAATAGTGAGAATTAAATGGAGAGTGAGGGAAAAGAGAGCAAGAGAGATCAAGAAAGGAAGCCTTAGAGATTAAGATAGAGAAACTGTATGACTATATGGGTTTAGGAGAAAGGGAGGGAGGGGGAGGGAGCGTGAGGGAGGAAGATTTACAGTGAAATAAAAGAGAGAAAGGTAGTGAGAAAGGGAGAGAGAAAGAACTAAAGAAAAGAGAGAGAGAGGGTGAGAGTAATCATGAGTGAGAGTGAAATTGAGGAGAAAGAGAAGAGAAAGAAAGGGAGAGAGTGCAAGAGAGATAGAGAGAAGAGAGAGTTAGGAAAAAATAGCGAGAGAGAGAGTAAGAGAGAGTGATACTGAGAGAGAGAGATAAAGTGTGTGTGAGAGAGATAGACTAGGCAGAAAGGGAAGGAAGGAGGGAGGGAGTGAAATAAGGAGAAAGGAAGGGAGGGAGGTTGGGAGAGAAATGTAGGACAAATAAAGTGAAACAATGAGATTTAATGGGAGAGATGGTGGGATGAGTTGGAAGAGGGAGAGAGAAAGAGCATGAGTGCATGAGAGAGAGAGGGGGAAGGGAGGGATGGGGAGATGGTGAGAGGGAGAGTGAGGGAGGGAAAGAGGGGGAAAAAAGAGAGTGAATGAGTGAGAGGGAGAGGGAGAGAAGAGTGTGTGAGAGATAATGGGAGGGAAAGAGAGAAAGTGAGAGAGGGAGGAGTGATAGAGTCGGGGATAGACAAAGAGAAAGAGTAAGAGGAGAGGAAAATAGAGTAACATAAGAGAGTAAGAGAGAGGGGAAGAGAGAAGGAATTGAGATAGTGAAAGGGAGAGGGTGGGAGTAAGAATGAGATTTAAATTGAATAAAGGGATAGAGGGACCAAGAAATAGAGACCAAAATAGGGAGAAAAGAGAGAGTAAGGGAAGAAAGAGCAAGAGAGAGGGCAGAAGATTGAGAGAATGAGAGTAAGTATCAGATAGAAGAAGAGAGGAATGAAGAACAAGAGCAAAAGAGAAGTGGGATAAAGGTGGTGTGAGAAAGTGAAGTAATGAAAGGTTATATTGAGGGAGAGTGAGAGAATAGTATAAATGGTAGATAGAGAGAGAGACAGAGATAGGAGAATGATATGAGGGGGGTGAGAGATTAGAATAGTGAGAAAGAAATGGAGTGCGAGGGAGAAGAGAGCGAGAGTGATCAAGAAAGAGAGTATAGGAGACTGAGATATAGAAAGTGTGAGAAGATATGGGTTTGAGAGAAAGGGAGTAAGGGGGAGGAAGAGTTACAGTGAAATTGAAGAGAGACAAAGGTAGAGAGAAAGGGAGAGAAAGCATGAGTGAAAAAAAGAGAGACAGTGAGAGCTATCATGAGGAAAGAGAGAGGGATCATGTAAGAGTGAGAGTGAAATTGAGGAGAAAGAGAAGAGAAAGAAAGGGATAGAGTCAAGAGATTAATAGAGAGAAGAGAGTGTGAGGAAAAAGAGATCAAGAGAGTGAGAGATAGATAGAGTGTGTGTGGGAGAGATAGACTAGATAGAAGGAGAGGAAAGGATGGAGTGAGTGAAATAAGGAGAAAGGAAGGGAGGGAGATTGGGAGAGAAGTGTAGGATAAAGTGAGAAACAATGAGAATTAGTGGGTAATAGGGGAAGTGTTGAGAAGGATCAGAGAGAGAAGTGACAGATAAAGAGCAAAGAGGGAGTGAGAGAGAAAGATATATAAAGAAAGTGGGAGAGAGTGAGATGAAGAGAAAATTAAGGAGAGTGAGATTTATGGAGAGAGAAGGAGAGAGGGAGAGAGGGAGTGAAAGAAGGATGGGGAGAGGAAGAGATGTGGTAGTGAATGTGAGAAATAATGAGAGATAGAAAGAAGAGTACAAAGAAAGAGAGAAAGGGAGAGGGAGAGCTGCAAGTGGGATTGAAAGAGAGAGTTGGGAGAAAGGGAATGGAGAGTGTGAGAAAGAACGAGAATAAAGAGCAAAAAAGGAGAAAGCAAAAGACCGAGAAAGAGATAAATTAGAGAGTGTGAGAGAAAAGATGAGTGGTAAAGAGAAAGAAATAGAGAGATGGAGGGAGGCCATGAGAAAGATTGAATGTGAGATCAAGAGAGGGAATAAGAGAGTGCGATGGACAAAATGTGAGGGACGGAGGCAGATTGAGTGAGTGAGCGCAAGAGGAGAGAGAGAAGAGAGAGATAGATAGAAAAGGAGAAGGAGAGGGAAGGATGTAGTGAAAGTGGGTGGGACATAGGAGGAGAGAGATGTGTGAGAGAACCTAAGAAATAATGAGATAGGAATGAGAGGCGAGAGTGAGATGTGAGAGAGATTGAGAGAGAGGGATGGAGGGAGACTAAGAGAGAGTGAGGGATAGAGGGAGTGAAATAGTGAGAAAATATAGAGAAGAGAAGGTAATAGAAGAAAAGGCAAGTGAGAGGGCTAGAGAGAGCAAGAAAACGATAAAGAAAGATGAAATATAGTGTGGGAGCGAGAGCGAGAGAGGGAGTGAACTAGAAATCGAGAGATAGATGAAGGTACCGATAGCAATTGAGGAGAGATCAGAAGGGAGTAAGGTTGTGAGAGTAAGCAAAAAATATAAAGAAAAGAGAACTCGTGGAAGATTGAGAAAATGATAGGGAGTGAGAGGCGGACAGAGAAGAAGATATAGAGAGAGATAGAGGGTGAGAGAGATAGAGACAGGGAGGGAGGAAGAGACTAAAGATGGCCGGAGAGGAGTGAGTAAAATGATAAAAGAGAGTGATAAAAGAGAGTAATTGAAAGAGTGTGTGGGAGAGAAAGAGGGATAAGAGAGCAAAGGAGAAAGAGAATGTGATAAGGCATAAATAGAGAAAAGGATGAGAGAGGGAGAGGGTGAAAAAAAGAGAGAAAGAGAGAGTGACAGAGGTTGATGCGTTGGCGTGAGAGAGGAAGACAGAGTGAAAGAGAAGAGAGAGTGAGGGAAGATCTACAGAGAGTGAGAGAGGGAGAGAGGGGGAAGAGAATGTGATTTTGTGGGTGTGAGATGATAAAAAAAAGAATAGAGAGTGAGAAAAAGAAAAAGAAAAAATAGAGAATGGGATAGAGAGAGAAGAGAGAAAAATGGAGCGAGAGAGGAAGAGTTACGAGCAAAGAGAGGGAGAGGAGCGAGTGTGAGAGAAAGAACAAGATGGTAAGAGAGAATAAAGAGTAAGAAATGAAGCTAAAGCGGGGTGAGAGGGAGAGTGATTGTGAGGGAGTGAGAGATTGTATGAGTGTGTGAGATGGAGAGAGAAGAGTGATCTACAAAAGGGAGACCTAGAGAGAGCAAGGTTGAGGGAGTTAGAAAGATAGAAGGAGAGAGTGAGACAAATAAAAAAAAGAGTGAGAGATTCAAAGTGATCTCGATAAAGATAGAAGGAGGTAGTTAGAGGATTTAAAGAAAGCACAAGAAAGAGAATGGAAGAGAGAGTGAAAGGGGGTGAGTGAGAACAGAGACTGAGGGAAGACCGAGTAAGAGTTAAGTAAAGGCTGTAAAGAGAAGGAGAACAGGAGAATTATGAGAGAGAGGGAGATGGAGAGAGGGAGAGAGAATGAGAGATGGAGGGATAGAAGCAAGTGTGGGGAATATAGTGAGAGAAAAGTTAGAGGAAAAATAGAAAAAAGAGCTAGTCCCTCTTGTTCCGTCTTCCTCACTTCCTTTTGTTCCCTCTATCACTCTTTTTCTCCCAGTCTTCCTCTTCATTTCTATATCACTCTCACTCTTAACCTGTCTTTTGTTTGTCTTCCTCTTCATCCATATATCATTCTTATTCTCTATATTCTCTTTCTCATAACCTATCTTTTATTTGTCTTTCTTCTCTCTCATTCCTTTTACGCTTTCCCTCCATATATCCTCAACTCTTTCTCACCATCTCTCAAACTCACTCTCTCTCTCTCTCCAACTTTTTACTCTCTCATTGTTTCTCACTTTCTCCCTATTTCTCTTTTACTCCTTCCGTTTGTCTCACCATATCTCTCACTCTCTTTTCCTTACGCTTGTTCTCACACACTCTCTCTATATATATTTTCTCTTGCTCGCTCGCTCTCTGTCTCTCTCATTTTCTAGCTCTGTATCTGTCTTTTCTCTGTCTCCCTATATCCTTTACACCTCCTTCCCTCCAACTCTCATAATATCTCTAATTCTCTCTTGTCCGTCTCTCTCATCTCCTCTCTTATATCATCTTCTCTTTCTCACTCTCTTTTCCAAGATTCTTTATAGATCTCTTTCATTCTCCCACTCTCGTTCTCTTACTCTGTAGATCTCTTTCTCACTCCCTCATTCTAGCCCTCTATATGTCTCCCTTATGTAGCTTACCCTTCTCTCTCCAATCCATTCACTCTCTCTCGAGAGCTCTTACACACACTTCTCGCTCACTCTCTCTTAATCTCTCTCACTCTCACCCTCGTAAGCTCCACTTCTCGATCTCTATCTCACTCGATCTTACCATGTTGCTCTTTCTCTTGCACTCCATCCTCTGTCTCCATTGTTGCATCTTCCTACCTTGTCTCTTTATCCCCGTCTCCTTTATTCTCTCTTACTCGTTCTCTATCCTTTGCTCTCTCTTTCTTTTATTCTATTATCTTTTTCTATCTAATTCTCTTTTTTGCTCTCTTCATTGCCACTCTCTTTCATTCACTCTTTCACTCCCTCTATCCCATACTCTCTCGCCCTCTCTATTGCTCCATCCCTCCCACTATCTCATTCTCTCTCTTCTCTCCATCTCTCCTTTCCTCCCATACATCCTCTCTCTACTTCTCCATCTCCCTCTCTCTCCTACTCTCTCGCTAGTCATGATTTCATTCTCCCTGTCCCTTTTCCATTCACTCACTCTTTCTGACTAAGTCTTCCCTTGATCTCTCTTCTATCTCTGTATACTTTTCACAGTCTCTATCACTTACTCTCTATTGCTCTCTCTTTAGTCCATCTCACTCCGTACCCATATCTCTCTTTCTAACTCCCTTCCCACTCCCTCCCTCAATCTCATCCCTATCTCTCTAAGTCTCTTTTCCTCTATCACTATAGATCTCTTTTATTATCCCACTCTCATTCTATTTATCACTCTCTCTATCTTTCTCACTCCTCTTTTTTTTGCTATCACTATATATCTCTTTTATTTCCCACTCTCATTCTATTTATCACACACTCTTTCTATCTTTCTCATTTTTTTCAATCCTGCCCTCTTCTCATCACTAGGACTCCTTTATGTAGCTCACCCTTCTCTTTCCATCTTACTCACACTCTCTCGAGCTCTCACACACACTCATAAACTCTCTCACTCCCTCTCAATCTCACACACACTCATACACTCTCTCACTTTCACTCAATCTCTCTCTCACCCACCGAAGCTCCATATTCCTTCTCCCACTCTCTCACCTCTACCCCTATCCTTCACATGTACTCTCTCTCTCTCGCTCTCCAACTTTTATCTCTCCCATTGTTTTTCACATTCCCTCACACTTCTCTCTCTTTTATCTCTCTCCTTCTCTCCCTCCCTCTCTCTATCTCCTCTATCTCTCATTCTCTTTTACTTACTCTAATTCTCATTCACATCCTCTTTATCTATATATCTCTCTTATCCCTCCCTCACTCTCTCTTTCATTCTCTCACGCTCATACTTCTCTAACTCTTTCTCTTATGTTTTTCTCTCACACTCTTTTCTTCACACACACACACAATCTCTTTTTATGCTCTATCTTTCTCTCCCTTATCCCCCACATGCACCCTCTATCTTGGTTTCCAGATTTTATTTTTCTCAATCCCCCTCTCTTCTCAATCATTATTTCTTACATTCTCTCACACTTCTCTCTCACTTTCTCTCTCCCTCACCCTCCCTCTCCATGTCACTCTCTATTCCTTAATCATGTTCTCACTC
This sequence comes from Papilionanthe hookeriana x Papilionanthe teres, assembly GCA_022702705.1. Lineage (NCBI taxonomy): Eukaryota > Viridiplantae > Streptophyta > Magnoliopsida > Asparagales > Orchidaceae > Papilionanthe > Papilionanthe hookeriana x Papilionanthe teres. The sequence goes on along the minus strand of CM040432.1, from coordinate 65,232,232 downwards.
TCTCCCTCTCTATCTTTAACTCTCTTAATCCCTCCCTCACTCTCTCTTTCATTCACTTGCTCTCTAGTTCTATTCTTTTCCTCCCTCGCTCACACACTCTCTCTCTTCTCACCCTCCTAATATTTTTTTTCTCTCTAGTCCCTCTCACTTTCCCTTTCTGTATCCTCTTCTCTCCCTCACTCTCCTTTCCTATTTCTTTCAAGGTCACTTTCACTCTCTAACTATTGTACTCTTTATGCTCTCACTCTCTCCGTCTATCATTCCCACTCCTCATTCATGCTCTCTATAGGTCTCCCTTTTTCCTTCTCTATCTCCCTCTCTGTCTCCCTCTCTTACTCCCACTATCTTATCTTTCTGCTATTCTCCCCTTTATTTACCCTCTTACTCGATCTTCGCACAAACTTTCTTCTCAGTCTCTCTCCCATTAACTCTCTCACTTTCTCTTTCCTACTCTCTTACTTCCATTCACTTCCTCTCACATCCTCTTTTTTCTATCAATATCTCTTCCCTCTCCCTTTTCTCACCTTTTCTCTCAATCTAATTTTACTCTCACTCTTACTCCCTCTCATTCTCACCCTCTTTTCTCTATCTCTCTCCCCCTTACTTAACCTCTCTATCTCCATCTCCCTCTTCTCTCACTCTCCTCTCCCAAATACTCTCTCACTCTCCTCTCCCAAATACTCTCTCACTCTCTCTGTTGCTCACTCCCTCGCTTGAACTTAGCTCACTCCATTCTTCTCTCTTTCTCAATCTTTATTGTCTCTCTCACTCTTTGTACTACTGCTCCCTCCTTAAACACTATTTCACTTCGTCCATCATCTCACTCTCTCTCCTCTCTCAACCCTCTCTCCCACCCACTCTCACTTGCACTTCCTCCATCTCTCTGTCTCTCTCTCCCCCTCTCTCTCTCTCGCACTTTCTCTCCCTCTATTCCTTTATAACTCTCTCACACAATTTATCATCCATCCTTTTCCTCTCCTTCTCTTTACCCTTCTCGCTCACTCGCTCTTGCTCTATCTTTTAGCACTCTCTATTTCTCTCCCACTCTTGCTCCCTCTCTCTTCAATCTTTCTTGTAGCCTCTCTCTATCTCTCTATTTTTTCTCTTTCCCAACCATCTCTCCCTCACAATCTCTATTATATCATTATTTCTCGATCTCTGTTGCACTTTATTCTCTCTCCTTCTCTCACTTTATCCCTCACTCTCTTCCTCTCGCTATCCCTCACTCTCTTGCTCTCGCTCTCTATCAACTTCTCTCTCATTCAATCTCACTCCCATCTCTATCTCTCTTTCTTTCACACTTTCTGCCTCTTCTCTCTGTCATTATTTATCACCTTCTCTCACACATCTCTACCTCTCTCTCCCTCTCACTTTTACTCCCTCCTTCCTCTCTCCTTCTCTCTGCATATATCTCACTCTCTTTACCTTACTCTTCTTCTCAATCTCTGCCATTTTATTAATATATATTTCTCTCTCACTCCCTCGTTCACTCTCTTGCTCATTATTCTCTATCCCCTTATAGCTTATGCTCTCTACCTCCCATTCACTATCTTTTGCTCAATCTTCCCCGAGTATATCTTCTCTTTCTATTTCTGCCTTACCCTCTGTCCCTCCCACACAATTTTCAACACTATCTCCACTCCCTATCTTGATCTATCACTCACTTTCTATTTCATCTCCCATTGTTATTTCTTTACTACGTTTTGCCCCCTCTATGCTCACTCATCGTTCTATCTCCCTCTCTTCTCTCTCTTAACTCATTCTTTCTCTCACTCTATCTCAAAGTCTCTCTCTCACTCTCTCCCCCCTCACCCAATTAATTGCTCTCAAATTTTGCTCTCTCTCATCTTTTCTCTCTCATTCTCTCCCTCCGCAAACCTCCCTACCACTCTCTCTATCTCAATGTTTCTCGTACTCTGCCCTCTCTTCTTCTCCCCTTCTCATTCATTCTCTTATTGTCCCTCCCTATCTCCATATTGCTCACTATATTTTCCTTTCCCACTTCCTCTCTCTCCCTCTTAACTCTTTCTTGCTCTCTCCCTCTCTCTTCAATTAATCTCCTTCTCTCTCTATCTCCCCTTCCTCGCTCTTTCCTTTGCTCTTGCCCTCTATCTCTCTCTGTCTCACTCCTTTCCTTTCTCACAATGTCTCCCACTTTCTCTTATGTTTCTCTCTCTCTTGCTCTGTTTTCTCCTTTTACTCACTCTCTCTTCTTATATCCATCATGCTAACTATCCTCCCTTCCTCTCATTCTCTCTCTTCTCTCTCTATAAACCTCTCCTCGCTAGAATTGTTTATTAATTTCACTCCTCTCCCTCCCTCCTTATTCCACTCACTTTTTATCTCTCTAGCTCCCTCTCTTTGTCCCTCTCTTTCTTCACTCTACATTCTTTCTCTATTTCTCCCTCACTTTGTCTCTTTGTCCCTTCCTTGCTCCCTCACTCTCTTCAATTTCTCTCTCATTATTAATTCCTCACTCGTTTCTCTCTCTCCTTCTCTCTATACTCTCTCTCCTTTCTCTCTTCTTTTCTCTCTCTAGCTTTTCCTTTTGACTCTCTCTCTCTCTTGCACTCACTTTTCGTCTCTAATTCTCTTGCACTATCGTTTTCTCTTTTTCTCCTTTTCTCTCACACTCTCTTCTCCACTCTCTTTTCAGCTTCACTCTCACTCCTACTCCCTCTCTTTATCTCTTTCACACTTCTAATTCTCTCTTCCACTTTCTATCTCTATCTTATTCGCACCCTTTATTCTCTTTATCTTCTCTCTTACTCCAATGAATCCCCTCTCTTCCTCCATCCCCCACACTCTTTATGTATTTCTCTCGCTTCCCTCCATCGTCACTCTCTTACTCTCCCTTTCCATGCTCTCTCTCACTCCATCTCTCTCATTCTCCCTCTCTCACTCTTATCTCCCATTCTCTCTCTCTCTCTCACTCATCCTTTCTCCTGAATAAGAGAAAGAGAGAGGGACTGAGATGGATTAAAAAGAGAATAGTAGAGAGAAAGTGATAAAGAGTGAAAAGAAAATAGGGCGAGAAGAGGATATTAAGAGAAAGTGAGTGAGAGGTAAAGAGATAGGAGAATATAAGAATGGTGAGAGAGAGGGAGAGAGAACAAGAGAGAGAGACATTAAGTGGGAGACAGAGGAAGATAGGGAAGGAGAGGAAGGGAGGAAATAAGGGAGGAATGGAGGGAGAGAAAAAGAGAAAGAGACAGTGAGAGGGATGGAAGGAACAGAGAGGGAGAGAGAGTGAGGCATATAGGGAGAGAGAGAGAGCGAGAAGAAAGAGAAAAGCTAGTGCAAAAGAGAGAATGAGATAAAAAAATAGAGTGCAACAAAGAGAGAGCGAGGCAGAGCAAATAATAAAGAAGAGGATAGAGAGTGAAGGGAGAGTGCAAGAGAAAGAGAAAGATGGTAAGGGAGAGTGAGATAGAGATCAGGAAATTGAGCTTAAGAGCGTGAGCTCTCTATCTATGTCTCTTTTGATCCCTCAATCACTCTCTCATTCATTTTCTTTTTCTCTATCTCACTCTTCTCGCCCTCCCTCCCTAGCTCACAATCTCTCTTCCTCTGAACCCTCCTGATATTTTTTTCTCTCTTGTCGCTCTCACTCTCTCCCTCTATAATTCATACTTCCTCATTCGTGCCCTCTCTACGTCTTCCCCTTGTAGCTCACTCTTCTCTCTCCTTCTCACACACTCATACACACACACACACTCTCTCTCTCAATCTTTCCCTCTCTCACCCTCTTTAACTCCAGTTTCTGCTCTCTATCTCACTCTATCTTACTGTCATGTTCTTTCTCGCTCACTCTCTCCTATCTCTCCCTCGCTCCATCTTTCTCTCTTCATTATCTATCCTCTTCTCTCATTTTATCTCTCCTCTCTCTTTTTTTTATATCTTATATGCTCTTTTACACTCTGCTTTGTTGTTTTCTTTTCACTCTTTCCTCCTACTCTTTCACTCATTTTATCCTCCTCCTCTCTCTCTCTCCCCCTCTCTTGTTTCCATCCCTCACTCTCTCTTTCTCTCTCTTCTCTCCCTCCCTCCCTCCCTCTCCCTTGATATTTCCCTCTCTTGCTCCCTCTCTTTCACCGTTCTCCCATTTTTGTACTCTCTTTACCCCTCACTCACTAATCTTACTCAGTCTTTCCTCAGCTTGTCTTCTCACTCTATCTCCCAATCACTTATTCATTAAACCCTCTCACTTCCTCCTCTCTTTCTCCCTCACTACCTCCATCTCTCTTTATTCCTCTCTCACTAACTCTTCGGTCTCTGACATTTGACCCTCGCAATATCCCTCACCACCTCTCTCTTGCTCTCCTTCCCTCTTTCAATCCCTTAATCTCTGTCTCTCTCCAACACTCATCTTTTATTTTCTTTCTCCCTCTCTCGCTTGCTAATCTCTCCCTTTCTCATGCTCTCTATTCCTTCACAGTCTCTTCTCTCCATTTGTCTTTCACACTCTCTCCCTTTCTTGCTCCCTCATTCTCTTTATTCAGTTTCACTAGAATCCTTACTCCCTCTCTCCGTCACCCTTTCTCGCTCTATCTTCACTCTTTGTCACACACTCCAACTTATTTTTATCTCTTCTCTCTCACCTCATAATTTTTCTCTCCCTCTCTCCCCCTGTCAAAATGCGAGGGAGGGAGGGAGGGAAAAAGAGGGAAGGAGGGAGTGAAAAAGTGAGGGGTCAAGAATTCTTCTCTTTTCTTTTTCCTTCTATCTCTATTTATCACTCTCTTCATTTCTCACTATGTCTCTCACTTTCTCTTTTGAATCTTTCTCTCGATCAATTGCTCTCTCTTGCTCTCTTTTCTCTCTTTACTTACTCTTTAGCTCCTTATGTCCATCACTCTATCTCTCTACCTTCCTTCAATCTCCATCTCTTCTATTTCACCCCCCTCTTCTCTTTTCTTGTTTATTACCTCCACTCCTCTCCTTTTTTTTCTCTCTATTCCCTCGCTTACCTCGCACTCTATTTTTTCTTTATTTCTCTCTTTTTATTTCTCTATCCTTCTTGGCTCCCTCTCTTCAATTTCAATCTCATTCTTACTCCCTTTATTCTCTCTTTCTTTTTCTCTTGCCCTCTCTCTCTCGCTCTCTTTTACTCTCACTCTCTCTGTCTCACTCCCTCCCTTCCAAACACTCTCCCTCTCTTGCACCATCTATCGTTATCTCTTGCACCCTTTTTCTTAAACTCTATTCCACCACTTTCTTTCTTCTGCTTCACTTTCACTCTTACACCCTAGGTCTCCTTCATGCAGCACACTATTCTCTCTCCATCTCACACACACTTACAACACACTAACTCTCCCAATCTCTCTCTCTCACCCTAGTTAGTTCCATTTCTCACTCTCTATATCACTCTTTGTTACCATTTTATTTTTTTCTCTCACTGGTTTTATCACTTTCTCTATTATATTATCTCAATCTCTCACTATATTCTCTTTTTGTATCTTATACTCTCTTTTACACACTCTTTTGTTCCTCTCTCTTCTTTAATTTCTCTTAAATTATGTCACTCCATCGCTCACTTCCTCTCTCCTCTCTCTCTTGCTTCTATCCCTTCTCATTTTATCTCTTATCTTCCTCCCTCCCTCTCCCTCTCATTATCCATCTCTGTCTCCCTCTCTCTCTCTCTCTCAAGAATCTCTTATTCTCCCTCATCTTTTACCCCTCACTCACTTACTCTTGCAAGATCTTCCCTCAATCTCTCTTCTCACTATCCCTTGTATTATCTCTTCCTTTCACTTTCCAGCTCTCTTTAAACCCTGTCAATACCTCCTATTTATCTTTCTTACTTACACTCTTCTTCTCTCTCTCTCACCCAATGTTCCACCTACTTTCATCTCTCTCTCATCCTCTCTTCTCTCTCTTGACACTCAATTTAACCCTCACTACCACTCGCTCAATCTTCCTCCCTCTTTCACTCCCTTCATCCCTCTGTTTCTCCTACTTACCTTATCTATCGTCTCTTGCTCCCTCTCTCGTTGGCTCAGCCTCTCTCTCTTTCCTACTCTCAATTCCCTCGCCCTCTCTCCTCTCTATTTCTCTCTCCACTCTCCCTTTCTCTTTCACTTTTCTTATCTCTTCAGTTTCACTCTCACACATACTCTCTCCTTCTCTCTCTTTCTCACTCCATGTTTACTCTCTGTTGCTCACTCTCTCTTCAATTGTGCTTGCTCCTCTCTCTCCTCTCAATCATTCTCTCCCATTCTCCCCCACTTCCTTCATTATTTCCCTCCCTCTCTCTCTCACTTGCTCTCTCTTTCTTTCTCACACTCTCCCGCTCTCTCCCTCTCACTCTCTTCCAATTCATCCCCCTCGCTCCCTCTCACTCTCTTCCAATTCGTCCCCCTCGCTCCCACTAAATCTCATTTTGTCCTTCTCTCCATCTCTCTCACTCTCTCTCCATATCTTCCTTCACTCTCTCTTCCTCTCTCACTTCCACTCACTCCCTCCATCATTCTCTCTCTTCCTCACTCACTTCCTCTCTCACTCTTTCTCTATTTATGATTTATCACTTTTTCTTTCTCTATTTCTCTCTTTGACACACTCTCTCTTGCTCTCTTTTATCACCCTCTTATCACTTTACTCACACTTTTTCTCTAATCATCTCTCATTCTCTTCCTCCCTCACTCTTTCCCTCTTCCATTAATTCAATCTCTCACTATGACTTTTCTCTCTCCCTTTCTCCATTTTTTTTCAATATCTCCCTCTATCTACCTCTCACTCACTATCTTTCGCTATATATTCACTGAGTCTCTCTTCTCACTCAATTTTTTCTTTACCCTCTCTTCCTGTCTCCCTTCGCTCACTATTCAATACCTACCTTAACTCGCTCTCTTGATGTCTCTCTCACTCTCTATTTCATCTCTCTTTTTTATTTCTACGTTCACTTTTGCTGCTTTTTGTCTCTCTCTTACTCTTTTTTCTATCTCCTTCTCTTCCCTATCTTTACTCACTCTTTCTCTCCCTCTATCTATCACACACTCTCTCACACTCCCTCACACACTATCTCTTAATTGCTCTCACATCTTGCTCTCTCTCCTCATATCGATCTCATTATTTATTATTTTCTCTCATACATCTCACCTTCCTCCTTGATAACTCCCTTTCTAAATCCAACCCTCACTCTCTTTCTCCTTCTCTCTCTCCTCATGCATTCACTTGTTCACCTCTTGTTTCTCCCTCTCTTTTTCTTATCGCTCAAGCTAATTCTATCTCTCTTGCTCTCGCTGTCCCTTTCTCTCACCCTCACTCTCATCCCTTCTCTCTCATTCTCCTCCTCTGCTTTCCTCCCTTCCACGTTCTCTATCTCAATCCCTCTCCCTCACTCTCCCTCACTCCCACTCCATCTTCCCCTTTCATTCTCTTCTTTTAACTCATTCTCTTACCTCCCTTCCTATCTCAATCCCTCCTTCCTTTCTCCCTTTCCCCTATCACTCTTCTCTCTCCTGTTGCACTTAACCTATCTCTCTCCTTCCCTCTCATTTTGTCAATCGCTCACTCTCATTCCTCTCTCTTGCTCTCTCTTCTCTCACTCTATTTTTTCTCTATTTCTCTTTCACAACATCTCGCTTCTTTCTCTTTCTTTTTTACTGCTCATGCCCTCCCTCACTCTCTCGTTTTCTTTGTTTTTACCCCTCTTCTCTCACTTTTTCTTCTTTCTATATCTCTCTCACTCTCCCTCATTCTTTCTTTCCCCTCTCTCCATCCCACTTACCCTCCCACTCTCTCTATCTCAATCTTTCTCCCTCTCTCTCCCCCTCTCCACTCACTGCCCTCTTGCTCCCTATCTCCATCTTGATCAATATCGTTTCCTCCCTTACTTCCTGCCTTGCCCTCTAAATTCTTTCATGCTCTGTCTATCTCAAGCTTAATGTCTTCAATCTCTCACTCTCTCCCTCTGTCTCCCCCATTCTGACTCTCTCCCTTACTCTTGCCCTCTATCTCTCTCTTTCACTCTCTCCCTTCTTACTATGTCTATCACTCTATTTTTTCTCTCTCTATCACTTTCTTACTATCTCTTGCTATCTTCTCACTCTTTTTACTCTTTCCCTGTATCTCTTTTTCTCCCTCTCTTCCTTTCTCACTATGTCTCTCACTCTTTAACATGTTTCTCTCTCTTCCTTTCTTCCTCTCATTCTCTATCTCTTTGCTTTCTCACCCACTCTTCTCTCTTATTGTTTTTTACTTTTCCTCCCTCCCTTATTTTGCTCCCTGTTTCATTCTCTTTTTGTCTCTTTCCTTCTTCTTGGCTCCCTCACTCTATTTAATTTCACTTTCACTCTTACTCTCATTCTCTTCTCTCTCTCTCTATTGCTCAATCTCACCCTTTCACTATCCCTCCCTCTCCTCTTGCTCCATCTATCATTCTCTCCTACTCCCATTCTCTTACTCTCTCTTCCAATCACTTTCTTCAGCTTCACACTCACTCTCACTCCCTCTCTTTATCTCTTCTACAATCTCTATTCTCTCTTCCTATTTCCATCGTCATCTTGCTCTTACTCTCTATTCTCTTACACCTTCTTTTATTCTTCTCACCTTTTCTCTTCCTCTATCCCCCACTCTCTCTTTCTTTATTTGTCTCACATCGCTCCCTTCCTCCTCTCTCTCAAGCTCTCTCCACTTGCCCTCCCCGGCTCTCCCTCTTTATCTTCTCACTCTTCATCACTCTCTCTCACTCTCTCTAATTCTCTTATTATCTCTCCTGCTCACTCTCACTTTCTCTATCTTCCCTCACTTTCCTTCTCTCCCTTTATCTCTCTCACTCTCTCTTCCTACTTTGCTCCCTTCCTCTCTCTTTCTCACTATTTATTTGCTTTCTCTTTTTCTATTGTTGCTCACTCTTCTCTAACATTTTCTCCATTATTTATTTCTCTCCTCTCTCTCTTTGTCCTTTCTTCTCTTCATTCCTATTTCTCACACGCAATCTCTCTCTTTCTCTCTCCGTCCAGACATTAGGAGGGATGGAAGCAATAGAGAGGAAGTGGGGGATGGGGAGAGAGAATGGGAGAGGGAGAGCTAGAGAGAGAAAGGGATAGAGTAAGAGAAAGAGAGAGAATAAAAGGAAACATAAGAGTGCAAAAGACTGAGAAAGAGAGATTTAATAGAAAGTGTAAGAGAGAGCATGAGTGGTAAAGAGAAATAAATGGAGAGGTAAAGAGAGTTCGTGAGAAAGATTGAAGAGCAAGAGGGCGCAAGAGAGGGAGAGATAGTGGAGAGAGAAATAAAGAGTGCTAAGCAAGAGAGTGAGTGAGAAGGGGAGAGAGAGGGAGAGCAATGAATGGATGATAAAAAAGTGAGAGAGAGGAGTTATAAAGGGAGAGAGGGAGAGAAGTGTGTTAGAGAGATAGAGGAAAGCGTAAGCAAGAATGGGAGGGAGGGAAGGGAGAGAGAGAGAGAGGAGAGAGAGTGGGAGGATGGACGAAGAGAAATAATAGAGAAGATGGAGAAGCAGTATAGAGAGTATGTGAGAGAGAGATAACAAAAAGTGAGAAAGAGAGAAGGGAGTGAGCTAAGTTGAAGTGAGAGAAGGACTGACAGAAGGAGAGAGTGAGGGAGAGAGAAATTGGGAGAGAAGGGAATGATAGAATGTGGGAGACGGTGAGAGTAGGGGGAGAGAGATTGAGAGAGAGACAGACAACAGGGGGTGAGAAAGAGAGCAAGTAAGTGAGTGAAATTTAATAGAGAGGAGAGAGAAAGGAAAAGGGAAGAGATATTGGGGTAAGAGAGAGGAAGTGAGATGGAGTAAAAGAAAGCATGAGAGGTAGCAAGAGAGAATGTTTGTGAGTGAAAAAATCAGACATGAGTAACCATCATAATAAAAGTAAGAGAGAGACAACAAATATGAGACGATTATAATAAGTGAAGGAGTGGGAGAAAAATAAATTAGGAGACAGATATTTTGAGAGAGGGAGAGAATATATATACATAAAGATTATAAGAAAGGTCTAAAAAGAAAAAGAGAGAGGGAGGTAGAGTGAGAAGGAGATAGTGTGGGAGAGAGAGTGAGAGGGAGATAGGAGAAAGAGAAAGTGGAGAGAGTGATGAAGAAAAGCAAGAAAAAAGTGTAGAGCAAGGGAAGAGACAAAAAGAGAGCAAAGAATGGAACTAAAGAGATCGAGAGAGAGTAAAAATGAGAGAATATATGAGGTTGAAAGAATAGTAGGGAGGACGTATGGAGAGCAAGGGGAATAAAGAGAAAGATAGAGAAAGAGAGAGAGTGTGTGTGTGAGAAAGCATGGCAAAGAGAGAGAAGAAGGGAGGTAGAGGGGGCTGGAAAAAAGTAGGGGAGGGGATGGGAAAGGTGTGGGAGAGGGAGAAAGAAAGAGGGGGAAGTTAAAGTGGGATAGGAGGATGGAGAGGAAAAATTGGGGGAGAAGGAGAGAGATTGAGATAGAGAGAGTGAGAGGGATGGTAGCGAAGGTAGAGAATGAGAGAGAAAAGATGAGAGAGAGAAAGAGAGAAAGGGAGAGAGAGAATAACAAAAAGTGAAATTGAGAGAAGATAAAGTAAGCGAGAGGGAATTAGCTAGAGTGAAAGAGAAAACCAGAGGGAGAGAGAGTGAGAGAGTGAGTGAGTGCAAGAGGAGGGAGAGGAGTGAGATAGGGAGAGACGGAGAAAGAGACGGAAGGAGGGATTGAAAGAGCGAGGGATTGAGGAGGAAAGGGAGATGACAACAATCAAGAGAGAACGTATGAGAGAAAATAATAAATAATGACATGAATATGAGGGGAGGGAGCAAGATATGAAAACATTCAAGAAAGAATGTATGAGGGAGAGAGAGTGAGGAATAGAGAGAGAAAGTGTGAGTAATACGATAAAAGAGAGGGAAGAAGAAAGTTCAAGAGAGAGACATAGAGGGGCAAAAGAAAGCAAAAGAACCACAGATAGAGATAATATATAGAGTGAGAGTTAGGGATTTAATAGTGAGCGAGAAGGAGAGAGGGTAAGGCAGAGAAGAGAGACTCAGGGAATATAGAGTGAAAGATAGTAAGTGAGAAGTAAAGGGAGGAGATATAGATGGAGATATGGACAGAGAGGGAGAGAGAGGGAGAAAGAAGAGTGATCTACATGAGGGAGACCTAAAGAGAGCACGAATGAGTGATGTTCTAGTTCTTGCCCTCTCTTTACCCCTCACTCACTCTCTCCTTAGATACTCTTACTCTCCCACATATTCTTTTCTTACACTCTCTTCCATTCATTCTCCCTCACTTTCTCTTTCCTACTCTCTCCTTAGATCCTCTCACTTCCTCTTATATTTCTTTTCCCTAACTACCTCCATCTCTCTCACTCTCTATTCCATCTCTCAGTTATGTTCCTCTCTCCTCTCTCTCCTCCCATTATTTCTCGCCCTCTGTCCTTTGTCTCTTCCTTCCCTCCCTCCCTCCCTCTCTCTCTGACTCACTGTTTCGCTCACTCAGACACACTGTCTCTCTCCCTCACACACACTTCTAGTTCATCCCCCACTCTGACTCCCACAAAATCTCATTCTCTTCCCCCTCGCTCTCCCTCTATCTCACTCTCTTTAGTAGATCTTCCCTTAATCTCTCTTCTCTTCCACTCTATCTTCCTCTCCCTATCTTTTCCTCTCCCTCCCTCTTAAATATTTCATGCTCTCTCTCTCCCTCTCTCACTCGCTCTCTCCCTCTATCTCCCTTGTCTCACTCTTTCCCTTACTCTTGCCATCGATCTCTCTCTTTCTCACTCTCTCGCTTTCTTACTATATCTCTTACACTCTATTTTGTTTCTCTCTCACTCTCTTGTTATCTTTTCTCTATTTTTACTCTTCCCTCTATCTCTCTCTTTCTACATCTCTTCCTTTCTCACTGTTTCTCACTGCCTATTATGTTTCTCTCGCTCTCGCTCTCTTGCTCAGTCTTCCTCTCTTTTCTCACTCATTATCTCCCTAAATCCATCGCTCAATCTCTTTCTACCTTCCTCTCATTCTCAATCTCTTTTCTTTCTCACCCCCTCTTCTCTCTTATTTTTTATTACTTCCCCTCCCTCCTTATTTCATTTTTTGTTTCTCTCACTAGTCCCCTCTCTCTTACCCTCTCTTACCTCACTCTCCATTCGTTCTATATTTCTTTTTCTTTTCGTCTCTCCCTCCCTTCTTGGCTCCTCACTCTCTACCATTTCACTCTCACTCCTACTCCCTTACCCTCTTCTCACTTTCTCTCGTGCTTTCTCACCCTTTTCTCTCCCTCTCTCTCTCACACCCTCCTTCCCTAACTCTCTCTCTTACTCCACTAATCATTCTCTCTTGCTCCCTTTCCCTTACTCTCTCTTGCCCCACTCTCACACTTACTCCCTCTCTTTCTCTTTCACAATCTCTATTCTCTCTTCTTTTCTATTTCATCATCTCTCTATCAATCTTTATTCTCTGTCACCTTTACTCTTACTCTTCTCACTCTTTATCTTCCTCTACCCTCCACTCTCTATTTCTCTATTTCTCTCACTTCCCTCTCTTCCTCTCTCTCTCTCTCTCTCTCGTACTCTCTCCACTTGCCCTCTATGGCTCTCCTCTCTCGCTTACTTGATTCCATCCCACCCACTTTCATTCTCTCTCTTTCTCTCCATCCCTCCCTCTTCTCCCTTTAATCCCTCACCAACTCCCTCTCCCTCCGTTGCGCCCTCTCGATCTTATCATTCTCCTGTTCTCCCTCTCTTTATACCCCCACTTACACATTCTCTTAATCTCCCTCCCTCTCTTCTTTCTTTCTTTATCTTTCTCTCCCACTCTGCCTCTATCTACCTCTCATTCCATCTCCCTCTCCCTCCATCCCTCATCACTTTTTCTTTCCCGCTCTCTCCCTCTAACTTTAACCTTTTCTCGCTCCACCTCATATTCTCATAGTTTCCCTCACTCTCTCTACTCGTCATGCTCTCTCTTACACTCCCTCCCTTTATCTCTCTCTTCCTCTATATATATCCTCTCACACTTTCTCTCCCTCTATCCACCACATCTCTCTACCGTCTCTCTTCTCTCTTCACACACACACACTCTCTCTCCCTTGCGTCCCTCTCTCTCTCTCTCTTGCGTCCCTCTCTCTCTCTCTCTCACTCTCTTTTCCACCTTAGTTATGGCATTTTTGCTCAATTCATCTCTCTTATGTCGCTCTTTCTTTTCTTTCATTACATTACTTTTTTTCTCCTTCTATCTCCCTCTCACTCCCTCACTCCCTCCTTCTTTCCCTCTCTTTTAATATGTCTCTCTTCTCACTCTTTCCTTCTCATCTCTCTCTAATTATTTCTTAATTTCTCTCACACTTCTCTCTCTCTTACTCCCTCCCTCTTCCCTCTCTTTTTATCTTCATATCTCTCACTCTCTATCCATTTCTCATTCTTCTGCTCCCTTTCTATTTGTTTTGCTCTTTCTACACCCTCTCTTCTATCTCTATTTCTCTCTCACTCTCTCTCTCCTCTCTCTATACCTATCTCACTTTAATTACACTCTCTCTTACTCACTCTTTGTTCTCTCTCTTTAACATACTCTCTCTCCTCTCACTCTTTTGCTCTCTATCTCTCTTGTTTCCTTCCCTCGCTCGTCCCTCCCCCTCTCTCTCACTCTATCTTCTACTCTTCCACACTCTCTCTCCCTCTAGCTCCCTCTCTCCCTTTCCATCACTCTCTAGCTCTCTATTTCCTCTCTTTTTCATTCTCTCTCTCTTTAAACCGTTCACTACCTCTTTTTTCTTTCTTTGTGACACACTTTCTCCCTCTCTCTCACACTCTATTCCATCACTGTTTATCTCACTCACTCTCTCTTTTTTTTGTTACCATTTCTTACTATCTATCTCACTCTTTGTTACCATTTTGTTTTTTTTCTCACTCTTTTTATCCCTTCTCTGTTATATTCTCTCAGTCTCTCTCTTTCTCACACACTATTCTCTTTTTATATCTTATACTCTCTTTTACACAGTTCTTTATTACTCTATATTCTGTCATTTCTCTTACATTCTGTCACTCCATCCCCACTTCCTCCCTCCTCTCTCTCTTGCTTCTATCCCTCCCTCTCATTTTATCTTATCTCTTCCTCCCTCTCCCTACCATTATTCCTCTGTCTCCCTCTCTCTTTTAACAATGCCCTATTCTCCCTCACCTTTTACCCCTCACTCACTCTTGCTTGATCTTCTCGTGGTCTCTCTTCTCACTCACTGTCCCTTCCACTCTCTCTTTCTTTCTCTTTCCTACTCTCTCTTTAAACCCTTTCAATACCTCCTTCTATCTATCTTTCTTACTCACTCTTAACTTCTCTCTCTCACTCTCTGTTCCACCACTTTTTATCTTTCTCTTGCCCTCTCTTCTGTCTCTCACTTTTCACACTCACTTTGACCCTCACCGCCACTCTCTCGCCCTCCCTCACTCTTTCACTCCTTTCATCCGTCTACTGTCTTCTGCTCTCCTTATCTTCCTATCTCTTGCTCCATCACCCTCTCCCTCTCTCCTGCTCTTTCTTCCGTCAGCCTCTGTTCTCTCTATTTCTCTCTCACACACTCACTTTCTTGTTTCCTCTTCCTATCTCTTAAGTTTCACTCTCACACATACTCCCTCATTCCCTCTCTTTCTCGCTCCATGTTCACTCTATCGCTTACTCTCTCTTCAATTGCACTCACTCCTCTCTCTCCGCTCAATCATTCTCTCCCACTCTCACCCACTCCTTTCATTCCTTCCCTTCCTCTCTATCCCTCTCGTGCTCGCTCATTCAATTCAAACCCCTCTCCCTCGCATTCTCTTCCAATTCATTCCCCTCACTCTCCCACTAAATCTCATTCTATATCCCCTCCCTTCATCCCTCTCACTCACTCTCCATATCTTCCTTCACTCTCTCGATCTCTCTCACTCCCACTTTCTTTCATCCCTCTCACTCCTCCATCCATCTATCTCTTCCTCACTCACTTTTTTCTCTATTTATGCTTTATCACTTTTTCTTTCTATATTGCTCTCTTCTTGCTCTTTTTGACAAAATCTCTCTTGCTCGCTTTTATTACCCTCTTATCACTTTGGTCACTCTTTCTCTCTAACCATCTCTCACTCCCTTCCTCCCTCCATCTCTCCCTTTTTCATTAATTCAATCTCTCGCTATGTCTTTTCTGCCTCCCTCTCTCTCCATATTCCCCTCAATATCTACCCTTTTCTACCTCTCACTCACTATCTTTTGCTCTATCTTCCCCGAGTCTCTCTTCTCTCTCAATTTATGCCTTACCCTCTCTCACTCACTCCCTTTGCTCACACTTTAATCCTTATCTTAACTCCCTCTCTTACTCTCTCTCTCTCTCTCTTTCATCTCTATTTGTTATTTAATGCTCATTTTTGCCCCTCTCTATCTCTCTCTCTTGCTCTTTCTTCTATCTCGCTCTCTTCCCTCTCTATACTCAATATTCCTCTCACTCTATCCATCATACTCTCTGTCACACTCCGTCACACACAATCTCTTAATTGCTCTCACATCTTGCTCTCTCCTCATATCCATCTCATTTTTTATTATTTTCTCTCATACATCTCCCCTTGCTCCTTGATACCTCCCTCATTCAATCCATCCCTCCCTAACTTTCTTCCCCTCTCTCTCCCTATCTTTTTCTCTATCGCTCTCTCTCATGCCTTTCTTTTACTTTCTTTTCTCTCACATACTCTTTTCTCTATTTCTCTCTCGCTCTCCCTATCACTTTCTCTCACCCTCTCTCTCATCCGTTCTCTCACATTCCCTATGTCAGCTACCCTCCCTCCCTCGCTATCTATCTTAATCTCTCTCCCTCTCGATCCCTCACTCCCTCTCCATCTCCCCCTCTCATTCTCTCTTTTTAACTCGTTCTCTTACTCTCTTTCCCTATCTCAATCCCTCTCACGCTCTCTATCTCAGTTTCCCTCCTCTGTCTTTCACTCCCTCTCCATCTCTTTCCTTGTCTCCTTTTAACTCATTCTCTTACTCTCCCTCTATATCTCAAGTCCTCCATCCTTCCCTCTCTTTCTCTCTTTCCCCTATCTCTCTCCTCTCTCTCCTCTTGCACTTAATAAATATCCCTCGTTCCCTCTCATTTTCTCCATCGCTCTCTCCGATTTCTCTCGTTTGCTCTCTTTTGTCACACTTTCTCTTCTTTCTATTGCTCTCTCACAGCCTCCCTCTATCTCTCTTTCTCCTTTTTACCACTCATGCTCTCCCTCACTCTCTCTATTTCTTTCTTTTTTCCCTCTTCTCTCACTCTCTTCTCTTTATATCTCTCTCACTCCCTCGTCTTTTCCCTCCCCTCTCTCCATCTCACTTATTACTCTTTTTCTCTTTTATCACTCTCTCTTATCAGTTACTCATTCTCTCTATTTCTTTCTTTTTTCCCCTCTTCTCTCACTTTCTCTTCTCTCTATATCTCTCTCACTCTCCCTCATCTTTTCCCTCCCCTCTCTCCATCTCACTTCTCACTCTTTCTCTCCTTTATCACTCTCTCATCACTTATTCATTCTCTCCAACCTTCTCTCACTCTCTTCCTCCCTCCTTCTCTCCCTCTTTCATTATTTCAGTCTCTCACCCTATCGCCCTCTTACCCTCTTGCTATCTCAATATCCCTTTCATATCTCCATCTCTCTACCTCACAATCAACTCTATCATCTCTAAGTCTCTTCTCTCCCTCTTGGTCACATTTCAATCCCTATTTTACTCCCTCTCTTTCTCTCTCTCACTCTCTATTTCATCTTTCTTTACTATTTTCTTGCTCTCTTTTGCCCCCTTTTTATCTCTCTCTTGTCTTTCTTCTATCACCCTCTCTACTCTCTCATCAGTCACTCTTTCTCTCCCACTATCTTTCACTCTCTCTCAGTCTCTCTCACATTAGTCACGCTTTCTTTCTTATTTTTTCTCACAGATCTTTCTTTCCTCTGCAATCCCTCTCTCTTTCAATCCTCTCTTTCCTCTCTTTCTCGTTCTCTCCCTATCTTACTCCTCTCTCGCTCATGTTGGACTCACTCATTCCCTCTTCCTTGCTCCCTCTTCTCTCATTTTCTCTTTTCTTTATTTCTCCTCTCATTTTTTCTCTCATACTTTCTCTCTCATTTCGCCCTTTGGCTACCTTCCATCCCACTCCACGTATATCAATCTCTCACCCTCTCTCTCCCTGTCTGCTTCTTAATCTCTTTCTCTTTTCCTTATCTCACATTCTCTTAATCTCCCTCCTTATCTCAATCTTCCTCACTATATTTCGCTCTCTTCCTCTCTCGCTTCCTATCTTAAATCTTTCTCTCGCTCGCTCTCTCTCTCACTCTCTCTCTCCACTCTCACTCTGTCGCTTTATCTCCCCCTTTCTCACTCTCTCCTTACTCTTTCCCTCTATCTCTTCTTTTCTCACTCCCTCCCTTTCTCACTAGGTCTCACTCTCTATTATGTTTCTTTCTCTCGCTCCCTGGCTCTCTTGCTCTCTTTTATCTCTTCACTCACTCTTGATCTCTCTATGTCCATGAATCTAACTCCTCCATTCTTCTCATTCTATCACGCTCTTCTCTCTCACCCCTCTTCTCTCTCATTGTTTATTACTCTCTCTTCCCTCCCTCCTCACCTACTCCTTATTTTGCTCTTTTTTCTCTCTCTAGCTCACTCTCTCTTGTCCTCTCTTCCCTCGCTCTCTTTCTTTATTAATTTCTCTCTAGCTTTGTCACTCTCTCCCCTCCTCGATCCCTCACTCTCTTTAGATTTTACTCTCTCTTACTCCCCCACTCGCTCCACTCTCTCTTTCTCTCTTGTACTCTATCCCACTCACTCTCTTTTTTCTCCATTTGTCATTGTCTCTCTTACTCCTTTTCTATTTCTGTCTCTTCACCCTCTCTCTCTCTCTCATACTCTCTATTTTAACTCTCTTTCTGGGTCTTTTGCTCTCTTTTGTTGTTCTTTAATCTCATTCCTTCTCTCACTCTATCCCTCACACTCCCTCTCTCCCTACTTCTCTCACAATCAATGCACTCTCAACTCTCTTTATTTCTCTCTCCCTCTTCTCTCTCTCATTATTTCTCACTTTCACTGACAAATCTCTTCCTCTCTCCCCTCCATCTTTTGCTCCTTCCCTCGCTCTCTCCTTCTCTCTCCATATATCTCACTCTATTTACCTTACTTTTCTTCTCATGCTCTCCCACTTTCTTTATATATCTTTTTCTCACTCCACTGCTCACCCTCTTTATCTATCCCTTCTCTTCCCCTTCCTCTCTCTGTGATCCATTTCACTCTCCCTCTATCTCCTAATTTCATATCATTCTTATTGTTTCACACTGTATCTAACATTTCTCTCCCATCCTCCCTACCCCCTTTTCTCCTTATTTCACTTCCTCCCTCTTTCCCTCTCTTTCTCTCTCGTCAAATCTCTCTCACACTCTATCTCTCTCTATTAGTCTCACTCTCTCACTCTCTTTCTCTCTTTTTCCTCGCTCTCTCTTCATTCTATTTCCTTCTTTCACTTTCTCTCTCCCTTTCCTTATCTTCCCTTTCTCACTCTTACATTATCCCTCTCTCTCTCTTTCCTCATGATTACTCTCACCAGCTCTCTTTTTCTCTCTCTTTTCTCCCTATCTCTCTCTCTCTTCAGTTTCACTATCACTCTTCATTCCTCCCCCTCTCTCGCTTTCTCTCAAACACATAAATTCTCAGACTTCCTCTTAACCTCTGTCTCTCTTTCGATCTCTCTCTCTCTTTTGCCATGCTCTTTATTTCTTTCTCATTATTTTATTCTCTCCCCTCTATCTCATGCTCTATCACTATCTCTCTCCATCTACCAATTTATATATATATTCTTTCGCTCTCTCTCTCAATCTAACCCTTCATTATTATCATTTTCTAACACCACCTCTCTCCACTACCCTTTCACTTCCATCCTCCTTTCTCTTATCTTCTCTCACACTCTCTCATTCTTCTCTCCCTCCCTCTCTCTTGCAGTTTCTTCACCTACTCTCTCTTTTCTCTCTATTTTGTCTTTATTTCTTTGTCCCTATCTCCCTTTATTTGATTTCAATCTCAATCTTACTCCCTCCCTCTCCCTTTCTCATTCTCTCTTCACTCTCTTCATCTCTCTCTTACTCATGTTAATTTATTCTGCTCTCCTCTAACACTCTCTCCCTGTTATCTCTCATTCCATCTCCCTCTATCTCCCTGGCTCTCTCTACCCCTTTCACTATCTCATACACACTCTTTCTCAAATACACATGCACTATCTCTTTCTCTTCCTCCTTCTCTCCGTCACTCTCCCTCTCTCCATCACCCCATCCCTCCCTTCCCCATCTCTCTCACTCATTATCTTCTTCAGCGACCATCTCACTTACTATATATTATATTCCTCTTTCTTCAATGACTATTTCTCTCCCTCTATCTCCCACTCCTCCCAATCTCTCTCCTCCTCCCTCTCTCCCACTTCCATCCCTCCTATTCAGACATACACAAAACTCTCCCTTCTCTCTTTTCTCTCACTTTTTCTCCATCTCTTCACCCACTCTCTCTATCACAAACTCTATCCCTCGGTCACTCTCCATCTTCCTCCCTCGATCACACTCCATCTTCCTCCCTCCTCTTGTTCTCTCTCCTTCTGCTCTCTCCTCTCTTCATGCCTCCTCTTACCTCTCTCTCTCAGCTCCTTTCACATAATCTTTCCCTCTCTTTCACGATGTTTCTTGCTCTATCTTCATCTCTCTCTCACTCATTCTTTTGCCCTCCTTCCCTCTCTCACCCTCACTCACATTTTCTTACTTTACTTTTCCTCACACTTTTTTCTCTCTATTTCTATCTATCTCTCTCTAACTCAACTCATAGCACTTAAATATCTCTCACTCCCTCGTTCTATCTTGCTCACTCTCTATTCGTGCTTTCTTGCTCCCTTGCTCTCTCTCTCTCTTGTTCTCTTATCTGTTACTCTGTCATCTCTCTTTCTTTCTCTTTATCCCTCACACACTCACTCACTCTCTTCTCTCTCTCATTGTATCTCACTTTCTCCCACTTTCTCTCTCCATTCCTACTTGCCTCTTTAACCCTGTCCCTCCCTCTATTGACCCCTATCTCTTACATTCTTTTCTTTACTGTTATTCTCAGTCTTTTCCTCTTTCCCTATATATCTCTCTTGCTCCCTAGCTTACTATCCCTCGCATTCTCAAGCTCTCTATCTCTCTCTTCTCTATCTCCTTCCCTCCCTTCCTCACACTCTCTCTCCCTTGCTCCTCACCTATTATCTCTTTTTGTCACTTGTCCCTCTCCATCATTCCCTATGTTACATACTCTATCCCTTCCCACCCCCTCACACTCGATCACACACACTCATACACTCTCTCTCACCCTCATAACTCCATTTTTTAATCTCTATCATTCTCTCTCTTACCAAATTGATTTGTCTCTCGCATTCCTTCCTCTTTCTTCATTTTTGCATCTATCTCTCTTCTTTCTCTTTCCCCGTCATCATTATTCATTCACTCTTCTTTACTCTCTCTTACTTGCACTCTATTATCTTTTTCTATTTTATGATTTCTTTTGCTTTCTTCATTGTTGCTCTCATTTCTCTCTTTCATCTCATTTTTTCTCTCCCTATATCCCCCACTCTCTCTCCCTCTTTTGTCCTTCCATTCTCCCACTGTCTCTTTCCCTCTCTTTTCTCCCTGCCTATCTGTCTCTCACTCTTTCTTGTTCTCTCTCTCAGTCTCTCTTCCCTCTTTATTTCCTTTTCGCTATCTACAACTTTCTCACTACTCCTCTCTATTTAATACATCTCTCTCTTTCTCACTCAATTCCATCCACTCCCACTATTAATCCTCATACATTCTCCCATGTTCTATCTCTCTATCTCAATCTCTTTGGCTCCTTTTCTTGATCTGTCCTTCACTCTCTCGTTCATCTCTTGCTCTCTATCTTACACTTCACTTCCTCCCTTCCTAGCTCACAGTCTCTCTCCCTTCGCACCCTCCTAATATCTATTTTCTCTCTTATGGATCTTGTTCTCTCCCTCTATAATTCCTACTTCCTCATTCATGCCCTATCTACATCTCCCCTTTCTAGCACACTCTTCCCTCTCCATCTCACAAACTCATACACTCTCTCACCCACTATCTCAATCTTTCTCCCTCTCACCCTCTTTAGTTCTATTTCCTGCTCTCAATCTCACTCTCTCTCACTATCATGATCTATCTCGCTCACTCTCTCTTATATCTCCCTCGCTCCATCTTTATCTCTTCATTATCTTCTCTCTCCCTCTCTCTCTTTTTCTCACTATATGTTCCCTTTTTATGTCTTATACCCTTTTTGACATTCTGCTTTGTTGTTTTATTTTCACTCTCTCCTCTTACTCTTTCTCTCATTTTATCCTCCTCTCTCTCTCTTCCTATCTTGTTTATATCCCTCGATCTCTTTCTCTCTCTTCTCTCACTCCCCCCTCAGTCCCTCTCCCTCGCTATCTTCCTCTCTGTTTCCCTCTATCTTTCTCCCTCTCTTTCACTATTCTCTCATTCTTCCTCTCTCTTTACCCCTCACTCACTAATCTTACTAGATCTTGCCACAGCCTTTCTTCTCACTGTCTCTCTCTCCTATTCACTCTCTTTTAAACCACCCTCGCACTTCCTCCTATCTCTCTTTCTCCCTCACTACCTCTATCTCTCTCTTTTTCTATTTCATCTCTCTTTATCTCTCTCTCGCTATTAATTTTATCTCTCACATTTGACCCTCACATTATCCCTCACCACCTCTGTCTCACTCTCCATCCCTCTTTCACTCCATTAACCCCTCTTTCTCCCCCACACTCCTTGTTTCTCTCTTTCTTAATCCATCTCTTGCTCTCTCAATCTCTCCCTCTTTCACGCTCTCTATTCCCTTACGTTCTCTTAACACTATTTGTCTTTCACAGTCTCTCCCTTTTTTGCTTCCTCTTTCTCTCTGTTTAGTTTTATTCTTACTCTTACTCCCTCTCTCCTCCTCATTCTTTCTCACTCTATGTTCAGTCTCTCTCACACACTCTAACTTATGTATCTCTCTCTTCTCTCTCTCATATTATATTTTCTCTCCCTCTCTCTCCCCATGTCTCTTTCTTCTTTCCTTCCCTCCCTCTCTCCCCCTCTCTCTTTCACACTCTCAGACACACTATCACTCTTCCCTCTCACATTCTTCTAGTTCATTCCTACTCTCGCTCTCTCAAAATCAGATTATTTACCCCCTCTCTCTCTCACTCTCTCTTCTCTCTTACTCTCACTTCCACTCCACTCTCACTCTTCATTCTCTCTCACTCCCCTTTTTCTCCCACTTTCTTAATCTCTCCCTCTCACTTTCTTTTCTCAAACTTATGAATTATCACTTTTCTTTCTCTTTTATGCTCACCCTCCCTCTTTCTCTCTCACACACTCTCTCCTGCTCTCTTTCATCACTCCCTTCCATCTCTTTACTCACTCATTTCTCTCTATCTATCATCTAGTCTCTTCCTCTCTCCCTCTCTCTCTCTCCCACCTTTTGCCTCTCTTTCTCCCTTCTCCCTCTATCTCTCTCTATACCGTCCTCTATATCTCCCTATCTTTACCTCTCACTTCCAAACTTTCGCTCTATCTTCCCTTAGTCTCTCTTCTCTCTCTCTCTCTATCTTGCTCTCTTTCCTTTTCAATTTCCAGCTCTCCCATTAATCTCTATCACTCCTTACCTCTATCTCTCTATTTCTAGTTCAATCCCTCTCTTGCTAGCTCCCATTTTTTTTTCATCTTTCTTTATCATTTGTTTGCTCTCTGTTTCCCTCCCTCTGTCCTCTCTTGCTTTTTCATCTATCACTTTCCCTTCTTTCTCTTTACTCACTTTTTCTCTCTCTCCCTCACACTCTCTCTCTCAATTGCACTCACATATTGCTCTCTCCCCTCAAATCCATCTCATGACTTCTTATTTTATTCATACATCTCTCTTTCCTCTCGATCTCATCCTCTTTCAATCCTTCTCTCTTATTCTACCTCACTCCCTATCTCAGAACTCTCTCTTTCTACTTGAGAGACGGAGGGATCGAGAGGAGAGAAGAAAGTATGAGATAAAATAATAAATATGAATTTGAGGGGACGGAGCAAGATGTTAGAGCAATTGAGAGTGTGCGTGTGACGGAGTGAGAGTAAGAGAGAGAGATAAAGAGCGGGTAAAGAGAGAGAAGAGATGGAGGGAGGAGAGAGGGAAGGTGAGACAGGGCAAGAGGAGAGAAGGAAGGAGAGAGGGCAAAAGGAGAGAGAGAAATCGAGAAAAAAATGAGTTTAGAGAGAGGGAGTGAGGGAGAGAGAGTAAGAGTTGGAGTAAAATTCGAGAGAGAGGGAGGAAACGAGAAGGGGAGAGAGAGCAAGAGAATGTAGGAGAGAGTGAACAAGAGAGAAGAAGAGATAGAGCTTCTGTGTGAAGAAAGGGGAAGGAGGGAGGGAGGGTGTGAAAGAGGCAGAGAGGGAGGATGAGAGGAAGGATGTGAGAAATAGTGAGACAGAGATGAGCTGGAGGTAGAGAAAAAGAAGCAAGATAGAGAGATAAGAGAAAGAAAAAGAGGAGATAAGAAAAGATAGTAATAAGAAATTGAGGAGGAAAGAGAGAGAGTGGGGAGGAGCAAGAAAGGAAAAAGAGAATGAGAGAGAAAAAGTAAGGGAAGATGAGGTTGAGAGGAAGGGATGTAGGAAATGATAGAGCATAAGAGGAAGAGAGAGAGAGATAAGAAAAAAAGGGAAGGACTAAGAGAGATGGTTGGGGATAGAGTGGGAGGGAGTTAGGGAGGGAGAAATAACGAGGGGACGATATTGCACAAGTGTGAGAGATTGAGAGGAGAGAGTGGAGAGAGAGTAGTAGAACAAAGAGTAAGTGCGAGAGAATGAATATAGAATGAGAAAGAGAGACTGACTGAGCGAGTAAGCGTGAGAGTGAACGAAAGAGAGAGAAAGGAGGTAGAAAGGAGGAGAGTGTGAGAAAGAAATAGAGATAAGTGAGAGTGAGGAAAGCGAGAGCGAAAGAGAGGCAATGAGTGACCGAGCAAGAAAGGGAGCAAGACAGACGGAGATAGAAAGAGCAGAAGGAAGAGAGGGATGAAAAGAGTGAAAGCAAGAGGGAGAGCGAGAGAGAGTCAATGAGGGATAAAGGAAACAACAAAAGAGAATGATAAAAGAGAGAATGAGAGAAAAAAGTTGGTGGAATAAAGTTTGAGAGAGAGGGGGTGAGAGTGAGTGCGAAAGAGAGATAGAATGAGGCAGTGACAGGGTGTGATGGTATTAGAGAGAGTGAGAAGAGAGACTATGGGAAAGGAAGAGAGAGTGAAAGATAAAGAAAAAATTGTAATAGGGAGTGAGATGGGGCGAGAAATGGAGCTGGTGAGAGCTAGAGGGAGAGAGATTGAGAGAGAGTGAGAGTGTATGAATGTGTGCAATGGAGGGAGAAAAGTGAGCTACATAGGGGAGACCTAAAGAGGGCTTGAATGAGGGAGTGAGAATGATAGAGAGAGAGTGAGAGAGATAAAGAGAACAATACTGAGAGAATAAAAGAGATCTAAAGAGAAATAAGGAAAGAGAGTGAAGGGAGAAGAGTATATAAGAAAGTGAAAGAGAGAGAGGGACAAGAGAGAAAGAAAGATAATAGGAGGGTGGGAAGGGAGAGAGAGTGTGAGTGAGAGAAGAAGGAAGAGAACAGGGAGATAGAGAGCGAAGAGAGAGTGATAAAAGAGAGATTAAAATAGATTAATTGAAAAACAATGCAATAATGAAGGTGGAAGTGTGTGTGAGAGAGAAAAGAGATAAGAGAGAGAGATGTTTGGGGGTAGAGGGAAAGAAAGTACGATAGGATATAATTTAGAGAGGAAGAGAGAGAGATAAGGTTGTGATTGTAAGAGCATGATAAGAAGAGAGAGGGAGAGAAAGTATGAGAATAGGAGGTGGAGAGAGAGATGTCTAAATTTAGAGGGTAAGAGCGGGAGAGAGAAAGAGAGGAGAAACTGAGGGAGAGGAGAGGAAGGGAGCAAAGGAGGAAGAGAGAGTGAGAGATATATATGGAGAGAAGGAGAATGCGTCAAGATATAGAAAGAGAGACTGAGAAAAAGAGAGAGGAAGGGACAATGAAGAATGAGAGAGAGAATGAGGGAGATTGAGAGAGTGAGAAACATGAAGGGAAAGTGGGAGGGAGTGTGAGAGAAGGTGACAAAGGAAGGAAGTGAGAGAAATAGAGAAAGAGTGGGGAGATAGAAGATGAGTGAGAAGAGTAAGAGAGAAGTTGACAGAGAATAAGGAGTGCGTTCAAGATAGTGATAGATAGTGGAAGAGAGAATAGAGAGTGTGAAGGGATGAAGAGAGGGAGTGAAGCTGAAGAGAGAGAGAGTGAGTGAAGAGAGAGTAAGAGAAAAGGAGCAAGAGATATAGGAAGGGAAAGTGAGAGAGAGGAAAGGAGAGAGAAAGGGAGAGAGAAAGGGAGGGAGAAAGCGAGAGAAGGTGAGTGAGGGAGTAAGACTGGGAGAATCTGAAGGGAGTAAGGAAGCAAGGTTGGGGGAGAGACGAAGAGAGAGAGAAATAGAGAAAGAATGGAGAGTGGAAAAGAGAGGGTGAAAGAGAAAAAGAGAGAAAGTAATAAACAATGACTGAGAAGAGGGGGTGAGAGAGAATTAGAGGAATGGAGAGAGAGTTAGAGTGATGGATATAGGAAGAGAAACAGAGTAAAGAGAGAGAAAAGAGAGCAACAAAGAACGAGAGAGCAAGAGAGAGACACATAAAAGAAAGTGAGAGCCATAGTGAGAAATGAAAAGAGTGAGAAAGAGACAGACAGATGACAAGAGTAAGAGAGAGAGTGAGCAAGGGGAGATAAAGGTTGATAAGAAGAGAGAATGAAGAGAGAGGTTGTGAGAGAGGTAGAGAGAGCAAAAATGATTTAAGAGGAAGAAAGAGGAAGCGAGAGAGGAAGAGAGAGACGATAAGATAGTGAGTAATGTGGAGATAGGGTGGGAGAGTAAGAGAACGAGTGAGATGGAGAGAGGAAGAGAGGGAGATGGAGCGGGTGAGAGGGTGAGAGAATGAGATGGGGAGAGTGGGAGGGAGGGTAGCAGAGGGAGAGAATGAGAGAGAAAGAATGAGAAAGAAAGGATGAGACAGAGTTCGAGAATGAGAGAGGGGAAGTGAGAAAGAAATAGAGAAAAGTGAAGGTTAGACGAGAGAGAGCAGGATAATGGGAATGAGAGAGAGCGATAAAGAAAATGAGAGGGAGGGAGGGGTGAAAAAGTGAGTGCAAGGGGAGATAAAAGAGATGAGTGAGATAAGGAGAGAGAGGGAGAAAGTGAGGGAAGGAGGAATTGAAAGAGGGAGGGATCGAGGAGGAAAGAGAAATGTAAAATAGAAAATAAGAAATAATGAGATGGATATGAGTGGAGAGAGCAAGATGTGAGAGCATATGATAGAGAGTGGGAGGGAGGGAGAGTAGAGAGCGTGAGAGATAAAGGGAGAGAAAGAGTGAGTAAAGAAAGAGAAGAGACGGATATAGAAGAAAGGGCAATAGAGAGAGATAGAAAGGGTACAAAAAAGAGCAAAAAACCAAAGTTAGATGAAGAAGAGAGTGAGAGAGAGCAAGAGAGGGAGTGAAGGTAGGGACTGAAGAAAGAGTGAGGGAGAGAGAGTGAGAGAGGGTAAGACAAATATGGAGAGATATGGACAGAGAGGCAGGTGTAAAGCATGACAGAGAGAGTGACTGAATTAATGAAAGAGGGAGATAGGGAGAGATAAAGATAGTGAGAGATGGTTGGAGGGAAAGACTGTGTAAAATTAAAAGTTTGTGATGACAAAGAGTAATAGAGAGTGTGTGAGAGAGAAATAAAGAGCAATAGAAAATAAATAGTGATAAGGCATAACAGTAAAAAGTGCAGATAAGGGACGAAGTGAGAAAGAGGGAGATAGACGGAGGGAGGGGATATAAAAAGAGATTAAGTTGAAGAAAGAGGAGGATGAAGTGAAAGAGAGTGAGAGGGAGAGAGGGGGAGAGCGTTTGAGAGAGAGAGAAAGGAAGAGCGAGAGAGGAAGAGAGAGGGTTCGAGTGAAGGAAGCAAGAGTGAGGGAGATATTGAGAGAATGATTGAGAGAAGAAAATGGAGAGAGTAAATAGAAGAGAGTGAGATAAAATGAATATGGAATGAGAAAGAGTGAGGGAGTGAGGGAGTAAGAGGGAGAGAGAACTAAAGAGATAGGAAGAGGGGGCAAGGAAGGAAGAGAGTGTGAGAGAGAAATAGAAAGAAGAGAGAGCGGGAGAGAGGGAAAGAGTGAGTGAGCAAGAGAAGGAGCTTGAGAGTGGGAGATAAAAAGAGCAGGAGAAAGAGAGGGATGAAAGCAATGAAAGTGGGAGTGAGAGCTAGAGAGTAGAAATGAGGGATAAAGGGAGAGAACAAAGTGGGTAAAACAGAGAGTGGGAGACTAAAAGTTAGTGAATGTAAAGAGAGAGGGAGGGAGAGTGGAGTGAGAATGAGAGAGAAATGGAAATATAAGAGAGAGTAAAGGAAGATAGAGCAAGAGATATGGAGCAAGACAGAGCAAGAAAAGGGTTGAAGAAAGTGAAATATATATAGAGTGAGAGATGAAGATAGAGAGAGGAAAGAGAGAGGAAGGGAGAGATGTAGAGATAAATTGTGAGAGAAAGTAAGAAATAATGAGAGAGATGAGGATCAAAGCATGAGAAGAGAGAAGGAATGAAAGAGAGAGAGAGAGAGAATGGCATAACCAGCATCTAGAGGCAGTTCTCAGCCCTTTTAACTTCAAGATATCATCCAATGGAAGATACTTATGAAATAATCTCCAACAGAGAAAGGACAGAGATGGAGACAATAGCCTGGTCCAGATCTTCTCCCCCCAATTGGTGTCAGACCATGAAGTGAAGGAATTGTGTATCATGCTGTTAAAGGAATGTTTGTTAGATTGCTTCAACAAAATTTTATCAGGTTTAGTTGGTTCAATAGGGATGACAAGGATCTGCTGCACACTTTCCTCATCCAACACCTCTCTCAGAAGACTAACATTCCACTCTCTTCCCTCTTCTCTCTCATTATTTCTCACTTTCTATCACTTTTCTCTTTCCCTCCTCATCCCTCTTTCTCTCCCTCTCTCTCAAACCCTCTCCCTTAATCTCTCTCTTGCTTTCTCTTGTTCCTTCTCTCACTCACTCTCTCTTATTCTCCCTCTATCTCTCATCACTCCCTATTCTACTCTCTTTTCTTTTATGTATTTTTCTCTAAAGCTCTTTCTCTTGTTCACTCTTCCTCTCTTCCTAACACCCACCCTTCTCTTCTTCTCTCTCTCTTTCTACATCTCTTTATCCTAATCTCACTTCCCCTCTTTCTTCCTTCATATTTTTCTCTCTTTCTCTATTTTTCTTTCTTTTCTCTCCTTCTTTCACTTTAATTGCTCTCCCCTCTCTCTTTCCCCCTTTTTCACTTTTTCTCTTTCTCTCTCCTCTCACTCTCTTGCCTACTCTAATTCTCTCTCTCACCTCTCTTCTTTTGCCCTCCTTTTTATCAGTTTTCTTCTCTTAATCTCTCTCTGTTAGTGTTCTCTCTTTCTTTCTTTCCCACTCTCTCTCTCTCAGACATTCTCTTATTCTCTTCAACTTCCATCCCTCATCCTCACCCTCTCTGTAGATGTTTCTCTCTAACTCTCTTTATCTCACTCTTGTTCGCTCTCTCCCAGTATCTTTCTCTCTCTCTCTCTCTCTAACTCTATCCCTCACTCCCTTATTTTCTCTATCTCTTTTCCCTTACGCCCCTCCCTCCCTCCCTCCATCCCTCCCTCAGACCCACCTATCTCTTCTCAACTCTTCTATTCTCTCTCATTATCTCTCCCTCTCTTTATTGCTTTCTTGCTCCCTCCCTCATTCTTTCATGTCAATCACACTTACACGACCTCTCTTTCCCTCCTTCCCTTCCTCTCTCTTCCCATCTTTGTTATCCTCTCCATCTCTCTCCATCTCATTCTCTCTAGTTCCTTCTCTCACTCTCTCTTATTCTCTCTCACTTCCTTCTCACGTTCTAACTTCTCTTGCTCTCTCTGTAATGAATTCTAACTATTTTCTCTCTCTGCTCTCCCCTCCCTTTATCTCTTTTATATTTCTCCCACTCTTAATATTTCTCTCGTATTTTTCTCATTCTCTCTTCTTTCCCTTTGTCACCTTCACCCTTTAACAACCTCTCTCCACACTTTTACAAAGCCTCTCTCGTTTTCTCACTCTCTTGTTTGCTGTCCTTCGAAGTCTCTCTTTCTTTCTTTCTCGTTCTCCTTCTTTCCCTCTCTCTAGATTTCTCTATTGCTCTCTCTCTTTCTTCCTCCTCTCTTTCTCTTAAATTTGACTCACTCTTACAACTCTCTCCCTCTCTTTTTCCTCTCTCTTGCTCACTGATACTATCTCTTATATTACTACATATTCCCTCTTTGTTATCACTCTTTTCCTTTTTTATCCCCCACACACGCTCTCTCTCTTTCTCTCGCATCCTACCTCCATTTTCCTTAACAATCACTTACCCTCCCTCCCTCCCTTTCTCCATCCCCTCCATCTCCAACTTCACTAACTCAATCTCTCCCTCCCTCTCTCACACATTCTATTATTCTCTCTCCCTCTTTTCCGCTATCACTCTCTCTTTCTCTATTTTCCCTCACACTCTCTTCTCTCTCTATTTCTCTCTTTATGTCTCGTCCGCTCTTGTTCCCTCTCCTCTCAATCTCTCTCATGCCTCCCTCTCTCTATTTGAGAAGGAGGTAAGTCGACCAGCCTGTGTTTTAGTCCCTGGTTATCGGGTACTCCATGAAAAAAGATTCAGCTGCCCTCATATTTTCTATTTGCCACAGTAGCAGATCTCAATCTAACCAATCTTCCGCACTTGAGTTTCAGAAAACATTGTTCAACTATTTGACAACTTTCAAAAACCAAACTAGCGCCTCCCTATATATCGGATTCCTGGGCAGAGGCCTTTTGTGTCCCTTCCGGTAAAGAATTGGGGCCTCAGAATCACTAGACAATCTCACAAGATCTTCTCACTCTAACGCTCGCTTGAACTAAGTGAGGGAGAAAGAGTGAGAATGAAACTAAAGAGAGACGAAGAGGGAGTGAGAGAGAGATAGATAGAGAAAATGTGGGGGAGAGGGAGTGAATGAGTGAGTTCAAGAGGAGAGGGAAAGGGGAGTTAGATAAGGAGGGAGGTATACAAAGTGGGAAGGAGGGATTGAAAGAGGGATCGAAAAGTTTAGAGAGATGTATTAGCAAAAATAATAAATAATAAGATGGATATAAGAGGAGAAAGCAAGAAGTGAGATCAATTGAGAGAGAGTGTGCGAGGAGTAGTGAGAGATAGATGAAGAGAAAGAGTGATTAAAGAGAGAGAGGAGAGGGTGATAGAATTATGAGTAAGAGACAGATAGAGAGGGGGCAAATGAGAGCAAAGAAACAACAAAGAGAGATGAATAAGAGAGTGAGAGAGACCAAGAGAGGGAGTGAAGAAATGGATTGAAGATTGAGTGGGAGGGAGAGATGGAGATAAGTTAAGGCAAAAATAGAGTCAGAAAGAGTAAGGGAGAGAGTGAGCAAGTGAGAGTGAAACTGAAAAGAGAGAAAGAGGGAGTGAGAAAGGGAGAGTGTGTGAGAGACAAATAGAGAGAAGAGAGTGTGAAGAATAGAGAGCGTGAGAGGGAGAGAGAAAATAGAGTGAGGGAAGATATAGAGAGAGTGAGCGAGAGGGAAGGATGGGTAGAGAATGAGATTTTATAGAGGGACAGTGCGAATAAACCAGAAGAATGTGAGAGGGGGAGAGTTATAGTGTATCTGAGAGAGAGAAGGAGAGACAGAGAGGGCGAGAGAGGGATATGGGAAGGAAGTACGAGACAGGCGATAAAGGGAGAGAAAGATTGAGAGGAGGAAGAGAAGAGAGAGCAAAATAAGAGAGATTGAGTGAGAGAGAGAACGCAGAGCGAGAAAGAGTGAGGGAGAGAGGGAGTATGAGAAAGAGCGTGCGAGGGAGTGGTGGTGAGAGATAGAGGAAGAGAAAGAGTGATTAAAGAGAGAGAAGAGAGGATGATAGATAGATTATGAGCAAGAGAGATAGATAAGGGCAACTGAGAGCAAAGAAACAACAAAGAGAAATGAAAAGAAGAGAGAAAGAGAGAGAGAGAGAGAGAGAGAGAGCATAAGAGAGAGTGAAGAAAGGGATTGTAGATTGAGTGGAAGGGAGAGATGGAGATAAGGTAAGGGAAAAATAGAGTCAGAAAGTGAGGGAGAGAGGGTGTAAGTGAGAGTGAGCGAAGAGAGACAAATAGAGAGAAGAGAGTGAGAGGACAGAGAGAAGAGAGAGCAACATAAGAGAGAGTGAGTGAGAGAGCTAACGTAGAGCTAGAAAGAGTGAGGGAGGGAGAAATGGAAAGCGTGTGAGAGATGAATAGAGAGACAAAAGTGTGAAAGAATCGAGAATGTGAGAGAGTAAGAGATCGAGTGACCGAGAAGGGAGAAAGAAAGAGAAATATATGGAGAGGGAGAGAGAGAGAGAGAGAGAAAAAGAGAGAGAGAGAGAGAGAGAGAGAGATAATAAGGGAGTGTAAGAGGGAGGGAGAGAGAGAGAGTGGTAGTGAGGGATAACGGGAGGGTCAAATGTGAGAGATAGAAGAAACAGCGAGAGAGAGATAAATATAGATGGAATAGAGAGTGAGACAGAAAAGAAGGCAGTGGGGAGAAACAGAGAAGGGAGAGAGAGGAGAGAGTGAGAGAGAAAGAATAAGATAGTAAGAGAGAGTGAGATAGAGAGAATGAAATGGAGATAAAGAGAGAGAGAGAGAGAGAGATTGAGTGAGAGTGAGAGAGTGTATGAGTGTGTGAGATGGAGAGAGAAGAGTGAGCTGCATAAGGGAGACCTAGATAGGGCACGAATGAAAGAGTTAGAAAGATAGAAGGAGAGAGTAAAAGAGATCTAGAATGAAATAAAAGAAGAGGTTGAGGGAGAGAAGATGATATAAGAAAGGTAAAGAGAGAGAAGGAAAAGAGAGCAAAAAAGAAATTAAGAGAGTGAAAAGAGAGAGTGATAGAGGGTGAGAGAATGAAAGAGAGAGTGAGGAAGAGGCAAATGGAGAGGGAAGGAGGGAAGAGCGAGAGCGAGAAGAGAGAGAGAGAAAGAGTGGGGGATATATGGAGAGAAAGAGTGAAAGTAGAGATGGAGAAGAGTGAGTAATAAAAAGGAGATAAGGACAGAGAAGGAATAAATAATTAGAAAGGAGAGGGACGATTTAAGAGAGCGATATAGAGATGAAGAGTGTGGCTGAGAGAGTGGGAGCAAGACAGGGAGTAAGAGATAGAGGGAGCGTGTGTGGGTGAGTGAGTGTAATGGAAAAGAGCTTAATAGAAGTGAGAACAAGAAACACGGGGAATAAAGAGTGAAAAATAGAGAGGGAGGGAGTGAGAAAGATTGAAGTGATGGAGTAGTAGGTAGAGAGTGTTAGAGAAGTAGAGAGGAGAAAGAGTCAAGGAAGATGGAGCAAGAGATAGTGAGTTAAAGGAAAAGAGGGAGGGAAATAGGAGAATGAGAGGGGCAAAGGGGGATAAAGTAGGAGAAAGAGTGAGAGGAGAGAGGGAAGGAAACTAATAGAAAGATAGCGAGAGCACTCAAGACAGAGAGTAGAGAGTGAGAAAGAGAGGGAGAGGGAGTTAAGTGAGTGAAATTAAGAGAGAGAGTTGGAGCGAGAAAGAAGGAAAAAGAAATAAATAAATAGAGAGAGAAGAGAAAGTTAGGGAAGAGGGAACAAGAGAGAAAGGAAAAGCAAGAAAGAAATAGTAGAGGAAAATAATGACTAAGAAAGAGGGAAAAAATAAACAGGGAGACTGAGAGATATTTGAGAGAGGTAGAGAATATATATACATATAGATTATGAGATGCTTTAGAGAAGATGAGAGAGAGAGAGAGAGTAAGAAGGAGAGAGTTAGGAGAACGAGATAGAGGAGAGATAGGAGAAATAAAGAGGAGAGAGGGAGGAAAAAAAGCAAGAAGTAAATGCAGAGCAAGGGAAGAGACAAAAAGAGAGCAAGGGAACTTAAGAGATTGAGAGAGAGAAAAAGTGAAAGAAGGCATGAGGTTGAAATAAAAATAGGGATGACATCATGGTGAGCTTGGGGGATAGAGAGGAAGAGAGAGAGGTAGTGTGGTAGAGAGAGGAAGGAAGGGAAAAAGTTTGGATAGGGGAGAGGGGTGGGGGAGAGGTGGGAAAAGGATATAGAAGGAGGAGGGACTTAGAATCCATGCAAGTGAGAGAGAAAGTGGGTGAGTGAGAGAAGGAGAGAGACAAGAGCAAGGAGAAGGGAGAGAGGGGAAAATTAGAGAGAGAAGGTTAGTTAGAGAAACTTAAGGGGAGTGAGGAGGAAGAGAGGAGGATATAGAGCGAGAAAATGGAGAGAGATTGTGAATGAGAGAGGGAGGAAGAGAAGAGAGATAGAGAGCGAGAAAATGAAAGAGAGTGAGGGAGGGATCAAGAGAGATATATAGATAGAGAGGGAGAGAGTGAGAACAACAATAAGGAAAAGAGTGAGAGAGAGAGAGATAATTAGAGGAGATAGAGAGAGGAAGGGAGAGAGATATGGAGAGAGTGAGACAAGGAAGTGTTAGAAAATGTGATAAACAATGATCAAGAGAGAGGATTGGAGAGCAAGAGAGAGGGTTCTTGTGGGGGTTAAGGGAGAGAAAGTTTGACCAAAGAGATAGATTGTGTTTGTGTGAGGAAGAGAGTGAGGGAATACTTAAGAGAAAGAGTCAGAGAAGTGTGATCTTGAGAGAATGAAAGAGAGAGTGAGGGAGGGTTCCAAAGAGATATA
This sequence comes from Papilionanthe hookeriana x Papilionanthe teres, assembly GCA_022702705.1. Taxonomy (NCBI): domain Eukaryota; kingdom Viridiplantae; phylum Streptophyta; class Magnoliopsida; order Asparagales; family Orchidaceae; genus Papilionanthe; species Papilionanthe hookeriana x Papilionanthe teres. Next base: position 65,198,445 of record CM040432.1, on the reverse strand, counting down.
TAGATGAGAGGGAGAGTTGAGAATAAGTGTAAAGAAAAGAGAGTGAGAGATAAAAGTTACAAAGCAAGGGAGGGAGAGAGAAAGAAAGAAATAGAGATAGAGAGTGTGAGAGAATGTGAGAAACAATGAGAGAGAAGAGCGAGGGAGAGCGAGAGAGATAGTGCATGTAAAGGTTAGAGAGAGGCTAGAGAGTGAGTATGAAACTTAAGCGGGTGAGAGGGAGAGAGAGTGAGAGAGAGAGTGTATGAGTGTGCGTGAGAGCTCGAGCGAGAGTGTGAGTGAGATGGAGAGAGATGGATAAGCTACATAAGGGAGTCCTACAGAGGGCAGGAATGTGGGGGTGAGAAAGATGGAGAGAGAATGATATAGAGAATGAGAGTGGGATAATGAAAGAGATCTACAGAGAAAGAAGAAAAGAGAGTGAGAAATATGGGGATTAGATAAAGGTAGCAGAGGGAAGGAAGGGAGTGAGAAAGAGAGATAGAAGGAGGAGTGAGATGGATTAAGGAGAGAGCAATAGAAAGAAAGTGAAAGATAATGGAAAGGAAATATAGATAGAAGAGAGACCGATGGAAGATTTAGTAAGAGAGAGTGTGTGAGAGGTAAGGAGATAGGCATAATGGAATAATGGTGAGAAAGAGAGAGCAATAGAGAGAGACAGAGAGGGGAGATGTGGAAGGAGTGGAAGGGAGGGAGGGAGGAAGTAAAGAAGGGAGGGAGGGAGAGTAGAGAGAGAAAAAGATAGTGCGAGGGATGGAAGCAATAGAGAGGGATAGAGAGAGTGGAAAATAGAAAGAGAGAAAGAGAGAGCAACAAAGAAGAGAGAAAAAATGAGCATTTGATAGGAAAAGAGAATAGAGTTCAAGAAAGAGAGGGAGGGAGAGAATAACAAAGTGGGATAGAGAGAGAAGAGAAAGATTTAGCAATGGAGAGAGATGATAGAGTGCGAGGGAAAGAGAACGATTGTAAGAGAGAGTGGGATAGAGAATGAGAAATGGAGCTTAAGAGGGTGAGAGGGAGAGAGATTGAGAGAGTGTGTGTGAGAAATGTATGAGCTTGTGTGATAGCTTAAGAGAGAGAGTGTGAGATGGAGAGGAAGGGTGAGCTACATAAGGGAGACCTATGGAGAGCATGAATGAGAGAGTGAGAAAGATAAAGGGAGAGAAAGTGTGGTAAAGAGAACGAGAGTAGGACTATGAAAGTGATCTATAGAAAAGAGGAAAAGAGAGTGAGAGAGAGAAGAGGATATAAGAGAGGGAATGAGAGAGGGACAAGAGAGAAAAACTGATATTAGAAGAGTGGAAAGAGTGAGGTAAAGAGTTAAAGAATGAAAGTCATATTGAGCAAGGGAGCAAAAAAGATATTTAGGGATAGAGAGAGAGAGTGAGAACATGAGTAAAGAAAAGAGTGTGAGAGATTGGGGTGAGACGGAGGGAGGGAGGGAGAGAGTTAAAGAAGGAAGAAGGAAGGCAGGGAGAAAGAGGGAGAAAGTGAGAAACAATGAGAGTGAGAGAAGAGAGCGAGATTGAGCGAGTTAAAAATGGAGAAAGAGCGCGTGAGGGAACAATAGATGGAGCAAGAGAGAGAGTTAGGGAGGGAGTGTGAGAGGGAGGGAGGGAGGGAGGGAGGGAGGGAGGAAGGGAGTTAGCAATAGAGAAAGAGAGATAAGAGAGTGAGGGAGTAAGAGTGAGAGTGAAATTGAAGAGATTGAGGGAGTCAGGAAGGGATAGAGAGACAAAAAGAGAGAGATGGAAAATAATTGAGAGTGAGGAAAGAGAGGGCAAGAGAGAGAGGGAGCTAGAGAGAGAAATGAGGAGGGAGGGAGGGAGGGTAAGTAATAAACTAAAAGAGAGAAGTGGGGCTGAGAAGAAAAATAGATAGAATGAGAGGAAGGTGGAGAGAGATTGAGTGATGGATATAGGGAGATGAAGAGAGAAAACAGGGAGGAAGAGAGAGCAAGAGAGCAAGAAAGAAGAAGATATTAGAGAGTGAGAGACTTATTGAGAAATGGAGAGTTGCAGAGAAAGAGAGATAGAGGGCAAGAGTACAGAGAGAGAAAAGATAGACGAGGGAGAGTAAGAAAGTGAGAGAGAGAGAAAATAGATTAGAAGCAAGAGACAAAGTAAGAAAGAGGGAGAGTGAGAAAGAAAGTGATAGAGGGCAAATAACGAATAGAGTGAGAACGAGGGAGAGAGCAAGAGATAAAGAGAGGAGGGAGTGTGAGAGGGAGAGAGAGCTTGAATGATTTAAGGAGTGAGATGAAGAGAGAGAGAAAAGATAGTGAGCAAGATGGAGATAGGGAGAGACATTAAGAGAATGAATGAGAATGAGAGATGGAGAGAGGGAGATGGAGAGGGAGAGAGAGGAAGAGAGATTGAGATATAGAGAGTGGGGAGTGAGAAGTGGGAGAGAGAGGAGGGAGAGTGGATGAGGGAGAGTGAGAGGGAAATAGTGAGAAGACAAAGTGAGAGAAGAGAGGGAATGTGAGTGAGCAATGGAAAGAAAATATAGAGAGGGAGCGATATTGAGTTAGTTAGTGTAACAGCAGAGAGATAGAGATGAAGGGAGAAAGAAAGTGAAGGAGGGAGCGAAAGAGGGAGTGATTCAGATAGAGCGGGAGAGTAAGATAATGAGTGAAAAGGGCGGGAGAGTAAGATAATGAGTGGGAAGGAGATAAGGAGAGAGGGTGATAGGAGTGAGAGAGGGAGAATGAGGTAGAGAAACTGACATGAAGAGTGTGGGAGGGAGGGTAGCGGGGGGAGAGAATGAGAGAGTGTGAGAGAAAGGGAAGGAAGAGTAAGATAGAAATAAAAAAAAAGAAAATGAGATAAGAGAGAAGAAAAGAGGGGGATTGAGAGAGAATGATGGAGAAAAAAGTGGGAGGAAGGGAGATCTAGTGAGTGCAAGAGAAGAGAGAGAGGACGGAGATAGGAGAAAAGGAGAAAGAGTTTGAAGGAGGGTGTGAAAGAGGAAGGGACAATGGAGGAGAGACAGATGTGTGAGAGAAAATCATACATAATGAAATGGAGATAAGGGGCGAGGGTGAGATGTGAGAGCAACTGAAATAGAAGGATAGAGGGAGAAAACAAATGAGAGTGGGGTTAAGATGTGAGAAAGAGTGAGTAAAGAGAGAGAAAAGATGGTTATAATGAAAGAATAAGAGAGAGAGATAAGAGAGAGAGACAGAGAGGGGGCAAGAGCAAGAAAAGAAACAACAAAGAGATGAAATATACAATGAGAGAGAGTGAGAGAGGGAATAAGGATAGGGATTAAAGAATGAGCAGGAGGAGAGAGGTAGAGAGGGTAAGACATAAATAGAGAGAGAAGAGACACTCAGGGTAGATAGAACAAAAGAGATAGAGAGTGTGAAGGAGAGAGTGATAGAAAGTTGGCGAGAGAATAGAGTGTGAAAAAGATAAAGAGAGGGACTAGAGTGAGAGAGACAAAGAATGAATGATAAAAGGAGCAAGAGTGAGAGGGAGAGGGAGAGAGTTGGAGAGAGACTGCAAGAGAGAAAGATAGAGAGAAGTGAGTGAGGGAGTAAGAGTGAGAGTAATATTAAAGAGAGTGAGCAAGCGAGGAGGGGAGAGAGTGACAAGATGAGAGCGAAATAGATAAAGAATAGAAGGTAAGGAAAGAGAGGGAAAGAGAGAGGGAGCTAGAGAGAAAATAGAGCAAAATAAGGGGAGGGAGGGAAGGAATGAGAGAAATTAATAAACAATGTGAGAGAAGAGGGGTGAGAGATTAGAGAGAGAAAAGAAAGAGAGATTGATGGACATAGAGAGATCAAGAGTGAGTCAAGAGAGAAAAGAGAGCCAGAGACAGCCTGAGAGTGAGAGAAAGAAACATAAAAGAGAGTTAGACATAGTGAGAAAGGTACGGAGCGAGAAAGAGAGAGATAGACGATAAGTGTAAGGGAGAGAGTGAGAGGGGGAGATAGAGGGAGAGACTGAGAGAGATTGAAGAGAGAGAGGCAGTGACAAAGGGACCGAGAGAAAAAGATTTAAGAGAGAGATAGGAATTGATAGAGCGCAAAAGATAGTGAGCAATATTTGAGATAAGGAGGGAGATTAAGAGAATGTGTGAGAAGGAAAGAGAGGGAGATGGAGAGGGAGAGAGGGAGAGAGGAGGGAGATTGAGATAGGAGTGGGAGGTGTGAAGCAGAAGGGAGAGAATGATAAAGAAATGATGAGAGAGAGAATGGGAGAGGAAAAGTGAGAGAAATTGAGAAAAGAGTAAGTGAGAGAAGAGGGAGCAATGGAGAGGGAAAGAGAGAGAGCAATAGAGAAAAGGAGGGTGAGGGAGGAGTGAATTAGTGAGAACAACATAAGTGAGACAGTGGAGTACGGTGAGTAAGGTGAGAGAAACGAGGGTGATAGAAAAACGGAAATAGAGAGACATAGAGGTGGTAAAAGAGAGCAAGAAAGAAATCAAGAGAGATAAAATAGAGAGAGAAAGAGAGCAAAAGTGGGTTTGAAGAGTGAGTGGGAGGGAGAGAAGGAGAGAGGGTGAGACAGAAGTATAGGGAGAAGAAAGACTGAGGGAAGATAGATGAGGATAAAGAGTAAAGAGAGCAATGGAGATAGAAATATAGGGAAGAGAGACTGAGAAAGATAAAGAGAGGGAGATAGATTAATAGAGAAGAGGATCGAGAGTGAAGGGAGAAAGATGAAGCGAGAGAAAGAGAGGAGATATTGATCGAGAAAGAAAAAGATAGTGGAGAGAGTCAGATAGAGAGCAAAAAATGGAGCTAAAGAGGGTGAGCGAGAGAGATTGAGAAAGTGAAAGAGCGTATGAGTGTATGAGAGGGAGAGAAGTGCGAGCAACATACAAAAACCTAGAGAGGGTAATAATTAGGAAGTGAGAATGATAGAGGAAGAGAGTGAGAGATAAAGAGAACAAGAGTGGGAGAGAGTGAGAGATAAAGAGAACAAGAGTGGGAGAGAGTGAATGAGTTCTAGAGAAATAAAGGAAAAGAGAGTGAGGAAAAGAAGAGGATATAAGAAAGGGATTGAGAAAGACGGACAAATGAGAAGAGAAGTTATTAAGAGGGTGAAAATGGAGAAAAAGTGTGAGTTAGGAAGGGAGGAAGTGAAGAGAGAGATAGAGAGCATGAGAATGAAGGAGAAAATTAGGAAAGGAGCAAGAGAGATATATAGATGAGAGAAAAAGAGTGGGAACAAGAGTCATGAAAAGAGAGTGAGAGATAGAGGAGGCAGAGAGAGGGAAGGAGAGAGGGTGAGAGAAAGAGAGAGAGAAGTGTATGAGAATGTGAGAATTAATGAGATAGAAGATAGAGGATATGAGAAGGGTAATAGTTGGAGCGAGAGAGAGTACATGTGAGGAATAGTGGGAGAGAAAGATTGAGCAAAGAGAGAGATTGTGTGTGAGAGAGAGAGGAAGAGAGTGAGATAAACATTAGAGAAAGAGTTAGAGAAGTGTAAGCAACAAAGAAGAAAGGGAGAGGACAAATAGTGAGAATACGAGAGGAAGGGAGTATGAGAGAGAAAGAGAGTGAGAAAGAGAAAGTGAGGGAGGCAGGATAAAAAAATGAGAGAGAGAGAGTGATAGAAGATGGAGAGTGAGGGACAGCCAAAAAGGGAAAGTGGGAGAGAGCATGAGAAAGACAGATGAAGCGAGTGATGGAGTAAGAGTGAGAGTGAAATTAAAGAGAGTGAGGGAGCGAGGAGGAGAGAAAGTGATAAAGCGAGAGAGAAATAGAGAAAGAATACAGAGTGAGGTAAGAGATGGAAAGAGAAAGGGAGCTGGAGAGGAAAAGAGAGCAAAAAAGGAGGGAGGGAAGAAGGGAGGGAGGTAGGGAGATAAAGTAATGGAAATCAAAGAAAAAAGCGGGATGGGAGAGAGAAGAGAGAGAAGAGAGAGAAGAGAGAGAAGAGAGTGAAGAGAGAGAATGAGAGGAAGGAAAAGTTAGAGTGATTGATGAAGATAAAGAGTGAGTAAAGAGAGAGTACAAAGAGTAAGAGAGAGCTTGAGAGCTAGAGAAAGAAGCATAATAGAGAGTGAGACATAGTGAGAAAGGCAGGGAGCGAGAAAGAGAGATAGCGGGCAAGAATGAGAACCGAGGAGATAGATGGAGAGAGCTGGAGAGATTGAATCGAGATAGAAAGTGACAGAGGGGAGTGAAAGAAAGATTTAAGAGAGAAATAGGAAGCGAGAGAAAAAGATTCGAGCAAGATTGAAATAGGGAGGGAGATTAAGAGACCGAGTGAGAAGGAAAGGAGTGAGGAGATGGAGAGGAGTGAGATTGACATAAAGAGTGGGAGGGAGGGATGCGACAGGGGGAGAATAAGGGAGAAAGGATGAGAGTGAGTGAGAGAATGGGAGAGGAAGAGTGAGAGAGAAGTAGAGAAAAGAAAAAGTGAGAGGAGAGAGCAAGAGAGAGGGAGTGAGCTAGAGCAATAGAGAGAGGGAAGGGGAGGGAATCAATGAGTGAGTTCGATAGGAGAGAGAGAGAGAGAAGAGTAAAGTATGGAGAGAGTGTGAGAGACAAATAGAGAGAAAAGAGTGTGTGGGAATAGAGAGTGTGTGTGAGAGAGAAAAGATCGAATGAGGGAAGATATAGAGAGAGTGAGTGAAAGGGACAGAGGGGTAGAGAATGAGATTGTCTAGAGGGAGAGCAGGAGAATGTGAGAGGGGGAGAATGATAGTGTATCTGAGAGAGATAAGGGGAGACTGAGAGAGGGCAAGAGAGTGATGGGGGAAGGAAGCAAGAGACAGGGGAGAGAGGGAGAGAACGATTGAAGAGATTGAAGAGAGAGCAACATAAGTGAGAGTGAGTGAGAGAGAGCGAACATAGAGCTAGAAAGAGTGAGGGAGAGAGGGAGTAAGAGTGAGAGTGAAACTGAAGAGAGAGAATGAGGGAGGGACAAATGCAAAGAGTGTGAGAGATAATAGAGAGAAGAAAGTGTGAGAGAATAGAGAGCATGAGAGAGTGAGGAAAGAGATAATACGAGAGAGGTAGAGAATAAGTTAGTAGAGAAAAGTGTGAGAGAAGAGGAGCAAGAGAGAGGGAATGAGAGAGATAGAGAAAATGAGGGGGGAGAGGGAGAGAGGAGTTAGATAGGGAGGGAGGCATAAAGAGAGGGAAGTAGGGACTGAAAGAGGGAGGAATCAAGGAGGTAAGAGAGATGTATGAGAAAAAAATAATAAATAATGAGATGGATAAAAGGGGAGAGAGAAAGAAGTGAGAGCAATTGAAAGTGAGTGTGTAGGGGAGGGGGAGTGAGAGATTAAGGAAGAGAAAGAGTGAGTAAAGAGAGAGAAGAGATGGAGATAGAATTATGAGCAAGAGAAGGATAGAGAAGGGGCAAATGAGAGCAAAGAAACAACAAAAAGAGATGACAAAGAGAGTGAAAGAGAGAGCAAGAGAGGGAGTGAAGAGTGAGCGGAGGGAGAGATGGAGAGAGGGTAAGGAAGAAATAGAGAGAAAAGAGAGACTCATGGAAGGCAGATCAAAATATAATGAGTGAGAGGTAGAGAGAGGAAGATATAGAGGGTGATATGGAGGGAGATGGAGGGAGAGAGGGACTTATAGAATAAAGAGTAAGAGAGTGAATGAGGGAGTGCGAAAGAAAGATATATAAACAAAGCGGGAGAGAGTGAGAATAAGGTAAAGAGAGTGAAATATATGGAGACATGGAGAGGGTGAGGGTGGGAGTGAAAGGGAGGGGGGAGAAAGGAAGATATGTTTGAGAGAAGGTGAGAAATAATGAAAGCAAAGAGTAGAGAGAAAGAAAGATGGAGAGAGCTAAGAGTAGGATTGAAAGAGAGAGAGCAGTAATGAGAGAGGAAGACAGAGTGTGTGAGCGATAAAGTGAAAGAAAAAGAGAGAATAGAAGTCAGTATAAGAGAGAGAGATATATATAATAGAGAGTGTGAGAGAGTGCATGGGTTGTAAAGAGAAAGCAATAGAGATATAGAGAGACCTACTCCCTCTCTTTATCTCTTTCACACTCTTGATTTTGTCTTCTGCTTTCTCTTCCCCACTCCCTCTCTCTCTTTCATTCTCTCGCTCTTCCTCACTCTCTCTTCTTGTGTCTTTCACACTCCCCCACTCCCCTTAAGTTCCACTAACACACTTTCTCTCTCTAGCTTCCCCCTCTCAACTTTTTCCCTTGCTACTATCTCTCTCTCTCTCACTCTCACGAATACATTCTAACTCACCCATCTTTCTTTCTCCCTCTCCCACACCTCTCCCACTTTTATCCAGCCCCTTTACCTATCATCCTCTCTCTCTTTGCCATGCTTTCACCCTCGCTCTCCATGGCGTCCTCCCTACTGTTCTTTCAACCTCATACATTCTCACTTTTCTCTCTCTCTCAATCTCTTTATTATCTTCTTTCCTCTATTTTTGTCTCTTCCCTTGCTCTACATTTTCTTGTTGCTTTTATTTCTTCCTCTCTCCTATTTCTCTTTCTCCTTTCTCTGTCTCACTCCCTCTCTCACACTATCTCCTTCTCACTCTCCCTCCCTCTTGCTCTTCCTCTCTAGACCTTTCTCATAATCTACATGTATATATATTCTCTCTCTCTCTCTCAAAACATCTTTGTCATGCTATTTATTTTTCACCCACTCTCTCACTTGTTATATTCCTCTCCTATTTTGTTGTCTCATCTATTACTTTTTTTATGATGGTCTCTTGTCTCTAATTTTTTTACTCACTATCACCCACAAACATTCTCTCTTGCTTTCTTTCACTCCCTCTCACTTTCTCGCTCTTCCCTCAATATTTCTTCCCTCTTCCTTTCTCTCTCCTTCTCTATCTATTAAATTTCACTCTCACTTTCTCTCTTTAGTACCCTCTTTTATTTCTCTCTCTCAATCTCTCTCCCCCACTCTACCTCTCTATCACCATCTCCCTCTTTCTATCACTTTCTTCTCTCCCAATTTCTCTCTCACTCACTCTCTCTTTCTGTCACTCCTTCGCTTATTTCAACTTAGCTCACTCCCTTCTTTTCGCTTTCTAACTCTTTGTTATATCTCTTTCACTTACTCTTTGTACTGTTGCTCCATGTTCTCTAACTATTTCTCTTTGTCCATCCTCCTACTCTCTCCCCTCCCTCCCTCCCATTCTCACTTACACCTTCCTCTATCTCTCTCTCACACACTTCTCTCCCTCTCTCCCCCTTCCATCTCCCTCTCTCCCTTTATAACTCTTCTCTCTCACTTTTTATCATCCATTCTTTTGCTCTCCCTCTCCCATTCTCGCTCACTCCTCCTGCTCTAGCTTCCATCACTCTTTATTTCTCTCTCACACTATCTCTCCCTCTCATGCCACGTCTCCCTCTTCAATCTTTCTCACAACCTCCCTTTACCTCTCTATTTATTTCTCTTTACCACTCATGCACTCTCTTACACTCTCTGTTAAATCTTTCTTTCTCAGTCTTTTGCTCTATCTTATGTTGCCCTTTATTCTCTCTTTCTCTCACTCTATCCCTCGCTCTCTAGCTCTCCCTATCCCATTCTCTCCCTAACTCTCTCTCCCTCCATGCCTCACTTCCTTTCTATTGCTTCCATTCCTCCCAATGTCTGTATTGAGACAGAAATGGAGAGATTATGTGCCAAAAAGTGGGAAGACGAGAAAAAGAGAGATATAGAGAGGAGAGAGAAAAAAGAGAGGAGAGAAAGATTTTTAGAACAGTGAGCAATAATAGAGAAAGAAAAGCAAATAAATAATGAGAAAGAGAGAGGAAGGGAGCAAAGGAGGAATAAAGAGTGAGAGAGGTAAAAAGAAAGAAGGAGAGTGAGGGATGATATAGAAAGAGAGTGAGCAAGAGGGAGAATAAGAGAGTGAGAGAGAATGAGAGAGAGTGATGAAGAGTGAGAAGGGAAAGAGGGATAACGGGGAGGGTAAGTGGAGAGAGCTTAAGAGAGAGGGGGAAGGGACAGAAGTGAGATAAATAGAGAAAGAGAGAGTGAGAGAGAGAAAAAAATAGAAAGAAATAGATAAAGAACAGAGAGCGAGGTAAGAGAGAGAGAGAGAGAGGGAAAGAGACAGAAATAGAGAGCAAAATAAGGGAGGGTAGGGAAGTAGAGATAGATTGAGTGATGGATATAAGGAGGCAAAGAGAGAGAAAAGAGGAAGAGAGAGCAGTGAGCGAGAGAGATAAACATGATGGAGAGTGATAGACATAGTGAGAAAGGAAGAAAGGGAGAAAATGAGAGATAGAGGGAAAGGGAGTGAGAAGATAACAATAGATAGCGAGAGAGAAAGAGAGAGAACGAATAGAAAGTGAGAAATAGTAAAAAATGGAGAGAGTAGAAAGAGGGAGAGAGTGAGAGATTGAAGAGAGAGAGAGAGAGAGAGAGAGAGAGAGAGAATGAAAGATTTAAGAGGGACGGAGGGGAAGCAAGGGAGGAAACGATATTGAGCAAAATGGATATAGGGAGCCAAAGTGCAGTGGGTGGAGAGGGGGGAGAGAAGGAGAGAGATTGAGATAGTGAGTGTGGGTGGGTGAGAAGTGGGATGGAGAGAAGGAGAGAGATTGAGATAAAGAGAGTGGGAGGGTGAGAAGTGGGATGGAGTGAGGGGAGAGAAAGGATGAGGGAGATTTAGAGAGATATCAAGAGAAGAGAGGGGTAAAAGGAAAGAGATAAAGAGAGTGAGGGAGAGCATGAGTGGTAAAAAGAAAGAGATAGAGGGAGGCTGTGAGAGAGAAAAAGAGAGCAGAGAAAGTGAGAGAAGAAAGCAAGAGAGAGAAATGAGAGAGAGCAATGGAGAAAATGAGGGAAGGAGGGAGATTGATTAAGTGCAAGAGGATAGAGACAAGAGAGATAGTGGTAAAGGGAGAAAGAGATGGAAGGAGTGAGGGATTGAGATAGGGAGGGAGAGTAAGAGAATGAGTTAAATGTAGAGAATGAGAGAGGGAGATGGAGAGAGAGGGAGATGGAGAGAGAGGGGGGGAGATTAAGTAGAGAGAGTGGGAGGGATGGTAGCAGAGGGAGAGAGAGGGCGAGAGTAAGGGAGAGGAAAGGAGAGAGAGAAATATAGAAAAGTGAATTAAGAGAAAATAGAGCAAGAGAGGGAATGAGAGAGAGCGGTAGAGAAAAGAATGGGAGAAAGAGGGAGTGAACAAGTGAGTGTAAGCGGAGAGAGAGGAAAAGGAGAGGAAGGGAAGGATTGAAAGAGGGAGGTGTCGAGGAGGAAGGAGAGAAGTATGAGAAAAATTAATAAATAATGAGATGGATAAGAGGAGAAAGAGCAAGATGTTATAGCAATTGAGAGATAGTGTGTGAGGGAGGGAATGTTAGTGATAGATAGAGGGAGTGAAAGAGTAAGTAACGATAGGGAAAAGAAGTGATAGAAGAAAGTGCACGGGAGAGAGAAGTGAGGGGGCAAAAGTGAGCGTACAAATAACAAAGAGTGATGGAGTGAGAGAGAGAGAGAGAGAGAGAGAGCAAGAGAGGGAGTGAAGATAAGGATTGATGAGTGAGCAAAGGAAGACATGGAGAGATGGTAAGGCCAAAATCGACAGAGAAGAAAAACTCAGGGAAGATAGAGAAAAAGATAGTGAGTGAGAGGTAAATATAGGAGATATTAAGGGAAATATGGAGAGAGACGGAGGGAGAATAGACATAGCGAGAGATTGAATTAATGAAAGACAAAGAGAGGGAGGGAGGAAGAGAGGGAGGGAGGAAGAGAGTGAGAGATTATTAGAGAGAAATAATGAGTAAAGTGATAAGAGATTGATAAAAGAGAGCAAGAGACAGCGTGTTAAAGAGAGCAAGAAGAAAGCAATAGAGAAAGTAAAAGTAATAAAGCATAAATAGAGAAAAGAGTGAGTGAGGAAGAGAGTGATGGATAGAGGGAGTGAGCGGGATGGAAGAGAGTGGGAGTGAGAGAGGAAGAGAGAGTGAAGGAAGATATGGAGAGAATGTGAGAGAGATAGAGAGAGGGGGTACAAAATGAGAGTTAGTGAGAGAGAGAGGGGATGAATTGGAAGAGATTGAGAGGGAGAGAGGGGGAGAGTGTGTGTGAGAGAGAACGAGACAGCAAGAGAGGGAGAGAGAGGGAGGGAAGGAATTAAAGGAGTGGGGGAGAGTGGGAGAGAAAGATTGAGAGGAGAGAGAGGAGTGAGCACAGTAGAAGAGAGAGTAAGAGACGAAGAGTGAACATGGAGTAAGAAAGAGAGAGGGAATGAGGGAGTATGTGTGAGAGTGAAACTGAAGAGAAAGGAAGATGGAAAGAGAATGGGAGTGTGTGAGAGAAATGGAGAGAAGAGAGGGTGAGGGAAGAGAGTACAGGAGACTGGGAGAGGGTGAGCGAGCGGGAGAGAGAGAAAGAGACAGGGAGATAAGGAGAGCAGGAGAAAGAGAGGGATGAAGGGAGTGAAAGAGGGAGGCAGAGCGAGAGAGTGGCGGTGAGGGTTAAAGTGAGTGTGAAAAGAGAGAGAGATAGAAAAGTGTGCGAGAGAGAAATGAAAAGAGGTGGAATAGAGAGTGAGAGAGAGAGGAGAGTCTGAGTAAGAAAGAGAGATAGAAGGAGGTATTAAGAGGGCTTAAAGAGAGAGCAGAAAAGAGAAAAGAAGATAGAGTGGAAGGGACAGTGATTGAGAGAAGATCAAGAAAGTGTAAGTGAGTGAGCGGTAAAAGGTGAGGGAGAATAGGAGATTGTTGAGAGAGATAGCGAGACAGAGTAGGATAATGGGAGGGTGAGTGAGAGAGGAAGAGAAGAGATAAAATGAGAGAGGGAGGGATAGAAGTAAGAGAGAGAGAAGATAGGAAATGGGGGATGGAGTGACAAAATGTAAGAGAAAGAAAAGAGCAACAAAGGAGTGTGTAGAATAGAGTCTAAGTTATAAAAAGAGAATAGAAAGAGAGAGTAGGAGAATATAATAGAGAAGGGATAAAAAGAGAGAGAAAAAATGAAATGAAAACAAAGAGTGAGATAAGAAATGGAGCTAACGAGGGTGAGAGGGAGAGAGTGAGAAAGAGTGAGAGCGTGTATGAGTGTGTGCGATATAGAGAAAAGAGTGCACTACATGAGGGAGATCTTGAGGGCAAGATTGAGGGAGTGAGAAAGAGAGTGCAAGAGAGATAATAAGAGTTGGAATAGAGAGTGAGAGGGAGTAAGTGAGTGAGAAAGAGAGAAATAGTAATGAGAGGGTTTAAAGAGAGAGCAGGAAAGAGAGAGGAAATAGAGAGCTAGAGAGAGATATAAAGGGAGAGTGGGAGGTAGAGGGAGAGAGAATTTTGAAAGAGTGGTAGATAGTGTGAGTGAGAGAGAAGGGGGAGGTAGGGCGAGGGATGGGGAAGGAAGAGAGGAGAGAGAGTGTGTACGATAGAGAGCGAAAGAGTGAGAGGAGAGAGAGCAAGATAGAGAGAGAGAACATAGAGTGTAATTTAAGAGAGATAGGGAGGGGAGAGAAGAGAAAGCGAGAGAGACATAAAGATAGAAGAGAGAGTGAATGAAGAAAGAGCAAGAGAGCAAGAAAGGGAGCAGAAGAATGAGTAATAGATAGAGAGTGAGAGACATGAAGATAGAGAGAGGGATGAGGAAGGAAGGGAGTGAGGGAGAGCGAAGTGTGAGATATCAAATTAAGAAATAATTAGAGAGTGGTTAGGAGGAAAGAGATAAGAGAGAAGGATTGAAACAGAGGGAGAGAGGGAGAGGGGGGAGGGAGGGAGAGAGAGAGAGATAGAAGGAGAAAAAGAGTTGAGTAATGAGAAAAATGAAAGAGCGACATAAGAGAGAGAGGGAGCAATTGAGCAACAATGAAATGATGAAGGTGGAATAGTGAGTGAGAGAGAGGGGGAATAAGGGAGAGAGTGAGAGTGTGAGAGAGAGAAGGGAGAGAAAGTAAGAGAGGATATGTATAGAGGAAGTGAGAGATAAAGGGAGGGAGTGTAAGAGAGCATGTTAAGAAGAGAGAGTGAGGGAAATATGAGAACAAGAGGTAGAGAGAGAGATGATTACAAGTAGAGGGAGAGAGTTGGAAAGAAAAAGAGATGAGGGATGGATGGAGAGGGAGATGGAATGAGAGGTAGATAGAGGCAAAGTGGGAGAGAAAGTTAAAGGGAGAAAGAAGAGAGGGACAAGAGATATAGAGATAGAGATAAAGATAGATAGAGAGAGATGGAAAGAATGTAAGTAAAATGAGTGAGAAATAGAGAGCAAATAGAGAGGCGTGAGGAAAGAGAGATAGAGTGAGAGAGGGATGGAGAGATGGAGTGAGAAGGAGCGAATGACATAGTGAGAGAAGAGAGTGACATAACAGACACATAGAGAGAGCGCAAGAATGAAAGAGAGGTAGAGTAAGAGAAATATTGAGAGAATGAGAGAGGGATTGGAGGATAGAGGGAGAGAAAATTTCATAGAACGGAGAGGAATAAAATATATAGTAAGAAAGAGTGACAGAATAATGTGTGAAAAAGGTGCAAGATGGAAGGTGAAGAAGCAAATGAGTAAGAGAGAGAGGAGGGGAGTGATGGAGAGATGGAGAGAGGGAGAGCAGGGGAGGGAAAGAGGGAGAGAAAGAGAGAGGTCTTGTGTGTGAGAGATAGACAGAGGGAGAGAAGAGAGTGTGAGAGATAGTGCGAGGGGAAGAGAACACGAGAATGGGAGAGGGCGATAGAGTATGAGATAGAAAGAGAAAGACTAAAAGGAGAAGAGAACAAAGTAACATAAGAGAGTAAGATAGAGAGGAAGTGAGAGAGAGAGAATAGAGAGTGAGAAAGGGATAGAGAGGGAGTAAGAGTGAGATTTAAATTGAATAAATGGAGAAGGGACCAAGAAATAGAGACAAAAATAGAGAGAAAAGAGAGAGTAAGGGAGTAAGGAGAAGGTAAGAGAGACTAGAGTATGAGAGTGAGATAACAATTGAAAACGGAAGAGAGAGTAGAGATTGTGAATGAGATAAAGTAAGGGAGTAAGTGTGAAAGTGAACCTGAAGAAAGAAAGTTAAGGGTGCAAGAGATAATGATAGATGGAGCAAGAGAGTGAGGGTTTGGGAGGGAGGGAGGGAGTGAAACAGAGAGAGACTTTGGGAGGGAGGTATTGAAGAGAGAGCAGAAGGGAGAGAGGCTAAGGCAGAAATAGAGAGAGAAAAGAGATTCAGGGAAAATAGAGCAAATGATAGTGAGTGAAGGAGAGCGAGAGGGGGAGAGAGAGATAGTGAACAAATGAAAATGGGAGAGTGGGAGGGAGGAAGAGAGCGATAGATGGTTGGAGAGAAAGAGTGAGTAAATTGATAAGAGAGTAATGAAAGAGAGCAATAGAGAGTTTCTGTGAGAGAGAAAGAGAGAGAGAAATAGAGAAACAAATAGTGATAAAACATAAACAGAGAAAAGAGCGGAGAGGGTGAGAGTAAGAATGAGAGAGGTTACAAAGAGGTCAGAGGAATGGAAGAGAGTGGGAATGAGAGAGGAAGAGAGAGCGAAGGAAGAAATAGAGATAGAGTGAGAGAGATAGAGAGATGGGTAGAGAATGAGGCTTACTGGGAGAGAAAGGGGGTGAGCTGGATGAAAGTGAGAGGGAAGAAGGGGGAGAGTACGTGAGACACAAAAATAAGAGCGAGAAAGGGAGAGAGAGGGAGGTAGGGAATGAACATGGAAATTGGCGAGAGAGGGAGAGAAAATTGAGAGGAGAACGAGGAGAGAGAGCAATATAAGAGAGATTAAGAGATAGAGAAAACGAGGGATTAAGAATGAGAATGAAACCCAAGAGAGAGGAAGAGAAGCTATAAAGGAAGAGAGTGCGAGAGAAAAATAGAGAAAAAAGAAAGGAAAGAGTGAGTGGGAGAGAGGGAAAGAGCAAGCGAGCGAGCGATAGAGGAAGTAAGAGAGAGGGAGATAAGGAGAGCAGGAGGAAGAGAGGGATGAAGGGAGTGAAAGTGGGAGGGAGAGCGGGCGAGACTCAGTGAGGGATAAGGAAGCATCAAAAGATAATAAAATAGAGAGTGAGAGAGATAAATAGAGGTAGAATAGAGGTGAGAGAAGGAAGAGAGTGAGTGAGAAAGAGAGTTAGAAAGAGGTAGTGAGCAAGAAAGAGAAAGGAAGAGAGAGTGAGAAGAGAGACTAAGTGAAGATCAAGTAAGAGTGTGTGACGGAGAATGGGAGAATATAGAGTGAGGAAGGGAGCAACAAAGAGAGGGATAAAGGTAAGGAAAGGGAGGTATGTAGAGAAGTGATAGAATGAGAGAGGGAGGGATGGAAACAAGAGAGAGAGGAGAGAAAGAGTGAAAGACTAAGAGATAGTAAAGTAATAGAAAAGAGAGAAGAGAGAGCATTAATGTAGAGAGTAAAAGAGAGTATAAGATAGAAAAAAGAATAGAGAGCGAGAAAGTGAGAGTGAGAGAGCATAATAAAGATGGAGTGAGGGAGGGAGAGGAGAGAGTGATAGAGAAAAAGTAGAACTTTAATGCAGAGTGAGATAAAGAGTCAGAAAAGGAGCTAAAGAGGGTGAAAGGGAGAGAGATAAAGAGAGATTGAGAGAGTGTATGAGATGGAGAGAGAAGAGTGAGCTATACAAGGGAGACCTAGAGATGGCACGAATAAGGCTTTGGGAATGATAGAGGGAGAGCGTGAGAGTGAAGGAGATCCAAATAGAAAGAGGAAAAGAGAGTGAGAGAGAGAAGAGGATATAAAGAAGGTAAAGAAGGAGAGGTACAAGAGAGAAAAAAAAATACTAGGAGGGTAGGAAGGGAGAGAGAGTGTGAGCAGGAGTTGGAGGAATAGAAGAGAGAGATAGAGCAACAGAATGAAAGAGATTGTGCGGGAGGGATCAAGAGTAAGGAATGAAGAGTGAGACAAAGAGGAGATAGAGAGTGGGAGGTAGAGAGGTAGAGAGCGAGAGAAGGACGAGAGATTGTGAGAAATAAGTGAGAGGGATCAGGAGATATATAGGTTGGAGAGCGAGAGAGAGGGTGTGCATGTGTGTGAGAGATTGAAAGAGATTTAAAGAGGAAGAGGGAGAGAGTGTATGAGTGTGTGAGATGGAGAGAGAAGAGTGAGCTACATAAGGGAAACCTAGAGGTGCAAGATTGAAGGAGTGAGAAGGATAGAGGGAGAGAGTCAGACCGATAAAGAGAATAAGTGTGAGAGGGAGAAGGAGATCTAGAAAGAAAGACAAATAATCTCTTCCTTTCTCTCTCCATCCATCTTTCCCACTATCCCACTTTCTAACCCTCTCTCACTCTCACACACTTTCTATCTTTCCCTCTGTCTTTCCCCCCCTCGTTTTCTATTCCTCACTCGCTCTCTCATTCATTCTCTTACTTTTCCTCACACTCTCTGCCTCAATCATTCTCTTTCTTTTCCTCACTCCATATTCCTCTTTCATTATCTTCTTTCATTGCTTCTTCTCTTTTTGCTTCTCTCACTTTCACTACCTCTGTCACTCCTTCAATCTCTCTCACTCCCTCCCTCTCTTTATTTTTCACTCTATAATCCTTATAGTTCTTTCTCTCACTTCTATAACCCCTTTTTTCATTACACTCACTCACACACAAACACTCTCTCTTTCATTCTCTCTCTCATATGTGCTCTCATTATCTCTATTACTCCTTCTCTTTTGCTCTCATTCCTTACTCTTTCTTCATTCTCTCTTTTTTTGCTCTCTCTCTCTATTATATTTCATTCTAACTTTTACTCCCTCCCTCTCTCTCCTTCTTACTCTCTCTCATACTCTTTCTTTTGTTGATCACTATTCTCTCTCTTCTCTCACTCTCTCTTCCTTTATCCCCTTCTCTCATGCTCTCTCTCCTTCGTTCCCTCTCATGGAGTTCCCCTCAACCTTACCTTCTCTCTCTCCTTCATTCACCTCCTCACCCTCACTCTCTCCCTCTCACTCACTAACTCTTTCTCTATCTTCCCTTACTCTATTCTCTCTCTATTTCTCTTTCCCTCCCTCCATCACTCCCTTTCATATAAATCTCTCTCACTCTTTGTTGTCTGTATCTTACTATATATTATGTTGGTCTTTCTTCTCTGTCTTTTTCATACCCACTATGCCGACAAACATTCTCTCTTGCTCCCGCTCTTGCTTTCTTTCGCTCCTTCTCACTTCCTCTCTATTTCCACAAAATCTCTTCCCACTCCCTTTCTCTTTCCTTCTCTCTATTAAATTTCACTCTCACTCTCCCTCTCATTCTCACCCTCTTTTCTTTGTCTCTATATTCTCTCTCTCTCTCTCTCTCTCCCCCTCACTCTGCCTTTGTATATTCATTTTCCTCTTTATCTTACTCTCTTCTGTCCAAATTTCACTCTCAGTCACTCTCTTGATGTCGCTCCCTCCCTCTCTTCAACTTAACTCACTCCACTCCCTTCTTATATCTTTCTCACTCTTTATTATATATCTCTCATCCACTCTCTGTACTGCTACTCCATCTTCTCTCACTATTCCTCTCAGTTCATCCTCCCACTCTCCCTCTTTTATCTCCCTCCCTCACTCACACTTTCCTCCTCTCTATATTGCACTTTCTCTCCCTCTCTCCCTCCTTCCATCTCCCCGCTCCCTTTACAACTCCTCTCACACTCTTTATTATCCATTCTTTTGCTCCACCTCTCTCCCATTGTCACTCACTCTCTCTTGCTCTATCTTCTATGACTCTCTATCTCTCCCACACTCTCTCCCATTCTTGCTCCCTCTCTCTCTTCAATCATTCTCACTGCCTCATTCTATCTCTCCATTTCTTTTTATGACCACTCATGCTCTCTCTCACTCTCTCAATTATATCGTTCTCTATTAATCTCTATTTCTACCTCACCATTTCTCTTTATTTTTCTCTATATCTTCATTCTCTCTCTTTCACTCGCTCTCTCTTGGTCTCCCTCACTCCCACTCTCTTCCTCACTCCCTTGTTTTCTCTCTCTCTTTCTCTCTCTCTATCCCTACCTTCTCTCACTCTCTCTCTTTTCCCTTCCTCCTCTCTCTTTCTCCCTCCCTCCTTCCCTCCCACCTATCTCAACTATTATCTTCTCTCTCTCACACTCTCCCCATTCTTTATTTCTTTCTTGGTCTGTCTCACTCATTCTATCTTTCTTGCTCTCTCTCTCTCTCTCTCTCTCTCCTGTTCTTTCAAGTCACTCACACTTTCTCAACCTCTCTCTTCCCATCTATCTCACCCTCTCCATCTTTCTCCATGTCATTCTTTCTAGTTCCTTCTCTCACTCTCTCTTGTTCTCTTTCGCTCTCCTCTCACACTCTAACTTCTCTTGCTCTCTATATAATTCCATCTAACTATTTTCTCTCTCATTGCTCTCCCCTCCCTTTATCTCTTTTTATATCTCTCCTGCTCTTATTATATCTTTCTTCTTTTTCTCTGTCACTCTTCTTTCCCTTTGTCTCCTTCACTTCTTCACAATTTCTTACTCTCCCTCACCATTTCTTACCCTCTCTTTGCACTCCTTCCCTATCTCACTTTTTTTCTTTCTCTTTCTTCTTCCTTCCCTCTCTTCTGATTTTACTATTGCTCTCTCTCTTTCATCCTTCATGTCTTTCTCTTCAGTTTCGCTCACTCTTACTACTCTTTCCCTGTCTTTCTCGGTCTCTTTTGCTCGCTCATACTACCTCTTCGATTACTACATATTCCCTCTTTGTTCTAACTCTTTCTCCTTCTCTATCTCCCACACACTCTCTCTTGCATCCCACCCTCCCTCTTTCTTCTCAATCACTTACCCTCCTTCCATTCCTCCCTTCCTCCCTTTTTCCCTCCCTCTCATCCCCTCCATCTCCCACTTCACTTGCTCACTCTATCTCCCTCACTCATTATCTTATTCTCTCTCTCTCTTTTCTGCTATTACTCTCTTTCTTTATCTTCCTTCATGCTCTCTTCTCTCTCTTTTTCTCCCTCCATCTCTCTTCCTCTCTTGTTCCATCTCTCTTCAATCTCTCTCACTCCCTCCCTCTCTCTATTTTGACCATTTATTCTCTAATTGTTCTTGTTCTCTCTCCTATTGTTCCCTCTTTTATTACTCTCACTCACACGCACTTGCTCTCTCTTTCTCTCCTAGTCCTTCTCACTTTTTATCCCCTAGTCCTTTTCTCGCACATTCTCTCCCAGTCCCTCTTTTCATCTCTATATCACTCTCACTCTTAACATGTCCCTCTATCCTTCTTATTCTCTATCCTTTCTCTCTCTCCTAATATGTCTTCTATTATTGTCTCTTCACTCTCATTCATTTGACCCTTCCTCTCCATATACACCAACTCTTTCTCTCCCTCTCTCACTTTCCTCCTTCCCCTCTATATGTCTCCCTCTTTCTATCTCCCCCTCTCTCTTTCACATACTCTCTCACTGTTGCCCTCAACCTCTGCATACCCCTCCTCTCTCTTTTGATCTCTCTCACTCGTTCTCTTGCTTTCCATTCCTTTGTCCCTCTCACTAAACCTCTCTTGTCTTACTCTCACTTTTCCTACCCACCTTCCCATCTCTCTCTTTACCTCTCATTCATTCTCTTCTTCCTCTTTTCTCTCACTATCTCTTTCTCTCCATCTTTAGCTCTCTCTCACTGACTCTTCCTCTCACTGCCTTTCTCACTCTTCTCTCTTTCTCCCTCTCTATCTGTCACTTGACTCTCTTTCCTACTCTCACCAAGTTTATATTTTGTTGCTCTTCTCTCCCTATCATTTAGACTTGTGCTCTATCTCCCCCTGTTATTTCTCCCTACCAACCCTCTCTCTCCATGCCTCCTTCCCACTCTATACCCAACCATCTCTCCAAGTACTTCCCTTTTTTTTCTCTGTCTCTCTCTCTCTCCTTCTTTCACTCCATCATTTCCTACACCCCTTTATCTCATTCTCATATCTTCTCTTACTTTCTACCGCTCAATCTCTTGAGGTCACTTTCTTTCTCTTCCCCACTCTCTCTTTCCTCCATTTTTATTACTATTTTTCTCTATCTCCTATTTTTCTTGCATTTATCTCTCTATCTTGGTCTTTTTTCTCTACCACCTCCTCATCTCCGTCACACTATTTCTCATATTCTCTTACATTCTCCCTCTTTCACACTCTCCCTTTCTCTCCCACCCATTTCTTTCACACACAACCTCTATCTCTTCCTCTCTCTTGCTCACTCTCTCACACACACTCTCACTCTCTCTCTCCTTTTTCCCTCCCTCTCTCTCGAATTTAATCTCACTGCCTCACTCTCTCCTCCAAACTTTCCCTCTCTCCTCTTACCCTTTCTCTCCTTCCCTCCTCCCTCCATCTCTCCCTCTTTACTCACTCTTTCTCTCTCTCACTCTTACTCTCTCTCACTCCCTCACTCACTCTCTTTCAATTTTTCTCACATCTTCTCTCCCCTCAAATTCATCTCATTATTTCTTATTTTCTCTCATACATCTCTTTTTCCTCTCGATCCCTCCCATTCAAGAGGAGAGAGTTGTGAGATAGGGAGTGAGGTAGAAAGAGGGAGGGATGAGAGGAATTAGAGATGTATGAGAGAAAATAAGAAATAATGAGATGGATTTTAGGGGAGAGTGCAAGATGTGAGAAAATTGAGAGAGAGTGAGTGAGGGAGTGAGTGCGAGAGAAAGAGAAGAGTAAATAGAGAGAAGAGATGGTGATAGATGAAAGAGCAAGAGAGAGGACAGAGGGAGTGGAAGAGAGAGCAAGCAAATCATAAAGAGAGATGAAATAAAGTATGAGAGAGTGAGAAAGAGGGGAAGTGAACTAGAAATAATAGAGATAGAGGGAGGGAGTGAGAGGGATTGAAAATTTGAGAGAGTGAAAATTTGAGAAAGCTAGAGAGTGAAAATTTGAGAGAATGAGACAAAAATAGAAAGAGAAGAGAGGCACATAGAAGATAGAACAAATGTTTGGAAGTGAGAGGAGAGAGCGATATAGAGGAGAATATAGAGAGAGATAGAGGGGGGAAGGGAGATAGAGAGACAGAAGGCGGGAGGGAGAAAGAGGGAGGAAGGAAGAGACTGGTCGATGTAGAGAAAGAGTGAGCAATGAGATAGGAGGGAGTGATAAAAGAGAGCAAGAGAGAGTGTGTGAGAGAGTAAGTGAGAGGGAGAGAGTAAAAGAGAAAGAGAAGTGATAAGTCATAAATAGAGAAAATAACGAGGGAGAGAGAGAGTGAGAAAGAGGGAGAAACAGGGGAAGTGAGAGAAGAAGTGAGAGTAAGAGAGAAGAGAGAGTGAGGGGAGATAAAGACAGAGTGAGCGAGAGGGAGAGAGGGGGTGAGAATATGATTTTGGAGCAGGAATGAACCAGAAGAATGTGAGAGGGGAGAGCCATAGTGTGTCTAAGAGAGAGAAGGAGAGAGGGAGAGAGAGGCAAGGAAGGAAGGAACTAAAAGACAGGGGGACAGAGGGAGGGAAAATTATGAGGTGAGAGAGAAGAGGAAAAAATAAGTTGTAGTGTGTGTGAGAGAGTGAACATAAAGCAAAACAGAGTGAGGGAGAGAGGGAGTAAGAATGAGAGTGAAACTGAGCAGAGAGAATAAGGGAACAAGAAACGGAGAGTGTGTGAAAGACAAATAGAGAGAAAAGACTTTGAAGGAATAGAGAGCATGAGAAAGGGAGAGATTAGCGAGCGAGAGAGAGAGAGAGCAAGAAAATAAGAGACAATTGTGTGAGAGAGAGATATTAAGGGATTGAAAGAGGGAAGGAGAGCAAGAGAGAGGTGTTGAGGGATATTGCGAGAGTCAAATGTCAGAGACAGAAGAGTGAGTGAGAGAGGATAAAGAGAGATTGAATATAAAGAGGGAGAGATGGAGGTAGTCAGGGAGAATGAGAGACAGAAGGAGGAAGTGAGAGGGTTTAATGAGAAAGTGAATGGGAGAGGGAGTTAGAAGAGAAGCTGACTGAGTAAGATTAGTGAGAGAGGAGTAAAGAGAGTGGAAGAATGGGAGAATGGTGAGAGAGTGGGAGTAAGAGACGTTGATATCGAGGGAGAGGGAGGGAGGGAGGGAGAGAAGAGAGAGATAGAGAGAGCGAGGGATGGAAATAAGAGGGGGGAGAGAGAGATTGAGGGAGGAAGAGAGTGACAGATGGCTGGAGAGAAAGAGTGAGTAAAGTGATAAGAGAGTATTGAAAGAGAGCAATATAGAGTGTGTGTGAGAGGGAAAGAGAGAGACAAATAGAGAATGAAATAGTGATAAAGCATAAAAAGAGAAAAGAGTGAGAGATGGAAAGAGTGAGAATGAGAGACGCTGACGAAGGGAGCCAGAGGAATGGAAGAGAGGTTAATGAGAGAGGAAGAGAGAGTGAGAAAGAAGAGAAAGTGAAGGAAGAAATAGAGATGGAGAGATGGGTAGAAAATGATGCTTTATGGGAGAGAGAGGGGGTAAAATGGAAGAGAGTGAGAGGGAGAGAGGGAGAGAGGGAGAGAGGGGGATAGTGCGTGAGAAAGAGAAATAAGAGCGAGAAAGGGAGAGAGAGGGAGGTAGGGAAAGAAACAAGAATGTTGAGGTGAGAGGGCGAGAAGATTGAGAGGAGAGCAAGGAGAGAGAGCAATAGAAGAGAGAGTAAGAGAGAGAGTGCACATGGAGTGAGAAAGAGAGATTGAAGGAGGGAGTAAGAGTGAGAGTGAAACCAAAGAGAGAGGAAGAGAAGCTATAAAGGGAGAGAGTGCAATAGAGAAATAGAGGGAAGAGTGAGTGGAAGAGAGGGAAAGAGCGAGCAAGCGAGAGAGGGAGTAAGAGAGAGGGAGATAAGGAATGCAGGGGAAAGAGAGGGATAAAGGGAGTGAAAGTGGGAGGGAGAGCGAGGAGACTCAGTGAGGGATAAAAGGAGCATCAAAAGAGAATAGAACAGAGAGTGAGAAAGAAATATAAAGAGTTGGAATAGAGAGTGAGAGAGAGGAAGAGAGTGAATGAGAAAGAGAGATAAAATGAGGCAGTGAGAGGATTTAAAGAGCTAGCAATAAAGAGAAAGGAAGAGAGAGTGAAAAGAGAGACTAACAGAAGATTGAGTAAGAGTGAGTGAGAGTTATGAGATGAGGGAGAATGAGAGAATAAAGAGTGAGGGAGGGAGTAAGAAAGAGAAGGATAAAGTTAATGAAATGAGGGAGGAAAAGAAGTGAGAAAATGAGAGATAGAGGGATGGAAACAAGAGAGAGAGGAGCGAGTGGGAGATCAAGTGATAGAAAAGTAATAGAAAATAGAAAAGAGAGAGCAACAAGGTAGAGTGTAAAAGAGCATAAGATAGAAAAAGTGAATAAAGAGTGAGAGAGAGAGATTGAGAGAGCATAATAGAGAGTGGAAAAAGCAAAACAGTAATAGAGAGTGAGATAAAGAGCGTGAAATTAAGCTAATGAGGGTGAGAGGGAGAAAGAATAACAGAGATTGAGAGAGTGTATGAGCATATGAGATGGAGAGAGAAGAGTGAGATACACAAGGGAGACTTAGAGGGGGCACGAATGAGGCATTGGGAATGGTAGAGGATAGAGTGAGAGAGTTAAAGAGTACAGTAGTGAGAGAGTGAAGGAGAACCAGAGAGAAAGAGGAAAAGAAAGTGAGGGGGAGAAGAGGATATAAAGAAGGGAATGAGAGAGTGGGACAAGAGAAAAAAAAAGATACTAGGAGGATGGGAAGCAAGAGAGACTGGGAGCACGGGTTGGAGGAAGAGAAAAGAGAGATAGAGAGTGAGAGAATAAAAGAGATAGTGAGGGAGGGATCAAGAGAGATTTTTAGATAGCGAGGGAGAGATTGAGAGCAAGTAAGGCAAGGAAAGTGAGACAAAGAGGAGATAGAGAGAGGGCGAGACCGAGAGAAGTGTGAGAGAATGTGAGAAATAATGAGAAAAAGTGAGAGGGATTGGGAGAGATAAAAGTTGGAGAGCGAGAGAGAGGGTGTACATCAGTGTGAGAAAGTGAAAGAGATTTAAAGAGAAGAGGGAGAGCGATTGAGAGAGGGAGAGAGTGTATGAGTGTGTGAGAAGGAAAGAGAAGAGTGAGCTACATAATGGACACCTAGAGAGGGCATGATTGAGGGAGTGAGAAAGATGGAGGAAGAGAGTGAGACTGATAAAGAGAACAAATGTGAGAGGGAGAAGGAGACTTATAGAGAAAGACAAATAATCTCTTCCTTTCTCTCTCCATCCATCATTCCCTCTCTCCCACTTTCTAACCCTCACTCACTCTCACACATTCTCTTTCCCTCCCTCAATCTCTCTCTCTCTCTTATCCTTCCCCTCTCTCTTTTCCTCCCCATCATTTTCTATTCCCCACTCCCTCTCTTTCATTTAATTTCTTTCCCTCACACCCTCTTTCACTCTTTTTCTTCCTCACTTCTTGTTCTTCTTTCATTATCTTTCTTTATTCTTTCTTCTCCTTCTACTTCTCTCACTTCATCTACCTCTGTCACTCCTCTCGTCAAACTCTCTAACTCCATCCCTCTCTCATATTTTCAATCTCTCTCACTCCCTGCCTTTCTTCTATAACCCCTTTTTAATTACACTCACTCACACACAAGCACTCTCTCTTTCACTCTCTCTCTCTCTCAAACCCACTCTCATTGTCTCTCTTACTTCTTCTCTTTTGCTCTCCTTCCTTAATCTTTTATTTCTCTCTCTTTTTTGCTCTCTCTCTCTATTCTATTTCATTCTAAATTTTACTCCCTACCTCTCTCTCTTTCTAACTCTTTATTCTCTTATGCTTTTTCTTTTCTTGATCACTCTTCTATCCCTCTCACTCTTCCTTCGTCTATCCTCTTCACTCTTGTTCTTTCTCACTCCTTCCCCCCTCTCTCTCTCTCACACAAACAGACTCTCTTTCTCTACATCTATCCCTCTCATGAACTTCCCCTCAACCTTTCTATCTCTCTCTCATTCATTCTCCTCTAACCCTCCCTCTCTCCCTCTCACTCAATCCCTCTTTCTCTATCTTCCACCACTCTATTCTCTCTCTATTTCTCTCTCCCTCCCTCCATCACTCTCTCTCTTTCTCACTCTTTGTTGTCTATCTCTTACTTTCTATTTTGTTGCACTCTCTTCTCTCTCTCCCTTGCTCTCCCTCTCCCTCTCACTCTCTATTCCAACTTCATTATTGCATTGTTGCTCAGTTCATCTCTTTTATGTCGCTTATTCATTTCTCTCATTACTTAACTCTTTTTCTCCCTCCCTCCCTCCCTCCCTCCCTCCCTCTCTCCCTCTCTTTCAATCCTTTTCTCCTCTTCTCTCTCTAATTATTTCTTTATTTTGCTCATACTTCTCTCCCTGCACTCCCTTCCTGCCTCTTCTCTCTCTCTTTATCTTCATATCTTTGACTATCTATCTATTTCTCATTATTCTGCTCCCTTTCTTACTCTCTTGCTCTTTCTTCCTTCACTCTCTCTTCTTCTCTATTTCTTTCTCACTCTCTATCATCTCTCCCTCCCTATCAATCTTTAATTACACTCTCTCTTACTCACTCACTGTTCTCTCTTTATCTTACTCTCTCTCGTCTCACTCTTTCACACTCTATCCTCCAGACACTCTCTCTCCTCCTCTCTTGTTGCCTTCCCTCCCTCGTCCCTACCTCCCCCCACTCTCTCACACACTCTATCTTCCACTCTTCCACACTCTCTCACCCTCGACCTCCCACTCTCCCTTTCCATCTCTCTCTAGCTCTCTATTTCCTCTCTTTCTTACTCTCTCTTTAAACCCCTCCATCTTTCTCTATTTCTCACTCAATTTCTTCCTCTCTCTCACTCTCTACTCTATCACTTTTTATCTCTCTTGCTCTCTCTTTCTCACTCCTTTAATCTTGCTCTTGCTAGGTCTCCCTCAAGTAGCGAACTCTTCTCTCTCCATTTCACACACTCATACACACTCTTCTTCTTTCTCAAATTCTCTCCCTCTCACCCTCATTAGCTCCATTTCTCACTCTCTATCTCACTCTTTGTTACCATTTTATTTTTTATCTCTCACTCTTTTTATCACTTCTCTGTTATATTCCCTCACTCTCTCTCTTTCTCACACTTAATACTCTTTTTATATCTTATACTCTCTTTTACACACTCTTGTGTTGCTCTCTCTTCATTTATTTCTCTTACATTAGGTCACTCTGTCCCCACTTCCTCTCTCCTCTCTCTTGCTTCTATCCCTCCCTCTCTCATTTTATCTATTCTCTTCCTCCGTCCCTCTCAGTCCCATTATCGCTCTTCTTCTCCCTCTCTCTAAACAATATCCTATTCTCCCTCACATTTTACACCTCACTCACTTACTCTTGCTTGATCGTCCCTCAGTCTCTCTTCTCACTCAATTTCCCTCCACTCTCTCTTCATTTCTTCTTCCTGCTCTCTCTTTAAACCCTCTCAATAACTCATTCTATCTTTCTTTCTTACTCACACTCTCCTCTCTCACTCTCAGTTCCACTTTTTGTCATCTCTCTTACCGGCTCTTCTATCTCTCTCTTTTCACACTCACTTTAACCTTCACCGCCACTCTCTCGCTCTCCCTCCATCTTTCACTCCCTTCATCCCTCTCTTTCTCCTGCTTTCCCTCCCTCTTTCACTCATTTCTTCCTTGTCTCTTATTCTTCTTTTGCTCGTTCACCCTCTCCCTCTCTTCTGCACTCTCTTCCCTCAATGTCACTTCCATTTTTTTCTCTCTCACACTGTCTCCCTTTCTCGTCTCCTCTTCCTATCACTTCAGTTTCGCTCTCATACTTACTCCCTCATTCCATATCTCTTTCTCGCTCCATGTTCACTTTATGTCACTTTCTCTTCTGTTATGCTCGCTCCTCTCTCTCCTCTAAATCTCTCCCCCACTCCTTTCATTCATTCCCTCCCTCTCCATCCCTCTCTAGCTCTATCTTTCTCTCTCACACACACTCTCCCCCTCTCTCCCTCTGACTCTCTTCCAATTCATCCCCCTCTCTCTCCCACTAAATCTCATTTTGTACCCCCTATCAAGATCTTCCTTCACTCTTCCATCCCTCTCTCGCTCCCACTCTTTTCCATCCCTCTCACTCCCTCTGTCCATCTCTCTCCTCCTCACTCACTCATTTCTCTATTTATGCTTTATCAATTTTTCTTTTATATTGCTCTCTTCTTGCTATCATTAACACTCTCTTTTTCTCTTTTTTATCACTCTTTTATCACTTTACTCAGTTTTTCTCTGTCCTCCCCCTCTCTCCCTCTTTCATTAGTTCAATCTCTTACTATGTCTTCTCTCCCTCCCTCACTTTCCATATTTCCCTCAATTACTCCCTCTATCTACCTCTCACTCACTATCTTTTGTTCTATCTTCTCTGAGTCTTTCTTCTCTCTCGATTTTTGCCTTACCCTCTTTCCTCCTCTCTCTTCGCTCACTCTTCAATCCCTATCTTAACTCCCTCTCTTGCTCTCTCTCTCACACTAAATCAATTCATCTCTCTTTATTATTTGTATGCTCACTTTTGCCCCTTGCTATCGCTCTCTCTTAATCTTTCTTCTATCTCCCTCTCTTTACTCAGTCTTTCTCTCCCTCTATCTATCACAATCTCTCTCACACTCCCTCCCTTACAAACTATCTCTCAATTGCTCTCACATCTTGTTCTCTCTCCTCATATAAATCTCACTATTTACTATTTTCATTCATACATCTCTCATTCATCCTCAATACCTTCCTGTTTCAATCCATCTCTCCCTCTCTTTCTTCCTTTCTCTCTCCTCTTGCACTCACCGGTTTACTTCCTCACTCTCCCTCTCTTTTTCTCTATTGCTCTCTCTCATTCGACATCTCTGCTCTCTTTTCTCACTTTTACTTTTCTATATTTATCTCTCATTCTCTCTTTCCACTCTCTCGCCCTATCTCCCATTTTGTCTCTGTCATTCTCTTCCACTTCTACCCTCTCTCCCATGCTCTCAATCTCAATCTTTCTCCTTCTCTCCTTCTCCATCTCCCTCTCTCCTTCTCTCCTTTTAACTAATTCTCTTACTCTCACACCCTATCTCAATCCCTCCCTCCTTCCCTCTCCTTCTCCCTTTTCCCTATCTCTCTTCTCACTCTGCTTTTGCACTCAATCAAACTTCCTTCTTCCCTCTCATGTTCTCCAACGCTTTCTTCCATTTCTCTCTTTTGCTCTCTCTTCTCTCACTTTCTTTTCTCTTTATTTCTCTCTAACAGCCTCCCTTTGTCTCTCTATCTTATTTTTACCACTCATGCTCTCCCTCACTCTCTCTATTTCTTTCATTTTATCCCCTCTTGTCACTCTCCCTCAACCTTTCTCTCCCCTCTCCACCCACTATCCTCTTGCTCCCTATCTCCTTCTTCCTAAATATCATTTCCCCTCTCACTTCCCCTCCCTCCCTCTTAAATTTTTCATGCTCTCTTTCTCACACACTCTCTTCAATCTCTCACTCTCTTCCTTTATCTCTTCCATTCTCACTCGCTCCCTTACACTTGCCCTCTATCTCTCTCTTCCTCACTCTCCCTTTCTTACTATTTCTCTCACTCTATTCTTTTTTTCTCTCTCTCTCTTTCTTGCTATCTCATGCTATCTTCTCACCCTCTTTTGCTTTCCCTCTATCTTTCTCTTTCTCCCTCTCTTCATTTCTCACAGTCTCTCACTCTCCATTATATTTCTCTCTCTCGCTCGTTGCTCTCTTCCTCTCTTTTCTCTATCTTTGTTTCCCAATATCCATCACTCAATCTCTCTCTACCTTCCTCTAATTCTCAATCTCTTTGCTTTCTCACCACTCTTCAATCTTATTGTCTATTACTTCCCCTCCCTCCCTTATTTCACTGCTTATTTCTCTCTCTTTCCCTCTCTTACCTCACTATCTATTCTTTCTATGTTCTTTCTCTTTTTGTCTCTCTCATCATGGCTCCCTCACTCTCTTTAATTTAACTCTCACTCTTACTCTCAATCTCTTCTATCTCTCTTTCCATATTGCTCCTCTCACCCTTTCTCTCTCCCTCTGTCTCTCCTGCTCCATCTATCATCTCTCTTATTCCCTTTCTCTTACTCTCTCTTCCCCGATTTTCTTTCTTCAGCTTCACTCTCACTCTTACTCTCTCTCTTAATCTCTTCAAAATCTCTATTCTCTCTTCCTATTTCTATCACCATCTTGTTCTCACTCTCTATTCTCCCTTTCTCTATTTATCTCACATCCCTCCCTCCCCCCTCTCTGTCAAGCTCTTTCCACTTGTCCTCCCTAGCTCTCCCTCTTTCTCTTCTCACTCTTCATAGCTCTCTCTCATTCTAATATTCTCCCTCTCGCTCAATCTCTCTTTCATTATCCTCCCTCACACTCCTTCTCTCCCTTTATCTCTCTTACTCTCTCTTCCTCCTTTGCTCCCTTCCTCTCTCTTTCTCACTATTTATTTGCTTTCTCTTTCTCTATTATTGCTCATTCTTCTCTAAGTTTTTCTCTTCTATTTCTCTTTCTCCTCTCTTTGTCCCTTTCTCTCTTCTGCCCTCTTTCTCACAAACAATCTCTCCATTTCTCTCTCCATCCAGACACTGGAAGGGATGGAAGTAATAGAGAGTAAGTGGGGGATAGAGGGAGAAAAGTCTTAGGAAGAGAATGGGAGAGAGGGGAGCTAGAGAGAGAGCGAGGGTTAGAGGATAGAAAGAAAGAGAATAAAGGGCAACGTAAGAGAGCAAAAGAATGAGAAAGAGAGATTTAAGATGAGAGTGTAAGAGAGCGCATGAGTGGTAAAGAGAAAGAAATAGAGAGATAAAGGAAGGTCGTGAGGAAGATTGAAGAGGGAGAGGGAGCAAGAGAGAGAGTGATAGTGTGAGAGCTATAGCAAGAGAGAATGAGTGAGAAGGGTAAAGATAGGGAGAGCAAAAGATTGGATCATAAAGAGTGAGAGAGGAGTTTAAAGGGAGACAGGGAGAGAAGTGTGAGATAGAGAGAGAGGAAAGCGTAAGTGAGAATGGGAGGGAGGGAGGGGGGAGGGAGAGGAGCGAGAGAGTGGGAGGATGGACGAAGAGAAATAGTTAGAGATGATGGAGTAGCAGTACAGAGAGTAAGTGAGAGAGAGATACCAAAGAGTGAGAAAGAGAGAAGAAGGGAGTGAGCTAAGTTGAAGTGACAGGAGTGACAGAAGGACAAAGTGAATGTGAGAGAAATTGAGAGCGAAGAGAGTGATAGAAATAGGGAGACGTGATAGAGAGGTAGAGCGGGGGGAGAGAGATTGAGAAAGAGAGACAAAAAAAGAGAGTGAAAAAGAGAGCAAGTAAGAGTGAGTGAAATTTAATTGAGAGGGAAGGAGAGAGAAAGGAAGAGGGAAGAGAGAGGAAATGTGAGGGAGTGAAAGAAAGCAAGAGAGGGAGCAAGAGAGAATGTTTATGGGTGCTAGTGAATGAAATCAGAGACGAGAAACTATCACAATAAAATTAAGAGAGACAAAAAATAGGAGAGGAATATAACAAGTGAGAGAGTGGGAGAAAAATAATTAGGGAGACATATTTTGAGAGAGGGAGAGAAAATATATACGTATAGATTATGAGAAAGGTCTAGAGAAGGAGAGAGAGGGAGGGAGAGTGAGAAAGAGATAATGTGGGAGAGGGAGTGAGAGAGAAGGGAGAGAAAGAGAAAGAGGAGAGAGGGAGGAAGAAATGCAAGAAGAAAATGTAGAGCAAGGTATGAGACAAAAAGAGATCAAAGATGGGAACAAAAGAGATTGAGAGAGAGAAAAAGTGAGAGAAGGTATGAATGAGGTTGAAAGAACAATACATAGGATGTCATGGAGAGCTAGGGGCATGAAGAGAAAGATAGAGAAAAAGAGAGGGAGAAAGCGTAGCAGAGAGAGAGGAAGGGAGGGAGAGGGGGCTGGATAAAAGTAGGAGAGGGGTGGGAGAAGTGTGGGAGAGGGAGAAAGAAAGAGTGGGAAGTTAAAGTGGGATTGGGGGATGGGGAGGGAAAGAGGGGGATATGGAGAGAGATTGAGATAGAGAGAGTGGGAGGGAAGACATCAGAGGTAGAGAATGAGAGAGAAAAGATGAGAGATAGCAAATTAACAAAAAGTGGAAGTGAGAGAAGAGACAACAAGAGAGGGAATTAGAGAGAGTGAAAGAGAAAACGAGTGGGAGGGAGAGTGTGTGAATGAGTTAGTACAAGCGGAGAGAGAGAGGAGTGACATAGGGAGAGAGTGAAGGAGGGATTGAAAGAGAGAGGGATTGAGGAGGAAAGGGAGATGTTTGAAAGAAAATAATAAATAATAAGATAGACATAATGGGAGAGCACAAGATATAATAGCAATCGAGAGAGAGCATGTGGGAGAGAGAGTGAGAGAGAGTGAGAGAGAGAGGGAGAGAAAGAGTAAGTAAAGCTAGAAAAGAGAGGGAGATAGAAGAAAGTGCAAGAGAGAGACATAGAGGGACAAAAGAGAGCAAATAAACAACATATAGAGATTAAATATAGAGTGAGAGTTCTGAATTGAAGAGTGAGCAGGAGGGAGAGAGGTAAGGCTACTTAGAGAGAAGAGAGAATCAGAGAATATCGAGCAAAAGATATTAAGTGTGGGGTAGAGGGAGGAGATATAGATGGAGATATGGGAGAGAGGGACAGAGAGGGAGATAGAAGAGTGAGCTACAAAAGGGAGACCTAGAGAGTGCACGAATGAGTGATGTTCCCTCTCTCTCACCATTATCTAGCTCTTTCCCTCTCTTTACCCCTCACTCGCTTACTGTTACTCTCCCGCAGACTCGTTTCTTACACTCTCTCCCTTTCACTCTCCCTCACTTTCTATTTCCTACACTCTCCTTAGACCCTCTCACTTCCTCCTATCTTTCTTTTTCCCTAACTACCTCCATCTCCCTCTCACTCTCTATTTCACTTCACTTTATCTCTCTCCCTCCTATGTCACACTCTCTCTCAATTGTTCTCACATCTTACTCTCTCTCCTCATGTCCATCTCATTATTTATAATTTTCTCTCACACGTCTCTCTTTCTACCTCAATCTCTCCCTTTTTCAATCCAGCTTCCCTCTCTTCCTTCCTCTCCCTATCTCACTTGTCCCTCTCCTCATTCAACTCCTCTCCTTTCCTCTCATTTTCTCTATCGCTCTCTCTCATTCCCTCTCTCTTGGACTCTCTTCTCTCATTTTCACTGTCTATTTCTCTCTCCTTTTCTCTTGCTCTCTCTCTTATCCTTTCTCTCTCATTCTCTCCCTCTGCTACCCTCCCTCTCACTCTCTATATCTCAATCTCTCTCCCTCTCTCCCTCTCCTCCCTCTTATCACCTTCTCAGTCATTCTTACTCTACCTCGCTACCTCAAACTTGCACAAATTATTTTGCATTCATTTCCTCTCTCGCTTCCTATCACTCTATCTCTTATATCTTTCTTGCCCTCTGTCTCTCTCTTTCTCACAATCTCCCTTTCTCATTATGTCTGTCACTTTTTTATGTTTCTCTATTTTGATCTTTTTTATCTGTCTTTACTCAATCTTTATATTATTATATCCATCACTCTAACCTCTCTCCCTTTCTCTCATTCCCTCTCTTAGCTCTCTCCCCTCTCTCTATTCACCCTCCCTTTATCTCTCTCTCTTTTGCTTTATCCCACACCACCTCTCTCTCACTCTCCCTCACTTTTTTCCCACCTTTAATCCCTCTATCTCTCACACACTCCTTATCTCTTACTTACTTGCTCCCTCTCTCCCACGTTTTTTCTCTCCCTCTCTCACACTCTCTTCCCTCACACTCTCTTTTTCCCCTCACTCTTTCACTTTCTTGCTCCCTCTTTCTCTCTCTTCGGTTTCACTCTCTCTTACTCCCTGTCACCCTCTCTCATTCTAGGTCTATGTTCACTCCTTGTCACTCAATCTCACTTTTGTTCCTCTCTCCTCTCCTCTTCTCCCAATCTTTTTCTTCATCTCTCCCCTATCTCTTGTTTCTTCGCTCGCTCCCTCTCTCCCTCTTACTCTCTCACTCAAACACACTATCTCTCCCCTTCTCTCACACTCCTCTGGTTCATCCCCCACTCCAACACCCACAAAATCACATTCTCTTCCACCTCTCTCCCTCTCTCACCCTCTATAGATCTTCCCTCACTCTATCTTCTCTTTTACTCTGTCTTCCACTCTCACGCCAATGCATCAATCTCTCTCACTCTCTCTCTTTCTTTTTTTCACCCTCTCCCTCTCTCATCCTTTTCTCTATTTATGCCTTATCACATTCTCTTTCACCTTTGCTCTCTCCCTCACTCATTCTCTCTCACACACACTCTCTCTTACACTCTTTTATCACTCTCTCTTATCCTTTTACTCACTTCTTCTCTTCGACCATCACTTATTCTCTTCCTCCCTCTCTGTCTCTATCTCTCTCACCCTCTATCTCACTCCATATCTTCTTCTCTCTCCACCTCTAACTCCATATCATTTTCTCAATCTTCCCTGAGTTCTCTTTTCTCTCTATTTTTGACTTACTCTCACACCATACTCCCTTCATCTATCTCTCTGTTTCTAGTTCACTCCCTCTCTCGCTCTCGCTCCCACACTATATTTCATCTCTCTTTATCATTTTCTTGCTCTCTCTTGCCCTCTCACTTGCCTTTTCTCCTATCACCTTCTCTTCTCTATATTTTCTATCTATTTCACTCCCTCTATCCCTCACTCTATCTCTTAGTCTCCCTCCATCCCTCTCTCTCAATCTCTCTCAATCTCACTCTTGCCTCTCATTCCCATCTCATTATTTCTTAGGTTCTCTCACATATCTCTCTCCTCCTCTGTCCCTCCCACTTTCACTCCATCCTTCCCTCTCCTTCTCATTTCTCTCCATCTCTCTCTTCTCTCTCTCTCCTCTTGCAGTCACTCACTCAATCTGCCTCCCTCCCCCAAATTTTCTCCATCGTACTCTCTTATTCGCTCTCTCTTAATCTCACTTTCAATCTCTCTCATGGCCTCCCTCCATCTCTCTATTTATTTCTTTACCACTCATCCTTTCTCTCACATCTCTAATTTTTCTCTTTCTCGGTCTTTTGCTTTCTCTTTTTTTGCTCTTTATTCTCGTTCTTTCTCTCACTCTCAATTCCCTCTCTCCCTACTGTCTCTTTCAATCCAATCTCAGCTCTACCTCTCCCTTTCTCTCATTCTTTGTACTTCTTCTTTCTCTATCTCGTTATTTCTCACCTTCACTAACACATCTCTTCCTCTCCCCATTCTTCTTTCACTCTCTCTCTCCTTCTCTCCTTCTTTTTCCATAAATCTCACTCTCCTTAATTTTCTCTTCATCTCACACTCTCCCACTTTCTTTATATATATTTCTCTCTCAATCCGTCACTCACTCTCTTGCTCTTTATTTGTCACTTCTCTCTCTGATCCTTCTCAACACTTCCCCTATTACCCACGAATTCACATTGTTTCTCACTATATTCTACACTTCTCTGCGAATCTCCCTCCCTTCTTTTCTCATTATTTCACTCACTCCCTCCTTTCCTCTCCTTTTGTCTAGTCTATCTCTCCCACACACACTCTATCTCTCTCTCTCAGTATCACTCTCTCTCACTCTCTTGCTCTCTATTAATCTCTTGACTCTCTCCCTTTCTTTCTCTTCTCTTTCTCCTCGATTTTACTCTCACTCTTTCATGATCCCTCTCCCTATTTCCTCACGATTACTCTCACCCTATCTCTCTTTTCCTCTCGTGCTTTCTCTCTCCCTTTCTCCCTACCTTTTTCTCTCTTCAATTTCGTTGTAACTCTTCCTCCCCCCTGCTCCCTTTCTCTCAAACCCATATCTTCTCACACTTTCTCTATCTCAATCTCCTATACTCTCTTTCTTGATCACTCTCACTCTTATTTCCCTCACTCTCCATTTCTTTCTCACTATTCTATTCTCTCGCCCCCTCATATCATTCTCTTATATCTATCTCTCTCTCTCTATCTACCATTTATCTATCTATTATCTCACTCTCCATCAATATAACCCTTCATTACTTCACTTTCTCACACCACCTCTGTCCCACTTCTCTTTCGCTCTTTTTCTTCCTTTCACTCTTCTTCTATCTAATACTTGCACTCATTCTCTCAATCTCCCGCCGTCTCTCTTGCACATTCTTCCCTTACTCTCTCTTTTCTCCCTATTTTGGTTTCTATTTCTTTGTCCCTCGCTCCCTTTATTCAATTTAAATCTCACTCTTACACCCACCCTCTCCCTTTCACTCTCTCAAATCCTTCTCTCTTCCCCTCTCTCTTACTCACTTATGTGACTCTATTTTCCACACCTCTTACTCTTTCTTTTTGTCTATCCCCGACTCTATCACACTTCCCTCTCTCGCACTCTCTTTTCCCCTCCCATTATCTCTCACACACTCTTTTCTCCCTCTCTCCCTCTCGCTCGCTCTCATTCACTCTCTTTTTCTCTCCCTCATTCCCGCCCTCACTCTCCCTCTCACCATCTCCCCATCCCTCTCTTCCCCCCTCTCTCTCTCTCATGCACTCATGCTCTTTTTCTCTCCCTCTTCCACTCATCCCACCCTCTCTCCCATTAATTCTCATTGTTTCACTTTATTTATTCTACATTTCCCTCCCAACCTCCCTCCCTTCCTTTCTCCTTATTTCACTCCCTCCCTCCCTCCTTCCTTCCCTTTCTGCCTAGTCTATCTCTCTCACACGCACTTTATCTCCCTCTCTCTCGCTTTCTTTTTCCTCTCTCTCTCTTCTCTCCATCTCTCTTGCACTCTCTTCCTTTCTTTCTCTTCTCTTTATCCCCAATTTCACTCTCACTCTTACATGCTCCCTCCCTCTTTCCGTATGATTACTCTCACCCTCTCTCTATTTTCTTTTGTTTTCTCTCTCTCCCTTTCTCTCTACCTCGCTCTCTTTTATTTCACTGTAACTCTTCCTCCCTCCCCCTCCCTCCCTTTCTCCTAAACCCATATAGCCTTATACTTTCTCTATCTTAATCTCTAAAGCTCCCTCTCTTGATCTCTCTTGCTCTCTTTTCCCTCAATCTTCATTTCTTTCTCACTATTTTATTTTATCTCCCCCCTAATATCATTCTATTATCTCTATCTCTCTCTCTATCTACCAATTTATCTATCTATTCTCTCACTATCTCTTAATCTAACCATTTATATCTATTTCTCTGACTTCTGCTCCTTTTCTTGCTCTTTGTTACATATCTCTTACTTTATCTTCCTTCACTCTCTCTTCTATCTATATTTCTTTATCACTCTCTCCTCTCTTCCTCCCTCTTTCTCTTTAGTTTCTCTCTCTCTTACTCTCCCACATTTTTACTCACTCTTTACTCTCTCTTTAACTTATTCTCTCTTCTCACTTTTTCTCCCTCTATCCTCTACATATTCTCTCTCTTCCTCTCTTGCTTCCTTCCCGCTCTCCCTCCCTTCACCTCTCTCACTCACTCTATCTTCCATTCTTCCACACTCACTATCCCTCTACCTCTCTTTCGCCCTCTCCATCTCTCTTTAGCTCTCTTTCTCCCACTCATTCTTTTGCTCTCTGTCCACTCTCCTGATAGAGCATTCTCACTTGCTCTATCTTCCATCTCGCTCTCTTTTCTCTTTATTTTTCTCTCAATATCTTCCCTTTCTCAGTCCCTAAATCTCTTCAATCACTCTGACTTCCTCCATCTCTCCCTTTCTCACTCTCTTCCCCTCTCATTCTCTGTTCTATCTCGCTTCCTCTCTCTCTCTTGCTCTCTCATATAATTTTATCTTCTCTCTATTTATTAACTCATTTTCTCTCTATCTCTTACTCTCTCTCTCTTCATTGTACTCCCACCTTCTCTGAATCCCTCTCGTTTCTCTCTTTCCCCTCTTCTCTCATTGTTTCATACTTCCTCTCACATTTCTAGCTCTCTCCCTCCCCTCCCTCCTCTCTCTCTGTATCTCTCACTCTTATTATTTTACTATTATTCTCAATCTCCCCCACTCTCTCCTTATCGCTCATTTTCTCCTTCTCTCCATCATTCATTCTCTTTCTTAGTCTCCCTCTTCTCAATTATTTTTGCTCTCTCTCCCATTCCTCCCTCCTAATTTCACTCTTTCTATCTCCTCATATTCTCTCTTTCCCTCCCTTATGTTCTCTCCCTCACACATCCTTTTTCTCTCTCAAGATCACACTTTCAATCTCCCTCTATCTATTTTTATTGCTCTGATTCTCTCTTTATCTTGCTCACTCCATCTTATTTGCTCTCATTACGACTCCCCTATGTCAAACCCTCTCTCAAACACACTCTATCACTCTTCTTGCTTTCACCCTTTCTCTCCTATATTCTACCTTCTCTCCTCTCCCTCGTTTCGTTCCCTTTTTTTCTCTCTCTATGTCCCTCTCTGATACCTTTTTTATATTTGTCTCATTCCTCTCTATCCTCCCCATATTTCTCTTCTCTCTTTCTCCACTCTCCCATTATCTCTCTCTTCTTTAGTCACACTCTCTTACTCTATCTTCCTCTCATTCTCTCTCAACTTTTCCACCCTCCCTCCCATTTGTCTCTCTTTCTTTATCTCATTCGCTCTCTTCCCTCCTTTCCTCCCTCACTTCTATCCTCTTCTCTCACCCCCCCTCTCTCTCTTAACCTTCATCTTTCAAATTCTTAATGGCTTACCCTCTCTCCAACTTTCTCATCTTCTCTCTCTCCTTATCCCTCTCAAACTCTCCCTCTATTTTTCTCACTCCCTCAATCGTGCCCGGTCACTCTATTTTTCTCATATTCTCTCTCTGCCTCTATTTTTCTCACTCTTTCCATCTCAGACACTCATATGCTCATTAACACTCTAAATCACCATTATCTAACTCACCCTCCTTAGCTCCATTTATTGCTGTCTATCTCACTCTCTCATATTATCTTGTTCTTTTTCGCTCGATCTCTCTCTATCACCCTCCATCCATCTCTCTCTAAGTCTTCCTCTATATCTCCCACTCTCTACCATGCACTAGTCATCGTTTGCTATATCTTCCTTGCTTATCATTTTTGTCTCCTTTCTATTTCACTCTCTCTCCCTTTCTTCCTCATGCTCTCTCTTCAATTTCTATACTCCCTCCTTTTATCCCTCTGTTTCTAGTCCACTCTCTATTGCTCAATCTCTCACTCTATTTCATCTCTCTTTATTGTTTCTTGCTCTCTCTTTCCCTCTTTACATCCTCTATTTCTCTTTGATCTAACAACCTCCCTTCTTTATCTTTATTCACTCATTCTCTTCCTCATCTCTTACACTATTATTCTCCCTCCATCCCTCCCTTATCAATTGCTCTCACATCTCACTCTCGCCCCTTTTCTCCATCTCATTATTTATTATTATCTCTCACACAGCTCTCTCTCCTCCTTTGTCCTTGCC
The DNA here is from genome assembly GCA_022702705.1 of Papilionanthe hookeriana x Papilionanthe teres. Taxonomy (NCBI): domain Eukaryota; kingdom Viridiplantae; phylum Streptophyta; class Magnoliopsida; order Asparagales; family Orchidaceae; genus Papilionanthe; species Papilionanthe hookeriana x Papilionanthe teres. Next base: position 65,159,324 of record CM040432.1, on the reverse strand, counting down.
TTTTTCACTCTCTTTTTTCCTCTCTTTCTCTCCTTCTCCTTATTTCTCTCCTCTCTCTCTTCCCTTGCACTCACTCACTCAATCTCCCTCGTTCCCTCATATTTTATCCATCGCTCTCTCATCCCCCCTCTCTACCTCTCTCTTTTCTCACTTTTTTCTATATTTCTCTCTCTTTATTCCTCATCCTTTCTCTTCCCTTTCTGATTATTTATCTCGCCCTCTCACTATCTCCCTTTCTCACTATGTCTGTCACTTTTATTTATGTTTCTCTCTTTCGCTCTTTTTTATCTGTCTTTACTCACTCTTTGTATTATTATATCCATCACTCTAACCTCTCTTCCTTTCTCTCATTCCCTCTCTTCTCTCTCTCCCATCTCTCTATTCACCCCCACTTTATATCTCTCTTTTTTGCTATCCCACACCACCTCTCTTTCACTCTCCCTAACTTTTTCGCACCTTTAATCCCTCTATATCTCACGCACTCCTTATCTCTTACTTACTTGCTCCCTCTCTCCCTCGTTCGTTCTCTCCCTCTCTCACACTCTCTCTTCCCTAACACTCCCTTTTTTCCCTCACTCTTTCCCTTTCTTGCTCCCTCTCTCATTCTCGGTCTATGTTCACTCTTTGTCACTCACTCTCGCTTTTGTTCCTCTCTCCTCTCTTCTTATCCCAATCTTTCTCTCCATCTCTCCCCTATCTCTTGCTTCTTCACTCCCTCCCTCTCTCTCTCACTCAGACACACTACCTCTCTCCTTCTCTCACACTCCTCCGTTCATCCCCCACTCACACCCACAAAATCACATTCTCTTCCCCCTTTCTCCCTCTCTCACTCTCTGTAGATCTTCCCTCACTCTCTCTTCTCTTTCATTCTGTCTTCCTCTCTCACACCAAAGCATCAATCTCTCTCACTCTCTCTTTCTCTCTTTTTTTCACCCTCTCCCTCTCTCATCCTTTTCTCTATTTATGCCTTATCACATTCTCTTTTTCCTTTGCTCTCTTCCTCCCTCTTTCTCTCTCACACTCTCTCTCTTACTCTCTTTTATCACTCTCTTTTATCATTTTACTCACTCCTTCTCTCCGACCATCTCTTAGTCTCTTCCTCCCTCCCTGTCTCTATCTCTCACACCCTCTATCTCTCTCACCCTTTATCTCTCTCTATATCTTCTTATCTCTCCACCTCTCACTCCCTATCATTTTTTCAATCTTCCCTGAGTTCTCTTTTCTCTCTATTTTTGGCTTACGCTTGACACACTAACTCCCTTCTGCTCTCTCCTCAATCCCTCTCGGTCCCTTCATCTATCTCTCTATTTCTAGTTCACTTCCTCTCTCGCTCTTGCTCCCACACTATATTTCATCTCTCTTTATCGTTTTCTTGCTCTCTTTTGCCCTCTCACTTGCCTTTTCTTCTATCACCTTCTCTTCTCTATATTTTCTCACTATTTCACTCCCTCTATCCCTTACTCTCTCTCTCTTAGTCTCCCTCCATCCCTCTCTCTCAATCTCTCTCACATCTCACTCTCACCTCTCATTCCTATCTCATTATTTCTTAGGTTCTCTCACACATCTCTCTCCTCCTTTGTCCCTCCCACTTTCATTCCATCCTTCCCTGTCCTTCTCCTTTTCTCTCTATCTCTCTCTTCTCTCTCTCCTCTAGAACTCACTCACTCAATCTGCCTCCCTCCCTCACATTTTCTCCATTGCACTCTCTTATTCCCTCTCCATTGATCTCACATTCAATCTTTCTCATGGCCTCCCTCCATCCCTCTAATTATTTCTCTTTAGCAATCATCCTTTCTCTCACACTCTCTAATTTCTCACTTGCTCGGTCTTTTGCTTTCTCTTTTTTTGCTCTTTATTCTCGTTCTTTCTCTCACTCTCCATTAACTCTCTCCCTACTCTCTTTGAATCCCACTCTCAGCTCTCCCTCATCCTTTCTCTCTTTCTTTGAACTCTTCTTTCTCTCTCTCATTATTTATCACCTTCACTAACACATCTCTTCCTCTCCGCCTCCTTCTTTTCACTCTCTCTCTCCCTCTCTCCTTCTCTCTCCATAAATATCACTCTCCTTATTTTTCTCTTCATCTCACTCTCCCCCACTTTCTTTATATCTTTCTCTCGCACTCCCTCACTCAGTCTTTTTCTCTTTATCTGTCACTTCTCTCTCTAATCCTTCTCAACACTTCCCCTATTACCCACTAATTTTCATTGTTTCTCACTTTATCCTACACTTCTCTCCCAATCTCTCTCCCTTCCTTTCTCCTTATTTTACTCACTCCCTCATTTTCTCTCCTTCTGTCTAGTCTATCTCTCCAACACACACTCTATCTCTCTCTCTCTCTCAACATCACTCTCTCTCACTCTCTTGCTCTCTTTTTCCTCACTCTCTCTTCTCTCTATTAATCTCTTGACTCTCTCCCTTTCTTTCTCTTCTCTTACTCCTCAACTTCACTCTCACTCTTACATGATCCCTCTCCCTCTCTCCTCATGATTACTCTCACCGTCTTTCTCTTTTTCTCTCGTGCTTTCTCTCTCCCTTTCTCCCTACCTTTGTCTATCTTCAATTTCACTGTAACTCTTCCTCCCCCTTGCTCCCTTTCTCTCAAACCCATTTCTTCTCACACATTTTCTATCTCAATCTCCTATACTCTCTTTCTTGATCACTCTCGCTCTCTTTTCCCTCACTCTCCATTTCTTTCTCACTATTCTAATCTCTCACCCCCTCACAACATTCTCCTATCTCTATCTCTCGCTCTATCTACCATTTATCTATCTATTATCACACTCTCCCTCAATATAACCCTTTATTACTTCACTTTCACACACCATCTTTGTCCCACTTCTCTTTCGCACTTGTTCTTCATTCCTCTCTTCTTCTATCTGATACTCGTGCTCATTCTCTCAATCTCCCGGCCTCTCTCTTACTCTTTCTTCCCTTACTCTCTTTTTTTCCCTATTTTTGTCTATATTTCTTGATCCCTCTCTCCCTTTATTTAATTTAAATCTCACTCTTACTCCCACCCTCTCCCTTTCACTCTCTCAATTCCTTCTCTCTTCCCTTCTCTCTTACTCTCTTATATTACTTTATTTTCCTTTTCTCTTACTCTTTCTCTTTGTCTATCCTCGAATCTATCACTCCTCCCTCTCTCGCTCTCTCTCTTCCCATCCCATTATCTCTCACACACTCCTCTCCCTCTCTACCTCTCTCATTCACGCTCTTTTTCTCTCCCTCTTTTCCTCCCTCACTCTCCCTCTCACCATCTCCCCATCCCCCTTCCCCCTCTCTCTCTCTCTCATGCACTCATGCTTTTTTCTCTCCCTCTACCAACTCATCCCACCATCTCTCCCATTAATTATCATTGTTTCACTTTATTTATCCTACATTTCTCTCCCAACCTCCCTCCCATCCTTTATCCTTATTTCACTCCCTCCCTCCTTCCTTCCCTTTCTGCCTAGTATATCTCTCGTACACGCACTTTATATCTCTCTCTCTCACACTTTCTCTCGCTCTCTTTTTCCTCACTCTCTCTTCTCTCTATCTCTCTTGCACTCTCTCCCTTCTTTCTCTTCTCTTTCTCCTCAATTTCACTCTCAATCTTAAATGCTCCCTCTCCCTCTTTCCTCATGATTACTCTCACCCTCTCTCTTTTCTTTTGTTCTTTCTCTCTCCCTTTCTCCCAACCTCTCACTCTTTTATTTCACTATAACTCTTTCTCCCTCCTCCCTCCCTCCCTTCCCTCCCTTTCTCCTAAACCCATATAGTCTTATACTTTCTCTATATTAATCTCTAAGGCTCCCTTTCTTGATCTCTCTTGCTCTCTTTTCCCTCACTCTCCATTTCTTTCTCACTATTTTATTCTATCTCCCCCTCATGTCATTCTATTATATCTATCTCTCTGACTTCTGCTCACTTTCATGCTCTTTGTTACATATCTTTTGCTTTATCTTCCTTCACTCTCTATTCTATCTCTATTTCTCTCTCACTCTCTCCTCTCTTCCTCCCTCTTTCTCTTTAGTTTCACTCTCTTACTCTCCCTCATTTTTACTCACTCTTTACTCTCTCTTTAACTTATTCTTTCTTCTCTGCTCTCTCCATGCACTCTTTTTCTCCCTTTATCCTCCACATATTCTCTCTCTTCCTCTCTTGCTTCCTTCCCCTCTGTCACTCACTCTATCTTCCATTCTTCCACACTCATTATCTCTCTACCTCCCTTTCGCCCTCTCAATCTCTCTCTAGCCCTCTTTCTCCACTTGTTCTTCTGCTCTCTGTCCACTCTCCTAATCGTGCATTCTCACTTGCGCTATCTTCCATCACACTCTCTTTTCTCTTTATTTTTCTCTCAATATCTCCCCTTTCTCAATCCCTAAATATCTTCAATCTCTTTGACTTCCTCCATCTCTCCCTTTCTTACTCTCTGCCCCTCTCATTCTCTGACATATCTCTCTTGCTCTCTCATATCATTCTATTTTCTCTCTATTTACTAACTCATTTTCTCTCTATCACTCACTCTCTCTCTCTTCATTGTACTCCCACCTTCTCTAAATCCCTCTCTATTCCCCTCTTCTCTCATTGTTTCATACTTCCTCTCATATTTCTAACTCTCTCCCTCCCCTCTTTCATCTCTCTCTCTATATCTCTCACTCTTAATATTTTGTTATTATTCTCAATCTCCCCTACTCTCTCCTTATCCCTCCTCTCCTTCTCTCCATCATTCATTCTCTTTCTTAGTCACCCTCTTCTCTGTTATTCTTGCTCTCACTCTCATTCCTTCCTCCTAATCTCTCTCTTTCTATCTCCTTCTAGTCTCTCTTTCTCTCCCTTATGTCCTCTCCCTCACACACTATCTTTTTCTCTCTATCTTACTCCATCTTTTTTGCTCTGTCTAGGACTCCCCTATGTCAAACCCTCTCTCAAACACACTCTATCACTCTTCTTCTCTCTTTCACCCTTTCTCTACTCTATTCTACCCTCTCTCCTCTCCCTCGCTTCATTCCATTTCTCTCTCTCTATGTCGCTCTCCCATACCTTTTTGATATTTGTCTCACTCCCCTCTATCCTCCCCCATATTTCTCTTCTCTCTCTCTCCTCTCTCTCACTATCTCTCACTCTTCTTTAGCTCACACTCTCTTACTCTATTTTCCTTTCATTCTCTCTCAACTTTTACGCCCTCCCTCCCATTTGTCTATATCATTCTTTATCTCATTCGCTCTCTTCCCACCTTCCCTCTCACTTCTCTTCTCTTCTCTCACTCCCCCTCTCTGTCTTAACCTCCATCTTTTAAAATGGCTTACCCTCTCTCCAACTTTCTCATCTTATCTCTCTCCTTATCCCTCACAAACCCTCCCTCTATTTTTTTCACTCCCTCAATCGTGCCCTGTCATTGTCTTCCTTTACTAGCTCACTCTTCTCTCTTCATCTCAGACACTCATACGCTCTCTCACACTCTAAATCACCCTTCTCTCTTATTATCTTGTTCATTTTCTCTCGATCTCTCTCTATCACCCTCCATCCATCTCTCTCTCAACCTCCATCAGTCTCTCTCTATGTCTTCCTCTATATCTCCCACTCTCTACCATGCACTAGTAATCTTTTGCTATATCTTCCCTGCTTATCATTTTTGTCTCCTTTCTATTTCACTCTCTCTCCCTTTCTTCCTCCTGCTCTCTCTTCAATTTCTATACTCCCTCCCCCTATCCCTCTATTTCTAGTTCACTCTCTCTTGCTCAATCTCTCACTCTATTTCATCTCTCTTTATTGTTTCTTGCTCTCTTTCCCTCTCTCCATCCTTTATTTCTCTTAGATCTAACAACCTCCCTTCTTTATCTTTATTCACTCATTCTCTCCCTCATCTCTCACACTCTCTATTACTCTCCTTACATTCGACCACTTCAATTGCTCTCAAATCTCACTCTCGCCCCTTTTCTCCATCTCATTATTTATTATTATCTCTCACACAGCTCTCTCTCCTCCTTTGTCCCTGCCTCTTTCACTCTCTTTTTTCCTCTCTTTCTCCCCTCTCCTTATTTCTCTCCTCTCTTCTCTTGCACTCACTCACTCAATCTCCCTCGTTCCCTCATATTTCATCCATCGCTCTCTCATTCCCCCTCTCTTCCTCTCTCTTTTCTCACTTTTTTTCTCTATATTTCTCTCTTTATTCGTCATCCTTTCTCTCCCCTCTCTCATTATTTATCTCACCCTCTCACTTCTCTCTAACCCACACTCTCTAACTCAATCTCACTCCATCTCTCTCTCTCCCTCTCCATCTCCTTCTCTCTTTCTAATTCATTCTCTTAATCTTGCTCCCTATCTCCATATTGCTCATTATATTTTCCTCACCCTCTTCCCCTCTTCATTTCTATCTCCTTCACTTCTTTCTTCTCCTTCTCTCTTTCTAATTCATTCTCTTAATCTTGCTCCCTATCTCCATATTGCTCATTATATTTTCCTCACCCTCTTCCCCTCTTCATTTCTATCTCCTCCACTTCTTTCTTGCTCTCTTTCACTTTCTTACTCCTCTTCAATCACTCTCTCTCCTCTCTACCACTTCACTCTCTCCTTACTTTGCCCTCTATCTCTCTTTATCACTATCTCCCTTTCTTACTATGTCTTTTACTCTCAATTATGTTTCCCGCTCTCTTGCCTTCTATCTCTCCGGCTCTTTTCCTTTCCCTTGCTATCTTTTCTCTCTATTTACGCTCGCCCTCTATCTCTCTCTTTCTCACTCTCTCCCTTTCTTACTACGTCTCTCACTCTCTATTTTGTTTCTCTCTCTTGCTTTCTTTACTCATTATATCCCTATATCCATCACTTTATATCACTGCTTTCTTCTCATTCTCCGTCACTTCTCTTTCTCACCCCTCTCTTATTGTTTATTACTTCCCCTCCCTCCCTCCCTCCCTCCCTCCCTCCTTATTTCGCTCTTTGTTTTCTCACTTACTTGACTCTCTATTCTTTCTTGATTTCTCTGTTGTTTTCTCTCTCTCTCTCTATTTCTGGCTACTTCACTCTCTTTAATTTCATTCTCATTGTTACTCACTCTCTTCTGTCTCTATTTTTCTCTTTCCCTCTCTCCCTTTCTCTCTTGGAAGGGAGAGAGATTAAGGGAGTGAAAGAGGGAGGGAGCACAAGAGAGATGTAGTGAGGGAAAATAAGCATGTTAAAAGTGAGAGATAGAAGATATATCAAGAGAGAGAGGTAAAGAGAGATGGAGGAAGTGAGGGAGAAAGTGAGACAAATGGAGGAAGTGAGAGGGCTTAAAGAGATAGTTAGAAGGAGAAGGTGACAGAGAGATAATGTGTGACAAAGTGAGAATAAAGGCTGTGGGAAGATTGAGTAAGAGTAAGTGAGAGGGGTAAATAGAGGGGAAGAACAAGAGAAGGGTGAGAGAGGGTGCATTAGAGCGGGAGATATAGAGGGGGAGTGATGGAGACAAGAGAGAGAAAGAGACATGGGGAGAGAGATTGGAGGATAGAATGAGAGAGAGGGTGTATGAGGAAAGAGAGAAAAGAGAGAAAAGAGAGAAACAAAGAAGAGTGTAAAAGAATATATGATCGATAAATAGAATAGAGAATGAGAAAATAAGAGAAGGAGAGAGAATAATGGTGAAGAGGATAGAGAGTGAAGAGAGAAAGATGGAGTGAGGGAGAAAGAGGATAGAATGAGCGAGAAAGAGCAAGATAGTAAAAGAGAATGAGATAGAGTCCAAGAAAAGGAACTACAAAAGGTGAGAGGGAGAGAGATTAGGAGGGAGTGAGAGAGTTCTTGAGTGTGCGAGATGGAGAGAGAAGAGTGAGCAACATAAAGGAGACCTAGAGAGGGCACAAATGAGGAAATGAGAATTGAAGAGGGAGAGAATGAGAGTGATAAAGAGAACAATTGTGAGAGAGTGAAAGAGATCTAGAGAAAAAAGAAAGAGAGAGTGAGGGCGACAGGAGGATATATGAAAGCGAAAGAGGAGAGGAACAAGAGTGAAAAAAAAGATAATAGGAGGGTGAGAAAGGAGAGAGATAGTGAGCAAGGGAGGGAGCAAGAGTACAGAGAGATAGATAGCTATAAAATGAATGAGTGACTGAGAAAGAGAGACGAAGTGGGAAGGAGTGAAGTGAGAATGAGAGGGAGCGAGAGTGGGGGAATATGGAAAGAGATTGAGAGGGGTGAGAAGGGAAAGCAATAGGAAGGATAGTGCGTGTGTGTGTGTGAGTGAGAGCAACAGAGGAAGCAAAAGGAAGATAGTGTGTGTGTGTGTGTCAGTGAGAGTAATAGAGAATAGAGTAATATAAGATAGAGCAAGAAAAATAGAGAATAAATAGAGAAAATTTGAGAGTGGGAGGGAGTGAGAGATTGAAAAGAGAGGGAACAATAGAGAAATAGAGAGGTAGAGAGAAATAAAGAGAGAAGAGAGTATGAACGAAGATTGAGCAAGAGAGTGAGCTAGAAGAATGAGGAGAGAGAATAAGAGGAGAGAGAGGGAGGGATAGCGCGAGCAAGTGAGAGAGGTAGATGGAGGTATTGAGAGGGAGAGGATGAGGGGGAGGGAGGGAGGGAGAGTGACTGAGAGAGAGGGAAATAGTGGGAGGGATGCAAGAGAGAGAAGAGGAGAATGAATTAGAAGAGAGAAGGAATTGGTAGCAATAAGAGAGTTACTAAGAGCGAATAAGAGATAAAATGAGTAAGAGAGGAAGAAGAGTAAGAGTGAGTGAAATTGAGGACAAAGATAGGGGAAGAAGATAAGTTAGTGAGAGGGAGAGAGAGAGAGATATTATGAGAGGAGAGAATACATATAGAAAGAAATTTTAAGATAGAGCAGGTGAGAATGAAAGATGGGGAGGGAGTGAGAGAGAGAGAGAGATAAAAGCAATAGAAAATGGTGAGTGGGAGGAAAAAATCAAGAAAGAAATGGAGAGTACGAAAACAGACACTAAGATAGGGCAAGAAAGCAAGCTAAAGAGGTTGAGAGAGAAAAGTGAGTGATGGTATGAGGTTGAAAAAAAGGGAGCAGTGGGACGATATGCTGGAGAGAGCATGGGGATAAAGACAAAAAGAAGAGAGAGCGAGAGAGAGAGAGGGTTAGACCGACATAACAGATACATATAGAGAGAATTTAGGAGAGAGTAAAGGAGAGTGACAATTAAAATGTTACGTTGAGAAAAAGTTAATGAGAGAAAAAGAAATAGAAGATATGAGAGGGAGGGAGGGAGGAGTAATGAATGCCAAAATGAGAAAAAGAAAGAGAGAAAAAAGATAGATGAGGAGGAAGGGAGGGAGTGTGAAGATAGAGGGAATGAAATGATAAAGAGAGAGGAAGAGAGGGGGAGGGAAGGAGAGAGAGGAAGGTATATGGTAGAGAAAGTGAAAGATGGTTTCATAAAGAAAGAGAGGGGAAGATAGAGGGAGAGAGAGAGATCGAACACGTCTATGAGAAAGAAGTAGTAAAAGGAGGGATGAAGATAGGAGAGAGAGGGATCAGAGAGAATATGAGGGAGACGGAGGAAGATGGAGAGTGATAGAGTGAGAGAGAGGAAGGGAGAGAGTGTCATAGAGAGAGTGGGCATGGAGAGGGAGAAAGAGTGAGAAGGAGAAAGAGAGAGAAGAAAGAGTATTTTCGTGTGTGTCTGAATAGGAGGGATGAAAGTCAGAGAGAGGAACGGATGTGAGAGAGTGAGAGGGAATTGGGATAGATGGAGGAATGAGTCAGATAATGGAGGGGAATCAATATATAGTAAGACAGAGTGAGAGAATATTAAGTGAAAGAGTGAGAGAGATGGAAGGCATAAAAGATAATGAATGAGAGTGAGAGGGGAAGGTAGGGATGGGGAGATAGATAGACCGAGAGCGAGAGAGGGAAAGAGGGGGAAAAAGAGAGAGTGCATGTGTGTGAGAGAGAGAGGGAGAGAAGTGAGTGTGAGAGATAGTGGGAGGGGGAGAGAGAGCGAGACAGGGAGAGCGAGGGAATAAGAGTGAGATTTAAATTGAATAAAGAGAGAGAGGGGCCAAGAAATTGAGACAAAAATAGAGAGAAAAGAGAGGGTATGGAAGGTAATAAATAGATAAATTGAAGAGAAAGAGATGAGAAGGAAGAGTAAAAATGAGAGAAGTGCATTGAGAAAGGGAGTCATGAAGGGTTAGATTGAGAGAGAGTGAAAAAATAGATAGATAAATTGATAGATAAAGATATAGATAGAGATAAGAGCATGAGATAGAAGGGGAGAGAGAAAATAAATTAGTTAGAGATTGAGTAAGAGAGAGTGAACTAGAAACAGAGGCATAGAGGGATGGAGTATAGGAATTGAAGAGAGAGCAGGAGGAAGAAAGGGAGGGAGAGAGAGAGTGAAACAGAAAGGAGACAAAAATGATAAGCAGGGAAGATATAGCAAAAGATGACTAGTGCATGGTAGAGAGTGGGAGATATAGAGGAAGACATGGAGAGAGATGGATGGAGGGTGAGAGAGAGATAGAGGAGAGATATAGAGAGAGATAGAGCGAAAAAGAACAAGATAATAAGAGAGAGTGAGATAGAGAACAAAAAATGGAGCTAAGGAGGGTGAGTTAGATAAGGGTGATTTTGAGTGTGAGAGAGCGTATGAGTGTCTGAGATGGAGAGAGAAGAGTGAGCTAGTTAAGGGAGACAATGACAGGGCACGATTGAGGGAGTGAGAAAAATAGAGTGAGGGTTTGAGAGGGATAAGGAGAGAGAGAAGATGAGAAAGTTGGAGAGAGGGTAAGCCATTGAGAATTTGAAAGATGGAGGTTAAGAGAGAGAGAGGGAGTGAGAGAAGAGGAGAGAAGTGAGGGAGGGAAGGAGGGAAGAGAGTGAATGAGATAAAGAAAGAGATAGAAAAATGGGAGGGAGGGTGGAAAATTTGAGAGAGAAAGAGAGGAAGATAAAGTAAGAGAGTGTGAGCTAAAGAAGAGTGAGAGATAATGAGAGAGAGGACAAAGAGAGAAGAGAATGATGGGGGAGGATAGAGAGGAGTGAGACAAATATCAAAAAGGTATGGGAGAGCGACATAGAGAGAGAGAGAGAGAGAAGGGGAACGAAGCGAGGGAGAGGAGAGAAGTGGTGAAAGAAAGAAGAAGAGTGATAGTGTGTTTGAGAGAGGGTTTAACATAAAGGAGTCCTAGAGAGAGCAAATAAGATGGAGTGAGAAAGATAGAGAGAGAGAAAAAGAGCAATAAAAAGAGAGAGGGAGATTGAAAGTGTGATCTTGAGAGAGAAAAAGAGAGTGTGTGAGCGAGAGGACATAAGGGAAGGAAAGAGAGATTAGGAGGAGATAGAAAGAGAGAGATTAGGAGGGAGGAATGGGAGTGAGAGCAAGAATAACTGAGAAGAGGGAGACTAAGAAAGAGAATGAATGATGGAGAGAAGGAGAGGAGGGATAAGGAGAGAGTGGGGGAGATTGAGAATAATAGTAAAATAATAAGAGTGAGAGATCAGAGAGAGAGGAAAGAGGGGAGGGAGAGAGTTAGAAATGTGAGAGAAAGTAAGAAATAATGAGAGAAGAGGGGGAAAGAGAGAAAAGAGATATTCAGAGAAGGTTGGAGTACAATGAAGAGAGAGAGAGAGAGAGAGTGAGAGATAGAGAGAAAATGAGTTAGTAAATATAGAGAATATAGAATAATAGAGAGAGCAAGAGAGAGAGGAAGAGAGATAGATCTGAGAATGAGAGGGGCAGAGAGTGAGAAAGGAAGAGATGGAGGAAGTCAGAGAGATTGAAGAGATTTAGGGATTAAGAAAGGAGAGATATTGAGAGAAAAATAAAGAGAAAAGAGAGCGTGATGGACGATAGAGCAAGTGAGAATGCTCGATTAGGAGAGTGGACAGAGAGCAAAAGAATGAGTGGGAGAAAGAGAGCTAGAGAGATATGGAGAAGGCTAAAGGGAGGTAGGATATAGTGAGTGTGGAAGAATGGAAGATAGAGTGAGTGAGAGAGGAGAAGGTAGGGAGAGTGGGGAGGAAGCAAGAGAGGAAGAGAGAGAAAATGTGGAGGATAGAGGGAGAAAAAGAGTGAGAGGAAAGAGAGCAGAGAAAAGAGAATAAGTTAAGGAGAGAGCAAAGAGTGAGTAAAAATGAGGTAGAGTAAGAGAGAGTGAAACTAAAGAGAAAGAGGGAGGAAGAGAGGAGAGAGTGAGAGAGAAATAGAGATAGAAGAGAGTGTGAAGGAAGATAGAGCAAGAGATATGTAACAAAGAGCCAGAAATGGAGTAGAAGTCAGAGAAATAGATATAAAGGGTTAGATTAAGAGAGAGTGAGATAGATAAATTGGTAGATAGAGAGAGATAGAGATAATAGAATAACATGAGGTGAAGATAAAATAAAATAGTGATAAAGAAATGGAGAGTGAGGGAAAAGAGAGCAAGAGAGATCAAGAAAGGGAGCCTTAGAGATTAAGATAAAGAAACTGTAAGACTATATGGGTTTAGGAGAAAGGGAGGGAGGTGGAGGGAGTGTGAGGGAGGAAGAGTTACAAAGAAAAAAAAGAGAGAGGTAGTGAGAAAGGGAGAGAGAAATAACTAAAGAAAAGAGAGAGAGGGTGAGAGTAATCATGAGGAAAGAGGGAGAGGGAGCATGTAAGAGTGAGAGTGAAATTGAGGAGAAAGAGAAGAGAAAGAAAGGGAGAGAGTACAAGAGAGAGAAAGAAGAGAGAGTGAGGAAAAGAGAGCGAGAGAGAGTGAGAGAGAGTGATACTGAGAGAGAGAGATAAAGTGTGTGTGAGAGAGATAGACTAGGCATAAAGGGAAGGAAGGAGGGAGGGAGTGAAATAAGGAGAAAGGAAGGGAGGGAGGTTGGGAGAGAAATGTAGGAAAAATAAAGTGAAACAATGAAATTTAATGGGAGAGATGGTGGGATGAGTTGGAAGAGGGAGAGAAAAAGAGCACGAGTGCATGAGAGAGAGAGGGGAGAAGGGAGGGATGGGGAGGGAGAGTGAGGGAGGGAAAGAGGGAGAAAAAAAAAGAGTGAATGAGTGAGAGAGAGAGAGGGAGAGAAGAGTGTGTGAGAGATAATGGGAGGGGAAGAGAGAGAGCGAGAGAGGGAGGTGTGATAGAGTCGGGGATGGACAAAGAGAAAGAGTAAGAGGAGAGGAAAATAGAGTAACATAAGAGAGTAAGAGAGAGGGGAAGAGAGAAGGAATTGAGATAGTGAAAGGGAGAGGGTGTGAGTAAGAATGAGATTTAAATTGAATAAAGGGAGAGAGGGACCAAGAAATAGAGACAAAAATAGGGAGAAAAGAGAGAGTAAGGGAAGAAAGAGCAAGAGAGAGGGCAGAAGATTGAGAGAATGAGAGTAAGTATCAGATAGAAGAATAGAGGAATGAAGAACAAGAGCAAAAGAGAAGTGGGACAAAGGTGGTGTGAAAAAGTGAAGTAATGAAGGGTTATATTGAGGGAGAGTGAGATAATAGATAGATAAATGGTAGATAGAGAGAGAGACAGAGATAGGAGAATGATATGAGGGGGTGAGAGATTAGAATAGTGAGAAAGAAATGGAGAGTGAGGGAGAAGAGAGCGAGAGTGATCAAGAAAGAGAGTATAGGAGATTGAGATAGAGAAAGTGTGAGAAGATATGGGTTTGAGAGAAAGTGAGCAAGGGGGAGGAAGAGTTACAGTGAAATTGATGAGAGACAAAGGTAGGGAGAAAGGGAGAGAAAGCATGAGAGAAAAAGAGAGAGACGGTGAGAGCTATCATGAGGAAAGAGAGAGGGATCATGTAAGAGTGAGAGTGAAATTGAGGAGAAAGAGAAGAGAAAGAAAGGGAGAGAGTCAAGAGATTAATAGAGAGAAGAGAGAGTGAGGAAAAAGAGATCAAGAGAGTGAGAGATTGATAGAGTGTGTGTGGGAGAGATAGACTAGACAAAAGGAGAGGAAAGGAGGGAGTGAGTGAAATAAAGAGAAAGGAAGGGAGGGAGATTGGGAGCGAAGTGTAGGATAAAGTGAGAAATAATGAGAATTAGTGGGTAATAGGGGAAGTGTTGAGAAGGATCAGAGAGAGAAGTGACAGATAAAGAGCAAGCAGGGAGTGAGAGAGAAAGATATATAAAGAAAGTGGGAGAGAGTGAGATGAAGAGAAAATTAAGGAGAGTGAGATTTATGGAGAGAGAAGGAGAGAGGAGAGAGGGAGAGAGGGAGTGAAAGAAGGATGGGGAGAGGAAGAGATGTGGTAGTGAAGGTAAGAAATAATGAGAGATAGAAAGAAGAGTACAAAGAAAGAGAGAAAGGGAGAGGGAGAGCTGCAAGTGGGATTGAAAGAGAGAGTAGGGAGAAAGGGAATGGAGAGTGAGAGAAAGAATGAGAATAAAGAGCAAAAAAGAGAAAACAAAAGACCGAGAAAGAGATAAATTAGAGAGTGTGAGAGAAATGATGAGTGGTAAAGAGAAAGAAATAGAGAGATGGAGGGAGGCCATGAGAAAGATTGAATGTGAGATCAAGAGATAGCGAATAAGAGAGTGTGATGGACAAAATGTGAGGGAGGGAGGCAGATTGTGTGAGTGAGTTCAAGAGGAGAGAGAGAAGAGAGATATAGATAGAAAAGGAGAAGGAGAGGGAAGGATGAAGTGAAAGCGAGAGGGACAGAGGAGGAGAGAGATGTGTGAGAGAACCTAAGAAATAATGAGATAGGAATGAGATGAGAGTGAGATGTGAGAGAGATTGAGAGGGATGGAGGGAGACTAAGAGAGAGAGTGAGGGATAGAGGGAGTGAAATAGTGAGAAAATATAGAGAAGAGAAGGTCATAGAAGAAAAGGCAAGTGAGAGGGCAAGAGAGAGCAAGAAAACGATAAAGAGAGATGAAATATAGTGTGGGAGCTAGAGCGAGAGAGGGAGTGAACTAGAAACAGAGATAGATGAAGGTACTGATAGCAATTGAGGAGAGAGTAGAAGGGAGTAAGGGTGTGAGAGTAAGCAAAAAATATAGAGAAAAGAGAACTCGGGGAAGATTGAGAAAATGATAGAGGGTGAAAGAGATAGAGACAGGGAGGGAGGAAGAGACTAAAGATGGCCCGAGAAGAGTGAGTAAAATAAAAAAAGAGAGTGATAAAAGAGAGTAAGAGAGAGAGTGTGTGAGAGAGAAAGAGGGATAAGAGAGCAAAGGAGAAAGAGAATGTGACAAGGCATAAATAGAGAAAAGGATGAGAGAGGGAGAGGGTGAAAAAAAGAGAGAAAGAGAGAGAGTGAGAGAGGTTGATGCGTTGGCGTGAGAGAGGAAGACAGAGTGAAAGAGAAGAGAGAGTGAGGGAAGTTCTACAGAGAGTGAGAGAGGGAGAGAGGGGGAAGAGAATGTTATTTTGTGGGTGTGAGAGTGGGGGATGAACCGGAGGAGTGTGAGAGAAGGAGAGAGATAGTGTGTATGAGAGAGAGGGAGGGAGCGAAGAAGCAAGAGATAAGGGAGAGACGGAGAGAAAGATTGGGAGAAGAAGAGAGGAGAGAGGAACAAAAGTGAGATTGAGTGACAAAGAGTGAACATAGACCAAGTATGAGAGAGGGAGAGAGGGAGTAAGAGAGTGAAACTGAAGAGTGAGAAAGAGGGAGCAAGAAAGGGAAATAGTGAGGGAATAAAAATAGAGTGTAAGGGAAGAGAGAGTGTGAGAGAGGGAGAGAACGAACGAGGGAGAGAGGGAGCAAGTAAGTAAGAGATAAGGAGTGTGTGAGATTTAGAGGGATTAAAGGTGCGAAAAAAAGTGAGGGAGAGTGAGAGAGAGGTGATGTGGGATAAAGCAAAAGAGAGAGAGAGAGATAAAGCAGGGGTGAATAGAGAGAGGGGAGAGAGAGAAGAGAGGGAATGAGAGACAGGGAGAGAGGTTAGAGTGATGGATATAATAATATAAAGAGTGAGTTAAGACATAAAAAAGAGCGAAAGAGAGAAACATAATTAAAACTGACAGACATAGTGAGAAAGGGAGATAGTGAGAGGGCGAGATAAATAATGAGAGGGGGAGAAAAAGGATGAGGAATAAAGAGATAGAAATATAGAGAAAAAAAGTGAGAAAATAGAGAGGAAGAGAGGGGGAGATGAGAGAGCAATGGATAAAATTTGACGGAACGAGGGAAATTGAGTGAGTGAGTGCAAGAGAAGAGAGAGGAGAGAAATAAGGAGAAGGAGAGAAAGAGAGGAAAAAAGAGAGTGAAAGAGGTAGGGACAAAGGAGGAGAGAGAGTTGTGTGAGAGATAATAATAAATAATGAGATGGAGAAAAGGGGCGAGAGTGAGATGTGAGAGCAATTGATAAGGGAGGGATGGAGGGAGAATAATAGAGAGTGTGAGAGATGAGGGAGAGAATGAGTGAATAAAGATAAAGAAGGGAGGTTGTTAGATCAAAAAGAAATAGAGGATGGAGAGAGGGAAAGAGAGAGCAAGAAACAATAAAGAGAGATCAAATAGAGTGAGAGATTGAGCAAAAGAGAGTGAACTAGAATTACGGGGATTGAGGGAGGGAGTATAGGAATTGAAGAGAGAGCAGAAGGAAGAAAGGGAGAGAGAGTGAAATAGAAAGGAGATAAAAATAATAAGTAGGGAGAAGATATAGCAAAAGATTACTAGTGCATGGTAGAGAGTGGGAGATATAGAGGAAGATATGGAGAGAGATGGATGGAGGGTGAGAGAGAGATAGAGAGAGATAGAACGAAAAAGAATAAGATAATAAGAGAGAGTGAGATAGAGAACAATAAATGGAGCTAAGGAGGGTGAGTTAGATAAGGGTGATTTAGAGTGTGAAAGAGTGTATGAGTGTCTGAGATAGATAAAGTGACAAAAATAGAGGGAGACAGAGGAGATGAGAAAAATAGAGTGACAGGGCACGATTGAGGGAGTGAGAAAAATAGAGGGAGGGTTTGAGATGGATAAGGAGAGAGAGAAGATGAGAAAGTTGGAGAGAGGGTAAGCCATTGAGAATTTGAAAGATGGAGGTAAAGAGAGAGAGAGAGGGAGTGAGAGAAGAGGAGAGAAGTGAGGAAGGGAAGGAGGGAAGAGAGCGAATGAGATAAAGAAAGAGATAGACAAATGGGAGGGAGGGTGGAAAAGTTGAGAGAGAATGAGAGGAAGATAGAGTAAGAGAGTGTGAGCTAAAGAAGAGTGAGAGATAATGAGAGAGAGGACAAAGAGAGAAGAGAAAGATGGGGGAGGATAGAGAGGAGTGAGACAAATATCAAAAAGGTATGGGAGAGCGACATAGAGAGAGAGAGAAAGGGAACGAAGAGAGGGAGAGGAGAGAGGGTAAAATAGAGGAGAGAAGGGTAAAAGAAAGAAGAAGATAACATAAAGGAGTCCTAGAGAGAGCAAATAAGATGGAGTGAGAAAGAGAGAGAGAGAGAAAAAGAGCAATAAAAAGAGATAGAGGGAGATTGAAAGTGTGATCTTGAGAGAGAAAAAGAGAGTGTGTGAGCGAGAGGACATAAGGGAAGGAAAGAGAGATTAGGAGGAGATAGAAAGAGAGAGATTAGGAGGGAGGAATGGGAGTGAGAGCAAGAATAACTGAGAAGAGGGAGACTAAGAAAGAGAATGAATGATGGAGAGAAGAAGAGAAGGAGGGATAAGGAAAGAGGGGGGAGATTGAGAATAATAGTAAAATAATAAGAGTGAGAGATACAGAGATAGAGAGGAAAGAGGGGAGGGAGAGAGTTAGAAATGTGAGAGAAAGTAAGAAACAATAAGAGAAGAGGGGAAAGAGAGAAAAGAGAGAGATTCAGAGAAGGTGGGAGTACAATGAAGAGATAGAGAGAGTGAGAGATAGAGTGAAAATGAGTTAGTAAATAGAGAGAAAATAGAATGATAGAGAGAGCAAGAGAGAGATGAAGAGAGATAGATCAGAGAAGGAGGTAGAGAGTGAGAAAGGGAGAGATGGAGGAAGTTAGAGAGATTAAATAGATGTAGGTACTGAGAAAGGGGAGATATTGAGAGAAAAATAAAGATAAAAGAGAGCGTGATGGACGATAGAGCAAGTGAGAATGCTCGATTAGGAGAGTGGATAGAGAGCAAAGAATGAGTGGGAGAAAGAGATCTAGAGAGAGTTGGAGAGGGCGAAAGGGAGGTAGAGAGATAATGAGTGTGGAAGAATGGAAGATAGAGTGAGTGAGAGAGGGGAAGGGAGGGAGAGTGGGGAGGAAGCAAGAGAGGAAGTGGGAGAATATGTGGAGGATAGAGGGAGAAAAAGAGTGAGAGGAGAGTGAGCAGAGAAGAGAGAATAAGTTAAAGAGAGAGCAAAGAGTGAGTAAAAATGAGGGAGAGTAAGAGAGAGTGTAACTAAAGAGAAAGAGGGAGGAAGAGAGGAGAGAGTGAGAGAGAAATAGAGATAGAAGAGAGTGTGAAGGAAGATAAAGCAAGAGATATGTAACAAAGAGCAAGAAATGGAGCAGAAGTCAGAGAAATAGATATAAAGGGTTAGATTAAGAGAGAGTGAGAGAATAGATAGATAAATTGGTAGATAGAGAGACATAGAGATAATAGAATAACATGAGGGGGAGATAGAATAAAATAATGAGAAAGAAATGGAGAGTGAGGGAAAAGAGGGCAAAAGAGATCAAGGAAGTGAGCCTTAGAGATTCAGATTGAGAAAGTGTAAGACTATATGGGTTTAGGAGAAAGGGAGGGAGGGGGAGGGAGGAAGAGTTATAGTGAAATAAAAGAGAGTGAGAGTAATCATGAGGAAAGAGGGAGAGGGAGCATGTAAGAGTGAGAGTGAAATTGAGGAGAAAGAGAAGAGAAAGAAAGGGAGAGAGTGCAAGAGAGATAGAGAGAAGAAAGAGTGAGGAAAAAGTGAGCAAGAGAGAGTGAAAGAGAGTGATACTGAGAGAGAGAGATAAAGTGTGTGTGAGAGAGATAGACTAGGCAGAAAGGGAAGGAAGGAGGGAGGGAGTGAAATAAGGAAAAGGAAGGGAGGGAGGTTGGGAGAGAAATGTATGAAAAATAAGTTAAACAAGGAGATTTAATGGGAGAGATAGTGGGATGAGTTGGAAGAGGGAGAGAAAAAGAGCATGAGTGCATGAGAGAGACAGAGAGGGGAAGGGAGGGATGGGGAGATGGTGAAAGGGACAGTGAGGGAGGGAAAGAGGGAGAGAAAAAGAGAGGGAGAGAAGAGTGTGTGAGAGATAATGGGAGGGGAAGAGAGAGAGAGAGAGAGAGGGAGGTGTGATAGAGTCGGGGATAGACAAAGAGAAAGAGTAAGAGGAGAGGAAAATAGAGTAACATAATAGAGTAAAAGAGAGGGGAAGAGAGAAGGAATTGAGAGAGTGAAAGGGAGACGGTGGGAGTAAGAATGAGATTTAAATTGAATAAAGGGAGAGAGGGACCAAGAAATAGAGACAAAAATAGGGAGAAAAGAGAGAGTAAGGGAAGAAAGAGCAAGAGAGAGAGCAGGAGATTGAGAGAATGAGAGTGAGTATCAGATAGAAGAAGAGAGGAATGAAGAACAAGAGCGAAAGAGAAGTCGGACAAAGGTGGTGTGAGAAAGTGAAGTAATCAAGGGTTATATTGAGGGAGAGTGAGATAATAGATAGATAAATGGTAGATAGAGAGAGAGATAGAGATAGGAGAATGATATGAGGGGGTGAGAGATTAGAATAGTGAGAAAGAAATGAAGAGTGAGGGAAACGAGAGCGAGAGTGATCAAGAAAGAGAGTATAGAAGATTGAGATAGATAAAGTGTGAGAAGATATGGGTTTGACAGAAAGGGAGCACGGGTGGAGGAAGCGTTATAGCGAAATTGAAGAGAGACAAAGGTAGGGAGAAAGGGAGAGAGAATGCATGAGAGAAAAAGAGAGACGGTGAGAGCTATCATGAGGAAAGAGAGAGAGGGATCATGTAAGAGTGAGAGTGAAATCAATGAGAAAGAGAAGACAAAGAAAGGAAGAGAGTCAATAGATTAAGAGAGAGAAGAGAGTGAGGAAAAAGAGAGCAAGAGAGTGCGAGAGTGATACTGAGAGAGAGAGATAGTGTGTGTGAGAGAGAGAGATAGACTAGACAGAAGGAGAGGAAAGGAGGGAGTGAGTGAAATAAGGAGAAAGGAAGGGAGGGAGATTGGGAGAGAAGTGTAGGATAAAGTGAGAAATAATGAGAATTAGTGGGTAATAGGGGAAGTGTTGAGAAGGATCAGAGAGAGAAGCGACAGATAAAGAGCAAGAGAGTGAGTGAGGGCGTGAGAGAGAAAGGTATAAAGAAAGTGGGAGAGAGTGAGATGAAGAGAAAATTAAGGAGAGTGAGATTTATGGAGAGAGAGAGTGAAAGGAAGGGGAGAGGAAGAGATGTGTTAGTGAAGGTGAGAAATAATGAGAGAGAGAAAGAAAAGTACAAAGAAAGAAAGAAAGGGAGAGGGAGAGCTGCGAGTGGGATTGAAAGAGAGAGTAGGGAGAGAGGGAATGGAGAGTGAGAGAAAGAACAAGAATAAAGAGCAAAAAAAGAGAAAGAAAATAACCGAGAAAGAGATAAGTTAGAGTGTGAGAGAAAGGATGAGTGGTAAAGAGAAAGAAATAGAGAGATGGAGGGAGGCC
Source organism: Papilionanthe hookeriana x Papilionanthe teres (assembly GCA_022702705.1). Lineage (NCBI taxonomy): Eukaryota > Viridiplantae > Streptophyta > Magnoliopsida > Asparagales > Orchidaceae > Papilionanthe > Papilionanthe hookeriana x Papilionanthe teres. The sequence goes on along the minus strand of CM040432.1, from coordinate 65,138,854 downwards.
ATGAGAAAGATTGAATGTGAGATCAAGAGAGAGGGAATAAGAGAGTGCGATGGACAAAAGTGAGGGAGGGAGGCAGATTGAGTGAGTGAGTGCAAGAGGAGAGAGAGAAGAGAGAGATAGAGAGAAAAGGAGAAGGAGAGGGAAGGATGGAGTGAAAGTGGGAGGGACAGAGGAGGAGAGAGATGTGTGAGAGAACCTAAGAAATAATGAGATAAGAATGAGAGGCGAGAGTGAGATGTGAGAAAGATTGAGAGAGAGGGATGGAGGGAGACTAAGAGAGAGAGTGAGGGATAGAGGGAGTGAAATAGTGAGAAAATATAGAGAAGAGAAGGTGCTAGAAGAAAAGGCAAGTGAGAGGGCAAGGAGAGCAAGAAAACGATAAAGAGAGATGAAATATAGTGTGGGAGCGAGAGCGAGAGAGGAGTGAGCTAGAAATAGAGAGATAGATGAAGGTATCGATAGAGATTGAGGAGAGAGCAGAAGGGAGTAAGGGTGTTAGAGTAAGCAAAAAATATAGAGAAAAGAGGTCTCGAGGAAGATTGAGAAAATGATAAGGAGTGAGAGGCAGACAGAGAAGAAGATAAAGAGAGAGATAGTGGGTGAGAGAGATAGAGACAGGGAGGGAGGAAGAGACTAAAGATTGCCAGAGAGGAGTGAGTAAAATGATAAAAGAGAGTGATAAAAGAGAGTAAGAGAGAGTGTGTGTGGGAGAGAAAGAGGGATAAGAGAGCAAAGGAGAAAGAGAATGTGATAAGGCATAAATAGAGAAAAGGATGAGAGAGGGAGAGGGTGAAGAAAAGAGATGAAGAGCGAGTGAGAGAGGTTGATGCTTTGGCGTGAGAGAGGAAGACAGAGTGAAAGAGAAGAGAGAGTGAGGGAAGATCTACAAAGAGTGAGAGAGGGAGAGAGGGGGAAGAGAATGTGATTTTGTGGGTGTGAGATGATAAAAAAAAGAATAGAGAGTGAGAAAAAGAGAAAGAAAAAATAGAGAATGGGATAAAGAGAGAAGAGAGAAAAATGGAGCGAGAGAGCAAGAGGAGCGAGCGAAGAGAGGGAAAGGAGCTAGTGTGAGAGAAAGAACAAGATGGTAAGAGAGAATAAAGAGTAAGAAATGAAGGTAAAGCAGGGTGAGAGGGAGAGTGATTGTGAGAGAGTGAGAGATTGTATGAGTGTGTGAGATGGAGAGAGAAGAGTGAGCTACAAAAGGGAGACCTAGAGGGAGCAAGGATGAGGGAGTGAGAAAGATAGAAGGAGAGAGTGAGGCAATTAAAGAGAAAAAGAGTGAGAGATTCAAATAGATCTCGATATAGATAGAAGGGGGTAGTTAGAGGATTTTAAGAAAGCACAAGAAAGAGAATGGAAGAGAGAGTGAGGTCGAGGGAAGACCGAGTAAGAGTAAGTGGCGGCTGTAAATAGAAAGAGAATAGGAGAATTATGAGAGAGAGGGAGATGGAGAGAGGGAGAGAGAATGAGAGATGGAGGGATAGAAGCAAGTGTGGGGAATATAGTGAGAGAAAAGTTAGACGAAATATAGAAAAAAGAGCTAGTCCCTCTTGTTCCGTCTTCCTCACTTCCTTTTGTTCCCTCTATCACTCTTTTTCTCCCAGTCTTCCTCTTCATCTCTATATCACTCTCACTCTTAACCTGTATTTTGTTTGTCTTCCTCTTCATCCATATATCATTTTCATTCTCTATTTTCTCTTTCTCATAACCTATCTTTTATTTGTCTTTCTTCTCTCTGATTCCTACGCTTTCTCTCCATATATCCTCAACTCTTTCTCACCATCTCTCACTTTCCCCTTTCCTTCCTTATATCTCCCCCTTTCTCTCCCTCCCCTCTCTCTTTCATGCTCTCTCCCCCGCTCTCACTCCCTCCCTAACTCTTTCTCTTGCTCCATCTATCATTCCCTCACACTTACTCTCTCTCTCTCTCCAACTTTTTACTCTCTCAATCCGCTTCTCTTCTCCCTCTCATTGTTTCTCACTTTCTCCCTATTTCTCTTTTCCTCCTTCCCTTTGTCTCACCATATCTCTCACTCTCTTTTCCTTACGCTTGTTCTCACACACTCTCTCAATATATTTTTCTCTTGCTCGCTCGCTCACTGTCTCTCTCATTTTCTAGCTCTGTATCTGTCTCTTCTCTGTCTCCCTGTATCCTTTACACCTCCCTCCCTCCAACTCTCATAATATCTCTAAGTCTTTCTTGTCCCTCTCTCTCATCTCCTCTCTTATATCTTCTTTTCTTTCTCACTCTCTTTTCCAAGATTCTCTATAGATCTCTTTCATTCTCCCACTCTCGTTCTCTTACTCTGTAGATCTCTTTCTCACTCCCTCATTCTAGCCCTCTTTATGTCTCCCTTATGTAGCTTACCCTTCTCTCTCCAACCCAGTCACTCTCTCTCGAGAGCTCTTACACACACTTCTCACTCTCTCTCTCTCAATCTCTCTCACTCTCACCCTCGTAAGCTCCACTTCTCGATCTCTATCTCGCTCTCTCTTACCATGCTGCTCTTTCTCTTGCACTCCATCCTCTGTCTCCATTGTTGCATCTTCCTCCCTTGTCTCTTTATCCCCGTCTCCTTTATTCTCTTTTACTCGCTCTCTATCCTTTGCTCTCTCTTTCTTTCACTCTATTATCTTTTTCTATCTAATGCTCTTTTTTGCTCTTTTCATTGCCACTCTCTTTCATTCACTCTTTCACTCCCTCTATCCCACACACTCTCTCGCCCTCTCTATTGCTCCATCCCTCCCACTATCTCATTCTCTCTCTTCTCTCCATCTCTCCTTTCCTCCCATACATCCTTTCTCTACTTCTCCATCTCCCTCTCTCTCTTGCGCTCTCGCTAGTCATGATTTCATTCTCCCTATCCCTTTACCATTCACTCACTCTTTCGGACTAAGTCTTCCCTCGATCTCTCTTCTATCTCTGTATACTTTTCACAGTCTCTATCACTTACTCTCTATTGCTCTCTCTTTAATCCTTCTCACTCCGTACCCATATCTCTCTTTCTAACTCCCTTCCCTCTCCCTTAATCTCATCCCCATCTCTCTAAGTCTCTTTTCCTCTATCAGTATAAATCTCTTTTATTATCCCACTCTCATTCTAGTTATCACTCTCTTTATCTTTCTCACTCTTCTTTTTTTCGCTATCACTATAGATCTCTTTTATTTCCCACTCTCATTCTATTTATCACTCACACTTTCTATCTTTCTCATTTTTTCAATCCTGCCTTCTTGCCATCTCTGGGACTCCCTTATGTAGCTCACCCTTCTCTCTCCAGCTTACTCACTCTCTCTCGAGCTCTCACACACACTCATACACTCTCTCGCTCTCTCTCAATCTCACACACACTCATACACTCTCTCTCACTCTCACTCAATCTCTCTCTCACCCACCGAAGCTCCATATTCCTTCTCCCACTCTCTCACCTCTACCCCTATCCTTCACATGTACTCTCTCTCTCGCTCTCCAACTTTTATCTCTCCCAATGTTTTAACATTCCCTCACACTTCTCTCTCTTTTATCTCTCTCCTTCTCTCCCTCACTCTCTCTATCTCCTCTATCTCTCATTCTCTTTTACTTACTCTAATTCTCATTCACATCCTTTTTATCTATATTTCTCTCTTATCCCTCCCTCACTCTCTCTTTCATTCTCTCACGCTCACACTTCTCTGACTCTTTCTCTTATGTTTTTCTCTCACACTCTTTTCTTTACACACACACAATCTCTTTTTATGCTCTATCTTTCTCTCCCTTATCCCCCCATGCACCCTCTATCTTGGTTTCCAGATTTTATTTTTCTCAATCCCCCTCTCTTCTCAATCATTATTTCTTATATTCTCTCACACTTCTCTCTCACTTTCTCTCTCCCTCACCCTCCCTCTCCATGTCACTCTCTATTCCTTAATCATGTTCTCACTCTCTCCCTCTCTATCTTTAAATCTCTTAATCCCTCCCTCACACTCTCTTTCATTCTCTTGCTCTCTATCTCTCTTCTTTTCCCCCCTCGCTCACACACTCACCCTCCTAATATCTTTTTTCTCTCTAGTCCCTCTCACTTTCCCTTTCTTGTATCCTCTTCTCTCCCTCACTCTCCTTTCCTATTTCTCTCAAGGTCACTTTCACTCTCTAACTATTGTACTCTTTATGCTCTCACTCTCTCCCTCTATCATTCCCACTCCTCATTCATGCTCTCTATAGGTCTCCCTTTTTCCTTCTCATCTCCCTCTCTGTCTCCCTCTCTCTTACTCCCACTGTCTTATCTTTCTGCTATTCTCCCCTTTATTTACCCTCTTACTCGATCTTCGCACAAACTTTCTTCTCAGTCTCTCTCCCATTCACTCTATCACTTTCTCTTTCCTACTCTCTTACTTCCATTCACTTCCTCTCACATCCTCTTTTTTTCAATCAATATCTCTTCCCTCCCCCTTTTCTCTCCTTCTCTCTCAATCTAATTTCACTCTCACTCTTACTCTCTCTCATTCTCACCCTCTTTTCTCTATCTCTCCCCCTTACTTAACCTCTCTATCTCCATCTCCCTCTTCTCTCACTCTCCTCTCTCACAAATACTCTCTCACTCTCTCTGTTGCTCACTCCCTCGCTTAAACTTATCCCACTCCATTCTTCTCTCTTTCTCAATCTTTGTTGTCTCTCTTACTCTTTGTACTACTGCTCCCTCCTTAAACACTATTTCACTTCGTCCATCCTCCCACTCACTCTCCTCTCTCAACCCTCTCTCCCACCCGCTCTCACTTGCACTTCCTCCATCTCTCTCTCTCTCTCCCCCCTCTCTCTCGCACTTTCTTTCCCTCTATTCCTATACAACTCTCTCACACAATTTATCATCCATCCTTTTCCTCTCCTTCTCTTTACCCTTCTCGCTCACTCGCTCTTGCTCTATCTTTTAGCACTCTCTATTTCTCTCCCACACACTCTCTCTCCCACTCTTGCTCCCTCTCTCTTCAATCTTTCTCATAGCCTCTCTCTATCTCTCTAATTTTTCTCTTTACCAACCATGCTCTCCCTCACAATCTCTATTATATCTTTCTTTCTAGATCTCTCTTATGTTGCACTTTATTCTCTCTCATTCTCTCACTCTATCCCTCACTCTCTTGCTCTCGTTCTCTATCAACTTCTCTCTCATTCAATCTCACTCCCATCTCTGTCTCTCTTTCTTTCACACTTTCTGCCTCTTCTCTCTCTCATTATTTATTACCTTCTCTCACACATCTCTACCTCTCTCTCCCTCTCACTTTTACTCCCTCCTCCCTCTCTCCTTCTCTCTACATATATCTCACTCTCTTTACCTTACTCTTCTTCTCAATCTCTGCCATTTTATTAATATATATTTCTCTCTCACTCCCTCGTTCACTCTCTTGCTCATTATTCTCTATCCCTTTATAGCTTCCGCTCTCTACCTCCCATTCACTATCTTTTGCTCAATCTTCCCCGAGTCTATCTTCTCTTTCTATTTCTGCTTTACCCTCTGTCCCTCCCACACAATTTTCAACACTATCTCCACTCCCTATCTTGATCTATCACTCACTTTCTATTTCATCTCCCATTGTTATTTCCTTTCTCCCTTTTGCCCCCTCTATACTCACTTGCTCATCATTCTATCTCCCTCTCTTCTCTCTCTTCACTCATTCTTTCTCTCACTCTATCTCAAACTCTCTCTCACTCTCTCCCTCCCTCACCCAATTAATTGCTCTCAAATTTTGCTCTCTCATCTTTTCTCTCTCATTCTCTCCCTCCACAACCCTCTCTACCACTCTCTCTATCTCAATGTTTTTCGTACTCTGCCCTCTCCCTCTCCATCTCCCTCTCTTCTTCTCCCCTTCTCATTCATTCTCTTACTCTCCCTCCCTATCTCCATATTGCTCACTATATTTTCCTCTCCCACTTCCTCTCTCCCTCATAACTCTTTATTGCTCTCTCTCCCTCTCTCTTCAATTAATCTCCTTCTCTCTCTATCTCCCCTTCCTCACTCTTTCCTTTACTCTTGCCCTCTATCTCTCTCTTTCTCACTCCCTCCCTTTCTCACAATGTCTCCCACTTTCTCTTATGTTTCTCTCTCTCTCTCTCTTGCTTTGTTTTCTCTCCTTTTACTCACTCTCTCTTCTTATATCCATCATGCTAACTCTCCTCCCTTCCTCTCATTCTCTCTCTTCTCTCTCCATAAACCTCTCCTTGCTAGCATTGTTTATTACTTTCACTCCTCTCCCTCCCTCCTTACTCCGCTCACTTTTTATCTCTCTAGCTCCCTCTCTCTATCCCTCTCTTTCTTCACTCTACATTCTTTCTCTATTTCTCCCTCACTTTGTCTCTCTCTCCCTTCCTTGCTCCCTCACTCGCTCGCTTCTCTCTCTCGCTATTACTTCCTCGCTCGCTTCTCTCTCTCCTTTCTCTCTTCTTTTCTCTCTCTAGCTTTTCCTCCTGACTCTCTCTCTCTCTTGCACTCACTTTTCGTCTCTAATTCCCTTGCACTCTATCATTTTCTCTTTTTCTCATTTTCTCTCACACTCTGTTCTCCACTCTCTTTTCAGCTTCACACTCACTCCTACTCCCTCTCTTTATTTCTTTCACACTCCCAATTCTCTCTTCCACTTTTTATCTCTATCTTATTCGCACCCTTTATTCTCTTTATCTTCTCTCTTACTCCTATGAATCCCCTCTCTTCCTCCATCCCCCACACTCTTTCTGTATTTCTCTCACTTCCCTCCATCATCACTCTCTCACGCTCCCTCTTACTTCCTTTCCTTGCTCTCTCTCACTCCATCTCTCTCGTTCTCTCTCTCTCACTCTTATCTCCCATTCTCTCGCTCTCTCTCTCATCCTTTCTCCTGAATAAGAGAAAGAGGGAGGGATTGAGATGGATTGAAGAGAGTACATTAGAAAGAAAGTGATAAAGAGTGAAAAGAAAATAGGGCGAGAAGAGGATATTAAGTAAGAGAAAGTTAGTGAGAGGTAAAGAGATAGGAGAATAGAAGAATGGTGAGAGAGAGAGAGAGAACAAGATAGAGAGACATTGAGAGGGAGACGAGAGGAAGATAGGGAAGGAGAGGAAGGGAGGGAGGAAGTAAGGGAGGAATGGAGTGAGGGAGAGAAGAAAGAGAAAGCGATAGTGAGAGGGATGGAAGCAATAGAGAGGGAGAGAGAGTGAGGTATAGAGGGAGAGAGAGCAAGATGAAAGAGAAAAGCTAGAGCAAAAGAGAGCATGAGATAAAAAAATAGAGTGCAACAAAGAGAGAGCGAGGCTTAGCAAATAATAAAGAAGAGGAAAGAGAGTGAAGGGAGAAACATGCAGCAATGGAGTGAGAGAGTGCAAGAGAAAGAGAAAGATGGTAAGGGAGAGTGAGATAGAGATCGAGAAATTGAGCTTAAGAGCGTGAGCTCTCTATCTATATGTCTCTATTGATCCCTCCATCACTCTCTCATTCATTTTCTTGCTCTCTATCTCACTCTTCTCGCCTTCCCTCCCTAGCTCACAATCTCTCTACCTTTGCACCCTCCTGATATTTTTTTCTCTCTTGTCGCTCTCACCTCTCTATAATTCATACTTCCCCATTTGTGCTCTCTCTACGTCTTCACCTTGTAGCACACTCTTCTCTCTCCTTCTCACACACTCATACACACACACTTTCTCACACACTTTCTCTCAATCTTTCCCTCTCTCACCCTCTTTAGCTCCATTTTCTGCTCTCTATCTCACTCTCTCTTACTATCATGTTCTTTCTCGCTCACTCTCTCCTATCTCTCTCTCGCTCCATCTTTCTCTCTTCATTATCTATTCTCTTCTCTCATTTTATCTCTCCTCTCTCTTTTTTTATATCTTATATGCTCTTTTACACTCTGCTTTGTTATTTTCTTTTCACTCTTTCCTCCTACTCTTTCACTCATTTTATTCTCCTCTCTCTCTCTCCCCCTCTCTTGTTTCCATCACTCACTCTCTCTTTCTCTCTCTTCTCTCCCTCCCTCCCTCTCCCTCAATATTTCCCTCTCTTGCTCCCTCTCTTTCACCGTTCTCAAATTTTTGCACTCTCTTTACCCCTCACTCACTAATCTTACTCAGTCTTTCCTCAGCTTCTCTTCTCACTCTCTCTCCCATTCACTTTTTCATTAAACCCTCTCACTTCCTCCTCTCGTTCTCCCTCACTACCTCCATCTCTCTCTTTTTTTCTATTCCATGTCTCTTTATTCCTCTCTCAGTAACTCTTCGATCTCTGACATTTGACCCTCGCAATATCCCTAACCGCCCCTCTCTTGCTCTCCTTCCCTCTTTCAATCCCTTAATCTCTGTCTCTCTTCAACACTCGTCTTTTATTTTCTAGCTCCCTCTCTCGCTTGCTAATCTCTCCCTTTCTCATGCTCTCTATTCCTTCACAGTCTCTTCTCTCTATTTGTCTTTCACACTCGCTCCCTTTCTTGCTCCCTCATTCTCTTTGTTCAGTTTCACTCGAATCCTTACTCCTCTCCGTCACCCTTTCCCGATCCATCTTCACTCTCTGTCACACACTCCAACTTATCTTTATCTATTCTCTCTCACCTCATAATTTTTCTCTTCCTCTCTCCCCCTGTGTTTTGCATCCTTTCTTCCCTCGCTCTCTCTCCCTCTCTCCTTATCTTTTAGACACACTATGGCTCTCCCACTCTCACATTCTTCTAGTTCATTTGTGATCCAAAATCACATTCTCACCCCCTCTCTCTCTCTCACTCTCTTTATCTTCCCTCACTCTCTAGTCTCTCTCTTCTCTCTCACTCTCACTTTTTCACTCACTCCTACTATTTAATCTCTCTCACTCCCCCTCTTTCTCCCTCTTTCTCACTCTCTCCCTCTCTTGTTATTTTCTCTCTTTATGACTTATCACTTCTCTTTCTCTTTTACTCTCTCCTCTCACTTTCTCTCTCACACACACTCTCTCTTGCTCTCTTTTATCACTCCCTCCTATCTCTTTACTCACTCTTTCTCTCCAAATATTGCCCAGTCTCTTCCTTCCTCCTCTTTCTCCCTCCCTCCTTCTGTCTCTCTATTTCCCTTTCCCCTCTATCTCTCTCTATATCCTCCTCTATATCCTCCTCTATATCTCTCTCTACATCTCACTTCTAAACTTTTGTTCTATCTTCTTTGAGTCTCTATTCTCTTTCTATTTTCGTCTCATTATCTCAACTTTTCACCCTCTAGCTCTCCCTTCAATCTTTATCACTCCCTCCCTCTATCTCTCTATTTCTAGTTCACTTCCCCTCTTTCTCACTCTCTCATTCTTTATTTCATCTCTCTTTATCATTTGTTTGCTCACTCTTACACTCCTTCTATCCTCTCTCTTGCTCTTTCATCTATCACCCTCTCTTCTCTCTCTTTAGTCACTCTCTCTCTCACTCTCACTTACTCTCTCTCACAATTTTTCTCACATATTACTCTCTACCCTTAAATCCATCCTATTATTTCTTATTTTCTTTCATACATCTCTATTTCTCTCTATCCCTCCCTCTTTCTACCTCACTCCTTATCTCACAACTCTCTCTCCTCCTGAATGGGAGGGATAGAGAGAAAAGAGAAATGTATGAGAGAAAATAAGAAATAATGAGATAGATTTGAGGGAGAGAGAAAGATGTGAGAAAAATTGAAAGAGAGTGAGTGAGGGAGTGAGAGGAAGAAAGAGAAAAAGTGAGTAAAGAGAGAGAGAAGAGATGGAGGAAGGAGGGCAAGAGGAGAGAGAGAAATCAAGATAAAAAAGAGTTTGGAGAAAGAGGGAGTGAGGGAGAGAGTAAATTCGAGAGAGATGGAGGGAACAAGAAGGAGAGACATAGCGAGAGAGTGTGTGAGAGAGTGAGCAAGAGAGAGGAAGAGATAGAGCTTGTGTGTGAATGAAATGGGTGGGAGAGAGAAAGGGAGGGTGTGAAAGAGGGAGAGAGAGAGGAAGAAAGATAGATAATGTAAGAGAATAGATAGGAAATAGAGAAAAATAGTAATAAAAAATGGAGAAGGAAAGAGAGAGAGAGGGGAAGAGCAAGAAAGAGAACTCAAGAGATTGAGAGGGAGAAAGTAAGAGAAGATATGAGGTTGAGAGAAAGGGATGTAGGAAATGATGGAGTGAAAGAAAGAGAGAGAAAGATAGAGAAAAAGGAAAGTACTTGTTGCAGAGTTTGGAATCGCTTATCAGGTGCGGTGGCGGCCGATACCGCCACCGCACGTTCGAATATGGCGTTATGTCCATGCGGTATAATACCACCTAACCGCACTTCGTAAAATTATAACCGAAGGCGGAAAGCGGAGCGTGGAAGCTTATAGCGCCGGCTTTAGGTAATTTTCCACAGGAGCCCCCCTACCGCTCAAACATTCGCTCTCATTCCTCCGCCGCTCGAACATCCGCAGCCCCGTCGAGCAACACCTCCCATCGAGCACACCCGATCTTCCACGGAGCCCTTCTACCGCCGCTCGAACATTCGCTCTCCCGTCCCTTCCGCCGCTCGAACATCCGCAAATGGGCCGAGGAAGACTCCTCCCATCGAGCACACCCGATCTACTCTTCTCCTTCGCTAGACTGGCCGTGCCCTAGCCCCGCCTCTCCCACTCCACGTCGAGCAGCATCTCGGCGACTCATCCTTCGGCTGGATCGAGCAGATCGCGAGATCGGTCCATTTTTCTCGCGATTTTTTGGTTCTCGCGCCGCTCGTAACACGGCATTTCGAGGTAAGTTATGAAGCCTTCACAAGCATTTCACAATCCTTCTCAATCTCACAATCATTTCTCCTCGATTTGGTAAGGTGACTCGAGTAAGGGCAATGATTTCTCTGATTTGTTTTCCAGGCTTCTCTGTAAACAAAGAGGTTATTCTTTAGATGGATGGTTATATCATGTCTAGGGCACTTCACAAGCTATTTGTTATTCAAAATTATGCCAATCTCATCCATATAATATATCCGAGTATGAAATATACATAGATAATGAACAGACATATGTGCATACCCGAGCTCTGAATTTTCATGTGTCACTATGCATGATCCCGTTTTACCTTGTTGTAGTGGTTAATCACCGATTTCATGCCGAAATAGAGATCAAGTTGTAGTATTTCTTTCAATTCTTTTCGGGGAACATTTACATATATACCACTCAATTCCCGCATTTATAAATTATTTCAGAAGATTTACATCCATACCACTTTACTTTTCCTATGCATGTAATGCTGTATTTTTCTTTTTTACATGTAAAAGAAGTATTTTGCTAGATACAAAATATTTGGGTGGTATAAATATAAGAAACAAAGCTTAGTTAGATATGAAAAAGTTGTTAGATATAAAAAGTTACGTATAATGAACGGATATAAAAAGTTAAGTATCAAGTAGACATGATACAAAATATTAAGAGTTAACCATTATTTCTTTTTTCTTATAAAGTTTTTTGTTTTGAAAAATTTGGGGAATTGAAATGCTTTTACTTCACAATTTTCAATTACCTTGTCTTTAGTGGAAGTTACTTCTATTCATTCTTAGCCTTATACTTCTTAATTTTTCATGCATTTGTCTTAAAATTTTTATTTATGGCAAACTTTGTTTATATATCAATGAATTTCTTGTACCACAATATTTGAATTCTTATAATGTCATTAGCCTAATTGCAGCTTTATAAAAATACGTAAGATACAAATTGTCAAGTTGCTGCATGGTTTGGTAGAAGTCGATAAATATGCATACTGCTATAAAATGATCAAAATGAGTTTTGGTATTTATGTTACTATTGCTGGTACTACTTTAAAATTCATGTATTGGGTCTTATGTATAAAATAGAATTCATGTTTTTATGTTGCATTTCTTGCATTGTTTTATTAGAAATGGTTAGGACAAATGAAGCCTAGCATCGCAATATGGGATAAGGAGAGTACGAACATTTCTCTTCGCAACATTCGCATCAAAGGAGATTGACGCCTGCACAGAGGCCGAACACCCATTTTAGTAAGGAAGGTTGGTCAATATTGCTCAAAAGTTCAAAGACCATACAGAAGAGATTATGAAAAAGTACAAGCTTAAAAACAACCTGGATCGCTGAAGAAAGATCGGAATGTGGAAGCGGGTCAAGCTCGGATATACCTGGCCGGGGCTGACCCCATTAAACGGACAATCAATGCTTCAGAAGACGGTGGGTCGAGAAAGTTGTGGTAAGATTTTATTGTTGGCAAAATTTTTCTTCCATGCCTCATTTATTATAATTTTTTTTATTCAAGCTCTTATTTCCCTAAACCTCAATCTCATAACATTCTCATACAAAGCAAGTCTTCGCATTAAAAAAATTCAAACAGAATGGAATTGAACCAGAGTTAAAGAAAAACTGACATAATGTTTAGAGGCAGGCAACGTGGGGAGTATGCATGTTCTTGAGATAGGTTCTCTCGGAATTCCGCATGCTTCTACACCGTATCCAAGGTATGTCGACGAAGAAATACAGCGTGTCAACCAAAGAGAGACGGGTGAGTCAAGCCTGGCTGGGCCGAAGAGGCCTGTGCATGGGAGAAAGACGAAAGAAAAGGACAAGGTTCTATCGGGATAAGCTCGACCGTCTCATTGATGCTTTTGAAGCACCACCGCGAGCTCCAACTCCCGATCGTGCTATCTTTGGAAGTATTCGGATTTTGTCTTCTATCCCCGAAGTGGTTGCGGACAGCAATTCTATGCAATATCTATGAAAAAATTGGAGGATCCAACACGTTACGATATTCATGGCGATGGCCCGCATATGTGTGTCGAATATCCGCGCAAGCATATGCATGACCTAGCTTATTTATGCTTTTCCTATCTTCCGTATTGTACTTTTAAATGTCGTTGTGATTGCCACCGTTATTCGGACTTTTGTTTTCTGTTAATCGTACTTTATGACTCGATCTCAAAAGTTACCGCATTTTATGCATTTCGAGTTATATTTTAATTGTATTCTGTTTGATCTATCTAATATCTTCCTTTGTTCTAGCATGAATACACAACACGAAATCACTTAAGAGAATGACATCGGCTGCAGCTATTGCCATAATATTGCCGGAGTATTATCGATCGCGTCTGCGTTTAATTCCCGTATGACCTCCACCTTTCGGGGCGGGGACAAATGGCAGGAGATGCTCACTGACATCCAATTCGTTTTAACAACATATTTAGAATGTCTCGTCCCGATATTTTTAATCTTACTTCATGGAAGTTATCTCTAAACCATGGACTTCAAGGCTCTGTGAGAACATCGCTGCAGAGGCACGTCATAACCCTATATACCGTCACGTAATGAATCAATAGGGAGCTGCCATGGAGAGGTTTCAGCATTCATCCGAGACTATCACTCGCTATTTCTCCAAAGGCATACAAGCACTTGCTAGTCTACTTACTCGACACAAAGGAGGATCCATCATTTCCTCATACCCCATTTCAAATTTTAAATGATCCTCGTTACATGCCTTATTTCAAGATAATTTTTATTTTCTTTACGTACATACCAAAATAAAATCTTCTAACATATGCAGAGCAGAATCGCATAGGTGCAATCGATGGTACTCACGTTCATGCTCTAGTGTACTCGCATGATAAGGTGGCTTTCATTGGTCGAAGCGGTATACCAACTCAAAATGTCATGGCGGTATGTGACTTCAACATGTGTCACATATGTTATGGCGGCTAGGAAGGGAGTGCACATGATGCTCAAATTTTTCTTATGCTACTACGAATAGATCGCCGGGTTTTCCCTTAACCGCCGCTGCACAAGACATGATTTTGACAAATTCTACTTATGCGTGGTTATTTTGCATAACAACGACTATCATAACAGAAGTACTATTTGGCCGATGCCGGGTACCCTGCGCAGAGCGTATTTAAAGCCATACCCAAATATCCAATACCACATCCCAGATTTTGAGCGTTCTAGTAGCGTTGCCCGGGGCAGAAAAGAAATGTTTAACAAGCGGCATTCTTCTTCGCATGGTTGATCGAAAGAACATTCAGCGTTTGAAGAAGAAATGGGTCATCTCGTTGATATGCCGCCGTACCCATATCGGTAAAGTGTGCACACATCGTGATTGCTACGATGGCACTCCACAATTTCGCAGACGGCATGGCATCCCTCCCGGTATGATACAAACTTCAACATGGCCGACGCCGATGAGTAATATTTCCCCTACTTAGTACGATACTCGTACCGATTCTATACGAAGAAGTCATACATACCGAAGAAATTATTACACAGATGGGGAAGGTGCATCGAGATGGTTGACGGAGGGAGCATATCACAGATGCGATATGCAACTCCTAAATTCTACACTACTTACCTTTGTTTTAATGTTATATGTGCCCTAGTAATGATCTCTATTCTGTTAGAACTCAATCGAGTAGAATTTTTGGTAGTAAGTAATTGCATTAGTAATTGTGAGGAGCTTCTTTCCTCTAACACTTGTTTTAGCTGATGTGAGTTATGGATGGATTCTATGCTTTATTTTGGCTAGTATATCCATGATTATCTCCGTTACACTTTTACATCTAATATGCTTTTCATTTAGCTTCTGGAACTCTTTCATAAGCTACTTTACATATGTGTCATCAATTTTATGGGTGTTAATGCTCCCAAGAGTACAAAAGTAGAGAGGTAGAGGAGTGAGGCATTCAAAGGCTTGCTGAATTTTACTATAATTTGACCAATTTTTAACTTGAATGCACATACAAACGGCCATTAATGTTTGAAATAATCGATCGAAAGCGGCTCTGGCTTCGATAAGGTTTTAGACTTGTTTAATGAATGGGTCCATCTCCTAGAAAAGGTCTTTAGGACAGAAGGAGATATTTTTTATGACAAATTGTTCTTATACGTTGGCTTGAACCATGTCTGCTTCACCAAGGATTGCCTTAAATTCATCCAAGCTATATCATCCTAGCTCTTACCTTCTTTTCGTTTTCTTAAGCGTCGTATGTTTTGGGAGTGGAACTTTAAACCATCTCTTAGTATTTTATTTCTGCTTCATAGTAGCTGTTTGTTTATCATACTGCTCATAATTAATTTAATTAGTTGTTAGTGCAATCAATATACTTGCCTTTGCATTTATTTTTGAATTCATTTACACAAGCTCAAACTCATCATGCCTTGTTCACTTAAATCAATATTTTGCATTCATTGGTTTAATTTTCTTGTGATATTTGAACTTCTACATCTGTATGCCTACAAGTGATTTTTTTCTCTTGCGAACTTTTATTTACATCCAATTTCCTCTATTTTTATGCATATTCAATCTATGTGGCCATGTGATATTATCTAAAGAAAAGGGAATATGTTTCAAAAGATAATATCCTGAAAGTTAATCATCAAAATAATCCTTGGACTTTTTGGATGTATCATTTTTAGTCCCGTATTATTTCAGTTCTCTAATTTAACTCTAATTCGTCAAATCTTAACCACTTTGTCTACAAATGATTTTACCTTTTTTTCGATAGAAAGCTTTTCATTAGAACATTTTGGATTTCTTAGAAATAATATTGGATACCTAATTCTAGCTCAAACTAATGATATTTCAAACGTTCATAATCTTCTCATGTAAAGCTCTTTCACCAAGCTTTACGTTCATATTAATTCAACTTTGATGAGTTGAGGGACTAAATTGAATATTTGAAAAAATTTATGTATGAAGTAAACACATGAAAAATTTTACGACCCATTTCGATAATTATTATCATAATTTTTGTCGATCTTTTCTAGAAACATAGTGCTGATATTTAACTTTCTCAAGCTGTATAAATAGATGTTTTTTTACATTTTCACTGCCCGCATCGTAAAGTTCAAGGGCACCCTTTTCTTTCATCGCATTTTCCCCCGCATCATCTCCTTCAGAAGACTATGTAAATGCAAGAAGTTCTTCAATATCCTCAGTTTCTGAGGTACTTCAAGTCTAAACTCGATCCTCAAAATCATCCTCTCTTGTCACTGTGACTTACGTCCAACTTGAGAAGAAAGGTTTTTCCCCCAAATCAAAGGCAAGGCAAGACGATAGCTTTCACTTAGACCCGGCCTCGTCGTATTATAAACTCCATTAATTAGACAAAAATTTGAATGCTGAATCCCATTTTCCAAATTATTAGTTGCTTCGGGTTTAGTATAAAAAGTGTGATTAAACAGATGCAACAACTTTGTTTCCCCGGTCATAAAAACAAGATTGATTAGATAAAAACAAAGCAAATCATCCGTGCTGGATACAGTAACGGAAAATTTGTCGGTACTGTTCAAGAGCTTTATTTCATATGGATGGTTATTGTTTCAGCCTGCGGGCCTGCATCTAAGTGAAATA
This sequence comes from Papilionanthe hookeriana x Papilionanthe teres, assembly GCA_022702705.1. Lineage (NCBI taxonomy): Eukaryota > Viridiplantae > Streptophyta > Magnoliopsida > Asparagales > Orchidaceae > Papilionanthe > Papilionanthe hookeriana x Papilionanthe teres. Next base: position 65,122,558 of record CM040432.1, on the reverse strand, counting down.
TTAAAAAAAACAAGCATACTAACGATTCATGTACAACAGAAAGAAAATATACTTAAATTTGATTATCTAAGGCAAGGTGAAGAGTGTGAAATGAATCGTGGACAATGGCTGGAGAAGATTGTTTTGTTAAGGTTACAAGTTCAAGCCACATATGTATAGATTTTTTGCTCGCCATTTCCCCCCCCTCCCCAAAAAAACAAGTAAGGCAAAAAGAAACTAAGGTTAAAGGAATTTCGGTTTCCATAATGAGCCGAGTCAGTAATCCTATTATGATTCACCTTATGCCTATTACGCCTATTTGAATGTCTTCAATAAAAGGGAACGAATGGAAAATGTTATCAGTTGTGCATCGAACAACCTGAACATACTTAAAGTGGATAGCACAATATTTAATACTACGAGGAAACAATCAACAAAGATACATTGAGTTCAAAGATTCTTAAAAAACAGTAAATAAAAGACTTAAATGCTTGAGTTCTCACAAATAATCAATAAAGACTGGGAGCTTCATTAGTTTCTGCTGCACAGGACATTAATTTTTGAAAGTGGAGAAATAACCAGCGTCCTTGATTTGCAATGAATCCGCATATGAACCAATCACAAACAAATTTAATAAATTAATACATGTGTAAAACCACAACCGCTATTGTACTATTATTGCTGTGTTACAGCAACAAGAAAGGAATGACCTTTCAATATCAGGAAAAAAACAGTAAATAGAACAACAGAATAACCAAAAAAATGGGAAAAAGAAAGCCATCGAATGAAAATACCGTCTTCTCAAAAGTTTTTTATCTGCTTTCAAGGGCCTTTTCGGATGTTCCTTTCTTTTCGATGCGTAATGAATTAATTGTTACATTTAACATGCAAAGAATTTATATTTTTATGAATTTTTAATCATATTGCAATTCCGGCCTATTGCCTTGATTTCAAATCGAATGAGCTTAGTTTCATGCAACCATTATCTTTCATGATTTTACTTTGTTTAGTATCCTTTGAATAAATATTTATTAGAGAATCGATTAGGGAATTGATTATATCAACATGGTATAAATGAAGAAATGGTTCAAAAATAAAGGCAGTCATGTTTACATATCTATTCATTCTATTATCGAGTATTTTACATGCATACCACAAAATTCTCGTGTGTTTACCTATCTAACTTCAAAGTTTATATTTACTATAACACTTTGGTGTCATAAACCTATGCTTGAAATGGTATTTCACTTTTAAGAAGTTATTAATGGTTGTATATTTCATATAGATGTTATAGATTCCGAGTGACATAAAAGTGAATATAAAGTTAGGTTTTACTTATGTAAATATAAGAATTGTGTGGTGTGTATGTAAATGCACCTTTTTATTATGAATGCCGAGCATTCAAAACTGCATGCATTATTTCTTTTTTAATGAAATGTTTGTTATATATGTAAATGCCTCATTTTAGAAGTTTGGATGTGAGAAAAGGGGCTGGATATGTAAATTTGTAGCTCATGGTGCAAATTTAGGCCGGATATGTAAAATACGTTGTGAGTTGAGTGTAATATCGTCGTCGTGCATTCGAGGTAATATCGCTCGTCAGGTATTTTGTACGACAAAGTAAAGATGAGATAATTTCACAAAGTAATGTTCTTTGCCGTTTCTATCTTCTTTATTGTATCAACATAACACATACTCGCCAGCGCTATAGGAATTTATGCTGCTGTACTTTTACCTTTATTACATTGTGTATGTTGCCGAAGTAATTCATTGAATTTCTTTTAATCGATTTCCAGAATATTTTATGCATTCTCTTATGGTTATCTATAATTAGTTTAATTTTTTATTCTGTAATTATATATTTGCAGGAAAATGAGCTACAGGTTTGCGTAAAGTCCGAACGAGTACTATGTCGTCGCGGCTTGCCGTCCATAATACTCATGTCACGTAACATAGTTACGGGCGACTGCTCTGGCCGCATATCCTGTGTGGGACAAGGATTAAGACTACAAGTTCTTCAGATGGGTTGACAATATGTCTGTTACTACATTATCCCAGCCGAACACCATTGCTCGGGATCCATGGTAACGCATGTTCAAGACATTGCTTCTAGTTCGATCGCTTCCCACATGTATACAAGTTACTTCACGGTTTTGTGGTGTCAGAAATGCAGAACAATCATCGCGACATGTTTGGCATCATAAAATGAATGCTGTCATTTTCCTCCTTGTAATTTTAACCTGCTACTTTTCTTTTTATTTATGTTTCGTGAAACTCACTATTAGGCGTGGTCTCTATATTTTTTGTATTTAGGTTTCGCATTGTATTTGTATTTTATTCTGGATGTCTCGTTAGTTATGTAAATGTACTATTGTATTTTTAAAACCTTTCATTAATATGTTTGATCTGGTTTTAAAATGAAAATGTTTGAGTAGTGTATATGTGAATAATTCTTAAGCGTCCCTATGCTTGTCATTTTCGACTTGCTCAATATTTATTAGTACAAAACGGCTCATAGTCATTGTGTCATGTGAATTAAAGCCTATGTTTGGCGTAAATCAAATATTTTTATTCTTTTTGAAAGCTTGTGCGTTTTCGGCTTTTTATTTAATCCCGAATGATTTACAAAATTATAAATTTGAATATTATTATTTGGGTTATTTAGAAATCAAGTTAAATAAAATTTTTCGTCTTCGCTTAGTTTCTTAAGAAAACAAATCAATACAAGCAACTTAGCTCGGCGAACACAACTAGCTTTTTTCGACAACCCTATTTACTACTACTATCATTACAAATACACACTTAGAGGAATAAGAACTAATGATTGTGATCAAAATTTAAAGCGAGCTTAAGAACTAATGGCATAGCAAAGAAATGATATTCGATGCTAGGGAATAGAAGCACTTCGTGTATAGATTTGAAAGGATTGGTTATGAGGTTTTGTACACAAGCTTACATAAGAATTGCATTGTATATAAGTAAATATTTAAATGAAAAATTTTTTATTTAAAAATATTTGTAGTTAAATTTTAATTAAGAATTTATACCTAATAAAATTTTATTAAAAAAGGAGCATAAATTGTTATTTTTCTACAAACAACCGCATATAAGCAGTTTTCAAACCGCAGAAACCAAACAGCTCAACAGCTTATTCATTTTCAGTTTAAGAGTTATTTATCCATAAACAATCGCTAATCACCGTTTTCAAATGCTCAAACTAAATGCATGCATACCTTTGTTCAATTAGCAAAATTTATCCGAATAAGCAACTTATCCGAATAAGCCGAATACCATTCAGTCGCCCTAAACAGACTCCGAAGAGATGGTCAGATGACAGGGAAGAAGAAATAACGGGGGAGACAGAGCACAAGTCTGGAGAGATAGGGAGAGAAGAGCAATAAAATATAAACTGTGAGAGCCGAAAAAGAGAGATCAAGTGACAGAGAGAGAGCGAGAAAGTCAACGAGAGGAAGAGTCGGTGAGAGAGAGAGTTAAAGATGGAGAGAAAGAGATAGTGAGAGAAAAGCAAAGGAAGAGAATGAATGAGCAAGAAAGAGAGAGATGGGAAGGTGGGTAGGAAAAGCGAGAGGGTTAGTGAGAGGAAAGAGGAAAGGAAAGCAAGAGAACAAGTAGGAGGGATTGGAGAGAGAGATTGAGAGAGATGAGGGGTTTGCAGAGGCTGAGGGCGGGAGGAGAGAGTTTGTGAAAGAGAGAAGGGGAGAGTGAAAGAGGGAAATATATAGAGGGGAAGGAAGAAAGTGGGAGTGGGAGAGAAAGAGTTGGAGATATATTGAGAGAAAGGGTGAAAGGAATGAGAGCAAAGAGAGAAAAATGAAGACAGACAGAGAGAGAGAAAGGATAAAGAATGAGAAAGATAGGACAAGTTAAGAGTGAGATTGAGGTAGAGATGAAGAGGGGACCGGAGAGAAAGAGCAAGAGAAGGAGCAATAATGAAGGTGGAATAGCAGGAGAGAGAGGGAGAGCAAGGAGAGAGTGAAAGTTTCGTGAGAGAGAAAAGAGATAAGAGAGAGAGATGTTTTGTGGGTGAGGGAAAGAAAGTATGATAGATATAAATTTAGAGAGGAAGAGAGAGAGAGAGAAGGGTGGGATTGTAAGAGCGTGATAAGAAGAGAGTGAGAGAAAGGAGAATAGGAGGTGGAGAGAGAGATGGAAAAATTTAGAGGGTAAGAGCTAGAGAGAAAGAGAGGAGAAACCGAGGGAGAGGAGAGGAAGGGAGCGAAGGAGGAAGGGAGAGAGAGAGTGAGAGAGAGAGAGAGATATATGTGTGGAGAGAGAGAGAGAGAATAAGATATAGAAGAGAGACCGAGCAAAAGAAGAGAGGAAGGGACAATGAAGAATGAGAGAGAAAAATGATGGAGATTGAGAGAGTGAGAAACAGGAAGGGAAAGGGAGAGAGTGTGGGAGAGAAAGTGACAAAGGAAGGAAGAGAGAAATAGAGAAAGAGAGTAGGAGATAGAAGATGAGTGAGAAGAGTAAGAGAGAAGTTGACAGAGAATAAGGAGTGCTTTAAGATAGTGATAGATAGTGGAAGAGAGAATAGAGAGTGTGAAGAGATGAAGAGAGGGAGTGAAGTCAAGAGAGAGAGTGAGTGAAGAGAGAGTAAGAGAAAAGGAGCAAGGATATAGGAAGGGAAAGTGAGAGAGAGGGAAGGAGAGAGAAAGGGAGAGAGAAAGGGAGGGAGAAAGAGAGAAGGTGAGTGAGGGAGTAAGACTCGGGAGAATCTGAAGAGTAATGGAGCAAGGAAGGGAGAGAGACAAAGAGAGAGAGAAATACGTAAAGAATGAGAGTGAGAAAATAAAGGGTGAAAGAGAAAAGAGAGAAAGCAGGTCAATGACTCGAGAAGAGGGGGTGAGAGAGAATTAGAGGTATGGAGAGAGGGTTAGAGCAGATGGATATAGGAAGAGAAACAGAGTAAAGAGAGAGGAAAAAGCAACAAAGAACACAGAGCAAGAGAGAGACACATAAAAGAAAGTGAGAGCCATAAGAGAAAGGAAAAGAGTGAGAAAGGGATGGATGGGGACGACTGTGAGGAGAGAGAGAGAGAGTGAGCAAGGGGAGATAAAGGTTGATAAAGAGAGAGAATGAAGAGAGAGGTTGTGAGAGAGGTCGAGAGAGCAAAAAATGATTTAAGAGGAAGAGAGAGGAAGCAAGAGAGGAAGAGAGAGATGATAAGATAGTGAGTAATGTGGAGATAAAGAGAGAGAAAGAAACGCAGTGAGATGGAGAGGAAGAGAGGGAGATGGAGCGGGTGAGAGGGTGAGAGAATGAGATGGAGAGAGTGGAGGGAGGGTAGCAGAGGGAGAGAATGAGAGAGAAAGAATAAGAAAGAAAGGAAGAGCGAGTTCAAGAATGAAAGAGGGGATGTGAGAAAGAAATAGAGAAAAGTGAAGGCAAGAGAGAGCAGGATAATGGGAATGAGAGAGAGCGATAAAGAAAATGAGGGAGGGAGGGGGTGAAAAATTGAGTGCAAGGGGAGATAAAAGAGATGAGTGAGATAAGGAGAGAGGGAGAAAGAGAGGGAAGGATGAATTTAAAGAGGAGGGATCGTGAGGAAAAGAGAAATGTATAATAGAAAATAAGAAATAATGAGATGAATATGAGTGGAGAGAGCAAGATGAGAGCATATGATAGAGAGTGCGAGAGGAAGAGTAGAGAAAGAGGAGATAAAGGGAGAGAAAGAGTGAGTAAAGAAAGAGAAGAGAGGGATATAGAAGAGCACAGAGAGAGAGACAGAAAAGGGTACAAAAAAGAGCAAACCAAAGTCGATGAAGAAGAGAGCGAGAGAGAGCAAGAGAGAGCGAGTGAAGGGTAGGGACTGAAGAAAGAGCGAGGGAGAGAGGAGAGAGGGTAAGGCAAATAAGTGGAGAGATATGGATAGAGAGGCAGGTGTAAAGCATGACAGAGAGAGAGTGACTAAATTAATGAAAGAGAGACAGGGAGAGAGGAAGATAGTGAGAGATGGTTGGAGGGAAAGACTGTGTAAAATTATAAGTTTGAGATGACAGAGATAACAGAGAGTGTGTGAGAGAGAAATAAAGAAAGAAGGAAAGAATAAAGGATAAAAGACAACAAGAAATAGATATGACGGCGGAGAAAGAGGGAGATACGGAGGGAAGGGATATGAAATGAGATTATGGGAAGAAAGAGGAGGATGAAGTGAAAGAGAGTGAGAGGGAGAGAGGGGGAGAGCATTTGAGAGAGAGAAAGGAAGAGAGGGAGAGGAAGAGAGAGGTTGGAGTGAAGGAAGCAAGAGTGTAGATATCGAGAGAATGATCGAGAGAAGAAAGGAGAGAGAGAGCAATAGAAGAGAGTGAGATAAAAATGAATATGGAATGAGAAAGAGTGAGGGAGGAGAAGTAAGAATGAGAGAGAACTAAAGAGATAGGAAGAGGGAGCAAGGAAGGAAGAGAGTGTGAGAGAGAAATAGAGAAGAGAGAGCGATAACAGAGAGAGCGGGAAGAGAGGGAAAGAGAGAGTGAGCAAGAGAAGGAGCGTGAGAGAGGGAGAGAGAGAGATAAAAAGAGCAGAAGAAAGAGAGGGATGAAAGCGGGAGTGAGAGCTAGAGAGAAATTAGGATAAAGGGAGAGAACAAAGTGGGTAAAAAGAGAGCGGGAAACTAAAAGTTATGAAAGTAAAGAGAGAGCGAGGGAGATGGAATGAGAATGAGAGGAAATGGAAATATAAGTGAGAGTAAAGGAAGATAGAGCAAGAGATATGGAGCAAGACAGAAAAGAAAGGGCTGAAGAAAGTGAAATATATGTAGAGTGAGAGATATGAAGATAGAGAGAGGAAAGAGAGGAAGGGAGAGACGGAGAGAGAAATTGTGAGAGAAAGTAAGAAATAATGAGAGAGATGAGTGAGCAAAGCATGAGAAGAGAAGAATGAAAGAGAGAGAGAGAGAGATAGAATGAGAGGGAGCAAGAAAGTGAGTTAAATGAGAAAAAAGAGTTGATTAATGAGAGAGAAGAGAGAGAACAATTGCATAGAGATTATAGAGATTGAAGAAAGTAATAAAAGTGTCAATGAAGTGCGGAATTGGAAGAGAGTGAGAGATAGAGGGAGAGTAAGGTAGAGAGTGAAAGTGTGCGAGAGAGAGAAGAGAGAGATGTTAGGAGTAGAGGGAAAGAAAGTGGGCAAGGAAGATATACAAAGAGAGGAAGAGAGAGATAGAGGAGAGAGAGAAAGAGAGAGGACGACAAGAAAGAGAGTGAGATAAAGGATGCGAATAAGCCGGAGAGAGATGGTTAAACGCAGAGCAAGAGAACAAGAGAGAAAAATGAGGAGGGACGAGGGAGAGGAGAAAAGAGGAAGGGTGCACAGGAGAAAGTGAGAGTTAGAGAGATATAAGAAGAGAAGGAGAATGAGTCAAGATAATCAAAGCGAGTGAGCAAGACAAAGGGAGGGAGAATAAGAGAATGAAATGGTAATTGGGTGGGTGATCGAGAAAAAAGAGATATCCAGAAAGAGAAAATCGGAGAGTGTTAGAGAGCTATTTATGAGGGAAGTGAGAGAAATAGAGAAAAAATAATAGTGGGGGTATAAGGGAAGAGAAGGAGAGAAGAGTAAGAGAGAGAAGTCGACAAAGGAATAAAGATAGCCATATAAAAAGCGAAAGAGTAGGATGTGAGTGTGAATAGATAAAAGGAGAGGGAGGGAGTGAGTTAAGTTGAAGAGAGAAAGTGTGGGTGAAGAGAGAGTAGGAGAAAAGGAGCAAGAAAAAGATAATTATGGATGAAGTGAGCGAGAGAGATGAGGAGAGAAAAAAAGAGACAGAGTACATGTGAGAGAAAGAGAGAGGGCGCAGGAAATGGTACAGTGAGACACAAATTAAATATAGTAAGGGAGCAAGGAATGGAGAGAGGAAAATAGAGTTAACAATGGAGAGTGGGGAAAGAGAGGGAAAGAGAGATAAAATTAGAGAAAGTAATAAGCAATGACAGAGAAGATAAGTTAAGAGAGAGAAGAGAGAGATAATGAGAGGAAGGAGAGAGTTAGAGTGATAAATATGATGAAAGAGTGAGGAAAGAGCTAATGGAGAGAGAGAGGAAAGAGACAAGGAGCTAGAGAGAAAAGGAGAGCAAAAAATAAAGAGGGAGGGGGAGAAAGAGGGAGGGAAAGAGAGAAAGTAATAAAAAATGACAAAAGAAAAGAAAAGAGGGAGAACAGAGAGAAACGAGAGGAAGGAAGGAGTTGTAGTAATGTATATAGGAAGATAAGTGAAGAGAGAGAAAAGAGAGCAAAAGAGAGTGAGAGAGAGAAACATAATAGAAAGTGTTAAATAGAGTGAGAAAGAGAGTGAGAAAGAGTAGTAATAGATGGCAACAATAAGGGAGAGAGTGAGTGAGGGCGAGTTGTGTGGGAGTGAAGGAGAGAGATCAAGATCAAAGGAGCGAGAGAGGGAGAGAGAACAAGAAAGATTTAAGAGAAAGAGATAGGAAGCGAGAAGGAAAAGAGCACAAAAATTGTGAGCAAGATTCAGATAGGGATGGAGAGTAAGATGGTTAAGTGGAAAGGAGAGAAGAGAGGGAGATGGAGGGAGGGAGGGAAAAGAGGGAGCGAGAGGTATTGCGACGGGAGAGAGAATAAGAGAGAAAGAATGAGAGAGAGAGAGAGAGAGAGAGAGAGAGAGAGGGAGGGAGAAGAAGAGAGAGAAATAGAGAAAAGCGAGAGTAAGAGAAGAGAGAGCGAGAAAGAGCGATGGTGAAAATGAGAGGGAGGGAGAGGGAGGGAGAGGGAGTGACTGAGTGTAATGCGAGAGATGAGAGAGTATATAGGGTGAGCAAGAGAAAGAGGGAATGGTGAGAGAATGAAAGAGGGATGGATCAGAGGGCGGAGAGACGTATGAGAGAAAATAAGAAATAATGAGATGGATATGAGGAGAGAGAGCAAGATGTGAGCAATTGTGAGCGTTTCGTGAGGGAGGAGAGAGCGAGAGACAGGTAAATAAATTACAAGTAAAAAAGAGGGACGAGAGAGTTGGTGCAAGAGAAAGATCGAGAAAGAGAAATATCAAGAAAGCAAGAGAGGACGCAAGAAAGAGTGAAAGGTAGCTACGAGAGTAAGAGGAAGAGAGGGTGGAATACGAGAAAGATAGAAAGTAGGATCGAAAGTGGGAGTGACAGGAGGGTATGTGATCTACGAGAGAAAGTAAAAAATAATGAGTCGGATAGCGAGGGGAGAGAGCAAGATGTGAGAGAAATCCAAGAGAGAGTGTGTGAGGGAGGGAGAGTGAGAGGGATAGATGGGAGTAGTAAAGAGAGATATAGAAAGGTGATAGAAGAAGATAAAGAGAGAGATAGAGGGGGGCCAAATGAAAACAAGAAAACACAAAGAATGTAGAGTGAGAGAGCACGAGAGGGAGTGAACATATGATTGATGAGTGAGTGGGTGGGAGAGGAGAGAGGGTGAGACAAATGGAATGAGAGAGAGCGATAGTGAGAATACAAGAGAGGAGTGGGATCGAATGAGTGCATGAGGAGAGAGGGAGAAAGAGAGGGAAGGAGGGAGTAAAAGGGAGGGATCTAAGAAAAGAGAAAATTTTCTCCATTTACTCTCGCTTTCTGTCTCTCTTTCTAGCTCTCTCCATTTCTCTCTGTCTCTCACTCGCTTTGATTCTCTCAGCCTTTACTGTATCTCTACATGCTCTTTTTTCTTTCTTTACTTACTCTTTATCTTCTTATATCCATCACACTATCTCTCTTCCTCTCTCATTTTCTCTCTTCTTGTCACCCCTCTCTCTCTTATTGTTATTTACTTTCACTCCTCCCTTACTTCACTCCTCTCCATCGCATTCCTTGCACTTTATTATTTCTTTATTTCTTCGTTTTGTCTCTCTACCTTTCCTGCCCCTCACACACTTCCACCTCACTGTCATTCTCACTCCCTCACTCTCTTCTCTCTTTCTTTCTCGCCCAAACCCTCTCTCTCTCGTCCATCTTTCATTTTCCGCATCCTTTCTCTTACTCTATTCCTCCACTTTATTTCTTCGCTCACTTTCACTCCTCGCTCTCTAGGTCTCCTTCATGTAGCACATACTCTTCTCTCCATCTCACACACTCTTACACATAATCACTACTCAATCTCTCTCCCTCACTCTTATTAGCTCCTCTCACCATTTCTCACTTTTTGTTAACATTTTATTTTTCTCTCACTCTTTTTATCCCTTTTCTCTATTATATTCTCTCAATCTCTCTCTTTTACACACTCCATTCTCTTTTATATCTTATACTCTCTCTTTCGTCTCTCCCTCTCTCTACTTTCCCGTCCCTTTATCTCTTTTTATATCTCTCCCGCTCTTAATATAACTCTCTTTCTTTATCTCCCTCTCTTTTTTTCCTTTGTCTCCTTCACTCTTTCACAACCTCTCCTTCACTCCTTCACACTTAACCTGTCCCACTATCCTCCTCATTCTCTATTCTTTCTCTCTCGACCTAATTTTTCATTTATTTTTCTCTTTTCAATCTTATTCATTCGATCCTTCCTTTCCATATATCCCCAACTCTTTCTCTCCCTCACTCACTTTCCTCCTCCTTCCATTTAAATCTCTTCTTATTTATCTCTTCACCCACTCTTTCTTCCCCTATTACCCACATCTCTCTCGCCCCTCTCTCTTCACTCTCTCGCACTCTCACTCTCTCCCTTGTACTCCCTCTCTCACTCTCTATTCCACCTTCATTATCGTACTGTTGCTCAATCAATTTCTCTTCTATCGCTCTCTACTCTTTCATTACACTACTCTTCTCCTCCTTCTATCTTCTCGGTCCTCCTCCCTCATTTACTCCCTCTCTCTTTCAATCCTTCTCTCTTCTCACTTTTTGCTCCACATCTCTCTCATTATTTCTACTTTTTCTCACACTTCTCTCTCTACCACTCTTCCTTCAGCTTCCGTCTCTTTATCTTTAGAGCTCTTAGTCTCTATCTATATGTCTTTCTTTTGTTACGTTTGTTTCTCTCTCATGCTCCATATCTCTTGCTCTATATTCCTTTTATGCTCTCTTTTATATCTATTTCCTTTCATTCTCACTACTTTCACCCTCCATCTCTCTTTAATTTCACTCTTTTATTCACCCTCTCTCTCTCTCTCTACCCACTCTCTATTTTCTCACTTTATCCCACTCTCTTTCGTTTCTCTCATCTCACTCTTTCGCTCCTTCTATCCTCCACACACACTCTCTCCCCCTCTCTCTTTCTTCCTTCCCTCCCTCCCTCCCACCCTTATCCCCTCTCTTACTCACTCTATCTTCCACACTTACTCTCCCCACCTCTCTCTCCTTCTCCATCTCTTTGTTCTAACTATCCCTCTCCATGTCTTTTGCCTCTAACTATCCCTCTCTGTCCATACCTCCCTCACTCTTTATTTTTGCTCTCGCACCCCAATCTCTCTCTTTCCCTTTCCCTCCCTCTCTAATGCTCTCTCTCCCTTCCCACCCTATTAATATATTTTTTTTTCTCTAATCCCTCAATCTCCTTCCCTATGCTATATTCTTTTCTTCTCACTTTCCTTTCCTCTAGATAGCTTTCAATCTCTCACTCTCGCTCTCTTTATCAGTTTCACTCTCTCTCCTTTCTATCTTTCTCACTCCCTCAAACATGCTCTATTATGTTTCCTCCCCTTATGTATCTCAATACCTTCTCCATCTCACACACTCATACATTCTCTCACTCTCTCTCAAAATCACTATCCATCATCACCACTTTTAGCTCGATTCTCGCTCTTTATCTCACTCACTCGCCATCTTTGTTCTTTCTCTCTCACTCTCTCATCTCCCTCCCTGGCTCCATTTTTCTTTCCTCTCTTTATCCCATTGTCTATTATTTTTCACTCTCTCTATCTCACTCTCTATTCTCTTTTTCTTTATTATACTCTAATTTACACTCACCCTTCTCTTTGCTCTTACTTTTTCACTCTAATTCCCACTCTCTCTCTCCTCTTTCGCCCTCTTCCTTCATCCCTCCTCTTACATTCTCTCTCTTCTCACCTTCCCTCCCTCTTCCTCGCTGTCCCTTGCTCCCTCTATCTCTCTCTCTCATCATTCTCCCTCTTCTCCAACTCCTTTTAACCCTCATTCACTTAGTTCTATCATCTTCCCGCCTATCTTCTCACTCTCTCTTCCTTTCTCTTTCTTCTCTTTAAAAACCCACTCATTACCTCCTTCTATCTCTTTTTGCCGCCGCTTTCTCTCTCTCACTCTCTATTCCACCTCTTTTTATCTCTCTCTTGTTCAATCTTTAGTCTCTCTCTTTTTGATGCTCCCTTTATCCTCACCCTATCTTTCACACTCCCTCCTCTTTCACACCTTTCATCCCTTTCTTCTCTCATCTCCTTATCTCCTCTCTTGCTCCCTCTCTCACTCGCTCACTCTTTCCCTCTCTCCTACTCTCTCTTCCCTCACACTCTCTTCTCTCTGCCTTCTCACTTTCTCATGCTCTCTTTCCTCTTCCTTTCCCTTCCCGCCACTCTCACTACAACTCCCTCATTCCCTCTTTCTTGCTCCATGATTACTATCTCTTATTGTTCTTTCTCCAAATTTCTCCTCTCAATCCTTCTCTCCCTCTTCCACACACACACTCGCTCTCGTATCCTTCTCCCTTTCCCTCTCCCTCTCTCTCTTCCTTCTCTCTCAAACACACTTCTCTCCCTCTAACTCATTATAACCATCTCCCTCTCTCTCCACTGAATCCCATTCTCTACCCACTCTCTCCCTCTATCAAACCTTTCTATATCTTCCTTCACTCTCTCTTCCTCTATATCCCACTCTTTTTTCCATCCATCTGACTCCCTCCATCTATGTCTCTCTATATATCTCTCACTCTCTCCCTCTCTCGCTCTTTTTCTCTATTTATGATTTATCACTTTTCTTTCTCCATTATTTCTTTCTTTCTCTCTCACAAACACTCTTTGTTGTTCTCTTTCATCACTTTCTTATCGCTTATTCACTATTTCTCTACCATCTCTTACTCTCTTTCTCCCTCCCCCTCGTTCTTTCATAATTATGTCCGTCTCTCAATCTCCTTCTTTAATTAATTTTGTCTCTCTCTCAATTTCTTTCTCGCCTTCTCAATATGTCCTCCCTCTTCTCGCCTCTCACTCACTATCTTTTTCTCCATATTCCTCGAGTCTTATTTTGCTCTATATTTTCGCCTTACTCTCTCTCCCTCTCTCCTCCCCCTCACTCTTCAATCCTTATCTTCACTCCCTCACTTGCTTTCTCTCTCTCTCTCTCTCTCTCTCTCTCTCTCACTCACTTTGTATTTCATCTCTCTTTCATTGTTTAGTTGCCTTTGTCCTTTCGCTATCTCTCTTTTGTTCTCTTTTATCTCCCACTATTCTCTCTTTACTCTTTCTTTCTCACCCTCTCTCTCTCTCTCCTCCACTCTCCCTCCTTCACAACACTTCAATTGCTCTCACATCTTGCTCACCCCTCAAATCCATCTCATTATTTATTATTATTTTCTCTCATACATTGCTCTTTCCTCCTCAAGCACTCACACTTTCATCCCTCCTCTCTCTTTCTCCATCTATCCTAGTCACACTCCCCTGCCTCCCTCTTACACTCACCATTCACTCCATCTCCCTCCCTCTCATTTTATTTATCATTCTCTCTCATTCCCTCTCTTTCTCTCTCTTCTCTCACTTTAACTTCTTTATTTTTCTCTCACTCTCCCCTCCCTTTCTCTATCTCTCTCTCTCATCCTTTTCTCTCATTCTCTCCCTTATTTATCCCTCCCACCTCCCTATATCTCAATCTCTATCACTTTCTCTTTCCCTCTCCATATCCCTCTTGTTCTCTCTCCTTCTTCCTTTCTCACTCATTCTCTTACTCTCCCTCCCTATCTCAATCTTGCTCACTATATTTTCAGGTTTTATCCTCACTCACTTTCTATCTCTCCCTTAAATCTTTCTGGCTCTCACTCCCACTTTCACTCTCTACCACTTCAATCTCTCCTTCTGTCCCTCTATCTTCCCCCTTCTCACTCTCTCCCTTACTTTGCCTTTGTCTTTCGTCTTTTCCCTTCCACACTTCGTCTCTCACTTTCTATTATGTTTCTCTCTCGCTCGCTTCTTTGCTCTCTGTTCCATCACTCTAACTCTCTCTCTCCTTCTTTCTCATTCTCACTCTTCTCTCTCTCTCACCCCCTCTTTCTCACTCTCACTCTTACTCCCTCACCCACCGTTCTCTCGCACACAATCTCCCTTTCTTTCTCATTTCTCTTTCACCTTCCTCCCCAACTCTTCTTGCGCTCCATCGATCATTCTCTCTTGCTTTTCTTCTCATACTCTCTCTTCAGCCACTTATATAGTCACTAATCTCACTCCTACTCCCTCTCTTATGTCTTTCATAATCTCTATGGTCTCTTCCACATTCTATCACTATCTCGCTCGTGTGCTTTATTCTCTATTAACTCTTACACGTCTCACTCATTATTTTCCTCTATTCCCCTACACTTTTTCTCTATTTCTCCCACTTCCATTCTTGGTGCTCTCTCTCACTCTCTTATTCTCCCTCCATCGCTTCCTCTCTTGCTCACTCTCCCTTTCTCTATCTTTCTACATTCTCCTTCTCTCCCAATATCTCTCACACTACGTTCTCCTTCACTCCCCTTCCTCTCTCTTTCTTTCTCCTTTATTTCCCACACTTCTCTAACTTTTTCTCTTATGTTTCCATCTCACTCTCTCTTCTCACATAAACACACACAATCTCTCTTTGCTTAATATTTCTCTCCCTATCCCTCACGCACTCTCTCTTTCTCGCTCTCCAACTTTTATCTTTTCTAATCCCTCACACTTCTCTCTCATTATTTCTCACCCTTCTTTCTCTCTCCCCCATTGACTGTCTCCCTATATCTCTAACTCTCATTTCCTTATTCTGTTCACCTTTCTCCCTCTCTATTTATCTCTCTTTCGATCCCTCTCTCACTCTCTCTTTCAATCACTCTGTTCTCTATCTCACTCTTTTCTTCCTCCTTTCCTAGTTCATAGTCTCTTCCCTTCGCACCCGCCTGATATCTTTTTCACTTCTCGCTCTCACTCTCTCCCCATAATTTTTACTTCCTCAGTCGTGCCTTCTCTACGTCTCCCATTTGTAGCTCAATCTTGCTTCCATCGCTTACTCTCTCTTTCTCTCTTCTCTTCCTCCCTCCCTCTCCCTCACTATCTCCCTCTCCGTCTCTCTCTCTCTCTTGCTCCCACTCTCTCCCCATTTTCATTTTTCCCCCTCTTTAACCCTCGCTCACTTATCTTACTAGATCTTTCCACAACCTCTCTTCTCACTCTCTCTCCCATTCACTCCCTTAATCCATCTCTCTCCCAAACTTCTTGTCTCTCTCTTTTTTGCTCCCTCTCTCGCTCAATCTCTCCCTCTTTCACGCCTATTATCTCACAATCTCTTCTCTCTATTTGACTTTCACACTCTCCCTTTCTTTCTCCTTTATTCTCTTTGTTTAGTTTCACTCTCACTCTTACTCCCTCTCTCCTCACTCTTTCTCACTCTATGTTCACTCTCTCTCACACTCTACATTATAAGCCTCTCTCTCTTTCTCTCTCACCTCTTAGTTTTTCTCTCTTCCCCTATCTCTTGCTTCCTTCCCTCCCTTCTCTCACAAACACACTATCACTCTCGCCCCTCTCACATTCTTCTCGGTTCATTCGCTTTCTCTCAAAATCACATTCTCTACCCGCTCTCTTCCCTCTCACTCACTTACTCTATATCTCCCCTCAATCTCTTTCTCACTCGCACTCTCTCTTTACCCCACTCTTCAATCTTTCTCACTCCCCCCTCTTTCTCCCTCTCACCTTCTTTCTCCTCGATGACATACCACTTTTCTCTATCTTTACTTACTCCATCTCGCTTCTCTCGCACACACTCTTTCTTGCTCTCTTTTATCACTCCCTCCTAATTCTTTACTATCTTTTTCTCTCCAACTATCACGCATTCTCTTCCTCCCTTCCTATCTCTCTCACCTTCTCCGTCACGCTATCCCCTTCTCCTTCTATCTCTCTATATCCTCCTTTATATCACTTCTCTCTACCTCTCACTTCTAAACTTTCGCTCAACCTTCTTTCGAGTCTTTCTTCTCTCTTTATTTCTCGTTTCGCTCTCTCTCCTTTTCGAATTTTTCTCTCCCTTCAATCTCTATCACTCCCTCCTCTATCTCTCTATTTCTAGTTCACTCCCTCTCTCGTTCACACTCTAAATCTTTATTCCATCTCTCTTCATACTTTTCTGCTTCTCCCCGTAAAGCCCTCTATGTGAGATGATAAAAAAAAGAATAGAGAGTGAGAAAAAGAGAAAGAAAAAATAGAGAATGGGATAGAGAGAGAAGAGAGAAAAATGGAGCGAGAGAGCAAGAGGAGCGAGCGAAGAGAGGGAGAGGAGCGAGTGTGAGAGAAAGAACAAGATGGTAAGAGAGAATAAAGAGTAAGAAATGAAGCTAAAGCGGGGTGAGAGGGAGAGTGATTGTGAGAGAGTGAGAGATTGTATGAGTGTGTGAGATGGAGAGAGAAGAGTGAGCTACAAAAGGGAGACCTAGAGAGAGCAAGGTTGAGGGAGTGAGAAAGATAGAAGGAGAGAGTGAGGCAATTAAAGAGAAAAAGAGTGAGAGATTCAAATAGATCTCGATATAGATAGAAGGAGGTAGAGGATTTTAAGAAAGAACAAGAAAGAGAATGGAAGAGAGAGTGAAAGGGGTGAGTGAGAAGAGAGACTGAGGGAAGACCGAGTAAGAGTAAGTGGCGGCTGTAAAGAGAAGGAGAACAGGAGAATTATGAGAGAGAGGGAGATGGAGAGAGGGAGAGAGAATGAGAGATGGAGGGATAGAAGCAAGAGAGTGAGAGAGAGGAGAGAGTGTGGGGAATATAGTGAGAGAAAAGTTAGAGGAAAAATAGAAAAAAGAGCTAGTCCCTCTTGTTCCATCTTCTTCACTTCCTTTTGTTCCCTCTATCACTTATTTTCTCTCAGCCTTCCTCTTCATCTCTATATCACTCTCACTCTTAACCTGTCTTTTGTTTGTCTTCCTCTTCATCCATATATCATTCTCATTCTCTATTTTCTCTTTCTCATAACCTATCTTTTATTTGTCTTTCTTCTCTCTGATTCCTACGCTTTCTCTCCATATATCCTCAACTCTTTCTCACCATCTCTCACTTTCCCCTTTCCTTCCTTATATATCCCCCTTTCTCTCCCTCCCCTCTCTCTTTCATGCTCTCTCCCCCTCTATCACCCCCTCCCTAAATCTTTCTCTTGCTCCATCTATCATTCCCTCACACTCACTCTCTCTCTCTCTCACTTTTTACTCTCTCAATCCCTTTCTCTTCTTCCTCTCATTGTTTCTCACTTTCTCCCTATTTCTCATTTCCTCCTCTCTGTCTCACCATATCTCTCACACTCTTTTCCTTACACTTGTTCTCACACACTCTCTCAATATATTTTTCTCTTGCTCGCTCGCTCATAGTCTCTCTCATTTTCTAGCTCTGTATCAGTCTCTTCTCTTTCTCCCTGTATCCTTTACACCTCCCTCCCTCCAACTCTCATAATATCTCTAATTCTTTCTTGTCCCTCTCTCTCATCTCCTCTCTTATATCTTCTTCTATTTCTCACTCTCTTTTCCAAGATTCTCTATAGATCTCTTTCATTCTCCCACTCTCGTTCTCTTACTCTGTAGATCTCTTTCTCACTCCCTCATTCTAGCCCTCTATATGTCTCCCTTATGTAGCTTACCCTTCTCTCTCCAACCCACTCACTCTCTCGAGAGCTCTTACACACACTTCTCACTCTCTCTCTCTCTCAATCTCTCTCACTCTCACCCTCGTAAGCTCCACTTCTTGATCTCTATCTCGCTCTCTCTTACCATGTTGCTCTTTCTCTCGCACTCCATCCTCTGTCTCCATTGTTGCATCTTCCTCTCTTCTCTCTTTATCTTTGTCTCCTTTATTCTCTCTTACTCGCTCTCTATCCTTTGCTCTCTCTTTCTTTCACTCTATTCTCTTTTTCTATCTTATGCTCTTTTTTGCTCTCTTCATTTCCACTCTCTCTTCTCCCTTTCATTCACTCTTTTGCTCCCTATATCCCACACACTCTCTCTCCCTCTCTATTGCTCCATCCCTCCCACTATCTCATTCTCTCTCTTCTCTCCATCTCTCTTTTCCTCCCATACATCCTCTCTCTACTTCTCCATCTCCCTCTCTCTCTTGCTCTCTTGCTAGCCATCATTTCATTCTCCCTATCTCTTTACCATTCACTCACTCTTTCAGACTAAGTCTTCCCTCGATCTCTCTTCTATCTCTGTATACTTTTCACAGTCTCTATTACTTACACTCTATTGCTCTCTCTTTAATCCATCTCACACCGTACCTATATCTCTCTTTCTAACTCCCTTCCCTCTCCCTCCCTCAATCTCATCCCTATCTCTCTAAGTCTCTTTTCCTCTATCACTATAGATCTCTTTTATTATCCCACTCTCATTCTATTTATCACTCTCTTTATCTTTCTCACTCTTCTTTTTTTTGCTATCACTATAGATCTCTTTTATTTCCCACTCTCATTCTATTTATCACTCACACTTTCTATCTTTCTCATTTTTTCAATCCTGCCCTCTTGCCATCTCTGGGACTCCCTTATGTAGCTCACCCTTCTCTCTCCATCTTACTCACTCTCTCTCGAGCTCTCACACACACTCATACACTCTCTCACTCTCTCTCAATCTCACACACACTCATACACTCTCTCACTCTCACTCAATCTCTCTCTCACCCACCGAAGCTCCATATTCCTTCTCCCACTCTCTCACCTCTACCCCTATCCTTCACATGTACTCTCTCTCTTGCTCTCCAACTTTTATCTCTCCCATTATTTTTCGCATTCCCTCACACTTCTCTCTATTTCTCTCCCATTCTCTCCCTCCCTCTCTCTATCTCCTCTATCTCTCATTCTCTTTCCCTTACTCTAATTGTCATTCACATCCTCTTTATCTATATATCTCTCTTATCCCTCCCTCACTCTCTCTTTCATTCTCTCACGCTCACACTTCTCTGACTCTTTCACTTATGTTTTTCTCTCACACTCTTTTCTTCACACACACACACACAATCGCTCTTTATGCTCTATCTTTCTCTCCCTTATCCCCCACATGCACCCTCTATCTTGGTTTCCAAATTTTATTTTTCTCAATCCCACTCTCTTCTCAATCATTATTTCTCACATTCTCTCACACTTCTCTCTCACTTTCTCTCTCCCTCACCCTCCCTCTCCATGTCACTCTCTATTCCTTAATCATGTTCTCACTCTCTCCCTCTCTATCTTTAACTCTCTTAATCCCTCCCTCACTCTCTCTTTCATTCTCTTGCTCTCTATCTCTCTTCTTTTCCTCCCTCGCTCACACACTCTCTCTTCTCACCCTCCTAATATCTTTTTTCTCTCTAGTCCCTCTCACTTTCCCTTTCTTGTATCCTCTTCTCTCCCTCACTCTCCTTTCCTATTTCTCTCAAGGTCACTTTCACTCTCTAACTATTGTACTCTTTATGCTCTCACTCTCTCCGTCTATCATTCCCACTCCTCATTCATGCTCTCTATAGGTCTCCCTTTTCCTTCTCATCTCCCTCTCTGTCTCCCTCTCTTACTCCCACTGTCTTATCTTTCTGCTATTCTCTCCTTTATTTACCCTCTTACTCGATCTTCGCACAAACTTTCTTCTCAGTCTCTCTCCCATTCACTCTCTCACTTTCTCTTTCCTACTCTCTTACTTCCATTCACTTCCTCTCACATCCTCTTTTTTCTATCAATATCTCTTCCCTCTCCCTTTTCTCACCTTCTCTCTCAATCTAATTTCACTCTCACTCTTACTCCCTCTCATTCTCACCCTCTTTTCTCTATCTCTCTCCCCCTTACTTAACCTCTCTATCTCCATCTCCCTCTTCTCTCACTCTCCTCTCTCACAAATACTCTCTCACTCTCTGTTGTTCACTCCCTCGCTTGAACTTAGACCACTCCATTCTTCTCTATTTCTCAATCTTTGTTTTCTCTCTTACTCTTTGTACTACTGCTCCCTCCTTAAACACTATTTCGCTTCGTCCATCCTCCCACTCTCTCTCCTCTCTCAACCCTCTCTCCCACCCACTCTCACTTGCACTTCCTCCATCTCTCTCTCTCTCCCCTTCTCTCTCGCACTTTCTCTCCCTCTATTCCTTTACAACTCTCTCACACAATTTATCATCCATCCTTTTCCTCTCCCTCTCTTTACCCTTCTCGCTCACTCGCTCTTGCTCTATTTTTTAGTACTCTCTATTTCTCTCCCACACACTATCTCTCCCACTCTTGCTCCCTCTCTCTTCAATCTTTCTCATAGCCTCTCTCTATCTCTCTATTTTTTCTCTTTACCAACCATGCTCTCCCTCACAATCTCTATTATATCTTTCTTTCTCGATCTCTCTTATGTTGCACTTTATTCTCTCTCCTTCTCTCACTCTATCCCTCACTCTCTTGCTCTCGCTCTCTATCAACTTCTCTCTCATTCAATCTCACTCCCATCTCTGTCTCTCTTTCTTTCACACTTTCTGCCTCTTCTCTCTGTCATTATTTATCACCTTCTCTCACACATCTCTACCTCTCTCTCCCTCTCACTTTTACTCCCTCCTCCCTCTCTCCTTCTCTCTACATATATCTCACTCTCTTTACCTTACTCTTCTTCTCAATCTCTGCCATTTTATTAATATATATTTCTCTCTCACTCCCTCGTTCACTCTCTTGCTCATTATTCTCTATCCCCTTATAGCTTCCGCTCTCTACCTCCCATTCACTATCTTTTGCTCAATCTTCCCCGAGTCTATCTTCTCTTTCTATTTCTGCCTTACCCTCTGTCCCTCCCACACAATTTTCAACACTATCTCCACTCCCTATCTTGATCTATCACTCACTTTCTATTTCATCTCCCATTGTTATTTCTTTTCTCCCTTTTGCCCCCTCTATACTCACTTGCTCATCATTCTATCTCCCTCTCTTCTCTCTCTTCACTTACTCTTTCTCTCACTTTATCTCTAACTCTCTCTCTCACTCTCTCCCTCCCTCACCCATTTAATTGCTCTCAAATCTTGCTCTCCCTCATATTTTCTCTCTCATTCTCTCCCTCTGCAACCCTCCTACCACTCTCTCTATCTCAATGTTTCTCGTACTCTGCCCTCTCCCACTCCATCTCCCTCTCTTCTTCTCCCCTTCTCATTCATTCTCTTACTCTCCCTCCCTATCTCCATATTGCTCACTATATTTTCCTCTCCCACTTCCTCTCTCTCCCTCTTAACTCTTTCTTGCTCTCTCTCCCTCTCTCTTCAATTAATCTCCTTCTCTCTCTATCTCCCCTTCCTCACTCTTTCCTTTGCTCTTGCCCTCTATCTCTCTCTATCTCACTCCCTCCCTTTCTCACAATGTCTCCCACTTTCTCTTATGTTTCTCTCTCTCTCTTCCTCTATTTTCTCTCCTTTTACTCACTCTCTCTTCTTAAATCCATCATGCTAATTCTCCTCCCTTTCTCTCATTCTCTCTCTTCTCTCTTTCTAAACCTCTCCTCGCTAGCATTGTTTATTACTTTCACTCCTCTCCCTCCCTCCTTACTCCGCTCACTTTTTATCTCTCTAGCTCCCTGTCTCTTTCCCTCTCTTTCCTCACTCTCCATTCTTTCTCTATTTCTCCCTCACTTTGTCTCTCTCTCCCTTCCTTGCTCCCTCACTCTCTTCAATTTCTCTCTCGCTATTACTTCCTCGCTCGCTTCTCTCTCTCCTTTCTCTCTTCTTTTCTCTCTCTAGCTTTTCCTCCTGACTCTCTCTCTCTTGCACTCACTTTTCCTCTCTAACTCTCTTGCACTCTATCATTTTCTCTTTTTCTCTTTTTCTCTCACACTCTCTTCTCCACTCTCTTTTCAGCTTCACTCTCACTCCTACGCCCTCTCTTTATCTCTTTCACACTCCCAATTCTCTCTTCCACATTCTGTCTCTATCTTATTCGCACACTTTATTCTCTGTTAACTTCTCTCTTACTCCTCTGACTCCCCTCTCTTCCTCCATCCCCCACACTCTTTCTCTATTTCTCTCGCTTCCCTCCACCGTCACTCTCTCACGCTCCCTCTTACTTCCCTTCCTTGCTCTCTCTCACTCCATCTCTCTCGTTCTCTCTCTCTCTCACTCTTATCTCCCATTCTCTCGCTCTCTCTCTCATCCTTTCTCCTGAATAAGAGAAAGAGAGAGGGAATGAGATGGATTAAAGAGAGAACATTAGAAAGAAAGTGATAAAGAGTGAAAAGAAAATAGGGCGAGAAGAGGATATTAAGTAAGAGAAAGTTAGTGAGAGGTAAAGAGATAGGAGAATAGAAGAATGGTGAGAGAGAGAGAGAGAACAAGATAGAGAGACATTAAGAGGGAGACAGAGGAAGATAGGGAAGGAGAGGAAGGGAGGGAGGAAGTAAGGGAGGAATGGAGTGAGGGAGAGAAGAAAGAGAAAGCGATAGTGAGAGGGATGGAAGCAATAGAGAGGGAGAGAGAGTGAGGCATAGAGGGAGAGAGAGCAAGATGAAAGAGAAAAGCTAGAGCAAAAGAGAGCATGAGATAAAAAATAGAGTGCAACAAAGAGAGAGCGAGGCTTAGCAAATAATAAAGAAGAGGAAAGAGAGTGAAGGGAGAAACATGCAGCAATGGAGTGAGAAAGAGTGCAAGAGAAAGAGAAAGATGGTAAGGGAGAGTGAGATAGAGATCGGGAAATTGAGCTTAAGAGCATGAGCTCTCTATCTATATGTCTCTATTGATCCCTCCATCACTCTCTCATTCATTTTCTTGTTCTCTATCTCACTCTTCTCGCCCTCCCTCCCTAGCTCACAATCTCTCTTCCTTTGCACCCTCCTGATATTTTTTTCTCTCTTGTCGCTCTCACTCTCTCCCTCTATAATTCATACTTCCTCATTCGTGCCCTCTCTACGTCTTCCCCTTGTAGCTCACTCTTCTCTCTCCTTCTCACACACTCATACACACACACTCTCTCTCTCAATCTTTCCCTCTCTCACCCTCTTTAGCTCCATTTTCTGCTCTCTCTCTCACTCTCTCTTACTATCATGTTCTTTCTCGCTCACTCTCTCCTATCTCTCCCTCGCTCCATCTTTCTCTCTTCATTATCTATCCTCTTCTCTCATTTTATCTCTCCCTCTCTCTCTTTTTATATCTTATATGCTCTTTTACACTCTGTTTTGTTGTTCTCTTTTCACTCTTTTCTCTTACTCTTTCACTCATTTTATCCTCCTCTCTCTCTCCCCCCTCTCTTGTTTCCATCCCTCACTCTCTCTTTCTCTCTCTTCTCTCCCTCCCTCCCTCTCCCTCGATATTTCCCTCTCTTGCTCCCTCTCATTCACCGTTCTCCCATTTTTGCACTCTCTTTACCCCTCACTCACTAATCTTACTCAGTCTTTCCTCAGCTTCTCTTCTCACTCTCTCTCCCATTCACTTTTTCATTAAACCCTCTCACTTCCTCCTCTCTTTCTCCCTCACTACCTCCATCTCTCTCTCTTTTTCTATTCCATCTCTCTTTATTCCTCTCTCAGTAACTCTTCGATCTCTGACATTTGACCCTCGCAATATCCCTAACCACCCCTCTCTTGCTCTCCTTCCCTCTTTCAATCCCTTAATCTCTGTCTCTCTCCAACACTCATCTTTTATTTTCTGGCTCCCTCTCTCGCTTGCTAATCTCTCACTTTCTCATGCTCTCTATTCCTTCACGCTCTCTCTCTCTATTTGTCTTTCACACTCTCTCCCTTTCTTGCTCCCTCATTCTCTTTGTTCAGTTTCACTCGAATCCTTACTCCTTCTCTCTGTCACCCTTTCCCGATCCATCTTCACTCTCTGTCACACACTCCAACTTATTTTTATCTATTCTCTCTCACCTCATAATTTTTCTCTTTCTCTCTCCCCCTGTGTTTTGCATCCTTTCTTCCCTCGCTCTCTCTCCCTCTCTTCTTATCTTTTAGACACACTATGGCTCTCCCCCTCTCACATTCTTCTAGTTCATTTATGATCCAAAATCACATTCTCACCCCCTCTCTCTCGCTCACTCTCTCTTTATCTTCCCTCACTCTCTAGTCTCTCTCTTCTCTCTCACTCTCACTTTTTCACTCACTCCTACTATTCAATCTCTCTCACTCCCCCTCTTTCTCCCTCTCACTCACTCTCTCTCTCTCTCGTTATTTTCTCTCTTTATGACTTATCACTTCTCTTTCTCTTTTACTCCCTCCTCTCACTTTCTCTCTCTCATACACTCTCTCTTGCTCTCTTTTATCACTCCCTCCTATCTCTTTACTCACTCTTTCTCTCCAACTATTTCCCAGTCTCTTCCTTCCTCCTCTTTCTCCCTCCCTCCTTCTGTCTCTCTATTTCCCTTCCCCCTCTATCTCTCTCTATATCCTCCTCTATATCCTCTTCTATATCTCTCTCTACATCTCACTTCCAAACTTTTGTTCTATCTTCTTTGAGTCTCTCTTCTTTTTCTTTTTTTGTCTCATTCTCTCAACTTTTCACCCTCTAGCTCTCCCTTCAATCTTTATCACTCCCTCCCTCTATCTCTCTATTTCTAATCACTTCCCCTCTTTCTCACTCTCTCATTCTTTATTTCATTTCTTTTTATCATTTGTTTGCTCGCTCTTACACTCCTTCTATCCTCTCTCTTGCTCTTTCATCTATCACCCTCTCTTCTCTCTCTTTAGTCACTCTCTCTCTCTCTCTCACTCTCACTCACTCTCTCTCTCTCAATTTTTCTCACATATTACTCTCTCCCCTTAAATCCATCTCATTATTTCTTATTTTCTCTCATATATCTCTATTTTCTGTTCATCCATCTCTCTTTCTACCTCAATCCCTATCCCACAACTCTCTCTCCTCTTGAATGGGAGAGATCGAGAGAAAAGAGAAATGTGTGAGAGAAAATAAGAAATAATGAGATAGATTTGAGGGAAGAGAACAAGATGTGAGAAAAATTGAAAGAGAGTGAGTGAGGGAGTGAGAGCGAGAGAGAGAAAGAGTGAGTAAAGAGAGGGAAGAGATGGAGGGAGGAGGGCAAGAGGAGAGAGAGAAATCAAGATAAAAAAGAGTTTGGAGAGAAGGAGTGAGGGAGAGAGAGTAAATTCGAGAGAGAGGGAGGCAACAAGAAGGAGAGACATAGCGAGAGAGTGTGTGAGAGAGTGAGCAAGAGAGAGGAAGAGATAGAGCTTGTGTGTGAAAGAAAGGGGTGGGAGAGAGAAAGGGAGGGTGTGAAAGAGGGAGAGAGGGATGAAGAAAGATAGATAATGTAAGAGAATAGATAGGAAATAGAGAAAAATAGTAATAAAAAATGGAGAAGGAAAGAGAGAGAGTGGGGAAGAGCAAGAAAGAGAACTCAAGAGATTGAGAGGGAGAAAGTAAGAGAAGATATGAGGTTGAGAGAAAGGGATGTAGGAAATGATGGATTGAAAGAAAGAGAGAGAAAGATAGAGAAAAAAGGAAAGTACTTGAAGGTAGAGTTTGGAATTGCTTATTGAGGTGTGGTGGCGGTATGATACCGCCACCGCACGTTTGAATATGGCGTTATGTCCATGCGGTATAATACCACCTAACCGCACTTCGTAAAATTATAACCGAAGGCGGAAAGCGGAGCGTGGGAAGCTTATAGCGCGGTTTTAGGTAATTTTCCACAGGAGCCCTCTCTACTGCCGCTCAAACATTCGCTCTCCCGTCCCTCTGCCGCTCGAACATCCGCAGCCCGTCGAGCAGCACCTCCCATCGAGCACACCCGATCTTCCACGGGAGCCCTCTCTACTGCCGCTCGAACATTCGCTCTCCCGTCCCTCTGCCGCTCGAACATCCGCAGCCAGTCGAGCAGCACCTCCCATCGAGCACACCCGATCTACTCTTCTCCTTCGGCTAGATCTGCTTCTTCAGCGTGCCCTAGCCCCGCCTCTCCCACTCCACGTCGAGCAGCATCTCGGCGACTCATCCTTCGGCTGGATCGAGCAGATCGGGTAGATCGGTCCATTTTTCTGCGATTTTTCGGCTCTGCGCTGCTCGTAACACGGCATTTCGAGGTAAGTTATGAAGCCTTCATGCTACTCTCACAATCCTTCCTCAATCTCACAATCATTTCTCTGATTTGGTAAGGTGACTTGAGTAAGGGCAATGATTTCTCTGATTTGTTTTCCAGGGCTTCCTCTTGTAAACAAAGAGGTTATTCTTTAGATGGATGGTTTATATCATGTCTAGGGCACTTCACAAGTTTATTTGTTATTCAGAATTATGCCAATCTCATCCATATAATATATCTGAGTATGAAATATACATAGATAATGAACAGATATATGTGTATACCTTGAGCTCTGAATTTGTATGTGTCACTTGCAGATGATCCTGTTTTACCTTGTTGTAGTGGTTAATCACTGATTTCATGCTGAAATAGAGATCAAGTTGTAGTATTTCTTTCAATTCTTTTTGGGGAACATTTACATATATACCACTCAATTCCCAGTATTTATAAATTATTTCAGGAAGATTTACATCCATACCACTTTACTTTTCCTATGCATGTAATGCTGTATTTTTCTTTTTACATGTAAAAGAAGTATTTTTGTTGTGATACAAAATATTTGGGTGGTATAAATATAAGAAACAAAGCTTAGTTAGATATGAAAAGTTGTTAGATATAAAAAGTTACTAGATAATGAACGGATATAAAAAGTTAAGTATTGGGTGGTATGTTGTGATACAAAATATTAAGAGTTAACCATTATTTCTTTTTTCTTATAAAGTTTTTTGTTTTGAAAAATTTGGGGAATTGAAATGCTTTTACTTCACAATTTTCAATTACCTTGTCTTTAGTGGAAGTTACTTCTATTCATTCTTAGCTTATACTTCTTAATTTTTCATGCATTTGTCTTAAAATTTTTATTTATGGCAAACTTTGTTTATATATCAATGAATTTCTTGTACCACAATATTTGAATTCTTATAATGTCATTAGCCTAATTGCAGTTTTATAAAAATACAGAAGATACAAATTGTCAAGTTACAGAAGTGGTTGGTGTAGTTGATAGTTTATAGATATCGCTATAAACAGGATCAAAATGAGTTTTGGTATTTATGTTACTATTGCTGGTACTACTTTAAAATTCATGTATTGGGTCTTATGTATAAAATAGAATTCATGTTTTTATGTTGCATTTCTTGCATTGTTTTATTAGAAATGGTTAGGACAAATGAAGCCGGTACCTCAACAATATGGGATAAGGAGAGTACGAACATTTTCTGCAACATCTGCATCGGTGAGATTGACGCCGGTAATAGGCCGAACACCCATTTTAGTAAGGAAGGTTGGCTGAATATTGCTCAAAAGTTCAAAGACCATACAGGAAGAGATTATGAAAAAGTACAGTTTAAAAACAAATGGGATCAGTTGAAGAAAGACTGGAAATTGTGGAAGGGGCTGAAGCTTGGATATACGGGGCTGGGCTGGGACCCCATTAAACGGACAATCAATGCTTCAGAAGATTGGTGGGCTGAGAAAGTTGTGGTAAGATTTTATTGTTGGCAAAATTTTTCTTCCATGCCTCATTTATTATAATTTTTTTTATTCAAGCTCTTATTTCCCTAAACCTCAATCTCAACATTCTGTTACAGGCTAAGCCGGCATTAAAAAAATTCAAACAGAATGGAATTGAACCAGAGTTGGAAGAAAAACTGGACATAATGTTTAGAGGTGTGGTGGCAACGTGGGAGTATGCAGTCAGCCCTAGTGAGATAGGGTTCTCTGGAATTCCAGATAGTTCTACACCAGATCCAGTGTATGTTGACGAAGAAATACACAGTGTCAACCAGAGGGAGATGGGTGAGTCAAGCTCACAGTCGAAGAGGCCCAGGCATGGGAGAAAGAAGAAAGAAAAGGACAGTGTTCTATTGGATAAGCTCGACCGTCTCATTGATGCTTTTGAAGCACCACCGCGAGCTCCAACTCCTGACTGTGCTATCTTTGAAAGTATTCGGATTTTGTCTTCTATCCCTGAAGTGGTTGCGGACAGGCAATTCTATGCAATATCTATGAAAAAATTGGAGGATCCAACACGCAGACAGATATTCATGGCGATGGCTCCAGATATGTGTGTCGAATATCTGCGTGTTATTATGCATGACTGAGCTTATTTATGTTTTTCCTATCTTCTGTATTGTACTTTTTAATGTTGTGTACGCAGCTGTTATTTGGACTTTTGTTTTCTTGTTAATTGTACTTCTTTATGACTGATCTCAAAAGCTAATTAGTAGCATTTTATGCATTTCGAGTTATATTTTAATTGTATTCGGTTTGATCTATCTAATATCTTCCTTGTTCTAGCATGAATACGCAACACGAACGTCGTAAGAGAATGGCATTGGCTGCAGCTATTGCCATAATATTGCTGGAGTATTATCGATCAAGCAGCCTGCGTTTACCCCGTATGACCTCCACCTTTGGCGGGGACAAATGGGTGGGTGAGATGCTCACGGGACATCCAATTCGTTTCAGCAACATATTTAGAATGTCTGTCCCGATATTTTTAGACCTACTTCACGAGTTATCTCTAAACCATGGACTTCAAGGTTCTAGGAGAACATCAAGCAGAGAGGTACTGGCCATAACCCTATATATACTGTCACAGAATGAATCAGTTAGAGCTGCCATGGAGAGGTTTCAGCATTCATCCGAGACTATCAGCCGCTATTTCTCCAAAGGCATACAAGCACTTGCTAGTCTAGCTACTCGAATAGTCAGGCCAGAGGATCCATCATTTCCTCATACCCCATTTCAAATTTTAAATGATCCCCGTTACATGCCTTATTTCAAGATAATTTTTATTTTCTTTACGTACATACCAAAATAAAATCTTCTAACATATGCAGAGCAGAACTGCATAGGTGCAATTGATGGTACTCACGTTCATGCTCGAGTAGCCAGTAAGGATAAGGTGGCTTTCATTGGTCGAAGCGGTATACCAACTCAAAATGTCATGGCGGTATGTGACTTCAACATGTGTTTCACATATGTTATGGCGGGCTGGGAAGGGAGTGCACATGACAGTCAAATTTTCTCTTATGCTACTACGAATAGATCGCTGGGTTTTCCTCAACCGCCGCCAGACAAGATATGATTTTTAATAGTCCTACTTATATGTGGTTATTTTGCATAACAATGACTATCATAACAGGGAAGTACTATTTGGTTGATGCTGGGTACCCTATGCAGAGAGGGTATTTAAAGCCATACCCAGATACGAAATACCACATCCCAGATTTTGAGCGTTCTAGTGGCGTTGCCCGGGGCAGAAAAGAAATGTTTAACAAGCGGCATTCTTCTTTGCATGGTTGATCGAAAGAACATTCAGCGTTTGGAAGAAGAAATGGGTCATCCTGCGGGATATGCCGCCGTACCCATATCGAAAGCAGGCACACATCGTGATTGCTACGATGGCACTCCACAATTTCAGTAGACGGCATGGCATCCCTCCCGGTATGATACAAACTTCAACATGGCTGACGCTGACGAGAGTAATATCCCCCCTACTGAGTACGATACTCGTACTGGGGATTCTATACCAGAAGAAGTCATACAGTCTGAAGAAATTGTTACACAGGATGGGGAAGGTGCATCGGAGATGGTTGATTTGAGGGAGCGTATCACAGATGCGATATGCAACTCCTAAATTCTACACTACTTACCTTGTTTTAATGTTATATGTGCCCTAGTAATGATCTCTATTCTGTTAGAACTCAATTGAGTAGAATTTTTGGTAGTAAGTAATTGCATTAGTAATTGTGAGGAGCTTCTTTCCTCTAACACTTGTTTTAGCTGATGTGAGTTACGGATGGATTCTATGCTTTATTTTGGCTAGTATATCCATGATTATCTGTTACACTTTTACATCTAATATGCTTTTCATTTAGTTGGGAACTCTTCATAAGCTACTTTACATATGTGTCATCAATTTTATGGGTGTTAATGTGCTCCCAAGAGTACAAAAGTAGAGAGGTAGAGGGAGTGAGGCATTCAAAGGCTTGCTGAATTTTACTATAATTTGACCAATTTTTAACTTGAAATGCACATACAAACGGGCCATTAATGTTTGAGTCAATTGGATTGAAAGCGGTTTGGGTTTTGATAAGGTTTTAGACTTGTTTAATGAATGGGTCCATCTCCTAGAAAAGGTCTTTAGGACAGAAGGAGATATTTTTTATGACAAATTGTTCTTATACGTTGGCTTGAATCATGTCTGCTTCACCAAGGATTGCCTTAAATTCATCCAAGCTATATCATCTGTAGTTCTTACCTTCTTTGCTTTCTTAAGCGTTGGATGTTTTGGGAGTGGAACTTAAACCATCTCTTAGTATTTTATTTCTGCTTCATAGTAGCTGTTTGTTTATCATAATTTGCTCATAATTAATTTAATTAGTTGTTAGTGCAATCAATATACTTGCCTTTGCATTTATTTTGAATTCATTTACAATAGTTCAAACTCATCATGCCTTAGTGTTCACTTAAATTGAATATTTTGCATTCATTGGTTTAATTTTCTTGTGATATTTGAACTTCTACATCTGTATGCCTACAAGTGATTTTTTCTCTTGCGAACTTTTATTTACATCCAATTTCCCTCTATTTTTATGCATATTCAATCTATGGCCAAGGTGATATTATCTAAAGAAAAGGAATATGTTTCAAAAGATAATATCCTGAAAAGTTAATCATCAAAATAATCCTTGGACTTTTTGGATGTATCATTTTTAGTCCCGTATTATTTCAGTTCTCTAATTTAATCCTCTAATTCGTCAAATCTTAACCACTTTGTCTACAAATGATTTTACCTTTTTTTGGATAGAAAGCTTTTCATTAGAACATTTTGGATTTCTTAGAAATAATATTGATACTGAATTCTAGCTCAAACTAATGATATTTCCCTAAACGTTCATAATCTTCTCATGTAAAGCTCTTCACCAGTTTACGTTCATATTAATTCAACTTTGATGAGTTGAGGGACTAAATTGAATATTTGAAAAAATTTGGTATGAAGTAAACACATGAAAAATTTTACGACCCATTTTGATAATTATTATTATCATAATTTTTGTTGGGATCTTTTCTAGAAACATAGTGCTGATATTTAACTTTCTGAAGCTGTATAAATAGATGTTTTTTTACATTTTCACTCGGTTCAGTATCAGAAAGTTCAAGGGCACCCTTTTCTTCTTCATCAGCATTTTCCCCTGCACTATCTCCTTCAGAAGACTATGTAAATGCAAGTTCTTCAATATCCTCAGTTTCTGGAGGTACTTCAAGTTCAGAAAACCCATCCTCAAAATCATCCTCCTTGTCACTAGACTTACGTCCAACCTGAGAAGAAAGGTTTCTTCCCCAAATCAAAGGCAGTGCAAGACGATAGCTTCCACCAGAGACCAGTCTCGTCAGATTATAAACTCCATTAATTAGACAAAAATTTGAATGCTGAACTCCATTTTCCAAATTATTAGTTGCTTCGGGTTTAGCATAAAAAGTGTGATTAAACAGGATGCAACAACTTTGTTTCCTGGTCATAAAACAAGATTGATTAGATAAAAACAAAGCAAATCATCTGTGTTGACAATAGTAACGGAAAATTTGCTGGTACTGTTCAAGAGCTTTATTTCATATGGATGGTTATTGTTTCAGCCTTTTGGCGGGCCTGCATCTAAGTGAAATATTAAAAAAAACAAGCATACTAACGATTCATGTACAACAGGAAAGAAAATATACTTAAATTTGATTATCTAAGGCAAGGTGAAGAGTGAAATGAATTGTGGACAATGGCTGGAGAAGATTGTTTTGTTAAGGTTACAAGTTCAAGCCACATATGTATAGATTTTTTGCTCGCCATTTCCCCCCCCCCCCCCTCCCCAAAAAAAAAAAAAAAAACAAGTAAGGCAAAAAAGAAACTAAGGTTAAAGGAATTTCGGTTTCCATAATGAGCTGAGTTGGTAATCCTATTATGATTCACCTTATGCCTATTACAGCTATTTGAATGTCTTCAATAAAAGGGAACGAATGGAAAATGTTATCAGTTGTGCATCGAACAACTGGAACATACTTAAAGTGGATAGCACAATATTTAATACTACGAGGAAACAATCAACAAAGATACATTGAGTTCAAAGATTCTTAAGAAACAGTAAATAAAAGACTTAAATGCTTGAGTTCTCACAGTCAATCAATAAAGACTGGGAGCTCATTAGTTTCCTGCTGCACAGGACATTAATTTTGAGTGGAGAAATAACCAGCGTCCTTTGATTTGCAATGAATCCGCATATGAACCAATTGGGCAAAACAAATCAATAAATTAATACATGTGTAAACCAATACACCGCTATTGTACTATTATTACAGGTTACAGCAACAAGAAAGGAATGACCTTTCAATATCAGGAAAACAGTAAATAGAACAACAGAATAACCAAAAAAATGGGAAAAAGAAAGCCATCAGAATGAAAATAGTCTGTCTTCTCAAAAGTTTTTTATCTTGTTTGAAGGGCCTTTTTGGATGTTCCTTTCTTTCGATGCGTAATGAATTAATTGTTACATTTAACATGCAAAGAATTTATATTTTTATGAATTTTTAATCATATTGCAATTCAGCTATTGCCTTGATTTCAAATTGAATGAGCTTAGTTTCATGCAACCATTATCTTTGCTGATTTTACTTGTTTAGTATCCTGCAATAGCTGATATTAGAGAATTGATTAGGGAATTGATTATATCAACATGGTATAAATGAAGAAATGGTTCAAAAATAAAGGTAGCCGTTTGTTTACATATCTATTCATTCTATTATTGAGTATTTTACATGCATACCACAAAATTCTTGTGTGTTTACCTATCTAACTTCAAAAGTTTATATTTACATTTACAACACTTTGGTGTCATAAACCTATGCTTGAAATGGAGTATTTCACTTTTAAGAAGTTATTAATGGTTGTATATTTCATATAGATGTTATAGATTTGAGTGATATAAAAGTGAATATAAAGTTAGGTTTTACTTATGTAAATATGTAAGAATTGTGTGGTAGGTATGTAAATGCACCTTTTTATGGTGAATGCTGAGCATTCAAAACTGCATGCATTATTTCTTTTTTAATGAAATGTTTGTTATATATGTAAATGCCTCATTTTTAGAAGTTTGGATGTGAGAAAAGGGGCTGGATATGTAAATTTTTTAGAAGTTTGCTATGCAAATTTAGGAGATGGATATGTAAATACGCAGGAGTTGAGTGTAATATTGTTGTCGTGTATTTGAGGTAATACTCGTTGTCAGGTATTTTGCATGAATAAAGTAAAGATGAGATAATTTCACAAAGTAATGTTCTTTGCCGTTTCTATCTTCTTTATTGTATCAACATAACACATACTAGCAGTTATAGGAATTTATGCTGTTGTACCTTTACCTTTATTACATTGTAGATGTTATTGAAGTAATTCATTGAATTTCTTTTTAATCGATTTGTGAATATTTTATGCATTCTCTTGTGCTTATTTATAATTAGGTTAATTTTTTATTCGTAATTATATATTTGCGGGAAAATGAGCTACGAGTTTGCGATAAAGTCCGAACGAGTACTATGTCGCTGCGGCTTGCCGTCCATAATACTCATGTCACGTCAGGAACATAGTTACGGGCGACTGTTCTACAGATGTCCTAGGTGGGGACAAGGATTAGAAGACTGCAAGTTCTTCAGATGGGTTGACAATATGTCTGTTACTACATTATCCCAGCCGAACACCGTTGCTCGGGGATCCATGGTAACGCATGTTCAAGACATTGCTTCTAGTTCGACTGCTTCCCACACAGACAAGTTTACTCACGGTTCTGTGGTGTCAGAAACAGAGAACAATCATCGTGACATGCTCTTACATCATAAAATGAATGCTGTCATTTTCCTCCTTGTAATTTTAACCTGCTACTTCTTCTTTTTATTTATGTTTCGTGAAACTCACTATTAGGCGTGGTCTCTATATTTTTTGTATTTAGGTTTCAGATTGTATTTGTATTTTATTTGGATGTCTGTTAGTTATGTAAATGTACTATTGTATTTTGAAAACCTTTCATTAATATGTTTGATCTGGTTTTAAAATGAAAAATGTTTGAGTAGTGTATATGTGAATAATTCTTAAGCGATTCCTATGCTTGTCATTTTCGACTTGTTTGAATATTTATTAGTACAAAAATGGCTCATAGTCATTGTGTCATGTGAATTAAAGCTTCATGTTTGGCGTAAATCAAATATTTTTATTCTTTTGAAAGCTTGTGCTCGGCTTTTATTTAACTTGAATGATTTACAAAATTATAAATTTGAATATTATTATTTGGGTTATTTAGAAATCAAGTTAAATAAAATTTTTCGTCTTCTGCTTAGTTTCTTAAGAAACAAATTGAATACAAGCAACTTAGCTCGGCGAACACAACTAGCTTTTTTTGACAACCCTATTTACTACTATTAGCTTATCATTACAAATACACACTTAGAGGAATAAGAACTAATGATTGTGATCAAAATTTAAAGCGAGCTTAAGAACTAATGGCATAGCAGTAAATGATATTTGATGGTAGATTAGAAGCACTTGTGTATAGATTTGAAAGGGATTGGTTAGTGAGGTGAGGTACACAAGCTTTACATAAGAATTGCATTGTATATAAGTAAATATTTAAATGAAAAATTTTTTATTTAAAAATATTTGTAGTTAAATTTTAATTAAGAATTTATACCTAATAAAATTTTATTAAGAAAAAAGGAGCATAAATTGTTATTTTTCTACAAACAACTGCATATAAGCAGTTTTCAAACCGCAGAAACCAAACAAACTTCAATGACTTATTCATTTCAGGGGCTTAAGAGTTATTTATCCATAAACAACTGCTAATCAGCTGTTTTCAAAATGCTCAAACCAAACAGACAGACAGCTTGTCTGAATTAGCAGCTTATCTGAATAAGCAACTTATCTGAATAAGCTGAATACCATTCAGCTGCCCCAAACAGACCTGAAGAGATGGTTGGGGATAGAGTGGGAAGAAGAAATAACGGGGGGAGACAGAGCACAAGTCTGAGAGATAGGGAGAGAAGAGCAATAAAATATAAACTTGGTGAGAGCTGAAAAGAGAGATCAAGTGACAGAGAGAGAGTGAGAAAGTCAACGAGAGGAAGAGTCGGTGAGAGAGAGAGTTAAAGATGGAGAGAAAGAGATAGTGAGAGAAAAGCAAAGGAAGAGAATGAATGAGCAGTAAAGAGAGAGATGGGAAGGTGGGTAGGAAAAGTGAGAGGGTTAGTGAGAGGGAAAGAGGAAAGGAAAGCAAGAGAACAAGTTAGAGGGATTGAGAGAGAGATTGAGAGAGATGAGGGGTATGCAGAGGTTGAGGGCGGGAGTGAGAGAGTTTGTGAAAGAGAGAGGGGGAGAGTGAAAGAGGGAAATATATAGAGGGGAAGGAAGAAAGTGGGAGTGGGAGAGAAAGAGTTGGAGATATATGGAGAGAAAGGGTGAAAGGAATGAGAGCAAAGAGAGAAAAATTGAAGACAGATTAGGAGAGAGAGAAAGGATAAAGAATGAGAAAGATAGAGGGACAGGTTAAGAGTGAGATTGATATAGAGATGAAGAGGGGGACCGGGAGAGAAAGAGCAAGAGAAGGAGCAATAATGAAGGTGGAATAGAGTGTGAGAGAGAGGGAGAGCAAGGGAGAGAGTGAAAGTTTGTGAGAGAGAAAAGAGATAAGAGAGAGAGATGTTTGTGGGTAGAGGGAAAGAAAGTATGATAGGATATAAATTTAGAGAGGAAGAGAGAGAGAGAGAAGGGTGGGATTGTAAGAGCGTGATAAGAAGAGAGAGTGAGAGAAAGTATGAGAATAGGAGGTGGAGAGAGAGATGGAAAAATTTAGAGGGTAAGAGCGGGAGAGAGAAAGAGAGGAGAAACTGAGGGAGAGGAGAGGAAGGGAGCGAAGGAGGAAGGGAGAGTGAGAGAGATATATGGAGAGAAGGAGAATGAGTCAAGATATAGAAGAGAGACTGAGCAAAAGAGAGAGGAAGGGACAATGAAGAATGAGAGAGAAAATGATGGAGATTGAGAGAGTGAGAAACAGGAAGGGAAAGTGGGAGAGAGTGTGAGAGAAAGTGACAAAGGAAGGAAGTGAGAGAAATAGAGAAAGAGAGTAGGGAGATAGAAGATGAGTGAGAAGAGTAAGAGAGAAGTTGATAGAGAATAAGGAGTGCTTTAAGATAGTGATAGATAGTGGAAGAGAGAATAGAGAGTGTGAAGAGATGAAGAGAGGGAGTGAAGCTGAAGAGAGAGAGTGAGTGAAGAGAGAGTAAGAGAAAAGGAGCAAGTGATATAGGAAGGGAAAGTGAGAGAGAGGAAAGGAGAGAGAAAGGGAGAGAGAAAGGGAGGGAGAAAGAGAGAAGGTGAGTGAGGGAGTAAGACTGGGAGAATCTGAAGGGAGTAAGGGAGCAAGGAAGGGAGAGAGACAAAGAGAGAGAGAAATACAGAAAGAATGGAGAGTGAGAAAATAAAGGGTGAAAGAGAAAAGAGAGAAAGTAATAAACAATGACTGAGAAGAGGGGGTGAGAGAGAATTAGAGGTATGGAGAGAGGGTTAGAGTGATGGATATAGGAAGAGAAACAGAGTAAAGAGAGAGGAAAAAGCAACAAAGAACGACAGAGCAAGAGAGAGACACATAAAAGAAAGTGAGAGCCATAGTGAGAAAGGAAAAGAGTGAGAAAGGGATAGACAGACGACTAGAGTGAGAGAGTGAGAAAGGGGAGATAAAGGTTGATAAAGAGAGAGAATGAAGAGAGAGGTTGTGAGAGAGATCGAGAGAGCAAAAATGATTTAAGAGGAAGAGAGAGGAAGCAAGAGAGGAAGAGAGAGATGATAAGATAGTGAGTAATGTGGAGATAGGGAGGGAGAGAGTAAGAGAACGAGTGAGATGGAGAGAGGAAGAGAGGGAGATGGAGCGGGTGAGAGGGTGAGAGAATGAGATGGAGAGAGTGGGAGGGAGGGTAGCAGAGGGAGAGAATGAGAGAGAAAGAATAAGAAAGAAAGGAAGAGACAGAGTTCGAGAATGAAAGAGGGGATGTGAGAAAGAAATAGAGAAAAGTGAAGGTTACAAGAGAGAGCAGGATAATGGGAATGAGAGAGAGCGATAAAGAAAATGAGAGGGAGGGAGGGGGTGAAAAAGTGAGTGCAAGGGGAGATAAAAGAGATGAGTGAGATAAGGAGAGAGGGAGAAAGAGAGGGAAGGATGAATTGAAAGAGGGAGGGATCGAGGAGGAAAGAGAAATGTATAATAGAAAATAAGAAATAATGAGATGAATATGAGTGGAGAGAGCAAGATGTGAGAGCATATGATAGAGAGTGCGAGGGAGGAAGAGTAGAGAAAGAGTGAGAGATAAAGGGAGAGAAAGAGTGAGTAAAGAAAGAGAAGAGAGGGATATAGAAGAAAGGGCAATAGAGAGAGACAGAAAGGGTACAAAAAAGAGCAAAAAACCAAAGTCAGATGAAGAAGAGAGCGAGAGAGAGCAAGAGAGGGAGTGAAGGTAGGGACTGAAGAAAGAGCGAGGGAGAGAGTGAGAGAGGGTAAGGCAAATATGGAGAGATATGGATAGAGAGGCAGGTGTAAAGCATGACAGAGAGAGAGTGACTAAATTAATGAAAGAGGGAGACAGGGAGAGAGGAAGATAGTGAGAGATGGTTGGAGGGAAAGACTGTGTAAAATTATAAGTTTGAGATGACAGAGAGCAATAGAGAGTGTGTGAGAGAGAAATAAAGAGCAATAGAAAATAAATAGTGATAAGGCATAACAGTAAAAAGTGGAGATAAGGGACGAAGTGAGAAAGAGGGAGATAGACGGAGGGAAGGGATATGAAATGAGATTAAGTGGAAGAAAGAGGAGGATGAAGTGAAAGAGAGTGAGAGGGAGAGAGGGGGAGAGCATTTGAGAGAGAGAGAAAGGAAGAGAGGGAGAGGAAGAGAGAGGGTTGGAGTGAAGGAAGCAAGAGTGGGGGAGATATTGAGAGAATGATTGAGAGAAGAAAATGGAGAGAGAGCAATAGAAGAGAGTGAGATAAAATGAATATGGAATGAGAAAGAGTGAGGGAGTGAGGAAGTAAGAATGAGAGAGAACTAAAGAGATAGGAAGAGGGAGCAAGGAAGGAAGAGAGTGTGAGAGAGAAATAGAGAGAAGAGAGAGCGATGGATGAGAGAGCGGAAGAGAGGGAAAGAGAGAGTGAGCAAGAGAAGGAGCGTGAGAGAGGGAGATAAAAAGAGCAGAAGAAAGAGAGGGATGAAAGCGGGAGTGAGAGCTAGAGAGTAGAAATTAGGGATAAAGGGAGAGAACAAAGTGGGTAAAAAAGAGAGTGGGAAACTAAAAGTTAGTGAAAGTAAAGAGAGAGTGGGAGGGAGAGTGGAATGAGAATGAGAGTGAAATGGAAATATAAGTGAGAGTAAAGGAAGATAGAGCAAGAGATATGGAGCAAGACAGAGCAAGAAAAGGGCTGAAGAAAGTGAAATATATATAGAGTGAGAGATATGAAGATAGAGAGAGGAAAAAGAGAGGAAGGGAGAGATGTAGAGAGAAATTGTGAGAGAAAGTAAGAAATAATGAGAGAGATGAGGAGCAAAGCATGAGAAGAGAGAAGGAATGAAAGAGAGAGAGAGAGAGATAGAATGAGAGGGAGCAAGAAAGGGAGTTAGAATGAGAAAAAAGAGTTGATTAATGAGAGAGAAGAGAGAACAATTGCATAGAGATTATAGAGATTAGCAAAGTAATAAAGCAATAATGAAGGTGGAATAGAGAGTGAGAGATAGAGGGAGAGCAAGGTAGAGAGTGAAAGTGTGCGAGAGAGAGAAGAGAGAGATGTTAGGAGTAGAGGGAAAGAAAGTGTTAGAAGATATACAAAGAGAGGAAGAGAGATAGAGGGAGAGAGAGTAAGAGAGAGGATGACAAGAAAGAGAGTGAGATAAAGTATGTGAATAGAAGCTGGAGAGAGATGGTTAAACGTAGAGCAAGAGAACAAGAGAGAAAAATGAGGAGGGACGAGGGGAGAGGGAGAAAAGAGGAAGGGTGCACAGGAGAAAGTGAGAGTTAGAGAGATATAAGAAGAGAAGGAGAATGAGTCAAGATAATCAAAGCGAGTGAGCAAGACAAAGGGAGGGAGAATAAGAGAATGAAATGAGAGAATGGGTGGGTGATCGAGAAAAAAGAGATATCCAGAAAGAGAAAATCGGAGAGTGTTAGAGAGAGCGACGAAGGAGGGAAGTGAGAGAAATAGAGAAAAATAGTGGGGGTATAGAGGAAGAGAAGGAGTGAGAAGAGTAAGAGAGAGAGAAGTTGACAGTGAATAAAGATAGCCATATAAAGCGAAAGAGAGGATAGGGAGTGTGAATAGATAAGGAGAGGGAGTGGGAGTGAGTTAAGTTGAAGAGAGAAAGTGGGTGAAGAGAGAGTAGGAGAAAAGGAGCAAGAAAAAGATAATTATGGATGTGAAGTGAGCGAGAGAGATGAGGAGAGAAAAAAGGAGACAGAGTACATGAGAGAAAGAGAGAGGGCGAGTGAAATAGTAAGTGTGAGAGACAAATTAAATATAGTAAGGGAGCAAGGAATGGAGAGAGGAAAATAGAGCAATAATGGAGAGTGGGGAAAGAGAGGGAAAGAGAGATAAAATTAGAGAAAGTAATAAGCAATGACAGAGAAGATAGGTTGAGAGAGAGAAGAGAGAGATAATGAGAGGAAGGGAGAGAGTTAGAGTGATAAATATAGATGAAAGAGTGAGTAAAGAGCTAATGGAGAGAGAGAGGAAAGAGACAAGGAGCTAGAGAGAAAAGGAGAGCAAAATAAAGAGGGAGGGGGAGAAAGAGGGAGGGAAAGAGAGAAAGTAATAAAAAATGACAAAGAAAATGGGGCAAGAGGGAGAACAGAGAGAATGAGAGGAAGGGATAGAGAGTTAGAGTAATAGATATAGGAAGATAAGTGAAGAGAGAGAAAAGAGAGCAAAAGAGAGCGAGAGAGAGAAACATAATAGAAAGTGTTAAATAGAGTGAGAAAGGGATAGAGTGAGAAAGAGAGTAATAGATGGCAACAATAAGGGAGAGAGTGAGGAGGGAAGATAGGGGGAGTGAAGGAGAGAGATTGAAGATTGGGAAGGAGTGAGAGAGGGAGAGAGAACAAGAAAGATTTAAGAGAAAGAGATAGGAAGCGAGAAAGGAAAAGAGCACAAAAAATTGTGAGCAAGATTCAGATAGGGATGGAGAGTAAGATAATAAGTAGAAAGGAGAGAAGAGAGGGAGATGGAAGAGGGAGGGAAAAAGAGGGAGTGAGAGGGAGGGTTGCGGATGGAGAGAATAAGAGAGAAAGAATGAGAGAGAGAGAGAGAGAGAGAGAGAGAGGGAGGGAGAAGAAGAGAGAGAAATAGAGAAAAGCGAGAGTAAGAGAAGAGAGAGCGAGAAAGAGCGATGGTGAAAATGAGAGGGAGGGAGAGGGAGGGAGAGGGAGTGACTGAGGTAATGCGAGAGGAGATAGAGAGAGGAGTTAGATAGGGTGAGCAAGAGAAAAAGAGGGAATGAGAGAATGAAAGAGGGATGGATCAGGAGGGCGGAGAGACGTATGAGAGAAAATAAGAAATAATGAGATGGATATGAGGAGAGAGAGCAAGATGTGAGCAATTGTGAGCGTTTCTGTGAGGGAGGGAGAGTGAGAGACAGAGGTAAATAAATTACAAGTAAAAAGAGGGACGAGAGAGTTGGTGCAAGAGAAAGATTGGAGAAAGAGAAATATCAAGAAAGCAAGAGAGGACGTAAGAAAGAGTGAAAAAGGTAGCTACGAGAGTAAGAGGAAGAGAGAGGGTGGAATACGAGAAAGATAGGAAAGTGGGGATTGAAAGTGGGAGTGATGGAGGAGGGTATAGGGATCTATGAGAGAAAGTAAAAAATAATGAGCTGGATATGAGGGGAGAGAGCAAGATGTGAGAGAAACTAAGAGAGAGTGTGTGAGGGAGGGAGAGTGAGAGGGATAGATGGAGTAGTAAAGAGAGATATAGAAAGGTGATAGAAGAAGATAAAGAGAGAGAGATAGAGGGGGACAAATGAAAACAAGAAAACAATAAAGAATAGAGAGTGAGAGAGAGCACGAGAGGGAGTGAACATAAGGATTGATGAGTGAGTGGGTGGGAGAGGAGAGAGGGTGAGACAGAAATGGAATGAGAGAGAGCGATAGTGAGAATACAAGAGAGGGAGGGGGATTGAATGAGTGCATGAGGAGAGAGAGGGAGAAAGAGAGGGAAGGAGGGAGTAAAAAGGGAGGGATCTAGAAGAAAAGAGAAAATTTTCTCCATTTACTCTTGC
The DNA here is from genome assembly GCA_022702705.1 of Papilionanthe hookeriana x Papilionanthe teres. NCBI lineage: Eukaryota > Viridiplantae > Streptophyta > Magnoliopsida > Asparagales > Orchidaceae > Papilionanthe > Papilionanthe hookeriana x Papilionanthe teres. The sequence continues at coordinate 65,081,140 of CM040432.1, read as the reverse complement.
CTTCTGTCTCTCTTTCTAGCTCTCTCCATTTCTCTCTGTCTCTCACTTTCGCTTTTGATTCTCTCACTCACTTGCTCCCACATGCTCTTTTTTCTTTCTTTACTTACTCTTTATCTTCTTATATCCATCACACTATCTCTCTTCCTTCCCTCATTTTCTCTCTTCTTTTTGTCACCCCCTCTCTCTCTTATTGTTATTTACTTTCACTCCTCCCCTTACTTCACTCCCTCTCCATCGCATTCCTTGCACTTTATTATTTCTTTATTTCTCTGTTTTTGTCTCTCTACCTTCTGGCTCCCTCACACACTTCAATTTCACTGTCATTCTCACTCCCTCACTCTCTTCTCTCTTTCTTTCTCTCTTGCCCAAACCCTCTCTCTCTTGGTCCATCTTTCATTTTCTCTGCATCCTTTCTCTTACTCTCTATTCCTCCACTTTATTTCTTCAGCCTTCACTTTCACTCCTCGCTCTCTAGGTCTCCTTCATGTAGCACACTCTTCTCTCTCCATCTCACACACTCTTACACATAATCACTCACTCTCAATCTCTCTCCCTCACTCTTATTAGCTCCTCTCACCATTTCTCACTCTTTGTTAACATTTTATTTTTCTCTCACTCTTTTTATCCCTTTCTCTATTATATTCTCTCAATCTCTCTCTTTTACACACTCCATTCTCTTTTTATATCTTATACTCTCTCTTTCTGTCTCTCCCTCTCTCTACTTTCCCCGTCCCTTTATCTCTTTTTATATCTCTCCCGCTCTTAATATAACTCTCTTCTTTATCTCCCTCTCTTTTTTTTCCTTTGTCTCCTTCACTTCTTCACAACCTCTCTCCTCCTCCTTCACTCCTTCACACTTAACCTGTCCCACTATCCTCCTCATTCTCTATTCTTTCTCTCTCTGACCTAATTTTTCATTTATTTTTCTCTTTTCAATCTTATTCATTTGATCCTTCCTTTCCATATATCCCCAACTCTTTCTCTCCCTCACTCACTTTCCTCCTTCCATTTATATGTCTTCTTATTTATCTCTTCACCCACTCTTTCTTCCCCTATTACCCACATCTCTCTGCCCTCTCTCTCTTCACTCTCTTGTACACTCTCACTCTCTCCCTTGCACTCCCTCTCTCTCACTCTCTATTCCACCTTAATTATTGCATTATTGCTCAATCAATTTCTCTTCTATCGCTCTCTCTACTCTCTCATTACACTACTCTTCTCCTCCTTCTATCTTCTCGGTCCCTCCTCCCTCATTTACTCCCTCTCTCTTTCAATCCTTCTCTCTTCTCACTTTTTGCTCCACATCTCTCTCATTATTTCTACTTTTTCTCACACTTCTCTCTCTACCACTCTTCCTTCAGCTTCCGTCTCTTTATCTTTAGAGCTCTTAGTCTCTATCTATATGTCTTTCTTTTGTTACGTTTGTTTCTCTCTCATGCTCCATATCTCTTGCTCTATATTCCTTTATGCTCTCTTTTATATCTATTTCTCTCTCATTCTCACTACTTTCACCCTCCCTCTCTCTTTAATTTCACTCTTTTATTCACCCTCTCTCTCTCTCTTACCCACTCTCTATTTTCTCACTTTATCCCACTCTCTTTGTTTCTCTCATCTCACTCTTTCGCTCCTTCTATCCTCCACACACACTCTCTCCCCCTCTCTTTCTTCCTTCCCTCCCTCCTCCCACCCCTTATCCCCTCTCTTACTCACTCTATCTTCCACACTTACTCTCCCTCTACCTCTCTCTCTCCTTCTCCATCTCTTTTGTTCTAACTATCCCTCTCCATGTCTTTTGCTCTAACTATCCCTCTCTGTCCATACCCTCCCTCACTCTTTATTTTGTTCTCGCAATCTCAATCTCTCTCTCTCTCTTTCCCTTTCCCTCCCTCTCTAATGCTCTCTCTCCCTTCCCACCCTATTAATATATTTTTTTCTCTCTAATCCCTCAATCTCCTTCCCTATGCTATATTCTTTTCTCTTTCTCACTTTCCTTTCCTCTAGATAGCTTTGAATCTCTCACTCTTGCTCTCTTTATCAGTTTCACTCTCTCCTTCTATCTTTCTCACTCCCTCAAACATGCCCTCTATTAGTCTCTCCCTTATGTATCTCAATATTCTCTCTCCATCTCACACACTCATACATTCTCTCACTCTCTCTCAAAATCACTATCCATCATCACCACTTTTAGCTCGATTCTCGCTCTTTATCTCACTCACTCTTGCCATCTTGTTCTTTCTCTCTCACTCTCTCATCTCCCTCCCTGGCTCCATTTTTCTTTCCTCTCTTTATCCCATTGTCTATTATTTTCTCACTCTCTCTATCTCACTCTCTATTCTCTTTTTCTTTATTATACTCTAATTTACACTCACCTTCTCTTTGCTCTTACTTTTCTTTCACTCTAATTCCCACTCTCTCTCTCCTCTTTCGCCCTCTTCCTTCATCCCTCCCTCTTACATTCTCTCTCTTCTCACCTTCCCTCCCTCTTCCTCGCTGTCCCTTGCTCCCTCTATCTCTCTCTCCCTCATCATTCTCCTCTTCTCCAACTCCTTTTAACCCTCATTCACTTAGTCTTACTTCATCTTCCCCCCAGTCTATCTTCTCACTCTCTCTTCCTTTCTCTTTCTTGCTCTCTTTAAACCCTCTCATTACCTCCTTCTATCTCTTTTTCTCAGTCGCTTTCTCTCTCTCACTCTCTATTCCACCTCTTTTTATCTCTCTCTTGTTCAATATTTAGTCTCTCTCTTTTGATGCTCCCTTTATCCCTCACAGACTATCTTTCACACTCCCTCCCTCTTTCACACCTTTCATCCCTTTCTTCCTTCCGATCTCCTTATCTCCCTCTCTCTTGCTCCCTCTCTCACTCGCTCACTCTTTCCCTCTCTCCTACTCTCTCTTCCCTCACACTCTCTTCTCTCTGCTTCTCTCTCACTTTCTCATGCTCTCTCTTCCTCTTCCTTTCCCTTCAGTTTCACTCTCACTACAACTCCCTCATTCCCTCTCTCTTTCTTGCTCCATGATTACTATCTCTTATTGTTCTTTCTCCAGTCTCTCCTCTCAATCCTTCTCTCCCTCTTCCACACACACTCTTGCCTCTTTGCATCCTCTCCCTTTCCCTCTCCCTCTCTCTCTTCCTTCTCTCTCAAACACACTCTCCCCTCTCTCCCTCTAACTCTATTATAATTCATCCCCCTCTCTCTCCCACTGAATCCCATTCTCTACCCACTCTCTCCCTCTATCAAAACCTTTCTATATCTTCCTTCACTCTCTCTTCCTCTATATCCCACTCTTTTCCATCCATCTGACTCCCTCCATCTATGTCTCTCTATATATTCCTCACTCTCTCCCTCTCTCGCTCTTTTCTCTATTTATGATTTATCACTTTTCTTTCTCCATTATTTCTTTCTTTCTCTCTCACAAACACTCTTTGTTGTTCTCTTTCATCACTCTCTTATCGCTTTATTCACTATTTCTCTTCTACCATCTCTTACTCTCTTTCTCCCTCCCCCTCGTTCTTTCATAATTATGTCTGTCTCTCAATCTCCTTCTTTAATTAATTTTGTCTCTCTCTCAATTTCTCTCTCGCCTTCCCTCAATATGTCCTCCCTCTTTCTGCCTCTCACTCACTATCTTTTTCTCCATATTCCTTGAGTCTTATTTTGCTCTATATTTTCGCCTTACTCTCTCTCCCTCTCTCCCTCCCCCTCACTCTTCAATCCTTATCTTCACTCCCTCACTTGCTTTCTCTCTCTCTCTCTCTCTCTCTCTCTCTCACTCACTTTGTATTTCATCTCTCTTCATTGTTTAGTTGCTCTCTTTTGTCCTTTCGCTATCTCTCTTTTGTTCTCTTTTATCTCCCACTATTCTCTCTCTTTACTCTTTCTTTCTCACCCTCTCTCTCTCTCTCTCTCACTCTCCCTCCTTCACAAATACTCTCTCAATTGCTCTCACATCTTGCTCACCCCTCAAATCCATCTCATTATTTATTATTTTCTCTCATACATCGCTCTTTCCTCCTCAAGCACTCACACTTTCAATCCCTCCTCTCTCTTTCTCCATCTATCCTAGTCACACTCCCCTCTCTGCCTCCTCTTACACTCACTCATTCACTCCATCTCCCTCCCTCTCATTTTATTTATCGCTCTCTCTCATTCCCTCTCTTTCTCTCTCTTCTCTCACTTTAACTTTCTTTATTTTTCTCACTCTCCCCTCCCTTTCTCTATCTCTCTCTCATCCTTTCTCTCTCATTCTCTCCCTTATTTATCATCCCTCCCACCCCTATATCTCAATCTCTCTCACTTTCTCTCTCTTTCCCTCTCCATCTCCCTCTCTTGTTCTCTCCTTCTCTCCTTCTCACTCATTCTCTTACTCTCCCTCCCTATCTCAATCTTGCTCACTATATTTTGTGCTCTTATCCTCACTCACTTTCTATCTCTCCCTTAAATCTTTCTGGCTCTCACTCCCACTTTCACTCCCTCTACCACTTCAATCTCTCCCCTTCTGTCCCTCTATCTTCCCCTTTCTCACTCTCTCCCTTACTCTTGCCTTTTGTCTTTGTCTTTCCCTTCCACACTATGTCTCTCACTTTCTATTATGTTTCTCTCTCTCGCTCGGTTTCTCTTGCTCTCTGTTCCATCACTCTAACTCTCTCTCCCTTCTTCTCATTCTCTCACTCTTCTCTCTCTCTCACCCCCTCTTCTCACTCTCACTCTTACTCCCTCACCCACCGTTCTCTCTTGCACACAATCTCCCTTTCTTTCTCATTTTCTCTCTTTCACCTTCCCCTCCCTAACTCTCTTGCGCTCCATCGATCATTCTCTCTCTTGCTTTTCTTCTCATACTCTCTCTTCAGCCACTCTCTATATAGCTTCAATCTCACTCCTACTCCCTCTCTTTATGTCTTTCAGAATCTCTATTATCTCTTCCACATTCTATCACTATCTCGCTCGCAGGCTTTATTCTCTGTCAACTCTTACACTTCTCACTCATTATTTTCCTCTATTCCCCTACACTTTTTCTCTATTTCTCCCACTTCCATTCTTGGTGCTCTCTCTCACTCTCTTATTCTCCCTCCATCGCTCTCTTGCTCACTCTCTCTTTCTCTATCTTTCTACATTCTCCTTCTCTCCCAATATCTCTCACACTACGTCCTCCTTCACTCCCTTCCTCTCTCTTTCTTTCTCCTTTATTTCCCACACTTCTCTAACTTTTTCTCTTATGTTTCCATCTCACTCTCTCTTCCTCACATAAACACACACAATCTCTCTTTGCTTAATATTTCTCTCCCTATCCCTCACGCACTCTCTCTTTCTCGCTCTCCAACTTTTATCTTTCTTAATCCCTCACACTTCTCTCTCATTATTTCTCACCCTTCTTTCTCTCTCCCTCCATTGACTGTCTCCTATATCTCTAACTCTCATTTCCTTATTCTTGTTCCCACTTTCTCCCTCTCTATTTATATATCTCTCTTGATCCCTCTCTCACTCTCTCTTTCAATCACTTGTTCTCTATCTCACTCTTTTCTTCCTCCTTTCCTAGTTCATAGTCTCTCTCCCTTCGCACCCGCCTGATATCTTTTTTTCACTTCTCGCTCTCACTCTCTCCCTCTATAATTTTTACTTCCTCAGTCGTGCCTTCTCTACGTCTCCCATTTGTAGCTCAATCTTGCTTCCATCGCTTACTCTCTCTTTCTCTCTTCTCTTCCTCCCTCCCTCTCCCTCACTATCTCCCTCTCCGTCTCTCTCTCTCTTGCTCCCACTCTCTCCCCATTTTCTCATTTTTCCCCCCTCTTTAACCCTCGCTCACTTATCTTACTAGATCTTTCCACAACCTCTCTTCTCACTCTCTCTCCCATTCACTCCCTTAATCCATCTCTCTCCCAAACTTCTTGTCTCTCTCTTTTTTGCTCCCTCTCTCGCTCGCTCAATCTCTCCCTCTTTCACGCCCTCTATTATCTCACAATCTCTTCTCTCTATTTGACTTTCACACTCTCCCTTTCTTTCTCCTTTATTCTCTTTGTTTAGTTTCACTCTCACTCTTACTCCCTCTCTCCCTCACTCTTTCTCACTCTATGTTCACTCTCTCTCACACTCTACATTATGTTTCTCTCTTCTCTCTCACCTCTTAGTTTTTCTCTCTCTCTTCCCCCTATCTCTTGCTTCCTTCCCTCCCTTCTCTCACAAACACACTATCACTCTCGCCCTCTCACATTCTTCTGGTTCATTCTTGCTCTCTCTCTCTCTCTCAAAATCACATTCTCTACCCCCTCTCTTCCTCTCACTCACTTACTCTATATCTCCCCTCACTCTCTTTTCTCACTTGCACTTCCTCTCTCACTCCCACTCTTCAATCTTTCTCACTCCCCCTCTTTCTCCCTCTCTCCTTCTTTTCCCTTGATGACATACCACTTTTCTCTATCTTTTACTTACTCCATCTCGCTTCTCTCGCACACACTCTCTCTTGTTCTCTTTTATCACTCACTCCTATTTTCTTACTCTTTTTCTCTCCAACTATCACTCATTCTCTTCCTCCCTCCCTCTCTCTCTCACCTTCTCTCACGCTATCTCCCTTCTCCTTCTATCTCTCTATATCCTCCTTTATATCACTTCTCTCTACCTCTCACTTCTAAACTTTTGCTCGACCTTCTTTGAGTCTTTCTTCTCTCTTTATTTCTGTTTCGCTCTCTCTCCTTTTGACCCTCTTTCTCTCCCTTCAATCTCTATCACTCCCTCCCTCTATCTCTCTATTTCTAGTTCACTCCCTCTCTTGCTCACACTCTAAATCTTTATTCCATCTCTCTTCATACTTTTCTTGCTCTCTCCTGTAGGCCCTCTATCCTCTCTCTTGTTCTTTCATCTATCACCCTCTCTTCTCTCTATTTACTCCCTCTTTCTCGCTCTCTCCTCTCACTCCCTCACACACTCTCTCTCAATTGATCTCACATCTTGCTCTCTCCCCTCAAATCCATCAAATTATTTTTTATTTTCTCTCAAACATCTTTCTTTCCGCTTGATCCCTCCCTCTCTTTCTACCTCACTCCCTATCTCATAACTCTCTCTCCTCTTGAGAGAAGGAGGGATCGAGAGGAAGGAGAGATGTAAGAGAGAAAATAAGAATTAATGAGATAGATTTGAGGGGAGAGAGCAATATGTGAAAGCAATTGAGAGAGAGTGTGTGAGGGAGTGAGAGTGAGAGGGAGAGAGAGACAAAGAAAGAGTTAGTAAAATGAGAGAAGAGATGGAGGAATGAGAGAGGCTTGGAGAGAGGGAAAGAGGAGTGAGAGAAATCAAGAGAAAAAAGAATTTGGAGAGAGAGAGAGAAGAAGCGAGGGAAAGAGAATTAGAGTGAGAGTGAAATTTGAGAGAGAGGAAGGGAACAAGAAGGGGAGAGAGAGCGAGAGAGTGTGTGAGAGAGTGAAAAAGAGAGAGGAAGAGATAGAGCTTGTGTATGAAAGAAAGGGGAGGGAGAGAGGGAGCGAGGGTGTGAAAGAGGGAGGAAGAGAGAGGGAGAATGTAAAAGAATGTGAGAAATAGTGAGATAAAGATGAGGGGTAGGTAGAGAAAAAAGAGCAAGATAGAGATATAAGAGCAAGAAAAGAGGAGATAGAGAAAATATGTTACAAGAAATGGAGTAGGAAAGAAAGAGAGTGGGGAAAACAAGAAAGGGAGCTGAAGAGATTGAAAGAGAGAACGTAAGAAAGATATGAGGTTGAGAGAAAGGGATGTAGGAAATGATGGAGTGCAAGAGGGAGAGAGAGAGAGAGAAAAAAATGGAAGGAATTGGAGAGATGGTTGGGGATAGAGTGGAAGGGAGGCAGGGCGGGAGAAATAATGACGGGGAGATAAAGCACAAGTGTGAGAGGTAGGGAGAGAAGAGCAACAAAATAAAAACTTAGTGAGAGCAAGAAAGAGAGAGCAAGCGACAGAGAGAGGGAGAAAGAGAGAAAGAGAGCGAGAATGGCAGCGAGAGGAAGAGTCGGTGAGAGAGAGTGAAAGATGGAGAGAAAGAGAGAGTGAGAGAAAAGAGGAGAGAAGAAGACGAATGAGAGGTAAAGAGAGAGACGGGAGAGTGGGCAGGAAAAGTGAGAATAAGAGAAGTGAGGGTTAGTGAGAGGGACAGAGGAAACAAGAGCAAGAGAATGACTGAGAAAGATTGAGAGAGAGAGAGAATGAGGGGGATGCAGAGGTAGAGGGAGGGAGTGAGAGAGAGTTTGAAAGAGAGAGGGGAAGAGAGAAAGGGGGAAACACATAGAGGGAAGAAGGGAAGTGAGAAAGGGAGAGAAAGAGTTGGGGATATATGTTGGGGAAGGGTGAAAGGAATGAGAGTGAAGAGAGAAAAATAAAATATATATTATGAGAAAGAGAAAGAATTGAGAATGAGAAGGGTAGAGGGACAAGTTAAAAGTGAAAGTGATGTAGAGATGAAGAGAGGGACAGGGAGAGAAAAAGCGAGAGAAGGACTAGGAGAGAAAAAGGGAGAGAAGGACTGTGAGTGAGAGTAACAAAAGATAGAACAAGAACAATAGAGAATAAATAGTGGAAGAAAGAGAGATGGAGGGAGTGATAGAGATTGAAGAGAGAGGGAGCAAGAGAGGAAGAGAGCTGGAGAGAAAAATAGAGAGAGAAGAGAGCGCGAAGGAAGATAGAGAAGGAGAGAGTGATAGCGGAAAAGAGGGAGAGAGAATAACATAATGAGTGAGAGAGAGAGGGACTCTCACTTTCCCTCTCCCTTTCCCGGACTCTCTCTCATCCTTCTTCTCTCATTCTATCCCTCCACTACTCTCCCTCCCACTCTCAATCTCGATTTCTCTTCCTCTCCATCTTCCTCTCTTCTTCTCTCCTTCTCACTAATTCTTTTACTCCCCCTCCCTATCCCATTATTACTCACTATCTTTTCCGCTCTCTGTTCCTCTCTCACTTCCTCTCTATCCCTTTTAAATCTTTCTTGCTCTCTATCCTTCTCTCACTCCCTCTCTCTCTTTAATCTCTCTCCTTCCCTCCTTCTATCTTCCCCTTCCTCACTCTCTCTTACTCTTACCCTCTATCTGTCTCTTTCTCAATCTCTCTCCCTTTCTCTCTGTCTCTCACTCTCTTATGTTTCTCTCGCTCTTTCTCTATTTATGAATTATCTCTTTTTCTTTCTCTATTGCTCTCTTTGACACACTCTCTCTTGCTCTCCTTTATCACTCTCTTATCACTTTACTCACACTTTTTCTCTAAACATCTCTTACTTTCTTCCTCCCTCACTCTTTCCCTCTTCCATTAATTCATTCTCCCACTATGACTTTTCTCTCTCCCTCTCTCTCCATATTTTCCTCAATATCTCCCTCTATCTACCTCTCACTCACTATCTTTCGCTATATATTCTCCGAGTCTCTCTTCTCACTCGATTTTTTATTTACCCTCACTTCCTGTCTCCCTTCGCTCACTATTAATCCCTACCTTAACTCGCTCTCTTGTTGTCTCTCTCACTCTCTATTTCATCTCACTTTGTTATTTGTTTGTTCTCTTTTGCTGCTTTCTGTCTCTCTCTCTTACTCTTTTCTATCTCCTTCTCTTCCCTATCTTTACTCACTCTTTCTCTCCCTCTATCTATCACACACTCTCTCACACTCCCTCACACACTATCTCTTAATTTCTCTCACATCTTGATCTCTCTCCTTATATCGATCTCATTATTTATTATTTTCTCTCATACATCTCACCTTCCTCCTTGATAACTCCCTTTCTAAATCCAACCCTCCCTCTCTTTCTCCTTCTCTCTCTCCTCATGCATTCACTTGTTCACCCCTTGTCTCTCCCTCTCTTTTTCTTATCGCTCTCGCTAATTCTCTCTCTTGCTCTCCCTTTCCCTTTCTCTCGCCCTCACTCTCATCCCTTCTCTCTCATTCTCTCCCTCTGCTACCCTCCCTTCCACGTTCTCTATCTCAATCCCTCTCCCTCTCTCTCCCTCACTCCCACTCCATCTTCCCCTTTCATTCTCTTCTTTTAACTCATTCTCTTACCTCCCTCCCTATCTCAATCCCTCCTTCCTTCCCTCTCTTTCTCCCTTTCCCCTATCACTCTTCTCTCTCCTCTTGCACTTAATCTATCTCTCTCCTTCCCTCTCATTTTGTCCATCACTCTCTCTCATTCCTCTCTCTTGCTCTCTCTTCTCTCACTCTATCTTTTCTCTATTTCTCTCTCATAGCATCTCGCTATCTCTATCTCTTTCTTTTTACTACTCATGCCCTCCCTCACTCTCTCGTTTTCTTTGTTTTTACCCCTCTTCTCTCACTTTTTCTTCTTTCTATATCTCTCTCACTCTCCCTCATTCTTTCTTTCCCCTCTCTCCATCCCACTTACCCTCCCACTCTCTATCTCAATCTTTCTCCCTCTCTCTCCCCCTCTCCACTCACTGCCCTCTTGCTCCGTATCTCCATCTTGATCAATATTGTTTCCTCTCTCACTTCCTGTCTCTCCCTCTGAATTCTTTCATGCTCTCTCTCTCACCCACAATGTCTTCAATCTCTCACTCTCTTCCTCTGTCTCCCCCATTATGACTCTCTCCCTTACTCTTGCCCTCTATCTCTCTCTTTCACTCTCTCCCTTCTTACTATGTCCATCACTCTATTTTTTTCTCTCTCTATCGCTTTCTTACTATCTCTTGCTATCTTCTCACTCTTTTTACTCTTTCCCTGTATCTCTTTTTCTCCCTCTCTTCCTTTCTCACTATGTCTCTCACTCTTTAACATGTTTCTCTCTCTCACCCTTTGCTCTCTCTTCCTTTCTTCCTCTCATTCTCTATCTCTTTGCTTTCTCACCCACTCTTCTCTCTTATTGTTTTTTACTTTTCCTCCCTCCCTTATTTTGCTCCCTATTTCATTCTCTTTTTGTCGCTTTTCTTCTTCTTGGCTCCCTCACTCTCTTTAATTTCACTCTCACTCTTACTCTCATTCTCTTCTCTCTCTCTCTCTATTGCTCAATCTCACCCTTTCACTCTCCCTCCCTCTCCTCTTGCTCCATCTATCATTCTCTCTTGCTCCCATTCTCTTACTCTCTCTTCCACTCACTTTCTTCAGCTTCACTCTCACTCTCACTCCCTCTCTTTATCTCTTCCACAATCTCTATTCTCTCTTCCTATTTCTATCGTCCTCTTGCTCTTACTCTCTATTCTCTTACACCTTCTCTCTTATTCTTCTCACCTTTTCTCTTCCTCTATTCCCCACTCTCTCTTTCTTTATTTTTCTCACATCCCTACCTTCCCCCTCTCTCTCAAGCTCTCTCCACTTGCCCTCCCCGGCTCTCCCTCTTTCTCTTCTCACTCTTCATCACTCTCTCTCACTCTCTCTAATTCTCTTATTCTCTCTCCGGCTCACTCTCACTTTCTCTATCTTGCCTCACTTTCCTTCTCTCCCTTTATCTCTCTCACTCTCTCTTCCTACCTTGCTCCCTTCCTCTCTCTTTCTCACTATTTATTTGCTTTCTCTTTCTCTATTGTTGCTCACTCTTCTCTAACTTTTTCTCTTATATTTGTTTCTCTCCTCTCTCTCTTTGTCCCATCTTCTCTTCATTCCTATTTCTCACACGCAATCTCTCTCTTTCTCTCTCCATCCAGACATTAGGAGGGATGGAAGCAATAGAGAGGAAGTGGGGGATAAGGAGAGAGAATGTGAGAGGGAGAGCTAGAGAGAGCAAGGGATAGAGTAAGAGAAAGAGAGAAAAAAAGGCAAAGTAAGAGAGCAAAAGACTGAGAAAGAGAGATTTAATAGAAAGTGTAAGAGAGAGCATGAGTGGTAAAGAGAAATAAATGGAGAGGTAAAGAGAGTTCGTGAGAAAGATTGAAGAGCAAGAGGGAGCAAGAGAGGGAGAGATAGTGGAGAGAGAAATAAAGAGTGCTAAGCAAGAGAGAGTGAGTGAGAAGGGGGGAGAGAGGGAGAGCAATGAATGGATGATAAAAAAGTGAGAGAGGAATTATAAAGGGAGAGAGGGAGAGAATTGTGTTAGAGAGATAGAGGAAAGCGTAAGCAAGAATGGGAGGGAGGGAAGGGAGAGAGAGAGGAGAGAGAGTGGGAGGATGGATGAAGAGAAATAATTAGAGAAGATGGAGCAGCAGTATAGAGAGTAAGTGAGAGAGAGATAACAAAAAGTGAGAAAGAGAGAAGGGAGTGAGCTAAGTTGAATTGAGAGGGGTGACAGAAGGAGAGAGTGAGTGGGAGAAATTGGGAGAGAAGGGAATGATTGAAAGTGGGAGACGGTGATAGAGAGGTAGAGTAGGGGGAGAGATTGAGAGAGACAGACAACAGGGGGTGAGAAAGAGAGCAAGTAAGAGTGAGTGAAATTTAATAGAGAGAAGGAGAGAGAAAAAAAAGAGAAGAGATTTTGAGGTAAGAGAGAGGAAGTGAGATGGAGTAAAAGAAAGCATGAGAGGTAGCAAGAGAGAATGTTTGTGACTGAAAAAATCAGACATGAGAGACCATCATAATAAAAGTAAGAGAGAGACAACAATTATGAGACGATTATAACAAGTGAAAGAGTGGGAGAAAAATAAATTAGGAAATAGAGATATTTTGAGAGAAGGAGAGAATATATATACATAAAGATTATAAGAAAGGTCTAAAAAGAAAAAGAGAGAGGGAGGTAGAGTGAGAAGGAGATAGTGTGGGAGAGGGAGTGAGAGGGAGAAAGGAGAAAGAGAAAGTGGAGAGAGGGATGAAGAAAAGCAAGAAAAAAGTGTAGAGCAAGGGAAGAGACAAAAAGAGAGCAAAGAATGGAACTAAAGAGATCGAGAGAGAGTAAAAATGAGAGAATATATGAGGTTGAAAGAGTAGTAGGGAGGACGTATGGAGAGCAAGGGTAATAAAGAGAAAGATAGAGAAAAAGAGAGAGTGTGTGAGAAAGCATGGCAAAGAGAGAGAAGAAGGGAGGTAGAGGGGGCTGGAAAAAAGTAGGGGAGGGGTGGGAAAGGTGTGGGAGAGGGAGAAAGAAAGAGGGGGAAGTTAAAGTGGGATAAGAGGTTGGAGAGGAAAAATTGGTGGAGAAAGAGAGAGATTGAGATAGAGAGAGTGAGAGGGATGGTAGCGAAGGTAGAGAATGAGAGAGAAAAGATGAGAGAGAGAAAGAGAGAAAGGGAGAGAGAGAATAACAAAAAGTGAAATTGAGAGAAGATACAACAAGCGAGAGGGAATTAGCGAGAGTGAAAGAGAAAACAAGAGGGAGGGAGAGTGAGAGAGTGAGTGAGTGTAAGAGGAGAGAGAGGAGTGAGATAGGGAGAGACGGAGAAAGAGAGGGAAGGAGGGGTTGAAAGAGGGAGGGATTGAGGAGGAAAGGGGGATGACAACAATCAAGAGAGAACGTATGAGAGAAAATAATAAATAATGAGATGGATATAAGGGGAGGGAGCAAGATATGAATTCAACAAAAAACGTGTGAGGGAGAGAGAGTGAGAAATAGAGAGAGAAAGTGTGAGTAATGCGATAAAAGAGAGGGAAGAAGAAAGTGCAAGAGAGAGACATAGAGGGGCAAAAGAAAGCAAATGAAGAACAAATAGAGATAAAATATAGAGTGAGAGTTAGGGATTTAATAGTGAGCAAGAAGGAGAGAGGGTAAGGCAGAGAAGAGAGACTCAGGGAATATAGAGTGAAAGATAGTAAGTGAGAAGTAAAGGGAGGAGATATAGATGGAGATATGGACAGAGAGGGAGAGAGAGGGAGAAAGAAGAGTGATCTACATGAGGAAGACCTAAAGAGAGCACGAATGAGTGATGTTCCCTTTCTCTCACCATTCTCTAGTTCTTGCCCTCTCTTTACCCCTCACTTACTCTTACTCTCCCACATATTCTTTTCTTACACTCTCTTCCATTCATTCTCCCTCACTTTCTCTTTCCTACTATCTCCTTAGATCCTCTCACTTCCTCTTATATTTCTTTTCCCTAACTACCTCCATCTCTCTCTCACTCTCTATTCCATCTCTCACTTATGTTCCTCTCTCTATTCTCCCATTCTTTCTCTCCCTCTCTCCTTTGTCTGTTGCTTCCTTCCCACCCTCCCTGTCTCTCTGACTCACTCTTTCACTCACTCTAATACACCGTCTCTCTCCCTCACTCACACTTCTAGTTCATCCCCCACTCTGACTCCCACAAAATCTCATTCTCTTCCCCCTCTCTCTGCCTCTATCTCACTCTCTTTAGTAGATCTTCCCTTAATCTCTCTTCTCTTCCACTCTATCTTCCTCTCTCATGCCTACACATCAATCTCTCTCATATTATCTCTCTTTCTCTCTCTTTTTCACCCTCTCCCTCTCTCATCATTTTTTCTATTTATGCCTTATCACATTTTCTTTCTCTTCTGATCTCTCCCTCCATCTTTCTCTCTCACACACTCTCTTATCATTTTTTTCACTCTTTCTCTCCAACCATCACTTAGTATCTTCCTCCATCCCTCTCTCTATCTCACTCTCTATCTCTCTCTATATCTCCCTCTCTCTCCACCTCTCACTGCCTGTCTTTTTATCCATCTTCCTTGAGTCTCTCTTTTCTCTTTATTTTTTTCTTAATTTCACACTCTTCTTCTTCCCGCTCTCTCCTCAATCCCTATCAGTTCCTTCCTCTATTTCTCTGTTTCTAGTTCACTCCCTCTGTTGGTCTCACTCTCACTCTATATTTCATCTCTCTTTATCGTTTGCTTGCTCCCTCTTGCCCTCTCTCTGTCTTCTCTCTTGCGCTTTCTTCTATCACCCTCTCTTTTCTATATTTACTCACTATTTATATTCCTCCATCCCCCACTATCTCTCTCTTAGTCTCCCTCCCTCCCTCTCTCAATCACTCTCACATCTCACTCTCGCTCCTCATCCCCATCTCATTATTTCTTAGGTTCTCTCACACATCTCTCTCTCCTCTTTTCTCCCTCCCTCTTACACTCCATCCTTGCCTCTCTTTCTCCCTTTCTCCCTATCTCTCTCTTATCTCTCTCCTCTTGCACTCACCCACTCAATCTGCCTCCCTTCCTCTCATTTTCTCCATCGCACTCTCCCATTCCCTCTCTCGTGAACTCACTTCTCTCACTTTCTCTATTCTCTATTTCTCTCTCATTCTCCCTCATCCTTTCTGACTCCGACTCCCTCCCACTTCTCGCCCTACCACTCTCTCTATCTCAATATATGTCTCTCTCCATCTCTCTTTCTCACTCATTCTCTTAATCTCGCCTCTATCTCCATCTTACTCCCTATCTTTTGCTCTCCCTCCCTCTTAAATCTTTCATGCTCTCTCTCTCTCTCTCTCCCTCGTCTCACTCTTTCCCTTACTCTTGCTTCTCACTCTCTCGCTTTCTTACTATATCTCTTACACTCTATTTTGTTTGTCTCTCACTCTCTTGTTATCTTTTCTCTCTTTTTACTCTTCCCTCTATCTCTCTCTTTCTACATCTCTTCCTTTCTCACTGTCTCTCACTCCCTATTATGTTTCTCTCCCTCATGCTCTCTTGCTCAGTCTTCCTCTCTTTTCTTACTCATTATCTCCCTAAATCCATCGCTCAATCTCTCTCTACCTTCCTCTCATTCTCTATCTCTTTTCTTTCTCACTCCCTCTTCTCTCTTATTTTTTATTACTTCCGCTCCCTCCTTATTTCATTTTTTGTTTCTCTCACTGGTCCCCTCTCTCTTACCCTCTCTTACCTCACTCTTCATTCGTTATATATTTCTTTCTGTTTTTCGCCTCTCCCTCCCTTCTTGGCCCCTCACTCTCTACCATTTCACTCTCACGCCTACTCCCTTACCCTCTTCTCACTTTCTCTCGTGCTTTCTCACCCTTTTTCTCTCCCTCTCTCTCTCACACCCTCCTTCCCTAACTCTCTCTCGTACTCCACTAATCATTCTCTCTTGCTCCCTTTCCCTTACTCTCTCTTACCCCACTCTCACACTTACTCCCTCTCTTTATCTCTTTCACAATCTCTATTCTCTCTTCCTTTTTATTTCATCATCTCTCTATCAATTTTTATTCTCTGTGACCTTCACTCTTACTCTTCTCACTCTTTATCTTCCTCTACCCTCCACTCTCTATTTCTCTATTTCTCTCACTTCCCTCTCTTCCTCTCTCTCTCTCTCTCGTGCTCTCTCCACTTGCCCTCCATGGCTCTCCTCTCTCGCTTACTTCATTCCATCCCACCCACTTTCATTCTCTCTCTCTCTGCCTCCCTCCCTCTTCTCCCTTTAATCCCTCACCAACTCCCTCTCCCTCCGTTGCTCCCTCTCGGTCTTATCATTCTCCTGTTCTCCCTCTCTTTATACCCCCACTCACACATTCTCTTAATCTCCCTCCCTCTCTTCTTTCTTTCTTTATCTTTCTCTCCCACTCTGCCTCTATCTCCCTCTATCTACCTCTCATTCCATCTCCCTCTCCCTCCGTCCCTCCTCACTTTTCTCTCCCGCTCTCTCCCTCTAACTTTAACCATTTCTCGCTCCACCTCATATTCTCATACTTTCCCTCACTCTCTCTACTTATCATGCTCTCTCTTACACTCCCTCCCTTTATCTCTCTCTTCCTCTATATATATCCTCTCACACTTTCTCTCCCTCTATCCACCACATCTCTATACCATCTCTCTTCTCTCTCTCACACACTCTCGCTCTCTCCCTTGCCTCCCTCTCTCTCTGACTCTCTTTTCCACCTTAGTTATGGCATTGTTGCTCAATTCATCTCTCTTATGTCGCTCTTTCTTTTCTTTCATTACTTTACTCTTTTTCTCCTTCTATCTCCCTCTCACTCCCTCGCTCCCTCCATTTTTCCCTCTCTTTCAATCTGTCTCTCATCTCACTCTAATTATTTCTTAATTTCTCTCACACTTCTCCCTCTCTTACTCCTTCCCTCTTCCCTCTCTTTTTATCATCATATCTCTCACTCTCTATCCATTTCTCATTCTTCTGCTCCCTTTCTTTATGTTTTGCTCTTTCTTCACCCTCTCTTCTATCTCTATTTCTCTCTCACTCTCTCTCCTCTCTCTCTACTATCTCACTTTAATTACACTCTGTCTTACTCAATATTTGTTCTCTCTCTTTAACTTACTCTCTCCCCTCTCACTCTTTCACTCTCTATCCTCCACAAACTCTCTCTCCTCTCTTGTTTCCTTCCCTCGCTCGTCCCTACGTCCCTCCCCCTCTCTCTCTCACTCTATCTTCTACTCTTCCACACTCTCTCTCCCTCTACCTCCCTCTCTCCCTTTTCATCTCTCTCTAGCTCTCTATTTCCTCTCTTTTTCATGCTCCTTTCACTACCTCTTTTTTCTTTCTTTGTGACACACTTTCTCCCTCTCTCTCACACTCTATTCCATCACTATTTATCTCTCTCGCTCTTTCTTTCTCTTTGTTACCATTTCTCACTCTCTATCTCACTCTATGTTACCATTTTGTTTTTTCTCTCACTCTTTTTATCCCTTCTCTATTATATTCTCTCATTCTCTCTCTTTCTCACACACTATTCACTTTTTATATCTTATACTCTCTTTTACACAGTTCTTTATTACTCTCGATTCTTTCATTTCTCTTACATTCTGTCACTCCATCCCCCACTTCCTCCCTCCTCTCTCTCTTGCTTCTATCCCTCCCTCTCATTTTATCTCATCTCTTCCTCCCTCTCCCTACCATTATCCCTCTTTGTCTCTCTCTCTCTTAACAATGTCTATTCTCTCCCTCACCTTTTACCCCTCACTCACTCTTGCTTGATCTTCCCGCGGTCTCTCTTCTCACTCACTGTCCCTTCCACTCTCTCTTTCTTTCTCTTTCCTGCTCTTTCTTTAAACCCTTTCAATACCTCCTTCTATCTATCTTTCTTACTCACTCTTAACTTCTCTCTCTCACTCTCTGTTCCACCCCTTTTTATTTTTCTCTCGCCCTCTCTTCTGTCTCTCACTTTTCACACTCACTTTGACCCTCACCGCCACTCTCTCTCCCTCCCTCCCTCTTTCACTCCTTTCATCCCTCTACTATCTCCTGCTCTCCTTATCTTCCTATCTCTTGCTCCCTCACTCGCTCGCTCACCCTCTCCCTCTCTCTTGCTCTTTCTTCCGTCAGCCCCTGTTCTCTCGATTTCTCTCTCACACACTCACTTTCTCGTTTCCTCTTCCTATCTCTTATATTTCACTCTCACACATACTCCCTCATTCCCTCTCTTTCTGCTCCATGTTCACTCTATCGCTTACTCTCTCTTCAATTGCACTCACTCCTCTCTCTCCACTCAATCATTCTCTCCCAATATCACCCACTCCTTTCATTCCTTCCCTTCCTCTCTATCCCTCTCGTGCTCTCTCATTCAATTCAAACCCCTCTCCCTCACATTCTCTTCCAATTCATTCCCCCTCTCTCTCCCACTAAATCTCATTCTATATCCCCTCCCTTCATCCCTCTCTTCATCCCTCTCACTCACTCTCCATATCTTCCTTCACTCTCTCATCCTCTCTCACTCTCACTCTCTTCCATCCCTCTCACTCCTCCATCCATCTATCTCTTCCTCACTCACTTTTTTCTCTATTTATGCTTTATCACTTTTTCTTTCTATATTGCTCTCTTCTTGCTCTCTTTGACAAAATCTCTCTTGCCCTCTTTTATTACCCTCTTATCACTTTGGTCACTCTTTCTCTCTAACCATCTCTCACTCTCTTCCTCCCTCCATCTCTCCCTCTTTCATTAATTCAATCTCTCGCTATGTCTTTTCTCCCTCCCTCTCTCTCCATCGCAATATCTACCCTTTTCTACCTCTCACTCACTATCATTCTCTCTCAATTTATGCCTTACCCTCTCTCACTCACTCCCTTTGCTCACTCTTTAATCCTTATCTTAACTCCCTCTCTGTTTCATCTCTCTTTGTTATTTAATGCTCCTTTTTGCCCCTCTATGTCTCTCTCTCTTGCTCTTTCTTCTATCTCGCTCTCTTCCCTCTCTATACTCAATATTCCTCTCCCTCTATCTATCATACTCTCTGTCACACTCCGTCACACACAATCTCTTAATTGTTCTCACATCTTGCTCTCTCTCCTCATATTCATCTCATTTTTTATTATTTTCTCTCATACATCTCCCCTTCCTCCTCGATACCTCCCTCATTCAATCCATCCCTCCCTATCTTTCTTCCCCTCTCCCTCTCTTTTTCTCTATCGCTCTCTCTCATGCCTTTCTTTTGCTTTCTTTTCTCTCACATTCTCTTTTCTCTATTTCTCTCTCGCTCTCCGTATCCCTTTCTCTCACCCTCTCTCTCATCCTTTCTCTCTCATTCCCTCCATCAGCTACCCTCCCTCTCGCGCTATCTATCTCAATCTCTCTCCCTCTCTATCCCACACTCCCTCTCCATGTCCCCCTCTCGTTCTCTTACTCTCTTTCCCTATTTCAATCCCTCCCACGCTCTCTATCTCAGTCTCCCTCCTTCTCTGTCTATCACTGCCTCTCCATCTCTCTCCTTCTCTCCTTTTAACTCAATCTCTTACTCTCCCTTTGTATCTCAAGTCCACCATCCTTCCCTCTCTTTCTCTCTTTCCCCTATCTCTCTCCTCTCTCTCCTCTTGCACTTAATAAATATCCCTCGTTCCCTCTCATTTTCTCCATCGCTCTCTCCGATTTCTCTCGTTTGCTCTCTTTTCTCTCACTTTCTCTTCTCTCTATTTCTCTCTCACAGTCTCCCTCAATCTCTCTTTATCCTTTTCACCACTCATGCTCTCCCTCACTCTCTCTATTTCTTTCCTTTTTCCCTCTTCTCTCACTTTCTCTTCTCTTTATATCTCTCTCACTCCCTCATCTTTTCCCTCCCCTCTCTCCATCTCACTTCTCACTCTTTTTCCCCTTTATCACTCTCTCTTATCAGTTACTCATTCTCTTTATTTCTTTCTTTTTTCTCCTCTTCTCTCACTCTCCCTCATCTTTTCCCTCCCCTCTCTCCATCTCACTTCTCACTCTTTCTCTCCTTTATCACTCTCTCTTATCACTTATTCATTCTCTCCAACCTTCTCTCCCTCTTTCATTATTTTAGTCTCTCACCCTATCGCCCTCTTACCCTCTTGCTATCACCATATCCCTTTCATATCTCCATCTCTCTACCTCACAATCAACGCTATCATCTCTAAGTCTCTTCTCTCCCTCCTGGTCACATTTCAATCCCTATTTTACACCCTCTCTTTCTCTCTCTCACTCTCTATTTCATCTTTCTTTATTATTTTCTTGCTCTCTTTTGCCCCTTTTTTATCTCTCTCTTGCTCTTTCTTCTATCACCCTCTCTTCTCTCTCATCAGTCACTCTTTCTCTCCCACTATCTTTCACTCTCTCTCAGTTTCTCTCTCATTAGTCACGCTTTCTTTCTTATTTTCTCTCACAGATCTTTCTTTCCTCTTCAATCCCTCCCTCTTTCACCTCTCCTTCTCGCTCTCTCCCTATCTTACTCCTCTCTCGCTCATGTTGGACCCACTCATTCCCTCTTCCTTGCTCACACTTCTCTCATTTTCTCTTTTCTTTATTTCTCCTCTCTCATTTTCTCTCATACTTTCTCTCTCATTTCGCCCTTTTGCTACCTTCCCTCCCACTCCACCTATCTCAATCTCTCACCCTCTCTCTCCCTGTCTGCTTCTTAATCTCTTTCTCTTTTCCTTATCTCACATTCTCTTAATCTCCCTCCTTATCTCAATCTTCCTCACTATATTTCGCTCTCTTACTCTCTCGCTTCCTATCTTAACGCTCTCTCTCTCTCTCTCTCCACTCTCACTCTGTCGCTTTATCTCCCCCTTTCTCACTCTCTCCTTACTCTTTCCCTCTATCTCTCTCTTTCTCACTCCCTCCTTTTCTCACTATGTCTCACTCTCTATTATGTTTCTTTCTCTGGCTCTCTGGCTCTCTTGCTCTCTTTTATCTCTTCACTCACTTTTGATCTCTCTATGTCCATGAATCTAACTCCTACTCCATTCTTCTCATTCTATCATGCTCTTCTCTTTCACCCCCTCCTCTCTCTCATTGTTTCTTACTCTCTCTTCCCTCCCTCCTCACCTACCCCTTATTTTGCTCTTTTTTTCTCTCGCTAGCTCACTCTCTCTTGCCCTCTCTTCCCTCACTCTCTTTTCTTTATTTATTTCTCTCTAGCTTTGTCACTCTCTCCCCTCCTCGATCCCTCACTCTCTTTAGATTTTACTCTCACTCTTACTCCCCCACTCGCTCCACTCTCTCTTTCTCTCTTGCACTCTCTCCCACTCTCTCTCTTTAACTTTCTCTTGCTCCATTTATCATTGTCTGTCTTGCTCCTTTTTTATTTCTGTCTCTTCACCCGCTCTCTCTCTCTCATACTCTCTATTTTAACTCTCTTTCTGGGTCTTTTGCTCTCTTTTGTTGCTCTTTAATCTCATTCCTTCACTCACTCTATCCCTCACTCTCCCTCTCTCCCTACTTCTCTCACGATCAATGCACTCTCAACTCTCTTTATTTCTCTCTGCCTCTTCTCTCTCTCATTATTTCTCACTTTCACTCACAAATCTCTTCCTCTCTCCCCTCCATCTTTTGCTCCCTCCCTCGCTCTCTCCTTCTCTCTCCAAATATCTCACTCTCTTTACCTTACTTTTCTTCTCATACTCTCCCACTTTCTTTATATATCTTTTTCTCACTCCATTGCTCACTCTCTTTATCTGTCACTTCTCTCCCCCTTCCTCTCTCTCTGATCCATTTCACTCTCCCTCTATCTCGTACTTTCATATCATTCTTATTGTTTCACACTGTATCTAACATTTCTCTCTCATCCTCCCTACCCCTTTTCTCCTTATTTCACTTCCTCCCTCCTTCCCTCCCTTTCTCTCTCGTCCAATCTCTCTCACACACTCTATCTCTCTCTATTAGTCTCACTCTCTCACTCTCTCTTTCTTTCTTTTTCCTCGCTCTCTCTTCACTCTATTTCCTTCTTTCACTTTCTCTCTCCCTTTCCTTATCTTCCCTTTCTCACTCTTACATATCCCTCTCTCTCTCTCTCTTTCCTCATGATTACTCTCACCAGCTCTCTTTTCCTCTCTCTTTTCTCCCTATCTCTCTCTCTTCAGTTTCACTATCACTCTTCATTCCTCCCCCTCTCTCGCTTTCTCTCAAACACATAAATTCTCAGACTTCCTCTATCTCAATCTCTTAACCTCTCTCTCTCTCTTTCCATCTCACTCTCTTTTGCCATGCTCTTTATTTCTTTCTCACTATTTTATTCTCTCCCCTCTATCTCATGCTCTATCTCTATCTCTCTCCATCTACCAATTTATATATATATTCTCTTGCTCTCTCTCTCAATCTAACCCTCCATTACTATCATTTTCTAACACCACCTCTCTCCACTACCCTTTCACTTCCGTCTTCCTTTCTCTTATCTTCTCTCTCACACTCTCTCATTCTTCTCTCCCTCCCTCTCTCCTACTCTTTCTTCACCTACTCTCTCTTTTCTCTCTATTTTGTCTCTATTTCTTTGTCCCTATCTCCCTTTATTCAATTTCAATCTCAATCTTACTCCCTCCCTCTCCCTTTCTCATTCTCTCTTCACTCTCTTCATCTCTCTCTTACTCTCTAAAGTTACTCTATTCTCCTCTCCTCTAACACTCTCTCCCTGTTATCCCTCATTCTATCTCCCTCTACCTCCCTGGCTCTCTCTAACCCTTTCACTATCTCACTCACACTCTTTCTCAAATACACATGCACTATCTCTTTCTCTTCCTCTTTCTCTCCGTCGCTCTCCCTCTCTCCATCACCCCTCCCTCTCTTCCCCATCTCTGTCACTCATTATCTTCTTCAGCATCCATTTCACTTACTATATATTATATTCCTCTTTCTTCTATGACTATTTCTCTCCCTTTATCTCCCACTCCTCCCAGTCTCTCTCCTGCCTCCCTCTCTCTCACTTCCATCCCTCCTATTCAGACACACACACAAAACTCTCCCTTCTCTCTTTTCTCTCACCTTTTCTCCATGTCTTCGCCCACTCTCTCTATCACAAACTCTATCCCTCAGTCACTCTCCATCTTCCTCCCTCGATCACTCTCCATCTTCCTCCCTCCATCTCTTGTTCTCTCTCCTTCTGCTCTCTCCTCTCTTCATGCCTTCTCTTACCTCTCTCTCTCAGCTCCTTTCACATAATCTTTCCCTCTCTTTCTCGATCTTTCTTGCTCTATCTTCATCTCTCTCTCTCTCACTCATTCTCTTGCCCCCCTTCCCTCTCTCACCCTCACTCACATTTTCTTACTTTACTTTTCCTCACACTTTTTTCTCTTTATTTCTATCTATCTCTCTCTAACTCAACTCATAGCACTTAAATATCTCTCACTCCCTCACTCTATCTTGCTCACTCTCTATTCATGCTTTCTTGCTCCCTTGCTCTCTCTCTTGTTCTCTTATCTGTCACTCTGTCATCTCTCTTTCTTTGTCTCTATCCCTCACACACTCACTCACTCTCTTCTCTCTCTCATCGTGTCTCACTTTCTCCCTCTTTCTCTCTCCATTCCTACTTGGCTCTTTAACCCTGTCCCTCCCTCTATTGACCCTTATCTCTTACATTCTTTTCTTTACTGTTGTTCTCAGTCTTTTCCTCTTTCCCTATATATCTCTCTTGCTCCCTAGCTTACTATCCCTCTCATTCTCAAGCTATCTATCTCTCTCTTCTCTATCTCCTTCCCTCCCTCCCTCACACTCTCTCTCCCTTCCTCCTCTCCTATTATCTCTTTTTGTCACTTGTCCCTCTCCATCATTCCCTCTGTTATATACTCTATCCCTTCCCACCACCCTCACACTCGATCACACACACTCATACACTCTCTCTCACCCTCATAACTCCATTTCTTGATCTCTATCATTCTCTCTCTTACCAACATGCTTTGTCTCTCGCATTCCTTCCTCTTTCTTCATTTTTGCATCTATCTCTCTTCTCTCTCTTTCCCCGTCTCCATTATTCACTCTTCCTTACTCTCTCTTACTTGCACTCTATTATCTTTTTCTATTTTATGATTTCTTTTGCTTTCTTCATTGTTGCTCTCATTTCTCTCTTTCATCTCATTTTTTCTCTCCCTATATCCCCCACTCTCTCTCCCTCTTTTTTCCTTCCATTGTCTCTTTCCCACTGTCTCTTTCCCTCTCTTTTCTCCCACCCTCCCTCCCTATCTGTCTCTCCCTCTTTCTTGTTCTCTCTCTCTTTCTCTCTCTCAATTCTTATATTCTCCATATCTTACCTCAGTCTCTCTTCCCTCTTTATTTCCTTTTCGCAATCTACAACTTTCTCACTACTCCTCTCTATTTAATACATCTCTCTCTTTCTCACTCAATTCCTTCCACTCCCACTATTCATCCTCATACATTCTCCCATGTTCTATCTCTCTATCTCAATCTCTTTGGCTCCCTTTCTTGATCTCTCCTTCACTCTCTCTTTCATCTCTTGCTCTCTATCTTACACTTCACTTCCTCCCTTCCTAGCTCACAGTCTCTCTCCCTTCGCACCCTCCTAATATCTTTTTTCTCTCTTATGGCTCTCGCTCTCTCTCTCTATAATTCCTACTTCCTCATTCATGCCCTATCTACTTCTCCCATTTCTAGCTCACTCTTCCCTCTCCATCTCACAAACTCATACACTCTCTCACCCTCTCTCTCAATCTTTCTCCCTCTCACCCTCTTTAGCTCTATTTCCTGCTCTCAATCTCACTCTATCTCACTATCATGTTCTATCGCGCTCACTCTCTCTTATCTCTCCCTCGCTCCATCTTTTTCTCTTCATTATCTTCTCTCTCCCTCTCTCTTTTTCTCACTCTCTGTTCCCTTTTTATGTCTTATACCCTCTTTTACACTCTACTTTGTTGTTTTATCTTCTCTCTCTTTACTCACTCTCTCTCTCTCTCACTCTCTCTCCCTCACACACTCTCAATTGCAACTCACATATTGCTCTCTCCCCTCAAATCCATCTCATTATTTCTTATTTTTATTCATACATCTCTCTTTCCTCTCGATCTCATCCTCTTTCAATCCTTCTTCTCTCTTATTCTACCTCACTCCCTATCTCACAACTCTCTCTTTCTCTCTTTCATCACTCCCTTCCATCTCTTTACTCACTAATTTCTCTCTATCTATCATCTAGTCTCTTCCTCTCTCCCTCTCTCTCTCTCTCCCACCTTTAGTCTCTCTTTCTCCCTTCTCCCTCTATCTCTCTCTATGCCCTCCTCTATATCTCCCTATCTTTACCTCTCACTTCCAAACTTTCACTCTATCTTCCCTTAGTCTCTCTTCTCTCTATTTCTATCTTGCTCTCTTTCCTTTCCATTCTCCAGCTCTCCCATTAATCTCTATCACTCCTTACCTCTATCTCTCTATTTCTAGTTCACTCCCTCTCTTGCTAGCTCCTCATTTTTTATTTCATCTTTCTTTATCATTTGCTTGCTCTCTCTTTCCCTCCCTCTGTTCTCTCTTGCTTTTTCATCTATCACTTTCTCTTCTCTCTCTTACTCACTCTCTCTCTCTCTCCCTCACACACTCTCTCTCAATTGCACTCACATATTGCTCTCTCCCCTCAAATCCATCTCATTATTTCTTATTTTTATTCATACATCTCTCTTTCCTCTCGATCTCATCCTCTTTCAATCCTTCTTCTCTCTTATTCTACCTCACTCCCTATCTCACAACTCTCTCTTTCTACTTGAGAGAGGGAGGGATCGAGAGGAGAGAAGAAAGTGTGAGAAATAATAAGAAATAATAGATGAATTTGAGGGATAGAGCAAGATGTTAGAGCAATTGAGAGAGTGTGTGTGACGGAGTGAGAGTAAGAGAGAGAGATAAAGAGCGGGTAAAGAGAGAGAAGAGATGGAGGGAGAAGAGAGGGAAGGTGAGACAGGGCAAGAGGAGAGAAGGAAGGAGAGAGGGCAAGAGGAGAGAGAGAAATCGAGAAAAAAATGAGTTTAGAGAGAGGGAGTGAGGGAGAGAGAGAGTAAGAGTTGGAGTAAAATTCGAGAGAGAGGGAGGAAACGAGAAGGGGAGAGAGAGCGAGAGAGTGTGGGAGAGAGTGAACAAGAGAGAGGAAGAGATAGAGCTTGTGTGTGAAGAAAGGGGAAGGAGGGAGGGAGGGTGTGAATGAGGCAGAGAGGGAGGATGAGAGAGGGAGAATGTGAGAAATAGTGAGACAGAGATGAGCTGGAGGTAGAGAAAAAGAAGCAAGATAGAGAGATAAGAGAAAGAAAAAGAGGAGATAAGAAAAAATAGTAATAAGAAATTGAGGAGGAAAGAGAGAGAGTGGGGAGGAGCAAGAAAGGAAAAGAGAATGAGAGAGAGAAAGTAAGGGAAGATGAGGTTGAGAGGAAGGGATGTAGGAAATGATGGAGTATAAGAGGGAGAGAGAGAGATAAGAAAAAAAAGGGAAGGACTCAGAGAGATGGTTGGGGATATAGTGGGAGGGAGTTAGGGAGGGAGAGGGGTTGGGAGGGAGAAATAACGAGGGGGCGATATTGCACAAGTGTGAGAGATTGAGAGGAGAGAGTGGAGAGAGAGTAGTAGAACAGAGAGTAAGTGCGAGAGAATAAATATAGAACGAGAAAGAGAGAGGGACTGAGCTAGTAAGAGTGAGAGTGAAACAAAGAGAGAGAAAGGAGTCAGAAAGGAGGAGAGTGTGAGAGAGAAATAGAGATAAGTGAGAGTGAGGAAAGCGAGAGCGAAAGAGAGGCAATGAGTGACCGAGCAAGAAAGGGAGGAAGATAGAGGGAGATAGAAAGAGCAGGAGGAAGAGAGGGACGAAAAGAGTGAAAGCAAGAGGGAGAGCGAGAGAGAGTCAATGAGGGATAAAGGAAACAACAAAAGAGAAAGATAAAAGAGAGAATGAGAGAGATAAAAATTGGTGGAATAAAGTTTGAGAGAGAGGGGGTGAGAGTGAGTGCGAAAGAGAGATAGAATGAGGCAGTGAGAGGGTGTGATGGTAATAGAGAGAGTGAGAAGAGAGACTAAGGGAAAGGAAGAGAGAGTGAAAGATAAAGAAAAAATTGTAATAGGGAGTGAGATGGAGCGAGAAATGGAGCTAGTGAGAGCTAGAGGGAGAGAGATTGAGAGAGAGTGAGAGTGTATGAGTGTGTGCAATGGAGAGAGAAAAGTGAGCTACATAGGAGAGACCTAAAGAGGGCTTGAATGAGGGAGTGAGAATGATAGAGAGAGTGAGAGAGATAAAGAGAACAATACTGAGAGAATAAAAGAGATCTAAAGAGAAATAAGGAAAGAGAGTGAAAGGAGAAGAGTATATAAGAAAGTGAAAGAGAGAGAGGGACAAGAGAGAAAGAAAGATAATAGGAGGGTGGGAAGGGAGAGAGAGTGTGAGTGAGAGAAGAAGGAAGAGAACATGGAGATAGAGAGCGAAGAGAGAGTGATAAAAGAGAGATTAAAATAGATTAATTGAAAAACAATGCAATAATGAAGGTGGAATAGAGTGTGAGAGAGAGGGAGAGCAAGGGAGAGAGTGAAAGTTTGTGAGAGAGAAAAGAGATAAGAGAGAGAGATGTTTGGGGGTAGAGGGAAAGAAAGTATGATAGGATATAAATTTAGAGAGGAAGAGAGAGAGATAAGGGTGGGATTGTAAGAGCATGATAAGAAGAGAGAGTGAGAGAAAGTATGAGAATAGGAGGTGGAGAGAGAGATGGCAAAATTTAGAGGGTAAGAGCGGGAGAGAGAAAGAGAGGAGAAACTGAGGGAGAGGAGAGGAAGGGAGCGAAGGAGGAAGGGAGAGTGAGAGAGATATATGGAGAGAAGGAGAATGAGTCAAGATATAGAAAGAGAGACTGAGCAAAAGAGAGAGGAAGGGACAATGAAGAATGAGAGAGAAAATGATGGAGATTGAGAGAGTGAGAAACAGGAAGGGAAAGTGGGAGAGAGTGTGAGAGAAAGTGACAAAGGAAGGAAGTGAGAGAAATAGAGAAAGAGAGTGGGGAGATAGAAGATGAGTGAGAAGAGTAAGAGAGAAGTTGACAGAGAATAAAGAGTGCTTCAAGATAGGGATAGATAGTGAAAGAGGGAATAGAGAGTGTGAAGAGATGAAGAGAGTGAGTGAAGAGAGAGTAAGAGAAAAGGAGCAAGAGATATAGGAAGGGAAAGTGAGAGAGAGGAAAGGAGAGAGAAAGGGAGAGAGAAAGGGAGGGAGAAAGAGAGAGAAGGTGAGTGAGGGAGTAAGACTGGGAGAATCTGAAGGGAGTAAGGGAGCAAGGATGGGAGAGAGACAAAGAGAGAGAGAAATACAGAAAGAATGGAGAGTGAGAAAATAGAGGGTGAAAGAGAAAAAGAGAGAAAGTAATAAACAATGACTGAGAAGAGGGGGTGAGAGAGAATTAGAGGAATGGAGAGAGAGTTAGAGTGATGGATATAGGAAGAGAAACAGAGTAAAGAGAGAGAAAAGAGAGCAACAAAGAACGAGAGAGCAAGAGAGAGACACATAAAAGAAAGTGAGAGCCATAGTGAGAAAGGAAAAGAGTGAGAAAGAGACAGACAGACGACAAGAGTAAGAGAGAGAGTGAGCAAGGGGAGATAAAGGTTGATAAGGAGAGAGAATGAAGAGAGAGGTTGTGAGAGAGGTAGAGAGAGCAAAAATGATTTAAGAGGAAGAGAGAGGAAGCGAGAGAGGAAGAGAGAGACGATAAGATAGTGAGTAATGTGGAGATAGGGATGGAGAGAGTAAGAGAACGAGTGAGATGGAGAGAGGAAGAGAGGGAGATGGAGCGGGTGAGAGGGTGAGAGAATGAGATGGAGAGAGTGGGAGGGAGGGTAGCAGAGGGAGAGAATGAGAGAGAAAGAATGAGAAAGAAAGGATGAGACAGAGTTTGAGAATGAGAGAAGGGAAGTGAGAAAGAAATAGAGAAAAGTGAAGGTTAGACGAGAGAGCAGGATATTGGGAATGAGAGAGAGCGATAAAGAAAATGAGAGGGAGGGAGGGGTGAAAAAGTGAGTGCAAGGGGAGATAAAAGAGATGAGTGAGATAAGGAGAGAGGGAGAAAGAGAGGGAAGGAGGAATTGAAAGAGGGAGGGATCGAGGAGGAAAGAGAAATGTATAATAGAAAATAAGAAATAATGAGATGGATATGAGTGGAGAGAGCAAGATGTGAGAGCATATGATAGAGAGTGGGAGGGAGGGAGAGTAGAGAAAGAGTGAGAGATAAAGGGAGAGAAAGAGTGAGTAAAGAAAGAGAAGAGAGGGATATAGAAGAAAGGGCAATAGAGAGAGACAGAAAGGGTACAAAAAAGAGCAAAAAACCAAAGTCAGATGAAGAAGAGAGCGAGAGAGAGCAAGAGAGGGAGTGAAGGTAGGGACTGAAGAAAGAGCGAGGGAGAGAGAGTGAGAGAGGGTAAGGCAAATATGGAGAGATATGGACAGAGAGGCAGGTGTAAAGCATGACAGAGAGAGAGTGACTGAATTAATGAAAGAGGGAGATAGGGAGAGAGGAAGATAGTGAGAGATGGTTGGAGGGAAAGACTGTGTAAAATTATAAGTTTGTGATGACAGAGAGCAATAGAGAGTGTGTGAGAGAGAAATAAAGAGCAATAGAAAATAAATAGTGATAAGGCATAACAGTAAAAAGTGCAGATAAGGGACGAAGTGAGAAAGAGGGAGATAGACGGAGGGAGGGGATATAAAATGAGATTAAGTGGAAGAAAGAGGAGGATGAAGTGAAAGAGAGTGAGAGGGAGAGAGGGGGAGAGCGTTTGAGAGAGAGAGAAAGGAAGAGCGAGAGAGGAAGAGAGAGGGTTGGAGTGAAGGAAGCAAGAGTGGGGGAGATATTGAGAGAATGATTGAGAGAAGAAAATGGAGAGAGAGCAATAGAAGAGAGTGAGATAAAATGAATATGGAATGAGAAAGAGTGAGGGAGTGAGGGAGTAAGAGTGAGAGAGAACTAAAGAGATAGGAAGAGGGAGCAAGGAAGGAAGAGAGTGTGAGAGAGAAATAGAGAGAAGAGAGAGCGAGGGATGAGAGAGCGGGAGAGAGGGAAAGAGTGAGTGAGCAAGAGAAGGAGCGTGAGAGAGGGAGATAAAAAGAGCAGGAGAAAGAGAGGGATGAAAGGAGTGAAAGCGGGAGTGAGAGCTAGAGAGTAGAAATGAGGGATAAAGGGAGAGAACAGAGTGGGTAAAACAGAGAGTGGGAGACTAAAAGTTAGTGAAAGTAAAGAGAGAGGGAGGGAGAGTGGAGTGAGAATGAGAGAGAAATGGAAATATAAGAGAGAGTAAAGGAAGATAGAGCAAGAGATATGGAGCAAGACAGAGCAAGAAAAGGGTTGAAGAAAGTGAAATATATATAGAGTGAGAGAGATGAAGATAGAGAGAGGAAAGAGAGAGGAAGGGAGAGATGTAGAGATAAATTGTGAGAGAAAGTAAGAAATAATGAGAGAGATGAGGAGCAAAGCATGAGAAGAGAGAAGGAATGAAAGAGAGAGAGAGGACGAGAGGGAGCAAGAAAGGGAGTTAGAATGAGAAAAAAGAGTTGAATAATGAGAGAGAAGAGAGAGCAATAGCATAGAGATTATAGAGATTGACAAAGTAATAATGCAATAATGAAGGTGGAATAGAGAGTGAGAGATAGAGGGAGAGCAAGGTAGAGAGTGAAAGTGTGCGAGAGAGAGAAGAGAGATGGAAGAGAGAGATGTTAGGAGTAGAGGGAAAGAAAGTGTTAGAAGATATACAGAGAGAGGAAGAGAGAGATAGAGGGAGAGAGAGTAAGAGAGAGGATGACAAGAAAGAGAGTGAGAGAAAGTATGTGAATAGAAGGTGGAGAGAGATGGTTAAACGTAGAGCAAGAGAACGAGAGAGAAAAATGAGGAGGGACGAGGGGAGAGGGAGAAAAGAGGAAGGGTGCAAAGGAGAAAGTGAGAGTTAGAGAGATATAAGAAGAGAAGGAGAATGAGTCAAGATAGTCAAAGAGCGAGTGAGCAAGACAAAGGGAGGGAGAATAAGAGAATGAGAGAGAGAATGGGTGGGTGATGGAGAAAAAAGAGATATCTAGAATGAGAAAATGGGAGAGAGTGTTAGAGAGAGCGACGAAGGAAGGAAGTGAGAGAAATAGAGAAAAACAGTGGGGCTATAGAGGAAGAGAAGGAGTGAGAAGAGTAAGAGAGAGAAGTTGACAGTGAATAAAGATAGCCATATAAAGCGAAAGAGAGGATAGAGAGTGTGAATAGATAAGGAGAGGGAGTGGGAGTGAGAGTTAAGTTGAAGAGAGAAAGTGGGTGAAGAGAGAGTAGGAGAAAAGGAGCAAGAAAGAGATAATTAAGGATGTGAAGTGAGAGAGAGAGAAAATGAGAGAGAAAGGGAGACAGAGTACATGAGAGAAAGAGAGAGGGCGAGTGAGATAGTAAGTGTGAGAGACAAATTAAATATAGTAAGGGAGCGAGGAATGGAGAGAGGAAAATAGAGAAATAATGGAGAGTGGGGAAAGAGAGGGAAAGAGAGATAAAATTAGAGAAAGTAATAAGCAATGACAGAGAAGATAGGTTGAGAGAGAGAGAAGAGAGAGATAATGAGAGGAAGGGAGAGAGTTAGAGTGATAAATATAGATGAAAGAGTGAGTAAAGAGCTAATGGAGAGAGAGAGAGGAAAGAGACAGGGAGCTAGAGAGAAAAGGAGAGCAAAATAAAGAGGGAGGGGGAGAAAGAGGGAGGGAAGGAGAGAAAGTAATAAACAATGACAAAGAAAATGGGGCGAGAGGGAGAAGAGAGAGAATGAGAGGAAGGGATAGAGAGTTAGAGTAATGGATATAGGAAGATAAGTGAAGAGAGAGAAAAGAGAGCAAAAGAGAGCGAGAGAGAGAAACATAATAGAAAGTGTTAAATAGAGTGAGAAAGGGATAGAGTGAGAAAGAGAGTAATAGATGGCAACAATAAGGGAGAGAGTGAGGAGGGGGAGATAGAGGGAGTGAAGGAGAGAGATTGAAGATTGGGAAGGAGTGAGAGAGGGAGAGAGAACAAGAAAGATTTAAGAGAAAGAGATAGGAAGCGAGAAAGGAAAAGAGCACAAAAAATTGTGAGCAAGATTCAGATAGGGATGGAGAGTAAGATAATGAGTGGAAAGGAGAGAAGAGAGGGAGATGGAGAAGGAGAGAGGGAAATAGAGGAGAGAGTGAGAGGGAGGGTTGCGGATGGAGAGAATAAGAGAGAAAGAATGAGAGAGAGAGAGGGAGAAGAAGAGAGAGAAATAGAGAAAAGTGAGAGTAAGAGAAGAGAGAGCGAGAAAGAGCGATGGAGAAAATGAGAGGGAGGGAGAGGGAGGGAGAGGGAGTGACTGAGGTAATGCGAGAGGAGATAGAGAGAGGAGTTAGATAGGGTGAGCAGGAGAAAAAGAGGGAATGAGAGAATGAAAGAGGGATGGATCAGGAGGACGGAGAGACGTATGAGAGAAAATAAGAAATAATGAGATGGATATGAGGAGAGAGAGCAAGATGTGAGAGCAATTGTGAGAGTTTCTGTGAGGGAGGGAGAGTGAGAGACAGAGGTAAAGAAATTACGAGTAAAGAGAGGGAAGAGAGAGTTGGTGCAAGAGAGAGATAGGAGAAAGAGAAATATCAAGAAAGCAAGAGAGGACGTAAGAAAGAGTGAAAAAGGTAGCTATGGAGAGTAAGAGGAAGAGAGAGGGTGGAATACGAGAAAGAGAGGGAAGTGGGGATTGAAAGTGGGAGTGATGGAGGAGGGTATAGGGATCTATGAGAGAAAATAAAAAATAATGAGCTGGATAAGAGGGGAGAGAGCAAGATGTGAGAGAAACTAAGAGAGAGTGTGTGAGGGAGGGAGAGTGAGAGA
Organism: Papilionanthe hookeriana x Papilionanthe teres; assembly: GCA_022702705.1. Classification (NCBI taxonomy): domain Eukaryota; kingdom Viridiplantae; phylum Streptophyta; class Magnoliopsida; order Asparagales; family Orchidaceae; genus Papilionanthe; species Papilionanthe hookeriana x Papilionanthe teres. The sequence continues at coordinate 65,048,406 of CM040432.1, read as the reverse complement.
GATAGATGGAGTAGTAAAGAGAGATAAGAAAGGGTGATAGAAGAAGATAAAGAGAGAGAGATAGAGGGGGACAAATGAAAGCAAGAAAACAATAAAGAGAGATGAAATAGAGAGTGAGAGAGAGCACGAGAGGGAGTGAACATAAGGATTGAAGAGTGAGTGGGAGGGAGAGGAGAGCGGGTGAGACAGAAATGGAATGAGAGAGAGCGATAGTGAGAATACAAGAGAGGGAGGGGGAGTGAATGAGTGCATGAGGAGAGAGAGGTAAGTTAGATAGGGAGAGAGGGAGAAAGAGAGGGAAGGAGGGAGTAAAAAGGGAGGGATCAAGAAGAAAAGAGAAAATTTTCTCCATTTACTCTTGCCTTCTGTCTCTCTTTCTCGCTCTCTCCATTTTTCTCTATCTCTCACTTTCGCTTTTGATTCTCTCACTCACTTGCTCTCACTTGCTCTCTTTTCTTTCTTTACTTACTCTTTATCTTCTTATATCCATCACACTATCTCTCTACCTTCCCTCATTTTCTCTCTTCTATTTGTCACCCCCTCTCTCTCTTATTGTTATTTACTTTCACTCCTCCCCTTACTTCACTCCCTCTCCCTCGCATACCTCGCACTTTATTATTTCTTTATTTCTCTGTTTTTGTCTCTCTACCTTCCTGGCTCCCTCACACTCTTCAATTTCACTCTCATTCTTACTCCCTCACTCTCTTCTCTCTTTCTTTCTCTCTTGCCCAAACCCTCTCTCTCTCTTGGTCCATCTTTCATTATCTCTGCATCCTTTCTCTTACTCTCTATTCCTCCACTTTATTTCTTCAGCTTCACTTTCACTCCTGCTCTCTAGGTCTCCTTCATGTAGCACACTCTTCTCTCTCCATCTCACACACTCTTACACATAATCACTCACTCTCAATCTCTCTCCCTCACTCTTATTAGCTCCTCTCACCATTTCTCACTCTTTGTTAACATTTTATTTTTCTCTCACTCTTTTTATCCCTTTCTCTATTATATTCTCTCAATCTCTCTCTTTTACACACTCCATTCTCTTTTTATATCTTATACTCTCTCTTTTACACACTCCTTTGTTGCTCTCTCTTCTTTCATTTCTCTTACATTTTGTCACTCCATCCCCCACTTTCTCTCTCCTCTATCTCTTGCTTCTATCCCTCCCTCTCTCATTTTATCTCTTCTCTTCCTCCCTCTCTTTCTCGCTCTCTCTGTTAGCAATCTTTTATTCTCCCTCACCCTTTATACCCCTCACTCACTTACCCTTGCTTGATCTTCCCTCTCTTTCTCTTCTCACTCACCGTCCCTTCCACTCTATCTTACTTTCTCTTTCGTGCTCTCTCTTTAAACTCTCTCAATACCTCCGTCTATCTCTCTTGCTTACTCACTCTCTCCTGCTATCTCTCACTCTCTGTTCCACCCCTTTTCATCTCTCTCTCACCCTCTTTTCTATCTTTTTTTCACACTCACTTTAACCCTCACCGCCACTCTCTCGCTCTCCCTTTCTCTTTCACTCCCGTCATCCCTCTCTTTATCCTACCCTCCTTATCTCCCTGTCTCTTGGTCCCTCTCTTGCTCGCTCACCCTCTCCCTCTCTCCGGTTCTCTCTTCCCTCACCCTCTCTTCTCTCCATTCTCTCTCCCACTCTCCCTTTCTCTTTCCCTCTTCCTATCTCTTCAGTTTCATTATTACACATACTCCCTCATTCCCTCTCTCTTTCTCACTCCATGTTCACTCTTCATAACTTACTCTCTCTTCTATTGCGCTCGCTCCTCTGTCTGCTCTCAATCTTTCTCTCTCACTCTTCCCCACTCCCTTCATTTCTCCTCCCTCTCCCTCTATCTCTGTTTCTCTCTCTCACACACTCTCCCCCTCTCGCCCTCTCACTCTCCTCCAATTCATCCCGCCTCTCTCTCACATTAAATCTCATTTTATGCCCCTTTCCTCCATCTCTCACACTCTCTCTCCATATCTTCCTTCACTCTCTCTTCCTCTCTCACTCCCACTCTCTTCCATCCCTCTTACTCCCTCCATCCATCTCTCTCTTCTTCCCTCTCTTCCTCTCTCGCTCTTTTCTTTATTTATGCATTATCACTTTTTCTTTCTCTATTTCTCTCTTCTTGCTCCCTTTGACACACTCCCTCTTGCTCTTATTTATCACTCACTTATCACTTTACTCACACTTTCTCTCCAACCATCTCTCACTGTCTTCCTCCCTCCCTCTTTCCCTTTTTCATTAATTAAATCTCTCGCTATGTCTTTTCTCCCTCCCTCTCTCTCCATATTTCCCTCAATGTCTCCCTCTATCTACCTCTCACTCACTATCATTTTCTCTATCTTCCTTAAGTCACTATTCTCTCTTGATTTCTGCCTTACCTGCTCTCACTTTCTCCCTTCGCTCTACTCTACAATCTCTATATTAACTCGCTCTCTTGCTCTCACTCTCTCACTCTCTATTTCATTTCTCTTTGTTATTTGTATGCTCACTTTTACCCCTCTCTGTCTCTCTCTTGCTCTTTCTTCTATCTCCCTCTCTTCCCTCTCTTTACTCACTCTTTCTCTCCCTCTATCACCCACTCTCTCACACACTTTTCCTCACACACTATCTTTCAATTGCACTCACATATTGCTCTCTCTCCTCATATTAATCTCATTATTTATTATTTTCTCTCAAACATCTCTCCTTCGTCCTCGAAACCTCCCTTTTTCAATTCATCCCTCCCTCTCTTTCTCCCTCTCTCCTCTTGCACTCACTTGTTCACCCCTATCTCTCCTTCGCTTTTCTCTATCGTACTCTCTCATTCCCTCTTTCTTGCTCTCTTTTCTCCCACTTTCACTTTTCTCTATTTCTTTCTCGCCCTTCGTCGCCATTTCTCTCACCTCTCTCTATCTTTATCTCCCTCCACTACCCACCATCCCACGCTCTCTATCTCAATCTCTCTCCTCTCTCTCCCTCACTCCCTTTACATCTCTCTTTCTCTCCTTTTAACTCATTATCTTACTCTCCCTCCCTATCTCAATCCCTCCCTCCTTCCCTCTCTTTCTCCCTACCCCTATTACTCTTCTCTCTCTCTCATCTTGTACTTATTCAATCTCCCTCCTTCCCTCTCATTTTATTCATCGCTCTCTTCCATTCCTCTCTCTTGCTCTCTTTTCTCTCACTTCTCTTCTCTCTATTTCTCTCTCACAGCCTCCTCTATCTCACTATCTTTTTCTTTTTACCACTCATGCTCTCCCTCACTCTCTTTATTTCTTTATTTTTACCCCTCTTCTCTCACTTTCTCTTCTCTCTATATCTCTCTCACTCTCCCTCATCATTTCTTCCCTTGTCTCCATCCCACTTCTCACCCTCCCACTTTCTCTATCTCAATCTCTCTCTGTTTCCACCTACTTCCCTCTTACTCCCTATCTCCATCTTGCTCAATATTGTTTCCTCTCTCACTTTTCCTCTCTCCCTAATAAATCTTCCATGCTCTCTCTCTCTCTCTCTCAATGTCTTCAATCTCTCACTCTCTCCCTCTATCTCCCCTGTTCTCACTCTCTCCCTTACTTCTGCCTTATATCTCTCTTTTTGTTACTCTCTCGCATTCTTACTGTGTCTCTCACTCTCTATTCTTTTTCTCTCTCGGGCGCTTTCTTACTATCTCTTGTTGTCTTCTCACTCTCTTTACTCTTTCCCTTTATCTCTCTTTCTCCCTCTCTTCCTTTCTCACTATGTCTCTCACTCTCCATCATGTTTCTCTCACTCACTCAGTGCTCTCTCTTCCTCTCTTTTCTCTCTTTTTGTCTCCCTATATCCATCACTCATTCTCTATCTATTTGCTTTCTCTCCCACTCTTCTCTCTTATTGTTTATTACTTCCCCTCCCTCCCTTATTTCACTCTTTGTTTCTCTCTCTTTCTCTCTCTTACCTCACTCTCTATTCTTTCTCTGTTTCTTTCTCTTTTTGTCTCTCTCAACCTTCTTGGCTCCCTCACTCTCTTTAATTTCACTCTCACTCTTACTCTCAATTTCTTCTCTCTCTCTTTCTCTATTGTTCTCTCTTACCCTTTCTCTCTCCCTCTCTCTCTCTTGCTCCATCTATCATTCTCTCTTGCTCCCTTTCTCTCACTCTCTCTTCCCCCACTCTCTTTCTTCAGCTCTACTCACTCTTACTCCCCCTGTTTATCGCAATCTCTATTCTCTCTTCCTCTTTCCATCGTCATCTTGCTCTCACTCTATATTATCTCTCACCTTCTCTCTTACTCTTCTCACTCTTTCTCTTCCTTTACCCACCACTCTCTCTTTCTCTATTTATCACACTTCACTCCCTTCCCCCTCTCTATCAAGCTCTCTTCACTTGTCCTCCATGGCTCTCCCTCTTTATCTTCTCACTTTTCACTGCTCTCATATTCTCTCTCATTCTATTATTCTCCCTCTTGCTCACTCTCTCTTTCTCAATCTTGTCTCACTCTCCTTCTCTCCCTTTATCTCTCACTCTATCTTCCTATTTTGCTCCCTTCCTCTCTCTCTCACTATTTATTTGCTTTCTCTTTCTCTATTATTGCTCACTCTTCTCTAACTCTTTCTCTTCTATTTCTCTCTCTGTCCTCTATCTTTGTCCCTTCCTCTCTTCTTCCCTCTTTCTAATACAAAATCTCTCCCTTTATCTCTCCATCCAAACATTGGGAGGGAGGGAGCAATAGAGAGGAAGTAAGGGATAGAGAAAGAGAATGGGAGATATAGAGAGACCATCATAAGAGAGACAACAAATAGGAGAGGAATATAACAAGTGAGAGAATGGGAGAAAAATAAAGATAGATATTTTAAGAGAGGGAGAGAATATAAATACATATAGATTATGAGAAAGGTCTAGAAAGGAAGATAGAGAGGGATGGAGAGTGAGAAGGTGATAGTGTGGGAGAGGGAGTGAGAGAGAGATAGGAAAAAGAGGAAGAGGAAAGAGGGAGGAAGAAAAGCAAGAAGAACATGCAGAGCAAGGGAAGAGACAAAAACAGAGCAAAGAAGGGAACTAAAGAGATTAAGAGAGAGAAAAAGTGAGAGAAGGTATAATGTTTAAATAATAATAGGGATGATGCCATGGAGAGCAAGGGGCATAAAGAGAAAAATAAAGAAAAGAGAGAGAGAGAGGGAGAAAGCATGGCAAAGATGGAGAGGAAGGGAGGGAGAGGGGGTGGGAGAGGTGTGGGAAAGGGAGAAAGAGAGGGGAAAGTTAGAATGTGTTCGTGAGAGTGAGTGAGAGAGAGACAATAGTAAGAGAAAATATGAGAGGGGGAAGATAGAGAGAGAAAGTGAGTTAGTGAAACTTAGGGGGAGTGAGGGAGTGTGAAAGACACAAGAAGAGAGAGTGAGGAAAAGAAAGAGCGGTAGTAAAGGAAAGAGAGAATGAAAGAGAGAAAGGGAGTGGGGAAGAGAAAGTGGAAGAGAGAAAGGGAGTGGGAAGAGAAAGTGGATGAGAGAATGGAGAGTGTGAAAGAGATAAAGAGAGGGAGTAGGTCCCTCTATATCTCTATTGCTTTCTCTTTACCACTCATGCTCTCTCTCACACTCTCTATTATATATCTCTCTCTCTTATGTTGGCCTCTATTTCCTCTCTTTCTCTCACTCTATCCCTCACACACTCTCTCTCCCTCTCTCCCTACTTCTCTATCTTTCAATCCCACTCTTAGCTCTCTCTATCTTTCTCTCTCTACCCCTTCACTCTCTCATTATTTCTCGCCTTCTCTCACACATATCTTTCTTTTTCCCCCTCTCTTTCATTCCCTTCCTCGCTCTCTCCATATCTCTCCATATATCTCACTCTCTTTTCACTCTCTCCAACTTTCCTTGTATATCTTTCTCTCGCACTCCCTCATTCACTCTCTTTCTCTTTATTCTCTAAATCACTCTCTTACTTCATCTCTCTCCATATCTCCCTCGATATCTCCCTCTCTCTTCCGCTCACTCACAATATTTTGCTCTTTCAACCTTGAGTCTCTCTTCTCTCTATTTCTGACTTACCCTCTCTCATATCTCTTTCCCGCTCACTCTTCTATCCCTTTCTTCACTCTCTCCCTTACTCTCTCTCACTCTCTAATTCATCTCTCTTTGTTGTTTCCTTGCTCTCATTTGTCCCCTCTCTATCTCTCTCTTGATCATAATTCTATCTCCTTCTCTTCTCTCTCTGTACTCACTCTTTCTCTTCCACTATCTCTCACTCCCCCTCCCTCACACACTCTCTCTCAATTGCTCTCACATCTTACTCTCTCCCATTATATCCATCTCATTATTTATTATTTTTGCTCATACATGTCTCTTACCTCCTCAATCCCTCTTTCCCTCTCTTTTTGCCTCCCTCCCAATCTAACTACTCTCTCCCTCTCTTCTTGCACTCACTCCCCCTAAGTTTTCTCTATCTCTCTTGCTCTCTCTTCTCTCAGTTACGCTTTTCTCTACTCACTCGTTCTCTCCCTCTCTGACGTTACCTCTTCCCTCACTCTATCACGCTCTCTATTCTCTTACACTTACTTCTCTCTATTTATCTCTCACACTCTTTGCATTTCTTGCTCCCTCATTCTCTCTCTTTAGTTTCACTCTCACTCTTACTCCCTCAATCTTTCTAACTCTATGTTCTCTCTCTCTTGCTCACTCTCACTTATGTTGCTCTCTCTTCTCTCTCTCCTCTCAGTCTTTCTCTCCCTTTCTCCCCTGCCTCTTACTTCCTTCCCCCATCCCTCTCACGCATTCTCTCGGTCTCTTATTATCTCTCTCAAATACACTATCACTCTCCCCCTCTCACAGTCTTCTGGTTCATTCCTACACTCCCTCTAGAAAATCTCATTCTCTACCCCTCCTTCCCTCTCACTCACTCCATCTTCTCTTTCCCTCTCACGCTCTCTATTCCCTCACACTCTCTTCTGTCTATTTGTCTCTCACACTCTCCCTTTTGCACTCCCTCTCTCTCTCTTCAATTTCACTCTCACTCTTACTCCCTCTCTCCCTCACACTTTTTGAGTCTATTTCTACCTTACCCTCTCTCCATCTCTCCCTCCCGCTCACTCTTCAATCCCTTTCTTAACTCCCTCTTTTACACTCTCTCACACTCTCTATTTCATCTCTCTTTATTGTTTCTTTGCTCTCATTTGCCCCCTCTCTATCTCTCTCTTGCTCATAATCCTATCTCCCGCTCTGCTCTCTTTACACACACTTTCTCTTCCTCTATCTCTCACTCCCCCTCCCTCACACACTTTCTCTCAATTGCTCTCACATCATGCTCTCTCCCTTTATATCCATCTAATTATTTATTATTTTTGCTCATACATCTCTCTTACCTACTCGATCCCTCCCTCTTTCAATCCCTCCTTCCCTCTCTTTATGCCTCCCTCACTATCTAACTCCTCTCTCCCTCTCCTCTTGCTCTCACTCATTCACTCCCTCTCTCCCCTCGTTTTCTCTATATCTCTTTCTCATTCTCTCTCTCTCTTGCTCTCTCATCTCTCACTTAAACTTTTCTCTACTGGCTCGCTCTCTCCCTCTCTCACGTTATCTCTTCCCGCACTCTCTCTCCACTCTATTTCTCTCTCACACTCACTCCCTTTCTTGTTCCCTCTTCCTCTCTCTTCAGTTTCACTCTCACTCTTGCTCCCTACTTTCTCTCTCTTTCTCAATCCATGTTCACTCTCTCTCACTTTCTCTTCAATTGCTCGCTCCACTCTCAATCTTTCTCTCCCTCTCTCCACTCTCTCTTGCTTCCTTCCTTCCCTCCCTCTCTCTACCTCTCTCGCTCTCTTTCTCTCTCGCAGACACTCTCTCCCTCACACTCTCTTCCAATTCAACTCCCTTCTCTCTCAACTAAATCTCATTCTCTACCCACTCTCTCCCTCACTCTAACTTTCTCTCTTTATCTTACATCACTCTCTCTTTATCTCTCACCCTCCCTTCCACTCTCACTCCCACTCTCTTCAATCTCACTCACTCCCTCCCTCTCTCTCTCTCTTCCTCCTTGCTCTTTTCTTTATTTATGCTTTATCACTTTTTTCTCTCACTTTATCTCTCACACAAACGCAATCTTGCTCCCTTTTATCACTCTCTATTATCACTTTACTCACTCATTCTCTCTAACCATCACTCACTCTCTTTCTCCCTTCATCTCTCCCTCTTTCATTATTTCAGTCTCTCTCAATCGCCCTCTCGCCCTCTTGCTATCTCCATATCCCCTCTATATCTCCCTCTCTCACCTTCCCTTCCTTAAGTTTCTCTTCTTTCTATAGTTCTATCTCACCCTCTCTCTTTCTCTCCCTCTTGCTCACTCCTCAATCCCTGGCTTTACTCTTTCTTTTGCTCTCTCTCTCTCTCTCTATTTCATCTATCGCTATTATTTTCTTGCTCTTCTTCACTCCCTCTCTGTCTCTCACTCTTTCTCTTTCTTCTCACCCTCTCATCTCTTTCTTTACTCACTCCATCTCTATCTCTATCTCACTCACTCTCACTCTCCCTCCCTCGCACACTCACTCTTAGTTTCTCTCACATATTGCTCTCTTTTGTCATATCCATCTCATTGTTTCGTATTTTATCTCATATATATCTCTTTCCTCCTTGATCCCTCCCTCTTTCAATCTCCACATTTCTCTCTTTCTCGCTCTCTCCCTACTTTACTCTTCTCTCTAGCTCCTATTGAACTCACTCATTGACACCCTCTCCCTCCCTCTCGTTTTCTTTATCGCTCTCTCTCACTCCCTCACTCTTGCTCTCTCCTCTCACCTTTTCTTTTCTCTACTTCTCTCTTACTCTTACTCTCCTATTCTCTCGCTCTCTCTCCCTTATTCTCCCCTTCCTGCATCCCTCCCTCCCACTCTCTCTGTCAATCTCTCTCCCTCTCCATCTCCTTCTCTCATTTCCTTCTCACTTGCTCTTAATCTCCCTCCCTATCTCAATCATGCTATCTTTTTCTCTATTTTCCTCTCTCGCTTCCTATCTCTCTCTTAAATTTTTCTTTCTCTCCCCTCTCTCACTTCCTCTCTCTGTTCAGTCTCTCTAACTCTCTCATCTACTCACCTTTCTCTTTCTTAACCTCTATATATGTATTTCTCACTCCCTTTCTCACTATGTCTCACTCTCTATTACGCTTTTTTCTCTAGCTCTCTAGCTCTCTCTTACTCTCTGTTCTCTCACTTCTCTTTCTTTTCCCCGTCTTTTCTCTCATTGTTTATTACTTTATCTTCCTCCCTCCCTCCCTTCCACCCTCCTCAATTTTTTTGCTCTCTTTGTCTCGATCCGTTTCTCTTGCCCTCTCATTCCTCACTTTGTATTCTTTTTATATTTCTCTCTTACCTGTCACTCTCTCCCCTCCTCGCTCCCTAACTCTCTTTAATTTCACTCTCACTCTTTCTCCCTCACTCGCTTCATCTCTCTTTCTCACGATCTCTCTCACTTTCCCTTCTTGGTTGTCCCTCACTCTCCATCTTTCTGTCATTCTCTCTCTCATTCTCTTATTCTCCCTCCCTCACTTTATCTTGCTCTCTCTCTTTCTCTATCTTACCTCACTCACCTCCTCTCCCTATTTCTCTCTCTCATACTCCCTTCCTCCTTTGCTCCTCTCTCATTCTCACTATTAGTTTTCTCTCTTTCTCTTTTGTTGCTTACATTTCTCTAACTCTTTCTCTAATGTTTCTCCCTCACTCTCTTCTTCTCTCACACACACAATCTCTCTCTTCGCTCAATCTTTCTCCCCCTATCCCTCACATGTAACTCTCTCTCTCTAACTATTATACTTCTCATATCCTCCATCTTCTATCTCATTAATTCTCACATTCTCTCACACTTTTCTTCTCTTTCTCTCACCCTCTCTCTGCCTCCTCTATCTCTCACTCTCTTTTCATGACTCTTGTTCTCACTCTTTTCCTCTCTATCTATATATATTCCTTGCTCCCTTTCTCACTTCTTCATTCTTTTGCTCTATAACTCTCTTTTCTCTTCCTCCCTCCCTCACTCACACTTTCTCTCCATTCCCACCCTCCTAATATCTTTTCTTCTCTTTTGTCCCTCTCTCTCTCATCCCTTTCTTGTATCCTCTTCTCTCTCCTCACTCTCTTTTCCTCTTTCTCTCAAGATCTCATTCACTCTCTCACACTCTTATTCTCTTGATCACTCTCACTCTCTGCCTCCATCCTTCTCACTTCTTAATTATTGCCCTATTTAGGTCTCTCATATATAGCTCACTCTTCTCTCCATCTCATACACTCATACGCTCTCTCACTCTCTCAATCTCTTTTGCTCTCACCTTCTTTAGCTCCATTTCCTGCTCTCTACTCACTCTTTCTTACTATCTTGTTCTTTCTCTCTCAATTTCTCCCCTCTTTTCCTCGCTCCATCATTCTCCCTTCACTCTCTATTCTCTTCTTTATTATTCTCTATCCCTCTCTTTTTCTTTCTTAATATATGTTCTCTCTTTCTATCTTATACTCTCTTTTACACTCTCCTTTATTGCTCTCTTTCCTCTTACACTCTCTCATTCTACCTCCACTTCCTCACTCCTTTCTCTTGCTATCAAACCTACCACTCTTTTTCCCTCTCTTCTATCCCTCCGTCCTTCCCGCTCTATCCCTCCTTATCTTCCTCTTTGTCTCCTTCTCTCTTGCTCCCTCTCTCACTCACTAATATCTCACTCACTTACTCTTAATTGATCTTCCCATAGCCTCTCACCTCACTCTCTCACTTTCTCTTTCCAACCCTCTCCTTAAACGCCCTCACTTCCACCTGTCTCTCTTTCTCCCTCATGACCTCCATCTCTCTATCACTCTCTATTCCACCCCTCATTATCTCTCTCCCTCAATATCTCTTCTATCTCTCACTTTTGACCCTCCTGTTATCCCTAACCTCTTCTCTCTCGCTCTCCATACCTCTTTCACTCTCTTAATTCCTCTCTCTCTTCCCTTTTTCCTCTTACTTTTCTATCACTCTATTCGCCACACTCTTTCTCCTCTCTCACTCACTTGATTCCATCCCACCCTCTTTCATTCTCTCTCCCTCTCCCTCCCTCCCTGTTCCACCCTTTATCGCTCTCCATATCCCTCTCCGTCCATTGCTCCCTCTGGCTCTCATCATTCTCCTGTTCACCCTCTCTTTCTACCCCCACTCACGTACTCTTACTTGATCTTCCCTTAGTCTCTCTTCTCACTCTCTCCCTTTCATCTCTCTTCCTTCCTCTTTCCTGCACTCTCTTTAATCCCTCTCACTACTCCTTTAATCTCTCTTTCTCACTCACTCTTTCCCTATCTCTCTCACTTTCTATTCCAACTCATTTTTCTTTGATTCACTCTCTCTTTTGTCTCTCTTTTAATGCTCCCTTTATCCGTCACTACCTTTCTCTCGTCTCCCTCCCACTTTCACTCCATTCACCCCTCGCTTTCTCTCGCTCTCTTTATCTCCCTCACCCCTGCTCCCCCTCTTACTAGCTCACTCTCTCCCTCGCTCACACTCTCTCTTCTCTCACTCTCTCTTCACTCTATTTATCTCTCACACTTTCTTCCTTTTCCCCTTTTCTCTCTCTTCATTTTCACTCACTTATACTCCCTCACTCGCTCTCTTTCTCGCTTCATGTTTGCTCTCTCTTCAATTGCTCTCTCTCCTCTCTCCTATCAATCTTTCCTCCTCCCTCTCTCCCCTCTCTCTTGCTTCCTTCCCTCCCTCCCTCTCTCTCCCTCTATCGCTCTCTCTCATTCTCTCCTTCTCTGTCTCCCTCTCTCCCTCTCTCCCTCTAAGACTCTTCCAACTCATCCCCCACTCTCCCACTAATTCTCATTCTCCACCCGGTGTCTCCCAAGGGGGAGAGTGACAAAAGGCGAAAGAAACAGAGAAAGAATAGAGAGTGAGGTAAGAGAGGGAAAGAGAGACACAAAGAGCAAAATAAGGGAGGGAGAGGATTTAATAAATAATAAGAGAGAAGAGTGGGTGTGAAAGCAAAGAGATAGAGAATGAGAGAAAAGCACGAGAGGGAAAGAGTAAATAAAGTGAGTACATTGCAAGAAATAGTAAGAAAACACAAGAGAGAGAAAAGGAATAGAGAGTGAGAGACATAGTAAGAAAGGGAGAGACTAAGAAATAGAGAGATAGAGGGCAAGAGTACGGGAGAGAGTGAGAATGGGGGAGATAGAGGGAGAGATAGAGAGAGAGAGCACATGAAAGATGTAAGATGGATAGAGGGGAAGTGAGAGAGGAAATGATATTGAGTAAAATGGAGATAGGGAGCAAGGGGCAGTGGGTGGAGAGGGAGAGAGATTAAGATAGAGAGAGTGGGAGTGTGAGAAGTGGGATGGAGGGAGGGGAAAGAAAGGATGAGGGAGAGTGAGAGAGGTATAGAGAGAAGAGAAAATGAGAGAAGAGGGGTAAAAAGAAAGAAATAGAGAGAGTGAGGGAGATTAGGAGTTGTAAAAAGAAAGAGATAGAGAGATAGAGGGAGGTTGTGAGAGAGAAATAGAGAGAAGAGAAAGTGAGAGAACAGAGAGCAAGAGAGAGCAATGGGAGAGAGCTATGAATAAAATGAGAGGCAAGCAGGGAGATTGATTAAATGCAAGAGGAGAGAGAGGGAAGAGTGATAGGGGAAAGGGAAAAAGAGAGGGAAGGAGGGTGGGATCGAGAAAGGGAGGAAGAGTAAGAGAATAGGTTAAAAGAAGAGAAGGAGAGAGAAAGATGGAGAGGGAGTGAGGGAGAGAGATTGAGATAGAGAGTGTGGGATGGAGGGTAGTTGAGGGAGAGAACGAGAGAGAAAGAATGGGAGAGAGGGAGAGAAATGAAGAGGGAGAGAAAGAGAGAAATAGAGAAAAGTGAAAGTGAGAGAAAAGAGAGTAAGAGAGAGGGAATAAGAGAAAGCGATAGAGAAAAAGCAAGTGAAAGATAGGGAGACACAGGGAAGATAGAGCAAATGATAATGAGTGAGAGGTTGATACATAGAGATATTGAGGGAAATATGGAGAGGGAGGGAGAAAAGACAAAGCAAGAGATTGAATTAATGAAAGAGGGAAAGAGGGAAAGAGGGAGGGAGGAAGAGAGTGAGAGGTGGTTGGAGAGAAAGACTGAGTAAAGTGATAAGAGAGTGATAAAAGAGAGTAAGAGGGAGTATGCGAAAGAGAGCAAGAAGAGAGAAATAGAGAAAAGAACGAGGAAGAGGGAGATGGAAGAGAGCGGGAGTGAGAGTGGAAGAGAGAGTGAAGGAAGATATGGAGAGATTGAGAGAGATGGAGAGAGCGTACAGAATGAGATTTTGTGGGAGAGAGAGATGAATTGGAAGGGAGTGAGAGGGAGAGAGGGGGACAGTGTGTGAGAGAGGGAAAGAGAGAGCAAGAGAGGGAGAGAGAGGGAGGGAAGGAATGAAGGGAGTGGGGAAGAGTGGGAGAGAAAGATTGAGAGGAGAGAGAGGAGCGAGCATAATAGAAGAGACAGTAAGTGACAGAGTAAACATGGAGCGAGAAAGAGAGAGGGAATGAGGGAGTATGTGGAAGAGTGAAGCGAAGAGATATGAAGAGGGAACGAGAAACGGAGAGTGTGAGAGAGAAATGGAGAGAAGAGAGGGTGAGGAAAAGAGAGCAGGAGAGAGGGAGAGGGTGAGTGAGTGAGAGAGGGACAAGAGACAGGGAGATAAGGAGAGTATGAGAAAGAGAGGAATGAAAGGAGTGAAGAGGGAGGGAGAGCGAGAGAGTGGCCGTGATGGTTAAAGTGAGTGTGAAAGAGAGACAGAAGAGAGGGCGAGAGAGAGATTGAAAGTGCTGGAACAGAGAGTGAGAGAGTGAGTAAGAAAGAGAGATAGAAGGTGGTATTGAGAGGGTTTGAAAAGAGAGCACGAAAGAGAAAGGAAGAGAGAATGGAAGGGACAGTGAGTGAGAAAAGAGACTGAGGTAAGATCAAGCAAGAGTAAGTGAGTGAGGGGTAAAAGGTGCGGGAGAATAAAAGATTGTTGAGAGAGAGAGGGAGACGAAGAGGGATAATGGGAGGGAGAGGGAGGGAGGAAGAGAAGAGATAAAATGAGAGAGGGAGGGATAGATGGAAGAGAGAAGAGAAATAAAGTGTGGGATGGTGTGACAGAATGTAAGAGAAATGAAAGAAGAGAGAGCAACAAAGGAGTGTGTAAAAGAGAGTATAAGATATAAAAAGAGAATAGATGTGAGAAAGAGAGATTAATAGAATTTAAAAGAGAAAGGGATAAAAAGAGTGAGAGAAAAAACAAAATGTTAACAAAGAGTGAGAAATGGAGCTAATGAGGGTGAGAGGGTAAGAGGGAGAGATTGAGAGAGTGTGAGTGTGTGTAAGAGTGTGGAGAGAGAAGAGTGCGCTACATGAGGGAGACCTAGGGAGTAGAAGTGAAAGTGGAGCCGAAGAAAGAAAGTGGGGGAATAGAGTGTAAGAGAAAGGGTGCAAGAGATATGATAGGTGGAGCAAGATAAAGAGGGTTTGGGAGGGTGGGAGTGAGAGAGAGGGAGAGAGAAAGGGAGAGAGGGCAAGAGAGAAAGAAAGAGAGATGAGAGAGAGGGCGTAAGAATGAGAGTGAAATTGAAGAGAGTGAGGGAGCCAAGAAGGGAGAGAGAAAGACAAAAAGAGAGAAATAGAGAAAGAATAGAGTGCGAGTTAAGCGAGGATACATAGAGCAAAATAAGGAGAGGAGTGGAAGAAAATATCAATAAGAGAGAAGAGGAGGTGAGAAATAGAAGAGATAGAGAATGAGGGAAGGTAGAGATATAGAGTGATGGATATAGAGATAAAGAGTAAGTAAAGAGAGAAAAGAGAGCAATGAGAGCAAGTGAGTGAGAGAGAGAATCAAAAGAGAAAGTGAGAGACGTAGTAAGAAATGGAGAGAGTGAGAAAGAGAGAAAGAAGGCAAGAGTAAATGGAGAAAAATCTCTCTTTTTCTTCTTGATCCCTCCTTTTTCACTCCCTCCTTCCCTCTCTTTCTCCATCTCTCCCTATCCAACTTCTCTCTCTCTCTCCACTTGCACACACTGATTCACTCCCCCTCCCTCCCTCGCATTTTCACTATCGCTCTCTCTCATTCCATTTCTGTCTCACTCTCTCTCCTATTTCTCCCACTCACTCTTCAATCCTTATGTTCAATCCGTCTTGTGCTCTCTCTCACTCTCTATTTCATCTCTCTTTATTAATTTCTTACACTCTTTTGTCCCCCTTTATCTCTCTATATTGATCTTCTTCTATCACCCTCTCTTCTCTCTCTTTACTCCCTCTCTATCTCTCTCACTCTCTCTCACTCTCCCTTCCTCACACACTCTCTTATTTTCTCTCACATCTTGCTCTCTCCTCTCTTATTCATCTCATTATTTCTTATTTTCTCTCATATATCCCTACACCCTCCTCCATCCCTCCCCCATTCAATCCTCACTTCCCTCTCTTTCTCGTATTCCACCATCTTTCCCTCTTACTCTCCCTAGCTACCTTTCTCAGTTTCTTACGTCCTCTCTTGCCTTCTAGATATTTCTCTTTCTCTGGTTTCTCTCTTGCACCAACTCTTTCTCCTCCCTCTCCTTACTCATTGTTTCTTTCCGTCTTCCTCTCAGTCTCTCTCCCTCACACACAATCTCTCAATTCCTCTCACATCTTGATCTCTCCCCTCATATCCATCTCATTATTTCTTATTTTCTCTCATGCATCTCTCTTTCCTCCTTGATACCTCCCTCTTTCACTCCCTCCTTCACTCTTTTGTCTTGCTCTCCCTATCTAACTCCCATCTCTATCTCCTCTTGCACTAACTTATTCACTCCTCCCTCCCTCTTGTTTTTTCCATCGCTCTCTGATTCCCTCTCTTGCTCTCTCTTCTCTTACTCTCACTTTTCTCTATTTATCTTTCTTCTTTCCCTTTCTCTCTCTCTCTCATTCTTTCTCTCTTATTCTCTCCATCCGCTACCCTCCCTCTCACCCCCTCTCTCCTTCTCCATCCCCCTCTCTTCTCTCCTTCTCACTCATTCTCTTACTCTCTCTTCCTATCTGAATCTTGCTCACAATTTTTTGTGCTCTTTTGCTCTCTCGCTTCCTATCTCCCTCTCTTAAAGCTATTTTTCTCTCTCTCACTCTCTCACTCCCTCCCTCTCTTCAATCTCTCACCTTCACTCCCTCTATCTCCCCCTTCCTCACTCTCTCCCTTACTCTTGCCATCTATTACTCTCTTTCTCACTTTATCCCTTTCTTACTCTTTCTCGCACATTCTATAATGTTTCTCTCTCGCTCTCTTTTGCTCTCTTTTCTATTTCTTCACTTACCTTCCTATATCCATTACTCTAACTCTCTCTCCATTCCTCTCATTCTCTCTCTTCTCTCTCTTGCCCCCTCTTCTTTGTCATTGTTTATTACTTTTTCTCCTTCCCTCCCTCTTTATTTTGCTCTCTTTTTCTCTCCGGTTCCTTCTCTCATTCCCTCTCATTTCTCTCTCTCTCCTTTAACTCTTTACGCACTCTTTCAACTATATTTATCACTCTAACTCTCTCTCCCTTCCTCTCATTATCTCTCTCTTCTCTCTCTCTCACCCCCTCTTCTTTGTCATTGTTTACTTCTTTATCCTGATTTATCTCTCTTTCCCTCTCTTTCCACACTCTCCATTATTTCTCTATTTCTCTCTCTCCATTCCTCGCTCCCTTACTCTCTTTAATTTGTCTCTCACACTTACTCCCTCACTCGCCTTCTTAGTCTTATCTCTTTTACTCTCTCTCCCTTTCTCTCTCCTTTTCTCTCTCTCACCTTGCCTCCCTAACTATCTCACTCTTGCTATTTTTCTCCTACTCTCTCTTGACACACACTCTCTTGACCCACACTCTCTCTTTAGCTTCACTGACACTCCTATTCCCTCTCTTTATCTCTTTCACACTCTCTATCATCTCTTCCACTTTCTATCGCTATCTCGATCCCACACTTTATTCACTGTCAACTTCTCTCTTACTCTTCTCACACTTTCACTTCCTCTATACCCAAATTCTTTCTCTATTTTTCTCACCTTAATCGCTCTCTCTAACATTCTCTCCCACTTTCCTTTCCTGGCTATCTCTCTTTTCTCCATCACCCTCCATTATCTCTCTCATTCTCTTATTCTCCCTCCCTCTATCTTTCTCACTCGCTCTTTCACTATCTTGACTCATTCTCCTTCTCTTCTTATATCTCTCTAACTCTCACTTCCTCCTTCACATCCTTCCTCTCCTCTCCTCTTTTTTTTCTCTCTCGTTCTCTCGCTCTATGTTTAACCATCTCTCTCACGATCTATTCTCATACTTTCTCTCACTCTATTTCTTGTCATCCTCTCTCTTACTCTCCCCCTCTCTCTTTCTCTCTCTATATATCTTCTAACACTTTATTTCACTCTACCCTTAACCTCTCTCTCTCCTTTCTCTCTTCTCTCTCTCGCACACTCTCACTCTCTACCTTGCTCTCCCTCTTGTCTCTCACTCTCTATTCCACCTTCACTATTGCATTGTTGCTCAGTCAATCTCTATTAATCTCTCTACTATTGCTTTCTCTTCTCTCTCATTACTCTACTCTTTTTTCTCCTTCTAACTCCCTTTCTTGCTCCCTCCCATCCTCCCTCTCCCCTCTCTCTTTCATTCCTTCTCTCTTCTCACACTTTGCTCCTCATGTCTCTCATTATTTTTACTTTCTCTAACACTTCTCTCTACCTCTCTCCCTTCCACTTTCTTCCCTCTCTCTATCTTCATATCTCTGACTCTATATCTATTTCACTTTCATCTGCCCGTTTCTTGCTCTGTCTTGCTCCATATCTCTTTCTCTATCTTCCTTCACTCTCTCTTATATCTCCATTTCTCTCTCATTCTCACTCCGCTCTCCCTCCCTCTATTTCTTTCATTGCACTCACTTTTAGTCTCCCACTCTCTTTTCTCTCCCTTTATCCCTCGTTGCTACTCTCTAACTCTCCCTCCCGCTTTCACTCCTTTCATCCCTCTCTTTCTCTTGCTCTTTTTATCTCCCTCTCTCTTGCTCTTTCTCTTGCTCGCTCACTGTTTCCTCTCTCCCGCTCTCTCTTCCCTCACTCTGTCTTCACTCTATTTCTCTCTCACACACTCTCTCTCTTTCTTGGTCCCTCTTCCTATCTCTTCAATTTCACTCTCACTCTTACTCCCTCTCTCTTTTTTGTTCCATATTCATTCTCTCTCACTCTTTTCTACTCGCTTTGTCTCCATTGTCTTCTCTCAATCTTTCCCTCCTTCTCTTCGCACTCTTTCTTCCTTCCTACCCACTCTCTCTCTTCCTCTCTCGCTCTTTGTTTCTCTCTCTCACACGCTCTCACCCTCTATCCCACTCACTCTCTTTCATTTCATCCCCCTCTCTCTCCCACTAAATCTCATTTTATACCCCATCTCTCCTTCTCTCTCACATTCTATATTTTCATTCACTCTCTCTCTTACTCTCCCTTCCTCTCTCAATCCCACATTCTTTTCCATCCTTAAGATCCCTACATCCCCATCTCTCTCTTTCTCGGTCTCTTCTCTTGCTTTTTCTCTGTTATGCATTATCACTTTCCTTTCTCGATTACTCTCTATATCTCTCAACACTCTGTTGCTCTCTCTCACCTTTACACAGTCTTTCCCTTGAATCATCTCTCACTCTCTTCCTTTCTCCCTTTCTCCCTCTCTCCCCCTTTCATTAATTCAGTCTCTCTCTTCTTCTCACACTTGCCCTGCCTCTCTCTCAATATCTCCATATCTGCCCTACCCTCTCACTCTCTCTCTCTCACTCACTCTTCAATCTCAATCCTTCAACGCACTCTCTTTACTCTCTCACTCTCTTTTTTTCATCTTGTTATGTTTTTGCTCTCTTTTGCACCCTTTCTGTCTCTCTACTGCCCATTCTTCTTTCTTCCTCTCTTCTCTCTCGTTACTCACTATTTCTCTCCCTCTATCTCTCACTCTCTCTCACTCTCCCTCCCTTTCACTCTCTAAAATGCCATCACATCCTACTCTCTCCCTCCATATCCATCTCATTATTTCTTTTTTTTTGTCGTCTCTCTTTCCTCCTCGATCCCTCCCTCTTTCAAGTCCTCCTTCCCCCTCTTTCTCCCTCTCTTCTTATCTCACTCCTCTCTTTATCTCCCACTCACTCCTTCCCTCCCTTTGTCTCCCTCTCATTTTCTTTATCGCTCTCTCTTATTCAATCTTGCTCTCTCTTAACTGACTTTCTTTTTTTATTTCTTTCTAACTTCTCTCCCATTCTCGCACTCTCTTTCATCCTTTCTCTCTCATTCTCTCTCCTCTACCCTCCCACTCTCTCCCTCTCTCCCACTCCATCTCCGTCTCTTCCTCTCTCCATCTCACTCATTCTCTTACTCCGCCTTCCTATCTCCACATTGCTCACTATCTTTTCCGCTCTCGCTTCCTCTCTCCCTCTTAAAAATCTACCTTTCTCTCTACCTCTCTCCCTTTCTCTCTCTCTTTAATCTCTCTCCTTCTCTACCTTTATCTCCCCTTCCTCACTCTCTCCCTTACTCTTGTCATATACATGTCTCTTTCTCACCCTCTCCCTTTCTCACTATGTCTCTCACTTTCTTGTATGTTTCTCTATCTTGCTCTCTCGTTCTTTGTTGCTTTCTTTCTCTCTCTTTACTCGGTCTCTCATCTTATGTCCATCACTCTAACTCTCTCTCCCTTCCTCTAACTCTCTCACCCACTCTTCTCAGTCATTGTTTTTTAATTTCTCACTTTTTCTCTCTTTCCCAATATTTCCTCACTCTCCATTCTTTCTTTATTTCTCTCTCGCTTTGGCTCAATCCCTTCCTTTCTCCCTTACTCCTTCGAAATTCTTCCACTCTTACTCCCTCGCTCCTTTTATCTTTCTCTCTATCTCTCTCTCACTCCTCTTTTGTCCTCCCGATTCTCTCTTGTCTCTCTTCTTTTGCCCTCCTTTTTCTCCCGATCTCTACCCCTAAGCTCTCTCGGCGGTGTTCTCTCTTTCTTTCTTTATTACTCACTCTCTCGATCTCTCTCTTTCTCCTCTTCTTCCCTCCCTCACCCTTCCCCTCTCTATTGATGTCTTTCTCTAACTCTCCCTATCTCACTCTTGTCCTCTCTCTTCCCGGTATCTTTCTCCCTCTCTCTAGCTGTCCCTCACTCCTTTGTTCACTCTCTCGCATTCTCTCTCTCTTTGTCCCTCGCTTTTCACTCTCTTTCTTTTCCCTTCCTTCTTCTCTCTCTTTCTCCCTCACTGCCTTCCTCCCACCTCTCTCTCTCTTCTCGACTCTTCTCTTATCTATCTAACTCTCTCTCCCTCTTTATTGCTTTCTTGCACCATTTTACCATTCTCTCTTCTTGCTCTCTCTCTCATTCTTTCATATGACACTCACACTTTCTTTACCTCTCTCTCCCTCCCTCCATTCTTCCCTTTATCTTTACGTCTCTCTCACCCTCTCCAT
Source organism: Papilionanthe hookeriana x Papilionanthe teres (assembly GCA_022702705.1). Lineage (NCBI taxonomy): Eukaryota > Viridiplantae > Streptophyta > Magnoliopsida > Asparagales > Orchidaceae > Papilionanthe > Papilionanthe hookeriana x Papilionanthe teres. Next base: position 65,028,023 of record CM040432.1, on the reverse strand, counting down.
ATCTCTCATCTCATTCTCTCTAGTCCTTCTTTCACTCTCTCTCATTCCCCATCGTGCTCTCTTCTCATGTTCTAACTTATCTTGCATTCTGTTATGCCTTGAAACGATTTTTCTCTCTCTTGCTTTCCACGTCCTTATCTCTTTTATATACGTGTCGCTCTTAATATAACTCTCTTCTTTATCTCCCTCTCTTTTTTTTTCCTTTGTCTCCTTCACTCCTTCACAACCTCTCTCCTCCTTCCTCCTTCACACTTAACACCCCATCCCCCTTTATCCTCCTCATTCTCTATTCTTTCTCTCTCTCACCTAATTTTTCTTTTATTTTTCTCTTTGATATTTATTCATTTCACCCTTCCTTTCCATATATCCCCCATTCTTTCTCTCCCCCAACTCACTTTCCTCCTTCCCTTTATATGTCTTCTTATTTATCTCTTCACCTCTTTCTTCCTATTACCCATCTCTACGCCCTCTCTCTCTTCACTCTCTTGTACACTCTCACTATCTCCCTTGCACTCCTCTCTCTGTCTCTATTCCATCTTAATTATTGCATTATTGCTGTCAATTTCTCTTATTTATTGCTCTCTCTACTCTCTCATTACACAACTCTTCTCGCTCATACATCTTCTCGGTGCCTCCATCCCTCATTTACTCCCTCTCTCTTTCAATCCTTCTCTCTTCTCACTCTTTGCTCCACATCTCTCTCATTATTTCTACTTTTTCTTACACTTCTCTCTCTACTTCTCTTCCTTCAGGTTCCCTCTCTTTATCTTTAGAGCTCTTACTCTCTATCTATATCTCTTCCTTTTTTTTTAAGTTTCTTTCTCTCTCATGCTCCATATATAACACTGCATATTCCTTTATGCTCTCTTTTATATCTATTTCTCTCTCATTCTCACTACTTTCACCCTCCCTCTCTCTTTATTTTCACTCTTTTATTCACCCTCTCTCTCTCTTACCCACTCTTTATTTTCTCACTTTATCCTACTGTCTTTGTTTCTCTCTCTCATCTCACTCTTTCGCTCTTATCCTCCACACACACTCTCTCCTCCTCTCTTTCTTCCTTCCCTCCACCTCCCCGCCCCTCTCTCCCCTCTCTTACCGCTCTATCTTCACATTTACTCTCCCTCTGCCTCCTCTCTACTTCTCTATCTCTTTTGTTCTAACTATCCCTCTCCATGTCTTTTGCTCTAACTATCCCTCTCTATCCGTACCCTCCCTCACTCTCTATTTTGTTCCGCAGTCTCAATCTCTCTCTCTCTTCCCCCTACCTCCCTCTCTGTGCTCTCTCTCCCTTCCCACCCATTTATTAATATCTTTTTCTCTCTAATCCCTCAATCTCTTCCCCATGCTATATTCTTTTCTCTTTCTCACATTCTTTCCTCACAGATCGCTTTGAATCTCTCACTCTTGCTCTATTTATCAGTTTCACTCTCTCCTCATCTTTCTCACTCCTGAAACATACCCTCTGATAGTCTCTCCCTTATGTATCTAAATATTCTCTCTCCATCTCGCACACTCGTACATTCTCTCACTCTGCGAAATCCTTATCCATCTCATCACCACTTTTAGCTCGATTCTCGCTCTTTATCTCACTCCTCTTGCCATCTTGTTCTTTCTCTCTCACTTTCTCATCTCCCTCCCTCGCTCCATTTTTCTTTCCCTCTCTTTATCCCATTGTATTATTTTCTCACTCTCTCTATCTCACTCTCTATTCTCTTTTTCTTTATTATACTCTAATTTACACTCACCTTCTCTTTGCTCTTACTTTTCATTCACTCTAATTCCCACTCTCTCTCCTCTTTCGCCCTCTTCCTTCATCCCTCCCTCTTACATTCTCTCTCTTCTCACATTCCCTCCCTCTTCCTTGTTGTCCCTTGCTCCCTCTCTCTCTCTCTCTCCCTCGTCATTATCTTCTTCTCCAACTCCTTTTAGCCCTCATTCACTTAGTCTTACTTGATCTTCCCCCCAGTCTATCTTCTCACTCTCTCTTCCTTTCTCTTTCTTGCTCTCTTTAAACCCTCTCATTACCTCCTTCTATCTCCTTTTCTCACTCGCTTTCTCTCTCTCACTCTCTATTCCACCTCTTTTTATCTCTCTCTTGTTCAATCTTCTGTCTCTCTCTTTTGATGCTCCCTTTATCCCTCACAGCCTATCTTTCGCACTCCCTCCCTCTTTCACACCTTTCATCCCTTCCTTCCTTCTGATCTCCTTATCTCCCTCTCTCTTGCTCCCTCTCTCACTCGCTCACTCTTTCCATCTCTCCTACTCTCTCTTCCCTCGCACTCTCTTCTCTCTGCTTCTCTCTCACTTTCTGCAAATGCTCTCTCTTGCTCTTGCTTTCCCTTCAGTTTCACTCTCACTACTACTCCCTCATTCCCTCTCTCTTTCTTGCACCATGATTACTATCTCTTATTGTTCTTTCTCCAGTCTCTCCTCTCAATCATTCTCTCCCTCTTCTACACATACTCTTGCCTCTTTGCATCCTCTCCCTCTCCCTCTCTCTCTTCCTTCTCTCTCAAACACACTCTCCCCTCTCTCCCTCTAACTCTACTATAATTCGACCCCCTCTCTCTCACTGAATCCCATTCTCTACCCACTCTCTCCCTCTATCGAAACCTTTCTATATCTTTCTTCACTCTCTCTTCCTCTATATCCCACTCTTTTCCATCCATCTGACTCCCTCCATCTATGTCTCTCTCTATATATTCCCTCACTCTCTCCCTCTCACAAGCTCTTTTCTCTATTTATGATTTATCACTTTTCCTTCTCCATTATTTCTTTCTTTCTCTCTCACAAACACTCTTTGTTGTTCTCTTTCATCACTCTCTTATCGCTTTATTCACTATTTCTCTTCTACCATCTCTTACTCTCTTTCTCCCTCCCCCTCGTTCTTTCATAATTATGTACGTCTCTCGATCTCCTTCTTTAATTAATTTTGTCTCTCTCTCAATTTCTCTCTCGCCTTCCCTCAATATGTCCTCCCTCTTTGCGCCTCTCACTCACTATCTTTTTCTCCATATTCATGAGTCTTATTTTGCTCTATATTTTCGCCTTACTCTCTCTCCCTCTCCCTCCCCTCACTCTTCAATCCTTATCTTCACTCCCTCACTTGCTTTCTCTCTCTCTCTCTCTCTCTCTCTCTCTCACTCACTTTGTATTTCATCTCTGCATTGTTTAGTTGCTCTCTTTTGTCCTTTAATATCTCTCTTTTTTGTTCTCTTTTATCTCCCGCTATTCTCTCTTTACTTTCTTTCTTTCTCCCCCTCTCTCTCTCTCCACTCTCCCTCCTTCACAAATACTCTCTCCAATTTCTCTCACATCTTGCTCGCCTCCAAATCCATCTCATTATTTATTATTTTTCTCTCATACATCACTCTTTCCTCCTCGAAACACTCCTTTCGATCCCTCCTCTCTCTTTCTCCATCTATCTAGTCACACTCCCTGCCTCCCTCTTACACTCGCTCTTCACTCATCTCCCTCCCTCTCATTTTATTTATCGCTCTCTCTCATTCTCTCTCTTTCTCTCTCTTCTCTCACTTTCACTTTTCTTTATTTTTCTCACTCTCCCCTCCCTTTCTCTAGCTCCTCTCATCATTTCTCTCTCATTCTCTCCCTTATTTATCATCCCTCCCACCCCCTATAGCTCAATCTCTCTCACTTTCTCTCTCTTTCCCTCTCCATCTCCCTCTCTTGTTCTCTCCTTCTCTCCTTCTCATGATTCTCTTACTCTCCCTCCACCCCCATCTCGATCTTGCTCACTATATTTTGTGCTCTTATCCTCCTCCCTTTCTATCTCTCCCTTAAAATCTTTACGCTCTCACTCCTTTCCTCCCCTCTACCCAGCTTCGATCTCTCCTATTCTTTCCCTCATCTTCCCTTTCTCACTCTCTCCCGCTCGCTTGCCTTTTGTCTTTGTCTTTCCCTTCCACACTATATGCTCTCACTTTCTATTATGTTTCTCTCTCTCGCTCGGTTTCTCTTGCTCTCTGTTCCAACACTCTAACTCTCTCTCCCTTCCTCTTTCATTTTCTCACTCTTCTCTCTGTCTCACCCCCTCTTCTCACTCTCCCTCTTACTCCCTCACTCGCCTTTCTCTCTTGCACACAATCTCCCTTCTTTCTCCATTTTCTCTCTTTCTTCCCCTCCCCAACTCTCTTGACTCCATCGATCATTCTCTCTCTTGCTTTTCTTCTCATACTCTCTCTTCGGCCACTCTCTATATAGCTTCAATCTCACTCACTCCCTCTCTTTATGTCTTTCGGGAATCTACGTATCTCTTCCCCATTACATCAATTTTATCTCGCTCGCAGGCTTTATTCTCGTGACTCTTACACTTCTCACTCATTATTTTCCTCTTTTCCCTTACACTTTTTCTCTATTTCTCCCACTTCCATTCTTGGTGCTCTCTCTTCATCTCTCTTATTCTCCCTCCATCGCTCTCTTGCTCACTCTCTCTTTCTCTACATCTTTCTACATTCTCTTTCTCCCGATATCTCTCACACTACGTCCTCCTTCGCTCCTTCCTCTCTCTTTCTTTCTCCTTTATTTCCCGCCTTCTCTAACTTTTTCTCTTATGTTTCCATCTCACTATTTCTTCCTCGCATAAACACACACAATCTCTCTTTGCTTAATATTTCTCTCCACATCCCCCTCACGCGCACTCTCTCTTTCTCGCTCTCGACTTTTATCTTTCTTAATCCCTCACACTTCTCTCTCATTATTTCTCACCCTTCTTTCTCTCTCCCTCATTGGCCATCTCTAATATCTCTAACTCTCGTTTCCTTATTCTTGTTCTCACTTTCTCTCTCTCCCCATCAATATATCTCTCTTGATCCTGCTCTCTCACTCTCTCTTTCGATCACTTGTTCTCTATCTCCACTTTTTTCTTCCTCCCTTCCTATTTCACAGTCCTCTCGCCTTCGCACCCACACGATATCTTTCTCCTTGTCGCTCTCACTCTCTCTCTACATAATTCTTACTTCCTCGGTCGTGCCTTCTCTACGTCTCCCATTTGTGGCTCACTCTTGCTTCCATCTCTTACTCTCTCTCTTTCTCTCTTCTCTTCCTCCCTCCCTCTCCCTCACTATCTCCCTCTCCGTCTCTTCTCTCTCTTGCTCCCACTCTCTCCCCATTTTCTCGTTTTTCCCCCTCTTTAACCCTGTCACTTATCTTACTAGATCTTTCCACAACCTCTCTTCTCACTCTCTACTCCCATTCACTCCCTTAATCCCCTCTCCTCTCACGAAACCTTCTTCTCTCTCTCTTTTTTGCTCCCTCTCTCGCTCGTTCAATCTCTCCCTCTTTCACGCCCTCTATTATCTCATAATCTCTTCTCTTTATTTGACTTTCACTCTCCCTTTCTTTCTCCTTTATTCTTTTTTGTTTAGTTTCACTCTCCTCTTACTCCCTCTCTCCCTCACTCTTTCTCGCTCTATGTTCACTCTCTACCCGCACACTCTGCATTATGTTTCTCTCTTCTCTCTCACCTCTTAGTTTTTCTCTCCCTCTTCCCCTATCTCTTGCTTCCTTCCTTCCCTCCCTTCTCTCGCAACCTTATTATCACTCTCGCCTCTCCACATTCTTAAGTTCGTTCTTGCTCTCTCTCTCTCTCTCTCGAAATCACATTCTCTACCCCTCTCTTCCTCTCACTCACCCTGTTATATCTCCCTTCACTCTCTTTTTCTCACTTGCACTTCCTCTCTCACTCAGCTCTTGTCTTTCTCTCTCCCCCTTTTTTCTCCTCTCTTTCCATCTTTTCCTTGATGACGTCTGCTTTTCTCTATCTTTACTTACTCCATCTCGCTTCTCTCGCACACACTCTCTCTTGTTCTCTTTTATCACTCCCTTATTTTTCTTACTATTTTTCTCTCCAGCCCCATCACCCGTTCTCTTCCTCCCTCCCTCTCTCTCTCTCACCTTGTCATGGCCCCATCTCCCTTCTCCCTCTTATCTCTCTATCCTCCTCTATATCTACTTCTCTCTACCTCTAAGCTAAACTTTTGCTCGACCTTCTTTGAGTCTTTCTTCTCTCTTTATTTACGTTTCGCTCTCTCCTTTTGACCCTCTTTCTCTCCCTTGATCTCATCACTCCCTCCTCTATCTCTACATTTCTAGTTCCTCCCTCTCTTGTTCACACTGCAAAAACCTTCCATTTCTCTTTATACTTTTCTTGCTCTCTCCTGCCGGGCCCTCCTATCCTCTCTCACGATCTTTCCTCCCCATCACCCTCTCTTCTCTCCCCATTGCTCCCTCTTTCTCGCTCTCTCCTCTCATTCCCTCACACACTCTCTCAATTGATCTCCGCATCTTACTCTCTCCCCACGAATCCATCAATTATTTTTTATTTTCTACCGAACATATCTCTTTCTGCTTAGACCACTCCTTCTTTCAATCCTTCTTCCCTCACTTTTCTACCTCGCTCCCTGTCGCTGACTCTCTCGCTCTTGAGAGAGGGAGGGATCGAGAGGAAGGAGAGATGTAAGAGAGAAAATAGGAGTGTGAGATAGATTTGAGGAGAGAGCAATATGTGGCGATTAAAGGGGGAGTGTGTGAGGGAGTGAGTGAGAGAAAGAGAGACGAGGGAGAAAGAGTGAGTAAAATGAGAGAAGAGATGGAGGAATGAGAGAGGCTTGGAGAGAGGGAAGGGAGTGAGAGAAATCGAGAAAAAGAATTTGGAGAGAGAGGAAGCGAGGAGAGAGAGAATTAGAGTGAGTGAAATTTGAGGCAGGAGGAAGGGAACAAGAAGGGGAGAGGAGCGCGAAGAGAGTGTGTGAGAGAGTGAAAAAGAGAGGAAGAGATAGAGCTTGTGTATGAAGAGGGGAGGGAGAGGGAGAGACAGTGCGAAGGAGGGAGGAAGAGAGGGAGAATGTAAAATAATATGAGAAATAGTGAGATAAAGATGAGGGGTAGGTAGAGAAAAAGAAGCAGATAGAGATATAAGAGCGACAAAGGAGATAGAGAAAATATGTTACCAGAAATGGAGTAGGAAAGAAAGGGAGTCGGGAAACAGAAAAGGGAGCTGAAGAGATTGAAGAAGAACGTAGGAAAGATATGAGGTTGAGAGGAAGGGATGTAAGGAAATGATGGAGTGCGAGAGGGGGAGAGATAGAAATAAAATGGAAGGACTTGGAGAGATGGTTGGAGATAGAGTGGAAGGGAGAAGCGAGAGCGGGAAAAATAATGAAAAGCGGGGAGATAAAAGCACGGAGTGTGAGAGATAGGGAGAGAAGAGCAATAAAATAAAACTTGTTAAAGGAAAACGAAGAACGAAATAACTGAGGGAGAAAGAAGGAGCGAGAATGGCGGCTAGAGGAAGAGTCGGTGAGAGAGAGTGAAAGATGAAGAAAGAGAGTGAGAGAAAGAGGAGAGAGAGGACGAATGAGAGGTAAAGAGAGAGACGGGAGAGTGGGCGAGAGAAGAGAGAGTAAGAGAAGTGAGGGTTAGTGGGAGAGGACGGAGAAACGAAGAAAGTGGGCGAGAAGATTGAGAGAGAGAGATTGAGAGAGAGAATTGAGGGGGATGCGAGAGGTAGAGGGAGGATTGAGAGAGGAGTTTGAAAGAAGAGAGGGGAAGAGAAGGGAAACACATGAGGGGAATGAGAGGAGGGAGAGAAAGAGTTGGGGTTATATGGAGGAAGGTGAAAGGAATGAGTGAAGAGAAAAATAAAAGATATATTATGAGAAAGAGAAGAAGTGAGAATGAGAAGGGTAAGAAGGGACAAGTTAAAAGTGAAAGTGATGTAGAGATGAAGAGAGGACGAGAGAGAAAAGCGAGAGAAGGACTAGGAGAGAAAATGGGAGAGAAGGAGCGTAGTGAGAGTAACAAAAGATGGGAGCAAGAACATTAGAGAATGGCAGTGGAAAAGAGAGATGGAGGGAGTGAGAGAGGTGAAGAGAGAGGGAGCAAGAGAGGAAGAGAGCTGGAGAGATAAATAGGGAGAGAAGAGAGCGTGAAGGAAGATAGAGAAAGAGAGAGGGAGAGAGAATAACATAATGAGTGTGAGAGAGAGGGACTCTCACTTTCCCTCTCCCTTTCCCGGACTCTCTCTCATCTTTTTTCTCTCCTCATTTCTAATCCCTCCGCTACTCTCCCTCCCACTCTCTGATCTCGATCTCTCTTCTCTCATCTTCCCTCTCTTCTTCTCTCCTTCTCACTAATTCTTTTACTCCTCCTATCCACATTATCACTCCTTAGCTTTTCCACTCTCTATTCCTCTCTCACTTCCTCTCACTCCCTTTTAATTCTTTCTTGCTCTCTATCCTTCTCTCACTCCCTCTCTCTCTTTAATCTCTCTCCTTCCCTCCTTCTATCTTCCCCTTCCTCACTCTCTCTTAATCTTACCCTCTGTCTGTCTCTTTTCTGATCTCTCTCCTTTCTCTATCTCTCACTTTCTCTTATGTTTCTCTCTATCGCACTCTCACTATTTTTCTCTCTTCTCTCACTCTTCCTTCCTATAGTATTACTCTATCTCTATCTCCCATCCTCTCATTCTCTCTCTTCTCTCCTCACCCCCTCCTCTCTGTCATTGTTTATCTCTCTTTCCCTCTTTCCTCACTCTTTCCGTCCTTATTTATTTCTCTCTTTTTCTCTCTCCATTTCTCGCTCCATTGCTCTCTTTAATTTGTCTCTCACTCTTACTCCCTCACTCATTTTCTCTCTCTTCCTCTTTTGTACTCTCACTCCCATTCTCTCTCCTTTTCTCTCTCACTTTCCCTCCCTAGCTATCTCTCTCTTGATCCTTTCTCATACTCTCTCTTCACCCACACTCTCTCTTCAGCTTCACTCCTCCCACTCCCTATTATCTCTACCGCACTACATCGCTATCTTACTCGCACTCTTTATTCTCATTAACTTCTCTTTCCTCCCTCTCACTTATCCTCTTCCTCGTCCCCACTCTCTTTCTCTACTTCTCTCGCATCCCTTCTTCGTCACTCCTCTCGGATGTCCTACATCCCTTCCTGAATATCTCTCTCCTCTCCTTCTCTCTCTCATTCTAGAGAGGACCGAGGGAATGAATGTGGGGGAAGAAAAGGAGAGGGAAAGTAGAGGAAGGCGAGAGAAAGATAGAGGGAAACGAAGTGTGTGAGGAAGTGAGTGAGTTCTAGAAAGTGGGAGAGGAAAGATGGATGGAGAGAGAAAGGAAAGAGATTATGTATCTTTCTCTCTAGATCTCCTTCACCCTACATCTTTCTGACTCCCCTCGAGCTTTTTCTCTCTAGGTCTCTTTTTTTAACTCACTCTTCTCTCTCCATCTCGCACACTGTACCTCTCTCCCACTCTCATTCTCTCTCCTCTCTCTTTAGATGTCTTTCACTCTCTCACACTCATATGCACCCTCTCTCTTGCTCTCCAACTTTATCTCTCCTAATCCCTCTCACTACTTTCTCATTATTTCTCGAATTCTCTTACACTTCTCTCGTTCTCTCCCCCATCTCCCTCCTCCTCTCTTATCTCTATTTCTCTACGCTATCCTTTCATTACTCTTGTTCTCTCTCTCTCCCTCTCATTTATATCTCTCTTGATCCCTCCCTCACTCTATCTTTCATTCTCTAGTTCTCTCTCTCTCTCTTCTCTTCCTCAGAGCCTTCTTTCACTCTCTCTTCCTTCCTTCCCGCCCCCTCTTAGTGTCTTTTTTTTTCTCGCTTTCCCCTCTCTCTTTTTTCCCCTCTCTCTCTTTCCACCCATCCTCTTTACTCTCCCTCACTCTCTTTTCCTATTTCTCTATAGATTTCCTTGACTCTCTCCCTCTTTGTACTCATGCTCTCACTCTATCCCTCTATCATTGTCGATACCTCATTCGTGCCCTCTCTAGGTCTCCCTTATGTAGCTCCTTTCTTCTCCCTCCTTCTCATACACTCATACAGTCTCCTCTCTTCCTCTCACCCTCTTTAGCTGTTCTTGCTCTCTATCTCACTCTCTATTACCATTTTGCTATTTCTCTCTCCTCTCCCCTCTCCCTCCTTTACTCGAACTTTTAGTCTTCTCTCTATCCTTCCTACATTATGCTCTCTCACTTTCTATCCTCTTTTTCTATCATATACTCTCTTTACACTCTAATTTGTGGCTTACTCTTCCTATATTTTCTTTTTACTTCTCTCTCGCACTATCCTCTCTCTTCTCTCTTTTGCTTCCATCCCTCACTCTCTCATTTGCTCACTTCTCTCTGCCACTCCTTTCCTTGCAACTGTCCCCATCTCATTCTTGCTCCCTCCCTCACTCTATATTCTCTTTTATTCTCCCTCACTTCATACCCCTGCGTTCACTTTCGTACTTAATCTTCCCTTTGTCTCTCTTCTCGCTCTACTCTTCCTTTCTCTCCTGTTCTTCTCTTTCTACTTCCTTTTATCTCTTTCTCACTCACTCTCTTCCTCTCTCTCTATTCCCACCCCTTTTTATCTCTCTCTCACTCTCTCCTCTTGTTCTCTTTTGATTCTCTCATTATCCTCACCGAGTCTCTCGTACTCTCTCCCACATTCACTCCCTTCATCCCTCTCTTTCTTCTGCACTCAATATCTCCCTCTCTCTTACTCCCTCTCTCGCTTGCTCGCTTTTTCCCTATCTGCCACTTGCACTTCCCTAACTCTCTTTTGTCTCTATTTCTCTTTCTAGTACTCTCTCCCATTCTAGCTTCTCTTCTTCTGACTTGGTTTCACTCTCACTCTTGCTCTCATTCCCTCTCTCTCGCTCCTTGATCACTCTCTCTCACTTACTCTTACTTCTACTGCTCTCTCTCCTCACTCTCCTCTCAATCACTTTTGTCTCTCTTTACTCGCTCTTTCTCTCCTCTATCTCTCACTCTCACTCTCAATCTCCCTTCGTCACACACTTTCTCCCGATTGCTCTCACTCTTGCTTTCTCCCCTCATATCCATCCCATTATTTATTATTTTCTCTCATACATCTCTCATTCCTCCTTGATCCCTCTCTCATCCAATACTTCCTTCCCTCTCTCTCTCCCTCTCCCCCATCTCACTCCCTCATCTTCTCTTGCACTCGCTCATTCACTCACACTCCCTCCCTCTCGTTTTCTCCTCTCTTCTCTCACTTTCACTTGTCTCTATTTCTCTCACACTCTCCCTCTCCCTTCTCTCTGTTTTTCTCTCGATCCTCTCTCGCTCTTTCTCTCGGTTCGCTACCTCACTCCACTGTCTCGATCTCTCTCCCTCTCTCCTTCTCTCATTCTCACTCATTCTCTTACTCTCCCTCCCTATCTCATCGTAATCAAAATATTTTGTGCTCCGTTCCTCTCTCTCTTCCTATCTCTCTCTTAAATTTTTCTTTCTCTCCATTTCATTCTCTCTTTCAATTTATTTCCTCTCCCTTTATCTTTGCCTTTCTCACTCTCTTCTTGCCTTCTGTCTCTCTCTTTCTCACTATGTCTCTCACATTCTATTACGTTTCTCTCTCTCACTCTATCTGCTCTCTTTACTCAATCTATATCTTCCAATATCCATCACTCTAACTCTCTCTCTCTTTCTCTTATTCTCTTGCACTTCTCTCTCCAGCAGTTCTTTGTCAATGTTTATTACTATTTCTCCTTCCCTCTCTCTTTGCCTCCCTCCATCCTTATTTCACTCTCTTTTCTCTCTCTAGTTATCTTTTTCTTTTCCACTCTTTCATCACTCTCCATTCTTTCTCTATTTATCTCTCGATTTGTCTATCTCTTTCCCTTCCTTGGTCCCTCACTTTTATTAACTTCACTCTCATTCTTACTCCCTCACTCGCCTCTCTCTCTCTCTCTCTCTCTCTCTCTCTCTCTCTCTCGTACTCTCTTTTTTCTTTCACACACTCTCCATCCATAACGTTGTCTCCCTTGCTCCTATCATTCTCTCTTGTTCCTTTTCTCCTACACTTTCTTCGCCCCACTCTCTCTCTTCGACTTCACTCTCGCTCCTACTCCCTCTCTTTATCTCTTTCCACACTCTTTATACTCTCTTCCACTTTCTATAACTATCCCGGCCCTCACTCTTTATTCTACGCCTTCTCTCTCTTACTCTTGTCACTCTTCTCGATCTCACTCTCTTTCTCTATTTCTCTCACTTCCTTACATAAACTCTCTCACTCTCTCTCCCATTTCTCTCTCATTCTCTGATTTGTTCTCTTTTTCTTTCTCTATTCTTCGCTAGCTTCTCTCACTCTCTCTTCCTCACACACAAAAAATCTCTCTTTGCTCATTCTCTCTCTCCATATCCCTACACACACACTCTCTCTCTCCGGAAAGCACATGCCTCTGATCCCTCTCTCTTCTCACTTATTATTTCTCACATGCTTTCACACTTCTCTCTCTTTCTTTCTCTCCTACTCCCTCCCTCTCTCTATCTCCTCTTTCTCTCACTCACTACATTGCACTTGTCACTCTATCATATATTTCACTTCATCTCTCCCTCGCACTCTTTTCCATTATCTTGCTCTCTATCCATCTCTTCACTTTCCCTCTCCCTCCATAGCACTCTCTCTCCCTTCCCACCCTCCCCAATATCTTATTTTCTCTCTTGTCCCTCTCTCCCCTTTCCTTTCTCTCTGGTCCTAACCAATCTCGAACTATTGTATGTCTTTATCACTCTCACTCTCCCTTTATTTTTCAAACTCGCTCATTCCTGCAGTAAGGTCTCATTTATGTAGCTCACACTCTTCTCTCTCCATCTCGCACACTTATACACTATATCACTCTCTCTCGATTTCGCACCCTCTTTAGCTCTATGTCTTACTCTACATTTCCTCTTTGTTACCATTTTGTCCTTTCTCTCTCACTATGTCCTCTCTCCCTAACTTCATTTTGTCTCTCTTCTCATCCATCCCCTTCACTATTATTTTCTCACAATCTCTCTCTTTCTCCTCTGCCGTCACTTTTCTATATTATAGTTTTTACACTTGCTCCGTTATTGCCATCTCTTCTCTCTCTTCTCTTACTTTCCTCTCTGCCCATCCCCCACTCTCTCTCTCTCTCTCTTGCTTCTATCTCTCCCTCTCTCATTCTTCCTCTTTCTCCCTCTCCCCATCCTTGTCTTTATCCTTCTCTTTGTCCCAGTCTCTCTTTCTCCCTCTCTCTCAACACTCTGTCATGGTCCTTCAGTTTTTATCCCCCACTCACTTACCCTTACTCAATCTTCCCTTAGTCTCTCACTATTATTTTCTCACAATCTCTCTCTTTCTCACTCTCTAGTCACTTTTCTATATTATAGTTTTTTTACACTATCCGTTATTGCCATCTCTTCTCTCTCTTCTCTTACTTTTCTCTCACACTATCCTCCACTCTCTCTCTCTCTTCCTTACATCTCTCCCTCTCTCGTTCTTCCTCTTTTCTCCCTCTCCTCTTATCATTGTCTTTATCCTTCTCTTTGTCCCGGTCTCTCTCTTTCTCCCTCTCTCCTGACACTCTGTGTCATGGTCCTTAGGTTTTATCCCCCACTCACTTACCCTTACTCAATCTTCCCTTAGTCTCTCTTCTCACTTTCTCTGCCTTTCACTCTTTTTTACTTTCACTCTGCCTCTCCTTCGCCCCATCGCTCTCTCTTTATATCTCTCTTTCACACTAACTCTCTCCCTCTCCCTCACACTTTATTCTACCTCTTTATATCTCTCTCACTCTCTCTTCGTCTCTCACTTGTGATGATGCCTTTATACTCATTGCCGCTCTCTCGCTCTCCTCAGGCTTTCCTCCACCATCCCTCACTTCTCTGCTCTCTTTATCTTCCCCTCTCTTGCTTCCTCTCTCGCTCGCTCACGCATTACCTCTCTCCCTCTCTCTCACTTCCCTCCTCCCTTTTCTCTCATTGAATATGCCTCCTTTCTCACCCTTTCTTCCCTCTCTCACATTTCGTTCTCCTTGTCACTCCCTCATTACGCCACATCTTTCTCACTCCATGTTCACTCTCTCACACTTACTCTCTTTCTACTGCTCTCTCCACTCTCTCATCTCAATCTTTCTCTCCGTCTCTCTCTCCCGCACTATTGCTTGCTTTCCTCCCTCCCTCTCTCTCCCCGCTCTTGCTCTTCATTCTCTTACTCAAACACTCCACCCCTCTCCCTCTCACTCCCTTCCACTTCATCCACCCTCTCTCTCCCTCTCTCACCCTCTCTTTATTCACTCTATCTTCCTCTCTCACGCTCGTTCTATTCCTCTCCCACTCCCGCTTTCTTCCATCCTCGACTCCCTGCGCATCTCTCTCTCTCACACACTCTCTCCCTCTCCCTCACTACTCTCATCTCGCTCTTTCCTTTGTTAAAGCTTTATCACTTTTATTTCTCTGTACTCTTTCTCGCTCTCTCTCACACTTTTAATGCTTCTCATTCATCACACACTTATCACTATACTCACTCTTTCTCACTGACCATCTCTTACACTCCTCCTCTCTCCCTCTCTCCCTCTTTCATTAATTCGTCTCTCTCTCTATCTTCCTCTTCCCCCTCCCTCTCTCTCTCCATATCTCACTTTATTTGTCCTTCTCTCTAAATCTCTCACTATCTTTTACTCTTTATCTTCCACGAGACTATCTTCTTTCTATATTTCTTACTTACCCTCTCTCCCTCTTTCTCTTAGCTAACTCTTGACACTATCTCACTCCCTCTCTTGCTCTCTCTCTTCTTTATCTAATTCATCTATTTTTATTGTTTGTGTTGCTCTCGGTTGCCTTTCTATCTCCCTCTCTTCATTCTCTTTCCTCTTTCTTTCTCTCCCTCTATGTTTCTTCTCTCTCCATCCCACAAATGCTCTCTCTCAATTGTTCTCACATCTTGCTCTCTCCCCTCATATTCATCTCATTATTTCTTATTCTCTCTCAAACATCTCTCTTTCCTCATCGTTCACTCTCTCTTTCAATACCTACTTCCTTTTGGGTTCTTTTCTCCATATCTCACGCTCTTTCTATCTCACTTCCACTCGATCCTTCCTCCCTCTCCCTCCGTCTCGGTTTTCACCATCGCTCTACTCTCGTTCACTCTCTTTTGCTCTCTCTTCTCTCGGTTTCACTTTTCTCACATTTCTCTCCCTCTCCACTCTCCCTTTTCTCTCTCATTCTTTATCTAGTTCTCTCCTCCGCTACTCTCCCTCCCTCTCTATCTATCTCGATCTCTCTCCCCTCTCACCTTCTTTTCATCTCCATCTCGATCTCTTCTTCACTCCTTCTCACTCATTCTCTTACTCTCCCTCCTTATCCCATTCATGCTCACAATTGTTTGCACTTTTATCTCATGCTATCTCCCTCTCGTAAGTCTTTTCTGCTCTCTCTCCCTCTCTCTCTCTTTAATCTCTCTCAGTCCCTCTCCTTTCCTCCTTTATCTTACTTACTCTTGTACTTATCTCTCAATTTCTCCTTCTCTCGCTTTCACTGTCTCTCACTTTTTATTATGTTTCTTCCTGTCGCTCTCTCTTGTTCTCTTTTCTTGCTCTTCACTCATTCTTTAACTTCCTATATCCATCACTCTAACCTCTTTCTCTTCCTCATTCTCTCCCCCTTCTTCTCTATCATTGTTTATTGCTTCCTCTCTTTCCATTACCTCTTTCCCTCCCCCTCTTTGCCTCCCTCCACAACTTATTTCGCTCTCTTTTTCTCTCTATAGCTCCCTCTCTCTTTCCTACTATTTCCTCACTCTCCCTTTATTCTCTATTTCTCTATCTCTCTGATCCTCTCCCCCATCCTCGCTCCCTCACATTTCTCAAATGATATAAAGGGTGATATGGAGGGAGATGGAGGGAGAGAGGGACTTATAGAAAAAAGAGTAAGAGAGTGAATGAGGGAGTGCGAAAGAAAGATATATAAACAAAGCGAGAGAGAGTGAGAATAAAAGGTAAAGAGAGTGAAATATATGGAGACATGGAGAGGGTGAGGGAAGGAGTGAAAGGAAGGGGGAGAAAGGAAGATATGTTTGAGAGAGGTGAGAAATAATGAAAACGAAAGAGTAGAGAAAGAAAGATAGATAGAGCTAAGAGTAGGATTAAAGAAGAGAAGAGAAGTAATGAAGAAGGAAGACGATGTGTGAGTGATAGAGTGAAAGAAAGAGAGAGAATAGAGATCCAGTATAAGAGAGAGATATAATAGGAAAGTGTGAGAGAGTGCATGGGTTATGGCAACAATAGAGATATAGAGAGACATACTCCCTCTCCTTTATCTCTTTCACTCTTGATTTTGACTTCTACTTTCTCTTCTCCCTTTCTCTCTTCATTCTCTCGTGCTCTTCCTCTCTCTTCTTGTGTCTTTGGAACTCTCCCACGCCTGCTTCACTAACTCACTTTCTCTCTCTAGTTTCCCCCTCCTCAACGTTTTCCCTTGCTCTTATCTCTCTCTCGCTCCACTCTCACAAACACATTCTAACTCCCCCTCTTTCTTTCTCCCTCTCCCACACCTCTCCCACATTTATCCAGCCCCTTTACCTACCATCCTCTCTCTCTTATGCTTTCACCCTCGCTCTCCATGAGCGTCCTCCCTACTTGTTCTTTCCACCCTAACATTATTTCACCCTCCATACCTTCTCTCCCTTTTCTCTCTCTCTCGATCTCTTTAGTTATCTTCTTTCCTCATTTTTGTCTCTTCCCTTGCTACACATTTTCTTCTTGCTTTTATTCCTCCCTCTCTTCTGTTTCTCTTTCTCCTTTCTCTCTCTCACACCCTTTCCCACTATCTCCTTCTCCTCTCCCTCCTCTTGATCTTCCTCTCAGACCTTTCTCATAATGTTTGCATGTATATATATTCTCTCCTTTCTCTGAAAACATCTTTGTCATTATTTATTTTTTCGAAAACACTCTCCTTGTTATATTCCTCTCTTATTTTGTTGTCTCATATATTACTTTTTTTTATGATGGTACATTGTCTCTAATTTTTTTACTCACTATCACTCGCAAACATTCTCCTATGCTTTCTTTCCTCCCTCTTACTTTCTCGCTCTTCCCTCAATATTTCTTCCCTCTTCCGTTCTCTCTCCTTCTCTCTCTATTAAATTTCGCTCTCACTTTCTCTCTTCGTACCCTCCTTTATTTCTCTCTCGCATACTCTCTCCCCAGTCTGCCTCACATCACCATCTCCCTCTTTATCCACACTCTACTCTCGATTCTCTCGCGCTCACTCTCAAAAAAAAAAAAAAAAAAAAAAAAAAACATGCCTCTTCCTTATTTCAACAGCTCCTCCCTTCTTTTTGTTTCTAACTCTTTGTTATATCTCTTTCACTTACTCTTTGTCTTGTTGCTCGATTTTCTCTAACTATTTCTCTTTATTGCATCCCTCCCCACTCTCTCCTCTCTCTCCCCTCCCTCCCACTCCCATTCTCATACACCTTCTTCTATCTCTCTCTCACACACTTCTCCCTCTCTCCCCCTTCCATCTCCCCTCTCTCCCTTTATAACTCTTCTCTCTACTTTTTATCATCCATTCTTTTGCTCTCTCTCATTCTCACTCTCCTCTGCTTTCCCAGCTTCCATCACTCTTTATTTCTCTCTCGCTATCTCTCCCTCTCATGCCACGTCTCCCTCTTGATCTTTCTCACAATCTCCCTTTATCTCTCTATTTATTTCTCTTTACCACTCATTATTGCTCTCTTACTCTATTAAATCTTTCTTTCTCAGTCTTTTGCTCTCTCTTATGTTTCCCTTTATTCTCTCTTTCTCTCACTTTCTACATCCCTCGCTCTCTAGCTCTCCTATCTCATTCTCTCCACCCCCAGCTTTCTCTCTCTCTCCCTCCATCCCAGCTTCCTTTGTGCTTCCCATTCCCTCCCTGATATGCATTGAGACAGAAATGGAGAGATTGTGTGTTAGAAAGTGGGAAGACGAGAGAAAGAGAGAAATAGAGATGAGAGAGAAATAAAAGAGAAATATTTTTAGAACAATGAGCAATAATAGAGAAAGGAAAGAAAATAAATAATGAGAAGAGAGAGGAGCAAGGAGGAATAAAGAGTGAGAGGAGTAAAGAAAGGAGAGTGAGGGAGATATAGAAAGAGAGTGAGCAAGAGGAAGAATAAGAAGAGAGAGAGAATGAGAGAAGAGTGATGAAGAGTGAAGGGAAGAGGGATAATGGGGAGGGTAAGTGGAGAAGGCTTAGAGAAGGGGAGGGGACGGAAGTGAGATAAATAGAGAAAGAGAGAGTGGGGGTAGAAGAAGAAGAGTGAGAAGAGTAAGAGAGAGGTGAGAGAGAATAGAGAGTGAGCTTGAATGATAGAAATAGAAAGAGAGAATAGAGATTGTGAAAAGGTAAAGACATGGAGATAGATTGAGAGAGAAGCAAAATAAATAGAGTGGGGCTGAGAGATTAACAAAAAGGGAGAAAAAGTGAATAATGGATGGAGCAAGAGAAGAGGAAAGAATGAGGAGAGAGCGTAAGAGAAAAAGAGAGAGAGAAGATTTGAGTAGGCGAGTGAAATTAAGAAGAGTGAGGGAGCGAAAGGAGAGAGACAAAGAAGAAATAGATAAAGAATAGAGAGCGAGGCAAGAGAGGAAAGAGATAGAAATAAAAGAGCAAAATAAGGGAGGGTGGGGAAGTAGAGATAGATTGAGTAATGGATATAAGGAGACGAGAGAGTGAAAATAGAGGAAGAGAGAAACATGAAATGGAAAGTGAAAGACATAGTGAGAAAGGAAGAAGGGAAAAT
The DNA here is from genome assembly GCA_022702705.1 of Papilionanthe hookeriana x Papilionanthe teres. NCBI lineage: Eukaryota > Viridiplantae > Streptophyta > Magnoliopsida > Asparagales > Orchidaceae > Papilionanthe > Papilionanthe hookeriana x Papilionanthe teres. The sequence continues at coordinate 65,009,448 of CM040432.1, read as the reverse complement.
GAGAAGATAGAGGGAAAGAGTAAAGAGAGTGAGAAAGATAGCGAGGAGATAGCAAGAGAGAGAAAAATGGGTAGAAAGTGAGAGAAATAGTAAAAAATGGAGAGAGTGGAAAGAGAGAGAGTGAGAGATGAAGAGAGTGAATGAGAGAGAGAGAGAGAATGAAAGAATTTAAGAGGGACGGAGGGAAGCAAAGGAGGAAACGATATTGAGCAAAATGGATATAGGGAGCCAATGTGCGATGGGTGGAGAGGGAGAGAAGGAGAGGGCCAGAGATAGAGAGTGTGGGAGTGAGGAGTGGGATGGAGAGAGGGAGAGGGTGAGATAAAGAGTGGGGTGGGTAAGTGGGATGGAGTGAGGGAGAGAAAGGATGAGGGAGATTTAGAGAGATATCATGAAGAAGAGAGGTAAAAGGAAAAAATAAGAGAGTGAGGGAGAGCATTAGTGGTAAAGAGAGAGACGGAGAGTGCGAGGGAGAAAGAGAGAGCAAAGAAAGTGAGAGAAAGAGAGAGAGAGAATGAGATAGAGCAATGGAGAAAATGAGGGAAGGAGGGAGATTGATTAAGTGCGGGGATAGAGACAGAGAGATAGGGGTAAGGGAGAAGAGAGAGAGGAGTGAGGATTGAGATAGGGAGGGAGAGCAGGAATGAGTTAAGTAACCAGAGAAGGAGAGAGGGAGATGAAAGGAGAGAGTGAGAGAGGGAGATGGAGAGAAATTAGATAGAGAGCGTGGGAGGATTGCGGGGAGAGAGGGCGGAAACGAGGAAGGAAGGTGAGAGAGAAATATAGAAAAGTGAATTAAGAGAAAGAGAGTAAGAGAGAATGAGAGAGAGCGATGAAGAAAGAGTGGGAGAAAGAGGAGTGAACAAGTGAGTGTAAGCGAGAGGAAGAAAGAGGAAGGAATGAATTGAAAGACGGAGGTATTGAGGAGAAGGAGAGATGTGAAAAAATAATAAATAATGAGATGGATAAGAGGAGAAAGAGCAAGATTTTATAGCAATTGAGAGATAGTGTGTGTGAGGGAGGGAATGTGACGAAGAGAGCGTGATAGATAGAGAGAAAGAGTGGTAACGAGAGGAAGAGAAGTGACGTGAAGAAAGTGCAGGAGAGAAGTGAGGGGAAAAGTGAAGTACAAATAACAAAGAGTGTTGAGTGAGTGAGAGAGAGAGCAGAGAGGAGTTAAGATAAGTTGATGAGTGAGCGAAGGAAGAGAGGAGAGATAGTAGGCAATCAGAGAGAAGAGAAACTCGGGGAAGATAGAGAAAAGATAATGAGTGAGAGGTAAATAGAGGAGATATTAAGGGAAATATGAAGAGAGGAGGGAGAATGGAGCATAGCGAGAGATTGAATTAATGAAAGACAAGAGAGGGAGGGAGGAAGAGAGTGAGAGATTTTTGAGAGAAAAATGAGTAAAGTGATAGAGATTGATAAAAGGCAAGAAACCGGCGTGTTAAAAGAGATCGAAGCAATAGAGAAAGTAAAAGTAATAAAGTATAAATGAAAAGAGTAAGTAGGAAGAGAGTGATGGATAGAGAGAGTGAGCGGGATGGAAGAGTGGGAGTGAGAGGAAGAAATTGAAGCATGATATGGAGAGTGTAAGAGAGATAGAGAGGGTAAATGAGAGTTAGTGGGAGAGAGAGGGGATAGTGGAAGAGGGTGGGGAGGGAGAGAAGAGAGTGTGTGTGAGAAAACAAGACAGCAAGAGAGGGAGAGGGAGAGAGGAGGAAGGAATGAAAGGAGTGAAGTGGGAGAGAAAGATTGAAGGAGAGAGAGGAGTGAGCACGAAGAAGAGAGAGTAGAGTGATGAGGAAGTGAACATGGTGCAAGAAGAGAGAGGGAATGAGGGTAATGAGTGGCGAAAGGAAGATGGAACGAGAATGGGGCTTGTGTGAGAGAAATGGAAGCCGAGAGAGGAGCAGGGAGAAATCTGGGAGGCAGGAGGTGAGCGGCGGGGTAGGGGAAAGCGAGACGCCGGGGAGATAAGGAGGCCGGGAGAAGAGAGGGATGAAGGGAGTGAAGAGGAGAGCGAGACGAGAGAGTGGCGACGGAGTTAAAAACAGTGTAAAGAGAGATAGAGAAAGAGGGTGAGAGAGGAAATGAAGAGGTGGAACGAGAGAAAGTGAGAGAGAGAAATGAGTGTGAGTAGAAAAGAGATAGAAGGAGGTATTAAGAAGGAGAAGCCCAAGAGAGAGCGGGGAAAGAGAAAGAAGAGAGAGGAAGGGACGTGAGCGAGAAGAGGGCGGAGAAGATCAAAGTGTGAAATGATGAGGGGTAAAGGTGAGGGAGAATAGAGATTGCTAAGAGAGAGAGAGCGAGACGGAGTAGGATAATGGGAGGGGTGAGTGAGAGAAAGGAAGGGAGAGAAAGAGAGAGATAAAATGAGAGAGGGAGGGATAAGTAAGAGAGAGAGAAATGATAGGGGATGGAGTGACAAAGTGTAAAAGAAATGAAAAGAGCAACAAAGGAGTGTGTAGAACGTCTAAGTTATAAAGAGATAGAAAAGTAGGAGAGGGGAATATAATAGAGAAGGGATAAAGTGAGAGAAAAATGAAATGAAAACAAAGAGTGAGATAAGAAATGAGGCACGAGGTGAGAGGGAGAGAGATTGAAAGAGTGAGAGAGTGTATGAGGGATGTGAGATAGAGAGAAGAAAGAAGAGTGCACTACATGAGGAGATCAGAGGGAGCAAGATTGAGGGAGTGAAAGAAGAGCGAGAAGAATAAGGAGTTGGAATAGGGAGTGAGAGGTAAAGTGAATGAAGAGAAATAGTAATGAGAGGGTTTAAGAACGAGAGCGGGAAAGTGAGAGGGAATAGATAGCTAGAGAGAGATAGGAAGCAGGAGATTGAAGAGTGAGAAGGAGAGAAGGAGAGAGGGTAGATAGAAAAATAGAGGGGAGAGAGGGGAAGATAGAGTTTAGTGTGAGTAGAAGGGAAGTCGAGGATATGGAGTTAGTGGGAGGGTAGAGGGCGATAGAGTGAGGGCTGAAATAATGAAGAGGAGAGATGTAAGGTGAAGAGAGTATGAGATTGTTAAAGAGAATAGTGAGTAAAGTTATAAAGAGTGTTTAAAGGAGAACGAGATTGAGTATGCGTAGAGAGAAATGAAGAGAAATAGAGAAACAAAGTGAAATAATGCATAAATAGAGAAAGTGTGAGAGAGGAGAGTGAGAAGAGAGTGATAGAGGAAGGGAGTGATAGAAATTGAAGAGAGCGGGAGTGAGAGAGAAAAAAGGAGTGAGAGAGAAGAGAGTGATGAAAGATATAGAGATAAGTGAGAGGAAGGAAGATGGGGGTGGAGAATGAGATTTAGTGGGGAGCGGGGGATGTTGGGGGAAGAGAGTGGGGAGAGAGATAGAGGAGAGAGGGGGAGAGAAGGGAGAGAAGGAGAGAGAGCGAGAGAGGGATAGAGAGGAGGGAGGAAGGAAACGAAGAGGGGAAACGGAGGAAAGATTGAAGGATAGAGTGCGGCGATCGAAAGAGGTAGACATGAGAAGCAAGAATGAGAGAGAGAGTGAGGAGTGGAAAGTGAGAATGAAATTGAAGAGAGGGAAGAGGGCAAAAAAGAAAGTGTGAGAGAAATAAAATCAGAGAGGTAAAATGAAAGCATAGAGAGGAGAAAGTAATCGAAATCGAAGGGGAACGGAAACCGAAAGGGAAATAAGAAGAGCGATAGAAAGAAAGGGGTGAAGGGAGTGAAGAGGATGTCGACGAGAAGAGAGCATGAGGATAAAGGGAGCATTAAAGAGAGACTATAAGAAGAAGCAAATCAAAGATAAAATAAGATGGAATAGAGAGAGAGAGAGAGAGATAGGGAAAGAGTGAGTAAGAAAATTGAAGGAGTAGTGAGAGAGGGAGAGTGAGTGAGTGAGAGGGGAGCGAAAACGAGGAGATAAGAAGAGAAGCTAGGAGCTGAAGGGAGTGAAGAGGGATGGAGACGAAAAGACGATGAGGGATAAAGGGAGCATTAAAACGAGACTAAAAGATAGAGCGAATCGAAAGGTAAAATGAGATGGAATAGAGATTAAGAGAGATAGGCAAGTGAGTGAGAAAGAGAGATTGAAGGAGTAGTGAGAGGATTAAAGTACAGGAAGGAAAGACGGTAAGAAAACGAAGAAGTTAAAAGAGAGACTAAGGAAGATCAATGGGAGTGGAAGGTGAGTGTAGAGAGGGATAATAGGAGAATGATGAAAAGCGAGAGGGACTTGATAGAGGGAGAGGGAGAGAGAATGATAGAGGAGTGGGATGGAATCAAGTGAGGAGAGGAAGAGATTGTGGAAGATAGAGTGAGAAAAGTAAGAGAAAATGGGAAGAGAATAACAAAGGAGAGTATAAAGAGAGAAGGATTAAGAGAGCAAAGAAGTATGGAGAGAGAGAGAGTGAGGGACAACGGGAGGTCAAAGTGAGAGGTAGAAGATAGAATCGAGAGGGAGAAATGACGGGGGTGGAATATGGAAAGATAGAGAGATGGAGGTCGTAAGGAAGAGAAAGAGACGGGTGATGAGAGCATTTAGAGAGGAAAGAGAAAGTGAGAGAGTGAAATAGGCTCTCGGGAAGATCAAGTAAGAGTAAGTGAGTGAGATGTAAAGTGAGCACAGAAGGGGATATTAGTGAGTGAGAGAGGACGTAGGAGAGAGGGAGCGAAGGGAGATAAGGAGAATAGAGCGGGAATGACGAGAGGGAGAGAGAGAAAGGAAAGGTTGGAGTTTGAAAGAAAGAAAGGAGAGACGGAGTGGAGGTAGAATGAGAGAAGTGTAAGAGGAATGAGAAAAACAAAGGAGAGTGTAAAAGGGGAGTTAAAATAAAAAAGAGAATAAATAGTGAGAGAAAGGAGAGGAGAGAATAATAGAGAAGAGGATAAAAGAGTGAATTGAGAAAGATGGAGCGAGGAAAGAGAGGAAGTGAGCGAGAAAACGAGGATAGTAAGAGAAAGTGAGATAGAGAGCAATAAATAGACTAAAGAGGGTGAGAGCGAGAAGATTGAGAGAGTGAAACATGAGTGTATGAGATGGAGAGATGAGTGAGCTACATAGGAGAGACCTGAGAGAGGCAATAATTAGGCGATGTGAGAATGATGGATGCGAGTGTGAGAGCGATAAAGGAAACGAAGAGTGAGAGAGTGTGTCGTCTAGAGAGAAGGAAAGAGAGTGAGAGAGAAAGAGAGATATAGAAAGGGAATGAGAGAGATGGACAAAAGTGAGGAAAAGATAATAAGAGGGTGATAATGGAGAAGAAAATTGGATTGAGGGAGGCAGGAAAGAAGAGAGATAGAGAAACATAATGAAGGGGAAAGTGAGGGAAGGAAGCGAGAAGTATATTGATAGAGAGGAAAAGAATGAGAACGAGAGGCATGAAAGAGGGTGAGAGATAGAGGAGGCAGAGAGAGGGTGAGAGAAAGAGAGAGAAGTGCGAAGAAGGAATGTAGAATTAATGAGATAGAAGATAGAGGACATGAGAGATAATAGTTGGAGCGAGAGAAAGAGATTGAGGAATTGCATGTGAGGGATAAGGAGACGAAAGATTGAGCGACGAGAGGGATAAGGAAGAGAGTGAGAGAGAAACATTAGACAAAGAGTTAGAGAAGTGTAAGCAACAAAAGAGAAAAGAGAGAACAATTAGTGAGAATGAGAGAGGAAGGGAGTATGAGAGAGATATAGGGAGAGAAGAAGAGTGAGGTAAGATGGAGAAAGAGTGTGAGCAGGAGAAAGTGAGGGAGGGATAATAAGAGAATGGGAGAGAGAATGGTAGAAAGATGGAGAGAAAAAGTGACAACCAAGAAGAGAAAGTGGGAGAGAGAGTGAGAAAGAGAGATGAAGAGAGTGAGGGGTAAGAGTGACGTAAAATTAAGAGAGTGAGGGAGCGGGGGAAAGTGACAAAGCGGGATATAAATAGAGAAAGAATATAGAGTGAAAGAGGGCAGGAGAAAGGGAGCTAGAGACAAAGAGAGCAAAAATAGAAGGAGGAAGGGAGGGAGAGAGAGAAAGTAATAAACAATGAGAGAGAGAAGATGCGAGAAAGAGAGAAGAAGAGAAATGAGAGGAAGGAAGAGTTATGGTGATGTATATAGAAGATAAAGAGTGAATGAAAGAGAGAACAAGAGTAAGAGAGATCGAAGTATAAGAAAGAAGCATAACAAAGAGTGAGACATAGTGAGAAAGGGAGAGAGCGAGAAAGAGAGAGATAGACAACAAGAAAGAGAGAAGGAGATAGATGGAGATAGTTAGAGAGACTCGACGGAGAGAGTGAGTGAGGGAGAGAAAGAAAGATTAAAGTGAGATAAAGGGAGCTAGAGAGGAAGAGAGAGCAAAAGATAGCAAGATTTAGATAGGGAGGGAGATCAAGTGAGAAGGAAAGGAAAGGAGGAGATGGAGAGGGAGAGAGATTTACATAGAGAGTGGGAGGGAGGGATGTGGGAAGGGGAGAATAAGTGAGAAAGGATGAGAGAGAGCGAGAATGTAAGAGTAAGAGTGAGAGGGTAGAGAAAAGAGAAAAGTGAGGGAGAGAGCAAGCAAGAGAGAGTGAGAGAGAGCGATAAAGAAAATGAGAGGGAGGGCTAAGGAAGAGAAAAAGAAAAAGAGAGGAAGGTGGAGATTTAAAGAGGGAGGATTAAGGAGGAAAGAAGATCCATGAGATAAAATAAGAAACAATGAGATGGATATATTGTTAGAGAGCAATATGTGAGAGAAATAAAGAGTGAGTGTGTGAGGGAGGGAGAGTAGAAAGTGAGTGAGATAGAGGTAGAGATGGAGTGAGTAAAGAGAGAGATGAGATTGTGATAGAAGAAAGAGCTAGTGTGAGAGGTAGAGAGGGAGTGAAGAAGAGCAATAAAATAAGAAAGAGAGACGAGAGAGAGAGAGATAGAGAGAGAGAGAGAGAGAGAGAGAGAGAGAGAGAGAGAGAGAGCAAAAGAAAGAGTAAAATCAGGGATTGAAGTGTGAGCGAGAGGGAGAGAAGGAGAGAGGGTGAGATAAAAATATGGAAATAAGAGAGACTTAAGGGAGGGTGAGAGAGGGAGATATAGAGGGGATATAGCAAGAGGGCGAGAGGGCGAAAGAGAGAGAGACTGAGTTAAGGAGATGGAGAGATGGTTGGAAAGAAAGAGTGAGTAAAGTGATAAAAGAGAGCAAGAGTATGTGTGTGTGAGAGAGAAAAGAGAAAAAAATTGATAAAGCATAAATAGAGAAAAGAGGAAGGAGGGCGAGAGAGAAAAAGAGAGATAGAGGGAGGGAGTGAGTGAGATTAAAGAGAGTGGGAGTGAGAGAGGAAGTGAGGGTGAGAGATATATAAAGAACAGAGACTTAAGGGAGGGTGAGAGAGGGAGATATAGAGGGGATATGGAGATAGCATGAGGGCGAGAGGGCGATAGGGAGAGAGAGAGGCGAGATTAATGAGAGGAAGAGATTGAGAGGAGGAAGAGAGTGAGAGATGGTTAGGATAGAAAGAGTGAGTAAAGTGATAAGAGAGAGTGATAAAAGAGAGCAAAGGTATGTGTGTGAGAGAAGAGAAAAAATTGATAAAGCATAAATAGAGAAAAGAACGGGGAGGGAGGGAGAGAGAAAGACGGGGAGGGAGGGAGTGAGTGAGAGAGGAAGTGAGGGTGAGAGATAAGGAGAGAGTGATGGAAGATATAGAGAGAAAGTTAGAGTGAGGGAGAGAGTGGGTAAGAGATTAGATTTACTCGAGAGAGATAGGAAGGAGAGTTGAATTGGAAGTGAGCGTGAGGGAGAGAGTGTGTGAGAGAGAAGAGAGAGTGAGAGAGAGAGAGAGGGAGGGAAGGAAGCGAAGAGAGGGGGAGAGAAAGATTAGGTGTAGGCGAGCAATTGAAAGAAAGTAAGAGAGAGTGAACATGGAGTGAAGAGGAGTGAGGCCGGGTAAGTGAAGAGGCAGAAGAGGAGAAACGAAAGGGATAAGAGTGAGAAAGAAATAGAGTGTAAGAGAGAAGGTAGTGAGAAGAGATAACATGAGAGAGGAAGAGAGAGTGAGTTAGTAGAGAAAAGTGTAAGTGAGAGAGAGAGCGAGAGAGAGAGATAGAGAAAAAGAGGGAAGGGAATGAATGAGTAAGTGGAAAGGGAGAGGAGAGAGAGGGGTTGGATAGGGAAGGAGGCATAAAAATGAGGAGCGGGATTGAAAGTGGGAGGGATCAAGGAGGTAAGAGAGATGTATGAGCAAAATTGATAAATAATGAGATACATATAAGGGGACAGAGCAAGATGTGAAGGCAATTGAGAGAGTGTGTGTGAGGGAGGGGGGGTGAGAGATAGAGGAAGAGAAGGAGTGAGTAAAGAGAGAGAAGAGAGGGAGATAGAATTATGAAATAGAGCGATAGAGAGGACAAATGAGAGCGAAACAATAAAGAAGATGGGGAAAACACAAAGTGAGAGAGAGAGAGCAAGGGGAGTGAAGAAAGGGATCAAGAGTGAGAGAGAGGGAGAAGCGGAGAGAGGGTAAGACAAAAATTGAGAGAAGAGAGCTAAGGAAAGATAGAGAAAAATATAGTGAGTGAAGTGAGAGAGGAGATATGGAGGGAGATATGGAGAGGTGAGAGGAAAGAAGGTAGAGAATAAAGAGCAAGAAGTGAACAAGGGAGTGCGAGAGAAAGATATACGAGGAAATTGGGAAGTTGTGAGAATAAGAAAGGAAAAGAGAGTGAGATATATGGAGAGAGATGGAGAGAGCAGGGAGGGAGTGAAAGAGAGGGGGTGAGAAAAGGAAGATGTGTGTGAGGGAAGGTGAGAAATAATGAGAGAGAGTGAAGAGGTAGAGAGAGAAAGTAGGGACAACTAAGAGTGGGATTCAAAGATAGAGAAGTTGGGAGAGAGGAAGAGATAGTGTGTGTGGGATAGAGTAGGAAAAGATAGAATGAGGCAGCACGAAGAGATATAATAGAGAGTGTGAGAGAGATCATGAGTGGTAAAGAAAAAGCAATAGAGATATAGAGGGACGTATACCTCTCTCTGCCTCTTCCTCTACCTTCCTCTTTCACTTTCTCTTCCAAACTGCCTTTCTCTCTCATTCTCACTTTATTTCTTAACGCTCTTTTTCTTCCTCGGTCTCTCTTCTTATGTCTTTCGCACTCCTTACTCACCTAACTTTCAGCGCTCACATTCTCTCTCTAGCTTGCCCCTCTCGCCTTTCCATTGCTACTTTCTCTCTCTCTCTCTCTCGCTCTCACGAACACATTCTAACTTCCCCCTCTTTCTTTCTCCTCTCAGCTCCTCTTGCCCTCTCTCCCACTTTTATCAGCCCCCTCTCCACTCTCTTTCTTTCCTTCCTTTCTCCCTCCCTCCCTCTCTCTCTCTCTCTCTCTCTTTTCTATATCTTCCTCTTTATGCCCCTTGCTCTCCATAAGCATCTTCCATTCTTATTCTTTGACCTCGTACCTTCTCTCACTTTTTCTCTCTTAATCTCTTTAGTTCCCTTCTTTGCTCTCTTTTTGTTTCTTCCCTTGCTTTCTGCATTTTCTTCTTCCTTTTCTTCCTCCCTCTCCCTCTTTCCTCCTTTCTCTATCTCTCTCTCCTCCCTCTCCCCAGCCCCTCTTCTCGCTCCCTCCCCTCTCTCTCTTCCCTCTCTGAACCTTTTGCATAATCTATATGTATATATATTCTCTCCCAATATCTTAAAAAATATCCTTGTCTACCTATTTATTTTCTCTCGCTTGTTATATTCCACTCCTTTATTTGTTGTCTCTCTCTTATGTTAAATTCTCATATCTCTCATTCTCTCAAATCCCATCTCATACCTCCTCTCTATTGCTTCCATCTCCTTTGATAATAGGATGGAGAGATAAAGGGAGAACGTGTGTGTTGGAAAGAGGGAAGAAGAGAGGAAGGAACCAAAAAGAAGGAGAGAGAGAGAGAGAGAGAGAGAAAGAGAAGAGATTTAGAAGAATCAGCAAGAATAGAGAAAGCAAATAAATAGTGAGAAAGAGAGATGAATTAGCAAAGTAGCAAAAAAGAGTGAAGGATAATGGAGAAAAGGGAGAGTGATCAAGAGGAAGAATAAGAGAATGAGAAAGATGAAGAGAAGCAAGAAGGAGAAGTCCCTTCCATCTCTTTACTCACTAATTTCTCTCTATCTATCATCTAGTCTCTTCTTCTCTCCCTCTCTCTCTCTCCCACCTTTAGTCTCTCTTTCTCCCTTCTCCCTCTATCTCTCTCTATACCCTCCTATATATCTCCCTATCTTTACCTCTCACTTCCAAACTTTCGCTCTATCTTCCCTTAGTCTCTCTTCTCTCTATTTCTATCTTGCTCTCTTTCCTTTCCATTCTCTAGCTGTCCCATTAATCTCTATCACTCCTTACCTCTATCTCTCTATTTCTAGTTCACTCCCTCTCTTGCTAGCTCCTCATTTTTTATCATTTCCTTGCTCTCTCTTTCCCTCCCTCTGTTCTCTCTTGCTTTTTCATCTATCACTATCTCTCTCTCACTCTCTCTCCCTCACACTCTCTCTCAATTGCACTCACATATTGCTCTCTCCCCTCAAATCCATCTCATTATTTCTTATTTTTATTCATACATCTCTCTTTCCTCTCGATCTCATCCTCTTTCAATCATTCTTCTCTCTTATTTTACCTCACTCCCTATCTCACAACTCTCTCTTTCTACTTGAGAGAGGGAGGGATCGAGAGGAGAGAAGAAAGTGTGACAAATAATAAGAAATAATAGATGAATTTGAGGGATAGAGCAAGATGTTAGAGCAATTGAGAGAGTGTGTGTGACGGAGTGAGAGTAAGAGAGAGAGATAAAGAGCGGGTAAAGAGAGAGAAGAGATGGAGGGAGAAGAGAGGGAAGGTGAGACAGGGCAAGAGGAGAGAAGGAAGGAGAGAGGGCAAGAGGAGAGAGAGAAATCGAGAAAAAATGAGTTTAGAGAGAGGGAGTGAGGGAGAGAGAGTAAGAGTTGGAGTAAAATTCGAGAGAGAGGGAGGAAACGAGAAAGGGAGAGAGAGCGAGAGAGTGTGGGAGAGAGTGAACAAGAGAGAGGAAGAGATAGAGCTTGTGTGTGAAGAAAGGGGAAGGAGGGAGGGAGGGTGTGAATGAGGCAGAGAGGGAGGATGAGAGAGGGAGAATGTGAGAAATAGTGAGACAGAGATGAGCTGGAGGTAGAGAAAAAGAAGCAAGATAGAGAGATAAGAGAAAGAAAAAGAGGAGATAAGAAAAAATAGTAATAAGAAATTGAGGAGGAAAGAGAGAGAGTGGGGAGGAGCAAGAAAGGCAAAGAGAATGAGACAGAGAAAGTAAGGGAAGATGAGGTTGAGAGGAAGGGATGTAGGAAATGATGGAGTATAAGAGGGGGAGAGAGAGACATAAGAAAAAAAAGGGAAGGACTCAAAGAGAAGGTTGGGGATATAGTGGGAGGGAGTTAGGGAGGGAGAGGGGTTGGGAGGGAGAAATAACGAGGGGGCGATATTGCACAAGTGTGAGAGATTGAGAGGAGAGAGTGGAGAGAGAGTAGTAGAACGAGAGAGTAAGTGCGAGAGAATAAATATAGAACGAGAAAGAGAGAGGGACCGAGCTAGTAAGAGTGAGAGTGAAACAAAGAGAGAGAGAGGAGTCGAGAGAGAGGAGAGAGAATAGAGATAAGTGAGAGTGAGGAAAGCGAGAGCGAAAGAGAGGCAATGAGTGACCGAGCAAGAAAGGGAGGAAGATAGAGGGAGATAGAAAGAGCGGGGAGGAAGAGAGGGACGAAAAGAGTGAAAGCAAGAGGGAGAGCGAGAGAGAGTCAATGAGGGATAAAGGAAACAACAAAAGAGAAAGATAAAAGAGAGAATGAGAGAGATAAAAATTGGTGGAATAAAGTTTGAGAGAGAGGGGTGAGAGTGAGTGCGAAAGAGAGATATAATGAGGCAGTGAGAGGGTGTGATGGTAATAGAGAGAGTGAGAAGAGAGACTAAAGGAAAGGAAGAGAGAGTGAAAGATAAAGAAAAAATTGTAATAGGGAGTGAGATGGAGCGAGAAATGGAGCTAGTGAGAGCTAGAGGGAGAGAGATTGAGAGAGAGTGAGAGTGTATGAGTGTGTTCAATGGAGAGAGAAAAGTGAGCTACATAGGAGAGACCTAAAGAGGGCTTGAATGAGGGAGTGAGAATGATAGAGAGAGTGAGAGAGATAAAGAGAACAATACTGAGAGAATAAAAGAGATCTAAAGAGAAATAAGGAAAGACAGTGAAAGGAGAAGAGTATATAAGAAAGTGAAAGAGAGAGAGGGACAAGAGAGAAAGAAAGATAATAGGAGGGTGGGAAGGGAGAGAGAGTGTGAGTGAGAGAAGAAGGAAGAGAACATGGAGATAGAGAGCGAAGAGAGAGTCATAAAAGAGAGATTAAAATAGATAAATTAAAAAAACAATGCAATAATGAAGGTGGAATAGAGTGTGAGAGAGAGGGAGAGCAAGGGAGAATGAAAGTTTGTGAGAGAGAAAAGAGATAAGAGAGAGAGAGATGTTTGGGGGTAGAGGGAAAGAAAGTATGATAGGATATAAATTTAGAGAGGAAGAGAGAGAGATAAGGGTGGGATTGTAAGAGCATGATAAGAAGAGAGAGTGAGAGAAAGTATGAGAATAGGAGGTGGAGAGAGAGATGGCAAAATTTAGAGGTAAGAGCGGGAGAGAGAAAGAGAGGAGACGAGGGAGAGGAGAGGAAGGGAGCGAAGGAGGAAGGGAGAGTGAGAGAGATATATGCAGAGAAGGAGAATGAGTCAAGATATAGAAGAGAGACTGAGCAAAAGAGAGAGGAAGGGACAATGAAGAATGAGAGAGAAAATGATGGAGATTGAGAGAGTGAGAAACAGGAAGGGAAAGTGAGAGAGAGTGTGAGAGAAAGTGACAAAGGAAGGAAGTGAAAGAAATAGAGAAAGAGAGTGGGGAGATAGAAGATGAGTGAGAAGAGTAAGAGAGAAGTTGACAGAGAATAAGGAGTGCTTCAAGATAGTGATAGATAGTGGAAGAGAGAATAGAGAGTGTGAAGAGATGAAGAGAGGGAGTGAAGCTGAAGAGAGAGAGTGAGTGAAGAGAGAGTAAGAGAAAAGGAGCAAGAGATATAGGAAGGGAAAGTGAGAGAGAGGAAAGGAGAGAGAAAGGGAGAGAGAAAGGGAGGGAGAAAGAGAGAGAAGGTGAGTGAGGGAGTAAGACTGGGAGAATCTGAAGGGAGTAAGGGAGCAAGGAAGGGAGAGAGACAAAGAGACAGAGAAATACGAAAGAATGGAGAGTGAGAAAATAGAGGGTGAAAGAGAAAAAGAGAGAAAGTAATAAACAATGACTGAGAAGAGGGGGTGAGAGAGAATTAGAGTTATGGAGAGAGAGAGAGTGATGGATATAGGAAGAGAAACAGAGTAAAGAGAGAGAAAAGAAGCAACAAAGAACAACAGAGCAAGAGAGAGACACGTAAAAGAAAGTGAGAGCCATAGTGAGAAAGGAAAAGAGTGAGAAAGGGACAGACAGACAACAAGAATGAGAGAGAGAGAGTGAGCAAGGGGAGATAATGGTTGATAAGGAGAGAGAATGAAGAGAGAGGTTTTGAGAGAGGTAGAGAGAGCAAAAATGATTTAAGAGGAAGAGAGAGGAAGCGAGAGAGGATGAGAGAGACAATAAGATAGTGAGTAATGTGGAGATAGGGAGGGAGAGAGTAAGAGAACGAGTGAGATGGAGAGAGGAAGAGAGGGAGATGGAGCGGGTGAGAGGGTGAGAGAATGAGATGGAGAGAGTGGGAGGGAGGGTAGCAGAGGGAGAGAATAAGAGAGAAAGAATGAGAAAGAAAGGATGAGACAGAGTTCGGGAATGAAAGAGGCGAGGTGAGAAAGAAATAGAGAAAAGTGAAGGTTAGTCAAGAGAGAGCAGGATAATGGGAATGAGAGAGAGCGATAAAGAAAATGAGAGGGAGGGAGGGGGTGAAAAAGTGGGTGCAAGGGGAGATAAAAGAGATGAGTGAGATAAGGAGAGAGAGAGAAAGAGAGGGAAGGATGAATTGAAAGAGGGAGGGATCGAGGAGGAAAGAGAAATGTATAATAGAAAATAAGAAATAATGAGATGGATATAAGTGGAGAGAGCAAGATGTGAGAGCATATGATAGAGAGTGGGAGGGAGAGTAGAGAAAGAGTGAGAGATAAAGGGAGAGAAAGAGTGAGTAAAGAAAGAGAAGAGAGGGATATACAAGAAAGGGCAATAGAGAGAGACAGAAAGAGTACAAAAAAGAGCAAAAAACCAAAGTCAGATGAAGAAGAGAGTGAGAGAGAGCAAGAGAGGGAGTGAAGGTAGGGACTGAAGAAAGAGCGAGGGAGAGAGTGAGAGAGGGTAAGGCAAATATGGAGAGATATGGATAGAGGGGAAGGTGTAAAGCATGACAGGAGAGAGTGACTGAATTAATGAAAGAGCGAGACAGGGAGAGAGGAAGATAGTGAGAGATGGTTGGAGGGAAAGACTGTGTAAAATTATAAGTTTGTGATGACAGAGAGCAATAGAGAGTGTGTGAGAGAGAAATAAAGAGCAATATAAAATAAATAGTGATAAGGCATAACAGTAAAAAGTGGAGATAAGGGACGGAAGGAGGGAGATAGACGGAGGGAGATAGACGGAGAGAGGGGATATGAAATGAGATTAAGTGGATGAAAGAGGTGGATGAAGTGAAAGAGAGTGAGAGGGAGAGAGGGGAGAGCATTTGAGAGAGAGAGAAAGGAAGAGCGGGAGAGGAAGAGAGAGGGTTGGAGTGAAGGAAGCAAGAGTGGGGGAGATATTGAGAGAATGATTGAGAGAAGAAAATGGAGAGAGAGCAATAGAAGAGAGTGAGATAAAATGAATATGGAATGAGAAAGAGTGAGGGAGTGAAGAAGTAAGAATGAGAGAGAACTAAAGAGATAGGAAGAGGGAGCAAGGAAGGAAGAGAGTGTGAGAGAGAAATATAGAGAAGAGAGAGCGAGGGAAAGAGTGAGTGAGCAAGAGAAGGAGCATGAGAGAGGGAGATAAAAAGAGCAGGAGAAAGAGAGGGATGAAAGGAGTGAAAGCGGGAGTGAGAGCTAGAGAGTAGAAATAAGGGATAAAGGGAGAGAACATAGTGGGTAAAAAAGAGAGTGGGAGACTAAAAGTTAGTGAAAGTAAAGAGAGAGTGGGAGGGAGAGTGGAGTGAGAATGAGAGTGAAATGGAAATATAAGAGAGAGTAAAGGAAGATAGAGCAGGAGATATGGAGCAAGACAGAGCAAGAAAAGGGCTGAAGAAAGTGAAATATATACAGAGTGAGAGATATGAAAATAGAGAGAGGAAAAAAAGAGGAAGGGACAGATGTAGAGAGAAATTATGAGAGAAAGTAAGAAAAAATGAAAGAGATGAGGAGCAAAGCATGAGAAGAGAGAAGGAATGAAAGAGAGAGAGAGAGAGAGAGAGAGAGAGAGATAGGATGAGAGGGAGCAAGAAAGGGAGTTAGAATGAGAAAAAAGAGTTGATTAATGAGAGAGAAGAGAGAGCAATAACATAGAGATTATAGAGATTGACAAAGTAATAATGCAATAATGAAGGTGGAATAGAGTGAGAGATAGAGGGAGAGCAAGGTAGAGAGTGAAAGTGTGCGAGAGAGAGAAGAGAGATGGAAGAGAGAGATGTTAGGAGTAGAGGGAAAGAAAGTGTTAGAAGATATACAGAGAGAGGAAGAGAGATAGAGGGAGAGAGAGTAAGAGAGAGGATGACAAGAAAGAGAGTGAGAGAAAGTATGTGAATAGAAGCTGGAGAGAGATGGTTAAACGTAGAGCAAGAGAACAAGAGAGAAAAATGAGGAGGGACGAGGGGAGAGGGAGAAAAGAGGAAGGGTGCAAAGGAGAAAGTGAGAGTTAGAGAGATATAAGAAGAGAAGGAGAATGAGTCAAGATAGTCAAAGAGCGAGTGAGCAAGACAAAGGGAGGGAGAATAAGAGAATGAAAGAGAGAATGGATGGGTGATCGAGAAAAAAGAGATATCCAGAAAGAGAAAATGGGAGAGAGTGTTAGAGAGAGCGACGAAGGAGGGAAGTGAGAGAAATAGAGAAAAATAGTGGGGGTATAGAGGAAGAGAAGGAGTGAGAAGAGTAAGAGAGAGAGAAGTTGACAGTGAATAAAGATAGCCATATAAAGCGACAGAGAGGATAGAGAGTGGGAATAGATAAGGAGAGGGAGTGGGAGTGAGAGTTAAGTTGAAGAGAGAAAGTGGGTGAAGAGAGAGTAGGAGAAAAAGAGCAAGAAAAAGATAATTATGGATGTGAAGTGAGAGAGAGATAAGGAGAGAGAAAGGGAGACAGAGTACATGAGAGAAAGAGAGAGGGCGAGTGAAATAGTAAGTGTGAGAGACAAATTAAATATAGTAATGGAGCATGGAATGGAGAGAGGAAAATAGAGCAATAATGGAGAGTGGGGAAAGAGAGGGAAAGAGAGATAAAATTAGAGAAAGTAATAAGCAATGACAGAGAAGATAGGTTGAGAGAGAGAGAAGAGATAGATAATCAGAGGAAGGGAGATAGTTAGAGTGATAAATATAGATGAAAGAGTGAGTAAAGAGCTAATCGAGAGAGAGAGAGAGGAAAGAGACAGGGAGCTAGAGAGAAAAGGAGAGAAAAATAAAGAGGGATGGGGAGAAAGAGGGAGGGAAGGAGAGAAAGTAATAAACAATGACAAAGAGAATGGGCCGAGAGGGAGAAGAGAGAGAATGAGAGGAAGGGATAGAGAGTTAGAGTAATGGATATAGGAAGATAAGTGAAGAGAGAGAAAAGAGAGCATAAGAGAGCGAGAGAGAGAGAAACATAATAGAAAGTGTTAAATAGAGTGAGAAAGGGATAGAGGGAGAAAGAGAGTAATAGATGGCAACAGTAAGGGAGAGAGTGAGGAGGGGGAGATAGAGGGAGTGAAGGAGAGAGATTGAAGATTGTGAAGGAGTGAGAGAGGGAGAGAGAAAAAGAAAGATTTAAGAGAAAGTGATAGGAAGCGAGAAAGGAAAAGAGCACAAAAAATTGTGAGCATGATTCAGATAGGGATGGAGAGTAAGATAATGAGTGGAAAGGAGAGAAGCGAGGGAGATGGAGAAGGAGGGAGGGAAAAAGAGGGAGTGAGAGGGAGGGTTGCGGATGGAGAGAATAAGAGAGAAAGAATGAGAGAGAGAGAGAGGGAGAAGAAGAGAGAGAAATAGAGAAAAGTGAGAGTAAGAGAAGAGAGAGCGAGAAAGAGCGATGGAGAAAATGAGAGGGAGGGAGAGGGAGGGAGAGGGAGAGGGAGTGACTGAGGTAATGCAAGAGGAGATAGAGAGAGGAGTTAGATAGGGTGAGCAGGAGAAAAAGAGGGAAAGAGAGAATGAAAGAGGGATGGATCAGGAGGACGGAGAGACGTATGAGAGAAAATAAGAAATAATGAGATGGATATGAGGAGAGAGAGCAAGATGTGAGAGCAATTGTGAGAGTTTCTGTAAGGGAGGGAGAGTGAGAGACAAAGGTAAAGAAATTACGAGTAAAGGGAGGGACGAGAGAGTTGGTGCAATAGAGAGATAGGAGAAAGAGAAATATCAAGAAAGCAAGAGAGGGCGTAAGAAAGAGTGAAAAAGGTAGCTATGGATAGTAAGAGGAAGAGAGAGGGTGGAATACAAGAAAGATAGGGAAGTGGGGATTGAAAGTGGGAGTGATGGAGGAGGGTATAGGGATCTTCTATGAGAGAAAATAAAAAATAATGAGCTGGATAAGATGGGAGAGAGCAAGATGTGAGAGAAACTAAGAGAGAGTGTGTGCGGGAGGGAGAGTGAGAGAGATAGATGGAGTAGTAAAGAGAGATAAGAAAGGGTGATAGAAGAAGATAAAGAGAGAGAGATAGAGGGGGACAAATGAAAACAAGAAAACAATAAAGAATAGAGAGTGAGAGAGAGCACGAGAGGGAGTGAACATAAGGATTGAAGAGTGAGTGGGAGGGAGAGGAGAGAGGGTGAGACAGAAATGGAATGAGAGAGAGCGATAGTGAGAATACAAGAGGTAAGTTAGATAGGGAGAGAGGGAGAAAGAGGGGGAAGGAGGGAGTAAAAAGTGAGGGATCAAGAAGAAAAGAGAAAATTTTCTCCATTTACTCTTGCCTTCTGTCTCTCTTTCTCGCTCTCTTCATTTCTCTCTGTCTCTCACTTTCGCTTTTGATTCTCTCACTCACTTGCTCCCACATGCTCTCTTTTCTTTCTTTACTTACCCTTTATCATATCCATCACACTATCTCTCTACCTTCCCTCATTTTCTCTCTTCTATTTGTCACCCCCTCTCTCTCTCTTATTGTTATTTACTTTCACTCCTCCCCTTACTTCACTCCCTCTCCATCGCATACCTCGCACTTTATTATTTCTTTATTTCTCTGTTTTTGTCTCTCTACCTTCCTGGCTCCCTCACACTCTCAATTTCACTCTCATTCTTACTCCCTCACTCTCTTCTCTCTTTCTTTCTCTCTTGCCCAAACCCTCTCTCTCTTGGTCCATCTTTCATTATCTCTGCATCCTTTCTCTTACTCTCTATTCCTCCACTTTATTTCTTCAGCTTCACTTTCACTCCTGCTCTCTAGGTCTCCTTCATGTAGCACACTCTTCTCTCTCCATCTCACACACTCTTACACATAATCACTCACTCTCAATCTCTCTCCCTCACTCTTATTAGCTCCTCTCACCATTTCTCACACTTTGTTAACATTTTATTTTTCTCTCACTCTTTTTATCCCTTTCTCTATTATATTCTCTCAATCACTCTCTTTTACACACTCCATTTTCATTTTATATCTTATACTCTCTCTTTTACACACTCCTTTGTTGCTCTCTCTTCTTTCATTTCTCTTACATTCTGTCACTCCATCCCCCACTTTCTCTCTCCTCTATCTCTTGCTTCTATCCCTCCCTCTCTCATTTTATCTCTTCTCTTCCTCCCTCTCTTTCTCCCTCTCTCTGTTAGCAATCTTTTATTCTCCCTTACCCTTTATACCCCTCACTCACTTATCCTTGCTTGATCTTCCCACCTTTCTCTTCTCACTCATGGTCCCTTCCACTCTATCTTACTTTCTCTTTCGTGCTCTCTCTTTAAACTCTCTCAATACCTCCGTCTATCTCTCTTGATTACTCACTCTCTCCTTCTATCTCTCACTCTCTGTTCCACACCTTTTCATCTCTCTCTCACCCTCTTTTCTATCTTTTTTTCATACTCACTTTAACCCTCACCGCCACTCTCTCGCTCTCCCTTTCTCTTTCACTCCCGTCATCCCTCTCTTTATCATACCCTCCTTATCTCCCTGTCTCTTGGTCCCTCTCTTGCTCGCTCACCCTCTCCCTCTCTCCGGTTCTCTCTTCCCTCACCCTCCTCTCCATTCTCTCTCCCACTCTCCCTTTCTCTTTCCCTCTTCCTATCTCTTCAGTTTCATTATTACACATACTCCCTCATTCCCTCTCTCTTTCTCACTCCATGTTCACTCTTCATAACTCACTCTCTCTTCTACTGCGCTCGCTCCTCTGTCTGCTCTCAATCTTTCTCTCTCACTCTTCCCGACTCCCTTCATTTCTCCTCCCTCTCCCTCTATCTATGTTTCTCTCTCTCACACACTCTCCCCCTCTCGCCCTCTCACTCTCCTCCAATTCATCCCGCCTCTCTCTCACATTAAATCTCATTCTATGCCCCTTTCCTCCATCTCTCACACTCTCTCTCCATATCTTCCATCACTCTCTCTTACTCTCTCACTCCCACTCTCTTCCATCCCTCTTACTCCATCCATCTCTCTTCTTCCCTCTCTTCCTCTCTCGCTCTTTTCTTTATTTATGCATTATCACTTTTTCTTTCTCTATTTCTCACTTCTTGCTCCCTTTGACAGACTCCCTCTTGCTCTTATTTATCACTCACTTATCACTTTACTCACACTTTCTCTCCAACCATCTCTCACTGTCTTCCTCCCTCTCTTTTTCCCTTTTTCATTAATTAAATCTCTCGCTATGTCTTTTCTCCCTCCCTCTATCTCCATATTTCCCTCAATGTCTCCCTCTATCTACCTCTCACTCACTATCATTTTCTCTATCTTCCTAAGTCACTATTCTCTCTTGATTTCTGCCTTACCTGCTCTCACTTTCTCCCTTCGCTCTATTCTACAATCTCTATATTAACTCACTCTCTCACTCTCACTCTCTCACTCTCTATTTCCTTTCTCTTTGTTATTTGTATGCTCACTTTTACCCCTCTCTGCTCTTGCTCTTTCTTCTATTTTTGCTCATACATCTCTCTTACCTACTCGATCCCTCCCTCTTTCAATCCCTCCTTCCCTCTCTTTATGCCTCTCTCACTATCTAACTCCTCTCTCCCTCTCCTCTTGCTCTCACTCATTCACTCCCTCTCTCCCCTCGTTTTCTCTATATCTCTTTCTCATTCTCTCTCTCTCTTGCTCTCTCATCTCTCACTTAAACTTTTCTCTACTGGCTCGCTCTCTCCCTCTCTCACGTTATCTCTTCCCTCACTCTCTCTCCACTCTATTTCTCTCTCACACTCACTCCCTTTCTTGTTCCCTCTTCCTCTCTCTTCAGTTTCACTCTCACTCTTGCTCCCTACTTTCTCTCTCTTTCTCAATCCATGTTCACTCTCTCTCACTTTCTCTTCAATTGCTCGCTCCACTCTCAATCTTTCTCCCCCTCTCTCCACTCTCTCTTGCTTCCTTCCTTCCCTCCCTCTCTCTACCTCTCTCGCTCTCTTTCTCTCTCACAGACACTCTCTCCCTCACACTCTCTTCCAATTCAACTCCCATCTCTCTCAACTAAATCTCATTCTCTACCCACTCTCTTCCTCATTCTAACATTCTCTCTTTATCTTACATCACTCTCTCTTTATCTCTCACCCTCCCTTCCACTCTCACTCCCACTCTCTTCAATCTCACTCACTCCCTCCCTCTCTCTCTCTCTTCCTCCTTGCTCTTTTCTTTATTTATGCTTTATCACTTTTTTCTCTCACTTTATCTCTCACACAAACGCAATCTTGCTCCCTTTTATCACTCTCTATTATCACTTTACTCACTCATTCTCTCTAACCATCACTCACTCTCTTTCTCCCTTCATCTCTCCCTCTTTCATTATTTCAGTCTCTCTATATCGCCCTCTTGCTATCTCCATATCCCCTCTATATCTCCCTCTCTCACCTTCCCTTCCTTAAGTTTCTCTTCTTTCTATAGTTCTATCTCACCCTCTCTCTTTCTCTCCCTCTTGCTCACTCCTCAATCCCTGGCTTTACTCTTTCTTTTGCTCTCTCTCTCTCTCTCTATTTCATCTATCGCTATTATTTTCTTGCTCTTCTTCACTCCCTCTCTGTCTCTCACTCTTTCTCTTTCTTCTCACCCTCTCATCTCTTTCTTTACTCACTCCATCTCTATCTCTATCTCAATCACTCTCACTCTCCCTCCCTCGCACACTCACTCTTAGTTTCTCTCACATATTGCTCTCTTTTGTCATATCCATCACATTGTTTCATATTTTATCTCATATATATCTCTTTCCTCCTTGATCCCTCCCTCTTTCAATCTCCACATTTCTCTCTTTCTCGCTCTCTCCCTACTTTACTCTTCTCTCTCGCTCCTATTGAACTCACTCATTGACACCCTCTCCCTCCCTCTCGTTTTCTTTATCGCTCTCTCTCACTCCCTCACTCTTGCTCTCTCCTCTCACCTTTTCTTTTCTCTACTTCTCTCTTACTCTTACTCTCCTATTCTCTCACTCTCTCTCCCTTATTCTCCTGTTCCTGCATCCCTCCCTCCCACTCTCTGTCAATCTCTCTCCCTCTCCATCTCCTTCTCTCATTTCCTTCTCACTTGCTCTTAATCTCCCTCCCTATCTCAATCATGCTATCTTTTTCTCTACTTTCCTCTCTCGTTTCCTATCTCTCTCTTAAATTTTTCTTTCTCTCCCCTCTCTCACCTCCTCTCTCTGTTCAGTCTCTCTAACTCTCTCATCTACTCACCTTTCTCTTTCTTAACCTCCATATATGTATTTCTCACTCCCTTTCTCACTATGTCTCACTCTCTATTACGCTTTTTTATCTAGCTCTCTAGCTCTCTCTTAGTCTCTATTCTCTCACTTCTCTTTCTTTTCCCCGTTTTTTCTCTCATTGTTTATTACTTTATCTTCCTCCCTCCCTCCCTTCCACCCTCCTCAATTTTTTTGCTCTCTTTGTCTCGATCCGTTTCTCTTGCCCTCTCATTCCTCACTTTGTATTCTTTTTATATTTCTCTCTTACCTGTCACTCTCTCTCGTCCTCGCTCCCTAACTCTCTTTAATTTCACTCTCACTCTTTCTCCCTCACTCGCTTCATCTCTCTTTCTCACGATCTCTCTCACTTTCCCTTCTTGGTTGTCCCTCACTCTCCATCTTTCTGTCATTCTCTCTCTCATTCTCTTATTCTCCCTCCCTCTCTTTATCTTGCTCTCTCTCTTTCTCTATCTTACCTCACTCACCTCCTCTCCCTATTTCTCTCTCTCATACTCCCTTCCTCCTTTGCTCCTCTCTCATTCTCACTATTAGTTTTCTCTCTTTCTCTTTTATTGCTTACATTTCTCTAACTCTTTCTCTAATATTTCTCCCTCACTCTCTTCTTCTCTCACACACATAATCTCTCTCTTCGCTCAATCTTTCTCTCCCCCTATCCCTCACATGTAACTCTCTCTCTCTCTAACTATTATACTTCTCATATCATCCATCTTCTATCTCATTAATTCTCACATTCTCTCACACTTTTCTTCTCTTTCTCTCACCCTCTCTATGCCTGCCCTACCTCTCACTCTCTTTTCATGACTCTTGTTCTCACTCTTTTCCTCTCTATCTATATATATTCCTTGTTCCCTTTCTCACTTCTTCATTCTTTTGCTCTATAACTCTCTTTTCTCTTCCTCCCTCCCTCACTCACACTTTCTCTCCATTCCCACCCTCCTAATATCTCTTCTTCTCTTTTGTCCCCCTCTCTCTCTCTCTCACCCCTTTCTTGTATCCTCTTCTCTCTCCTCACTCTCTTTTCCTCTTTCTCTCAAGATCTCGTTCACTCTCTCACACTCTTATTCTGTTGATCACTCTCACTCTCTGCCTCCATCCTTCTCACTTCTTAATTATTGCCCTATTTAGGTCTCTCATATATAGCTCACTCCTGCTCTCTACTCACTCTTTCTTACTATCTTGTTCTTTCTCTCTCAATTTCTCCCCTCTTTTCCTCGCTCCATCATTCTCCCTTCACTCTCTATTCTCTTCTTTATTATTCTCTATCCCTCTCTTTTTCTTTCTTAATATATGTTCTATCTTTCTATCTTATACTCTCTTTTACACTCTCCTTTATTGCTCTCTTTCCCCTTACACTCTCTCATTCTACCTCCACTTCCTCACTCCTTTGTCTTGCTATCAAACCTACCACTCTTTTCCCTCTCTTATATCCCTCCGTCCTTCCCGCTCTATCCCTCCTTATCTGCCTCTTTGTCTCCTTCTCTCTTGCTCCCTCTCTCACTCACTAATATCTCACTCACTCTTAATTGATCTTCCCATAGCCTCTCACCTCACTCTCTCACTTTCTCTTTCCAACCCTCTCCTTAAACGCCCTCACTTCCACCTGTCTCTCTTTCTCCCTCATGACCTCCATCTCTCTATCACTCTCTATTCCACCCCTCATTATCTCTTTCCCTAAATATCTCTTCTGTCTCTCACTTTTGACCCTCTTGTTATCCATATCCTCTTCTCTCTCGCTCTCCATACATCTTTCACTCTCTTAATTCCTCTCTCTCTTCCCTTTTTCCTCTTACTTTTCTATCACTCTATTCGCCACACTCTTTCTCCTCTCTCACACACTTGATTCCATCCCACCCTCTTTCATTCTCTCTCCCTCTCCCTCCCTCCCTGTTCCACCATTTATCGCTCTCCATATCCCTCTCCGTCCATTGCTCCCTCTCGCTCTCATCATTCTCCTGTTCACCCTCTCTTTCTACCCCCACTCACTTACTCTTACTTGATCTTCCCTTAGTCTCTCTTTTCACTCTCTCCCTTTCATCTCTCTTCCTTCCTCTTTCCTGCACTCTCTTTAATCTCTCTCACTACTCCTTTAATCTCTCTTTCTCACTCACTCCTTCCCTATCTCTCTCACTTCCTATTCCAACTCATTTTTCTTTGATTCACTCTCTCTTCTGTCTCTATTTTAATGCTCCCTTTATCAGTCACTACCTTTCTCTCGTCTCCCTCCCACTTTCACTCCATTCACCCCTCGCTTTCTCTCGCTCTCTTTATCTCCCTCACCCCTGCTCCCCCTCTTACTAGCTCACTCTCTCCCTCGCTCACACTCTCTCTTCTCTCACTCTCTCTTCACTCTATTTATCTCTAACACTTTCTCCCTTTTTCCCCTTTTCTCTCTCTTCATTTTCACTCACTTATACTCCCTCACTCGCTCTCTTTCTCGCTTCATGTTTGCTCTCTCTTCAATTACTCTCTCTCCTCTCTCCTATCAATCTTTCCTCCTCCCTCTCTCCCCTCTCTCTTGCTTCCTTCCCTCCCTCCCTCTCTATCCCACTATCGCTCTCTCTCATTCTCTCCTTCTCTGTTTCCCTCTCTCCCTCTCTCCCTCTAAGACTCTTCCAACTCATCCCCCACTCTCCCACTAATTCTCATTCTCCACCCGGTGTCTCCCAAGGGGAGAGTGACAAAAGGCGAAAGAAACAGAGAAAGAATAGAGAGTGAGGTAAGAGAGGGAAAGAGAGACACAAAGAGCAAATAAGGGAGGGAGAGGATTTAATAAATAATAAGAGAGAGGAGTGGGTGTGAAAGCAAAGAGATAGAGAATGGGAGAAAAGCACGAGAGGGAAAGAGTAAATAAAGTGAGTAAATTGCAAGAAATAGTAAGAAAACACAAGAGAGAGAAAAACAATAGAGAGTGAGAGACATAGTAAGAAAGGGAGAGACTAAGAAATAGAG
This sequence comes from Papilionanthe hookeriana x Papilionanthe teres, assembly GCA_022702705.1. Lineage (NCBI taxonomy): Eukaryota > Viridiplantae > Streptophyta > Magnoliopsida > Asparagales > Orchidaceae > Papilionanthe > Papilionanthe hookeriana x Papilionanthe teres. The sequence continues at coordinate 64,984,544 of CM040432.1, read as the reverse complement.
AGATAGAGGGCAAGAGTACGGGAGAGAGTGAGAATGGGAGAGATAGAGGGAGAGATAGAGAGAGCACACGAAAGATGTAAGATGGATAGAGGGGAAGTGAGAGAGGAAATGATATTGAGTAAAATGGAGATAGGGAGCAAAGGGAAGTGGGTGGAGAGAGATTAAGATAGAGAGAGTGGGAGTGTGAGAAGTGGGATGGAGGAAGGGGAAAGAAAGGATGAGGGAGAGTGAGAGAGGTATAGAGAGAAGTGAAAATGAGAGAAGAGGGGTAAAAAGAAAGAAATAGAGAGAGTGAGGGAGATTAGGAGTTGTATAAAGAAAGAGATAGAGAGATAGAGGGAGGTTGTGAGAGAGAAATAGAGAGAAGAGAAAGTGAGAGAACAGAGAGCAAGAGAGAGCAATGGGAGAGAGTTATGAATAAAATGAGAGGCAAGCAGGGAGATTGATTAAATGTAAGAAGAGAGAGAGGGAAGAGTGATAGGGGAAAGGGAAAAAGAGAGGGAGGGTGGGTGGGATTGAGAAAGGTAGGAAGAATAAGAGAATAGGTTCAAAGAAGAGAAGGAGAGAGAAAGATGGAGAGGGAGTGAGGGAGAGAGATTGAGATAGAGAGTGTGGGATGGAGGGTAGTTGAGGGAGAGAATAAGAGAGAAAGAATGGGAGAGAGGGAGAGAAATGAAGAGGGAGAGAAAGAGCGAAATAGAGAAAAGTGAAAGTGAGAGAAAAGAGAGTAAGAGAGAGGGAATAAGAGAAAGCGATAGAGAAAAGTAAGGGAAAGATAGGGAGACACAGGGAAGATAGATCAAACGATAATGAGTGAGAGGTTGATACATAGAGATATTGAGGGAAATATGGAGAGGGAGGGAGAAAAGACAGAGCAAGAGATTGAATTAATGAAAGAGGGAAAGAGGGAAAGAGGTAGGGAGGAAGAGAGTGAGAGGTGGTTGGAGAGAAAGACTGAGTAAAGTGATAAGAGAGTGATAAAAGAGAGTAAGAGGGAGTATGCGAAAGAGAGCAAGAAGAGAGAAATAGAGAAAAGAACGAGGAAGAGGGAGATGGAAGAGAGCGGGAGTGAGAGTGGAAGAGAGAGTGAAGGAAGATATGGAGAGATTGAGAGAAATGGAGAGAGCGTACAGAATGAGATTTTGTGGGGGAGAGATGAATTGGAAGGGAGTGAGAGGGAGAGAGGGGGACAGTGTGTGAGAGAGGGAAAGAGAGAGGAAGAGAGGGAGAGAGAGGGAGGGAAGGAATGAAGGGAGTGGGGAAGAGTGGGAGAGAAAGATTGAGAGGAGAGAGAGGAGCGAGCATAATAGAAGAGACAGTAAGTGACAGAGTAAAAATGGAGCGAGAAAGAGAGAGGGAATGAGGGAGTATGTGGAAGAGTGAAACTGAAGAGATATGAAGAGGGAACGAGAAACGGAGAGTGTGAGAGAGAAATGGAGAGAAGAGAGGGTGAGGAAAAGAGAGCAGGAGAGAGGGAGAGGGTGAGTGAGTGAGAGAGGGACAAGAGACATGGAGATAAGGAGAGTATGAGAAAGAGAGTAATGAAAAGAGTGAAGAGGGAGGAAGAGCGAGAGAGTGGCCGTGATGGTTAAAGTGAGTGTGAAAGAGAGACAGAAGACAGGGCGAGAGAGATTAAAGTGCTGGAACAGAGAGTGAGAGAGTGAGTAAGAAAGAGAGATAGAAGGTGGTATTGAGAGGGTTTGAAAAGAGAGCACGAAATAGAAAGGAAGAGAGAATGGAAGGGACAGTGAGTGAGAAAAGAGACTGAGGTAAGATCAAGCAAGAGTAAGTGAGTGAGGGGTAAAAGGTGCGGGAAAATAAAAGATTGTTGAGAGAGAGAGGGGACGAAGAGGGATAATGGGAGGGAGAGGGAGGGAGGAAGAGAAGAGATAAAATGAGAGAGGGAGGGATAGATGGAAGAGAGAAGAGAAATAAAGTGTGGGATGGTGTGACAGAATGTAAGAGAAATGAAAGAAGAGAAATGAAAGAAGAGAGAGCAACAAAGGAGTGTGTAAAAAAGAGTATAAGGTATAAAAAGAGAATAGATGTGAGAAAGAGAGATTAATAGAATTTAAAAGAGAAAGGGATAAAAAGAGCGAGAGAAAAAACAAAATTTTAACAAAGAGTGAGAAATGGAGCTAATGAGTGTGAGAGGGTAAGAGGGAGAGAGATTGAGAGAGAGTGAGTGTGTGTAAGAGTGTGGAGAGAGAAGAGTGTGATACATGAGGGAGACCTAGGGAGTAGAAGTGAAAGTGGAGCCGAAGAAAGAAAGTGGGGGAATAGAGTGTAAGAGAACGGGTGCAAGAGATATGATAGGTGGAGCAAGATAAAGAGGGTTTGGGAGGGTGGGAGTGAGAGAGTGGGAGAGAGAAAGGGAGAGAGGGCAAGAGATAAAGAAAGAGAGATGAGAGAGAGGGCGTAAGAATGAGAGTGAAATTGAAGAGAGTGAGGGAGCCAAGAAGGGAGAGAGAAAGACAAAAAGAGAGAAATAGAGAAAGAATAGAGTGCGAGTTAAGTGAGGATACATAGAGCAAAATAAGGAGAGGAGTGGAAGAAAATATCATTAAGAGAGAAGAGGAGGTGAGAAATAGAAGAGATAGAGAATGAGGGAAGATAGAGTGATGGATATAGAGATAAAGAGTAAGTAAAGAGATAAAAGAGAGCAATGAGAGCAAGTGAGTGAGAAAGAGAATCAAAAGAGAAAGTAAGAAATGGAGAGAGTGAGAAAGAGAGGAAGGAGGCAGAGTAAATGGAGAAAAATCTCTCTTTTTCTTCTTGATCCCTCCTTTTTCTCCATCACTCCCAATCCAACTTCTCTCTCTCTACTTGCATGGACTGATTCACTCCTCCTTCCCTCGCATTTTCACTATCGCTCTCTCTCATTCCATTTCTGTCTCACTCTCTCTCCTATTTCTCCCACTCACTCTTCAATCCTTATGTTCAATCCATCTTGTGCTCTCTCTCACTCTCTATTTCATCTCTCTTAATTAATTTCTTACACTCTTTTGTCCCCCTTTATCTCTCTATATTCATCTCACTCTCTTTACTCCCTCTCTATCTCTCTCACTCTCTCTCACTCTCCCTTCCTCACACACTCTCTTATTTTCTCTCACATCTTGCTCTCTCCTCTCTTATTCATCTCATTATTTCTTATTTTCTCTCATATATCCCTACATCCTCCTCCATCCCTCCCCCATTCAATCCTCACTTCCCTCTCTTTCTCGTATTCCACCATCTTTCCCTCTTACTCTCCCTACCTACCTTTCTCAGTTTCTTATGTCCTCTCTTGCCTTCTAGATATTTCTCTTTCTCTGGTTTCTCTCTTGCACCAACTCTTTCTCCTCCCTCTCCTTACTCATTGTTTCTTTCTGTCTTCCTCTCAGTCTCTCTCCCTCACACACAATCTCTCAATTCCTCTCACATCTTGATCTCTCCCCTCATATCCATCTCATTATTTCTTATTTTCTCTCATGCATCTCTCTTTCCTCCTTGATACCTCCCTCTTTCACTCCCTCCTTCACTCTTTTGTCTTGCTCTCCCTATCTAACTCCCATCTCTATCTCCTCTTGCACTAACTTATTCACTCCTCCCTCCCTCTTATTTTTCCATCGCTCTCTGATTCCCTCTCTTGCTCTCTCTTCTCTTACTCTCACTTTTCTCTATTTATCTTTCTTCATTCCCTTTCTCTCTCTCTCTCTCTCACATTCTTTCTCTCTTATTCTCTCCATCCGCTACCCTCCCTCTCACCCCCTCTCTCCTTCTCCATCCCCCTCTCTTCTCTCATTCTCACTCATTCTCTTACTCTCTCTTCCTATCTGATTCTTGCTCACAATTTTTTGTACTCTTTTGCTCTCTCACTTCCTATCTCCCTCTCTTAAAGCTATTTTTCTCTCTCTCACTCTCTCACTCCCTCCCTCTCTTCAATCTCTCACCTTCACTCCCTCTATCTCCTCCTTCCTCACTCTCACCCTTACTCTTGCCATCTATTACTCTCTTTCTCACTTTATCCCTTTCTTACTCTTTCTCGCACATTCTATAATGTTTCTCTCTCGCTCTCTTTTGCTCTCTTTTCTATTTCTTCACTTACCTTCCTATATCCATTACTCTAACTCTCTCTCCATTCCTCTCATTCTCTCTCTTCTCTCTCTTGCCCCCCTCTTCTTTGTCATTGTTTATTATTTTTTCTCCTTCCCTCCCTCTTTATTTTGCTCTCTTTTTCTCTCCGGTTCCTTCTCTCATTCCCTCTCATTTCTCTCTCTCTCCTTTAACTCTTTACACACTCTTTCAACTATATTTATCACTCTAACTCTCTCTTCCTTTCTCTCATTATCTCTCTCTTCTCTCTCTCTCACCCCCTCTTCTTTGTCATTGTTTACTTCGTTATCCTGATTTATCTCTCTTTCCCTCTCTTTCCACACTCTCCATTATTTCTCTATTTCTCTCTCTCCATTCCTCGCTCCCTTATTCTCTTTAACTTGTCTCTCACACTTACTCCCTCACTCGCCTTCTCTGTCTTATCTCTTTTACTCTCTCTCCCTTTATCTCTCCTTTTCTCTCTCTCACCTTGCCTCCCTAACTATCTCACTCTTGCTATTTTTCTCCTACTCTCTCTTGACACACTCTCTCTTGACCCACACTCTCTCTTTAGCTTCACTGACACTCCTATTCCCTCTCTTTATCTCTTTCACACTCTCTATCATCTCTTTCACTTTCTATCGCTATCTCGATCCCACACTTTATTCACTGTCAACTTCTCTCTTACTCTTCTCACACTTTCACTGCCTCTATACCTAAATTCTTTCTTTATTTTTCTCACCTTAATCGCTCTCTCTAACATTCTCTCCCACTTTCCTTTCCTGGCTATCTCTCTTTTCTCCATCACCCTCCATTATCTCTCTTATTCTATTATTATCCCTCCCTCTGTCTTTCTCACTCGCTCTTTCACTATCTTGACTCATTCTCCTTCTCCTCTTATATCTCTCTAACTCTCACTTCCTCCTTCACATCCTTCCTCTCCTCTCTTCTTTTTTTCTCTCTCGTTCTCTCGCTCTATGTTTAACCATCTCTCTCACGATCTATTCTCATACTTTCTCTCACTCTATTTCTTGTCATACTCTCTCTTACTCTCCCCCTCTCTTTCTCTCTCTATATATCTTCTAACACTTTATTTCACTCTACCCTTAACCTCTCTTTCTCTCCTTTCTCTCTTCTCTCTCGCACACTCTCACTCTCTACCTTGCTCTCCCTCTGTCTCTCACTCTCTATTCTACCTTCACTATTGCATTTTTGCTCAGTCAATCTCTATTAATCTCTCTACTATTACTTTCTCTTCTCTCTCATTACTCTACTCTTTTTTCTCCTTCTAACTCCCTTTCTTGCTCCCTCCCATCCTCCCTCTCCCCTCTCTTTCATTCCTTCTCTCTTCTCACACTTTGCTCATGTCTCTCATTATTTTTACTTTCTCTAACACTTCTCTCTACCTCTCTCCCTTCCACTTTCTTCCCTCTCTCTATCTTCATATCTCTGACTCTATATCTATTTCACTTTCATCTGCCAGTTTCTTGCTCTATCTTGCTCCATATCTCTTTCTCTATCTTCCTTCACTCTCTCTTATATCTCCATTTCTCTCTCATTCTCACTCCGCTCTCCCTCCCTCTATTTCTTTCATTGCACTCACTTTTAGTCTCCCACTCTCTTTTCTCTCCCTTTATCCCTCGTTGCTACTGTCTAACTCTCCCTCCCACTTTCACTACTTTCATCCCTCTCTTTCTCTTGCTCTTTTTATCTCCCTCTCTCTTGCTCCTTCCCTTGCTCGCTCATTGTTTCCTCTCTCCCGCTCTCTCTTCCCTCACTCTGTCTTCACTCTATTTCTCTCTCACACACTCTCTCTCTTTCTTGGTCCCTCTTCCTATCTCTTCAATTTCACTCTCACTCTTACTCCCTCTCTCTTTTTTGTTCCATATTCATTCTCTCTCACTCTTTTCTACTGCTTTGTCTCCATTGTCTTCTCTCAATCTTTCCCTCCTTCTCTTCTGCACTCTTTCTTCCTTCCTACCCACTCTCTCTCTTCCTCTCTCGCTCTTTGTTTCTCTCTCTCACACGCTCCCACCCTCTATCCCACTCACTCTCGTTCATTTCATCCCCCTCTCTCTCTCACTCTCCCTTCCTCTCTCTTTCTCATTCTTTTCCATCCTTCTGAATCCCTCTATCTATCTCTCTCTTTCTCAGTCTCCCTCTCTTGCACTTTTCTCTGTTATGCATTATCACTTTTCCTTTCTCGATTACTCTCTATATCTCTTTAACACTCTCTGTATTGCTCTCTCTCATCACCCACCTTTACACAGTCTTTCCCTTGAATCATCTCTCACTCTCTTCCTTTCTCCCTCTCTCCCTCTTTCATTAATTCAGTCTCTCTCTCCTTCTCGCACTTGCCCTGCCTCTCTCTCCATATCTCCATATCTGCCCTACCCTCTCTCACTCTCTCTCCCTCACTCACTCTTCAGTCTCAATGCTTCACTGCCTCTCTTGCTCTCTCACTCTCTTTTTCATCTTATGTTTTTTTGCTCTCTTTTGCACCCTTTCTGTCTCCCTATTACCCATTCTTCTTTCTCCCTCTCTTCTCTCTTGTTACTCACTATTTCGCTCCCTCTATCTCTCACTCTCTCTCACTCTCCCTCCCTCTCACTCTCTAAATTGCCATCACATCCTGCTCTCTCCCCTCATATCCATCTCATTATTTCTTTTTTTTGTACGTCTCTCTTTCCTCCTCGATCCCTCCCTCTTTCAACTCCTCCTTCCCCCTCTTTCTCCCTCTCTTCTTATCTCACTCCTCTCTTTATCTCCCCTGCACTCACTCCTTCCCTCCCTCTCCCTCCCTCTCATTTTCTTTATAGCTCTCTCTTATTCCCAATCTTGCTCTCTTAACTCACTTTCTCTCTCTCCTCTACCCTCCCACTCTCTCCTACTCCATCTCCCTCTCTTCCTCTCTCCATCTCACTCATTCTCTTACTCTACCTTCCTATCTCCACATTGCTCACTATCTTTTCCGCTCTCGCTTCCTCTCTCTCCCTCTTAAATCTACCTTTCTCTCTACCTCTCTCACACCCTCTCTCTCTTTAATCTCTCTCCTTCTCTACCTTTATCTCCCCCTTCCTCACTCTCTCCCTTACTCTTGTCATATACATGTCTCTTTCTCACCCTCTCCCTTTCTCACTATGTCTCTCACTTTCTCGTATGTTTCTCTATCTTGCCCTCTAGTTCTTTGTTGCTCTCTTTTCTCTCTCTTTACTCAGTCTCTTATGCTATGTCCAGCACTCTAACTCTCTCTCCCTTCCTCTAATTCTCTCTCTCACCCACTCATCTCAGTCATTGTTTATTAATTTCTCACTTTTTCTCTCTTTCCCAATATTTCCTCACTCTCCATTCTTTCTTTATTTCTCTCGCTTTGGCTCTATCCCTTCCTTTCTCCCTTACTCCCTTCAAATTCTTCCACTCTTACTCCCTCACTCACTTTATCTTTCTCCATCTCTCTCTGCTCACTCTTTTTCCCACTCCAATTCTCTCTCGTCTCTCTTCTTTTGCCCTCCTTTTTCTCAATCTCCTTCTCGTAAGCTCTCTCTGTCAGTGTTCTCTCTTTCTTTCTTTATTACTCACTCTCTCAATCTCTCTCTTTCTCCTCTTCTTCTCTCCCTCAGCCTTACCCTCTCTATTGATGTCTTTCTCTAACTCTCCCTATCTCACTCTTGTCCTCTCTCTCCCAGTATCTTTCTCCCTCTCTCTAACTCTATCCCTCACTCCTTTGTTCGCTCTCTCACTTTCTCTCTCTCTGTGTGCCTCACTTTTTTCACTCTTTTTCTTTTCCCTTCCTTCTACTCTCTCTTTCTCCCTCACTGCCTTCCTCCCACCTCTCTCTCTTCTCGACTCTTCTCTTATCTATCTAACTCTCTCTCCCTCTTTATTTCTTTCTTGCACCATTTTACCATTCTCTCTTCTTGCTCTCTCTCTCTCTCTCATTCTTTCATATGACACTCACACTTTCTTTACCTCTCTCTCCCTCCCTCCATTCTTCCATTTATCTTCCCATCTCTCTCACCCTCTCCATATCTCTCCATCTCATTCTCTCTAGTCCTTCTTTCACTCTCTCTCATTCTCTCGTGCTCTCTTCTCATCTTCTAACTTATCTTGCATTCTCTGTAATGCCTTCAAACAATTTTTTCTCTCTCTGCTTTCCCCATCCCTGTATCTCTTTTTATATCTCTCATGCAGCAGTATAGAGAGCAAGTGAGAGAGAGATAACAAAAAGTGAGAAAGAGAGGAGTGAGCTAAGTTGAATTGAGAGGAGTGACAGAAGGAGAGAGTGAGTGAGAGAGAAATTGGGAGAGAAGGGAATGATTGAAAGTGGGAGACGGTGATAGAGAGGTAGAGTAGGGGGAGAGATTGAGAGAGAGACAGACAACAGGGGGTGAGAAAGAGAGCAAGTAAGAGTGAGAGTGAAATTTAATAGAGAGAAGGAGAGAGAAAGGAAAAGAGAAGAGATTTTGAGGTAAGAGAGAGGAAGTGAGATGGAGTAAAAGAAAGCATGAGAGGTAGCAAGAGAGAATGTTTGTGACTGAAAAAATCAGACATGAGAGACCATCATAATAAAAGTAAGAGGGATACAACAAATATGAGACCATTATAACAGGTGAAAGAGTGGGAGAAAAATAAATTAGGAGACAGAGATATTTTGAGAGAGGGAGAGAATATATATACATAAAGATTATAAGAAAGGTCTAAAGAGAAAAAGAGAGAGGGAGGTAGAGTGAGAAGGAGATAGTGTGGGAGAGGGAGTGAGAGGGAGAAAGGAGAAAGAGAAAGTGGAGAGAGGTATGAAGAAAAGCAAGAAAAAAGTGTAGAGCAAGGGAAGAGACAAAAAGAGAGCAAAGAATGGAACTAAAGAGATCGAGAGATAGTAAAAATGAGAGAATATATGAGGTTGAAAGAGTAGTAGGGAGAACGTATGGAGAGCAAGGGTAATAAAGAGAAAGAGAAAAAGAGAGAGTGTGTGAGAAAGCATGGCAAAGAGAGAGAAGAAGGGAGGTAGAGGGGGCTGGAAAAAAGTAGGGGAGGGGTGGGAAAGGTGTGGGAGAGGGAGAAAGAAAGAGGGGGAAGTTAAAGTGGGATAAGAGGATGGAGAGGAAAAATTGGTGGAGGAGAGAGATTGAGATAGAGAGAGTGAGAGGGATGGTAGCGAAGGTAGAGAATGAGAGAGAAAAGATGAGAGAGAGAATGAGAGAAAGGGAGAGAGGGAATAACAAAAAGTGAAATTGAGAGAAGATACAACAAGCAAGAGGGAATTAGCGAGAGTGAAAGAGAAAACAAGAGGGAGGGAGAGTGAGAGAGTGAGTGAGTGTAAGAGGAGAGAGAGGAGTGAGATAGGGAGAGACGGAGAAAGAGAGGGAAGGAGGGGTTGAAAGTGGGAGGGATTGAGGAGGAAAGGGGGATGACAATAATCAAGAGAGAACGTATAAGAGAAAATAATAAATAATGAGATGGATATGAGGGGAGCAAGATATGATAACATTCAACAAAAAATGTGTAAGGGAGAGAGAGTGAGAAATAGAGAGAGAAAGTGTGAGTAATGTGATAAAAGAGAGGGAAGAAGAAAGTGCAAGAGAGAGACAGAGGGGCAAAAGAGAGCAAATGAACAACAAATAGAGATAAAATATAGAGTGAGAGTTAGGGATTTAATAGTGAGCTAGAAGGAGAGAGGGTAAGCAGAGAAGAGAGACTCAGGGAATATAGAGTGAAAGATAGTAAGTGAGAAGTAAAGGGAGGAGATATAGATGGAGATATGGACAGAGAGGGAGAGAGAGCGAGAAAGAAGAGTGATCTACAAGAGGGAGACCAAAAGAGAGCACGAATGAGTGATGTTCCCTTTCTCTCACCATTCTCTAGTTCTTGCCCTCTCTTTACCCCTCACTCACTTACTCTTACTCTCCCACATATTCTTTTCTTAAACTCCTCCATTCATTCTCCCTCACTTTCTCTTTCCTACTATCTCCTTAGATCCTCTCACTTCCTCTTATATTTCTTTTCCCTAACTACCTCCATCTCTCTCTCACTCTCTATTCCATCTCTCACTTATGTTCCTCTCTCTATTCTCCCATTCTTTCTCTCCCTCTCTCCTTTGTCTCTTGCTTCCTTGCCTCCCTCCCTGTCTCTCTGACTCACTCTTTCGCTCACTCTAACACACCATCTCTCTCCCTCACTCACACTTGTTCATCCCCCACTCTGACTCCCACAAAATCTCATTCTCTTCCCCCTCTCTCTGCCTCTATCTCACTCTCTTTAGTACATCTTCCCTTAATCTCTCTTCTCTTCCACTCTATCTTCCTCTCTCATGCCCACACATCAATCTCTTTCATATTATCTCTCTTTCTCTCTCTTTTTCACGCTCTCCCTCTCTCATCATTTTCTCTATTTATGCCTTATCACATTTTCTTTCTCTTCTGATCTCTCCCTCCATCTTTCTCTCTCACACACTCTCTTATCATTTTTTTCACTCTTTCTCTCCAACCATCACTCAATATCTTCCTCCATCCCTCTCTCTATCTCACCCTCTATCTCTCTCTATATCTCTCTCCACCTCTCACTGCCTGTCTTTTTATCCATCTTCCTTGAGTCTCTCTTTTCTCTTTATTTTTTTCTTAATCTCACACTCTTCTTCCTCCCGCTCTCTCCTTAATCCCTATCAGTTCCTTCCTGTATTTCTCTGTTTCTAGTTCAGTCCCTCTGTTGGTCTCACTCTCACTCTATATTTCATCTCTCTTTTTTCATTTGCTTGCTCCCTCTTGCCCTCTCTCTGTCTTCTCTCTTGCGCTTTCTTCTATCACCCTCTCTTTTCTATATTTACTCACTATTATTTATGTTCCTCTATCCCCCACTATCTCTCTCTTAGTCTCCCTCCCTCCCTCTCTCACACATCTCTCTCACAATCACTCTCACATCTCACTATTTATGTTCCTCATCCCCATCTCATTATTTCTTAGGTTCTCTCACACATCTCTCTCTCCTCTTTTCTCCCTCCCTCTTACACTCCATCCTTGCCTCTCTTTCTCCCTTTCTCCCTATCTCTCTCTTCTCACTCTCCTCTTGCACTCACCCACTCAATCTGCCTCCCTTCCTCTCATTTTCTCCATCGCACTCTCCCATTCCCTCTCTCGTGAACTCACTTCTCTCACTTTCTCTATTCTCTATTTCTCTCTCATTCTCCCTCATCCTTTCTGACTCCGACTCTCCCTCCCACTTATCGCCCTACCACTCTCTCTATCTCAATATATGTCTCTCTCCATCTCTCTTTCTCACTAATTCTCTTAATCTCTCCTCTATCTCCATCTTACTCCCTATCTTTTGCTCTCCCTCCCTCTTAAATCTTTCATGTTCTCTCTCTCTCTCTATCTTCCTCGTCTCACTCTTTCCCTTACTCTTGCCATTGATCTCTCTCTTTCTCACTCTCTCGCTTTCTTACTATATCTCTTACACTCAATTTTGTTTGTCTCTCACTCTCTTGTTATCTTTTCTCTCTTTTTACACTTCCCTCTATCTCTCTTTCTACATCTCTTCCTTTCTCACTGTCTCTCACTCCCTATTATGTTTCTCTCCCTCATGCTCTCTTGCTCAGTCTTCCTCTCTTTTCTTACTCATTATCTTCCTAAATCCATCGCTCAATCTCTGTCTACCTCCCTCTCATTCTTTATCTCTTTTCTTTCTCACCCCCTCTTCTCCCTTATTTTTTATTACTTCCCCTCCCTCATTTCATTTTTTGTTTCTCTCACTAGTCCCCTCTCTCTTACCCTCTCTTACCTCATTCTCCATTCGTTCTATATTTCTTTCTGTTTTTTGTCTCTCCCTCCCTTCTTGGCCCCTCACTCTCTACCATTTCACTCTCACGCCTACTCCCTTAACCTCTTCTCACTTTCTCTCGTGCTTTCTCACCCTTTTCCTCTCCCTCTCTCTCTCACACCCTCCTTCCCTAACTCTCTCTCGTACTCCACTAATCATTCTCTCTTGCTCCCTTTCCCTTACTCTCTCTTGCCTCACTCTCACACTTACTCCCTCTCTTTATCTCTTTCACAATCTCTATTCTCTCTTCCTTTTTATTTCATCATCTCTCTATCAATTTTTATTCTATGTCACCTTCACTCTTACTCTTCTCACTCTTTATCTTCCTCTACCCTCCACTCTCTATTTCTCTATTTCTCTCACTTCCCTCTCTTCCTCTCTCTCTCTCTCTCTCGTGCTCTCTCCACTTGCCCTCCATGGCTCTCCTCTCTCGCTTACTTCATTCCATCCCACCCACTTTCATTCTCTCTCTCTCCCTCCCTCCCTCTTCTCCCTTTAATCCCTCACCAACTCCCTCTCCCTCTGTTGCTCCCACTTGGTCTTATCATTCTCCTGTTCTCCCTCTCTTTATACCGCCACTCACACATTCTCTTAATCTCCCTCCCTCTCTTCTTTCTTTCTTTATCTTTCTCTCCCACTCTGCCTCTATCTCCCTCTATCTACCTCTCATTCCATCTCCCTCTCCCTCCGTCCCTCTTCACTTTTTCTCTCCCGCTCTCTCCCTCTAACTTTAACCATTTCTCGCTCCACCTCATATTCTCATACTTTCTCTCACTCTCTCTACTTATCATGCTCTCTTTTACACTCCCTCCCTTTATCTCTCTCTTCCTCTATATATATCCTCTCACTTTCTCTCCATCTATCCACCACATCTCTATACCATCTCTCTTCTCTCTCACACACACTCTCGCTCTTTCCCTTGCCTTCCTCTCTCTCTCACTCTCTTTTCCACCTTAATTATGGCATTGTTGCTCAATTCATCTCTCTTATGTCGCTCTTTCTTTTCTTTCATTACTTTACTCTTTTTGTCCTTCTATCTCCCTCTCACTCCCTCGCTCCCTCCTTCTTTCCCTCTCTCTCAATTTGTCTCTCTTCCCACTCTTTCCTTCTCATCTATCTCTAATTATTTCTTAATTTCTCTCACACTTCTCCCTCTCTTTTTATCTTCATATCTCTCACTCTCAATCCATTTCTCATTCTTCTGCTCCCTTTCTTTATGTTTTGCTCTTTCTTCACCCTCTCTTCTATCTCTATTTCTCTCTCACTCTCTCCTCTCTCTCTACTATCTCACTTTAATTACACTCTGTCTTACTCACTCTTTGTCTCTCTCTTTAACTTACTCTCTCTCCCACTCTTTCGCTCTCTATCCTCCAGAAACTCTCTCTCCTCTCTTGTTTCCTTCCCTCGCTCATCCCTATGTTCCTCCCCCTCTCTCTCACTCACTCTATCTTCTACTCTTCCACACTCTCTTTCCCTCTACCTCCCTCTCTCCCTTTCCATCTCTCTCCAGCTCTCTATATCGTCTCTTTTTCATGCTCCTTTCACTACCTCTTTTTTCTTTCTTTGTGACACACTTTCTCCCTCTCTCTCACACTCTATTCCATCACTATTTATCTCTCTCGCTCTTTCTTTCTCTTTGTTACCATTTCTCACTCTCTATCTCACTCTATGTTACCATTTTGTTTTTTCTCTCTCTTTTTATCCATTCTCTATAATATTCTCTCATTCTCTCTCTTTCTCACACACTATTTTCTTTTTATATCTTATAGTCTCTTTTACACAGTTCTTTATTACTCTCGATTCTTTCATTTCTCTTACATTCTGTCACTCCATCCCCCACTTTCTCACTCCTCTCTCTCTTGCTTCTATCCCTCCCTCTCATTTTATCTCATCTCTTCCTCCCTCTCTCTATCATTATCCCTCTTTGTCTCCCTCTCTCTCTTAACAATGTCTATTCTCCCTCACCTTTTACCCCTCACTCACTCTTGCTTGATCTTCCCGCGGTCTCTCTTCTCACTCACTGTCCCTTCCACTCTCTCTTTAAACCCTTTCAATACCTCCTTCTATCTATCTTTCTTACTCACTCTTAACTTCTCTCTTACTCTCTGTTCCACCCCTTTTTATCTTTCTCTCGCCCTCTCTTCTGTCTCTCACTTTTCACACTCACTTTGACCCTCACCGCCACTCTCTCGCCCTCCCTCCCTCTTTCACTCCATTCATCCCTCTACTATCTCCTGCTCTCCTTATCTTCCTATCTCTTGCTCCCTCACTCGCTCGCTCACCCTCTCCCTCTCTCTTGCTCTTTCTTCCGTCAGCCTCTGTTCTCTCGATTTCTCTCTCACACACTCACTTTCTCATTTCCTCTTCCTATCTCTTATATTTCACTCCCACACATACTCCCTTATTCCCTCGCTTTCTGCTCCATGTTCACTCTATCGCTTAATCTCTCTTCAATTGCACTCACTCCTCTCTCTCCGCTCAATCATTCTCCCCAATATGACCCACTCCTTTCATTCCTTCCCTTCCTCTCTATCCCTCTTGTGCTCTCTCATTCAATTCAAACCCCTCTCCCTCACATTCTCTTCCAATTTATTCCCCCTCTCTCTCCCACTAAATCTCATTCTATATCCCCTCCCTTCATCCCTCTCACTCACTCTCCATATCTTCCTTCACTCTCTCATCCTCTCTCACTCTCACTCTCTTCCATCCCTCTCACTCCTCCATCCATCTATCTCTTCCTCACTCACTTTTTTCTCTATTTATGCTTTATCACTTTTTCTTTCTTTATTACTCTCTTCTTGCTCTCTTTGACAAAATCTCTCTTGCCCTCTTTTATTACCCTCTTATCACTTTGGTCACTCTTTCTCTCTAACCATCTCTCACTCTCTTCCTCCCTCCATCTCTCCCTCTTTCATTAATTCAATCTCTCGCTATATCTTTTCTCCCTCCTTCCATCTCCATAGCAATATCTACCCTTTTCTACATCTCACTCACTGTCATTTGCTCTATCTTCCCTGAGTCTCTATTCTCTCTCAATTTATGCCTTACCCTCTCTCACTCACTCCCTTTGCTCACTCTTTAATCCTTATCTTAACTCCCTCTCTATTTCTATCTCGCTCTCTTCCCTCTCTATACTCAATATTCCTCTCCCTCTATCTATCATACTCTCTGTCACACTCCGTCACACACAATCTCTTAATTGTTCTCACTCTCTCTCCTCATACCATCTCATTTTTTATTATTTTCTCTCATACATCTCCCCTTCCTCCTCGATACCTCCCTCATTCAATCTATCCCTCCCTATCTTTCTTCCCCTCTCTCCCTCTCTTTTTCTCTATCGCTCTCTCTCATGCCTTTCTTTTGCTTTCTTTTCTCTCACATTCTCTTTTCTCTATTTCTCTCTCGCTCTCCGTATCCCTTTCTCTCACCCTCTCTCTCATCCTTTCTCTCTCATTCCCTCCATCAGATACCCTCCCTCCCACGCTATCTATCTCAATCTCTCTCCCTCTCTATCCCACACTCCCTCTCCATCTCCCCCTCTCGTTCTCTTACTCTCTTTCCCTATCTCAATCCCTCCCACGCTCTCTATCTCAGTCTCCCTCCTTCTCTGTCTCTCACTGCCTCTCCATCTCTCTCCTTCTCTCCTTTTAACTCAATCTCTTACTCTCCCTCTTTATCTCAAGTCCACCATCCTTCCCTCTCTTTCTTTCTTTCCCTTATCTCTCTCCTCTCTCTCCTCTTGCACTTAATAAATATCCCTCGTTCCCTCTCATTTTCTCCATTGCTCTCTCTAATTTCTCTCGTTTGCTCTCTTTTCTCTCACTTTCTCTTCTCTCTATTTCTCTCTCACAGCCTCCCTCTATCTCTCTTTCTCCTTTTCACCACTCATGCTCTCCCTCACTCTCTCTATTTCTTTCTTTTTTCTCTCTTCTCTCACTTTCTCTTCTCTTTATATCTCTCTCACTCCCTCATCTTTTCCCTCCCCTCTCTCCATCTCACTTCTCACTCTTTTTCTCCTTTATCACTCTCTCTTATCAGGTACTCATTCTCACTATTTCTTTATTTTTTCCCCTCTTCTCTCACTTTCTCCTCTCTCTATATCTCTCTCACTCTCCCTCATCTATTCCCTCCCCTCTCTCCATCTCACTTCTCACTCTTTCTCTCCTTTATCACTCTCTTATCACTTATTCATTCTCTCCAACCTTCTCTCCCTCTTTCATTATTTTAGTCTCTCACCCTATCGCCCTTTTACCCTCTTGCTATCTCCATATCCCTTTCATATCTCCATCTCTCTACCTCACAATCAACTCTATCATCTCTAAGTCTCTTCTCTCCCTCCTGGTCACATTTCAATTCCTATTTTACTCCCTCTCTTTCTCTCTCTCACTCTCTATTTCATCTTTCTTTATTGTTTTCTTGCTCTCTTTTTCCCCTTTTTTATCTCTCTCTTGCTCTTTCTTCTATCACCCTCTCTTCTCTCTCATCAGTCACTCTTTCTCTCCCACTATCTTTCACTCTCTCAGTTTCTCTCTCATTAGTCACGCTTTCTTTCTTATTTTCTCTCACAGATCTTTCTTTCCTCTTCAATCCCTCCCTCTTTCAATCCCTTCTTCCCTCTCTTTCTCGCTCTCTCCCAATCTTACTCCTCTCTCGCTCATGTTGAACCCACTCATTCCCTCTTCCTTGCTCACACTTCTCTCATTTTCTCTTTTCTTTATTTCTCCTCTCTCATTTTTTCTCTCATACTTTCTCTCTCATTTCGCCCTTTTGCTACCTTCCCTCCCACTCCACCTATCTCAATCTCTCACCCTCTCTCTCCCTTTCTGCTTCTTAAACTCTTTCTCTTTTCCTTATCTCACATTCTCTTAATCTCCCTCCTTATCTCAATCTTCCTCACTATATTTCGCTCTCTTACTCTCTCGCTTCCTATCTTAAGTCTTTCTCTCGCTCTCTCTCTCTCTCCACTCTCACTCTGTCGTTTTATCTCCCCCTTTCTCAGTCTCTCCTTACTCTTTCCCTCTATCTCTCTCTTTCTGACTCCCTCCCTTTTCTCACTATTTCTCACTCTCTATTATGTTTCTTTCTCTGGCTCTCTGGCTCTCTTGCTCTCTTTTATCTCTTCACTCACTCTTGATCTCTCTATGTCCATGAATCTAACTCCTACTCCATTCTTCTCATTCTATCATGCTCTTCTCTTTCACCCCCTCCTCTCTCTCATTGT
Source organism: Papilionanthe hookeriana x Papilionanthe teres (assembly GCA_022702705.1). Lineage (NCBI taxonomy): Eukaryota > Viridiplantae > Streptophyta > Magnoliopsida > Asparagales > Orchidaceae > Papilionanthe > Papilionanthe hookeriana x Papilionanthe teres. Next base: position 64,967,440 of record CM040432.1, on the reverse strand, counting down.
TTCTTACTCTCTCTTCCCTCCCTCCTCACCTACCCCTTATTTTGCTCTTTTTTTCTCTCGCTAGCTCACTCTCTCTTGCCCTCTCTTCGCTCACTCTCTTTTCTTTATTTATTTCTCACTAGCTTTGTCACTCTCTCCCCTCCTCGATCCCTCACTCTCTTTAGATTTTACTCTCACTCTTACTCCCCCATTTGCTCCACTCTCTCTTTCCCTCTTGCTCTCTCTCTTTAACTTTCTCTTGCTCCATTTATCATTGTCTGTCTTGCTCATTTTTTATTTCTCTCTTCACCGGTTCTCTCTCTCTCTCTCATACTCTCTATTTTAACTCTCTTTCTAGGTCTTTTGCTCTCTTTTGTTGCTCTTTAATCTCATTCCTTTACTCACTCTATCCCTCACTCTCCCTCTCTCCCTACTTCTCTCACGATCAATGCACTCTCAACTCTCTTTATTTCTCTCTGTCTCTTCTCTCTCTCATTATTTCTCACTTTCACTCACAAATCTCTTCCTCTCTCCCCCTTCATCTTTTGCTCCCTCCCTCGCACTCTCCTTCTCTCTCCAAATATCTTACTCTCTTTACCTTACTTTTCTTCTCATGCTCTCCCACTTTCTTTATATATCTTTTTCTCACTCCATTGCTCACTCTCTTTATCTGTCACTTCTCTCCCCCTCCTCTCTCTCTGATCCATTTAACTCTCCCTCTATCTCGTACTTTCATATCATTCTTATTGTTTCACACTGTATCTAACATTTCTCTCCCATCCTCCCTCCTTTTCTCTTTATTTCACTTCCTCCCTCCTTCTCTCTCGTCTAATCTCTCTCACAAACTCTATCTTTCTCTATTAGTCTCACTCTCTCACTCTCTCTTTCTCTCTTTTTCCTCGCTCTCTCTTCACTCTATTTCCTTCTCACTTTCTCTCTCCCTTTCCTTATCTTCCCTTTCTCACTCTTACATATCCCCCTCTCTCTCTCTTTCCTTATGATTGCTCTCACCAGCTCTCTTTACCTCTCTCTTTTCTCCCTATCTCTCTCTCTCTTCAGTTTCACTATCACTCTTCATTCCTCCCCCTCTCTCGCTTTCTCTCAAACACATAAATTCTCAGACTTCCTCTATCTCAATCTCTTAACCTCTCTCTCTCTCTCTTTCCATCTCACTCTCTTTTGCCATCCTTTTTATTTCTTTCTCACTATTTTATTATCTCCCCTCTATCTCATGCTCTATCTCTATCTCTCTCCATCTACCAATTTATATATATATTCTCTTGCTCTCTCTCTCAATCTAACCCTTCATTACTATCATTTTCTAACACCACCTCTCTCCACTACCCTTTCACTTCCGTCTTCCTTTCTCTTATCTTCTCTCTCACACTCTCTCATTCTTCTCTCCCTCCCTCTCTCCTGTTCTTTCTTCACCTACTCTCTCTTTTCTCTCTATTTTGACTCTATTTCTTTTTCCCTATCTCCCTTTATTCAATTTCAATCTCAATCTTACTCCCTCCCTCTCCCTTTCTCATTCTCTCTTCACTCTCTTCATCTCTCTCTTACTCTCTCAAGTTACTCTATTCTCCTCTCCTCTAACACTCTCCCTGTTATCCCTCATTCTATCTCCCTCTACCTCCCTGGCTCTCTCTAACCCTTTCACTATCTCACACACACTCTTTCTCAAATATACATGCACTATCTCTTTCTCTTCCTCTTTCTCTAAGTCTCTCTCCCTCTCTCCATCACCCCATCCCTCTCTTCCCCATCTCTGTCACTCATTATCTTCTTCAGCATTCATTTCACTTACTATATATTATATTCCTCTTTCTTCTATGACTATTTCTCTCCCTTTATCTCCCACTTCTCCCATCTCTCTCCTGCCTCCCTCTCTCTCACTTCCATCCCTCCTATTCAGACACACACACAAAACTCTCCCTTCTCTCTTTTCTCTCACCTTTTCTCCATGTATTCGACCACTCTCTCTATCACAAACTCTATCCCTCAGTCACTCTCCATCTTCCTCCCTCGATCACTCTCCATCTTCCTCCCTCCATCTCTTGTTCTCTCTCCTTCTACTCTCTCCTCTCTTCATGCCTTCTCTTACCTCTCTCTCTCAGCTCCTTTCACATAATCTTTCCCTCTCTTTCTCGATCTTTCTTGCTCTATCTTCATGTCTCTCTCACTCATTCTCTTGCCCCCTTTCCTCTCTCACCCTCACTCACATTTTCTTACTTTACTTTTCCTCACACTTTTTTCTCTTTATTCTATCTATCTCTCTCTAACTCAACTCACAACACTTAAATATTTCTCACTCCCTAATTCCATCTTGCTTACTCTCTATTCGTGCTTTCTTTCTCCCTTGCTCTCTCTCTTGTTCTCTTATCTGTCACTCTGTCATCTCTCTTTCTTTGTCTCTATTCCTCACACACTCACTCACTCTCTTCTCTCTCTCATCGTGTTTCACTTTCTCCCTCTTTCTCTCTCCATTCCTACTTGGCTCTTTAACCCTGTCCCTCCCTTTATTGACCCTTATCTCTTACATTCTTTTCTTTACTGTTGTTCTCAGTCTTTTCCTCTTTCCCTATATATCTCTCTTGCTCCCTAGCTTACTATCCCTTTCATTCTCAAGCTCTCTATCTCCTTCCCTCCCTCCCACACGCTCTCTCTCCCTTCCTCCTCTCCTATTATCTCTTTTTGTTACTTGTCCCTCTCCATCATTCCCTCTGTTACATACTCTATCCCTTCCCACCACCCTCACACTCGATCACACACACTCATACACTCTCTCTCACCCTCATAACTCCATTTCTTGATCTCTATCATTCTCTCTCTTACCAACATGCTTTGTCTCTCGCATTCCTTCCTCTTTCTTCATTTTTGCATCTATCTCTCTTCTCTCTCTTTGCCCGTCTCCATTATTTACTCTTCCTTACTCTCTCTTACTTGCACTCTATTATCTTTTTCTATTTTATGATTTCTTTTGCTTTCTTCATTGTTGCTTTCATTTCTCTCTTTCATCTCATTTTTTCTCTCCCTATATCCCCCACTCTCTCGCCCTCTTTTTTCCTTCCATTCTCCCACTGTCTCTTTCCCTCTCTTTTCTCCCTCCCTCCCTCCCTATCTGTCTCTCCCTCTTTCTTGTTCTCTCTCTCTTTCTCTCTCTCAATTCTTATATTCTCCATATCTTACCTCAGTCTCTCTTCCCTCTTTATTTCCTTCTCGCAATCTACAACTTTCTCACTACTCCTCTCTATTTAATATATCTCTCTCTTTCTCACTCAATTCCTTCCACACCCACTATTCATCCTCATACATTCTCCCATGTTCTATCTCTCTATCTCAATCTCTTTGGCTCCCTTTCTTGATCTCTCCTTCACTTTCTCTTTCATCTCTTGCTCTCTATCTTACACTTCACTTCCTCCCTTCCTAGCTCACGCTCTCTCCCCTTCGCACCCTCCTAATATCTTTTTTCTCTCTTATGGCTCTCGCTCTCTCTCTCTATAATTCCTACTTCCTCATTCGTGCCCTATCTACATCTCCCCTTTCTAGCTCACTCTTCCCTTTCCATCTCACAAACTCATACACTCTCTCACCCTCTCACTCAATCTTTCTCCCTCTCACCCTCTTTAGCTCTATTTCGTGCTCTCAATCTCACTCTCTCTCACTATCATGTTCTATCGCACTCACTCTCTCTTATCTCTCCCTCGCTCCATCTTTTTCTCTTCATTATCTTCTCTCTCCCTCTCTCTTTTTCTCACTCTCTGTTCCCTTTTTATGTCTTATACCCTCTTTTACACTCTGCTTTGTTGTTTTATTTTCACTCTCTCCTCTTACTCTTTCTTTCATTTTATCCTCCTCTCTCTCTCTCTCCCTATCTTGTTTCTATCCCTCGCTTTCTCTTTCTCTCTCTTCTCTCACTCCCCCTCCGTCCCTCTCCCTCGTTATCTTCCTCTCTGTTTCCCTCTCTCTTGCTCCCTCTCTTTCCCCATTCTCTCGTTCTTCCCCTCTCTTTACCCTTCACTCACTAATCTTACTAGATCTTGCCACAGCCTTTCTTCTCACTATCTCTCTAACCACCCTCTCACTTCCTCCTTTCTCTCTTTCTCCCTCACTACCTCTATCTCTCTTTCTATTTCATCTCTCTTTATCTCTCTCTCACTATTAATTATATCTCTCACATTTGACCCTCGCAATATCCCTCACCACCTCTCTCTCACTCTCCATCCCTCTTTCACTCCGTTAACCCCTCTTTCTCCCCCACACTCCTTGTTTCTCTCTTTCTTAATCCATCTCTTGCTCTCTCAATCTCTCCATCTTTCACGCTCTCTATTCCCTCACAATCTCTTCACACTATATGTCTTTCACACTCTCTCCCTTTCTTGCTTCCTCTTTCTCTATGTTTAGTTTTATTCTTACTCTTACTCTCTCTCCTCCCTCGCCCTTTCTCACTCTATGTTCAATCTCTCTCACACACTCTAACTTATGTATCTCTCTCTTCTCTCTCCCCTATTATATTTTCTCTCCCTCTCTCCCCATGTCTCTTGCTTCTTTCCTTGCCTCCCTCTCTCCCCCTCTCTCTTTCACAGTCTCATACACACTATCACTCTTCCCTCTCACATTCTTCTGGTTCATTCCTACTCTCGCTCTCTCAAAATCAGATTATCTATCCCCTCTCTCTCCCTCACTCTCTCTATATTTTCCCACACTCTCTCTTCTCTCTCACTCTCACTTCCACTCCACTCTCACTCTTCAATCTCTCTCAACCCCCTTTTTCTCCCTCTTTCTTAATCTCTCCCTCTCTCGTTCTTTTCTCAAACTTATGAATTATCACTTTTCTTTCTCTTTAATGCTCACCCTCCCTTTTTCTCTCTATCACTCCCTTCCATCTCTTTACTCACTAATTTCTCTCTATCTATCATCTAGTCTCTTCCTCTCTCCCTCTCTCTCTCTCTCCCACCTTTAGTCTCTCTTTCTCCCTTCTCCCTCTATCTCTCTCTACCCTCCTCTATATCTCCCTATCTTTACCTCTCACTTCCAAACTTTCGCTCTATCTTCCCTTAGTCTCTCTTCTCTCTATTTCTATCTTGCTCTCTTTCCTTTCCATTCTCTATCTCTCACATTAATCTCTATCACTCCTTACCTCTATCTCTCTATTTCTAGTTCACTCCCTCTCTTGCTAGCTCCTCATTTTTTATTTCATCTTTCTTTATCATTTGCATGCTCTCTCTTTCCCTCCCTCTGTTCTCTCTTGCTTTTTAATCTATCACTTTCTCTTCTCTCTCTCTCTCTCTCACTCTCCCTCCCTCACACACTCTCTCTCAATTGCACTCACATATTGCTCTCTCCCCTCAAATCCATCTCATTATTTCTTATTTTTATTTATACATCTCTCTTTCCTCTCGATCTCATCCTCTTTCAAGCCTTCATCTCTCTTTTTCTACCTCACTCCCTATCTCACAACTCTCTCTTTCTACTTGAGAGAGGGAGGGATTGAGAGGAGAGAAGAAAGTGTGAGAAATAATAAGAAATAATAGATGAATTTGAGGGATAGAGCAAGATGTTAGAGCAATTTAGAGAGTGTGTATGACGGAGTGAGAGTAAGAGAGAGAGAGATAAAGAGCGGGTAAAGAGAGAGAAGAGATGGAGGGAGAAGAGAGGGAAGGTGAGACAGGGCAAGAGGAGAGAAGGAAGGAGAGAGGGCAAGAGGAGAGAGAGAGAAATCGAGAAAAAAATGAGTTTAGAGAGAGGGAGTGAGGGAGAGAGAGTAAGAGTTTGAGTAAAATTCGAAAGAGAGGGAGGAAACGAGAAGGGGAGAGAGAGCGAGAGAGTGTGGGAGAGAGTGAACAAGAGAGAGGAAGAGATAGAGCTTGTGTGTGAAGAAAGGGGAAGGAGGGAGGGAGGGTGTGAATGAGGCAGAGAGGGAGGATGAGAGAGGGAGAATGTGAGAAATAGTGAGACATAGATGAGCTGGAGGTATAGAAAAAGAAGCAAGATAGGGAGATAAGAGAAAGAAAAAGAGGAGATAAGAAAAAAAGTAATAAGAAATTAAGGAGGAAAGAGAGAGAGTGGGGAGGAGCAAGAAAGGAAAAGAGAATGAGACAGAGAAAGTAAGGGAAGATGAGGTTGAGAGGAAGGGATGTAGGAAATGATGGAGTATAAGAGGGAGAGAGAGATACATAAGAAAAAAAAGGGAAGGACTCAGAGAGATGGTTGGGGATATAGTGGGAGGAAGTTAGGGAGGGAGAAATAACGAGGGGGCGATATTGCACAAGTGTTAGAGATTGAGAGGAGAGAGTGGAGAGAGAGTAGTAGAATAGAGAGTAAGTGCGAGAGAATAAATATAGAACGAGAAAGAGAGAGGGACTGAGGTAGTAAGAGTGAGAGTGAAACAAAGAGAGAGAAAGGAGTCAGAAAGGAGGAGAGTGTGAGAGAGAAATAGAGATAAGTGAGTGAGAAAAGCGAGAGCGAAAGAGAGGCACTGAGTGACCAAGCAAGAAAGGGAGGAAGATAGAGGGAGATAAAAAGAGCAGGAGGAAGAGAGGGATGAAAAGAGTGAAAGCAAGAGGGAGAGCGAGAGAGAGTCAATGAGGGATAAAGGAAACAACAAAAGAGAAGGATAAAAGAGAGAATGAGAAAGATAAAAATTGGTGGAATAAAGTTTGAGAGAGAGGGGGTGAGAGTGAGTGCGAAAGAGAAATAGAATGAGGCAGTGAGAGGGTGTGATGGTAATAAAGAGAGTGAGAAGAGAGACTAAGGGAAAGGAAGAGAGAGTGAAAGATTAAGAAAAAATTGTAATAGGGAGTGAGATGGAGCGAGAAATGGAGCTAGTGAGAGCTAGAGGGAGAGAGATTGAGAGAGAGTGAGAGTGTATGAGTGTGTGCAATGGAGAGAGAAAAGTGAGCTACATAAGAGAGACCTAAAGAGGGCTTAAATGAGGGAGTGAGAATGATAGAGAGAGTGAGAGAGATAAAGAGAACAATACTGAGAGAATAAAAGAGATCTAAAGAGAAATAAGTAAAGAGAGTGAAAGGAGAAGAGTATATAAGAAAGTGAAAGAGAGAGAGGGACAAGAGAGAAAGAAAGATAATAGGAGGGTGGGAGGGAGAGAGAGTGTGAGTGAGAGAAGAAGGAAGAGAACATGGAGATAGAGAGCGAAGAGAGAGTGATAAAAGAGAGATTAATTGAAAAACAATGCAATAATGAAGGTGAAATAGAGTGTCAGAGAGAGGGAGAGCAAGGGAGAGAGTGAAAGTTTGTGAGAGAGAAAAGAGATAGGAGAGAGAGAGATGTTTGGGGCTAGAGGGAAAGAAAGTATGATAGGATATAAATTTAGAGAGGAAGAGAGAGAGATAAGGGTGGGACTGTAAGAGCATGATAAGAAGAGAGAGTGAGAGAAAGTATGAGAGTAGGAGGTGGAGAGAGAATGACAAAATTTAGAGGGTAAGAGCGAGAGAGAGAGAGAAAGAGAGGAGAAACTGAGGGAGAGGACAGGAAGGGAGTGAAGGAGGAAGGGAGAGTGAGAGAGATATATGGAGAGAAGGAGAATGAGTCAAGATATAGAAGAGAGACTGAGCAAAAGAGAGAGGAAGGGACAATGAAGAATGAGAGAGAAAATGATGGAGATTGAGAGAGTGAGAAACAGGAAGGGAAAGTGGGAGAGAGTGTGAGAGAAAGTGACAAAGGAAGGAAGTGAGAGAAATAGAGAAAGAGAGTGGGGAGATAGAAGATGAGTGAGAAGAGTAAGAGAGAAGTTGACAGAGAATAAGGAGTGCTTCAAGATAGTGATAGATAGTGGAAGAGAGAATAGAGAGTGTGAAGAGATGAAGAGAGGGAGTGAAGCTGAAGAGAGTGTGAGTGAAGAGAGAGTAAGAGAAAAAGAGCAAGAGATATAGGAAGGGAAAGTGAGAGAGAGAGGAAAGGAGAGAGAAAGGGAGAGAGAAAGGGAGGGAGAAAGAGAGAGAAGGTGAGTGAGGGAGTAAGACTGGGAGAATCTGAAGGGAGTAAGGGAGCAAGGAAGGGAGAGAGACAAAGAGAGAGAGAGAAATACAGAAAGAATGGAGAGTGAGAAAATAGAGGGTGAAAGAGAAAAAGAGAGAACATAATAAACAATGACTGAGAAGAGGGGGTGAGAGAGAATTAGAGGTATGGAGAGAGAGTTAGAGTGATGGATATAGGAAGAGAAATAGAGTAAAGAGAGAGAAAAGAAGCAAAAAAAACGACACATAAAAGAAAGTGAGAGCCATAGTGAGAAAGGAAAAGAGTGAGAAAGGGACAGACAGACGATAAGAGTAAGAGAGAGAGTGAGCAAGGGGAAATAAAGGTTGATAAGGAGAGAGAATGAAAAGAGAGGTTGTGAGAGAGGTAGAGAGAGCAAAAATGATTTAAGAGGAAGAGAGAGGAAGCGAGAGAGGAAGAGAGAGACGATAAGATAGTGAGTAACATGGAGATAGGGATGGAGAGAGTAAGAGAATGAGTGAGATGGAGAGAGGAAGAGAGAGACGATAAGATAGTGAGTAACATGGAGATAGGGATGGAGAGAGTAAGAGAATGAGTGAGAGGGAGAGAGGAAGAGAGAGACGATAAGATAGTGAGTAACATGGATATAGGGATGGAGAGAGTAAGAGAATGAGTGAGACGGAGAGAGGAAGAGAGGGAGATGGAGCGAGTGAGAGGGTCAGAGAATGAGATGGAGAGAGTGGGAGGGAGGGTAGCAGAGGGAGAGAATGGAGAGAAAGAATGAGAAAGAAAGGATGAGACAGAGTTCGGGAATGAAAGAGGGGAGGTGAGAAAGAAATAGAGAAAAGTGAAGGTTAGACAAGAGAGAGCAGGATAATGGGAATGAGAGAGAGCGATAAGGACAATGAGAGGGAGGGAGGGGTGAAAAATTGAGTGCAAGGGGAGATAAAAGGGATGAGTGAGAGAAGGAGATAGGGAGAAAGAGAGGGAAGGATGAATTGAAAGAGGGAGGGATCGAGGAGGAAAGAGAAATGTATAATAGAAAATAAGAAATAATGAGATGGATATGAGTAGAGAGAGCAAGATGTGAGTGAGAGCATATGATAGGGAGTGGGAGGGAGGGAGAGTAGAGAAAGAGTGAGAGATAAAGGGAGAGAAAGAGTGAGTAAAGAAAGAGAAGAGAGGGATATAGAACAAAGGGCAATAGAGAGAGACAGAAAGGGAACAAAAAGAGCAAAAAACCAAAGTCAGATGAAGAAGAGAGTGGGAGAGAGCAAGAGAGGGAGTGAAGGTAGGGACTGAAGAAAGAGCAAGGGAGAGAGAGTGAGAGAGGGTAAGGCAAATATGGAGAGACATGGATAGAGAGGCAGGTGTAAAGCATGACAGAGAGAGAGTTACTGAATTAATGAAAGAGGGAGATAGGGAGAGAGGAAGATAGTGAGAGATGGTTGGAGGGAAAGACTGTGTAAAATTATAAGTTTGTGATGACAGAGAGCAATAGAGAGTGTGTGAGAGAGAAATAAAGAGCAATAGAAAATAAATAGTGATAAGGCATAACAGTAAAAAGTGGAGATAAGGGACGAAGTGAGAAAGAGGGAGATAGACGGAGGGAGGGGATATGAAATGAGATTAAGTGGAAGAAAGAGGAGGATGAAGTGAAAGAGAGTGAGAGGGAGAGAGGGGGAGAGCATTTGAGAGAGAGGGAAAGGAAGAGCGGGAGAGGAAGAGAGAGGGATGGAGTGAAGGAAGCAAGAGTGGGGGGGATATTGAGAGAATGATTGAGAGAAGAAAATGGAGAGAGACCAATAGAAGAGAGTGAGATAAAATGAATATGGAATGAGAAAGAGTGAGGGAGTGAGGAAGTAAGAATGAGAGAGAACTAAAGAGATAGGAAGAGGGAGCAAGGAAGGAAGAGAGTGTGAGAGAAATAGAGAGAAGAGAGAGCGAGGGATGAGAGAGCGGAAGAGAGGGAAAGAGTGAGTGAGCAAGAGAAGGAGGGTGAGAGAGGGAGATAAAAAGAGCAGGAGAAAGAGAGGGATGAAAGGAGTGAAAGCGGGAGTGAGAGCTAGAGAGTAGAAATAAGGGATAAAGGGAGAGAACAGAGTGGGTAAAAAAGAGAGTGGGAGACTAAAAGTTAGTGAAAGTAAAGAGAGACTGGGAGGGAGAGTGGAGTGAGAATGAGAGTGAAATGGAAATATAAGAGAGAGTAAAGGAAGATAGAGTAAGAGATATAGAGCAAGACAGAGCAAGAAAAGGGCTGAAGAAAGTGAAATATATATTGAGTGAGAGATATGAAGATAGAGAGAGGAAAAAGAGAGGAAGGGAGAGATGTAGAGAGAAATTGTGAGAGAAAGTAAGAAATAATGAGAGAGATGCGGAGCAAAGCATGAGAAGAAAGAAGGAATGAAAGAGAGAGAGAGAGATAGAGACAGAGAGAGAGATAGGATGAGAGGGAGCAAGAAAGGGAGTTAGAATGAGAAAAAAGAGTTGATTAATGAGAGAGAAGAGAGAGTAATAGCATAGAGATTATAGAGATTGACAAAGTAATAATGCAATAATGAAGGTGAAATAGAGAGTGAGAGATAGAGGGAGAGCAAGGTAGAGAGTGAAAGTGTGCGAGAGAGAGAAGAGAGATGGAAGAGAGAGATGGAAGAGAGTAGAGGGAAAGAAAGTGTTAGAAGATATAGAAAGAGATGAAGAGAGATAGAGGGAGAGAGAGTAAGAGAGAGGATGAAAAGAAAGAGAGTGAAAGAAAGTATGTGAATAGAAGCTGGAGAGAGATGGTTAAACGTAGAGCAAGAGAACAAGAGAGAAAAATGAGGAGGGACAAGGGGAGAGGGAGAAAAGAGGAAGGGTGAAAAGGAGAAAGTGAGAGTTAGAGAGATATAAGAAGAGAAGGAGAATGAGTCAAGATAGTCAAAGAGCGAGTGAGCAAGACAAAGGGAGGGAGAATAAGAGAATGAAAGAGAGAATGGGTGGGTGATCGAGAAAAAAGAGATATCCAGAAAGAGAAAATCGGAGAGAGTGTTAGAGAGAGCGACAAAGGAGGGAAGTGAGAGAAATAGAGAAAAATAGTGGAGGTATAGAGGAAGAGAAGGAGTGATAAGAGTAAGAGAGAGAAGTTGACAGTGAATAAAGACAGCCATATAAAGCGAAAGAGAGGATAAAGAGTGTGAATAGGAGTGGGAGTGAGAGTTAAGTTGAAGAGAGAAAGTGGGTGAAGAGAGAGTAGGAGAAAAGGAGCAAGAAAAAGATAATTATGGATGTGAAGTGAGAGAGAGAGATAAGGAGACAGAAAGGGAGACAGAGTACATGAGAGAAAGAGAGAGGGCGAGTGTAATAGTAAGTGCGAGAGACAAATTAAATACAGTAAGGGAGCAAGGAATGGAGAGTGGGGAAAGAGAGGGAAAGAGAGATAAAATTAGAGAAAGTAATAAGCAATGAAAGAGAAGATAGGTTGAGAGAGAGAGAAGAGAGAGATAATGAGAGGAAGGGAGAGAGTTAGAGTGATAAATATAGATGAAAGACTGAGTAAAGAGCTAATGGAGAGAGAGAGAGGAAAGAGATAGGGAGCTAGAGAGAAAAGGAGAGCAAAATAAAGAGGGAGGGGGAGAAAGAGGGAGGGAAGGAGAGAAAGTAATAAACAATGACAAAGAAAATGGGGCGAGAGGGAGAAGAGAGAGAATGAGAGGAAGGGATAGAGAGTTAGAGTAATGGATCTAGGAAGATAAGTGAAGAGAGAGAAAAGAGAGCAAAAGAGAGCGAGAGAGAGAGAGAAACATAATAGAAAGTGTTAAATAGAGCGAGAAAGGGATAGAGTAAGAAAGAGAGTAATAGATGGCAATAGTAAGGGAGAGAGTGAGGAGGGGGGATAGGGGAGTGAAGGAGAGAGATTGAAGATTGGGAAGGAGTGAGAGAGGGAGAGAGAACAAGAAAGATTTAAGAGAAAGAGATAGGAAGCGAGAAAGGAAAAGAGCACAAAAAATTGTGAGCAAGATTCAGATAGGGATGGAGAGTAAGATAATGAGTGGAAAGGAGAGAAGAAAGGGAGATGGAGAAGGAGGGAGGGAAAAAGAGGGAGAGAGAGGGAGGGTTGCAGATGGAGAGAATAAGAGAGAAAGAATGAGAGAGAGAGAGACGGAGAAGAAGAGAGAGATATAAAGAAAAGTGAGAGTAAGAGAAGAGAGAGCGAGAAAGAGCGATGGAGAAAATGAGAGGGAGGGAGAGGGAGAGAGAGGGAGTGACTGAGGTAATGCAAGAGGAGATAGAGAGAGGAGTTAGATAGGGTGAGCAAGAGAAAAAGAGGGAATGAGAGAATGAAAGAGGGATGGATCAGGAGGACGGAGAGACGTATGAGAGAAAATAAGAAATAATGAGATGGATATGAGGAGAGAGCAAGATGTGGGAGCAATTGTGATAGTTTCTGTGAGGGAGGGAGAGTGAGAGACAGAGGTAAAGAAATTACAAGTAAAGAGAGGGACGAGAGAGTTGGTGCAAGAGAGAGATAGGAGAAAGAGAAATATCAAGAAAGCAAGAGAGGACGTAAGAAAGAGTGAAAAAGGTAGCTATGGAGTGTAAGAGGAAGAGAGAGGGTGGAATACAAGAAAGATAGGGAAGTGGGGATTGAAAGTGGGAGTGATGGAGGAGGGTATAGGGATCTATTAGAGAAAATAAAAAATAATGAGCTGGATAAGAGGGGAGAGAGCAAGATGTGAGAGAAACTAAGAGAGAGTGTGTGCGGGAGGGAGAGTAAGAGAGATAGATGGAGTAGTAAAGAGAGATAAGAAAGGGTGATAGAAGAAGATAAAGAGAGAGAGATAGAGGGGGTCAAATGAAAACAAGAAAACAATAAAGAATAGAGAGTGAGAGAGAGCAATAGAGGGAGTGAACATAAGGATTGAAGAGTGAGTGGGAGGGAGAGGAGAGAGGGTGAGACAAAAATGGAATGAGAGAGAGCGATAGTGAGAATACAAGAGGTAAGTTAGATAGGGAGAGAGGGAGAAAGAGGGGGAAGGAGGGAGTAAAAAGTGAGGGAACAAGAAGAAAAGAGAAAATTTTCTCCATTTACTCTTGCCTTCTGTCTCTCTTTCTCGCTCTCTCCATTTCTCTCTGTCTATCACTTTCGCTTTTGATTCTCTCACTCACTTGCTCCCACATGCTCTCTTTTCTTTCTTTAAATCTCATTTTATGCCCCTTTCCTCCATCTCTCACACTCTCTCTCCATATCCTACTTCACTCTCTCTTCCTCTCTCACTCCCACTCTCTTCCATCCCTCTTACTCGCTCCATCCATCTCTTTCTTATTCCCTCTCTTCCTCTCTCGCTCTTTTCTTTATTTATGCATTATCACTTTTTCTTTCTCTATTTCTCTCTTCTTGCTCCCTTTGAAACACTCCCTCTTACTCTTATTTATCACTCACTTATCACTTTACTCACACTTTCTCTCCAACCATCTCTCACTGTCTTCCTCCCTCTCTCTTTCCCTTTTTCATTAATTAAATCTCTCGCTATGTCTTTTCTCCCTCCCTCTCTCCATATTTCCCTCAATGTCTCCCTCTATCTACCTCTCACTCACTATCATTTTCTCTATCTTCCTTAAGTCTCTATTCTCTCTTGATTTTTGCCTTACCTGCTCTCACTTTCTCCCTTCGCTCTACTCTACAAGCTCCATATTAACTCGCTCTCTTGCTCTCACTCTCTCACTCTTTATTTCATTTCTCTTTGTTATTTGTATGCTCACTTTTACCCTCTCTGTCTCTCTTGCTCGTTCTTCTATCTCCCTCTCTTCCCTCTCTTTACTCACTCTTTCTCTCCCTCTATCACCCACTCTCTCACACACTTTTCCTCACACACTATCTTTCAATTGCACTCACATATTGCTCTCTCTCCTCATATTAATCTCATTATTTATTATTTTCTCTCAAACATCTCTCCTTCGTCCTCAAAACCTCCCTTTTTCAATCCATCCCTCCCTCTCTTTCTCCCTCTCTCTCCTCTTGCACTCACTTGTTCAACCCTATCTCTCCTTCGCTTTTCTCTATCGCACTCTCTCATTCCCTCTTTCTTGCTCTCTTTTCTCCCACTTTCACTTTTCTCTATTTCATTCTTGCCCTTCGTCGCCATTTCTCTCACCTCTCTCTATCTTTATCTCCCTCCACTACCCACCATCCCTCGCTCTCTATCTCAATCTCTCTCCTCTCTCTCCCTCACTCCCTTTACATCTCTCTTTCTCTCCTTTTAACTCATTATCTTACTCTCCCTCCCTATCTCAATCCTTCCCTCCTTCCCTCTCTTTCTCCCTACCCCTATTACTCTTCTCTCTCTCTCATCTTGTACTTATTCAATCTCCCTCCTTCCCTCTCATTTTATTCATCGCTCTCTTCCACTCCTCTCTCTTGCTCTCTTTTCTCTCACTTTTCTTCTCTCTATTTATCTCTCACAGCCTCCTCTATCTCACTATCTTTTTCTTTTTACCACTCATGCTCTCCCTCACTCTCTTTATTTCTTTATTTTTACCCCTCTTCTCTCACTTTCTCTTCTCTCTATATCTCTCTCACTCTCCCTCATCATTTCTTCCCTTGTCTCCATCCCACTTCTCACCCTCCCACTTTCTCTATCTCAATCTCTCTCTGTTTCCACCTACTTCCCTCTTACTCCCTATCTCCATCTTGCTCAATATTGTTTCCTCTCTCACTTTTCCTCTCTCCCTAATAAATCTTCCATGCTCTCTCTCTCTCTCCCTCTATCTCCCCTGTTCTCACTCTCTCCCTCTATCTCCCCTGTTCTCACTCTCTCCCTTACTTCTGCCTTATATCTCTCTTTTTGTTACTATCTCGCATTTTTACTGTGTCTCTCACTCTCTATTCTTTTTCTCTCTCGGGTGCTTTCTTATTATCTCTTGTTGTCTTCTCACTCTCTTTACTCTTTCCATTTATCTCTCTTTCTCCCTTTCTTCCTTTTTCACTATGTCTCTCACTCTCTATCATGTTTCTCTCACTCACTCAGAGCTCTCTCTTCCTCTCTTTTCTCTCTTTTTGTCTCCCTATATCCATCACTCATTCTCTATCTATTTTCTTTCTCTCCCACTCTTCTCTCTTATTGTTTATTACTTCCCCTCCCTCCCTTATTTCACTCTTTATTTCCATCTCTTTAACCTCACTCTCTATTCTTTCTCTGGTTGTCTCTCTCAACCTTCTTGGCTCCCTCACTCTCATTAATTTCACTCTCACTCCTACTCTCAATTTCTTCTCTCTCTCTTTCTCTATTGTTCTCTCTTACCCTTTCTCTCTCCCTCTCTCTCTCTTGCTCCATCTATCATTCTCTCTTGCTCCCTTTCTCTCACTCTCTCTTCCCCTACTCTCTTTCTTCATCTCTACTCACTCTTACTCCCCCTGTTTATCGCAATCTCTATTCTCTCTTCCTCTTTCCATCGTCATCTTGCTCTCACTCTATATTATCTCTCACCTTCTCTCTTACTCTTCTCACTCTTTCTCTTCCTTTACCCATCACTCTCTCTTTCTCTTTTTATCACACTTCACTCCCTTCCCCCTCTCTATCAAGCTCTCTTCACTTGTCCTCCATGACTCTCCCTCTTTATCTTCTCACTTTTCTCTGCTCTCATATTCTCTCTCATTATATTATTCTCCCTCTTTCTCACTCTCTCTTTCTAATCTTGTCTCACTCTCCTTCTCTCCCTTTATATCTCTCACTCTATCTTCCTATTTTGCTCCCTTCCTCTCTCTCTCACTATTTATTTGCTTTCTCTTTCTCTATTTTTGCTCACTCTTCTCTAACTCTTTCTCTTCTATTTCTTTCTCTGTCCTCTATCTTTGTCCCTTCCTCTCTTCTTCCCTCTTTCTAATACAAAATCTCTCCCTTTATCTCTCCATCCAAACATTGGGAGGGAGGGAGAAATAGAGAGGAAGTAAGGGATAGAGAAAGAGAATGGGAGATATAGAGAGACCATCATAAGAGAGACAAAAAATAGGAGAGGAATATAATAAGTGAGAGAATGGGAAAAAATAAAGATAGATATTTTAAGAGAGGGAGAGAATATAAATACATATAGATTATGAGAAAGGTCTAGAAAGGAAGATAGAGAGGGATGGAGAGTGAGAAGGTGATAGTGTGGGAGAGGGAGTGAGAGAGAGATCGGAAAAAGAGGAAGAGGAAAGGGGAGGAAGAAAAGCAAGAAGAACATGCAGAGCAAGGGAAGAGACAAAAATAGAGCAAAGAAGGGAACTAAAGAGATTAAGAGAGAGAAAAAGTGAGAGAAGGTATAATGTTTAAATAATAATAGGGATGATGCCATGGAGAGCAAGGGGCATAAAGAGAAAAATAAAGAAGAGAGAGAGAGAGAGAGAGAGAGGGAGGGAGAAAGCATGGCAAAGATGGAGAGGAAGGGAGGGAGAGGGGGTGGGAGAAGTGTGGGAAAGGGAGAAAGAGAGGGGAAAGTTAGAATGTGTTCGTGAGAGAGAGAGAGAGTAGTAAGAGAAAATATGAGAGGGGGAAGATAGAGAGAGAAAGTGAGTTAGTGAAACTCATGGGGAGTGAGGAAGTGTGAAAGACACAAGAAGAGAGAGTGAGGAAAAGAAAGAGCGGTAGTAAAGGAAAGAGAGAATGAAAGAGAGAAAGGGAGTGGGGAAGAGAAAGTGGAAGAGAGAAAGAGAGTGGGAAGAGAAAGTGGATGAGAGAATAGAGAGTGTGAAAGAGATAAAGAGAGGGAGTAGGTACCTCTATATCTCTATTGCTTTCTCTTTACCACTCATGCTCTCTCTCACACTCTCTATTATATATCTCTCTCTCTCTCTTATGTTGGCCTCTATTTCCTCTCTTTCTCTCACTCTACCCCTCACACACTCTCTCTCCCTCTCTCCCTACTTCTCTATCTTTCAATCCCACTCTTAGCTCTCTCTATCTTTCTCTCTCTACCCCTTCACTCTCTCATTATTTCTCTCCTTCTCTCCCACATATCTTTCTTTTTCCCTCTCTCTTTCATTCCCTTCCTCGCTCTCTCCATATCTCTCCATATATCTCACTCTCTTTTCACTCTCTCCAACTTTCCTTGTATATCTTTCTCTCGCAGTCCCTCATTCACTATCTTTCTCTTTATCCTCTAAATCACTCTCTTACTTCATCTCTCTCCATATCTCCCTCGATATCTCCCTCTCTCTTCCGCTCACTCACAATATTTTGCTCTTTCAACCTTGAGTCTCTCTTCTCTCTATTTCTAACTTACCCTCTCTCATATCTCTTTCCCGCTCACTCTTCTATCCCTTTCTTTACTCTCTCCCTTATTCTCTCTCACTCTCTAATTCATCTCTCTTTGTTGTTTCCTTGCTCTCATATGTCCCCTCTCTATCTCTCTCTTGATCATAATTCTATCTCCTTCTCTTCTCTCTCTGTACTCACTCTTTCTCTTCCACTATCTCTCACTCCCCCTCCCTCACAGACTCTCTCTCAATTGCTCTCACATCTTACTCTCTCCCATTATATCCATCTCATTATTTATTATTTTTGCTCATACATGTCTCTTACCTCCTCAATCCCTCTTTCCCTCTCTTTTTGCCTCCCTCCCAATCTAACTACTCTCTCCCTCTCTTCTTGCACTCACTCGCCCTAAATTTTCTCTATCGCTCTTGCTCTCTCTTCTCTCAGTTACGCTTTTCTCTACTCACTCATTCTCTCCCTCTCTGACGTTACCTCTTCCCTCACTCTATCAGGCTCTCTATTCTTTTACACTTACTTCTCTCTATTTATCTCTCACACTCTTTGCATTTCTTACTCCCTCATTCTCTCTCTTTAGTTTCACTCTCACTCTTACTCCCTCAATCTTTCTAACTCTATGTTCTCTCTCTCTGTTGCTCACTCTCACTTATTTTGCTCTCTCTTCTCTCTCTCCTCTCAGTCTTTCTCTCCCTTTCTCCCCTGCCTCTTACTTCCTTCCCCCATCCCTCTCACGCATTCTCTAAGTCTCTTATTATCTCTCTCAAATACACTATCACTCTACCCCTCTCACAGTCTTCTAGTTCATTCCTGCACTCCCTCTAGAAAATCTCATTCTCTACCCCTCCTTCCCTCTCACCCACTCCATCTTCTCTTTCCCTCTCACGCTCTCTATTCCCTCACACTCTTCTGTCTATTTGTCTCTCACACTCTCCCTTTTCCACTCCCTCTCTCTCTTCAATTTCACTCTCACTCTTACTCCCTCTCTCCCTCACACTTTTTGAGTCTATTTCTACCTTACCCTCTCTCCATCTCTCCCTCCCGCTCACTCATGAATCCCTTTCTTAACTCGCTCTTTTACACTCTCTCACACTCTCTATTTCATCTCTCTTTATTGTTTCTTTGCTCTCATTTGCCCCCTCTCTATCTCTCTCTTGCTCATAATTCTATCTCCCGCTCTGCTCTCTTTACACACACTTTCTCTTCCTTTATCTCTCACTCCCCCTCCCTTACACACTTTCTCTCAATTGCTCTCACATCATGCTCTCTCCCCTTATATCCATCTAATTATTTATTATTTTTGCTCATACATCTCTCTTACCTACTCGATCCCTCCCTCTTTCAATCCCTCCTTCCCTCTCTTTATGCCTCCCTCCCTATCTAACTCCTCTCTCCCTCTCCTCTTGCTCTCGCTCATTCACTCCCTCTCTCCCCTCGTTTTCTCTATATCTCTTTCTCATTCTCTCTCTCTCTCTCTCTTGCTCTCTCATCTCTCACTTAAACTTTTCTCTACTGGCTCGCTCTCTCCCTCTCTCACGTTATCTCTTCCCTCACTCTCTCTCCACTCTATTTCTCTCTCACACTCACTCCCTTTCTTGTTCCCTCCTCCTCTCTCTTCAGTTTAACTCTCACTCTTGCTCCCTACTTTCTCTCTCTTTCTCAGTCCATGTTCACTCTCTCTCACTTTCTCTTCAATTGCTCGCTCCACACTCAATCTTTCTCTCCCTCTCTCCACTCTCTCTTGCTTCCTTCCTTCCCTCCCTCTCTCTACCTCTCTCGCTCTCTTTCTCTCTCGCATACACTCTCTCCCTCACACTCTCTTCCAATTCAACTCCCTTCTCTCTCAACTAAATCTCATTCTCTACCCACTCTCTCACTCACTCTAACTTTCTCTCTCTTTATCTTACATCACTCTCTCTTTATCTCTCACCCTCCCTTCCACTCTCACTCCCACTCTCTTCAATCTCACTCACTCCCTCCCTCTCTCTCTCTCTTCCTCCATGCTCTTTTCTTTATTTATGCTTTATCACTTTTTTCTCTCGCTTTCTCTCTCATTCAAACCAAATCTTGCTCCCTTTTATAACTCTCTATTATCACTTTACTCACTCATTCTCTCTAACCATCACTCACTCTCTTTCTCCCTTCATCTATCCCTCTTTCATTATTTCAGTCTCTCTCTATTGCCCTCTCGCCCTCTTGCTATCTCCATATCCCCTCGATATCTCCCTCTCTCACCTTCCCTTCCTTAAGTTTCTCTTCTTTCTATAGTTCTATCTCACCCTCTCTCTTTCTCTCCCTCTTGCTCACTCCTCAATCCCTGGCTTTACTCTTTCTTTTGCTCTCTCTCTCTATTTCATCTATCGCTATTATTTTCTTGCTCTTCTTCACTCCCTCTCTGTCTCTCACTCTTTCTCTTTCTTCTCACCCTCTCATCTCTTTTTTTTACTCACTCCATCTCCATCTCTATCTCACTCACTCTCACTCTCCCTCCCTCACACACTCACTCTTAGTTTCTCTCACATATTGCTCTCTTTTGTCAGATCCAACTCATTGTTTCGTATGTTATCTCATATATAACTCTTTCCTCCTTGATCCCTCCCTCTTTCAATCTCCACATTTCTCTCTTTCTCGCTCTCTCCCTACTTTACTCTTCTCTCTCGCTCCTATTGAACTCACTCATTGACACCCTCTCCCTCCCTCTCGTTTTCTTATCGCTCTCTCTCACTTCCTCACTCTTGCTCTCTCCTCTCACCTTTTCTTTTCTCTACTTCTCTCTTACTCTTACTCTCCTATTCTCTCGCACTCTCTCCCTTAATCTCCCCTTCCTGCATCCCTCCCTCCCACTCTCTCTGTCAATCTCTCTCCCTCTCCATCTCCTTCTCTAATTTCCTTCTCACTTGCTCTTAATCTCCCTCCCTATCTCAATCATGCTATCTTTTTCTCTATTTTCCTCTCTTGCTTCCTATCTCTCTCTTAAAATTTTCTTTCTCTCCCCTCTCTCTGTTCAGTCTCTCTAACCCTCTCATCTACTCACCTTTCTCTTTCTTAACCTCTATATATGTATTTCTCACTCCCTTTCTCACTATGTCTCACTCTCTATTACTCTTTTTTCTCTAGCTCTCTAGCTCTCTCTTACTCTCTGTTCTCTCACTTCTCTTTCTTTTCCCCGTATTTTCTCTCATTGTTTATTACTTTATCTTCCTCCCTCCCTCCCTTCCAACCTCCTCAATTTTTTTGCTCTTTTTGTCTCGATCCGTTTCTCTTGCCCTCTCATTCCTCACTTTGTATTCCTTTTATATTTCTCTCTTACCTGTCACTCTCTCCCCTCCTTGCTCCCTAACTCTTCTTAATTTCACTCTCACTCTTTCTCCCTCACTCGCTTCATCTCTCTTTCTCACGATCTTTCTCACTTTCCCTTCTTGGTTGTCCCTCACTCTCCATCTTTCTGTCATTCTCTCTCTCATTCTCTTATTCTCCTCCCTCACTTTATCTTGCTCTCTCTCTCTTTCTCTATCTTACCTCAATCACCTCCTCTCCCTATTTCTCTCTCTCATACTCCCTTCCTCCTTTGCTCCTCTCTCATTCTCACAATTAGTTTTCTCTCTTTCTCTTTTGTAGCTTACATTTCTCTAACTCTTTCTCTAATGTTTCTCCCTCACTCTCTTCTTCTCTCACACACACAATCTCTCTCTTCGCTCAATCTTTCTCTCCCCCTATCCCTCACATGTAACTCTCTCGCTCTAACTATTATACTTCTCATATCCTCCATCTTCTATCTCTCACTTCTGACCCTCCTGTTATCCCTAACCTCTTCTCCCTCGCTCTCCATACCTCTTTCACTCTCTTAATTCCTCTCTCCATTCCCTTTTTCCTCTTACTTTTCTATCACTATATTCGTCACACTCTTTGTCCTCTTTCACTCACTTGATTCCATCCCACCCTCTTTCATTCTCTCTCCCTCTCCCCCCCTCCATGTTCCACCCTTTATCGCTCTCCATATCCCTCTCCGTCCATTGCTCCCTCTGGCTCTCATCATTCTCCTGTTCACCCTCTCTTTCTACCCCCACTCAGGTACTCTTACTTGATCTTCCCTTAGTCTCTCTTCTCACTCTCTCCCTTTCATCTCTCTTCCTTCCTCTTTCCTGCACTCTCTTTAATCCCTCTCACTACTCCTTTAATCTCTCTTTCTCACTCACTTTTTCCCTATCTCTCTCACTTCCTATTCCAACTCATTTTTCTTTGATTCACTCTCTCTTCTATCTCTCTTTTAATGCTCCCTTTATCCGTCACTACCTTTCTCTCGTCTCCCTCCCACTTTCACTCCATTCACCCCTCGCTTTCTCTCGCTCTCTATCTCCCTCACCCCTACTCCCCCTTTTACTAGCTTACTCTCTCCCTTGCTCACACTCTCTCTTCTCTCACTCTCTCTTCACTCTATTTATCTCTAACACTTTCTCCCTTTTTCCCCTTCTCTCTCTCTTCATTTTCACTCACTTATACTCCCTCACTCGCTCTCTTTCTCGATTCATGTTTGCTCTCTCTTCAGTTGCTCTCTCTCCTCTCTCCTATCAATCTTTCCTCCTCCCTCTCTCCCCTCTCTCTTGCTTCCTTCCCTCCTTCCCTCTCTCTCCCTCTATCACTCTCTCTCATTCTCTCCTTCTCTGTCTCCCTCTCTCCCTCTCTCCCTCTAAGACTCTTCCAACTCATCCCCACTTATTCTCATTCTCCACCCGGTGTCTCCCAAGGGGAGAGTGACAAAAGGCGAAAGAAACAGAGAAAGAATAGAGAGTGAGGTAAGAGAGAGAAAGAGAGACACAAAGAGCAAAATAAGGGAGGGAGAGGATTTAATAAATAATAAGAGAGAGGAGTGGGTGTGAAAGCAAAGAGATAGAGAATGAGAGAAAAGCACGAGAGGGAAAGAGTAAATAAAGTGAGTAAATTGCAAGAAATAGTAAGAAAACACAAGAGAGAGAAAAAGAATAGAGAGTGAGAGACATAGTAAGAAAGGAAGAGACTAAGAAATAGAGAGATAGAGGGCAAGAGTACGGGAGAGAGTGAGAATGGGGGAGATAGAGGGAGAGATAGAGAGAGAGAGCACATGAAAGATGTAAGATGGATAAAGGGGAAGTGAGAGAGGAAATGATATTGAGTAAAATGGAGATAGGGAGCAAGGGGCAGTGGGTGGAGAGGAGAGATTAAGATAGAGAGAGTGGGAGTGTGAGAAGTGGGATGGAGGGAGGGGAAAGAAAGGATGAGGGAGAGTGAGAGAGGTATAAAGAGAAGAGAAAATGAGAGAAGAGGGGTAAAAAGAAAGAAATATAGAGAGTGAGGGAGATTAGGAGTTGTAAAAAGAAAGAGATAGAGAGATAGAGGGAGGTTGTGAGAGAGAAATACAGAGAAGAGAACGTGAGAGAACAGAGAGCAAGAGAGAGCAATGGGAGAGAGCTATGAATAAAATGAGAGGCAAGCAGAGAGATTGATTAAATGCAAGAGGAGAGAGTGGGAAGAGTGATAGGGGAAAGGGAAAAAGAGAGGGAGGGAGGGTGGGATTGAGAAAGAGAGGAAGAGTAAGAGAATAGGTTAAAAGAAGAGAAGGAGAGATAAAGATGGAGAGGGAGAGAGATTGAGATAGAGAGTGTGGGATGGAGGGTAGTTGAGGGAGAGAAATGAAGAGGGAGAGAAAGAGAGAAATAGAGAAAAGTGAAAGTGAGAGAAAAGAGAGTAAGAGAGAGGGAATAAGAGAAAGCTATAGAGAAAAAGCAAGGGAAAAATTGAGAGACACAGGGAAGATAGAGCAAATGATAATGAGTGAGAGGTTGATACATAGAGATATTGAGGGAAATATGGAGAGGGAGGGAGAAAAGACAAAGCAGGAGATTGAATTAATGAAAGAGGGAAAGAGGGAAAGAGGTAGGGAGGAAGAGAGTGAGAGGTGGTTGGAGAGAAAGACTGAGTAAAGTGATAAGAGAGTGATAAAAGAGAGTAAGAGGGAGTATGCGAAAGAGAGCAAGAAGAGAGAAATAGAGAAAAGAACGAGGAAGAGGGAGATGGAAGAGAGCAGGATTGAGAGTGGAAGAGAGAGTGAAGGAAGATATGGAGAGATTGAGAGAGATGGAGAGAGCATACAGAATGAGATTTTGTGGGAGAGAGAGATGAATTGGAAGGGAGTGAGAGGGAGAGAGGGGGACAGTGTGTGAGAGAGGGGAAGAGAGAGCAAGAGAGGGAGAGAGAGGGAGGGAAGGAATGAAGGGAGTGGGGAAGAGTGGGAGAGAAAGATTGAGAGGAGAGAGAGGAGCGAGCATAATAGAAGAGACAGTAAGTGAAAGAGTAAACATGGAGCGAGAAAGAGAGAGGCAATGAGTGAGTATGTGGAAGAGTGAAACTGAAGAGATATGAAGTGGGAACGAGAAACAGAGAGTGTGAGAGAGAAATGGAGAGAAGAGAGGGTGAGGAAAAGAGAGCAGGAGAGAGGGAGAGGGTGAGTGAGTGAGAGAGGGACAAGAGACAGGGAGATAAGGAGAGTATGAGAAAGAGAGGAATGAAATGAGTGAAGAGGGAGGGAGAGCGGAGAGTGGCCGTGATGGTTAAAGTGAGTGTGAAAGAGAGACAGAAGAGAGGGCGAGAGAGAGATTGAAAGTGCTAGAACAGAGAGTGAGAGAGTGAGTAAGAAAGAGAGATAGAATGTGGTATTGAGAGGGTTTGAAAAGAGAGCACGAAAGAGAAAGTAAGAGAGAATGGAAGGGATAGTGAGTGAGAAAAAAGACTGAGGTAAGATCAAGCAAGAGTACGTGAGTGAGGGAGAATAAAAGATTGTTGAGAGAGAGAGGGAGACGAAGAGGGATAATGGGAGGGAGAGGGAGGGATAGATGGAAGAGAGAAAAGAAATAAAGTGTGTGATGGTGTGACAGAATGTAAGAGAAATGAAAGAAGAGAGAGCAACAAAGGAGTGTGTAAAAGAGAGTATAAGATATAAAAAGAGAATAGATGTGAGAAAGAGAGATTAATAGAATTTAAAAGAGAAAGAGATAAAAAGAGAGAGAAAAAACAAAATGTTAACAAAGAGTGAGAAATGGAGCTAATGAGGGTGAGAGGGTAAGATGGAGAGAGATTGAGAGAGAGTGAGTGTGTGTAAGAGTGTGGAGAGAGAAGAGTGCGCTACATGAGGGAGACCTAGGGAGTAGAAGTGAAAGTGGAGCCGAAGAAAGAAAGTGGGGGAATAGAGTGTAAGAGAAAGGGTGCAAGAGATATGATAGGTGGAGCAAGATAAAGAGGGTTTGGGAGGGTGGGAGTGAGAGAGAGGGAGAGAGAAAGGGAGAGAGGGCAAGAGAGAAAGAAAGAGAGATGAGAGAGAGGGCGTAAGAATGAGAGTGAAATTGAAGAGAGTGAGGGAGCCAAGAAGGGAGAGAGAAAGACTAAAAGAGACAAACAGAGAAAGAATAGAGTGAGAGTTAAGCGAGGATACATAGAGCAAAATAAGGAGAGGAGTGGAAGAAAATATCAATAAGAGAGAAGAGGAGGTGAGAAATAGAAGAGATAGAGAATGAGGGAAGATAGAGATATAGAGTGATGGATATAGAGATAAAGGGTAAGTAAGGAGATAAAAGAGAGCAATGAGAGCAAGTGTGTGAGAAAGAGAATCAAAAGAGAAAGTTAGAGACGTAGTAAGAAATGGAGAGAGTGAGAAAGAGAGAAAGAAGGCAGAGTAAATGGAGAAAAATCTCTCTTTTTCTTCTTGATCCCTCCTTTTTCACTCCCTCCTTCCCTCTCTTTCTCCATCTCTCCCTATCCAACTTCTCTCTGTCTCTCTACTTTCACAGACTGATTCACTCCCCCTCCCTCCCTCGTATTTTCACTTTCGCTCTCTCTAATTCCATTTCTGTCTCACTCTCTCTCCTATTTCTCCCACTCACTCTTCAATCCTTATGTTTCAATCCATCTTGTGCTCTCTCTCACTCTCTATTTCATCTCTCTTTATTAATTTCTTACACTCTTTTGTCCCCCTTTATCTCTCTATATTCATCTCACTCTCTTTACTCCCTCTCTATCTCTCTCACTCTCTCTCACTCTCCCTTCCTCACACACTCTCTTATTTTCTCTCACATCTTGCTCTCTCCTCTCTTATTCATCTCATTATTTCTTATTTTCTCTCATATATCCCTACATCCTCCTCCATCCCTCCCCCATTCAATCCTCACTTCCCTCTCTTTCTCGTATTCCACCATCTTTCCCTCTTACTCTCCCTACCTACCTTTCTCAGTTTCTTATGTCCTCTCTTGCCTTCTAGATATTTCTCTTTCTCTGGTTTCTCTCTTGCACCAACTCTTTCTCCTCCCTCTCCTTACTCATTGTTTCTTTCCGTCTTCCTCTCAGTCTCTCTCCCTCACACACAATCTCTCAATTTCTCTCACATCTTGATCTCTCCCCTCATATCCATCTCATTATTTCTTATTTTCTCTCATGCATCTCTCTTTCCTCCTTGATACCTCCCTCTTTCACTCCCTCCTTCACTCTTTTGTCTTGCTCTCCCTATCTAACTCCCATCTCTATCTCCTCTTGCACTAACTTATTCACTCCTCCCTCCCTCTTGTTTTTCCATCGCTCTCTGATTCGCTCTCTTGCTCTCTCTTCTCTTACTCTCACTTTTCTCTAATTATCTGTCTTCTTTCCCTTTCTCTCTCTCTCGTTCTTTCTCTCTTATTCTCTCCATCCGCTACCCTCCCTCTCACCCCTCTCTCCTTCTCCATCCCCCTCTCCTCTCTCCTTCTCACTCATTCTCTTACTCTCTCTTCCTATTTGAATCTTGCTCACAATTTTTTGTGCACTTTTGCTCTCTCGCTTCCTATCTCCCTCTCTTAAAGCTATTTTTCTCTCTCTCACTCTCTCACTCCCTCCCTCTCTTCAATCTCTCACCTTCACTCCCTCTATCTCCGCCTTCCTCACTCTCTCCCTTACTCTTGCCATCTACTACTCTCTTTCTCACTTTATCCCTTTGTTACTCTTTGTCACACATTCTATAATGTTTCTCTCTCGCTCTCTTTTCCTCTCTTTTCTATTTCTTCACTTACCTTCCTATATCCATTACTCTAACTCTCTCTCTATTCCTCTCATTCTCTCTCTTCTCTCTCTTGCCCCCCTCTTCTTTGTCATTGTTTATCACTTTTTCTCCTTCCCTCCTTCTTTATTTTGCTCTCTTTTTCTCTCTGGTTCCTTCTCTCATTCCCTCTCATTTCTCTCTCTCTCCTTTAACTCTTTACGCACTCTTTCAACTATATTTATCACTCTAACTCTCTCTCCCTTCCTCTCATTATCTCACTCTTCTCTCTCTCACCCCCTCTTCTTTGTCATTGTTTACTTCTTTATCCTGATTTATCTCTCTTTCCCTCTCTTTCCACACTCTCCATTATTTCTCTATTTCTCTCTCTCCATTCCTCGCTCCCTTACTCTCTTTAATTTGTCTCTCACACTTACTCCCTCACTCGCCTTCTCTGTCTTATCTCTTTTACTCTCTCTCCCTTTCTCTCTCCTTTTCTCTCTCTCACCTTGCCTCCCTAACTATCTCACTCTTGCTATTTTTCTCCTACTCTCTCTTGACACACTCTCTCTTGACCCACACTCTCTCTTTAGTTTCACTGACACTCCTATTCCCTCTCTTTATCTCTTTCATACTCTCTATCATCGCTTCCACATTCTATCGCTATCTCGATCCCACACTTTATTCACTGTCAACTTCTCTTACTCTTCTCACACTTTCACTTCCTCTATACCAAAATTCTTTCTCTATTTTTCTCACCTTAATCGCTCTCTCTAACATTTTCTCCCACTTTCCTTTCCTGGCTATCTCTCTTTTCTCCATCACCCTCCATTATCTCTCTCATTCTCTTATTCTCCCTCTGTCTTTCTCACTCGCTCTTTCACTATCTTGACTCATTCTCCTTCTCTTCTTATATCTCTCTAACTCTCACTTCCTCCTTCACATCCTTCCTCTCCTCTCCTCTTTTTTTTCTCTCTCGTTCTCTCGCTCTATGTTTAACCATCTCTCTCACGATCTATTCTCATACTTTCTCTCACTCTATTTCTTGTCATCCTCTCTCTTACTCTCCCCCTCTTTCTTTCTCTCTCTATATATCTTCTAACACTTTATTTCACTCTAACCTTAACCTCTCTCTCTCCTTTCTCTCTTCTCTCTCTCGCACACTCTCACTCTCTACCTTGCTCTCCCTCTGTCTCTCACTCTATATTCCACCTTCACTATTGCATTTTTGCTCAGTCAATCTCTATTAATCTCTCTACTATTACTTTCTCTTCTCTCTCATTACTCTACTCTTTTTTCTCCTTCTAACTCCCTTTCTTGCTCCCTCCCATCCTCCCTCTCCCCTCTCTCTTTCATTCCTTCTCTCTTCTCACACTTTGCTCATGTCTCTCATTATTTTTACTTTCTCTAACACTTCTCTCTACCTATCTCCCTTCCACTTTCTTCCCTCTCTCTATCATCATATTCTGACTCTATATCTATTTCACTTTCATCTGCCGGTTTCTTGTTCTGTCTTGCTCCATATCTCTTTCTCTATCTTCCTTCACTCTCTCTTATATCTCCATTTCTCTCTCATTCTCACTTCGCTCTCCCTCCCTCTATGTCTTTCATTGCACTCACTTTTAGTCTCCCACTCTCTTTTCTCTCCCTTTATCCCTCGTTGCTACTCTCTAACTCTCCCTCCCGCTTTCACTCCTTTCATCCCTCTCTTTCTCTTGCTCTTTTCATCTCCCTCTCTCTTGCTCTTTCTCTTGCTCGCTCACTGTTTCCTCTCTCCCGCTCTCTCTTCTCTCACTCTGTCTTCACTCTATTTCTCTCTCACACACTCTCTCTCTTTCTTGGTCCCTCTTCCTATCTCTTCAATTTCACTCTCACTCTTACTCCCTCTCTCTTTTTTGTTCCATATTCATTCTCTCTCACTCTTTTCTACTGCTTTGTCTCCATTGTCTTCTCTCAATCTTTCCCTCCTTCTCTTCTGCACTCTTTCTTCCTTCCTACCCACTCTCTCTCTTCCTCTCTCGCTCTTTGTTTCTCTCTCTCACACGCTCTCACCCTCTATCCCACTCACTCTCTTTCATTTCATCCCCCTCTCTCTCCCACTAAATCTCATTTTATACCCCCTCTCTCCTTCTCTCTCACACTCTATATTTTCATTCACTCTCTCTCTCTCACTCTCCCTTCCTCTCTCAATCCCATTCTTTTCCATCCTTTTGAATCCCTCTGTCTATCTCTCTCTTTCTCAGTCTCCCTCTCTTGCACTTTTCTCTGTTATGCATTATCACTTTTCCTTTCTCGATTACTCTCTATATCTCTCTAACACTCTCTGTATTGCTCTCTCTCATCACCCACCTTTACACAGTCTTTCCCTTGAATCATCTCACTCTCTTCCTTTCTTCCTCTCTCCCTCTTTCTTTAATTCAGTCTCTCTCTCCTTCTCGCACTTGCCCTGCCTCTCTCTCCATATCTCCATATCTGCCCTACCCTCTCTCACTCTCTCTCCCTCACTCACTCTTCAGTCTCAATCCTTCACTGCCTCTCTTGCTCTCTCACTCTCTCTTTTATCTTGTTATGTTTTTTTTCTCTCTTTTGCACCCTTTCTGTCTCTCAATTGCCATTCTTCTTTATCCCTCTCTTCTCTCTCGTTACTCACTATTTCTCTCCCTCTATCTCTCACTCTCTCTCACTCTCCCTCCCTCTCACTCTCTAAATTGCCATCACATCCTGCTCTCTCCCCTCAAATCCATCTCATTATTTCTTTTTTTTTGTACGTTTCTCTTTCCTCCTTGATCCCTCGCTCTTTCAACTCCTCCTTCCCCCTCTTTCTCCCTCTCTTCTTGTCTCACTCCTCTCTTTATCTCCCCTGCACTCACTCCTTCCCTCCCTCTCCCTCCCTCTCATTTTCTTTATCGCTCTCTCTTATTCCCAATCTTGCTCTCTCTTAACTCACTTTCTTTTTTTATTTCTTTCTCACTTCTCTCCCATTCTCGCACTCTCTCTCATCCTTTCTCTCTCATTCTCTCTCTCCTCTACCCTCCCACTCTCTCCCACTCCATCTCACTCTCTTCCTCTCTCCATCTCACTCATTCTCTTACTTTGCCTTCCTATCTCCACATTGCTCACTATCTTTTCCGCTCTCGCTTCCTCTCTCTCCCTCTTAAATCTACCTTTCTCTCTACCTCTCTCACACCCTCTCTCTCTCTCTTTAATCTCTCTCCTTCTCTACCTTTATCTCCCCCTTCCTCACTCTCTCCCTTACTCTTGTCATATACATGTCTCTTTCTCACCATCTCCCTTTCTCACTATGTCTCTCACTTTCTCGTATGTTTTTCTATCTTGCTCTCTCGTTCTTTGTTGCTCTTTTTTCTCTCTCTTTACTCAGTCTATCATGCTATGTCTATCACTCTAACTCTCTCTCCCTTCCTCTAATTCTCTCTCTCACCCACTCTTCTCAGTCACTATTTATTAATTTCTCACTTTTTCTCTCTTTCCCAATATTTCCTCACTCTCCATTCTTTCTTTATTTCTCTCTCGCTTTGGCTCTATCCCTTCCTTTCTCCCTTACTCCCTTCAAATTCTTCCACTCTTACTCCCTCACTCACTTTATCTTTCTCCATCTCTCTCTGCTCACTCTTTTTCCCACTCCAATTCTCTCTTGTCTCTCTTCTTTTGCCCTCCCTTTTCTCAATTTCCTTCTCGTAAGCTCTCTCTGTCAGTGTTCTCTCTTTCTTTCTTTATTACTCACTCTCTCAATCTCTCTCTTTCTCCTCTTCTTCCCTCCCTCACCCTTCCCCTCTCTATTGATGTCTTTCTCTAACTCTCCCTATCTCACTCTTGTCCTCTCTCTCCCAGTATCTTTCTCCCTCTCTCTAACTGTCCCTCACTCCTTTGTTCGCTCTCTCACTTTCTCTCTCTCTGTCCCTCACTTTTTTCACTCTCTTTCTTTTCCCTTCCTTCTTCTCTCTCTTTCTCCCTCACTGCCTTCCTCCCACCTCTCTCTCTTCTCGACTCTTCTCTTATCTATCTAACTCTCTCTCCCTCTTTATTGCTTTCTTGCACCATTTTACCATTCTCTCTTCTTGCTCTCTCTCTCATTCTTTCATATGACACTCACACTTTCTTTACCTCTCTCTCCCTCCCTCCATTCTTCCCTTTATCTTCCCATCTCTCTCACCCTCTCCATATCTCTCCATCTCATTCTCTCTAGTTCTTCTTTCACTCTCTCATTCTCTCGTGCTCTCTTCTCATGTTCTAACTTATCTTGCATTCTCTGTAATGCCTTCAAACGATTTTTTCTCTCTGCTTTCCCCGTCCCTTTATCTCTTTTTATATCTCTCCCGCTCTTAATATAACTCTCTTCTTTATCTCCCTCTCTTTTTGTTTCCTTCTCCTTCACTCCTTCACAACCTCTCTCCTCCTCCTTCACTCCTTCACACTTAACTTGTCCCACTATCCTCCTCATTCTCAATTCTTTCTCTCTCTCACCTAATTTTTCTCTTATTTTTCTCTTTTCAATCTTATTCATTTCACCCTTCCTTTCCATATATCCCCAACTCTTTCTCTCCCTCACTCACTTTCCTCCTTCCCTTTATTTGTCTTCTTATTTATCTCTTCATCCACTCTTTCTTCCCCTATTACCCACACATCTCTCTGCCCTCTCTCTCTTCACTCTCTTGTACACTCTCACTCTCTCCCTTGCACTCCCTCTCTCACTCTCTATTCCACCTTAATTATTGCATTATTGCTCAATCAATTTCTCTTCTATCGCTCTCTCTACTCTCTCATTACACAACTCTTCTCCTCCTTCTATCTTCTCGGTCCCTCCCTCCCTCATTTACTCCCTCTCTCTTTCAATCCTTCTCTCTTCTCACTCTTTGCTCCACATCTCTCTCATTATTTCTACTTTCTCTCACACTTCTCTCTCTACCTCTCTTCCTTCAGCTTCCCTCTCTTTATCTTTAGAGCTCTTACTCTCTATCTATATCTCTTTCTTTTGTTACGTTTCTTTCTCTCTCATGCTCCATATCTCTTGCTCTATATTCCTTTATGCTCTCTTTTATATCTATTTCTCTCTCATTCTCACTACTTTCACCCTCCCTCTCTCTTTAATTTCACTCTTTTATTCACCCTCTCTCTCTCTTACCCACTCTCTATTTTTTCACTTTATCCCACTCTCTATTTTTTCACTTTATCCCACTCTCTTTGTTTCTCTCTCTCATCTCACTCTTTCGCTCCTATCCTCCACACACACTCTCTCCTCCTCTCTTTCTTCCTTCCCTCCCTCCTCCCACCCTCTCTCCCCTCTCTTACTCACTCTATCTTCCACACTTACTCTCCCTCTACCTCCCTCTCTCCTTCTCCATCTCTTTTGTTCTAACTATCCCTCTCCATGTCTTTTGCTC
This sequence comes from Papilionanthe hookeriana x Papilionanthe teres, assembly GCA_022702705.1. Classification (NCBI taxonomy): domain Eukaryota; kingdom Viridiplantae; phylum Streptophyta; class Magnoliopsida; order Asparagales; family Orchidaceae; genus Papilionanthe; species Papilionanthe hookeriana x Papilionanthe teres. Next base: position 64,935,851 of record CM040432.1, on the reverse strand, counting down.
TAACTATCCCTCTCTATCCATACCCTCCCTCACTCTCTATTTTGTTCTCGCAGTCTCAATCTCTCTCTCTCTTCCCCCTCCCTCCCTCTCTAATGCTCTCTCTCCCTTCCCACCCTATTAATATATTTTTTCTCTCTAATCCCTCAATCTCCTTCCCTATGCTATATTATTTCTCTTTCTCACTTTCCTTTCCTCTAGATCGCTTTGAATCTCTCACTCTTGCTCTCTTTATCAGTTTCACTCTCTCCCTCTATCTTTCTCACTCCCTCAAACATGCCCTCTATTAGTCTCTCCCTTATGTATCTCAATATTCTCTCTCCATCTCACACACTCATACATTCTCTCACTCTCTCGAAATCACTATCCATCTCATCACCACTTTTAGCTCGATTCTCGCTCTTTATCTCACTCACTCTTGCCATCTTGTTCTTTCTCTCTCACTCTCTCATCTCCCTCCCTCGCTCCATTTTCTTTCCTCTCTTTATCCCATTGTCTATTATTTTCTCACTCTCTCTATCTCACTCTCTATTCTCTTCTCTTTATTATACTCTAATTTACACTCACCTTCTCTTTGCTCTTACTTTTCTTTCACTCTAATTCCCACTCTCTCTCCTCATTTGCCCTCTTCCTTCATCCCTCCCTCTTACATTCTCTCTCTTCTCACCTTCCCTCCCTCTTCCTCACTGTCCCTTGCTCCCTCTCTCTCTCTCTCCCTCATCATTCTCCTCTTCTCCAACTCCTTTTAGCCCTCATTCACTTAGTCTTACTTGATCTTCCCCCCAGTCTATCTTCTCTCTCTTCCTTTCTCTTTCTTGCTCTCTTTAAACCCTCTCATTACCTCCTTCTATCTCTTTTTCTCACTCGCTTTCTCTCTCTCACTCTCTATTCCACCTCTTTTTATCTCTCTCTTGTTCAATCTTCAGTCTCTCTCTTTTGATGCTCCCTTTATCCCTCACAGCCTATCTTTCGCACTCCCTCCCTCTTTCACACCTTTCATCCCTTTCTTCCTTCTGATCTCCTTATCTCCCTCTCTCTTGCTCCCTCTCTCACTCGCTCACTCTTTCCCTCTCTCCTACTCTCTCTTCCCTCACACTCTCTTCTCTCTGCTTCTCTCTCACTTTCTCATGCTCTCTCTTCCTCTTCCTTTCCCTTCAGTTTCACTCTCACTACTACTCCCTCATTCCCTCTCTCTTTCTTGCTCCATGATTACTATCTCTTATTGTTCTTTCTCCAGTCTCTCCTCTCAATCCTTCTCTCCCTCTTCCACACACACTCTTGCCTCTTCTCATCTCTCCCTTTCCCTCTCCCTCTCTCTCTTCCTTCTCTCTCAAACACACTCTCCCCTCTCTCCCTCTAACTCTATTATAATTCATCCCCCTCTCTCTCCCACTGAATCCCATTCTCTACCCACTCTCTCCCTCTATCGAAACCTTTCTATATCTTCCTTCACTCTCTCTTCCTCTATATCCCACTCTTTTCCATCCATCTGACTCCCTCCATCTATGTCTCTCTATATATTCCTCACTCTCTCCCTCTCTCGCTCTTTTCTCTATTTATGATTTATCACTTTTCTTTCTTTCTCTCTCACAAACACTCTTTGTTGTTCTCTTTCATCAATGTCTTATCACTTTATTCACTCTTTCTCTTCTATCATCTCTAACTCTCTTTCTCCCTCCCTCTCGTTCTTTCATTAATTATGTTTGTCTCTCAATCTCCTTCTTTAATTAATTCTGTCTCTCTCTCAATTTCTCTCTCGCCTTCCCTGAATATGCCCTCCCTCTTTCCGCCTCTCACTCACTATCTTTTTCTCCATCATCCTTGAGTCTCTTTTTGCTCTATATTTTCGCCTTACTCTCTCTCCCTATCTCTCCCTCCCCCTCACTCTTCAATCCTTATCTTCACTCCCTCTCTTGCTCTCTCTCTCTCTCTCTCACTCACTTTGTATTTCATCTCTCTTCATTGTTTAGTTGCTCTCTTTTGTCCTTTCGCTATCTCTCTTTTGTTCTCTTTTATCTCCCACTATTCTCTCTCTTTACTCTTTCTTTCTCACCCTCTCTCTCTCTCTCACTCTCCCTCCTTCACAAATACTCTCTCAATTGCTCTCACATCTTGCTCACCCCTCAAATCCATCTCATCATTTATTATTTTCTCTCATACATCGCTCTTTCCTCCTCAAGCACTCACACTTTCAATCCCTCCTCTCTCTTTCTCCATCTATCCTAGTCACACACCCCTCTCTGCCTCCTCTTACACTCACTCATTCACTCCATCTCCCTCCCTCTCATTTTATTTATAGCTCTCTCATTCCCTGTCTTTCTCTCTCTTCTCTCACTTTCACTTTTCTTTATTTTTCTCACTCTCCCCTCCCTTTCTCTAGCTCTCTCTCATCCTTTCTCTCTCATTCTCTCCCTTATTTATCATCCCTCCCACCCCCTATATCTCAATCTCTCTCACTTTCTCTCTCTTTCCCTCTCCATCTCCCTCTCTTGTTCTCTCCTTCTCTCCTTCTCACTCATTCTCTTACTCTCCCTTCCTATCTCAATCTTGCTCACTATATTTTGTGCTCGTATCCCCACTCACTTTCTATCTCTCCCTTAAAACTTTCTAGCTCTCACTCCCACTTTCACTCCCTCTACCACTTCAATCTCTCCCCTTCAGTCCCTCTATCTTCCCCTTTCTCACTCTCTCCCTTACTCTTGTCTTTTGTCTTTGTCTTTCCCTTCCACACTATGTCTCTCACTTTCTATTATGTTTCTCTCTCTCACTCGGTTTCTCTTGCTCTTTGTTCCATTACTCTAACTCTCTCTCCCTTCTCATTCTCTCACTCTTCTCTCTCTCACCCCCTCTTCTCACTCTCACTCTTACTCCCTCACTCGCCTTTCTCTCTTGCACACAGTTTCCCTTTCTTTCTCATTTTCTCTCTTTCACCTTCCCCTCCCTAACTCTCTTGCGCTCCATCGATCATTCTCTCTCTTGCTTTTCTTCTCATACTCTCTCTTTAGCCACTCTCTATATAGCTTCAATCTCACTCCTACTCCCTATCTTTATGTCTTTCAGAATCTCTATTATCTCTTCCACATTCTATCGCTATCTCGCTCGCAGGCTTTATTCTCTGTCAATTCTTACACTTCTCACTCATTATTTTCCTCTATTCCCCTACACTTTTTCTATATTTCTCCCACTTCCATTCTTGTTGCTCTCTCTCTCTCTCTCTCTCTCTCTCTCTCTCTCTCTTATTCTCCCTCCATCGCTCTCTTGCTCACTCTCTCTTTCTCTATCTTTCTACATTCTCCTTCTCTCCCAATATCTCTCACACTAAGTCCTTCTTCGCTCCCTTCCTCTCTCTTTCTTTCTCCTTTATTTCCCTTCCCACACTTCTCTAACTTTTTCTCTTATGTTTCCATCTCACTCTCTCTTCCTCACATAAACACACACAATCTCTCTTTGCTTAATATTTCTCTCCCTATCCCTCACACGCACTCTCTCTTTCTCGCTCTCCAACTTTTATCTTTCTTAATCCCTCACACTTCTCTCTCATTATTTCTCACCCTTCTTTCTCTCTCCCTCCATTGACTGTCTCCTATATCTCTAACTCTCGTTTCCTTATTCTTATTCTCAATTTCTCCCTCTCTATCAATATATCTTGATTCCTCTCTCACTCTCTCTTTCAATCCCTTGTTCTCTATCTCACTCTTTTCTTCCTCCCTTCCTAGTTCACAGTCTCTCCCCCTTCGCACCAGCCTGATATCTTTTTTCTCACTTGTCGCTCTCACTCTCTCCCTCTATAATTCTTACTTCCTCAGTCGTGCCTTTTCTACGTCTCCCATTTGTAGCTCATTCTTGCTTCCATCGCTTACTCCCTCTCTTTCTCTCTTCTCTTCCTCCCTCCCTCTCCCTCACTATCTCCCTCTCGTCTCTCTCTCTCTTGCTCCCACTCTCTCCCCATTTTCTCGTTTTTCCCCCCTCTTTAACCCTCACTCACTTATCTTACTAGATCTTTCCACAACCTCTCTTCTCACTCTCTCTCCCATTCACTCCCTTAATCCCTCTCTCTCTCCCAAACTTCTTGTCTCTCTCTTTTTTGCTCCCTCTCTCCCTCGCTCAATCTCTCCGTCTTTCACACCCTCTATTATCTCACAATCTCTTCTCTCTATTTGACTTTCACACTCTCCCTTTCTTTCTCCTTTATTCTCTTTGTTTAGTTTCACTCTCACTCTTACTCCCTCTCTCCCTCACTCTTTCTCACTCTATGTTCACTCTCTCTCTCACACTCTACATTATGTTTCTCTCTTCTCTCTCACCTCTTAGTTTTTCTCTCCCTCTTCCCCTATCTCTTGCTTCCTTCCTTCCCTCCCTTCTCTCACAAACACACTATAACTCTCGCCCTCTCACATTCTTCTGGTTCATTCTTGCTCTCTCTCTCTCTCTCTCTCTCTCAAAATCACATTCTTTACCCCCTCTCTTCCTCTCACTCACTTACTCTATATCTCCCCTCACTCTCTTTTCTTACTTGCACTTCCTCTCTCGCTCCCACTCTTCAATCTTTCTCACTCCCCCTCTTTCTCCCTCTCTCCTTATTTTCCCTTGATGACGTACCACTTTTCTCTATCTTTTACTTACTCCATCTCGCTTCTCTCGCACACACTCTCTCTTGTTCTCTTTTATCACTCACTCCTATTTTCTTACTCTTTTTCTCTCCAACTATCACCCATTCTCTTCCTCCCTCCCTCTCTCTCTCACCTTCTGTCACGCTATCTCTCTTCTCCCTCTATCTCTCTATATCCTCCTCTATATCTACTTCTCTCTACCTCTCACTTCTAAACTTTTGCTCGACCTTCTTCGAGTCTTTCTTCTCTCTTTATTTCTGTTTCGCTCTCTCTCCTTTTGACCCTCTTTCTCTCCCTTCAATCTCTATCACTCCCTCCCTCTATCTCTCTATTTCTAGTTCACTCCCTCTCTTGCTCACACTCTAAATCTTTATTCCATCTCTCTTTATACTTTTCTTGCTCTCTCCTGCAGGCCCTCTATCCTCTCTCTTGTTCTTTCATCTATCACCCTCTCTTCTCTCTATTTACTCCCTCTTTCTCATTCTCTCCTCTCACTCCCTCACACACTCTCTCTCAATTGATCTCACATCTTGCTCTCTCCTCTCCAATCCATCTAATTATTTTTATTTTCTCTCAAACATCTCTCTTTCTGCTTGATCCCTCCCTCTTTCAATTCTTCTTCACTCTTTTTCTACCTCACTCCCTATCTCATGACTCTCTCTCCTCTTGAGAGAGGGAGGGATCGAGTGGAAGGAGAGATGTAAGAGAGAAAATAAGAATTAATGAGATAGATTTGAGGGGAGAGAGCAATATGTGAAAGCAATTGAGAGAGTGTGTGTGAAATGAGAGAAAAGATGGAGGAATGAGAGAGGCTTGGAGAGAGGGAAAGAGGAGTGAGAGAAATCAAGAGAAAAAGAATTTGGAGAGAGAGAGAGAGAGGAAGGAGAGAGCAGAGTGAATGAGAGAGAGGAGAAGGGGAGAGCGAGAGAGTGTGTGAGAGAGTGAAAAAGAGAGAGGAAGAGATAGAGCTTGTGTATGAAAGAAAGGGGAGGGAGAGAGGGAGCGAGGGTGTGAAAGAGGGAGGAAGAGAGAGGGAGAATGTAAAAGAATGTGAGAAATAGTGAGATAAAGATGAGGGGTAGGTAGAGAAAAAAGAGCAAGATAGAGATATAAGAGCAAGAAAAGAGGAGATAGAGAAAATATGTTACAAGAAATGGAGTAGGAAAGAAAGAGAGTGGGGAAAACAAGAAAGCGAGCTGAAGAGATTGAAAGAGAGAACATAAGAAAGATATGAGGTTGAGAGAAAGGGATGTAGGAAATGATGGAGTGCAAGAGGGAGAGAGAGAGAGAGATAGAAATAAAATGGAAGGACTTGGAGAGATGGTTGGGGATAGAGTGGAAGGGAGGCAGGGCGGGAGAAATAATGACGGGGAGATAAAGCACAAGTGTGAGAGATAGGGAGAGAAGAGCAACAAAATAAAAACTTAGTGAGAGCAAGAAAGAGAGAGCAAGTGACAGAGAGAGGGAGAAAGAGAGAAGGAGAGCGAGAATGGCAGCGAGAGGAAGAGTCGGTGAGAGAGAGTGAAAGATGGAGAGAAAGAGAGAGTGAGAGAAAAGAGAAGAGAAGAGGACGAATGAGAGGTAAAGAGAGAGACGGGAGAGTGGGCAGGAAAAGTGAGAGTAAGAGAAGTGAGGGTTAGTGAGAGGGACAGAGGAAACAAGAGCAAGAGAATGCCTGAGAAAGATTGAGAGAGAGAGAGATGAGGAAGATGCAGAGGTAGAGGGAGGGAGTGAGAGGGTTTGAAAGAGAGAGGGGAAGAGAGAAAGGGGTAAACACATAGAGGGAAGAAAGGAAGTGAGAGAGGGAAGAAGCGAAGTGAGAGAGGGAGAAAAAGAGTTGGGGTTATACGGAAGGGAAGGGTGAAAGGAATGAGAGTGAAGAGAGAAAAATAAAAGATATATTATGAGTAAGAGAAAGAATTGAGAATGCGAAGGGTAGAGGAACAAGCTAAAAGTGAAAGTGATGTAGAAATGAAGAGAGGGACGGGGAGAGAAAAAGCGAGAGAAGGACTAGGAGAGAAAAAGGGAGAGAAGGACTGTGAGTGAGAGTAACAAAAGATAGAACAAGAACAATAGAGAAATAATAGTGGAAAAAAGAGAGATGGAGGGAGTGAGAGAGATTGAAGAGAGAGGGAGCAAGAGAGGAAGAGAGCTGGAGAGATAAATAGAGAGAGAAGAGAGCGTGAATGAAGATAGAGAAAGAGAGAGTGATAGCAGAAAAGAGGGAGAGAGAATAATAGAATGAGTAAGAGAGAGAGGGACTCTCACTTTCCCTCACCCTTTCCCGGACTCTCTCTCATCCTTCTTCTCTCATTCTATCCCTCCACTACTCTCCCTCCCACTCTCTCAATCTCGATCTCTCTTCCTCTCCATCTTCCTCTCTTCTTCTCTCCTTCTCACTAATTCTTTTACTCCCCCTCCCTATCCCCATATTACTCACTATCTTTTCCGCTCTCTGTTCCTCTCTCGCTTCCTCTCTCTCCCTTTTAAATCTTTCTTGCTCTCTATCCCTCTCTCACTCCCTCTCTCTCTTTAATCTCTCTCCTTCCCTCCTTCTATCTTCCCCTTCCTCACTCTCTCTTACTCTTACCCTCTATCTGTCTCTTTCTCAATCTCTCTCCCTTTCTCTCTGTCTCTCACTTTCTCTTATGTTTCTCTCTATCGCTCTCTCACTATTTTTTCTCTCTTTACTCACTCTTCCTTCCTATAGTATTACTCTATCTCTATCTCCCATCCTCTCATTCTCTCTCTTCTCTCCTCACCCCCTCCTCTCTGTCATTGTTTATCTCTCTTTCCCTCTTTCCTCACTCTCCATTCCTTATTTATTTCTCTCTTTTTCTCTCTCCATTCCTCGCTCCATTGCTCTCTTTAATTTGTCTCTCACTCTTACTCCCTCACTCATTTTCTCTCTCTTCCTCTTTTGTACTCTCACTCCCATTCTCTCTCCTTTTCTCTCTCTCACTTTCCCTCCCTAGCTATCTCTCTCTTGATCCTTTCTCATACTCTCTCTTCACCCACACTCTCTCTTCAGCTTCACTCCACACCCACTCCCTATTCTCTCTACCACTTTCTATCGCTATCTCACTCGCACTCTTTATTGTCTGTTAACTTCTCTTTTACTCCTCTCACTTATCCTCTTCCTCCATCCCCCACTCTCTTTCTCTACTTCTCTCACTTCCCTTCTTCGTCACTCTCTCTCACATGTCCTACATCCCCTTCCTGAATATCTCTCTCCTCTCCTTCTCTCTCTCATTCTAGAGAGGGACCAGGGAATAGATAATGAGGGGGAAGAAAGGAGAGAGGGAAAGTAGAGGGGAAGGAGCTGAGAGAAAGATAGAGGGAAGCAAAGAGTGTGTGAGAGTGAGTGAGGTCTAGAAAGTGGGAGAGAGGGAAAGATGGATGGAGAGAGAAAGGAAGAGATTATGTATCTTTCTCTCTAGATCTCCTTCACCCTCTATCTTCTGACTCCCTCAAGCATTCCTTCTCTAGGTCTCCTTTTTATAGCTCACTCTTCTCTCTCCATCTCACACACTCATACACTCTCTCCCACTCTCATTCTCTCTCCCTCTTTCTCTTTAGATGTCTTTCACTCTCTCACACTCATATGCACCCTCTCTCTTGCTCTCCAACTTTATCTCTCCTAATCCCTCTCACTTCTTTCTCATTATTTCTCAGATTCTCTTACACTTCTCTCGTTCTCTCCCTATCTCCCTCCCTCTCTCTATCTCCTATTTCTCTCACTCTCCTTTCATTACTCTTGTTCTCTCTCTCTCCCTCTCTATTTATATCTCTCTTGATCCCTCCCTCACTCTATCTTTCATTCTCTAGTTCTCTCTCTCTCTTCTCTTCCTCAACCCTTGCTCACACTCTCTCTTCCTTCCCACCCTCTTAGTGTCTTTTTTTCTCTCTTTCCCCTCTCTCTCTTTCCCTTATATCCTCTTCTCTCCCTCACTCTCTTTTCCTATTTCTCTATAGATTTCCTTGACTCTCTCACTACTGTACTCTTTAATGCTCTCACTCTATCCCTCTATCATTGTCAATGCCTCATTCGTGCCCTCTCTAGGTCTCCCTTATGTAGCTCACTCTTCTCCCTCCTTCTCATACACTCATACAGTCTCCTCTCTTCCTCTCACCCTCTTTAGCTCAATTTCTTGCTCTCTATCTCACTCTCTATTACCATTTTGCTATTTCTCTCTCTCACTCTCTCCTCTCCCTCCTTTACTCCAACTTTTTGTCTTCTCTCTATCCCCTTCTCTATTATGCTCTCTCACTTTCTATTCTCTTTTTCTATCATATACTCTCTTTTACACTCTAATTTGTGGCTTACTCTTCTCTCTTTTCTTTTACTTCTCTCTCGAGCTATCTGCACTCTCTCTCCTCTCTCTTTTGCTTCCATCCTTCACTCTCTCATTTTCTCACTTCTCTACCACCCTCCATGTCCTTACCTTTATCCATCTCATTCTTGCTCATCCCTCACTCTATATTCTCCCGTTCTCCCTCACTTCATACCCCTCGTTCACTCATACTTAATCTTCCCTTTGTCTCTCTTCTCGCTCTCTCTTCCTTTCTCTCCTTGTTCTTCTTTTTCTACTTCCTTTTATCTCTCTTTCTCACTCACTCTCTTACTCTTTCTCACTCTCTATTCCACCTCTTTTTATCTCTCTCTCACTCTCTCTACTATTCTCTTTCGATTCTCTCATTATCCCTCACCGAGTCTCTCATGCTCTCCCTCCACATTCACTCCCTTCATCCCCCTCTTTCTTCTGCACTCATTATCTCCCTCTCTTACTCCCTCACTCGCTTGCTCGCTTTTTCCCTATCTCCCACTTGCACTTCCCTAACTCTCTTTTCTCTCTATTTCTCTTTCTAGTACTCTCTCCCATTCTAGCTTCTCTTCTTCTCTGTTTGGTTTCACTCTCACTCTTGCTCTCTCATTCCCTCTCTCTTTCTCGCTCCATGATCACTCTCTCTCACTTACTCTTACTTCTACTGCTCTCTCTCCTCACTCTCCTCTCAATACTTCTCTCTCTTTACTCACTCTTTCTCTCCCTCTGTCTCTCACTCTCACTCTCAATCTCCCTCCATCACACACTTTCTCCCGATTGCTCTCACTTTTGCTTTCTCCCCTCATATCCATCCCATTATTTATTATTTTCTCTCATACATCTCTCATTCCTACTTGATCTCTCTCTCATCTAATCCTTCCTTCCCTCTCTTTCTCTCCCTCTCCCTATCTCACTCCACTCTATCTTCTATTGCACTCACTCATTCACTCACACTCCCTCCCTCTCATTTTCTCTACACTCTCTTCTCTCACTTTCACTTGTCTCTATTTCTCTCACACTCTCCCTCTCCCTTCTCTCTCATTCTCTCTCCAATCCTTTCTCCCTCTTTCTCTTAGTTCGCTACCCTCCCTCCCACTTTGTCCATCTCAATCTCTCTCCCTCTCTCCTTCTCTCATTCTCACTCATTCTCTTACTCTCCCTCCCTATCTCATCGTAATCAAAATCTTTTGCGCTCCGTTCCTCTCTCTCTTCCTATCTCTCTCTTAAATCTTTCTCTCTCTCCATTTTATTCTCTTTTTCAATTTCTCTCCTCTCCCTCTATCTTTGCCTTTCTCACTCTCTTCTTGCCTTCTGTCTCTCTCTTTCTCACTATGTCTCTCACATTCTATTATGTTTCTCTCTCACACTCTATCTTGCTCTCTTTACTCAATCTATATCTTCCAATATCCATCACTCTAACTCCCTCTCTCTCTCTCTTTCTCTTATTCTCTCGCACTTCTCTCTCCAGCAGTTCTTTGTCAATGTTTATTACTATGTCTCCTTCCCTCTCTTTTTACCTCCCTCCATCCTTATTTCACTCTTTTTTCTCTCTCTGGTTATCTTTTTCTTTTCCTCTCTTTCATCACTTTTCATTCTTTCTCTATTTATCTCTCTCTTTGTCTATCTCTTTCCCTTCCTTGGTCCCTCACTCTTATTAACTTCACTCTCATTCTTACTCCCTCACTCGCCTCTCTCTCTCTCTCTCTCTCTCGTACTCTCTTTTTCTCTCTCACACACACTCCATCCATAACTCTGTCTCCCTTGCTCCTATCATTCTCTCTTGTTCCTTTTCTCCTACACTCTCTTCACCCACTCTCTCTCTTCAGCTTCACTCTCACTCCTACTCCCTCTCTTTATCTCTTTCACACTCTTTATACTCTCTTCCACTTTCTATCACTATCTGGCCCTCACTCTTTATTCTCTGTAACTTCTCTCTTACTCTTGTCACTCTTCTCAATCTCCCCACTCTCTTTCTCTATTTCTCTCACTTCCTCCTACCACTTTCTCTCACGCTCTCACCCACTATCCTTCTCTTCCAATATCTCTCACTCCAACTTCCTCCTTCACTTCCTTCCTCTCTCATTCTCACAGTTTGTTCTCTTTTTCTTTCTCCATTATTGCTAAAACTTCTCTCACTCTCTCTTCCTCACACACAAAAAATCTCTCTTTGCTCAATCTCTCTCTCCCTATCCCTACACACACACTCTCTCTCCAACTTTTATGCCTCTCAATCCCTCTCTCTTCTCACTTATTATTTCTCACATGCTTTCACACTTCTCTCTCTCTTTCTTTCTCTCCCTTTCTCCCTCCCTCTCTCTGTCTCCTCTTTCTCTCACTCCCTTTTCATTGCACTTGTCCTCTATCTATATATTCCACTTCATCTCTCCCTCACACTCTTTTCCATTATCTTGCTCTCTATCCATCTCTTCACTTTCCCCCTCCCTCACTAGCACTATCTCTCCCTTCCCACCCTCCTAATATCTTATTTTCTCTCTTGTCCTCTCTCTCTCCCTTTCCCTTTCTCTCTAGATCTCTTTCAATCTCAAACTATTGTATCTTTATCACTCTCACTCTCTCCCTTTATTTTTCAAACTCGCTCATTCGTGCCTATTATAGGTCTCATTTATGTAGCTCACTACTCTCTCTCCATCTCGCACACTTATACACTATATCACTCTCTCTCAATTTTGCACCCTCTTTAGCTCTATGTCTTACTCTCTATTTCACTCTTTGTTACCATTTTGTCTTTTCTCTCTCACTATGTCCTCTCCCTCCCTTACTTCATTTTGTCTCTCTTCTCACTCCATCCCCTTCACTATTATTTTCTCACAATCTCTCTCTTTCTCACTCTCTAGTCACTTTTCTATATTATAGTTTTTTACACTATCCGTTATTGCTATCTCTTCTCTCTCTTCTCTTACTTTTCTCTCACACTATCCTCCAGTCTCTCTCTCTCTTGCTTCTATCTCTCCCTCTCTCATTCTTCCTCTTTTCTCCCTCTCCTATCCTTTTCTTTATCCTTCTCTTTGTCCCAGTCTCTCTTTCTCCCTCTCTCTCAACACTCTGTCATGGTCCTTCAGTTTTTATCCCCCACTCACTTACCCTTACTCAATCTTCCCTTGGTCTTTCTTCTCACTTTCTCTGCCTTTCACTCTCTTTTACTTTCCCTTTCCTGCTCTCTCCTTAAACCCTCTCGCTCTCTCTTTATATCTCTCTTTCACACTAACTCTCTCCCTCTCCCTCACACTTTATTCCACCTCTTTATATCTCTCTCACTCTCTCTTCTGTCTCTCACTTGTGATGATGCCTTTATCCCTCACTGCCACTCTCTCGCTCTCCCTCCGACTTTCACTCCCTGCATCCCTCACTTCTCCCTGCTCTCTTTATCTTCCCCTCTCTTGCTTGCTCTCTCACTCATTCACGCATTCCCTCTCTCCCTCTCTCTCTTCCCTCACTCACTCTTCTCTCTATTTCAATCTCACACTCTCCCTTTCTCACCCTTTCTTCCTCTCTCTACAGTTTCGTTCTCACTGTCACTCCCTCATTTTGTTTATCTTTCTCACTCCATGTTCACTCTCTCACACTTACTCTCTTTCTACTGCTCTCTCCACTCTCTCCTCTCAATCTTTCTCTTTGTCTCTCTCCCACACTATTGCTTGCTTTCCTCCCTCCCTCCCTCTCCCACTCTTGCTCTTCATTCTCTTGCTCAAACACTCCACCCCTCTCCCTCTCACTCCCTTCCACTTCATCCACCCTCTCTCTCCCACTAAATCTCATTCTATACCCTCTCTCTCCCTCTCTCACCCTCTCTTTATTCACTCTATCTTCCTCTCTCTTACGCCCATTCTATTCCTCTCCCACTCCCGCTTTCTTCCATCCTCTGACTCCCTCTACCTATCTCTCTCTCATACACTCCCTCTCTCGCTCTCTCCCACTCTCGCTCTTTTCTTTGTTAAAGCTTTATCACTTTTTATTTCTCTATCGCTCTTTCTCGCTCTCTCTCTCACACTCTTTAATGCTTCTCATTCATCACACACTTATCACTATACTCACTCTTTCTCCCCAACCATCTCTTACACTCCTCTCTCCCTCTCTCCCTCTTTCATTAATTCAATATATCTCTCTCTATCTTCCTCTTCCCCCTCCCTCTCTCTCTCTCCATATCTCACTTTATTTGTCCTTCTCTCTAAATCTCACTCACTATCTTTTGCTTTATTTTCCCTGAGACTATCTTCTTTCTGTATTTCTTACTTACCCTCTCTCCCTCTTTCTCTTCCGCTCACTCTTCCACACTATCTCACTCCCTCTCTTGCTCTCTCTCTTACTATCTAATTCATCTCTTTTTATTGTTTGTGTTGCTCTCAATTTGCCCCTTTCTGTCTCTCTCTCTTTCCCTTTCTTCTATCTCCCTCTCTTCATTCTCTTTCCTCTTTCTTTCTCTCCCTCTATGTTTCATTCTCTCTCCGTCCCACATATGCTCTCTCTTAATTGTTCTCACATCTTGCTCTCTCCCCTAATATTCATCTCATTATTTCTTATTCTCTCTCAAAAATCTCTCTTTCCTCATCGTTCCCTCTCTCTTTCAATACCTACTTCCCTCTTGTGTTCTTTTGTCCATATCTCACACCTCTTTCTATCTCCACTTCGACTCAATCCTTCACTCCCTCTCCCTCCCTCTCATTTTCTCTATCGCTCTCTCTCGTTCACTCTCTTTTGCTCTCTCTTCTCTCAGTTTCACTTTTCTCTATTTCTCTCCCACTCTCCCTCTCCCTTTATCTTGCTCTCTCATTCTTTCTATCTAGTTCTCTCCTCCGCTACTCTCCCTCCCTCTCTATCTATCTCAATCTCTCTCCCTCTCACCTTCCTTTCATCTCCATCTCCGTCTCTTCTTCACTCCTTCTCACTCATTCTCTTACTCTCCCTCCTTATCCCATTCTTGCTCACAATCGTTTGCACTTTTTTTATCTCGCTTCCTATCTCCCTCTCTTAAGTCTTTTCTACTTTCTCTCCCTCTCTCTCTTTAATCTCTCTCCGTCCCTCTCCCTTTCTCACTATCTTACTTACTCTTGCCCACTATCTCTCAATTTCTCCTTCTCTCGCTTTCACTCTATGTCTCTCACTTTCTATTATGTTTCTGCCTGTCGCTCTCTCTTGTTCTCTTTTCTCTCTCTTCACTCATTCTTTAACTTCCTATATCCATCACTTAACCTCTTTCCCTTCCTCTCATTCTCTCCCCCTTCTTCTCTATCATTGTTTATTACTTCCTCTCTTTCACTACCTCTTTCCCTCCCCCCTCTTTGCCTCCCTCCCTGCTTATTTCACTCTCTTTTTCTCTCTATAGCTCCCTCTCTCTTTCCTACTATTTCCTCACTCTCCCTTTATTCTTTATTTCTCTATCTCTCTGATTCTCTCCCCCATCCTCGCTCCCTCACTTTTCTCAAATTCTCTCCCACTTGAGAGCAATTGAAAGTGAGTGTGTAGGGGAGGGGGAGTGAGAGATTAAGGAAGAGAAAGAGTGAGTAAAGAGAGAAGAGATGGAGATAGAATTATGAGAAAGAGAAGGATAGAGAAGGGGCAAATGAGAGCAAAGAAACAACAAAAAGAGATGACAAAGAGAGTGAAAGAGAGAGCAAGAGAGGGAGTGAAGAAAGGGACTGAAGAGTGAGCAGGAGGGAGAGATGGAGAGAGGGTAAGGAAGAAATAGAGAGAAAAGAGAGACTCATGGAAGACAGATCAAAATATAATGAGTGAGAGGTAGAGAGAGGATGATATAAAGGGTGATATGGAGGGAGATGGAGGGAGAGAGGGACTTATAAGAAAAAGAGTAAGAGAGTGAATGAGGGAGTGCGAAAGAAAGATATATAAACAAAGCGGGAGAGAGTGAGAATAAGGTAAAGAGAGTGAAATATATGGAGACATGGAGAGGGTGAGGGAGGGAGTGAAAGGGAGGGGGGAGAAAGGAAGATATGTTTGATAGAAGGTGAGAAATAATGAAAGCAAAGAGTAGAGAGAAAGAAGATAGATAGAGCTAAGAGTAGGATTGAAAGAGAGAGAGAAGTAATGAGAGAGGAAGACAGTGTGTGAGTGATAGAGTGAAAGAAAGAGAGAGAATAGAAGTCAGCATAAGAGAGAGAGATATAATAGAGAGTGTGAGAGAGTGCATGGGTTGTAAAGAGAAAGCAATAGAGATATAGAGAGACATACTCCCTCACTTTATCTCTTTCACACTCTTGATTTTGTCTTCTGCTTTCTCTTCCCCACTCCCTTTCTCTCTTTCATTCTCTCTTGCTCTTCCTCTCTCTTCTTGTGTCTTTCACACTCTCCCACTCCTCTTAACTTCCACGAACTCACTTTCTCTCTCTAGCTTCCCCCTCTCAACGTTTTCCCTTGCTACTATCTCTCTCTCTCTCTCACTCTCACAAACACATTCTAACTCCCCTCTCTTTCTTTCTCCCTCTCCCACACCTCTCCCACATTTATCCAGCCCCTTTGCCTACCATCCTCTCTCTCTTTCCATGCTTTCACCCTCGCTCTCTATGGCTTCCTCCCTACTATTCTTTCCCTACTGTTCTTTCACCCTCATACCTTCTCTCACTTTTCTCTCTCTCAATTTCTTTAGTTATCTTCTTTCCTCTATTTTTGTATCTTTCCTTGCTCTACATTTTCTTCTTTCTTTTATTCCTCCCTCTCTCCTATTTCTCTTTCTCCTTTCTCTCTCTCACTCCCTTTCCCACACTATCTCCTTCTCACTCTCCCTCCCTCTTGCTCTTCCTCTCTAGACCTTTCTCATAATCTGCATGTATATATATTCTCTCCCTCTCTCTCCAAACATCTTTGTCATGCTATTTATTTTTCATGCACTCTCTCACTTGTTATATTCCTCTCTTATTTTGTTGTCTCATATATTACTTTTTTTATGATGGCCTCTTGTCTCTAATTTTTTTACTCACTATCACCCACAAACATTCTCTCTTGCTTTCTTTCACTCCCTCTCACTTTCTCACTCTTTCCTCAATATTTCTTCCCTCAATATTTCATCCCTCTTCTGTTCTCTCTCCTTATCTTTCTATTAAATTTCACTCTCACTTTCTCTATTCGTACCCTCTTTTATTTCTCTCTTGCAATCTCTCTCCCCCACTCTACCTCTCTATCACCATCTCCCTCTTTCTATCACTCTCTTCTCTCCCAATTTCTCTCTCACTCACTCTCTCTTTCTGTCACTCCTTCCCTTATTTCAACTTAGCTCACTCCCTTCTTTTCTCTTTCTAACTCTTTGTTATATCTCTTTCACTTACTCTTTGTACTGTTGCTCCATTTTCTCTAACTATTTCTCTTTGTCCATCCTCCCACTCTCTCCTCTCTCTCCCCTCCCTCCCTCCCATTCTCACTTACACCTTCTTCTATCTCTCTCTCTCTCACACTTCTCTCCCTCTCTCCCCCTTCCATCTCCCTCTCTCCCTTTATAACTCTTCTCTCTCACTTTTTATCTTCCATTCTTTTGCTCTCCCTCTCCCATTCTCGCTCACTCCTCCTGCTCTAGCTTCTTTTACTCTTTATTTCTCTCTCACACTATCTCTCCCTCTCATGCCACGTCTCCCTCTTCAATCTTTCTCACAACCTCCCTTTATCTCTCTATTTATTTCTCTTTACCACTCATGCGCTCTCTTACACTCTCTATTAAATCTTTCTTTCTCAGTCTTTTGCTCTCTCTTATGTTGCCCTTTATTCTCTCTTTCTCTCACTTTATCCCTCGCTCTCTAGCTCTCCCTATCCCATTCTCTCCCTAACTCTCTCTCTCTCTCTCTCTCCCTCCATCCCCCACTTCCATTCTACTGCTTCGATTCCTCCCAATGTCTGTATTGAGACAGAATAGAGAGATTGTGTGTCAGAAAGTGGGAAGATGAGAGAAAGAGAGAAATAGAGATGAGAGAAAGAAATAAAAGAGAGATTTTTAGAACAGTGAGCAATAATAGAGAAAGGAAAGCAAATAAATAATGAGAAAGAGAGAGGAAGGGAGCAAAGGAGGAATAAAGAGTGAGAAAGGTAAAGAGAGAGAAGGAGAGTGAGGGAGGATATAGAAAGAGAGTGAGCAAGAGGGAGAATAATAAAGAGAGAGAATGAGAGAGAGTGATGAAGAGTGAGAAGGGAAAGAGGGATAAATGGGAGGGTAAGTGGAGACAGCTTAAGAGAGAGGGGGAAGGGACAGAAGTGAGATAAATAGAGAAAGAGAGAGTGGGGGTAGAAGAAGAGAAAGAGTGAGAAGAGTAAGAGAGAAGTGAGAGAGAATAGAGAGTGAGAGCAAGATGATGATAGAAATAGAAAGAGAGAATAGAGATTGTGAAAAGGTAAAGACATGGAGCAAGATTGAGAGAGAAGCAGAATAAAGAGAGTGGGGGCTGAGAGAGTAACAGAAAGGGAGAAAAAGTGAATGATGGATGGAGCAAGAGAGAGAGGGAGAGAAAAGGGTGAGAGAGAGCGTAGAGAAAGAGAGAGAGAAAAGATTTAGAGTAAGCTGAGAGTGAAATTAAAGAGAGTGAGGGAGCCAAGAAGGGAGAGAGACAAAAGAGAAAGAAATAGATAAAGAATAGAGAGCGAGGTAAGAGAGGGAAAGAGATAGAAATAGAGAGCAAAATAAGGGAGGGTGGGGAAGTAGAGATAGATTGAGTGATGGATATAAGGAGACAGAGAGTGAAAAGAGAGGAAGAGAGAGAAACATGATGGAGAGTGATAGACATAGTGAGAAAGGAAGAAAGGGAGAAAATGAGAGATAGAGGGAAAGAGTAAAGAGAGTGAGAAGATAGCAAGAGATAGCAAGAGAGAGAGAGAGAAAACAAGAATAGAAAATGAGAAATAGTAAAAAACGGAGAAAGTAGAAAGAGGGAGAGAGTGAGAGATTGAAGAGAGTGAATGAGAGAGAGAGAGAATGAAAGATTTAAGAGGGACGGAGGGGAAGCAAGGGAGGAAACGATATTGAGCAAAATGGATATAGGGAGCCAAAGTGCAGTGGGTGGAGAGGGGGAGAGAAGGAGAGAGATTGAGATAGAGAGTGTGGGAGGGTGAGAAGTGGGATGGAGAGAGGGAGAGAGATTGAGATAAAAAGAGTGGGACGGTGAGAAGTGGGATGGAGTGAGGGGAGAGAAAGGATGAGGGAGATTTAGAGAGATATCGAGAGAATAGAGGGGTAGAAGGAAAGAAATAAAGAGAGCGAGGTAGAGCATTAGTGGTAAAATGAAATAGACAGAGGGAGGCTGTGAGGGAGAAAAAGAGAGCAGAGGAAGTGAGAGAAGAAAGCAAGAGAGAGAAATGAGATAGCGCAATGGAGAAAATGAGGGAAGGAGGGAGATTGATTAAGTGCAAGAGGATAGAGACAAGAGAGATAGGGGTAAAGGAAGAAAGAGAGGGAAGGAGTGAGGGATTGAGATAGGGAGGGAGAGTAAGAGAATGAGTTAAATGTAGAGGAGAGAAGGAGATGGAGAGAGAGTGAGAGAGGGAGATGGAGAGAGATTAAGATAGAGAGCGTGGGAGGGATGGTAGCAGGAGAGAGAGGGTGAGAGCAAGGAAAAGGAAAGGAGAGAGAGAAATATAGAAAAGTGAATTAAGAGAAAAGAGAGTAAGAGAGGGAATGAGAGAGAGAGCGATAGAGAATAGAGTGGGAGAAAGAGGGAGTGAACAAGTGAGTGTAAGTGGAGAGAGAGGAAGAAAGAGAGGAAGGAATTGATTGAAAGAGGGAGGTATCGAGGAGGAAGGAGAGATGTATGAGGAAAAATAATAAATAATGAGATGGATAAGAGGAGAAAGAGCAAGATGTTATAGCAATTGAGAGATAGTGTGTGAGGGAGGGAATGTGAGAGTGCGTGAAAGATAGAGGGAGAGAAAGAGTGAGTAACGAGAGGGAAGAGAAGTGATAGAAGAAAGTGCACGGGAGAAAGAAGTGAGGGGGCAAAAGTGAGCGTACAAAAAACAGAGAGTGTTGAAATAGAGAGTGAGTGAGAGAGAGAGGAAGAGAGGGAGTTAAGATAAGGATTGATGAGTGAGCGAAGGAAGACAGGGAGAGATGGTAAGGCCAAAATCAAGAGAGAAGAGAAACTCAGGGAAGATAGAGAAAAAGATAGTGAGTAAGAGGTAAATAGAGGAGATATTAAGGGAAATATGGAGATAGAGGGGGGAGAATAGACATAGCAAGAGATTGAATTAATGAAAGACAAAGAGAGGGAGGGAGGAAGAGAGTGAGAGATTTTTAGAGAGAAAGAATGAGTAAAGTGATAAGAGATTGATAAAAGAGAGCAAGAGACAGCGTGTTAAAGAGATCAAGAAGAAGCAATAGAGAAAGTAAAAGTAATAAAGTATAAATAGAGAAAAGAGTGAGTGAGGAAGAGAGTGATGGATAGAGGGAGTGAGCGGGATGGAAGAGAGTGGGAGTGAGAGAGGAAGAGAGAGTGAAGGAAGATATGGAGAGTGTAAGAGAGATAGAGAGAGGGGGTACAAAATGAGAGTTAGTGGGAGAGAGAGGGGATGAATTGGAAGAGATTGAGAGGGAGAGAGGGGAGAGTGTGTGTGAGAGAGAACGAGACGAGCAAGAGAGGGAGAGAGAGGGAGGGAAGGAATGAAAGGAGTAGGGGAGAGTGGGAGAGAAAGATTGAGAGGAGAGAGAGGAGTGACCACGGAAGAAGAGAGAGTAAGCGATGAGGAATGAACATGGAGCAAGAAAGAGAGAGGGAATGAGGGAGTACGTGTGAGAGTGAAACTGAAGAGAAAGGAAGATGGAACGAGAATGGGACTGTGTGAGAGAAATGGAGAGAAGAGAGGGTGAGGGATGAGAGTACAGGAGACTTGGAGAGGGTGAGCGAGCGGGAGAGAGAGCAAGAGACAGGAAGATAAGGAGAGCAGGAGAAAGAGAGGGATGAAGGGAGTGAAAGAGGGAGGCAGAGCGAGAGAGTGGCGGTGAGGGTTAAAGTGAGTGTAAAAGAGTGAGATAGAAAAGAGGGCGAGAGAGAAATGAAAAGAGGTGGAACAGAGAGAGAGTGAAATGAGAGTATGAGTAAGAAAGAGAGATAGAAGGAGGTATTAAGAGGGCTTAAAGAGAGAGCAGAAAAGAGAAAAGAAGAGAGAGAGGAAGGGACAGTGACTGAGAAGAGAGACTAAGAGAAGATTAAGAAAGTGTAAGTGAGTGAGGGGTAAAAGGTGAGGGAGAATAGGAGATTGTTAAGAGAGAGAGCGAGACGGAGTAGGATAATGGGAGGGTGAGTGAGAGAAGAACGGAAGAGGTAAAATGAGAGAGGGAGGGATAGAAGTAAGAGAGAGAGAAGACAGGAAATGGGGGATGGAGTGACAAAGTGTAAGAGAAATGAAAGAAAAGAGCAACAAAGGAGTGTGTAGAACAGAGTCTAAGTTATAAAAAGAGAATCGAAAGAGAGAGTAGAAGAATATTATATAGAAGGGATAAAAAGAGTGAGAAAGAAAAAATGAAATGAAAACAAAGAGTGAGATAAGAAATGGAGCTAACGAGGGTAAGAGGGAGAGAGATTGAGAAAGAATGAGAGAGTGCATGAGTGTATGAGATAGAGAGAAAAGAGTGCACTACATGAGGGAGATCTAGAGGGCAAGATTGAGGGAGTGAGAAAGAGAGAGAAAGAGAGATAAAAAGAGTTGGAATAGGGAGTGAGAGGGAGTAAGTGAGTGAGAAAGAGAGAAATAGTAATGAGAGGGTTTAAAGACAGAGCAGGCAAGAGAGAGGAAATAGAGAGCTAGAGAGAGATAAGATAGGGATTGAAGAGTGAGAAAGAAGGAGAGGAGAGAGGGTGAGATAGAAAAATAGAGGGGAGAGACAGAGGGAAGATAGAGTTTAGTGTGAGGTAGAGAGAGAGGGAGATGTCGAGGGAATATGGAGTTAGTGGGAGGGTGACAGGGCAATAGAGTGACGGACTGAAATAATGAAAGAGGTAGAGATGTAAGGTGAAAGAGAGTATGAGATTGTTAAAGAGAATAGTGAGTAAAGTGATAAGAGAGAGTTTTAAAGGAGAACAAGAGTGTGTATGCGTGAGAGAAAATGAGAGAGAAATAGAGGAAGCAGAAGTGGTAATGCATAAATAGAGGAAAGTGTGAGAGAGGAGAGTGAGAAAGAGAGTAATAGAGGAAGGGAGTGATAGAAATTGAAGAGAGCGGGAGTGAGAGAGAAAGAAAGGGTGAGAGAGAAGAGAGAGTGATGAAAGATATAGAGATAAGTGAGAGGGAAGGAGAGATGGGGTGGAGAATGAGATTTAGTGGGAGAGCGGGGGGATGATTTGGAAGAGAGTGAGAGGGATAGAGGGAGAGAGAGAGAGAGTGAGAGAAGTAGAGAAGGAGAGAGAGTGAGAGAGGAACAGTGAGGGAGGGAGGGAAGGAAGCAAGAGAGAGGGGAGAGAGGGAGGAAAGATTGAGAGGATAGAGGAGTGCGAGCAATCCAAGAGAGTGTGAACATGAAGCAAGAATGAGAGAGAGTGAGGGAGTGGAAGTGAGAATGAAATTGAAGAGAGAGGAAGAGGGGCAAAAAAGGAGAAAGTGTGAGAGAGAAATAGAGTGAAGAGAGTGTAAGGCATGAGAGAGGGAGAGAGTGAGTCAGAGGGGGAGCAGGAGCAAGGGAAATAAGAAGAGCGATAGAAAGAAAGGGGTGAAAGGAGTGAAAGAGGGATGGTGACGAGAGAAAGGCTGTGAGGGATAAAGGGAGCATTAAAAGAGAGACTGAAAAGAGAGCAAATCAAAGATAAAATAAGATGGAATAGAGTGAGAGAGATAGGGAAAGAGTGAGTAAGAAAGAGAGATTGAAGGAGTAGTGAGAGAGGGGGAGCAGAAGCGAGGGAGATAAGAAGAGAGAGAGAAAGCTAGGGATGAAGGGAGTGAAAGAGGGATGGATACGAGAGAAAGGCAGTGAGGGATAAAGGGAGCATTAAAAGAGAGACTAAAGATAGAGCGAATCAAAGATAAAATGAGATGGAATAGAGATTGAAAGAGATAGGCAAAGAGTGAGTGAGAAAGAGAGATTGAAGGAGTGGTGAAAGGGATTAAAGAGAGTGCAGGAAAAAGGAAGGAAGAGAGAGTGAAAGGCAGAGAGTTAAAAGAGAGACTAAGGAAGATCAAGTAAGAGTGCGTGAGTGGGGTGTAAAGAGAGGGATAATAGGAGAATGATGAGAGCGAGAGGGACCAATGGAGGGAGAGGGAGAGAGAATGAGAGAGGGTGGGATGGAATCAAGTGAGCGAGAGAGGAGAGAGAGTGTGGAAGATAGAGTGAGAAAAAGTAAGAGAAAATGGGAAGAGAGAATAACAAAGGAGAGTATAAAAAAGAGAGAAGGATTAAGAGAGCGAAAGAGATATGGAGAGCGAGAGAGATGAAGTGAGGGACAACGAGAGGGTGAAAAGTGAGAGGTAGAAGATAAATTGAGAGGGAGAGATAATGAGGGGTGGAATATGGAAAGATAGAGAGATGGAGGTCGTAAGGGAGAAAGAGAGACGGGTGGAAGTGAGAGCATTTAAAGAGAGAGAAGGAAAGAGAAAGTGAGAGAGTGAGAAGATAGGCTATGGGAAGATCAAGTAAGAGTAAGTGAGTGAGATGTAAAGTGAGCACAAGAAGGGGATATTAGTGAGTGAGAGAGGACGTAGGAGAGAGGGAGGCAAAGAGGGAGATAAGGAGGAATAGAGCGGGAATGACAGAGGGAGAGAGAGAAAGAGAGGTTGGGTTTGAAAGCAAAAGAAAGGAGAGACGGAGTGGAGGTAGAATGAGAGAAGTGTAAGAGGAAAGAGAACAACAAAGGAGAGTGTAAAAGGAGTTAAGATAAAAAAGAGAATAAATAGTGAGAAAGAAAAAGAGAGGGAGAGAGAATAATAGAGAAGAGGATAAAGAGTGAATTGAGAAAGATGGAGCGAGGGAAAGAGAGGAGAGATTGAGCGAGAAAGAACAAGATAGTAAGAGAGAGTGAGATAGAGAGCAATAAATGGAGCTAAAGAGGGTGAGAGCGAGAGAGATTGAGAGAGTGAGAGAGCATGAGTGTATGAGATGGAGAGATGAGTGAGCTACATATGAGAGACCTAGAGAGGGCAATAATTAGGGAGTGAGAATGATGGATGCAGAGTGTGAGAGCGATAAAGAGAACAAGAGTGTGAGAGAGTGAATAAGATCTAGAGAGAAAGAGGAAAAGAGAGTGAGGGAGAGAAGAGGATATAAGAAAGGGAATGAGAGAGATGGAAAAAAGTGAGGAAAAGATATTAAAAGGGTAATAATGGAGAGAAAATGGGAGTGAGGGAGGCAGGGAGAGAAGAGAGATAGAGAGCAACATAATGAAGGGGAAAGTGAGGAAGGGAGCAAGACAGGTATATTGATAGAGAGGAAAAGAATGAGAACAAGAGGCATGAAAAGAGGGTGAGAGATAGAGGAGGCAGAGAGAGGGTGAGAGAAAGAGAGAGAGAAGTGCGAGAGAATGTAGAATTAATGAGATAGAAGATAGAGGACATGAGAAGGATAATAGTTGGAGCGAGAGAAAGAGATTGAGAGATTACATGTGAGGGATAAGGAGACAGAAAGATTGAGCAACGAGAAAGATTGAGCAACGAGAGGGATAAGGAAGAGAGTGAGAGAGAAACATTAGACAAAGAGTTAGAGAAGTGTAAGCAACAAAAGAGAAAAAGAGAGGAAGGGAGCAAGGAGGAAGGGAGTATGAGAGAGATATAGGGAGAGAAGGAGAGTGAGGTAAGATGGAGAAAGAGTGTGATCAGGAGAAAGTGAGGGAGGGATAATAAGAGAATGGGAGAGAGAATGGTAGAAAGATGGAGAGAGAATGTGACAACCAAGAAGAGAAAGTGGGAGAGAGAGTGAGAAAGAAAGATGAAGAGAGTGAGGGAGTAAGAATGAGAGTAAAATTAAAGAGAGTGATGGATGCGAGGAGGGGAGAGAGTGACAAAGCGGGATATAAATAGAGAAAGAATATAGAGTGAGAAAAGAGAGGGCAAGAGAAAGGGAGCTAGAGAGACAAAGAGAGCAAAAATAGAAGGAGGAAGGGAGGGAGAGAGGGAGAGAAAGTAATAAACAATGAGAGAGAAGATGCGGAAAAGAGAGAGAAGAGAGAAGAGAGAGAATGAGAGGAAGGAAGAGTTATAGTGATGTATATAGAAGATAAAGAGTGAATGAAAAGAGAGAACAAAGAGTAAGAGAGATCAAGAGAGCTATAGAAAGAAGCATAACAAAGAGTGAGACATAGTGAGAAAGGGAGAGAGCGAGAAAGAGAGAGATAGACAACAAGAAAGAGAAAGGGGAGATAGATGGAGATAGTTAGAGAGACTCAACAGAGAGAGTGAGTGAGGGAGAGGAGAGAAAGAAAGATTAAAGTGAGATAAAGGGAGCTAGAGAGGAAGAGAGAGCAAAAGATAGCAAGATTTAGATAGGAAGGGAGATTAAGAGAACTAGTGAGAAGGAAAGGAGAGAAGGAGATGGAGAGGGAGAGAGCTTTACATAGAGAGTGGGAGGGAGGGTAAGAGTGAGAGAGGATGAGAATAAGTGAGAAAGGATGAGAGAGAGCGAGAGAATGGGAGAGTAAGAGTGAGAGAGAAGTAGAGAAAAGAAAAAAGTGAGGAGAGAGCAAGCAAGAGAGAGTGAGAGAGAGCGATAAAGAAAATGAGAGGGAGGGCTAGGGAGAGAGGAAAAAAGAGAGGGAGGTGGAGATTTAAAGAGGGAGGGATTAAGGAGGAAAGAGAGATCCATGAGATAAAATAAGAAACAATGAGATGGATATGACGGGAGAGAGCAATATGTGAGAGAAACAAAGAGTGAGTGTGTGAGGGAGGGAGAGTGAAAGTGAGTGAGATAGAGGTAGAGATGGAGATGAGATTGTGATAGAAGAAAGAGCAAGTGTGAAAGGCAGAGAGGGAGTGAAGAAGAGCAAGAAAATAAGAAAGAGAGATGAGAGAGAGAGAGAGAGCAAAAGAAAGAGTAAAATCAGGGATTGAAGTGTGAGCTAGAGGGAGAGGAGAGAGGGTGAGATAAAAATATAGAAAGAAGAGAGATTTAAGGGAGGGTGAGAGAGCGAAATATAGAGGGGATATGGAGATAGCAAGAGGGAGAGAGGGCGATAGGGAGAGAGAGAGACTGAATTAATGAGAGGGAGAGATTGAGGGAGGAAGAGAGTAAGGATGGTTGGATAGAAAGAGTGAGTAAAGTGATAAGAGAGAGTGATAAAAGAGAGCAAGAGTACGTGTGTGTGAGAGAGAAGAGAAAAAATTGATAAAGCATAAATAGAGAAAAGAGCAAGGAGGGAGAGGGAGAGAGAGAAAGACAGAGGGAGGGAGTGAATGAGATTAAAGAGAGTGGGAGTGAGAGAGGAAGTGAGGGTGAGAGATAAGGGAGAGTGATGGAAGATATAGAGAGAAAGTTAGAGTGAGGGAGAGAGTGGGTAAAGAATTAGATTTAGTCAGAGAGATAGGAAGGAGAGTTGAATTGGAAGTGAGCGTGAGGGAGAGAGTGTGTGTGAGAGAGAAAGAGAGAGTGAGAGAGGCAGAGAGAGGGAGGGAAGGAAGCAAGAGAGGGGGAGAGAAAGATTAAGTGTAGAGCGAGCAATTGAAAAGAAAGTAAGAGAGAGTGAACATGGAGTGAGAAAGAGAGGGAGTGAGGGAGCAAGAGTGAGAGTGAAACCGAAGAGAGAGAAAGAGAGCAAGAAAGGGATAGAGTGTGAGAAAGAAATAGAGTGTAGAGAGAGTGACTGAAGAGAACATGAGAGAGGAAGAGAGAGAGTTAGTAGAGAAAAGTGTAAGTGAGAGAAGAGAGAACAAGAGAGAGAGATTTAGAGAGAGAGAGAAAAAGAGGGGGGAAGGGAATGAATGAGTAAGTGGAAAAGGAGAGGAGAGAGGAGTTAGATAGGGAGGGAGACATAAAAATAGGGAAGGAGGGATTGAAAGAGGGAGGGATCGAGGAGGTAAGAGAGATGTATGAGCAAAAATGATAAATAATGAGATACATATAAGGGGAGAGAGCAAGATGTGAAGGCAATTGAGAGAGTGTGTGTGAGGGAGGGGGGTGAGAGATAGAGGAAGAGAAAGAGTGAGTAAAGAGAGAGAAGAGAGGGAGATAGAATTATGAGCAAGAGAGCGATAGAGAGGAGACAAATGAGAGCAAAGAAACAATAAAGAAAGATGAAATACATAGTGAGAGAGAGAGCAAGAGAGGGAGTGAAGAAAGGGATCAAAGAGTGAGCGGGAGGGAGAGAAGGAGAGAGGGTAAGACAAAAATTGAGAGAGAAGAGAGACTAAAGGAAGATAGAGAAAAATATAGTGAGTGAGAGGTAGAGAGAGGGAGATATAGAGGGAGATATGGAGAGAGATGGAAGGAAAGAGGGAATTAGAGAATAAAGAGCAAGAGAGTGAACTAGGGAGTGCGAGAGAAAGATATACAAGGAAATTGGGAGATTGTGAGAATAAGAAAGGAAAAGAGAGTGAGATATATGGAGAGAGATGGAGAGAGTGGGGAGGGAGTGAAAGAGAGGGGGGAGAAAAGGAAAATATGTTTGAGAGAAGGTGAGAAATAATGAGAGAGAGTGAAGAGGTAGAGAGAGAAAGCAGGGACAACTAAGAGTGGGATTCAAAGATAGAGAAGTTGGGAGAGAGGGAGAGACAGTGTGTGAGGGATAGAGTAGGAAAAAGATAGAGAATAGAGGGCAGCATAAGAGAGAGATATAATAGAGAGTGTGAGAGAGATCATGAGTGGTAAAGAAAAAGCAATAGAGATATAGAGGGACGTACTCCCTCTCTTTTTCTATTTCACACTCTGTTTTCTCTCTTTCACTTTCTCTTCCCCACTCCCTTTCTCTCTCATTCTCACTTTATTTTACTAATGCTCTTTTTCTTCCTCAGTCTCTCTTCTTATGTCTTTCACACTCCCTTACTCCACCTAACTTTCACTAACTCACATTCTCTCTCTAGCTTGCCCCTCTCGCCTTTTTCCATTGCTACTTTCTCTCTCTCACTCTCACTCACTCTCACGAACACATTCTAACTTCCCCCTCTTTCTTTCTCCCTCTCCCACTCCTCTTCCACCCTCTCTCCCACTTTTATCCAGCCCCCTCTCCCACTCCTCTTTCTTTCTTGCCACGCTTTCTCCCTCTCTCTCTCTCTCTCTCTCTCTCTCTCTCTCTTCTATATCTTCCTCTTTATGCCCTTTGCTCTTCATGGAGTCTTCCCTACTATTCTATCAACCTCATACCTTCTCTCACTTTTTCTCTCTCTTAATCTCTTTAGTTCCCTTCTTTGCTCTCTTTTTGTCTCTTCCCTTGCTCTACATTTTCTTCTTCCTTTTCTTCCTCCCCCTCTCCTCTTCCTCTTTCTCCTATCTCTCTCTCGCTCCCTCTCCCAAACTATCTCCTTCTCACTCTCCCTCCCCTCTCTCTTCCTCTCTAGACCTTTCACATAATCTATATGTATATATATATTCTCTCCCTATCTCAAAATATCCTTGTCTACCTATTTATTTTTCTCTCACTTGTTATATTCCACTCCTATTTGTTGTCTCTCTTATGTTGTCTCTCCCTATCTCCCATTCTCTCCCTCTATCTCATACCTCCTCTCTATTGCTTCCATCTCTCCCAATGTCTGGATGGAGAGATAAAGGGAGAGCTCGTGTGTTAGAAAGAGGGAAGAAGAGAGGAAGGGACAAAAAGAGGAGAGAGAGAGAAAGAGAAGAGAAAGATTTAGAGAAGAATCAGCAAGAATAGAGAAAGAGAAAGCAAATAAATAGTGAGAAAGAGAGATGAATTAGCAAAGTAGCAAAAAAGAGTGAAGGATAATAGAGAAAGGGAGAGTGATCAAGAGGAAGAATAAGAGAATGAGAGAGAGCGATGAAGAGAGAAGAAAAAGAGGGAGAGTCAGGGAAGGCATCTGGAGAGATCTTGATAGAGAGGGGGAGGAAAGTGAGATAAATAGATAATGAGAGAGTGGGGATAAAGGAAGAGAAAGAGTGGAAAATGTGTGAGAGAATAGAGAGCGAAAGGAAGATGATGATATAAAGAGGAATAGAGAATAGAGATTATGAAAGAGATAAAGTGAGGGAGTATGAGTGAAAGTGAAGCTAAGAAAAGAAAGTGAGGCAAGAGAGAGTAAGAGAAAGGGGACAAGAGAGAATGATAGATGCAGCTAGAGAGAGGGAGAGAGAAAGGGTGTGAGAGAGTAATAAAGAAAGAGAGAGAGAGAAGAAATTAAGAGTAAGAGTGAGAGTGAAGTTAAAGAGAGTGAGGGAGCCAAGAAGGGGGAGAGTGATAAAAAGTGAAAGATACAGAGAAAGAATAGAGAGTGAGGTAAGAGAGGGAAAGAGAGACACAAAGAGTAAAATAAGGGAGGGAGAGGTTGTAATAAATAATAATAGAGAAGAGTGGGTGAGAAAGCAAAGAGATAGAGAATGAGAGAAAAGCACGAGAGGGAAAGAGTAAACAGAGTGAGAACATTGCAAGAAATAGTAAGAAAACACGAGAGAGAGAAAAAGAATAGAGAGTGAGAGACATAGTAAGAAAGGGAGAGACTGAGAAATAGAGAGATAGAGGGCAAGAGTAAGGGAGAGAGTGAGAATGGGGGAGATAGAGGGAGAGAGTAAGAGATTGAAGACAGAGATAGAGAGAGCACATGAAAGATGTAAGATGGATAAAGGGGAAGTGAGAGAGGAAATGATATTGAGCAACATGGAGATAGGGAGCAAGGGGCAGTGGGTGGAGAGGGAGAGAGAGAAAGAGAGAGATTGAGACTGAGAGAGTGGGAGTGTGAGAAGTGGGATGGAGGGAGGGGAAAGAAAGGATGAGGGTGAGTGAGAGAGGTATAGAGAGAAGAGAAAGTGAGAGAAGAGGGGTAAAAAGAAAGAAATAAAGAGAGTAAGGGAGAGTAGGATTGGTAAAAAGAAAGAGATAGAGATATAGAGGGAGGTTGTGAGAGAGAAATAGAGAGAAGAGAAAGTGAGAACAGAGAGCAAGAGAGAGGAATGGGAGTGAGCTATCAAAGATTGATTAAATGCAAGAGGAGAGAGAGAGAAGAGTGATAGGGGAAAGGGAAAAAGAGAGGGAAGGAGGGTGGGATCGAGATAGGGAGGGAGAGTAAGAGAACAGGTTAAAAGAAGAGAAGGAGAGAGGGAGATGAAGAGGGAGTGAGGGAGAGAGATTGAGATAGAGAGTGTGGGATGGAGGGTAGTTGAGGGAGAGAACGAGAGAGAAAGGATGGTTGAGAGGGAGAGAAATGAAGAGGGAGAGCAAGAGAGAAATATAGAAAAGTGAAAGTGAGAGAAAAGAGAGCAAGAGAAAGGGAATAAGAGAAAGCGAAAGAGAAAAAGTAAGGGAGAGATAGTGAGACACAGGGAAGATAGAGCAAATGATAATGAGTGAGAGATTGATACATAGAGATATTGAGGGAAATATGGAGAGGGAGGGAGAAAAGACAAAGCTAGAGATTGAATTAATGAAAGAGGGAAAGAGGGAGGGAGGAAGAGAGTGAGAGATGGTTGGAGAGAAAGACTGAGTAAAGTGATAAGAGAGTGATAAAAGAGAGTAAGACGGAGTGTGCGAAAGAGAGTAAGAAGAGAGAAATAGAGAAAGAAAACATGATAGAGCATAACTAGAGAAAAGAGCGAGTGAGGAAGAGAGCGAGGAAGAGAGAGATGGAAGAGAGCGGGAGTGAGAGTGGAAGAGAGAGTGAAGGAAGATATGGAGAGAGAGTGAGAGAGATGGAGAGAGGGTACAAAATGAAATTTTGTGGGAGAGAGTGAGATGAATTGGAAGGGAGTGAGAGGGAGAGATGGGGAGAGTGTGTAAGAGAGGGAAAGAGAGAGCAAGAGAGGGAGAGAGAGGGAGGGAAGGAATGAAGGGAGTGGGGAAGAGTGGGAGAGAAAGATTGAGAGGAGAGAGAGGACCAAGCATAATAGAAGAGAGAGTAAGTGACAGAGTAAACATGGAGCGAGAAAGAGAGAGGGAATGAGGGAGTATGTGGAAGAGTGAAATTGAAGAGATAGGAAGAGGGAACGAGAAAGTGACAGAGTAAACATGGAGCGAGAAAGAGAGAGGGAATGAGGGAGTATGTGGAAGAGTGAAATGAAGAGATAGGAAGAGGGAATGAGAAAGGGAGAGTGTGAGAGAGAAATGGAGAGAAGAGAGGGTGAGGAAAAGAGAGCAGGAGAGAGGGAGATAAAGAGAGTAGGAGAAAGAGAGGAATGAAAGGAGTGAAAGAGGGATGAGAACGAGAGAGTGGCCGTATGGTTAAAGTGAGTGTGAAAGAGAGACAGAAGAGAAGGCGAGAGAGATATTGAAAGTGCTGGAACAGAGAGTGAGAGAGAGAAGGAGAGCGTGAGTAAGAAAGAGAGAGATGGTGGTATTGAGAGCATTTGAAGAGAGAGCACGAAAGAGAAAGGAAGAGAGAATGGAAGGGACAATGAGTGAGAAAAGAGACTGAGGGAAGATCGAGCAAGAGTAAGTGAGTGAGGGGTAAAAGGTGTGGGAGAATAAAAGATTGTTGAGAGAGAGAGGGAGACAGAGAGGGATAATGGGAGGGAGAGGGAGGGAGGAAGAGAAGAGATAATATGAGAGAGGGAGAGATAGATGGAAGAGAGAAGAGAAATAAAGTGTTGGATGGTTCAATGTAAGAGAAATGAAAGAAGAGAGCAACAAAGGAGTGTGTAAAAGAGAGTATAAGATATAAAAAGAGACTAGATGTGAGAAAAAGAGATTAATAGAATTTAAAAGAGAAAGGGATAAAAATAGTGAGAGAGAGAGAAAAAACAAAATGTTAACAAAGAGTGAGAAATGAAGCTAACGAGGGTAAAAGGGTAAGAGGGAGAGAGATTGAGAGCGAGTGAGTGTGTGTAAGAGTGTGGAGAGAGAAGAGTGTGCTACATGAGGAAACCTAGGGAGTAGGAGTGAAAGTGGAGCCTAAAAAAGAAAGTGAGAGAATAGAGTGTAAGAGAAAAGGTGCAAGAGATAATGATAGGTGGAGCAAGAGAGAGAGAGTTTGGGAGGGTGGGAGTGAGAGAGAGGGAGAGAGAAAAGGAGAGAGGGCAAGAGAGAAAGAAAGAGAGATGAGAGAGAGGGCGTAAGAATGAGAGTGAAATTGAAGAGAGTGAGGGAGCCAGGAAGGGAGAGAGAGACAAAAAGAGAGAAATAGAGAAAGAATAGAGTGCGAGTTAAGCGAGGAAATATAGAGCAAAATAAGGAGAGGAGTGGAAGTAAATATCAATAAGAGAGAAGAGGAGGTGAGAAATAGAAGAGATAGAGAATGAGGGAAGGTAGAGATATAGAGTGATGGATATAGAGATAAAGAGTAAGAGAGAAAAGAGAGTAATGAGAGCAAGTGAGTGAGAGAGAGAATCAAAAGAGAAAGTGAGAAAGAGAGAGTGAGAAAGAGAGAAAGAAGGCAAGAGTAAATGGAGAAAAATCTTTATTTTTCTTCTTGATCTCTCCTTTTTCACTCCCTCCTTCCCTCTCTTTCTCCATCTCTCCCTATCCAACTTCTCTCTCTCTCTCTCTCCTCTTACACACATTGATTCACTCCCCCTCCCTCCCTCACATTTTCACTATTGCTCTCTCTCATTCCATTTTTGTCTCACTCTCTCTCCTATTCCTCCCACTCACTCTTCAATCCTTATGCTCACTCCGTCTCATGCTCTCTCTCACTCTCTATTTCATCTCTCTTTCTTAATTTCTTGCACTCTTTTGTCCCCCTTTATCTCTCTATATTGATCTTCTTCTATCACCCTCTTTTCTCTCTCTTTACTCCCCCTCTATCTCTCTCACTCTCTCTCACTCTCCCTTCCTCTGTACTCTCTTATTTTCTCTCACATCTTGCTCTCTCCTCTCTTATTCATCTCATTATTTTTTATTTTCTCTCATATATCCCTACACCCTCCTCCATCCCTCCCCCTTTCAATCCTCACTTCCCTCTCTTTCTCGTATTCCACCATCTTTCCCTCTTACTTTCCCTAGCTACATTTCTCAGTTTCTTACGTCCTCTCTTGCCTTCTAGATATTTCTCTTTCTCTGATTCCTCTCTTGCACCAACTCTTTCTCCTCCCTCTCCTTACTCATTATTTCTTTACGTCTGCCTCTTAGTCTCTCTCCCTCACACACAATCTCTCAATTTCTCTCACATCTTGCTCTCTCCCCTCATATCCATCTCATTATTTCTTATTTTCTCTCATACATCTTTCTTTCCTCCTTGATACCTCCCTCTTTCACTCTTTTGTCTTGCTCTCCCTATCTAACTCCCATCTCTATCTCCTCTTGCACTAACTTATTCACTCCTTCTCCCTCCCTCTTGTTTTTTCCATCGCTCTCTGATTCCCTCTCGTGCTCTCTCTTCTCTTTCTCTTACTTTTCTCTATTATCTTTCTTCTTTCCCTTTCTCTCTCTCTCTCTCTCTCTCATTTTCTCTCTTATTCTCTTCATCCGCTACCCTCCCTTTCACCCCCTCTCTCCTTCTCCATCCCCCTCTCTTCTCTCCTTCTCACTCATTCTCTTACTCTCTCTTCCTATCTGAATCTCGCTCACAATTTTTTGTGCTCTTTTGCTCTCTCGCTTCCTATCTCCCTCTCTTAAAGCTATTTTGCTCTCTCTCTCACTCTCTCACTCCCTCCCTCTCTTCAATCTCTCACCTTCACTCCCTCTATCTCCCCCTTCCTCACTCTCTCCCTTACTCTTGCCATCTATTACTCTCTTTCTCACTTTATCCCTTTCTTACTCTTTCTCATACTTTCTATAATGTTTCTCTCTTGCTCTCTTTTACTCTCTTTTCTATCTCTTCACTTACCTTCCTATATCCATTACTCTAACTCTCTCTCCATTCCTCTCATTCTCTCTCTTCTTTTTCTTGCCCACTCTTCTTTGTCATTGTTTATTACTTTTTCTCCTTCCCTCCCTCTTTATTTTGCTCTCTCTCTCCGTTTCCTTCTCTCATTCCCTCTCATTTCTCTCTCTCTCTCTCCTTTAACTCTTTACACACTCTTTCAACTATATTTATCACTCTAACTCTCTCTCCCTTTTTCTCATTATCTCTCTCTTCTCTCTCTCACCCCCTCTTCTTTGTCATTGTTTACTTATTTATCCTATTTCATCTCTCTTTCCCTCTCTTTCCCTCTCTTTCCTCACTCTCCATTCTTTCTATATTTCTCTCTCTCCATTCCTCGCTCCCTTAAACTAAGAGATAGTGAAATTAAAGAGAGAGCGGGAGGGAGAGAAGAGTGAGAATTAGAGAGAAATTGAGACAGAAGAGAGAGCAAGGAGGGAGAGATATAAATAAAGAGATATAAGGAGAGCAAGAAAGGGAAGAAGAAGATAGATAAATAGATAGAGAGTGAGAGATATGAAGGTAAAGAAAGGGAAGAGGGAGGAAGGAGAAAGATAGAAAGAAGAGTGAGAGAAAGTAAGAAATAATGAGAGAGAGAGAAGGAGAATGAGATAGAGGGAGGGAGGCAGCGAGAAAGGGAGATAGAAGGATAAAAAGAGTTGAGTAATGAGAGAGAGACCTATAGAAGAGAGATTAAGAGAGATTGATTGAGCAACAACGAAATAATGAAGGTGGAATAGAGAGTGAGAGAGGGAGAGCATGAGAGAGAGTGAGTGTCATGGAGATGAGAGAGAGGAGAGAGAGAGAGATGTGGGGGATATAGGGATAGAATGTGTTAGAGTATACATACAGAGAGGAAGAGAGAGATAGAGGGAGGGAGAGTAAGAGGTAGCATGATAAGAAGAGACAGTGGGAGAGAGAATGTATGAGAATAGTACGTGGAGAAAGAGATGGTAGAGGTAGAGGGAGAGAGCAGGAGAGAAAAAGAGAGGAGTGACAGAGCGAGAGGAGAGGAAGTGAGAGTGATAGAGATATAGGGAGAGAAGGAGAACGAGGAAAGATACAAAAATGGAGAGTGAGTAGGAGAGATAGAGGGATGAGAATAAGAGAATGAGAGAGAGAATGAAAGAGAGCCAGGAAGCGAAAGTGGGAGAGAGAGTGATGAAGGAGGGAAGTGAGAGAAATAGAGAAAGAGAGTGGCTAAATAAAGGAAGAGAATAAGTGAGAAGAGTAAGAGAGAATAATGACGCGATTGAAAGTGGAAGAGAGGATAGAGAGTGTGAAATAGATAAAGAGAGGGAGTAGGAGCAAGAGTGAAACTAAAGAGAAAGAGTTGGTGAAGAGAGAGTAAGAGAAGAGAAACAAGAAAGAAAATGATTGATTTAGCAAGAGAGAAAAAGTTAGGGAGGGAAACTGAGAGAGGGAAAAGGAGAGAGAAAGGAAGAATGAGTGCAAGAGAGAAAGGAAGAGAGAACCGAGTGAGGGAGTAAATGTGGGTGAGAATTTGAGGAGAGTGCGGGAGCGAGCATGGGAGAGAGATTTAGAGTGAGAGAGAAATAGAGAAAGAAGGGAGAGTGAGGAAATAGAGGGAAAGAGAGAGAGAGCTATTGGGAGAATAAGATAGAGAAATAAGTAGGGAGGGAGGGAATGAGGGAGGGAAGGAGAGAAAGTAATAAACAATGATAGAGAAGAAGTGAAAGAGAAGAGTTAGAGAATGATAGGAAGGGAAAGAGAGTTAGATTGATGGATATAGGATGTTAAATAACGAGTAAAGAGAGAGAAAAGGGAGCAAGAGAGAGTGAGAGAGAGACAGGAGAAACAATAGTGAAAGTGAGAGACATAGAGTGAAAGGGAGAGAGTGAGAAATTGAGAGATAGAGGGCAAGAGTAATGAAGAGAGTGAGAAAGGGGGAGGCACGGAGAGTGATAAAAGAGAGTAAGGGAGTGAGAAAGGGAGAGAGCAGGAAATTCTTAAGAGAGGGAAATAGGAAGCGATAGAGAAAAAGAGTGCAAATGATTGTGAGCAAGACTGAGATAGGGAGGGAGAGTAAGATAATGAGTGAGAAAGAGTGATGAAGAGATGGAGATGGAGAGGCAAAGAAGAAGAGACAGAGAGAGATTGAGATAAAAAGAGACGGAGGGAGAGTAGCGGAGGAGAGAGTTAGATAGAAAGAATGACAGAGAGCAAGATAAAGGGAGAGGGAGAGTGGGAGAGAAATAGAGAAAAGTGAATGTGAGAGAAGAGAGAACAAGAGAGAGGGTATGAGAGAAAGTGATTGAGAAAATGAGAGGGAGGGTGAGGGAGTGAAGGAGTGAGTGCAAGTGGAGATAGAAAGAGGCGTGAGATTCAGACAGAGGAACACAAGAAGAAAGTAGGTATTGAAATAGGGAGGGAATGATGTGGAAAGAGAGATGTTTGAGAGAAAGTAAGAAATAATAAGATGAACATGAGGGGAGAGAGCAAGATGTGAGAACAATTGAGAGGGAGTGAGAGAGGGAGAGTGAGAGAGAATGAGAGATAGAGGGAGAGAAAGTGTGAGGAAAGAGAAAGAAGAGAGGGAGATAGAAGTAGGGAGAGAGAGACAGAAAGGGGGAAAATAAGAGCAAACAAACAACAAAGAGAGATGAATTCGACAATGAGAGAAGGCAAGAGAGGGAATGTAGAGGTATTGAAGAGTGAGTGGAAGAGAAAGAGGGAGAGAGGTAAGGGAGAAATACAGAGAGAAGAGAGTCTCAAGGAAGATAGAGCAAAAGATAGTGAGTGAGAAGTAGAGAGAGGGACAAATAGAGTGAGATAAGGAGATAGAGGGTGGGGGAGAGGAAGATAGAGATTGAATTAATGAAATAGAGAGAGGGAGAGACGAGGAGTGTGAGAGATGGTTGGGGAGAAAGAGTGAAAAAGTGATAAGAGTCTGATGAAAGAGAAGTATTAGAGTGTGTGTGTGATAGAGAAAGTGGTAGATAAATAGAGAAATAAAAAGTGATAAACCTTTAACTGAGAAAAGAGAGAGGGGGAGAGAGCGAGAGAGGGAGAGAGTGAGAGAGAGAAAGAGATAGACAAAGGGAGTCAGAGGGATGGAAGATGGTAGGAGTGAGAGAGGAAGAGAGCGGGAGTGAGAGAGGAAGAGAGAGTGAATGAAGAGATAGTGAGAGAGAGAGAGGGAGAGAAGGGGTATATAATGAGATTTAGTGAGAGACAGGGGATGGAGTGGAAAGGAGTGAGAGGGAGAGGGGTAGAGTGTGTGACCAAGAGAAAGAAGAGCAAGAGTGGGAGAGAGAGGGAGGGAGGAAAGGAAGCAATAGTGTGGGAGAGAGAGGGAAAGAAAGATTGAGAGGAGAGAGTGGAGAGAGCAGTAGAAAGAGAGTAAGTGTGAGAGAGTGAACATGGAGCGAGAAAGATTGAATGAGGGAGTAACATTCAGAGCGAAACTGCAGAGAGAGGAAGGAGTGAGAAAGGGAGAGTGCATGACAGAGAAATAGAGAGAAGAGTGAGGGAAGAGAGAGGGAGAGAGGAAATGTGTGAGCGAGCGAGAGAGGAAGCAAGAGAGAGGAAGATGAAGAGAGCGGGGAAAAGTGAGGTATGCAGGGAGTGAAAACAGGAGGGAGAAAGAGAGAGAGAAGCATTGAGGGATAAAGGGAGCATCACAAGTGAGAGATGGAAGAGAGAGTGAGAGAGATATATAAAGAAGTGGAATAAAGTGTGAGGGAGAGGGAGAGAGTAGTGTGAAAGAGAGATAGAAATAGAGAGCAAGAGGGTTTAAAGAGAGAGTAGGAAAGGGAAAGGAAAA
The DNA here is from genome assembly GCA_022702705.1 of Papilionanthe hookeriana x Papilionanthe teres. Taxonomy (NCBI): domain Eukaryota; kingdom Viridiplantae; phylum Streptophyta; class Magnoliopsida; order Asparagales; family Orchidaceae; genus Papilionanthe; species Papilionanthe hookeriana x Papilionanthe teres. Next base: position 64,899,318 of record CM040432.1, on the reverse strand, counting down.
GAGAATGAAAGGCAGAGAGAGTGAGAAGAGAGACTAAGAGAAGAATGAGTAAGAGTGAGTGGGGGGTAAACTTAGGGACCATGAGAGAGTGTTGAGAGAGAGGGAACAAGAGAGTGGGGGGAGGGAGAAGGATAAAGAGAGGGATATGGAGAGGGAGAGAAGAGAAAGAATGAGAGAGGGAGGGATGGAAGCAAGAGAGAGAGAGAGAGTGGTGGATAGAGTGAGAGAGAAGAGAGACCAGCGAAGGAGAGTGTAAAAAAACTATAAGATAGAAAAGTGAATGAATAGAGAGTGAGAAAGAGAGAGATTATGAGAGACCACTCATTCTCTCCATCTCTCTCACTCTCTCCCCATATCTTCCTTCACTCTGCTTCCTCTCTTACTTTCACTTTCTTCCGTGTCTCTCACTCCATTCTCTCTCTTCCTCACTCACTTCCTCTCTCACTCTATCTCTATTTATGATTTATCACTTTTTCTTTCTCTATTACTCTCTTTTATCACTCTCTTATCACTTTACTCACACTTTTTCTCCAATCATCTCTCACACTCTTCCTCCCTCACTCTTTCCCTCTTCAATTAATTCAATATCACACTATGAATTTTCTCTCTCCCTCTCTCTCCATATTTCCTCAATATCGTCCTCTATCTACCTCTTACGCACTATCTTTTGCTCTATATTCACTGAGTCTCTCTTCTCACTCGATTTTTCCTTACCCTCTCTTCCTGTCTCCCTTCGCTCACTATTCAATCACTACCTTAACTCGCTCTCTTGCTGTCTCTCTCACTCTCTATTTCATCTCTCTTTGTTATTTATATGTTCACTTTTGCTGCTCTCTGTCTCTCTCTCTCTTACTCTTTTTTCTATCTCCTTCTCTTCCCTCTCTTTACTCACTCTTTCTCTCCCTTTATCTATCACACACTCTCTCTCACTCTGTTACACACTATCTTTTAATTGCTCTCACATCTTGCTCTCTCTCCTCATATTGATCTCATTATTTATTATTTTCTCTCATACATCTCACCTTCCTCCTTAATAATTCCCTTTCTCAATCCAACCCTCCCTCTCTTTCTCCTTCATTTGCTCCTCATGCACTCACTTTTACACCCCTTATCTCTCCATCTTTTTTTCTAATCGATCTCGTTCATTTTCTCTCTCTTACTCTCTTTTCTCACACTTTCACTTTTCTCTATTTCTGTCTTGCTCTCCTCTCCCTTTCTCTCACCCTCTCTCTCATCCCTTCTCTCTCATTCTCTCCCTCCGCTACCCTCCCTTCCACGTTCTCTATCTCAATCCCTCTCCCTCTCTCTCCTTCACTCCCACTCCATCTTCCCCTCTCATTCTCTCCTTTTAACGCATTCTCTTACCTCCCTCCCTATCTCAATCCCTCCCTCCTTCCCTCTCTTTCTCCCTTTCTCCCTATCACTCTTCTCTTTCCTCTTGCACTTAATCTATCTCTCTCCTTCCCTCTCATTTTCTCCATGGCTCTCTCTCATTCATCTCTCTTTCTCTCTCTTCTCTCACTCTATCTTTTTTCTATTTCTCTCTCACAGCATCTAGCTGTCTCTATCTCTTTCTTTTGACCACTCATGCCTTCGCTCACTCTCTCGTTTTCTTTGTTTTTACCCATCTTCTCTCACTTTTTCTTCTTTCTATATCTCTCTTACTCTCCCTCATTCTTTCTTTCCCCTCTCTCCATCCCACTTACCCTCACACTCTCTCTATCTCAATCTCTCTCCCTCTCTCTCCCCCTCTCCACTCACTGACTTCTTGCTCCCTATCTCCATCTTGATCAATATCATTTCCTCTCACTTTCTGTCTCTCCCTCTAAAATCTTTCATGCTCTCTCTCACCCATAATGTCTTCAATCTCTCACTCTCTCCCTCTGTCCCCCCATTCTGACTCTCTCCCTTACTCTTGCTCTCTATCTCTCTCTTTCACTCTCTCCCTTCTTACTATGTCTATCACTCTATTCATTTTCTCTCTCTGTCGCTTTCTTACTATCTCTTGCTATCTTCTCACTCTTTTTACTCTTTTCCTATATCTCTTTTTCTCTTTCTTCCTTTCTCACTATGTCTCTCACTCTTTAACATGTTTCTCTCTCACCCTTTACTCTCTCTTCCTCTTTTCCTCTCATTATCTATCTCTTTTCCTTCTCACCCACTCTTCTCTCTTATTGTTTGTTACTTTTCCTCCCTCCCTTATTTTGCTCTCTGTTTCATTCTCTTTTTGTCTCTCTCCTTCTTCTTGGCTCCCTCATTCTCTTTAATTTCTCTCTCACTCTTACTCTCATTCTCTTCTCTGTCTCTCTATTGCTCACTCTAACCCTTTCACTCTCCCTCTCTCTCCTCTTGCTCTATCTATCATTCTCTCTTGCTCCCATTATCTTACTCTATCTTCCACTCACTTTATTCAGCTTCACTCTCACTCTTACTCCCTCTCTTTATCTCTTCCACAATCTCTATTCTCTCTTCCTATTTCTATCGTCATCTTGCTCTCACTCTCTATTTTCTTACACCTTCTCTCTTACTCTTCTCACATTTTCTCTTCCTCTATCCCCACTCTCTCTTTCTTTATTTTTCTCACATCCCTCCCTTCCTCCTCTCTCTCAAGCTCTCTTCACTTGCCCTCCCCAGCTCTCCCTCTTTTTCTTCTAACTGTTCATCTCTCTCTCTCACTCTCTCTAATTCTTATATTCTCTCTCTTGCTCACGCTCACTTTCTCTATCTTTCCTCACTCACCTTATCTCCCTTTATCTCTCTCACTCTCTCTTCCTACTTTGCTCCCTTCCTCTCTCTCTCTCCCTATTTATTTGCTTTCTCTTTCTCTATTGTTGCCCACTCTTCTCTAAATTTTTCTCTTATATTTGTTTCTCTCCTCTCTCTTTGTCCCTTCTTCTCTTCATTCTTATTTCTCACATGCAATCTCTCTCTCTCTCCATCCAGACATTAGGAGGGATGGAAGCAATAGAGAGGAAGTTGGGAATGGGGAGAGAGAATTGGAGATAGGGATAGCTAGAGAGAGTAAGGGATAGAGTAAGAGAAAGAGAGATAATAAAAGGCAACTTAAGAGAGCAAAGACTGAGAAAGAGAGATTTAATAGAAAGTGTAAGAGAGAGCATGAGTGGTAAAGAGAAATAAATGGAGAGGTAAAGAGAGTTCGTGAGAAAGATTGAAGAGCAAGAGGGAGCAAGAGAGGGAGAGATAGTGGAGAGAGAAATAAAGAGTGCTAAGCAAGAGAGAGTGAGTGAGAAGGGGAGAGAGAGGGAGAACACTGAATGGATGATAAAAAGTTAGAAAGGGGAGTTATAAAGGGAGAGAGGGAGAGAAGTGTGTTAAAGAGATAGAGGAAAGCGTAAGCAAGAATGGGAGGGTGGGCAGGGAGAGAGAGGAGAGAGAGTGGGAGGATGGACGAAGAGAAATAATTAGAGAAGATGGAGCAGCAGTATATAGAGTAAGTGAGAGAGAGATAACAAAAAATGAGAAAGAGAGAAGCGAGTGAGCTAAGTTGAAGTGAGGGAAGGAGTGACAGAAGGAGAGAGTGAGTGAGAGAGAAATTGGGAGAGAAAGGAATGATAGAAAGTGGGAGACGGTGATAGAGAGGTAGAGCAGGAGGAGAGAGATTGAGAGAGAGAGAGAGAGAGACAGACAACAGGGGGTGAGAAAGAGAGCAAATAAGAATGAGAGTGAAATTTAATATAGAGAAGGAGAGAGAAAGGAAAAGGGAAGAGATTTTGAGGTAAGAGAGAGGAAGTGAGATGGAGTAAAAGAAAGCACGAGAGGTAGCAACAGAGAATGTTTGTGAGTGAAAAAATCAGACATGAGAGACCATCATAATAAAAGTAAGAGAAACAACAAATAGGAGAGATTACAATATGTGAAGGAATGAGAGAAAAATAAATTGGGAGACAGATATTTTAAGAGAGGGAGAGAATATATATACATAATGATGTAAATGATAGCACGGATGGCGATGACACGACCTCAAGAGAAGATTTAATTCAAGTTCCATGTGGGTCAATTACTAGATGTCGTACAAAGGGGTTGAAGAAAGCTCTTAATGGATTAGTTCGCGAGGCTTGGACACAAGCTAATTCATGGAGATCTAAGGAGAAAGAGCAACCAAGATTTCTCAACTTAATCCAAGCCCAGGGATAAAGGAGTCATATTATTATGACTGGATATTTCTTCTTTTATTTGATTTAATAATGGCTTGCATGCCAACCTGAAGTAGTTTTTTTTTTAAAATTTGTTTTAGAAGATATTTTATCTTCTCTTTTCTATTGCATGTAAGCTTTGGCCTATATATAGGCCTTATTTGAAATGAGAAAGGGATTATTAGACTTTGGAAAAAAATTACTTGCATGTGCTTCCTTCCTTAGGTTCTCCTTAGGATTCCAGCGAGCTCTTGGTCATCGCCCAAGGAGTTCTTCCCAGACTTATCAAGCGGATTTCCACCCCGTTTGTGGCGTCTACCATCGTACCAAGGTTCTTTCCTCGCGTCAAGCAAAGGGTGAAGGTCTTATACCAACGTTCTTATTTGCGTTGAGCATTGGGTCAAGGTTTATCTTCATCAATTTCACTGCCAGGTTGTATCCTACCATATTTTCGGTTTGTTCTAGCTTTAGGACGAATTTCTTGTTTTTGTTTCATGAATTTCAAACGAATTTTCCTTTAATTCTTTTTATTTTTTTCTTAGCCCATCCGTTTTCTAACTAGAGCATCAATCTCATGGTTCCGTTGAGATCCTGTTCACGTCACATAAAGATTATAAGAAAGGTCTAAAAAGAAAGAGAGAGAGGGAGGTAGAGTGAGAAGGAGATAGTGTGGGAGAGGGAGTGAGAGGGAGATAGGAGAAAGACAAAGTGGAGAGAGGGACGAAGAAAAGCAAGAAAAAAGTGTAGGGCAAGGGAAGAGACAAAAAGAGGGCAAAGAACGGAACTAAAGAGATCGAGAGAGAGTAAAAATGAGAAGATATGAGGTTGAAAGAATAGTAGGGAGGACGTATGGAGAGCAGAGGGAATAAAGAGAAAAATAGAGAAAAAGAGAGATAGTGAGAAAGCATGGCAAACAGAGAGAAGAAGGGTGGTAGAGGGGCCTAGAAAAAGTAGGTGAGGGGGTGGGAAAGGTGATGGGGTGGGAGAAAGAAAGAGGGGGAATTTAAAGTGGGATAGGAGGATGGAGAGGGAAAGTTGGGGGAGAAGGAGAGAGATTAAGATAGAGAGAGTGAGAGGGATGGTAGTGAAGGTAGGGAATGAGAGTGAAGAGATGAGAGAGAGAGAAAGAGAGAAAGGGAGAGAGAGAATAACAAAAAGTGAAATTGAGAGAAGATATAACAAGCGAGAGGGAATTGGCGAGAGTGAAAGAGAAAACGAGAGGGAGAGAGAGTGAGTGCAAGAGGAGAGAGGGAGGAGTGAGATAGGGAGAGAGGGAGAAAGAGAGGGAAGGAGGGATTGAAAGAGGGAGGGATTGAAAGAGGGAGGGATTGAGGAGGAAAGGGAGATGACAACAATCAAGAGAGAATGTATGAGAGAAAATGATAAATAATGAGATGTATATGAGGGGAGGGAGCAAGATATGAAATCATTCAAGAAATAACATGTGAGGGAGCGAGAATTAGAAATAGAGAGAGAAAGTGTGAGTAACGTGAGAAAAGAGAGGGAAGAAGAAAGTGCAAGAGAGAGACATAGAGGGGAAGAAGAGAGCAAATGAACAACAAACAAAGATAAAATATAGAGTGAGAGTTAGGGATTGAAGAGTGAGCGGGAAGGAGAGAGGGTAAGGCAGTAATAGAGAAAGAAGAGAGACGCAGGGAATATAAACAGAGAGAGGTAAAGAGAGGAGATATAGATGGAGATATAGACAGAGAGGGAAAGAGAGGGAGAAAGAAGAGTGATCTACATAAGGGAGACCTAAAGAGAGCACGAATGAGTGATGTTCCCTCTCTCTCACCATTCTCTAGTTCTTGCCCTCTCTTTACCCCTAACACACTTACTCTTACTCTCCCACAGATTCTTTTCTTACATTCATTCTCCTCACTTTCTCTTTCCTACTCTCTTCTTAGATCCTCTCACTTTCTCTTATATTTCTTTTCCCTAACTACCTCCATCTCTCACTTATGTTCTTCTCTCCTCTCTCTCTTCTCCAATTCTTTTTCTCCCTCTCCTCTGTCTCTCGCTTCCTTCCCTCCGACTCTCTCTTTCTCTACGACTCTCTCTTTCTCCCTCACTCACACTTCTAGTTCATCCCCCACTCTCACTCCCACAAAATCTCATTCTCCTCCCCCTCTCTCTCCCTCTTTCTCACTCTCTTTAGTAGATCTTCCCTTAATCTCTCTTCTCTTCCACTCTATCTTCCTCTCTCCCGCCCACGCATCAATCTCTCTCACATTCTCTCTCTTACCCTCTCTTTTTCACCCTCTCCCTCTCTCATCATTTTCTCTATTTATGCCTTATCACAATTTCTTTCTCTTCTGCTCTCTCTCCCTCCGTCTTTCTCTCTCACACACTCTCTCATATCATTTTTTACTCTTTCTCTCCAACATCACTCAGTATCTTCCTCCATCCCTCTCTCTATCTCTCACCCTCTATCTCTCTCTATATATATCTCTCTCTCTCCACCTCTCACTGCCAGTCTTTTTATCAATCTTCCTTGAGTCTCTCTTTTCTCTTTATTTTGTCTTACTCTCACACCCTTCTTCCTCTTGCACTCTCCTCAATCCCTATCAGTCCCTCCCTCTATTTCTCTGTTTCTAGTTCACTCCCTCTCTTGGTCTCACTCTCACTCTATATTTCATTTTCATTATCATTTTCTTGCTTCCTCTTTCCCTCTCTCTGTCGTCTCTCTTGCGCTTTATTCTATCACCTCTCTTCTCTATATTTACTCACTATTTCTCTTCCTCTATCCCTCATATCTCTCTCTTAGTCTCCCTCCCTCTCTCAATCACTCTCACATCTCACTCTCGCTCCTCATCCACATCTCATTATTTCTTAGGTTCTCTCACATATCTCTCTCTCCTCTTTTCTCCCTCCCTCTTTCACTCCATCCTTGCCTCTCTTTCTCCCTTTCTCCCTATCTCTATCTTCTCTCTCTCCGCTTGCACTCACCCACTCAATCTACCTCCTCTCTGATTTTCTCCATCGCACTCTCCCACTCCCTCTCTCGTGATCTCACTTCTCTCGCTTTCTCTTCTCTCTATTTCTCTCTCATTCTCCCTCATCCTTTCTGACTCCGGCTCTCCCTCCCACTTCTTGCCCTACCAATCTCTCTATCTCAATATATGTCTCTCTCTAACTCTCTTTCTCACTCCTTCTCTTAATCTCGCCTCTATATCCATCTTACTCCCTATCTTTCCCTCTCTCTCCCTCTTAAATCTTTCATGCTCTCTCTCTCCCTCACTCACTTGCTCTCTCCCTCTATCACCCTCATCTCACTCTTTCTCTTACTCTTGTCATCGATCTCTTTTTCTCACTCTCTTGCTTTCTTACTATATCTCTTACACTCTATTTTGTTTGTCTCTCACTCTCTTGCTATCTTTTCTCTCTTTTTACTCTTCCCTCTATCTCTCTTTTTCTACAACTCTTCCTTTCTCACTGTCTCTCACTCCCTATTATGTTTCTCTCCCTCTCGCTCTCTTGCTCAGTCTTCCTCTCTTTTCTCACTCATTATCTCCCTAAATCCATCACTCAATCTCTCTCTACCTTCATCTCATTCTCTATCTCTTTTCTTTCTCACCCCCTCTTCTCTCTTATTTTTTATTACTTCCCTCCCTCCTTATTTCATTATCTGTTTCTCTCACTAGTCCCCTCTCTCTTACCCTCTCTTACCTCACTCTCTATTAGTTCTATATTTCTTTCTCTTTTTGTCTCTCCCTCCCTTCTTGGCACCTCACTCTCTACCATTTCACTCTTACTCCTACTCCCTCACCCTCTTCTCACTTTCTCTTGTGCTCTCTCACCCTTTTTCTCTCCCTCTCTCTCTCTCTCACACCCTCCTTCCCTAACTCTCTTTCATACTCTACTAATCATTCTCTCTTGCTCTCTTTCCCTTACTCTCTCTTGCCCCACTCTCACACTTACTCCCTCTCTTTATCTCTTTCACAATATCTATTCTCTCTTCCTCTATATTTCATCATCTCTCTATCAATCTTTATTCTCTGTCACCTTCACTCTTACTCTTCTCACTCTTTATCTTCCTCTTCCCTCCACTCTCTCATTCTCTATTTCTCTCACTTCCCTCTCTTCCTCTCTCTCTCTCTCGTGCTCTCTCCACTTTCCCTCTTTGGCTCTCCTCTCTCGCTCACTTGATTCCATCCAACCCTCTTTCATTCTCTCTATCTCTCTCCTCTCTCTCTCTCTTCTCCCTTTAATCCCTCACCAACTCCCTCTCCCTCCGTTGCTCCCTCTCGGTCTTATCATTCTCCTATTCTCCCTCTCTTTATACCCCCCAACTCATACATTCAGTTAATCTCCCTCCCTCTCTTTTTTCTTTCTTTATCTTTCTCTCCCACTCTGCCTCTATCACCCTCTATCTACTTCCCATTCCATCTCCCTCTTCCTCCCTGTACCCTTAACCATTTCTCTCTCCACCCCCTATTCTCATACTTTCCCTTACTCTCTCTACTTATCATGCTATCTCTTACACTCCCTCCCTTTATCTCTCTCTTCCTCTATATATATCCTCTCACACTTTCTCTCCCTCTATCCACCACATCTCTCTACCATCTCTCTTCTCTCTCGCACACTCTCGCTCTCTCCCTTGATCTCCCTCCCTCTCTCTCTCTCTCTCACTCTGTTTTCCACCTTAATTATTGCATTATTGCTCAATCCATCTCTCTTATGTCGCTCTTTCTTTTCTTTCATTACTTTACTCTTTTTCTCCTTCTATCTCCCTCTCATTCCCTCCCTCCCTCTTTCCCCTCTTTCAATCTTTCTCTCTTCTCACTCTTTCCTTCTCATCTCTCTCTAATTATTTCTTAATTTCTCTCACACTTCTCTCTCTCTTAATCCCTCCCTCTTCCCTCTATGTTTATCTTCATATCTCTCACTCTCTATCCATTTCTCATTATTTTGCTCCCTTTCTTTCTGTTTTGCTCTTTCTTAGCCCTCTCTTCTATCTCTATTTCTCTCTCACTCTCTCTCCTCTCTCCCTACCTATCTCACTATAATTACACTCTCTCTTTATCTTACTCTTTCTCCTCTCACTCTTTCGCTCTCTATCCTCCACAAACTCTCTCTCCTCTCTCTCTCCTCTCTTGTTTTCTTCCCTCGCTCTTCCCTTTGTCCCTCCCCCTCTCTCTCTGACATTATCTTCCACTCTTCCACACTCTCTCTCCATCTACCTCCCTTTCTCCCTTTCCATCTCTCTCTAGCTAACTATTTCCTCTCTTTTTCTTGCTCTCTCTTTAAACCTTTCACTACCTCTTTTTTCTCTCTTTGTGACACACTTTGTCCCTCTCTCTCTCTCTATTCCATAACTTTTTATCTCTCTCACTCTCTCTTTCTCTTTGTTACCATTTCTCACTTTCTATCTCACTCTTTGTTACCATTTTGTTTTTTCTCTCTCTCTTTTTATCAAGATATAACAAAAGATTACTAGTGCATGGTAGAGAGTGGGAGATATAGAGGAAGATATGGAGAGAGATGGATGAAGGGTGAGAGAGAGATAGAACAAAAAAAAACAAGATAATAAGAGAGAGTGAGATAGAGGACAATAAATGGAGCTAAGGAGGGTGAGTTAGATAAGGGTGATTTAGAGTGTGAAAGAGCGTATGAGTGTCTGAGATAGAGTGAAAAAAATAGAGGGAGACAGAGGAGATGAGAGAAATAGAGTGACAGGGCACTATTGAGGGAGTGAGAAAAATAAAGGGAGGGTTTAAGATTGATAAGGAGAGAGAGAAGATGAGAAAGTTGGAGAGAGGGTAAGCCATTGAGAATTTGAAAGATGGAGGTTAAGAGAGAGAGAGAGAGAGTGAGAGAAGATGAGAGAAGTGAGGGAGGGAAGGAGGGAAGAGAGCGAATGAAATAAAGAAAGAGAGACAAATGGAAGGGAGGGTGGAAAAGTTGAGAGAGAATGAGAGTAAGATAGAGTAAGAGAGTGTGAGCTAAAGAAGAGTGAGAGATAATGAGAGAGGACAAAGAGAGAAGAGAAAGATGGGGGACGATAGAGAGGAGTGAGACAAATATCAGAAAGCTATGGGAGAGCGACACAGAGAGAGAGAGAGAAAGGGAACGAAGAGAGGGAGAGGAGAGATGGTAGAATAGAGGAGAGAAAGGGTGAAAGAAAGAAGAAGATTGATGGAGTGTGTTTGAGAGAGGGTTTAACATAGGGGAGTCCTAGAGAGAGTAAATAAGATGGAATGAGCAAGATAGAGAGAGTTAAAAATAGCAATAAAAAGAGATAGGGGGAGATTGAAAGTGTGATCTTGAGAGAGAAAAAGTGAGTGTGTGAGTGAGAGGACATAAGGGAAGGAAAGAGAGATTAGGAGGAGATAGAAAGAGAGAGATTAGGAGGGGGGAATGGGAGTGAGAGCAAGAATAATTGAGAAGAGGGAGAATAAGAAAGAGAATGAATGATGGAGAGAAGGAGAGAAGGATGGATAAGGAGAGAGTGGGGGAGATTTAGAATAATAATCAAATAATAAGAGTGAGAGATACAGAGATAGAGAGAAAAGAGGGGAGGGAGAGAATTAGAAATGTGAGAGAAAGTAAGAAACAATAAGAGAAGAGGGGAAAGAGAGAAAAGAGAGAGATTCAGAGAAGGTGGGAGTACAATGAAGAGATAGAGAGAGTGAGAGATAGAGAGAAAATGAGTTAGTAAATAGTGAGAAGATAGAATGATAGAGAGAGCAAGAGAGAGTTGAAGAGAGATATATCAGAGAAGGAGAGGGGCAGAGAGTGAGAAAGGGAGAGATGAAGAAAGTTAGAGAGATTGAAGAGATTTAGGGACTGAGAAAGGGGAAAAATTGAGAGAAAAACAAAGATAAAGAGAGCGTGAGGGACGATAGAGCAAGTGAGAATGCTCGATTAGGAGAGTGGACAGAGAGCAAAGAATGAGTGGGAGAAAGAGATCTAGAGAGAGATGGAGAGAGCGAAAGGGAGGTAGAGAGATAGTGAGTGTGGAAGAATGGATGATAGAGTGAGTGAGAGAGGGGAAGGGAGGGAGAGTGGGGAGGAAGCAAGAGAGGAAGTGAGAGAATATGTGGAGGATAGAGGGAGAAAAAGAGTGAGAGGAGAGAGAGCAGAGAAGAGAGAATAAGTTAAAGAGAGAGCAAAGAGTGAGTAAAAATGAGGGAGAGTGAGAGAGAGTGAAACTAAAGAGAAAGAGGGAGGAAGAGAGGAGAGAGTGAGAGAGAAATAATGATAGAAGAGAGTGTGAAAGAAGATAAAGCAAGAGATATGTAACAAAGAGCAAGAAATGGAGCAGAAGTCAGAGAAATAGATATAAACGATTAGATTAAGAGAGAGTGAGAGAATAGATAGATAAATTGGTAGATAGAGAGAGATAGAGATCATAGAATAACATGAGGGGGAGATAGAATAAAATAATGAGAAAGAAATGAAGAGTGAGGGAAAAGAGAGCAAGCGAGATCAAGGAAGTGATCCTTAGAGATTAAGATTGAGAAAGTGTAAGACTATATGGGTTTAGGAGAAAGGGAGGGAGGGGGAGGGAGAAAGAGTTACAGTGAAATAAAAGAGAGAGCGGTAGGGAGAAAAGGAGAGAGGGTGAGAGTAATCATGAGGAAAGGGGGGAGGGAGCATGTAAGAGTGAGAGTGAAATTGAGGAGAAAGAGAAGAGAAAGAAAGGGAGAGAGTGCAAGAGAGATAGAGAGAAGAAAGAGTGAGGAAAAAGAGAGCGAGAGAGAGTGATACTAAGAGAGAGAGAGATAAAGTGTGTGTGAGAGAGATAGACTAGGCAGAAAGAGAAGGAAGAGGGAGGGAGTGAAATAAGGAGAAAAGAAGGGAGGTTGGGAGAGAAATGCATGATAAAAAAAGTTAAACAATGAGATTTAATGGGACAGATAGTGGAATGAGTTGGAAGAGGGAGAGAAAAAGAGCATGAGTGCATGAGAGAGACATAGAGGGGGAAGGGAGGGATGGGGAGATGGTGAGAGGGAGAGTGATGGAGGGAAAGAGGGAGAGAAATAGAGAGTGAATGAGTGAGAGAGAGAGGGAGAGAAGAGTGTGTGAGAGATAATGGGAGGGGAAGAGAGAGAGCGAGAGAGGGAGGTGTGATAGATTCGGGGATATACAAAGATAAAGAGTAAGAGGAGAGGAAAATAGAGTAACATAAGAGAGTAAGAGAGAGGGGAAGAGAGAAGGAATTGAGAGAGTGAAAGGGAGACGGTGGGAGTAAGAATGAGATTTAAATTGAATAAAGGGAGAGAGGGACTAAGAAATAGAGACAAAACTAGGGAGAAGAGAGAGTAAGGGAAGAAAGAGCAAGAGAGAGGGCAGGAGATTGAGAGAATGAGAGCGAGTATCAGATAGAAGAAGAGAGGAATGAAGAACAAGAGTGAAAGAGAAGTCGTACAAAGGTGGTGTGAGAAAGTGAAGTAATCAAGGGTTATATTGAGGGAGAGTGAGATAATAGATAGATAAATGGTAGATAGAGAGAGAGATAGAGATAGGAGAATGATATGAAGGGGTGAGAGATTAGAATAGTGAGAAAGAAATGAAGAGTGAGGGAAAAGAGAGCGAGAGTGATCAAGAAAGAGAGTATAGGAGATTGAGATAGAGAAAGTGTGAGAAGATATGGGTTTGAGAGAAAGGGAGCAAGGGGGGAGGAAGAGTTATAGTGAAATTGAAGAGAGACAAAGGTAGGGAGAAAGGGAGAGAGAAAGCATGAGAGAAAAAGAGAGAGACGGTGAGAGCATTCATGAGGAAAGAGAGAGAGGGATCATGTAATAGTGAGAGTGAAATCGACGAGAAAGAGAAGACAAAGAAAGGGAGAGAGTCAAGAGATTAAGAGAGAGAAGAGAGAGTGAGGAAAAAGAGAGCAAGAGAGTGCGAGAGTGATACTGAGAGAGAGAGATAGAGTGTGTGTGTAGGACAGATAGACTAGACAGAAGGAGAGGAAAGGAGGGAGTGAGTGAAATAAGGAGAAAGGGAGGGAGGGAGATTGGGAGAGAAGTTTAGGATAAAGTGAGAAACAATGAGAATTAGTGGGTAATAGGGGAAGTGTTGAGAAGGATCAGAGAGAGAAGCGACAGATAAAGAGCAAGAGAGTGAGTGAGGGCGTGAGAGAGAAAAGGTATAAAGAAAGTAGGAGAGAGTAAGATGAAGAGAAAATTAAGGAGAGTGAGATTTATGCAGAGAGAAGGAGAGAGGGAGAGAAGGAGAGAGGGAGTGAAAGAAGGAGGGGGAGAGGAAGAGATGTTTTAGTGAAGGTGAGAAATAATGAGAGAGAGAAAGAAAAGTACTAAGAAAGAGAGAAAGGGAGAGGGAGAGCAGCGAGTGGGATTGAAAGAGAGAGTAGGGAGAGAGGGAATGGAGAGTGAGAGAAAGAACAATAATAAAGAGCAAAAAAAGAGAAAGCAAAAGGCTGAGAAAGAGATAAATTAGAGAGTGTGAGAGAAAGGATGAGTGGTAAAGAGAAAGAAATAGAGAGATGGAGGGAGGCCATGAGAAAGATTGAATGTGAGATCAAGAGAGAGGGAATAAGAGTGTGCGATGGACAAAATGTGAGAAAGGGAGGCAGATTGAGTGAGTGAGTGCAAGAGGAGAGAGAGAAGAGAGAAATAGAGAGAAAAGGAGAAGGACAGGGAAGGATGGAGTGAAAGTGGGAGGGACAGAGGAGGAGAGAAATGTGTGAGAGAACCTAAGAAATAATGAGATAGGAATGAGAGGCGCGAGTGAGATGTGAGAGAGATTGAGAGAGGGATGGAGGGAGACTAAGAGAGAGAGTGAGGGATAGAGGGAGTGAAATAGTGAGAAAATATAGAGAAGTGAAGGTGATAGAAGAAAAGGCAAGTGAGAGGGCAATAGAGAACAAGAAAACGATAAAGAGAGATGAAATATAGTGTGGGAGCAAGAGCGAGAGAGAGAGAGTGAACTAGAAACAGCGAGATAAGGAAGGTATCGATGGAGATTGAGGAGAGAGCAGAAGGGAGTAAGGGTGTGATAGTAATAAAAAAATATAGAGAAAAGAGAACTCAGTGAAGATTGAGAAAATGATAGGGAGTGAGAGGTGGACAGAGAAGAAGATAAAGAGAGAGATAGAGGGTGAGAGAGATAGAGACAGGGAGGGAGGAAGAGACTAAAGATGGCCAGAGAGGAGTGAGTAAAATGATAAAAGAGAGTGATAAAAGAGAGTAAGAGAGAGAGTGTGTGGGAGAGAAAGAGGGATAAGAGAGCAAAGGAGAAAGAGAATGTGATAAGGCATAAATAGAGAAAAGAATGAGAGAGGGAGAGGGTGAAAACAAGAGAGAAAGAGAGAGTGTCAGAGGTTGATGCATTGGCGTGAGAGAGGAACACAGAGTGAAAGAGAAGAGAGAGTGAGGGAAGATTTATAGAGAGTGAGAGAGGGAGAGAGAGGGAAGAGAATGTGATTTTGTGGGTGTGAGATGATAAAAAAAAGAATAGAGAGTGAGAAAAAGAAAAAGAAAAAATAGAGAATGGGATAGAGAGAAGAGAGAAAAATGGAGCGAGAGAGGAGGAGGTACGAGCAAAGAGAGGGAGAGGAGCGAGTATAAGAGAAAGAACAAGATGGTAAGAGAGAATAAAGAGTAATAAATAAAGCTAAAGCGGGGTGAGAGGGAGAGTGATTGTGAGGGAGTGAGAGATTGTATGAGTGTGTGAGATGGAGAGAGAAGAGTGAGCTACAAGAGGGAGACCTAGAGAGAGCAAGGTTGAGGGAGTGAAAAAGATAGAAGGACAGAGTGAGACAAATAAAGAGAAGAAGAGTGAGAGATTCAAAGAGATCTCGATAGAGATAGAAGGAGGTAGTTAGAGGATTTTAAGAAAGCACAAGAAAGAGAATGGAAGAGAGAGTGAAAGGGGGTGAGTGAGAAGAGAGACTGATGGAAGACCGAGTAAGAGTAAGTGGCGGCTGTAAAGAGAAAGAGAACAGGAGAATTATGAGAGAGAGGGAGATGGAGAGAGGGAGAGACAATGAGAGATGGCAAGTGTGGGGAATATTGTGAGAGAAAAATTAGAGGAAAAATAGAAAAAAGAGCTAGTCCCTCTTGTTCCATCTTCTTCACTTCCTTTTGTTCCCTCTATCACTCTTTTTCTATATCACTTCCTTCATCTCTATATCACTCTCACTCTTAACCTGTCTTTTGTTTGTCTTTCTCTTCATCCATATATCATTCTCATTCTCCATTTTCTCTTTCTCATAACCTATATTTTATTTGTCTTTCTTCTCTCTCATTCCTTTTACGCTTTCTCTCCATATATCCTCACTCTTTGTCACAATCTCTCACTTTCCCCTTTCCTTCCTTATATCTTCCCCTTTCTCTCCCTCCCCTCTCTCTTTCAAGCTCTCTTCCCTGCTCTCACTCCCTTCTTAACTCTTTCCCTTGCTCCATCTATCATTCCCTCACACTCACTCTCTCAATCTCTCCAACTTTTTACTCTCTCAATCCGCCTCTCATTGTTTCACTTTCTCCCTATTTCTCTTTTCCTCCTTTCGTTTGTCTCACCATATCTCTCACTCTCTTTTCCTTACGCTTGTTCTCACACACTCTCTCTATATATTTTTCTCTTGCTCGCTCGCTCACTGTCTCTCTCATTTTCTAGCTCTGTATCTGTCTTTTCTCTGTCTCCCTGTATCCTTTACACCTCCCTCCCTCCAACTCTCATAATATCTCTAATTCTCTCTTGTCCGTCTCTCTCATCTCCTCTCTTATATCTTCTTCTCTTTCTCACTCTCTTTTCCAAGATTCTCTATAGATCTCTTTCATTCTCCCACTCTCGTTCTCTTACTCTGTAGATCTCTTTCTCACTCCCTCATTCTAGCCCTCTATATGTCTCCCTTATGTAGCTTACCCTTCTCTCTCCAACCCACTCACTCTCTCGAGAGAGCTCTTACACACACTTCTCTCTCACTCTCTCTCAATCTCTCTCACTCTGACCCTCGTAAGCTCCACTTCTCGATCTCTATCTCGCTCTCTCTTACCATGTTGCTCTTTCTCTTGCACTCCATCCTCTGTCTCCATTGTTGCATCTTCCTCCCTTGTCTCTTTATCCCCGTCTCCTTTATTCTCTCTTACTCTCTCTCTATCCTTTGCTCTCTCTTTCTTTCATTCTATTATCTTTTTCAATCTAATTCTCTTTTTTGCTCTCTTCATTGCCACTCTCTTTCATTCACTCTTTCACTCCCTCTATCCCATAGTCTCTCGCCCTGTCTATTGCTCCATCCCTCCCACTGTCTCATTCTCTCTCTTCTCTCCATCTCTCCTTTCCTCCCATACATCCTCTCTCTACTTCTCCATCTCTGTCTCTCTCTTGCTCTCTCGCTAGTAATGATTTCATTCTCCCTGTCCCTTTACCATTCACTCACTCTTTCTGACTAAGTCTTCCCTTGATCTCTCTTCTATCTCTGTATACTTTTCACAGTCTCTATCACTTACTCTCTATTGCTCTCTCTTTAGTCCATCTCACTATGTACCCATATCTCTCTTTCTAACTCCCTTGCCTCTACCTCCCTCAATCTCATCCCCATCTCTCTAAGTCTCTTTTCCTCTATCACTGTAGATCTCTTTTATTATCCCACTCTCATTCTATTTATCACTCTCTTTATCTTTCTCACTCTTCTTTTTTTCTCTATCACTATAAATCTCTTTTATTTCCCACTCTCATTATATTTATCACTCACACTTTCTATCTTTCTCATTTTTTCAATCCTGCCCTCTTGCCATCTCTGAGACTCCCTTATGTAGCTCACCCTTCTTTCTCCATCTTACTTACTCTCTCTCGAGCTCTCACACACACTCATACACTCTCTCACTCTCTCAATCTCACACACACTCATACACTCTCTCACTTACACTCAATCTCTCTCTCACCCACCAAAGCTCCATATTCCTTCTCCCACTCTCTCACCTCTACCCCTATCCTTCACATGTACTCTCTCTCTCACTCTCCAACTTTTATCTCTCCCATTGCTTTTCACATTCCCTCACACTTCTCTCTCTTTTATCTCTCTACTTCTCTCCCTCCCTCTCTCTATCTCCTCTATCTCTCATTGTCTTTTACTTACTCTAATTCTCATTCACATCCTCTTTATCTATATATCTCTCTTATCCCTCCCTCACTCTCTCTTTCATTCTCTCATGCTCATAGTTCTCTGACTCTATATCTTATGTTTTTCTCTCACACTCTTTTCTTCACACACACATACACAATCTCTTTTTATGCTCTATCTTTTTCTCCCTTATCCCCCACATGCACCCTCTATCTTGGTTTCCAAATTTTATTTTTCTCAATCCCCCTCTCTTCTCAATCATTATTTCTTACATTCTCTCACACTTCTCTCTCACATTCTCTCTCCCTCACCCTCCCTCTCCATGTCACTCTCTATTCCTTAATCATGTTCTCACTCTCTCCCTCCCTATCTTTAACTCTTTTAATCCCTCCCTCACTCTCTCTTTCATTCTCTTGCTCTCTATCTATCTTCTTTTCCTCCCTCGCTCACACACTGTCTCCCTTCTCACCCACCTAATATCTTTTTTCTCTCTAGTCCCTCTCACTTTGCCTTTCTTGTATCCTCTTCTCTCTCTCACTCTCCTTTCCTATTTCTCTCAAGGTCACTTTCTCTCTCTAACTATTGTACTCTTTATGCTCTCACTCTCTCCCTCTATCATTCCCACTCCTCATTCATGCTCTCTATAGGTCTCCCTTTTCCTTCTCTATCTCCCTCTCTGTCTCCCTCTCTCTTACTCCCACTGCCTTATCTTTCTGCTATTCTCCCCTTTATTTACCCTCTTACTCGATCTTAGCACAAACTTTCTTCTCAGTCTCTCTCCCATTCACTCTCTCACTTTCTCTTTCCTACTCTCTTACTTCCATTCACTTCCTCTCACATCCCCTTTTTTTCTATCAATATCTCTTCCCTCTCCCTTTTCTCACCTTCTCTCTCAATCTAATTTCACTCTCACTCTTTCTCCCTCTCATTCTCACCCTCTTTTCTCTATATCTCTCCCCCTTAACCTCTCTATCTCCATCTCCCTCTTATCTCACTCTTCTCTCTCACAAACACTCTCTCACTCTCTCGCTTGAACTTAACCCACTCCATTATTCTCTCTTTCTCAATCTTTGTTGTCTCTCTCTTACTCTTTGTACTACTGCTCCCTCCTTAAACACTATTTCGCTTCGTCCATCCTCCCACTCTCTCTAATCTCTCAACCCTCTCTCCCACCCACTCTCACTTGCACTTCCTCCATCTCTCTCTCTCTCACCCTCTTTCTCTCGCACTTTCTCTCCCTCTATTCCTTTACAACTCTCTCACACAATTTATCATCCATACTTTTCCTCTCCTTCTCTTTACCCTTCTCGCTCACTCGCTCTTGCTCTATCTTTTAGCACGCTCTATTCCTCTCCCACACACACTCTCTCCCACTCTTGCTCCCTCTCTCTTCAATCTTTCTCATAGCCTCTCTCTATCTCTCTATTTTTTCTCTACCAACCATGCTCTCCCTCACAATCTCTATTATATCATTCTTTCTCGATCTCCCTTATGTTGCACTTTATTCTCTCTTCTTCTCTCACTATATTTCTCACTCTCTTGCTCTCACTCTCTATCAACTTCTCTCTCATTCAATCTCACTCCCATCTCTATCTCTCTTTCTTTCACACTTTCTGCCTCTTCTCTCTGTCATTATTTATCACCTTCTCTCACATATCTCTACCTCTCTCTCCCTCTCACTTTTACTCCCTCCTCCCTCTCTCCTTCTCTCTACATATATCTCACTCTCTTCACCTTACTGTTCTTCTCAATCTCTGTCATTTTATTAATATATGTTTCTCTCTCACTCACTTATTCACTCTCTTGCTCATTATTCTCTATCCCCTTATAGCTTCCGCGCTCTACCTCCCATTCACTTTTGCTCAATCTTCCCCAGTCTATCTTCTCTTTCTATTTCTGCCTTACCCTCTCTCCCTCTCACACAATTTTTAACACTATCTCCACTCCCTATCTTGATCTATCACTCACTTTCTATTTCATCTCCCATTGTTATTTCTTTTCTCCATTTTTCCCCCTCCATGCTCACTCATTGTTCTATCTCCCTCTCTTCTCTCTCTTCACTCATTCTTTCTCTCACTTTATCTCAAAGTCTCTCTCTCACTTAATTGCTCTCAAATTTTTCTCTCTCATCTTTTCTCTCTCTTTCTCTCCCTCCGCAAACCTCCCTACCACTCTCTATCTCAATGTTTCTCGTACTCTGCCCTCTCTCTCTCCATCTCCCTCTCTTCTTCTCCCCTTCTCATTCATTCTCTTATTGTCCCTCCCTATCTCCATATTGCTCACTATATTTTCCTTTCCCACTTCCTCTCTCTCCCTCTTAACTCTTTCTTGCTCTCTCTCCCTCTCTCTTCAATTAATCTCCTTCTCTCTCTCTATCTCCCTTCCTCACTCTTTCCTTTGCTCTTGCTCTCTATCTCTCTCTGTCTCACTCCCTTCCTTTCTCACAATGTCTCCCACTTTCTCTTATGTTTCTATCTCTCTCTCTTGCTTTGTTTTCTCTCCTTTTACTCACTCTCTCGTCTTATATCCATCATGCTAACAATCCTCCCTTCCTCTCATTCTCTCTCTTCTCTCTCTATAAACCTCTCCTCGCTAGCATTGTTTATTACTTTCACTCCTCTCCCTCCCTCCTTACTCCACTCATTTTTTATCTCTCTAGCTCCCTCTCTCTGTCCCTCTCTTTCTTCACTCTACATTCTTTCTCTATTTCTCCCTCACTTTGTCTCTCTCTCCCTTCCTTGCTCCCTCACTCTCTTCAATTTCTCTCTCATTATTAATTCCTCACTCGTTTCTCTCTCTCCTTCTCTCTATACTCTCTCTCCTTTCTCTCTTCTTTTCTCTCTCTAGCTTTTCCATTTGACTCTCTCTCTCTCTCTCTTGCACTCACTTTTCGTCTCTAATTCTCTTGCACTCTATCATTTTCTCTTTTTCTCCTTTTCTCTCACACTCTCTTCTCCACTCTCTTTTCAGCTTCACTCTCACTCCTACTCCCTCTCTTTATCTCTTTCACACTCCCAATTCTCTCTTCCACTTTCTATCTCTATCTTATTCGCACCCTTTATTCTCTTTATCTTCTCTCTTACTCCAATGAATCCCCACTCTTCCTCCATCCCCCACACTCTTTCTGTATTTCTCTCGCTTCCCTCCATCGTCTTACTTCCTTTCCTTGCTCTCTCTCGTTCTCTCTCTCACTCTTATCTCCCATTCTCTCACTCTCTCTCACTCATCCTTTCTCCTGAATAAGAGAAAGAGAGAGGGATTGAGATGGATTAAAGAGAGAACAGTAGAGAGAAAGTGATAAAGAGAGAAAAGAAAATAGTACGAGAAGAGGATATTAAGAGAAAGTGAGTGAGAGGTAAAGAGATAGGAGAATAGAAGAATGGTGACAGAGAGAGAGAGAACAAGAGAGAGAGACATTAAGAGGGAGAGAGAGAAAGATAGGCAAGGAGAGGAAGGGAGGGAGGAAGTCAGGGAGGAATGGAGTGAGGGAGAGAAGAAAGAGAAACAGACAGTGAGAGGAATGGAAGCAATAGAGAGGGAGTGGGAGTGAGGCATAGAGGGAGAGAGAGAGAGAGATGAAAGAGAAAAGCTAGAGCAAAAGAGAGCATGAGATAAAAAAATAGAGTGCAACAAAGAGAGAGCGAGGCAGAGCAAATAATAAAGAAGAGGATAGAGAGTGAAGGGAGAAACATGCAGCAATGGAGTGAGAAAGAGTGCAAGAGAAAGAGAAAGATGGTAAGGGAGAGTGAGATAGAGATTAGGAAATTGAGCTTAACAGCGTGAGCTCTCTATGTCTCTACTGATCCCTCCATCACTCTCTCATTCATTTTCTTTTTCTCTATCTCACTCTTCTCGCCCTCCCTCCCTAGCTCACAATCTCTATTCCTTTGAACCCTCCTGATATTTTTTTCTCTCTTGTCGCTCTCACTCTCTCCCTCTATAATTCATACTTCCTCATGCTTGCCCTCTCTACGTCTTCCCCTTGTAGCTCACTCTTCTCTCTCCTTCTCACACACTCATACACACACACACTCTCTCTCTCAATCTTTCCCTCTCTCACCCTCTTTAGCTCCAGTTTCTGCTCTTTATCTCACTCTCTCTTACTATCATGTTCTTTCTCGCTCACTCTCTCCTATCTCTCCCTCGCTCCATGTTTCTCTCTTCATTATCTATCCTCTTCTCTCATTTTATCTCTCCTCTCTCTTTTTTTTATATCTTATATGCTCTTTACACTCTGCTTTGTTGTTTTCTTTTCACTCTTTCCTCCTACTCTTTCACTCATTTTACCTCCTCCTCTCTCTCTCTCCCCCTCTCTTGTTTCCATCCCCCACTCTCTCTTTCTCTCTCTTCTCTCCCTCCCTCCCTCCCTCTCCCTTGATATTTCCCTCTCTTGCTCCCTCTCTTTCACTGTTCTCACATTTTTACACTCTCTTTACCCCTCACCCACTAATCTTACTCAGTCTTTCCTCAGCTTCTCTCCTCACTCTCTCTCCCATTCACTTTTTCATTAAACCCTCTCACTTCCTCCTCTCTTTCTCCCTCACTACCTCCATCTCTCTCTCTCCTCTCTATTCCATCTCTCTTTATTTCTCTCTCACTAACTCTTCGGTCTCTGACATTTGACCCTCGCAATATCCCTCACCACCTCTCTCTTGCTCTCCTTCCCTCTTTCAATCCCTTAATCTCTGTCTCTCTCCAACACTCGTCTTTTATTTTCTTGCTCCCTCTCTCGCTTGCTAATCTCTCCCTTTCTCATGCTCTCTATTCCTTCACAGTCTCTTCTCTCTATTTGTCTTTCACACTCTCTCCCTTTCTTGCTCCCTCATTCTCTTTGTTCAGTTTCACTCGAATCCTTACTCCCTCTCTCCATTACCCTTTCCCACTTTATCTTCACTCTCAGTCACACACTCCAACTTATTTTTCTCTTCTCTCTCACCTCATAATTTTTCTCTCCCTCTCTCCCCCTGTCAAAATGAGAGGGAGGGAGGGAGGGAAAAAGAGAGGGAAGGAGGGAGTGAAAAAGTGAGGGGTCAAGAAAAAAAGAGAATTCTTCTCTTTTCTTTTTTCCTTCTATCTCTATTTATCACTCTCTTCATTTCTCACTATGTCTCTCACTTTCTCTTTTGAATCTTTCTCTCGATCAATTGCTCTCTCTTGCTCTCTTTTCTCTCGTTACTTACTCTTTAGCTCCTTATGTCCATCATTACCTTCCTTCAATCTGCATCTCTTCTATTTCACCCCCCTCTTCTCTTTCCTTGTTTATTACCTCCACTCCTCTCCTTTTTTTTTCTCTCTATTCCCTCGCTTACCTCGCACTCTATTTTTTCTTTATTTCTCTCTTTTTATTTCTCTATCCTTCCTGGCTCCCTCTCTTCAATTTCAATCTCATTCTTACTCCCTTTATTCTCTCATTCTTTTTCTCTTACCCTCTCTCTCTCTTTTTCTCTCCCTCTCTCTGTCTCACTCCCTCCCTTCCAAACACTCTCTCTCTTGCTTCATTTATCGTTATCTCTTGCACCTTTTTTCTTAAACTCTATTCCACCACTTTCTTTCTTCTGCTTCACTTTCACTCCTACTCCCTAGGTCTCCTTCATGCAGCGCACTATTCTCTCTCCATCTCACACACACTTACAACACACTCACTCTGCCAATCTCTCTCTCTCTCTCTCTCTCTCTCTCTCTCTCTCCCCCCCCCTCGTTAGTTCCATTTCTTACTCTCTATATCACTCTTTGTTACCATTTTATTTTTTCTCTCACTGGTTTTATCACTTTCTCTATTATATTCTCTCAATCTCTCACTCTATTCTTTTTTTGTATCTTATACTCTCTTTTACACACTCTTTTATTCATCTCTCTTCTTTAATTTCTCTTATATTTTGTCACTCCATCGCTCACTTCCTCTCTCCTCTCTCATCCCTCCCTCCTCATTTTATCTCTTCTCTGCCTCCCTCCCTCTCCCTCTCATTATCCCTCTCTGTCTCCCTCTCTCTCTCTCTCAAGAATCTCTTATTCTCCCTCATCTTTTACCCCTCACTCAGTTACTCTTGCTTGATCTTCCCTCAATCTCTCTTCTCACTATCCCTTCTATTCTCTCTTCCTTTACTTTCCTACTCTCTTTAAACCCTGTCAATACCTCCTATTTCTCTTTCTTACTCACACTCTCCTTCTCTCTCTCACCCAATGTTCCACCTACTTTCATCTCTCTCTCATCCTCTCTTCTCTCTCATCCTCTCTTCTCTCTCTTGACACTCAATTTAACCCTCACTACCACTCGCTCGATCTTCCTCCCTCTTTCACTTCCTTCATCCCTCTGTTTCTCCTACTTAACTTATCTGCCGTCTCTTGCTCCCTCTCTCGTTGGCTCGCCCTCTCTCTCTTTCCTGCTCTCAATTCCCTCGCCCTCTCTCCTCTTTATTTCTCTCTACACTCTCCCTTTCTCTTTCACTTTTCCTATCTCTTCAGTTTCACTCTCACACATACTCTCTCATTCTCTCTCTTTCTCGCTCCATGTTTACTCTCTGTTGCTCACTCTCTCTTCAATTGCGCTTGCTCCTCTCTCTCCTCTCAATCATTCTCTCCCACTCTCCCCCACTTCCTTCATTCTTTCCCTCCCTCTCTCTCTCTCACTTGCTCTCTCTTTCTTTCTCACACTCTCCCCCTCTCTCCCTCTCACTCTCTTCCAATTCATCCCCCTCGCTCCCACTAAATCTCATTTTGTCCTCCTCTCCATCTCTCTCACTCTCTCTCCATATCTTCCTTCACTCTCTCTTCCTCTCTCACTTCCACTCACTCCCTCGATCATTCTCTCTCTTCCTCGCTCACTTCGTCTCTCGCTCTTTCTCTATTTATGATTTATCACTTTTTCTTTCTCTATTGCTCTCTTTGACACACTCTCTCTTGCTCTCTTTTATCACTTTACTCACACTTTTTCTCTAATCATCTCTCACTCTCTTCATCTCTCACTCTTTCCCTCTTCCATTAATTCAATCTCTCACTATGACTTTTCTCTCTTCCTCTCTCTCCATATTTTCCTCAATAACTCCCTCTATCTACCTCTCACTCACTATCTTTCGCTATATATTCACTGAGTCTCTCTTCTCACTCGATTTTTTCCTTACCCTCTCTTCCTGTCTCCCTTCGCTCACTATTCAATCCCTACCTTAACTCGCTCTCTTGATGTTTCTCTCACTCTCTATTTCATCTCTCTTTATTATTTGTATGTTCACTTTTGCTGCTTTCTGTCTGTCTCTCTTACTCTTTTTTCTCTCCTACTCTTCCCTATCTTTTCTCACTCTTTCTCTCCCTCTATCTATCACAAACTCTCTCACACTCCCTCACACACTATCTCTTAATTACTCTCACATCTTGCTCTCTCTCCTCATATCAATCTCATTATTTATTATTTTCTCTCATACATCTCACCTTCCTCCCTGATAACTCCCTTTCTCAATCCAACCCTCCCTCTCTTTCTCCTTCTCTCTCTCCTCATGCATTCACTTGTTCACCCCTTGTCTCTCCCTCTCTTTTTCTTATCGCTATAGCTAATTCTCTCTCTCTTGCTCTCCCTCTCCTTTCTCTCGCACTCACTCTCATCCCTTCTCTCTCATTCTCTCCCTCTGCTACCCTCCCTTCCACGTTCTCTATCTCAATCCCTCTCCCTCTCTCTCCCTCACTCCCACTCCATCTTCCCCTTTCATTCTCTTCTTTTAACTCATTCTCTTACCTCCCTCCCTATCTCAATCCCTCCTTCCTTTCTCCCCTTCTCCTATCACTCTTCTCTCTCCTCTTGCACTTAATCTAACTCTCTCCTCCCCTCTCATTTTGTCCATCGCTTTCTCTCATTCCACTCTCTTGATCTCTCTTCTCTCACTCTATCTTTTCTCTATTTCTCTCTCATAGCATCTCACTATCTCTATCTCTTTCTTCTTTACTACTCATGCCCTCCCTCACTCTCCCGTTTTCTTTGTTTTACCGCTCTTCTCTCACTTTTTCTTCTTTCTGTATCTCTCTCACTCTCCCTCATTCTTTCTTTTCCCTCTCTCCATCCCACTTACCCTCCCACTCTCTCTATCTTAATCTTTTTCCCTCTCTCTCCCCCCGCTCCACTCACTGCCCTCTTGCTCCCTATCTCCATCTTGATCAATATTGTTTCCTCTCTCACTTCCTGTCTCTCCCTCTGAATTCTTTCATGCTCTCTCTCTCACGCTTAATGTCTTCAATCTCTCACTCTCTCCCTCTGTCTCCCCCATTCTGACTCTCTCCCTTACTCTTTCCCTCTATCTCTCTCTTTCACTCTCTCCCTACTTACTATGTCTATCACTCTATTCTTTTTCTCTCTCTATCGCTTTCTTACTATCTCTTGCTATCTTCTCACTCTTTTTACTCTTTCCCTGTATCTCTTTTTCTCCCTCTCTTCCTTTCACACCGTGTCTCTCACTCTTTAACATGTTTCTCTCTCTCACCCTTTGCTCTCTCTTCCTTTCTTCCTCTCATTCTCTATCTCTTTGCTTTCTCACCCACTCTTCTCTCTTATTGTTTTTTACTTTTCCTCCCTCCCATATTTTGCTCCCTGTTTCATTCTCTTTTTGTCTTTTTCCATCTTCTTGGCTTCCTCACTCTATTTAATTTCACTTTCACTCTCACTCTCATTCTCTTCTCTCTCTCTCTATTGCTTAATCCCACCCTTTCACTCTCCCTCCCTCTCCTCTTGCTCCATCTATCATTCTCTCTTGCTCCCATTCTCTTACTCTCTCTTCACTCACTTTCTTTAGCTTCACTCTCACTCTCACTCCCTCTCTTTATCTCTTCCACAATCTCTATTCTCTCTTCCTATTTCGATCGTCATCTTGCTTTTACTCTCTATTCTCTTAAACCTCTCTTATTCTTCTCACCTTTTCACTTCCTCTATCCCCCACTCTCTCTTTCTTTATTTGTCTCACATCCCTCTCTTATTCCTCTCTCTCAAGCTCTCTCCACTTGCCCTCCCCTGCTCTCGCTCTTTATCTTCGCACTCTTCATCTTCGCACTCTTCATCACTCTCTCTCTCACTCTCTCTAATTCTCTTATTATCTCTCCTGCTCACTCTCACTTTCTCTATCTTCCCTCACTTTCCTTCTCTCCCTTTATCTTTCTCACTCTCTCTTCCTACTTTGCTCCCTTCCTCTCTTTATCTCACTATTTATTTGCTTTCTCTTTCTCTATTGTTGCTCACTCTTCTCTAACTTTTTCTCCTATATTTGTTTCTCTCCTCTCTCTTTTTGTCCCTTCTTCTCTTCATTCCTATTTCTCACACTCAATCTCTCTCTTTCTCTCTCCATCCAGACATTAGGAGGGATGGAAGCAATAGAGAGGAAGTGGGGGATGGGGAGAGAGAATGGGAGAGGGAGAGCTAGAGAGAGCAAGGGATAGAGTAAGTGAAAGAGAGAATAAAAGGCAACGTAAGAGAGTAAAAGACTGAGAAAGAGAAATTTAATAGAAAGTGTAAGAGAGAGCATGAGTGGTAAAGAGAAATAAATGGAGAGGTAAAAAGAGTTCATGAGAAAGATTGAAGAGCAAGAGGGACAAGAGAGGGAGAGCAATGAATGGATGATAAAAAAGTGAGACAGAGGAGTTATAAAGGGAGAGAGGGAGAGAAGTGTGTTAGAGAGATAGAGGAAAGCGTAAGCAAGAATGGGAGGGAGGGAAGGGAGAGAGAGAGAGGAGAGAGAGTGGGACGATGGACGAAGAGAAATAATTAGAGAAGATGGAGCAGCAGTATAGAGAGTAAGTGAGAGAGAGATAACAAAAAGTTAGAAAGAGAGAAGGGAGTGAGCTAAGTTGAAGTGAGAGAAGGAGTGACAGAAGGAGAGAGTGAGTGAGAGAAATTGGGAGAGAAGGGAATGATAGAAAGTGGGAGACGGTGATAGAGAGGTAGAGTAGGGGGAGAGAGATTGAGAGAGAGACAGACAACAAGGGGTGAGAAAGAGAGCAAGTAAGTGAGAGTGAAATTAATAGAGAGAAGGAGAGAGAAAGGAAAAGGTAAGAGATATTGAGGTAACAGAGAGGAAGTGAGATGGAGTAAAAGAAAGCATTAGAGGTAGCAAGAGAGAATGTTTGTGAGTGAATAAATCAGAAATGAGAGACCATCATAAAAGTAAGTGAGAGACAACAAATATGTGGCGATTATAACAGTGAAAGAGTGGGAGAAAAATAAATTAGGAGACAGATATTTTGAGAGAGGGAGAGAATATATATACATAAAGATTATAAGAATGGTCTAAAAAGAAAAAGAGAGAGGGAGGTAGAGTGAGAAGGAGATAGTGTGGGAGAGGGAGTGAGAGGGAGATAGGAGAAAGAGAAAGTGAAGAGAGGGATGAAGAAT
Source organism: Papilionanthe hookeriana x Papilionanthe teres (assembly GCA_022702705.1). Lineage (NCBI taxonomy): Eukaryota > Viridiplantae > Streptophyta > Magnoliopsida > Asparagales > Orchidaceae > Papilionanthe > Papilionanthe hookeriana x Papilionanthe teres. The sequence goes on along the minus strand of CM040432.1, from coordinate 64,871,774 downwards.
AGCAAGAAAAAAGTGTAGAGCAAGGGAAGAGACAAAAAGAGAGCAAAGAATGGAACTAAAGAGATCGAGAGAGAGTAAAAATGAGAGAATATATGAGGTTGAAAGAATAGTAGGGAGGACGTACGAAGAGCAAGGGGAATAGAGAGAAAGAGAGAGAGTGTGTGTGAGAAAGCATGGCAAAGAGAGAGAAGAAGGGTGGTAGAGGGGGCTGGAATAAAGTAGGGGAGGGGATGGGAAAGGTGTGGGAGAGGGATAAATAAAGAGGGGGAAGTTAAAGTGGGATAGGAGGATGGAGAGGAAAAATTGGGGGAGAAGGAGAGAGATTGAGATAGAGAGAGTGAGAGGGATGGTAGCAAAGGTAGAGAATGAGAGAGAAAAGATGAGAGAGAGAAAGAGAGAAAGGGAGAGAGAGAATAACAAAAAGTGAAATTGAGAGAAGATACAGCAAGCGAGAGGGAATTAGCGAAAGTGAAAGAGAAAACGAGAGGGAGGGAGAGTGAGAGAGTGAGTGAGTGCAAGAGGAGAGAGAGGAGTGATATAGGGAGAGACAGAGAAAGAGAGGGAAGGAGGGATTGAAAGAGGGAGGGATTGAGGAGGAAAGGGAGATGACAACAATCAAGAGAGAACGTATCAGAGAAAATAATAAATAATGAAATGGATATGAGGGGAGGGAGCAAGATATGATAACATTCAAGAAAGAACATTTGAGGAGAGAGAGTGGGAAATAGAGAGAGAAAGTGTGAGTAATGCGATAAAAGAGAGGGAAGAAGAAAGTGCAAGAGAGAGAAGGAGAGAGGGTAAGGCAGAGAAGAAAGCAAAAGAACAACAAATAGAGATAAAATATAGAGTGAGAGTTAGAGATTTAATAGTGAGCGAGAAGGAGAGAGGGACTCAGTGAATATAGAGTGAAAGATAGTAAGTGAGAAGTAAAGGGAGCAGATATAGATGGAGATATGGACAGAGAGGGAGAGAGAGGGAGAAAGAAGAGTGATCTACATGAGGGAGACCTAAAGAGAGCACGAATGAGTGATGTTCCCTCTCTCTCACCATTCTCTAGTTCTTGCCCTCTCTTTACCCCTCACTCACTTACTCTTACTCTCCCACATATTCTTTTCTTACACTCTCTTCCATTCATTCAACCTCACTTTCTCTTTCCTACTCTCTCCTTAGATCCTCTCACTTCCTCTTATATTTCTTTTCCCTAACTACCTCCATCTCTCTCACTCTCTATTCCATCTCTCAGTTATTTTCCTCTCTCCTCTCTCTCCTCCCATTATTTCTCTCCCTCTCTCCTTTGTCTCTTGCTTCCTTCCCTCCCTCCCTCTCTCTCTGACTCACTCTTTCGCTCACTCAGACACACTATCTCTCTCCCTCACTCACACTTCTAATTCATCCCCCACTCTGACTCCCACAAAATCTCATTCTCTTCCCCCCTCTCTCCCTCTATCTCACTCGCTTTAGTAGATCTTCCCATAATCTCTCTTCTCTTCCACTCTATCTTCCTCTCTCATGCCCACGCATGAATCTCTCTCACATTCTCTCTCTTTCTCTCTCTTTTTCACCCTCTCCCTCTCTTATCATTTTCTCTATTAATGCCTTATCACATTTTCTTTCTCTTCTGCTCTCTCCCTCCATCTTTCTCTCTCACACACTCTCTCTCTTAACATTTTCACTCTTTCTCTCCAACCATCACTCAATATCTTCCTGCATCCCTCTCTCTATCTCTCACTCTCTATCTCTCTCTATATCTCCCTCTCTCTCCACCTCTCACTGCCTGTCTTTTTATCCATCTTCCTTGAGTCTTTCTTTTCTCTTTATTTTTGTCTTAATCTCACACTCTTCTTCCTCCCACTCTCTCCTCAATCCCTATCAATTCCTTCCTCTATTTCTCTGTTTCTAGTTCACTCCCTCTGTTGGTCTCACTCTCACTCTATATTTCATCTCTCTTTATTGTTTGCTTGCTCCCTCTTACCCTCTCTCTGTCTTCTCTCTTGCACTTTCTTTTATCACCCTCTCTTCTCTATATTTACTCACTATTTTTGTTTCTCTATCCCCCACTGTCTCTCTCTTAATCTCCCTCCCTCTCTCTCAATCACTCTCACATCTCACACTCGCTCCTCATCCCCATCTCATTATTTCTTAGGTTCTCTCACACATCTCTCTCTCCTCTTTTCTCCCTCCCTCTTACACTCCATCCTTGCCTCTCTTTCTCCCTTTCTCCCTATCTCTCTCTTCTCTCTCTCCTCCTGCACTCACCTACTCAATCTGTCTCCCTTCCTCTCATTTTCTCCATCGCACTCTCCCATTCCCTCTCTCGTGAACTCACTTCTCTCACTTTCTCTTTTCTCTATTTCTCTCTCATTCTCCCTCATCCTTTCTGACTCAGACTCTCCCTCCCACTTCTCGCCCTACCACTTTCTCTATCTCCATATATGTCTCTCTCCATCTCTCTTTCTCACTCATTCTCTTAATCTCGCCTCTTTCTCCATCTTACTCCCTATAATTTCCTCTCCCTCCCTCTTAAATCATTCATGCTCTCTCTCTCCCTCTCTAACTCGCTCTCTCCCTCTATCTCCCTCGTCTCACTCTTTCCCTTACTCTTGCCATCGATCTCTCTCTTTCTCACTCTCTCGCTTTCTTACTATATCTCTTACAGTCTATTTTGTTTCTCTCACTCTCTTGTTATCTTTTCTCTCTTTTTACTCTTCCCTCTATCTCTCTTTTTCTACATCTCTTCCTTTCTCACTGTCTCTCACTCCCTATTATGTTTATCTCCCTCTCACTCTCTTGCTCAGTCTTCCGCTCTTTTCTCACTCATTATTTCCCTAAATCCATCGCTCAATCTCTCTACCTTCCTCTCATTCTCTATCTCTTTTCTTTCTCACCTTATTTTTTATTACTTCCCCTCCCTCCTTATTTCATTTTTTGTTTCTCTCACTAGTCCCCTCTCTCTTACCCTCTCTTACCTCACTCTCCATTCGTTCTATATTTCTTTTTCTTTTCATCTCTCCCTCCCTTCTTGGCTCCTCACTCTCTACCATTTCACTCTCACTCCTACTCCCTTACCCTCTTCTCACTTTCTCTCGTGCTTTCTCACCCTTTTTCTCTCCCTCTCTCTCTCACACCCTCCTTCCCTAACTCTCTCTCTCTTACTCCACTAATCATTCTCTCTTGCTCCCTTTCCCTTACTCTCTCTTGCCCCACTCTCACACTTACTCCCTCTCTTTATCTCTTTCACAATCTCTATTCTCTCTTCCTTTTTATTTCATCATCTCTCTATCAATCTTTATTCTCTATCACCACCACTCTTACACTTCTCACTCTTTATCTTCCTCTACCCTCCACTCTCTATTTCTCAATTTCTCTCACTTCCCTCTCTTCCTCTCTCTCTCTCTCTCGTACTCTCTCCAATTGCACTCCATGGCTCTCCTCTCTCGCTTACTTGACTCCATCCCACCCACTTTCATTCTCTCTCTCCCTCCCTCCCTCTTCTCCCTTTAATCCCTCACCAACTCCCTCTCCCTCCATTGCTCCCTCTCGGTCTTATCATTCTCCTGTTCTCCCTTTCTTTATACCCCCACTCACACATTCACTTAATCTCCCTCCCTCTCTTCTTTCTTTCTTTATCTTTCTCTCCCACTCTGCCTCCATCTCCCTCTATCTACCTCTCCCTCGGTCCCTCTTGACATTTTCTCTCTTGCTCTCTCCCTCTAACTTTAACCATTTCTCACTCCACCTCATATTCTCATACTTTACCTCACTCTCTCTACTTATCATGCTCTCTCTTACACTCCCTCCCTTTATCTCTCTCTTCCTCTATATATATCCTCTCACACTTTATCTCCCTCTATCCACCACATCTCTCTACCGTCTCTCTTCTCTCTCACACACACTCTCGCTCTCTCCCTTGCCTCCCTCTCTCTCTCTCACTCTCTTTTCCACCTTAGTTATGGCATTGTTGCTCAATTCATCTCTCTTATGTCGCTCTTTCTTTTCTTTCATTACTTTACTCTTTTTCTCCTTCTATCTCCCTCTCACTCCCTCGCTCCCTCCTTCTTTCCCTCTCTTTTAATCTGTCTCTCTTCTCACTCTTTCCTTCTCATCTCTCTCTAATTATTTCTTAATTTCTCTCACACTTCTCTCTCTCTTACTCCCTCCCTCTTCCCTCTCTTTTTATCTTCATATCTCTCACTCTCTATCCATTTCTCATTCTTCTGCTCCCTTTCTTCAGTTTTGCTCTTTTTTCACCCTCTCTTCTATCTCTATTTCTCTCTCACTCTCTCTCCTCTCTCTCTACCTATCTCACTTTAATTACACTCTCTTTTACTCACTCTTTGTTCTCTCTCTTTAACTTACTCTCTTCTCACTCTTTCACTCTCTATCCTCCGCAAACTCTCTCTCCTCTCTTGTTTCCTTCCCTCGCTCGTCCCACTCCCTCTCTCTCACTCACTCTATCTTCTTCTCTTCCACACTCTCTCTCCCTCTACCTCCCTCTCTCCCTTTCCATCTCTCTCTAGCTCTCTTTTTCCTCTCTTTTTCATGCTCTCTCTTTAAACCTTTCACTACCTCTTTTTTCTTTCTGTGTGACACACTTTCTCCCTCTCTCTCACACTATTCCATCATTGTTTATCTCTCTCGCTCTCTCTTTCTCTTTGTTACCATTTCTCACTCTCTATCTCACTCTTTGTTACCATTTTATTTGTTCTCTCACTCTTTTTATCCCTTCTCTATTATATTCTCTCAGTCTCTCTCTTTCTCACACACTATTCTCTTTTTATATCTTATACTCTCTTTTACACAGTTCTTTGTTACTCTCTATTCTTTCATTTCTCTTACATTCGGTCACTCCATTCCCCACTTCCTCCCTCCTCTCTCTCTTGCTTCTATCCCTCCCTCTCATTTTATCTCATCTCTTCCTCCCTCTCCCTACCATTATCCCTCTTTGTCTCCCTCTCTCTCTTAACAATGTCCTATTCTCCCTCACCTTTTACCCCTCACTCACTCTTGCTTGATCTTCCCACGGTCCCTCTTCTCACTCACTGTCCCTTCCACTCTCTCTTTCTTTTTCAGTTTATCTCTTTCTTCCTCACTTTCTCTTTCCTACTCTCTTTAAACCCTTCTATCTATCATTCTTACTCACTCTTAACTTCTCTCTCTCACTCTCTGTTCCACCCCTTTTTATCTTTCTCTTGCGCTCTCTTCTGTCTCTCACTTTTCACACTCACTTTGACCCTCACCGCCACTCTCTCGCCCTCCCTCACTCTTTCACTCCTTTCATCCCTCTACTGTCTCTGCTCTCCTTATCTTCCTATCTCTTGCTCCCTCACTCTCTCGCTCCCCCTCTCCCTCTCTCCAGCTCTTTCTACCGTCAGCCTATGTTCTCTCTATTTCTCTCTCACACACTCACTTTCTCGTTTCCTCTTCCTATCTCTTAAGTTTCACTCTCATACATACTCCCTCATTCCCTCTCTTTCTCGCTCCATGTTCACTTTATCGCTTACTCTCTCTTCAATTGCACTCACTCCTCTCTCTCCGCTCAATCATTCTCTCCCACTCTCACCCACTCCTTTCATTCCTTCCCTTCCTCTCTATCCCTCTCATGCTCGCTCACTCAATTCAATCCCCTCTCCCTCGCATTCTCTTCCAGTTCATCCCCCTTCACTCTCCCACTAAATCTCATTATATATCCCCTCCCTTCATCCCTCTCTTCATCCCTCTCACTCACTCTCCATATCTTCCTTCACTCTCTCATCCTCTCTCACTCTCACTCCTCCATCCATCTATCTCTTCCTCACTCACTTTTTTCTCTATTTATGCTTTATCACTATTTCTTTCTATATTTCTCTCTTCTTGCTCTTTTTGACAAAATCTCTCTTGCTCTCTTTTATTAATCTCTTATCACTTTGGTCACTCTTTCTCTCTAACCATCTCTCACTCCCTTCCTCCCTCCATCTCTCCCTCTTTCATTAATTTAATCTCTCGCTATGTCTTTTCTCCCTCCCTCTCTCTCGATATTTCCCTCAATATCTATCCTTTTCTACCTCTCACTCACTATCTTTTGCTCTATCTTCCCCGAGTCTCTCTTCTCTCTCAATTTATGCCTTACCCTCTCTCACTCACTCCCTTTGCTCACACTTTAATCCTTATCTTAACTCCCTCTCTTACTCTCTCTCACTCTCTATTTCATCTCTCTTTGTTATTTAATGCTCATTTTTGCCCCTCTAAGTCTCTCTCTCTTATTCTTTCTTCTATCTTGCTCTCTTCCCTCTCTATACTCAATATTCCTCACTCTATCCATCATACTCTCTGTCACACTCCGTCACACTCCGTCACACACAATCTCTTAATTGCTCTCACATCTTGCTCTCTCTCCTCATATCCATCTCATTTTTTATTATTTTCTCTCATACATCTCCCCTTCCTCCTCGATACCTCCTCATTCAATCCATCCCTCCATATCTTTCTTCCCCTCTCTCTCCCTCTCTTTTTCTCTATCGCTCTCTCTCATGCCTTTCTTTTGCTTTCTTTTCTCTCACATATTCTTTTCTCTATTTCTCTCTCGCTCTCCCTATCCCTTTCTCTCACCCTCTCTCTCATCCTTTCTCTCTCATTCCCTCCGTCAGCTACCCTCCCTCCCTCGCTATCTATCTCAATCTCTCTCCCTCTCTATCCCACACTCCCTCTCCATCTCCCCCTCTCGTTCTCTCTTTTTAACTCGTTCTCTTACTCTCTTTCCCTATCTCAATCCCTCTCACGCTCTCTATCTCAGTCTCCCTCTTTCTCTGTCTATCACTCCCTCTCCATCTCTCTCCTTCTCTCCTTTTAACTCATTCTCTTACTCTCCGTCTTTATCTCAAGTCCACCATCCTTCCCTCTCTTTCTCTCTTTCCCCTATCTCTCTTCTCTCTCTCCTCTTGCACTTAATAAATATCCCTCGTTCCCTCTCATTTTCTCCATCGCTCTCTCCGATTTCTCTTGTTTTCTCTCTTTTCTCACACTTTGTCTTCTCTCTATTTCTCTCTCACAGCCGCCCTCTATCTCTCTTTCTCCTTTTTACCACTCATGCTCTCCCTCACTCTCTCTATTTCTTTCTTTTTTCCCTCTTCTCTTACTTTCTCTTCTCTTTATATCTCTCTCACTCCCTCGTCTTTTCCCTCCCCTCTCTCCATCTCACTTCTCACTTTTTTTCTCTTTTATCACTCTCTCTTATCAGTTACTCATTCTCTCTATTTCTTTCTTTTTTCCCCTCTTCTCTCACTTTCTCTTCTCTCTATACCTCTCTCGCTCTCCCTCATATTTTCCTTCCCCTCTCTCCATCTCACTTCTCACTCTTTCTCTCCTTTATCACTCTCTCTCATCACTTATTCATTCTCTCCAACCTTCTCTCACTCTCTCCCTCTTTCATTATTTCAGTCTCTCACCCTATCACCCTCTTACCCTCTTGTTATCTCCATATCCCTTTCATATCTCCATCTCTCTACCTCACAATCAACTCTATCATCTCTAAGTCTCTTCTCTCCATCTTGGTCACAATTCAATCCCTATTTTACTCCCTCTCTTTCTCTCTCTCAATTAATCTTTCTTTACTGTTTTCTTGCTCTCTTTTTCCCCCTTTTATCTCTCTCCTGCTCTTTCTTCTATCACCTTCTCGTCTCTCTCACCAGTCACTTTCTCTCCCACTATCTTTCACTCTCTCTCAGTTTCTCTCTCATTAGTCGAGCTTTCTTTCTTATTTTCTCTCACAGATCTTTCTTTCCTCTTCAATCCCTCCCTCTTTCAATCCCCTCTTCCCTCTCTTTCTCGCTCTCTCCCTATCTTACTCCTCTCTCGCTCATGTTGGACTCACTCATTCCCTCTTCCTTGCTCCCTCTTCTCTCATTTTCTCTTTTCTTTATTTTTACTCTCTCAATTTTTCTCTCATACTTTCTCTCTCATTTCGCCCTTTTGCTACCTTCCATCCCACTCCACCTATATCAATCTCTCACCCTCTCTCTCCCTGTCCGCTTCTTAATCTCTTTCTCTTTTCCTTATCTCACATTCTCTTAATCTCCCTCCTTATCTCATTCTTCCTCACTATATTTCGCTCTCTTCCTCTCTCGCTTCCTATCTTAAATCCTTCTCTCGCTCTCTCTCTCTCTCTCTCTCTCTCTCTTAGCTCTCACTCTGTCGCTTTATCTCCCCCTTTCTCACTCTCTCCTTAGTCTTTCCCTCTATCTCTCCTTTTCTCACTCCCTCCCTTTCTCACTATGTCTCACTCTCAATTATGTTTCTTTCTCTCGCTCTCTGGCTCTCTTGCTCTCTTTTATCTCTTAACTCACTCTTGATCTCTCTATGTCCACGAATCTAACTCCTACTCCATACTTCTCATTCTATCACGCTCTTCTCTCTCACCCCTCTTCTCTCTCATTGTTTATTACTCTCTCTTCCCTCCCTCCTCACCTACCCCATATTTTGCTCTTTTTTTATCTCGCTAGCTCACTCTCTCTTGTCCTCTCTTCACTCACTCTCTTTTCTTCATTTATTTCTCTCTAGCTTTGTCACTCTCTCCCCTCCCCGATCCCTCACTCTCTTTAGATTTTACTCTCACTCTTACTCCCCCACTCACTCCACTCTCTCTTTCTCTCGTGCACTCTCTCCCACTCACTCCACTCTCTCTTTCTCTCGTGCACTCTCTCCCACTCTCTCTCTTCTTGCTCCATTTATCCCTCACTCTCCCTCTCTCCCTACTTCTCTCACGATCAATGCACTCTCAACTCTCTTTGTTTCTCTCTGCCTCTTCTCTCTCTCTCATTATTTCTCACTTTCACTCACAAATCTCTTCCTCTCTCCCCCTCCATCTTTTGCTCCCTCCCTCGCTCTCTCCTTCTCTCTCCATAAATCTCACTCTATTTACCTTACTTTTCTTCTCATGCTCTCCCACTTTCTTTATATATCTTTTTCTCACTCTATTGCTCACTCTCTTTATCTGTCACTCTCTCCCCCTTCCTCTCTCTGTGATCCATTTCACTCTTCCTCTATCTCGTACTTTCATATCATTGTTATTGTTTCACACTATATCTAACATTTCTCTCCCATCCTCCCTACCCTTTTTTCTCCTTATTTCACTTCTTCCCTCCTTCCCTCTCTTTCTCTCTCGTCCAATCTCTCTCACTATCTCTCTCTATTAGTCTCACTCTCTCTTTCTCACTTTTTCCTCCTCTCTCTTCACTCTATTTTCTTCTTTCACTTTCTCTCTCCCTTTCCTTATCTTCCCTTTCTCACTCTTACATTATCCCTCTCTCTCTCTCTCTTTCCTCATGATTACTCTCACCAGCTCTCTTTTTCTCTCTCTTTTCTCCCTATCTCTCTCTCTCTCTCTTCAGTTTCACTATCACTCTTCATTTCTCCCCCTCTCTCGCTTTCTCTCAAACACATAAATTCTCAGACTTCCTCTATCTCAATCTCTTAACCTCTCTCTCTCTTTCAATCTCTCTCTCTTTTGCCATGCTCTTTATTTCTTTCTCATTATTTTATTCTCTCCCCTCTATCTCATGCTCTATCTCTATCTCTCTCCATCTACCAATTTCTATATATATTCTCTCGCTCTCTCTCTCAATCTAACCCTTCATTACTATCATTTTCTAACACCACCTCTCTCCACTACCCTTTCACTTCCATCCTCCTTTCTCTTATCTTCTCTCTCACACTCTCTCATTCTTCTCTCCCTCCCTCTCTCCTGCTCTTTCTTCACCTACTCTCTCTTTTCTCTCTATTTTGTCTCTATTTCTTTGTCCCTATCTCCCTTTTTTCAATTTCAATCTCAATCTTACTCCCTCTCCCTTTCTCATTCTCTCTTCACTCTCTTCATCTCTCTCTTACTCTCTCATGTTACTTTATTCTCCTCTCCTCTAACACTGCCTCCCTGTTATCCCTCATTCCATCTCCCTCTACCTCCCTGGCTCTCTCTACCCCTTTCACTATCTCACAGACACACTTTCTCAAATACACATGCACTATCTCTTTCTCTTCCTCTTTCTCTCCGTCACTCTCCCTCTCTCCATCACCCCATCCCTCCCTTCCCCATCTCTCTCACTCATTATCTTCTTCAGCGTCCATCTCACTTACTATATATTATATTCCTCTTTCTTCTATGACTATTTCTCTCCCTCTATCTCCCACTCCTCCCAATCTCTCTCCTGCCTCCCTCTCTCCCACTTCCATCCCTCCTATTCAGACACACACACAAAACTCTCCCTTCTCTTTTTTCTCTCACTTTTTCTCCATCTCTTCGCCCACTCTCTCTATCACAAACTCTATCCCTCGGTCACTCTCCATCTTCCTCCCTCGATCACTTTCCATCTTCCTCCCTCCATCTCTTATTCTCTCTCCTCTCTTCATGCCTCCTCTTACCTCTCTCTCTCAGCTCCTTTCACATAATATTTCCCTCTCTTTCTTGATGTTTCTTGCTCTATCTTCATCTCTCTCTCACTCATTCTCTTGCCCTCCTTCCCTCTCTCACCCTCACTCACATTTTCTTACTTTACTATTCCTCACACTTTTTTCTCTCTATTTCTATCTATCTCTCTCTAACTCAACTCATAGCACTTAAATATCTCGCACTCCTTCGTTCTATCTTGCTCACTCTCTATTCGTTCTTTCTTGCTCCCTTACTGTCTCTCTTTTTCTCTTATATGTTACTTTGTTATCTCTCTTTCTTTGTCTCTATCCCTCACACACTCACTCACTCTCTTCTCTCTCTCATCGTGTCTCACTTTCTCCCACTTTTTCTCTCCAATCCTACATGCCTCTTTAACCCTGTCCCTCCTTCTATTGACCCCTATCTCTTACATTCTTTTCTTTACTGTTGTTCTCAGTCTTTTCCTCTTTCCCTATATATCTCTCTTGCTCCCTAGCTTACTATCCCTCTCATTCTCAAGCTCTCTATCTCTCTCTTCTCTATCTCCTTCCCTCCCTCCCTCACACACTCTCTCCCTTCCTCCTCTCCTATTATCTCTTTTTGTCACTTGTCCCTCTCCATCATTCTCTCTGTTATATACTCTATCCCTTCCCACCCCCCTCACACTCGATCACACACACTCATACACTCTCTCTCACCCTCTTTATTTCCTTTTCACAATCTACAACTTTCTCAATACTCCTCTCTATTTAATACATCTCTCTCTTTCTCACTCAATTCCTTCCACTCCCACTATTCATCTTCATACATTCTCCCATGTTTTATCTCTCTATCTCAATCTCTTTGGCTCCCTTTCTTGATCTCTCCTTCACTCTCTCTTTCATCTCTTGCTCTCTATCTTACACTTCACTTCCTCCCTTCCTAGCTCACAGTTTCTCTCCCTTGGCACCCTCCTAATATCTTTTTTCTCTCTTATGGATCTCACTCTCTCCCTCTATAATTCATACTTCCTCATTCATGCCCTATCTACATCTCCCCTTTCTAGCACACTCTTCCCTCTCCATCTCACAAACTCATACACTCTCTCACCCTCCCTCTCAATCTTTCTCCCTCTCACCCTCTTTAGCTCTATTATCTGCTCTCATTCTCACTCTCTCTCACTATCATGTTCTATCTCGGTCACTCTCTCTTATCTCTCCTCCCTCTCTTTTTCTCACTCTCTATTCCCTTTTTGTCTTATACCATTTTTAACACTCTGCTTTGTTGTTTTATTTTCACTCTCTCCTCTTACTCTTTCTCTCATTTTATCCTCCTCTCTCTCTCTGTCCCTATCTTGTTTCTACCCTCACTCTCTCTTTCTCTCTCTTCTCTCACTGCCCCTTTCGTCCCTCTCCCTCGCTATATTCCTCTCTGTTTCCCTCTCTCTTGCTCCCTCTCTTTCACCATTCTCTCGTTCTTCCTCTCTCTTTACCCCTCACTCATTAATCTTACTAGATCTCGCCACAGCCTTTCTTCTCACTATCTCTCTCTCCTATTCACTCTCTTTTAAACCACCCTCGCACTTCCTCCTATCTCTCTTTCTCCCTCACTACCTCTATTTCTCTCTCTTTCTATTTCATCTCTCTTTATCTCTCTCTCTCGCTATTAATTATATCTCTCACATTTGACCCTCGCAATATCCTTCACCACCTCTCTCTCACTCTCCATCCCTCTTTCACTCCATTAACTCCTCTTTCTCCCCCACACTCCTTATTTCTCTCTCTCTTAATCCATATCTTGCTCTCTCAATCTCTCCCTCTTTCACACTCTCTATTCCCTCACATTCTCTTCACACTATTTGTCTTTCACACTCTCTCCCTTTCTTCCTTCCTCTTTCTCTCTGTTTAGTTTTATTCTTACTCTTACTCCCTCTCTCCTCCCTCACTCTTTCTCATTCTATGTTCAGTCTCTCTCACACACTCTAACTTATGTATCTCTCTCTTCTCTCTCACATATTATATTTTCTCTCCCTCTCTTCCCATGTCTCTTGCTTCTTTCCTTCCCTCCCTCTCTCCCCCTCTCTCTTTCACACTCTCAGACACACTATCACTCTTCCCTCTCACAATCTTTTGGTTCATTCCTACTCTCGCTCTCTCAAAATCAGATTATTTATCCCCTCTCTCCCTTACTCTCTCTTCTCTCTTACTCTCACTTCCACTCCACTCTCACTCTTCAATCTCTCTCCCCTTTTTCTCCCACTTTCTTAATCTCTCCCTCTCTCGTTCTTTTCTCAAACTTATGAATTATCAATTTTCTTTCTCTTTTATGCTCACCCTCCCTCTTTCTCTCTCACACACTCTCTCCTGCTCTCTTTCATCACTCCCTTCCATCTCTTTAGTCACTCATTTCTCTCTATCTATCATCTAGTCTCTTCCTCTCTCCCTCTCTCTCTCTCCCACCTTTTGTCTCTCTTTCTTCCTTCTCCCTCTATCTCTCTTATACCCTCCTCTATATCTCCCTATCTTTACCTTTCACTTCCAAACTTTCACGTTATCTTCCCTTAGTCTCTCTTCTCTCTCTATTTCTATCTTGCTGTCTTTCCTTTTCAATCCAGCTCTCCCATTAATCTCTATCACTCCTTACATCTATCTCTCTATTTCTAGTTCACTCCCTCTCTTGCTAGCTCCTCATTTTTTTTCATATTTCTTTATCATTTGCTTGCTCTCTGTTTCCCTCCCTCTATCCTCTCTTGCTTTTTCATCTATTACTTTCCCTTCTTTCTCTTTACTCACTCTTTCTCTCTCTCCCTCACACACTCTCTCTCAATTGCACTCACATATTGCTCTCTCCCCTCAAATCCATCTCATTATTTCTTATTTTTATTCATACATCTCTCTTTCCTCTCGATCTCATCCTCTTTCAAATCTTCTTCTCCCTTATTCTACCTCATTCCCTATCTCACAACTCTCTCTTTATACTTGAGAGAGGGAGGGATCGAGAGGAGAGAAGAAAGTATGAGATATAATAAGAAATAATAGATGAATTTGAGGGACGAGCAAGATGTTAGAGCAATTGACAGAGTGTGTGTGACGGAGTGAGAGTAAGAGAGAGAGATAAAGAGCGGGTAAAGAGAGAAGAGATGGAGGGAGGAGAGAGTGAAGGTGAGACAGGGCAAGAGGAGAGAGGGCAAAAGGAGAGAGAGAAATCGAGAAAAAAATGAGTTTAGAGAGAGGGAGTGAGGGATAGAGAGTAAGAGTTGTAGTAAAATTTGAGAGAGAGGGAGGAAACGAGAAGGGGAGAGAGAGCGAGAGAATGTTGGAGAGAGTGAACAAGAGAGAGAAAGAGATAGAGCTTGTGTGTGAAGAAAGGGGAAGGAGGGAGGGAGGGTGTGAAAGAGGCAGAGAGGGAGGATGAGAGAGGGAGAATGTGAGAAATAGTGAGATAGAGATGAGCTGGAGGTAGAGAAAAAGGAGCAAGATAGAGAGATAAGAGAAAGAAAAGAGGAGATAAGAAAAGATAGTAATAAGAAATTGAGGAGGAAAGAGAAAGAGTGGGGAGGAGCAAGAAATGAAAAAGAGAATGAGAGAGAAAAAGTAAGGGAAGATGAGGTTGAGAGGAAGGGATGTAGGAAATGATGGAGTATAAGAGGGAGAGAGAGAGAGATAAGAAAAAAAAGGGAAGGACTCAGATAGATGGTTGGGGATAGAGTGGGAGGGAGTTAGGGAGGGAGAGGGGTTGGGAGGGAGAAATAACGAGGGGACGATATTGCACAAGTTTAAGAGATTGAGAGGAGAGAGTGGAGAGAGAGTAGTAGAACAGAGAGTAAGTGTGAGAGAATGAATATAGAACGAGAAAGAGAGTGGGACTGAGCGAGTAAGCGTGAGAGTGAAACGAAGAGAGAGAAAGGAGATAGAAAGGAGGAGAGTGTGAGAGAGAAATAGAGATAAGTGAGAGTGAGGAAAGTGAGAGTGAAAGAGAGGCAATGAGTGACCGAGCAAGAAAGGGAGCAAGACAAAGGGAGATAGAAAGAGCAGAAGGAAGAGAGGGACGAAAAGAGTAAAAACAAGAGGGAGAGCGAGAGAGAGTCAATGAGGGATAAAGGAAACAGCAAAAGAGAAAGATAAAAGAGAGAATAAGAGAGATAAAATTTGGTGGAATAAAGTTTGAGAGAAAGGGGGTGAGAGTGAGTGCGAAAGAGAGATAGAATGAGGCAGTGAGAGGGTGTGATGGTAATAGAGAGAGACTAAGGGAAAGGAAGAGAGATTGAAAGATAAAGAAAAAATTTTAATAGGGAGTGAGATGGAACGAGAAATGGAGCTAGTGAGAGCTAGAGGGAGAGAGATTGAGAGAGAGTGAGAGTGTATGAGTGTGTGCAATGGAGAGAGAAAAGTGAGCTACATACGGGAGACCTAAAGAGGGCTTGAATGAGGGAGTGAGAATGATAGAGAGAGTGAGAGAGATAAAGAGAAAAATACTGAGAGAATAAAAGAGATCTAAAGAGAAATAAGGAAAGAGAGTGAAGAAAGAAGAGTATATAAGAAAGTGAAAGAGAGAGAGGGACAAGAGAGAAAGAAAGATAATAGGAGGGTGGGAAGGGAGAGAGAGTGTGAGTGAGAGAAGAAGGAAGAGAACAGGGAGATAGAGAGCGAAGAGAGAGTGATAAAAGAGAGATTTAAATAGATTAATTGAAAAACAATGCAATATTGAAGGTGGAATAGAGTGTGAGAGAGAGGGAGAGCAAGGGAGAGAGTGAAAGTGTGTGTGAGAGAGAAAAGAGATAAGAGAGATGTTTGGGGGTAGAGGGAAAGAAAGTATGATAGGATATAATTTAGAGAGGAAGAGAGAGAAAAGGGTGGGATTGTAAGAGCATGATAAGAAGAGAGAGTGAGAGGAAGTATGAGAATATGAGGTGGAGAGAGAGATGGCTAAATTTAGGGTAAGAGCGGGAGAGAGAAAGAGAGGAGAAACTGAGGGAGAGGAGAGGAAGGGAGCGAAGGAGGAAGGGAGAGTGAGAGAGATACATGGAGAGAAGGAGAATGAGTCAAGATATAGAAAGAGAGACTGAGCAAACGAGAGAGGAAGGGACAATGAAGAATGAGAGAGAGAATGAGGGAGATTGAGAGAGTGAGAAACAGGAAGGGAAAGTGGAAGAGAGTGTGAGAGAAAGTGACAAAGGAAGGAAGTGAGAGAAAAAGAGAAAGAGAGTGGGGAGATAGAAGATGAGTGAGAAGAGTAAGAGAGAAGTGACAGAGAATAAGGAGTGCGTTCAAGATAGTGATAGATAGTGGAAGAGAGAATAGAGAGTGTGAAGGGATGAAGAGAGGGAGTGAAGCTGAAGAGAGAGAGAGAGTGAGTGAAGAGAGAGTAAGTGAAAAGCAGCAAGAGATATAGGAAGGGAAAGTGAGAGAGAGGAAAGGAGAGAGAAAGGGAGAGAGAAAGGGAGGGAGAAAGAGAGAGAAGGTGAGTGAGGGAGTAAGACTGGGAGAATCTGAAGGGAGTAAGGGAGCAAGGATGGGAGAGAGACGAAGAGAGAGAAATAGAGAAAGAATGGAGAGTGAGAAAAGAGAGTGTGAAAGAGAAAAAGAGAGAAAATAATAAACAATGACTGAGAAGAGGAGGTGAGAGAGAATTAGAGGAATGGAGAGAGAGTTAGAGTGATGAATATAGGAAGAGAAACAAAGTAAAGAGAGAGAAAAGAGAGCAACAAAGAACGAGAGAGAAAGAGACTGACACATAAAAGAAAGTGAGAGTCATAGTGAGAAAGGAAAAGAGTGAGAAAGAGACAGACAGACGACAAGAGTAAGAGAGAGAGTGAGCAAGGGGAGATAAAGGTTGATAAGGAGAGAGAATGAAGAGAGAGAGGTTGTGAGAGAGGTAGAGAGAGAAAAAATGATTTAAGAGGAAGAGAGAGGAAGCGAGAGAGGAAGAGAGAGATGATAAGATACTGAGTAATGTGGAGATAGGGATGGAGAGAGTAAGAGAACGAGTGAGATGGAGAGAGGAGAGGGAGATGGAGCTGGTGAGAGGGTACAGAATGAGATGGAGAGAGTGGGAGGGAGGGTAGCAGAGGGAGAGAATGAGAGAGAAAGAATGAGAAAGAAAGGATGAGACAGAGTTCCAGAATGAGAGAGGGGAAGTGAGAAAGAAATAGAGAGAAGTGAAGTTTAGACGAGAGAGAGGAGGATATTGGGAATGAGAGAGCGATAAAGAATATGAGAGGGAGGGAGAGAGGTTAAAAAGTGAGTGCAACGGGAGATAAAAGAGATGAGTGAGATAAGGAGAGAGGGAGAAAGAGAGGGAAGGAGGAATTGAAAGAGCGAGGGATCGAGGAGGAAAGAGAAATGTATAATATAAAATAAGAAATAATGAGATGGATATGAGTGAAGAGAGCAAGATGTGAGAGCATATGATAGAGAGTGGGATGGAGAGAGAGTGGGAGATAAAGGTAGAGAAAGAGTGAGTAAAGAAAGAGAAGAGAGGGATATAGAAGAAAGGGCAATAGAGAGAGACAGAAAGGGTACAAAAAAGAGCAAAAAACCAAAGTCAGATGAAGAAGAGAGTGAGAGAGAGCAAGAGAGGGAGTGAAGGTAGGGACTGAAGAAAGAGCGAGGGAGAGAGAGTGAGAGAGGGTAAGGCAAATATGGAGAGATATGAACGGAGAGACAGGTGTAAACCATGACAGAGAGAGAGTGACTGAATTAATGAAAGAGGGAGAAAGGGAGAGGGGAAGATAGTGAGAGATGGTTGGAGGGAAAGACTGTGTAAAATCGTAAGTTTGTTATGATAGAAAGCAATAGTGTGTGAGAGAGAAATAAAGAGCAATATAAAATAAATAGTGATAAGGCATAACAATAAAAAGTGCAGATAAGGGACGAAGTGAGAAAGAGGGAGATAGACGGAGGGAGAGGATATAAAATGAGATTAAGTGGAAGAAAGAGGAGGATGAAGTGAAAGAGAGTGAGAGGGAGAGAGGTGGAGAGCGTTTGAGAGAGAGAGAGACAGGAAGAGCGAGAGAGGAAGAGAGAGAGTTGGAGTGAAGGAAGCAAGAGTGGGAGAGATATTGAGAGAATGATTGAGAGAAGGAAATGGAGAGAGAGCAATAGAAGAGATTGAGAGAAAATGAATATGGAATGACAAAGAGTGAGGGAGTAAGAGTGAGAAAGAACTAAAGAGATAGGAAGAAGGAGCAAGGAAGGAAGAGAGTGTGAGAGCGAAATGGAGAGAAGAGAGAGCGAGGGATGAGAGAGCGGGAGAGAGGGAAAGGGTAAGTGAGCAAGAGAAGGAGCGTGAGAGAGGGAGATAAAAAGAGAAGGAGAAAGAGTGGGATGAAAGAGTGAAAGCAGGAGTGAGAGCTAGAGTGTATAAATGAGGGATAAAGGGAGAGAACAGAGTGGGTAAAAAAGAGAGTGGGAGACTAAAAGTTAGTGAAAGTAAAGAGAGAGGGAGGGAGAGTGGAGTGAGAATGAGAGATAAATGGAAATATAAGAGAGAGTAAAGGAAAATAGAGCAAGAGAAATGGAGCAAGACAGCATGAAAAGGGTTGAAGAAAGTGAAATATATATAGAGTGAGAGAGATGAAGATAGAGAGAGGAAGGGAGATATGTAGAGATAAATTGTGAGAGAAAGTAAGAAATAATGAGAGAGATGAGGAGCAAAGCATGAGAAGAGAGAATGAATGAAAGAGAGAGAGAGAGGACGAGAGGGGGCAAGAAGGGGAGTTAGAATGAGAAAAAAGAGTTGAATAATGAAAGAGAAGAGAGAGCAATAGTATAGAGATTATAGAGATTGACAAAGTAATAATGCAATAATGAAGGTGGAATAGAGAGTGAGAGATAGAGGGAGAGCAAGGTAGAAAGTGAAAGCGTGCGAGAGAGAGAAGAGAGATGGAAGAGAGTGATGTTAGGAGTAGAGGGAAAGAAAGTGTTAGAAAATATACAGAGACAGGAAGAGAGAGATAGAGGGAGAGAGAGTAAGAGAGAGGATGACAATAAAGAGAGTGAGAGAAAGTATGTGAATAGAAGGGGAGAGAGATGGTTAAATGTAGAGCAAGAGAACGAGAGAGAAAAATAAGGAGGGACGAGGGGGGAGGGAGAAAAGAGGAAGGGTGCAAAAGAGAAAGTGAGAGTTAGAGAGATATAAGAAGAGAAGGAGAATGAGTCAAGATGGTCAAAGAGCGAGTGAGCAAGATAAAGGGAGGGAGAATAAGAGAATGAGAGAGAGAATGGGTGGGTGATGGAGAAAATAGAGATATCCAGAAAGAGAAAATGGGAGAGAGTGTTAGAGAGAGCGACGAAGGAGTGAAGTGAGAGAAATAGAGAAAAACGGTGGGGCTATAGAGGAAGAGAAGGAGTGAGAAGAGTAAGAGAGAGAGAAGTTGACAGTGAATAAAGATAGCCATATAAAGCGAAAGAGAGGATAGAGAGTGTGAATAGATAAGGAGAGGGAGTGGGAGTGAGAGTTAAGTTGAAGAGAGAAAGTGGGTGAAGAGAGAGTAGGAGAAAAGGAGCAAGAAAGAGATAATTAGGGATGTGAAGTGAGAGAGAGAAAAAAGGAGAGAGAAAGGGAGATAGAGTACATGAGAGAAAGAGAGAGGGCGAGTGAGATAGTAAGTGTGAGAGACAAATAAAATATAGTAAGGGAGCAAGGAATGGAGAGAGGAAAATAGAGAAATAATGGAGAGTGGGGAAAGAGAGGGAAAGAGAGATAAAATTAGAGAAAGTAATAAGCAATGACAGAGAAGATAGGTTGAGAGAGAGAGAAGAGAGAGATAATGAGAGGAAGGGAGAGAGTTAGAGTGATAAATATAGATGAAAGAGCGAGTAACGAGCTAATGGAGAGAGAGGAAAGAGACAGGGAGCTAGAGAGAAAAGGAGAGCAAAATAAAGAGTGAAGGGGAGAAAGAGGAAGGGAAGGAGAGAAAGTAATAAACAATGACAGAAAATGGGCCGAGAGGGAGAAGAGAGAGAATGAGAGGAAGGGATAGAGAGTTAGAGTAATGGATATAGGAAGATAAGTGAAGAGAGAGAAAAGAGAGCGAAAGAGAGCAAGAGAGAGAAACAAAATAGAAAGTGTTAAATAGAGTGAGAAAGGGATAGAGTGAGAAAGAGAGTAATAGATGGCAACAGTAAGGGAGAGAGTGAGGAGGGGGAGATAGAGGGAGTGAAGGAGAGAGATTGAAGATTGGGAAGGAGTGAGAGAGGGAGAGAGAACAAGAAAGATTTAAGAAAAAGAGATAGGAAGCGAGAAAGGAAAAAAGCACAAAAAATTATGAGCAAGATTCAGATAGGGATGGAGAGTAAGATAATGAGTGAAAAGGAGAGAAGAGAGGGAGATGGAGAAGGAGAGAGGGAAAAAGAGGGAGAGAGTGAGAGGGAGGGTAGCAGATGGAGAGAATAAGAGAGAAAGAATGAGAGAGAGAGAGGGAGAAGAAGAGAGAGAAATAGAGAAAAGTGAGAGTAAGAGAAGAGAGAGTGAGAAAAAGAGATGGAGAAAATGAGAGCGAGGGAGAGGGAGGGAGAGGGAGTGACTGAGGTAATGCGAGAGGAGATAGAGAGAGGAGTTAGATAGGGTGAGCAGGAGAAAAACATGGAATGAAGGAATGAAAGAGGGATGGATCAGGGGGACGGAGAGACGTATGAGGGAAAATAAGAAATAATGAGATGGATATGAGGAGAGAGAGCAAGATGTGAGAGCAATTGTGAGAGTTTCTGTGAGGGAGGGAGAGTGAGAGACAGAGGCAAGGAAATTACGAGTAAAGAGAGGGAAGAGAGAGTTGGTGCAAGAGAGAGATAGGAGAAAGAGAAATATCAAGAAAGCAAGAGAGGACATAAGAAAGAGTGAAAAAGGTAGCTATGGAGAGTAAGAGGAAGAGAGAGGGTGGAATACGAGAAAGAGAGGGAAGTAGGGATTGAAAGGGGGAGTAATGGAGGAGGGTGTAGGGATCTATGAGAGAAAATAAAAAATAATGAGCTGGATAAGAGGGGAGAGAGCAAGATGTGAGAGAAACTAAGAGAGAGAAACTAAGGGAGAGTGAGAGAGATAGATGGAGTAGTAAAGAGAGAGTAGAAAGGGTGATAGAAGAAGATAAAGAGAGAGAGAGAGATAAAGAGGGACAAATGAAAGCAAGAAAACAATAAATAGAGATGAAATAGAGAGTGAGAGAGAGCACGAGAGGGAGTGAACATAAGGATTGAAGAGTGAATGGGAGGGAGAGGAGAGCGGGTGAGACAGAAATGGAATGAGGGAGAGCGATAGTGAGAATACAAGTGAGGGAGGGGAGTGAATGAGTGCATGAGGAGAGACAGGTAAGTTAGATAGGGAGAAAGGGAGAAAGAGAGGGAAGGAGGGAGTAAAAAGGGAGGGATCAAGAAGAAAAGAGAAAATTTTCTCCATTTACTCTTGCCTTCTGTCTCTCTTTCTCGCTCTCCATTTTTCTCTATCTCTCACTTTCGCTTTTGATTCTCTCACTCACTTGCTCTCACTTGCTCTCTTTTCTTTCTTTACTTACTCTTTATCTTCTTTTATAATCACACTATCTCTCTACCTTCCCTCATTTTCTCCCTTCTATTTGTCACCCCCTCTCACTCTTATTGTTATTTACTTTCACTCCTCCCCTTACTTCACTCCCTCTCCCTCGCACACCTCGCACTTTATTATTTCTCTATTTCTCTGTTTTTGTCTCTCTACCTTCCCGGCTGCCTCAAACTCTTCAATGTCACTCTCATTCTTACTCCTGCACTCTTTTCTCTCTTTCTTTCTCTCTTGCTTCATCTATCATTATCTCTTGCATCCTTTCTCTTACTCTTTATTCCTCCAATTTGTTTCTTCTGCTTCACTTTCACTCCTGTTCTCTAGGTCTCCTTCATGTAGCACACTTTTCTCTCTCCATCTCACACATTCTTACACACACACTCACTCTCAATCTCTCTCCCTCACTCTTACTAGCTTCTCTCACCATTTCTCACTCTTTGTTAACTTTTTGTTTTTTTCTCATTCTTTTTATCCCTTTCTCTATTATATTCTCTCAATCTCTCTCTTTTACACACTCCATTCTCTTTTTATATCTTGTACTCCCTTTTACACACTCTTTTGTTGCTATCTCTTCTTTCATTTCTCTTACATTTTGTCACTCCATCCCCCACTTTCTCTCTCCTCTATCTCTTGCTTCTATCCCACCCTCTCTCATTTTATCTCTTCTCTTTCTCCTTCTCTTTCTCGCTCTCTCTATTAGCAATATTTTATTCTCCCTCACCCTTTATACCCCTCACTCACTTACCCTTGCTTGATCTTCCCTCTCTTTCTCATCTCACTCACTGTCCCTTCTACTCTATCTTACTTTCTCTTTCGTGCTCTCTCTTTAAACTCTCTCAATACCTCCGTCTATCTCTCTTCTTACTCACTCTCTCCTTCTATCTCTCACTCTCTGTTCCACCCCTTTTCATCTCTCTCTCTCTCACCCTCTCTTCTATCTTTATTTCACACTCACTTTAACCCTCACCGCCACTCTCTCGCTCTCCCTTTCTCTTTTACTCAAGTCATCCCTCTCTTTATCCTACTCTCCTTATCGCCCCGTCTCTTGGTCCCTCTCTTGCTCGCTCACCCTCTCCCTCTCTCCGGTTCTCTCTTCCCTCACCCTCTCTTCTCTCTATTCTCTCTCCCACTCTCCCTTTCTCCTTCCCTCTTCCTATCTCTTCAGTTTCATTGTTACACATACTCCCTCATTCCCACTCTCTTTCTCACTCCATGTTCACTCTTCATAACTTACTCTCTCTTCTATTGCGCTCGGTCCTCTGTCTGCTCTCAATCTTTCTCTCTCACTCTTCCCCACTCCCTTCATTTCTCCTCCCTCTCCCTCTATCTCTGTTTCTCTCTCACACACACTCTCCCCCTCTCCCCCTCTCCCCCTCTCCCCCTCTCACTCTCATCCAATTCATCCCGCCTCTCTCTCCCATTAAATCTTATTTTATGCCCCTTTCCTCCATCTCTCACACTCTCTCTCCATATCTTCCTTCACTCTCTCTTCCTCTCTCACTCCCACTCTCTTCCATCCCTCTTACTCCCGCCATCCATCTCTCTCTTCTTCCCTCTCTTCCTCTCTCGCTCTTTTCTTTATTTATGCATCACTTTTTCTTTCTCTATTTCTCTCTTCTTGCTCCCTTTGACATACTCCCTCTTGCTATTATTTATCACTCACTTATCACTTTACTCACACTTTCTCTCCAACCATCTCTCACTGTCTTCCTCCCTCCCTCTTTCCCTTTTTCATTAATTCAACCTCTCGCTATGTCTTTTCTCCCTCCCTCTCTCTCCATATTTCCCTCAATGTTTCCCTTTATCTACCTATCACTCACTATCATTTTCTCTATCTTCATTGAGTCACTCTTCTCTCTTGATTTCTGCCTTACCTGCTCTCACTTTCTCCCTTCACTCTACTCAACAATCTCTATATTAACTCACTGTCTTGCTCTCACTCTCTCACTCTCTATTTCATTTCTCTTTGTTATTTGTATGCTCACTTTTACCCCTCTATGTCTCTCTCTTGCTCTTTCTTCTATCTCCCTCTCTTCCCTCTCTTTACTCATTCTTTCTCTCCCTCTATCACCCACTCTCTCACACACTTTTCCTCACACACTATCGTTCAATTGCACTCACATATTTCTCTCTCTCCTCATATTAATCTCATTATTTATTATTTTCTCTCAAACATCTCTTCTTCGTCCTCGAAACCTCCCTTTTTCAATTCATCCCTCCCTCTCTCCTCTTGCACTCACTTGTTCACCCCTATCTCTCCCTCACTTTTTCTCTATCGTACTCTCTCATTCCCTCTTTCTTGCTCTCTTTTCTCCCACTTTCACTTTTGTCTATTTCTTTCTTGCCCTTCGTAGCCATTTCTCTCACATCTCTCTATCTTTCTCTCCCTCCACTACCCACCATCCCATGCTCTCAATCTCTCTCCTCTCTCTCCCTCACTCACTTTATATCTTTCTATCTCTCCTTCTGTCCGTTTAACTCATTATCTTAGTCTCCCTCCCTATCTCAACCCTCCCTCCTTCCCTTTCCTTCTCCCTACCCCTATCACTCTTCTCTCTCTCATCTTGTACTTATTCAATCTCCCTCCTTCCCTCTCTTTTATTCATCTCTCTCTTTCATTCCTCTCTCTTGCTCTCTTTTCTCTCACTTCTCTCCATTTCTCTCTCACAGCCTCCTCTATCTCACTATCTTTTTCTTTTTACCACTCATGTTCTCCCTCACTCTCTTTATTTCTTTATTTTTATCCCTCTTCTCTCACTTTCTCTTCTCTCTATGTCTCTCTCACTCTCCCTCATCCTTTCTTCCCTTGTGTCCATCCAATTTCTCACCCTCCCACTTTCTCTATCTCAATCTCTCTCTGTTTCCACCTACTTCCATCTTACTCCCTATCTCCATCTTGCTCAATATTATTTCCTCTCTAACTTTTCCGCTCTCCCTCATAAATCTTTCATGCTCTCTCTCTCTCTCTCTCTCTCTCTTAATGTCTTCAATCTCTCACTCTCTCCCTCTATCTCCCCTGTTCTCACTCTCTCCCTTACTTATGCCTTATATCTCTCTTTTTGTTACTCTCTCGCATTCTTACTATGTCTCTCACTCTCTATTATTTTTCTCTCTCGGGCGCTTTCTTACTATTTCTTGTTGTCTTCTCACTCTCTTTACTCTTTCCCTTTATCTCTCTTTCTCCCTCTCTCCCTTTCTCACTATGTCTCTCACTCTCCATCATGTTTCTCTCACTCACTCGGTGCTGTCTCTTCCTCTCTTTTCTCTCTTTTTGTCTCCCTATATCTATTTGCTTTCTCTCCCACTCTTCTCTCTTATTGTTTATTACTTCCCCTCCCTCCCTTATTTCGCACTTTGTTTCCCTCTCTTTCCCTCTCTTACCTCACCCTCTATTCTTCCTCTGTTTCTTTCTCTTTTTGTCTCTCTCAACCTTCTTGGATCCCTCACTCTCTTTAATTTCACTCACTCTTACTCTCAATTTCTTCTCTCTTTCTCTATTGTTCTCTCTTGCCCTTTCTCTCTCCCTCTCTCTCTCTTGCTCCATCTATCATTCTCTCTTGCTCCCTTTCTCTCACTCTCTCTTCCCCCACTCTCTTTCTTCAGCTCTACTCACTCTTACTCCCCCTGTTTATCGCAATCTCTATTCTTTCTTCCTCTTACCATTGTCATCTTGCTCTCACTCTATATTATCTCTCACCTTCTCTCTTACTCTTCTCACTCTTTCTCTTCCTTTACCCACCACTCTCTCTTTCTCTATTTATCACACTTCACACCCTTCCCCCTCTCTATCAAGCCCTCTTTACTTGTCCTCCATGGCTCTCACTCTTTCTCTTCTCACTCTTCACTGCTCTCATATTCTCTCTCATTCTATTATTCTCCCTCTTGCTCACTCTCTCTTTCTCAATCTTGTCTCACTCTCCTTCTCTCCCTTTATCTCTCTGACTCTATCTTCCTACTTTGCTCCCTTTTTCTCTCTCTCACTATTTATTTGCTTTCTCTTTCTCTATTACTGCTCACTCTTCTATAACTCTTTCTCTTCTATTTCTCTCTCTGTCCTCTCTCTTTGTCCCTTCCTCTCTTCTTCCCTCTTTCTAATACAAAATCTCTCCCTTTATCTCTCCATCCAAACATTGGGAGGGAGGGAGCAATAGTGAGGAAGTAAGGGATAGAGAAAGAGAATGGGAGATACAGAGAGACCATCATAAGAGAGACAACAAACAGGAGAGGAATAAACAAGTGAGAGAATGGGAGAAAAATAAAGATAGATATTTTAAGAGAGGGAGATAATATAAATACATATAGATTATGAGAAAGCTCTAGAAAGGAAGATAGAGAGGGATGGAGAGTTAGCAGGTGATAGTGTAGGAGAGGGAGTGAGAGAGAGATAGGAAAAAGAGGAAGAGGAAAGAGGGAGGAAGAAAAGCAAGAAGAACATGCAGAGCAAGGGAAGAGACAAAAATAAAGCAAAGAAAGAACTAAAGAGATTAAGAGAGAGAAAAAGTGAGAGAAGGTATAATGTTTAAAAAATAATAGGGATGATGCCATGGAGAGTAAGGGGCATAAAGAGAAAGATAAAGAAAAGAGAGAAAGAGGGAGAAAGCGTGGCAAAGATGGAGAGGAAGAAAGGGAAAGGGGGTGGGAGAGGTGTGGGAAAGGGAGAAAGAGAGAGGAAAGTTAGAATGTGTTCGTGAGAGTGAGTGAGAGAGAGACAGTAGTAAGAGAAAATATGAGAGGGGGAAGATAGAGAGAGAAAGTGAGTTAGTGAAACTTAGGGGGAGTGAGGGAGTTTGAAAGACACAAGAAGAGAGAGTGAGGAAAAGAAAGAGCGGTAGTAAAGGAAAGAGTGAATGAAAAGAGAGGGTGAAAGAGAAAAAGAGAGAAAGTAATAAACAATGATTGAGAAGAGGGGGTGAGAGAGAATTAGAGGAATGGAGAGAGAGTTAGAGCGATGGATATAGGAAGAGAAACGGAGTAAAGGGAGAGAAAAGAGAGCAACAAAGAAGGAGAGAGCAAGAGAGAGAAACATAAAAGAAAGTTAGAGCCATAGTGAGAAAGGAAAAGAGTGAGAAAGAGACAGACAAACGACAAGAGTCAGAGAGAAAGAGTGAGCAAGAGGAGTAAAGTTGATATGGAGAGAGAATGAAGAGAGCGATTGTGAGAGAGGTAAACAGAGCAAAAATGATTTAAGAGAAAGAGAGAGGAAGAGGGTGACGATAAGATAGTGAGCAATGTAGAGATTGGGAGTGAGAGTAAGAGAACGAGTGAGATGGAGAGAGGAAGAGAGGGAGATGGAGCGGGTGAGAGGGTGAGAGAATGAGATGGAAAGAGTGGGAGGGAGGGTAGTAGAGGGAGAGAATGAGAGAGAAAGAATGAGAAAGAAAGGATGATTCAGAGTTATAGAATGAGAGAGGGGAAGTGAGAATGAAATAGAGAAAAGTGAAGGTTAGACAAGAGAGAGCAGGATATTGGGAATGAGAGAGAATGATAAAGAAAATGAGAGGGAGGGAGATAGAGTGAAAAAGTGAGTGCAAGGGGAGATAAAAGAGATGAGTGAGATGAGGAGAGAGGAAGAAAGAGAGGGAAGGAGGAATTGAAAGAGGGAGGGATTGAGGAGGAAAGAGAAATGTATAATAGAAAATAAGAAATAATGAAATGGATATGAGTGGAGAGAGCAAGATTTGAGAGCATATGATAGAGAGTGGGAGGGAGGGAGAGTTAGAGAGAGTGAGAGATAAAGGGAGAGAAAGAGTGAGTAAAGAAAGAGAAGAGAGGGATATGGAAGAAAGGGCAATAGAGAGAGACAGAAAGGGTACAAAAAAGAGCAAAAAACTAAAGTCAGATGAAGAAGAGAGCGAGAGAGAGCAATAGAGGGAGTGAAGTAATGGACTGAAGAAAGACTGAGGGAGAGGGAGTGAGGGTAGGGACTGAAGAAAGAGCGAGGGAAAGAGAGTGAGAGAGGGTAAGGCAAATATGGAGTGATATGGATAGAGAGGCAGGTGTAAAGCATGACAGAGAGAGAGAGAGTGATTGAATTAATGAAAGAGGGAGATAGGGAGAGAGGAAGATTGGGAGAGATGGTTGGAGGGAAAGACTGTGTAAAATTATAAGTTTGTGATGACAGAGAGCAATAGAGAGCGTGTGAGAGAGAAATAAAGAGCAATAGAAAATAAATATTGATAAAGCATAACAGTAAAAAGTGCAAGAAAGGGACGAAGTAAGAAAGAGGGAGATAGATGGAGGGAGGGGATATAAAATGAGATTAAGTGGAAGAAAGAGGATGAAGTGAAAGAGAGTGACAGGGAGAGAGGGGGAGAGAGAAAGAATGAGAGAGGAAGGAAGAGTGAGAGAGGAAGAGAGAGGGTTGGAGTGAAGGAAGCAAGAGTGGGGGAGATATTGAGAGAATGATTGAGAGAAGAAAATGGAGAGAGAACAATAGAAGAGATTGAGAGAAAATGAATATGGAATGACAAAGAGTGAGGGAGTGAGGGAGTAAGAGTGAGAAAGAACTAAAGAGATAGGAAGGAGCAAGGAAGGAAGAGAGTGTGAGAGAAATAGAGAGAAGAGAGAGCGAGGGATGAGAGAGCTGGAGAGAGGGAAAGAGTGAGTGAGCAAGAGAAGGAGCGTGAGAGAGGGAGATAAAAAGAGAAGGAGAAAGAGAGGGATGAAAGGAGTGAAAGCAGGAGTGAGAGCTAGAGTTTAGAAATAACGGAAAAAGGGAGAGAACATAGTAGGTAAAAGAGAGAGTGGGAGACTAAAAGTTAGTGAAAGTAAAGAGAGAGGGAGGGAGAGTTGAGTGAGAATGAGAGAGAAATGGAAATATAAGAGAGAGTAAAGGAACATAGAGCAAGAGATATGGAGCAAGACAGAGCAAGAAAGGGCAGAGAAAGTGAAATATACATAGAGTGAGAGATATGAAGAAAGAGAGAGGAAAGAGAGAGGAAGGGAGAGATGTAGAGAGAAATTGTGGGAGAAAGTAAGAAATAATGAGAGTCATGAGGAGCAAAGCAAGAAAAGAGAGAAGGATGAAAGAGAAAGAGAGAGAGAGAGAGAGAGAGGACGAGAGGGAGCAAGAAAGGGAGTTAGAATGAGAAAAAAGAGTTGAGTAATGAGAGAGAAGAGAGAGCAATAGCATAGAAATTATAGAGATTGACAAAGTAATAATGCAATAATGAAGGTGGAATAGAGAGTGAGAGATAGAGGGAGAGCAAGGTAGAGAGTGAAAGTGTGTGAGAGAGAGAAGTGAGATGGAAGAGAGAGATGTTAGGAGTAGAGGGAAAGAAAGTGTTAGAAGATATACAGAGAGAGGAAGAGAGAGATAAAGGGAGGGAGAGTAAGAGAGAGGATGACAAGAAAGAGAGTGAGAGAAAGTATGTGAATAGAAGGTGGAGAGAGATGGTTAAACGTAGAGCAAGAGAACGAGAGAGAAAAATGAGGAGGGATGAGGGGAGAGGGAGAAAAGAGGAAGGGTGCAAAGGAGAAAGTGAGAGTTAGAGAGATATAAGATGAGAAGGAGAATGAGTCAAGATAGTCAAAGAGCGAGTGAGCAAGACATAGGGAGGGAGAATAAGAGAATGAGAGAGAGAATGGGTGGGTGATGGAGAAAAAAGAGATATCCAGAAAGAGAAAATGGGAGAGAGTGTTAGAGAGAGCGACGAAGGAGGGAAGTGAGAGAAATAGAGAAAAACAGTGGGGGTATAGAGGAAGAGAAGGAGTGAGAAGAGTAAGAGAGAGAGAGAAGTTGACACTGAATAAAGATAGCCATATAAAGCGAAAGAGAGGATAGCGAGTGTGAATAGATAAGGAGAGGGAGTGGGAGTGAGTGTTAAGTTGAAGAGAGAAAGTGGGTGAAGAGAGAGCAGGAGAAAAGGAGCAAGAAAGAGATAATTAGGGATGTGAAGTGAGAGAGAGAAAAGGAAAGAGAAAGGGAGACAAAGTACATGAGAGAAAGAGAGAGGGCGAGTGAGATAGTAAGTGTGAGAGACAAATTAAATATAGTAAGGGAGTAAGGAATGGAGAGTGGAGAAAGAGAGGGAAAAAGAGACAAAATTAGAGAAGGTAATAAGCAATGACAGAAAAGATAGGTTGAGAGGGAGAGAAGAGAGAGATAATGAGAGGAAAGGAGAGAGTTAGAGTGATAAATATAGATGAAAGAGTGAGTAAAGAGCTAATGGAGAGAGAGAGAGGAAAGAGACAGGGAGCTAGAGAGAAAAGGAGAGCAAAATAAAGAGTGAGGGGGAGAAAGAGGGAGGGAAGGAGAGAAAGTAATAAACAATGACAGAAAATGGGGCGAGAGGGAGAAGAGAGAGAATGAGAGGAAGGGATAGAGAGTTAGAGTAATGGATATAGGAAGATAAGTGAAGAGAGAGAAAAGAGAGCAAAAGAGAGTGAGAGAGAGAAACATAATAGAAAGCGTTAAATAGAGTAAGAAAGGGATAGAGTGAGACAAAGAGTAATAGTTGGGAGAGAAGAGAGTGACAGAGTGAGAAAGAGAGAAGAAGGGAGGGGAGTGTGCTAAGTTGATGAGAGGGAGGGAGAGATAGAAGGAGAGAGAGTGAGAAAAATTGGGAGAGAAGAGAGTGAGATAAGGAGGGCGATAAATAAAGAGAGGAAAAATGAGGAGGAAAGAGAGCAAGAGAGAGACAGAGACAGAGAAATGAGGGTGAGAAAGAGAGAGAGAGTGAGAGTTAAATATAATAGAAAGGAGGAAGAGTGAGAATGAAATTTAATAGAGAGAAGGAGAGAGAAGGAGTGGGAAGATATATTGAAGAATGAGTGAAGAAAATAAGAGAGGGAGCAAGAGAAATTGTTTGTGGGGATAGTGGGTGTGAGAAAGAAAGAGAATAGAGACAAACAGAATACAAAGTAATAGATAGACACCAAAAAGTGAGAAAGAGTGAGGGAGGGATGGTGGAAGGGAGAGAAAAATTGAGGGAAAATTGAGTGAGAGAAGATAGATGAAAAGGGAGTGACTGAGAGGGAGAGACTGAGGGTGAAGAGGACGATGAATGTGAGAGAGATGGAACGATTGAGGCGAAGTCCATAGGTGGGATAGAGGGAGAGAAAGAGAGACCATTTGTGTGAGAGAGAGGGACAAGTGAAAGAGAGGGGGAAGGAGGGAGATAGTGCAAGAGACAAGGGGATAGAGAGAGAGAGTGAGAGGAGAGAGAGAAGAGCGACCAACAAAATAAAGAGCATGAGAGAATAAAGACTGAAAAAGAGAGGGAGGGAGGGAGTAATAGTTGAATGAAATAGAATAGAGTGAGCAAAAAAGAGAGAGAATAAAGTGTAAGGAAGGAGAGCAAAAGAGAAGGAGCAAGAGAGACAATGAGAGTGGGTTTGAGAGAGAGAGAGAGCGGAGGAGGGAATGTTTGTGTGTGAGTGGGTGTAATGGAATAACTGGTTATAGAAGTGAGAGCAAGAACTATAAGGAATAAAGAGTGAAAAATAGAGAGATGGAGAGAGTAAGAGAGATTAAATAGAGGGAGTCACTGAGGTAGAGATAGTGAAAGAAGTAGAATGAGAAAAAAGAATGAAGATAATAAAAGAGGAATAAGGAGTGAGAAAAAGAAAGAGAGTGAAAGAGGTAGAGAGTCTGAGTAAAAGAATGAGAAAGTGAGAAAAATGAGAGAGAGAGAGAGAAGAGAGAGGGATTGAGATAGACAAATGTTGGAGAGAGTGTGTGTGATATTAGGACATAGAAAGAGAGATGCCAGTGACAAAAGAGAGATCGAGAGAGAGAAGAGTAAGAGAGCAAGATACAAAGAATAGAGAGTGGAGAGATAGACCGATGGATTGAGAGATATTTAAGAGTGAGGAATTAAGAAAGAGAAAGAGACACAATTAGAAAGAAAAAGTGAGTGAGGAAAAATAAAGTAAGAAAAGGTGTGTGGAGGGAGAGAGGGAAGGAGAGCAAGAGAATGAGTGAAAGAGAGAGATGAAGAAAGATCAAGAGGGAGAGGAAGAGAGTGAGGGGGAGTGAGGGAGAGAGTGTGTGAAAAAGGGAGGTTAGAGATATACATAGAGATAAAGGAGGAAAGTGAGTGAGAGTGAGGAGAGAGTGGGGGATATATGGAGGGAAAGAGTGAAGAGAGAGAGAGAGAGAATAGAGGGCAATACAAGAGAGATACGGAGAGAGAAGGAACAAAGAATGAGAACGAAGAGAAACTGATTAAGAGTGAGTGATATAGAGATGAAGTGTGGGATTGAATAGAGAGAGAGAGAGAGAGAGAGAGAGAGAAAGATAAAGAGAAAGGGAGTGTGTGCGTGTGATTGAGTGTAATCAAAAAGAGAGTAATAATAAAAGTGAGTAAAAATAGTGATTAAGAATAAAGAGTGAAAAATAGAGAGAGGAGTGAGAGTGATTGAAGAGAGGGAGAGATTGATGTAGAGAGTTAGAAAAGTAGAGAGAGAAGTTTGAAGGAAGATAGAGCAAGAGATAGCGAGCTAGAAGAAAAAATAGAGGGAGAATAGGAGAATGAGTGAGAGATAGGGGGAGGATAAGAGCAAGGAAGGGGGGAGGGAGGGATGAGAGAGAAGCGGTGGGGGATATAGGAGGATAAAGAGTGAGAGGAGAGAGGGAAGAGAGACAAATAGAGGAGATAGTAAAAGTGCTCATGAGAGAGAGAATTGAGAGTTAGAAAGAGAGGGAGTAAAGTCAGTGAAATTGAGGAGAGAGAGACTGAGATCAACGAAAAGGAAAAAAAGCAATAAATAGAGAGAGAAAAAATGAGAATGGAAGAGCAAGAGAGAAAGAGGAAAGCAAGGTAATAAGCGAGAGAGGGAGAAAAATAAAATAGAGACAAAGATGTTATGTTTTGAGGGAGGGAGAGAATATATATAAATATAGCTTATGAGATAGGTCTAGAGACGAAGAAAAAGCAAGAAGGATATGTAGGAAACGGAAGAGACAAAAGGGAGAAAGGAAGGGAAATAAAGAGATTGAGAGAGAAAAATGTGAGAGAAGTTATGAGGTTGAAAGAAAAGGTGGGAGGACATCATGGAGAGTAATGGGGATTGAGAGAAAGAGAGAGAAAATGAGAGGAGAGAGTGTCACAGAGAGAGGAAGAGAGGGAGAAAGAAATAAATTGAGAAACAATGAAAAAGAGATGAAAGTGCGAGAGTGAAGAAGAAATAAAAGGGATCAGAGAAAGTGAGGAAGCAGGAGAGAAGTGAGAGACGAAGAGCAAGAGAGTGGGCGAGGTAGTGAGAGAAAGATTTTTAAATAAAGTTGGAGAGAGTGAGAAGAAGAGTAAGGTAAAGAGAGAGAGATATATAGAGGGAAAAGGAGAGAGGGAGGGAGGGAGTGAAAGTAGGAGGCAGAGAGAGGAAGAGATGTGTGAGAGAAGGTGGGTAATAATGAGACAGAGATGAGGCAGGGAGAGTGAAAGATAGAGAGGGCTGAGAAAGGGATTGAAGGAGAGAAGTAGGGAGAGAGGGAGAGTGAGAAAGAGTGTAGACATAGAGGGAGGGAAGAGAGAGAATAAAGGGCAACATAAAAAAGACAGAGAAATAGAAATATAATAGAGAGGGAGCGTGAGTGGTAAGAGAAAGAAATAGAGAGATAGAGGAAGCAAGAGAGGGACAGAGTGTTTGAGAAATATAATGCTGGTAGATAGAGCAAGAGAAAGGGAGGGAAAATAGAGGGAGAGGGACAGAGGGATAGAGGGAGAGAATGTGCGAGAGAGAGAGAGAGGGAAGGAGGGAGAGAGAGTAGAGAGGGGGGAGGATGGACAAAGATAAATAGTGAGAGAAGAGGGAGCAACAGTACAGAAAGTAAGTGAGAAAGAGAAAACAATGAGTGAGAAAGATAGAAAAAGTGATTGAGCTAAATTGAAGAGAGGGAGGGAGTGGCAGAAGGAGAGAGATTGAGAGAATTTGCAAAGTAGAGAGTAAGAGAAAGAGGTAGATGGAGATAAAGAGGTAGAGTGAGGAGCATATAGAATGAGAGAGAGAGAGAGAGAGAGAGACAGAGAAAAGAGGGTGAGAAAAGGAGGGAATACGAGAGTGAAATTTAATAGAGAGGAGAGAGAAAGGGAGAGGGAAGAGATATTGAGGGAATTGAAAGGGAGTGAATGAAAGCAAGAGGAGCAAGGGAGAATGCTTATGGGAGATAGTGTGTGAGAAAAATGTCAGAGAAGAGAGGCCAACATAATACAAAGTAAGAGAGACAACAAGTGAGAAAGAGAAAGATGGACTAAGAGAGATTTAAGTGAGAGAGAGTGATAGAGGGAGAGATCAAGAGAGAGAAATAGAGAGAGAAGTGAGTGGGGGGATGATAGAGCAAGAGGGAGTAAGTGAGAGGGAGAGAGGGAGGAAGACGAGGGTGATGAATGTGTGAGAGAGAGAGCGATGGAGATAGATGGAAGGGTTGAGAGGAACTGCATGGGAGAGATAAAAGAAGAGAATAGCATGTGTGTGTGAGAGAGAGGGAAGGAGGGAGAGTAAGAGAGAGTAGGGGATAAAGATAGAGGAGTGATGACAGAAGAGTAAGAAAATGAGTGAGAGATATTGCAAGAATTGAGAGAGTGTGTGTGAGGGAGGGAGGGTGAGAGAGAATGAGAGATAGACGAAGAGAAAGAGTACGTAAAAAATGAGAAGAGAGGGAGATAGAAGAAAGAGCAAGAGAGAGACAAAGAGAGTACTACATAGAGCAAACAAACGACAAAGAGAGATAAATAGAGAGTGAGAGAGAGAGTGAAGATAGGGAATGAAGAGGGAGAGAGGGGGAGGGAGAGAGGGTAAGGAAGAAATAGAGAGAGAAGAGAGACTTAGAGAAGATAGAGCAAAGATAGTTAGTGAGTGCGAGAGGGGGAGTGAGAAAAACTAAATAAATGAAAGAGGGAGAGAGGGAGGAAGTGAGTAATTGATGGTTGGAGAGAAAGAGTGAGTAAAGTGATAAGAGAGTGATGAATAAGAGCAATAGAGAGTGTGTGTGAGAGAGAAAGAGAGAGAGAAATAGAGAAAGAAATAGTGATAAAGCATAAACATATAAAAGAGAGAGAGAGAGAGAGAGGGCAAGAGTGAGAATGAGAGAGGTTGGAAGAAAGGAGTCAAAGGAATGGAAGAGTGTCGGAATTAGAGAGGAAGAGAGAGTGAGAGAGGATAGAGAGTAAAGGAATAATAGAGATAGAGTGAGAGAGATGGAGAGAGGGGTAGAGAATGAGGCTTAGTAGGTGAGAGAGGTGGTGAACTGGAAGAGATTGAGAAGGAGAGAGGGGATGAGTGTGTGAGAAAAAGAAAGAAGAGCGAGAAAGGGAGAGAGGGAGGTAGGGAAGGAAACAAGAGAGTTGTGGAGAGATGGAGAGCGAGGAGAGAGAGGCATAAAAGAGAGTATAAATGAGATAGAGTGAACATGGAGCGAGAAAAAGAGAGTGAATGAGGGAGTAAGGGTGAGAGTGAAACTGAAGAGAGAGGAATAGAAGCTAGAAAGGGAGAGAGTGCGAGAGAGAAATAGAGAGAAAAGAGAGTAAGGGAAGAGTGAGTTGGAGGGAGGAAAAGAGCGAGTGCGCAAGAGAGGGAGTAAGAGAGAGAAAGAGAGGGATGAAGGGAGTGAAAGTAGGAGGGAGAGTGAGAGAGACTCAGTGAGGGATAAAGGGAGCATCAAAAGAGAACATAAGAGAGAGTGAGAGAGACATAAAAAGAGGTGGAATAGAGAGTGAAAGAGAGGAAGTGAGTGAGTGAGAAAGAGAGATAAAAGGAGGTAGTGAGAGGGTTTAAAGAGAGAGTAGGAAAGAGAAAGGATGAGAGAGTGAGAAGATAGACTAAGGGAAGATCGAGTAAGAGTGAATGAGGTGTATGAAGTGAGGGAGAATGAGAGGGTATAGTGTGAAAGAGGAGCAAGAAAGAGAGGGATAAAGGTAAGTAGAGGGAGAGAGGTAGAGAAGCGAGAGAATGAGAAAGGGAGGGATGGAAGCAAGAGAGAGAGTGGGAGATAGACTGAGAGAAAATTAAAAGAAAAGAGAGAGGAGAGAGCAACAAAGTAGAGTGTAAAAGAGATTATAAGATAGAAAAGGAGAATGGTGAGTGAGAAAGAGGGAGTGAGAGAGCATAATAAAGATGGAGTAAGGGAGGGAGGGGAGAGAGTGAGAAAGAAAGGACAAAACGGTAACAGATAGTGAGATTGATAGTAAAATATTGAGCTAAAGAGGGTGAGAGGGAGAGAGAATAAGAGTGAGTGAGAGAGTGTATGAGTGTATGAGATGGAGAGAGAAGAGTGAGCTACACAAGGGATTAAGAAAGAGAGAGTAAGAGCATTGAAGAGTACAGTAGTGAGAGAGTGAACGAGATCCAAAGAGAAATAGGAAAATAGAGTGAGGGAGAAAAGAAGATATAAGGAAGGGAAAGAGAGAGAGCGATAAGAGATTAAAAGAGATACTGGAGGGTGGGAAGGCAGAGAGAGTGTGAGCTATTAGTGGAAGAGATGAGAGAGATAGAGAGTGGGAGAATGAAAGAGAGAGTGAGGGAGGGATCAAGAAAGATAGGGAGAGAGTGAGAACGAGAGTAAGGAAAGGAGAGTGAGATAAAGAGGAGATTGGGAGATGAAAGGAGAGAGGGAGAGAAGGAGAGAGCAAGAGAAGTATGAGAGAATGTGAGAAATATGACAAAGAAGTGAGGGATTAGGAGAGATAAAATGGAGAGAGCAAGAGAGAGGGTGTGTATGAGTGTGGGAGAGTGAAAGAGATCTAAGGAGAAGAGGGAGAGAGTTTGAGAGAGGGAGAGAGTGTATCAGTGTGTGAGATGGAGAGAGAAGGGTGAGCTCATAAGGGAGGCCTAGAGAGGGCAAGATTGAGGGAGTAAGAAAGATAGAGGAGAGAGTGAGACCGATAGGGAGAACAAGCGTGAGAGGGTGAAGGAGATCTAGAGAGAAAGACCCATAATCTCTTCCTTTCTCTCTCTATCCATATTTCCCTCTCTCCCACTTTCTAACCCTCAGTCACTCTCACACACTCTCTTTCCTTCCCTCTATCTCTTTCTTTCTCTTTCCTTATCTCTATCTCTATATTTCCCTCTCTTTTCCTCTTCCTCATTGTCTATTCCCCACTCCCTCTCTCTTTCATTCTCTTTCTTTTACTCACACTCTCTACCTCTTTCACTCTCTTTCTTTTCCTCACTCCTTATTCCTCTTTCATTATCTTCATTCTTTCTTCTCATTCTACTTCTTTCACTATCTCTACCTCAGTCACTCCCTCTCTTCAATCTCTCTAACTCCCTCCCTCTCTCTATTTTTCACTCTTTATTTCTTATAGTTCCTGCTCTAACTTCTATAACCCATTTTTCCATTAGACCCACTAACACACAAACATTCCCTCCTCCGCTCTCTCTTTCTCAAACCCACTCTCATTGTCTCTCTTGCTCCTCTTTTTCTCAAATCCTTTACTCTTTCTTCTCTTTATCTTTTTTTATCTCTCTATTCTATTTCATTCTAACTATTACTCCCTCCCTCTCTATCTTTTTCACTCTTTATTCTCTCATGCTCTTTCTTTTGTTGGTCACTCTTCTCTCTCTCTCCTCTCACTCTCTCTTCCTCTATCCCCTTCTTTGCACTATCTCCCTCCTTCCCCTTCTCTCTCACTTGTCCCTCTCTCTCACAAAAACGGTCTCTCTTTCTCTCCTTCTATCCCTCCTATGGACTTCCCCTCAACCTTTCCATATCTCTCTCATTCAACGTCCTCTGCACCCTCCGTCTCTACCTCTTTATCTATCTTCTCGCACTCTATTCTCACTCAAGTTTTCTCTCCCTCCCACCATCACTCCCTCTCATATAAATCTCTCTCACTCCCTCTCTCTTTCTCACTTTTTGGTGTCTATCTCTTACTTTGTATTCTGTTGGTATCTTATCTCTTTCTTTCTCACACCCACTATCCCCCCAAACAATTTCTCTTGCTCCCTCTCTTGCTTTATTTCACTCATTCTTCAAAATATCTTCCCACTCCCTTTCTCTCTATTAAATTTCACTCTCACTCTTACTCCTCTCTATTAAATTTCACTCTCACTCTTACTTTCTCTCTTTCTCACCCTCTTTTCTCTGTCTATGTCTCTCTATCACTCTGCTTCTCTTTATTTATTGCCCTCCTTATCTCACTCACTTCTCTCTCAATTTTTCTCTCACTCTCTCTCCTTCTGTCTCTCCCTCCCTCTCATCAACTTAGCACACTCGCCTGCCTTCTTCTCTCTTTCTCAATCTTTGTTATCTCTCTCTCACTTATTCTCTTACTGTTACTCCACCTTCTCTCACTATTTCTCTTAGTCCATCCTCCTAGTCGCAGTCCTCTATCCTCCTCCCTCCCTCCCTCACTCACACTTTCCTCATTCTCTCTATATCACACTTTCTCTCCCTCTCTCCCTCCTTCCCTCTCCCTAGCTCCCTTTACAACTCCTCTCTCACTCTTTATTATCCATTCATTTGATCTCCCTCTATCTCCCCTTCTCGCTCACTCTCTCTTGCTCTATCTTCCAACACTCTATTTCTCTCTCACACTCTCTCCCTCTCTTGCTCACTCTCTCTCTCTTAAATCTTTCTCACAGCCTCCCTCTATCTCTCCATTTTCTTCTTTTTACAACTCATGCTCTCTCTCACACTCTCTGTTATCTTTCTCTATTTCTCCCTCTCTATTTATCTCTATATCTTCCTTCTCTATCTTTATCTCACTCTCTCTTGCTCTCCCTCACTTCCACTCTCTTCCTCACTCTTTCTCTTCCTCTATCCCACATTGTGTCTCTCCATCTCTATTGCTTCAATCCCTCCCTCTATTCCTTTCTCTCTATTCTCTCACTCCCTCCCCTCCTTCATTACTTTGTCCCTCCCTCCCTCTCCTTCCCCATCTCCCTCTCTGTCTCCCTCTTCATCTCCCTCTCTCTCTTACTCTCTCTCTTTCCATTCTTCTATTCTCTCTATCTTTTTACCTCTCACTCACTCTCTTACCCCATCATCCATCAGTCTCTCATCTCTCTTTATTTCATTTTAACTCTCTATCCCTTTCTTACTACTGCTCTCTCTGTAATCCATCACACTCTCCCTCTCTATCTCTCTTTCTTGCTCACTTCATCACTCTCTCTCTCACCCTCTCCATACAAAAGAGGAATAGAGAGAAGGCGAGTGAGGGAGTAAGAGTGAAAGACAAATTAAAGAGAGAGGGAGTGAGGAATGGAGAGAGAGACAAAGAGAGAAATAAATAAAGAATGGAATGTGAGGAAAGAGAGAAAGAGAGATAAACAACGACAGAGAAGAGGGGGTGAGAGGGAGAAGAGAGAGAACGAGAGGAGGGAGATAGGGTTAGAGGAATAGATATAGGAAGAAAGAGTGAGTGAAAATAGATAAAAGAGAGCAAGATAGAGCAAGAGATTGAGGAAGAGAAACACAAGAGAAAGTGAGAGACATAGAGTGAAGGGAGAGAAAGTGAGAAAGAGACAGATAGAAGGAGAGTAGGAGAGAGATTAGAGAGAGAGAGGGAAGAAAGCAAGAAATATTTACAAGGAAGAGAGAGGAAGCGAGAGAGTAAAAGATAACGATCAATATGGAGATAGGGAGGGAGAGTAAGAGAATTAGTGAGAAGGAGAGAAGAGGAGAGGGAGATGGAGAGGAAGAGAGATTGAGATCGAGAGAATGGGAGGGAGGGCAGCGGAGGGAGAGAATGAGAGAGTGTGAGAAAGGGAGAGGGAAAGTGGGAGTCCCTCTATCTCTCTCACTCATTCTCTTATTCTCTTTGCTTCTTTTCCGTTGTCACTCTCTTTTTCTCTATCTTTTCACTCTTTGTTCTCTCTCTATTTCTCTCTCCATCTCTTGTTCCCTCTCTCTTCAGTCTCTCTCACTCCCTACCTCTCACTTTTTTCCACTATTTA
This sequence comes from Papilionanthe hookeriana x Papilionanthe teres, assembly GCA_022702705.1. Classification (NCBI taxonomy): domain Eukaryota; kingdom Viridiplantae; phylum Streptophyta; class Magnoliopsida; order Asparagales; family Orchidaceae; genus Papilionanthe; species Papilionanthe hookeriana x Papilionanthe teres. The sequence continues at coordinate 64,833,031 of CM040432.1, read as the reverse complement.
TTTCCTATTGTTCTTGCTCTCTCTTCTACTGTTGTCTCTTTTATTACTCTTACTCACAATCCTTCTCTCCCTTTTTCTCTCCTAGTCCTCTCACTTTTTCTCTCCCAGTCCCTCTCTTCATCTCTATATCACTCTCACTTCTAACTTGTCTCTCTACCCTTCTCATTCTCTATTCTTTCTCTCTCTCCTAATCTGTCTTTTATTTTTCTCTCTTCACTCTCATTCCTTTCACCCTTCCTCTCCATTTATCCCCAACTCTTTCTCCCCCTCTTAATTTCCTCCTTCCCTCTATATGTCTTCCTCTTTATCTCTTCCCTCTCTCTTTCACACTCTCTCACTCCCTCCCTCAAACTCCCGCATCCCCCTCATTCTCTCTCTGTCAATCTCTCTCACTCATTCTCTTGTTCTCCTTTCCTCTGTCCCTCACACTAACCCTCAATTCTCTTACTCTCACTTTTCCTACCCACCCTTCCATCTCTCTCTTTCCTCTTATTCATTCTCTTCTCTCCTCTTTTCTCTCAATCTCTCTTTCTCTCCATCTTCACTCTCTCTCACCGATTCTTCCTCTTGATGTCTTTCTCGCTCTCCTTCTCTCTTTCTCTCTCTCTCTCTCTCTCTCTGTCACTTGCTGATCTCTTTCCTGATCTCACCAAGTTTTTATTTTGTTGCTCTTCTCTTTTTATCTCTCACACTTTTGCTTTATCTCCCCTTATTATTTCTCCCTCCTACCCCTCTCCCTCCCTGCCTCCCTCCCCAACCATCTTTCCCAAGTCCTTCCATTTTTTTTCTATCGCTCTCTCCCCCTCCCGCACTCCATCATTTCCAACATCCCTTTCTCTCAACCTTATATATTCTCTTACTTTATCTCTTCATCTCCCTTTCTTGCTTTTCCCCACTCTCTCTCTTTCCTCCTCCATTTCTTATTACTATTTTTCTCTATCTCCTCTTTTTCTTGCTCTTATCTCTCTATCTTGCTCTTTTTTCTCTACCTCCCCCTCATCTCTATCTCACTATTTCTCACATTCTTTTACATTCTCCCTCTCTCTTCCTCCCTCTTTTACACCCCTCCCTCTTCGCTTCCCGTTTCTTTCACACACAAGATCTATCTCTTCCTATCCCTCGTTTACTCTCCTTCTCTCGTTGTTCTCCCGTTCCCTCACACATTTCTCTCTATTTCTCTCTCCCTCCATCTCTTTGTCTCCACTATCTCTCATCTCTTTTCCTTACTCTGATTCTCATTCGCATTCTCTTTATTTATATAACTCTCTTGATGCCTCCCTCTTCTCTCTCATGGTTTCTCACCTTCCCTCACACTTCTCTATTTATTTCTCTCTCCCTCTCTCCATCCGTCTCTCTATCTCCTCTATCTCTCTCACTCTTTTCCTCACTCTCTCTCTCAATCTCTCACACTCACACTTGACTCTTTCTCTAATGTTTTTCTCTCACACTCTCTTCCTCACACACACACACATTCTCTTTCTATGCTCATTCTCCTTCTCAATCCAACTCTCTTCTCAATCATTATTTCTCACATTCTCTCACACTTCTCTCTCACTTTCTCTCTCTGTCCCTGCCTCCCTCTCATTCTCTCATTTATCTCTCTCTCTATTCCTTAATCTTGTGTCACTCTCTCCCTCACTTTCTATATATCTGCCTTGATCCCTCCCTCACTCTCACTTTCATTCTCTTGCTCTCTATCTCACTTCTCCTCCTCCCTCCCTTGCTCACACTCTCTCTCCCTTCTAAGCCTCCTAATAAGTTTTTTACTCTCTTATCCCTCTCTCTTTACCATTCTTTTATTATCTTCTCTCCCTCACTCTCCATTCCTAATTCTTTCAAGATCTCTTTCACTCTCTAACTATTGTACTCTTTATTGCTCTCACTCTCTCCCTCTATCATTCCCACTGCTCTCTTTAGGTCTCCCTTTTTCCTCTCTATCTCCCTCTTTGTCTCCCTCCCTCTTACTCCCACTCTCTCACCATTATGCTATTATTCCCCTTTCTTTACCCCTCACTCACTTACTTTTACTCGATCTTCGCACAACCTCTCTCCTCACTCTCTCCCATTCACTCTCACTTTCTCTTCCTAATCTCTTACTTTCTTTCACGTCCTCTCACATCCTCTTTTTTCCCACAATATCTCCTCCTACTCCCTTTTCTCTCCTTCTCTCTTAATCTAATTTCACTCACTCTTACTCCCTCTCTTTCTCACCCTCTTTCCTCTATCTCTGTTCCCCTTAACCTCTCTATCTCCATCTCCCTCTTCTCTCACTCTCTTCTCTCCGAATACTCTCTCATTCCCTTTGTTGTTCACTCCCTCGCTTAAACTTAGCCCACTCCATTCTTCTCTCTTCTCTCACTCTTTGATGTCTCTCTCTTACTCTTTGTACTGTTGATCCCTCCTTTCACTATTTCTCTTCGTCCATCCTCCCACTCTCTTTCATCTCTCACTCCCTCCCTCCCACTCTTGCTCACGCTGTCCTCGATCTCTCTCTCTCTCTCCCTCTCTCTCGTACTTTCTACCCCTCTCCCTTTACAACTCCTCTCTCACACTATTTGTCTTTCTTATTTTCTCTCAAAAATCTCTCTTTCCTCATCGTTCCCTCCCTCATTAAATACCTACTTCCTTCTTGTTTTCCTCTGAACATATCTCACTCCTCTTTCTATCTCTAATTGCACTTACTCCTTCACTCCCTCTCCCTCCCTCCCTCTCATTTTCTCTATCGCTCTCTCTTTCAATTTTCTCTATTTCTCTTCCCAGTCTCCCTCTCCCTTCATCTTTCCCTCTCTCATTCCTTTTATCTCATTCTCTTCTATGATACTCTCGCTCCCCCTCTCACTATCTCAATCTCTCTCCTTCCCTCCCTCTTTCCCACTCCATTTCCATCTCCTCTACACTCCTCACTTATTCTCTTACTCTCCCTTCCTATATCGGTCTTGCTCACAATCATTTGCACTTTTTTCTCTCTCTCTTCCTATCTCCCTCTCTTAAGTCTTACCTACTCTCTCTCCCTCTCTCTCTCTTCAATCTCTCTCCATCCCTCCCCCTTCCTAACTCTCTTTCTTAATCTTGCCCTCTATATCTCAATTTCTCACTCTCTCCCTTTCTCTCTATGTCTCTTTCTTTCTCTTATGTTTTTCCCTGTCGCTCTCGCGCTCTCTCTCATTCCATTTTCTCTCTCTTTACTCATTATTTAACTTCCTAAATCCATCACTCTAACTCTCTTTCCCTTCCTGTCATTCTCTCACTTTTTTCTCTCACTCTTCTCTCTTTCCCTTACTTTCACTCCTTACCTCCCTCTTTCCCTCCTTCCCTCCTTATTTCTCTCTCTTTTTCTCTCTATACCTCACTCTCTCTTTCCCAATATTTCCCCACACTCTGTCGTTCTCTATTTCTCTCTCACTTTGATTCTCTCTCTCATCCCCGCTTCCTCACTCTCTTCAATTTCTCTCCCACTATACTCCCTCACTTGGTTCTCTCTCCCTTTCTCTCTTGCACTCTTTCGTCCTTACTCTCACCTTTTCACTCTCACTTTCCCTCCCTTACTCTTTCTCTCTTGCTCAATCTATCATTTTCTTTCTTGTTCCTTTTCTCTTACTCTCCTTTAACCCACTCTTTCTCTTCAACTTCACTCTCACTCCTACTCCCTATGTTTATCTCTTTCACACTCTCTATCCTTTGTTCCACTTTTAATCACTGTCTTTATCCTCTATCATCTTCTCACTTACTCTTCTCACTTATTCTCTTCCTCTATCCACCCACTCTATTTTTCTCTCTCTCACACTTTCCCTTCCTGACTCTCTCTCATTCTCTTATTGTCATCCTTTATCTCTCTTGCTTACTCTCAGTTTCTCTGTCTTTCCTCATTCTCCTTCTCTCCCTATATCTCTATCACTCTCACTTCCTTTTATGCTCCCTTCCTCTCCTCTCCCTCTCCCTCTGTCCCTCCTCTCTATTTCACTTCAGCTCTCTCCATCTACCTTTACCATCTCTCTCCACCTTCTATTCTCATACATTCTGTCACTCTCTTCTTATCATGCTCTCTCTTACTCTCCCTCTATCTATCTTTCTCTTACTCTCCATATATATACACTCACACTTTCTATCCCTCTATCCCCCACATCTCTCTCTCCCCTCTCTCTTCTCTCCCTTGCTCTCTCTCTCACTCTCTCCCTTGCCCTCCCCCTCTCACTCTCTATTCCACCTTTATTTCGTTGTTGCTCAATCAATCTCTCCTACCCTCTCTTCTATCGCTCTCTCTATTATTACTCGGCTCTTTTTCTCGTTTTACCTCCCATTCTCGCTCCATCCCTTCCTCTCTCTCTCTTTCTCCTTCTCTTTCTCATTATTTCTCAATTTCTCTCACTCTTCTCTCTACCTTTCTCCCTTCCTCCCTCATCCCTCTCTCTATTTTCATATCTCTTACTCTCTATCTATTTATCTATCTTTTGCTTCCCTTTCTTACTCTCCTTATCTCCCTTGCTCTATAGCTCTCCCTCCTTCACTCTCTCTCTATCTCTATTTATCTCTAATTATCACTCCTCTCTTCCTTCCTCTCTCTTATTTTCCCTTTGTCTCACCCATTCTCTGTTCTCACCCTTTATCTTACTCTCTTCTCTGCTCTCTATCCTCCCACTCCTTCACCCTCTCTATCCTCCACACGCAATCTCAGCTCCTCTCTTGCTTCTTTCCCTTCCTCCTTCCACCCTCCCTCCCCCTCTCTTACTCTATCTTCAAGTCTCTCGCACTCACTCTCCATCTACCTCCCTCTCTCCCTCTCTATCCTCTTCTGTTCTCATTATTTCTCTCTCTATCTATATATATCACTCTTGATCCCCCATCACCCACTTTTTCATTATCTCCCTCTCTATCTCTCTCTTCTCTTCCTCCCTCACTCACACTCTCTCACCCTTCCTAACCTCCTAATATATATTTTTTCTCTTTCCTTTATTATTTACTCTTTCTCCCTCACTCTCTTTTCACATTTCTCTTTAGATCTCTTTCACTCTCTGACTTGTTCTTATCACTCTCACTCTGTCCCTCTATCTTTCTCACTTCCTCATTTTTTCTCTCTCTAGGTCTCCCTTATGTAGCTCACTCTTCTCTCTCCATCTCACACACTGACACACTCTCTAGCACTCACTATTAATTCTCTACCTCTCGCCCTCTTTAGCTCCATTTCTCGCTCTCTATCTCACTCTCTATTACCACTTTATTTTTTCTCACTCTCGCCTCTCGCTTGCTCCATGTTTCTATCTTCTCTCTTTATCCTCTTCTCTATTATTTTATCTCACTCTCTATTCTCTTTTTCTATCTTTTGCCCTCTTTCACACTCTCATTTGTTGCTCTCTTCTCTCTTTGTACTTACTTTTCTCTCACTATATCCCCCACTCTCTCCTCTCTCTTGCTTCCATTCCAACACTCTCATTCTCCCTTCTCTCCCTCCTCCCTCTCCATCCCATTATCCCTCTTTTTTTCTCTCTCTTGCTCCCTCTCTTTATCAACATTATCCTATTCTCCCTTAATTTTCACCCCACTCACTTGCTCTTACTCAATCTTCCCTCAGTCACTCTTCACACTATGTATCCCTTTTTACTCTCTCTTCCTTTCTCTTTCGTAATTTTTAAATCGTCTTACTACCTCTTTCAATCTCTCTTTCTCACTTGGTCTCTCCTCTTTGTCACTCTCAATTCCAACATTTTTTAATATCTCTTTCTTTTGACGCTCCCTTTATCTCCCTAGCTCTTTCACTCTCTTCATCTCTCTCTTCCTAGTCTCCTTATCTCGCTCTCTCTTGATCCCTCTCTTACTCGCTCACTCTTTCCTTCTCCTGCTCTCTCTTCCCTCACTCTCTCTTCTCTCTACTCTCTCCCTTTCTTGCTCCCTCTTCCTCTCTCTTCAGTTTCACTCTCACTATTACGACTTCATTCCCTCTTTTTCTTGTTCCATGATTACTCTCTTCTATTTCTCTCTCTCTCCTCATAATCTTTCTCTCCCACTCTCTCCCACTTTATTTCTTCCTTCCTTCCCACCCTCTTTCTCACTCTCTCGCTCTTCTTTCTCTCTCACACACTCTCCCACTCTTCCAATTCATCTCCCAACTCTATCCTGCTAAATCTCATTCTCTACCACCCTTTCTTTCCTTACTCACTCTATATCTTCCTTCGGTCTCATTTTCTCCAACTCGCACTTTGTCTCTCTCCAACTCCATTCCATCCCTCTCACTCCATCAATCTATCTCTCTTTCTCACTCCCTCCCTCTCTCGCTGATTTCTCTATTACTTTATCACTTTTTTCTTTATCTATTGCTCTCTCTCATTCTCTCTCACACGCACTTTATTGCTCTTTTTCATTACTTTCTTATCACTCTACTCATTCTTTCTCTCCAACCATCTCTCACTCTCTTCTCCCTCCCTCTCTCCTTGTTTCATTAATTCAGTCTCTTTCCCAATCTCCCTCTCGCCCTCCCTCTATCTCCATATCTCCCTCTATATCTCCCTCACTCCACCTCTCACTCACTATCTTTTGTTCTATCTTTTTTTCTGCCTTACCCTCTCTCCATCTCTTGCTCCCGCACACTTTTCAATCCTTATCTTTACTCCCATTCCTCCTCACTCTCTCACATTCTATTTCTTCTCTCTTTATTGTTCGTGTGCTCTCTTTTGTCCCCGTTGACTCTCTCTCTTGCTTTTCTTTTTATGTCCCTCTCTACTCTCTCTTCACTCACTCTCTCTCTCTCTCTCCCTCTCCCCCTCTTTCTCACTCTCACTCCCTCACACTCTCTCTAAATTGCTCTTACATCTTTCTCCCCTCAAATCCATCTCATTATTTCTTATTTTCACTCATACTTCTCTATTTCCTCTCTATGCCTCCCTCATTCAATCCTTCTTCCCTCTCTTTCTACCTCACTCCCAACCTCACACTTCCTTCTCTCCTCTTGCACACACTCATTTACTCCAGCTTGCTATCTCTCGTTTTCTCTATTGTTCTTTGTCATTTCCTCTCTTTTAATCTCTCTTCTTGCACTTTCACTTTTCTTTATTTCTCTCTCCCCCTTTCTCTCGCTTTATATCTCATTATTTCTCTATTATTCTCTCCCTCCGCTAACCTACCTCCCACTCAGTCTATCTCAATCACTCTCCCTCTCCATCCATCTCTCTCCATCTCTCCTTCTCACTCATTCCCTTACTCTACCTAACTCTCTCTTCATTCTATTTCTCTCTCACATTCTCTCTCTTTATCGCTCCCTCCTCCTATCTGTTCAGTTTCACTCTCACTCTTACTCCCTCACTTCCTTTCTCTTTCTTAATCCATTTTCACTCATCACTTTCTCTTCGATTGCTCGCTCAACAGTCTCCCTCCCTCACACAGTCACCCTCAGTTTCTCTCACATATTGCTCTCTCTCTCGACATATTCATCTCATTGTTTCTTATTTTATCTCATGGATCTCTCTTTCCTCTTCGATCCCACCATTTTTCAATCCCCAAATCCCTCTCTTTCTTGCTCTCTCCATACTTCACTCTTCTCTCTCACTCCTATAAAACTCACTCATTGACTCCCTCTCCCTCCCTCTCATTTTCTCGATTGCTCTCTCACTCCCTCTATCTTGCTCTCTCCTCTCACTTTTTCTTTTCTCTACTTCTCTCTCACTCTTCGTCTCCCATTCTCTCACTCTCTCTCATCCTTTCTCACTTATTTTCCCTCTGCCGCATCCCTCTCTCCCACTCTCTATGTCAATCTCTCTCTGTCTCCATCTCCTCTTTCCTTTCCTTCTCACTCATTATCTTAATCTCCCTCCCTATCTCATTCTTGCTCACTACCTTTTGCTCTCGTTTCATATTTCTTGCTTAAATCTTTCTCTCTCTCCCCTATGTCACTTTCGATCTCAATTCAGTCTCTCTAACACTCTCGATCTATCTCCCCAGTTCTCTTTCTTGACCGCTTTCTCTCACTTTCTCGTTCTCTGCCTTTCTCACTATGTTTCACACTATATTATACTTTTTTCTCTAGCTCTGAAGCTCTCTCTTACTCTCTGTACTCTCTCTTTACTCACTCTTTGTCTTCTATATCCATCACTCTAGCTCTCTCCCTTCCTCTCATTCTCTCTCTTCCTCTCTTCTCTCTCCCATCCCGCTCTTTTCTTTGATTGCTTATCACTTTATCTCCCTCCCTCCCTCCCTTCCTCCCTCCTTTTTTGCTCTCTTTGCCTCTCTAGCTCCCTTTCTTGCCATCTCTTACCTCACCCCGTATTCTTTCTCTATTTCTCTCTCGCTTTATCACTTTCTCCCCTCTTCGCTCCCTCACTCTCTTTAATTTCACTCTCACTCTTACTCCATCACTCTCTTCATCTCTCTTTCTCACACTCTCTCCCACTTTCCCTTTTTGGTTGTCCCTCACTCTCCATTTTTCTTATTCTGCCTCCCTCATTTTCTCTTGCTCACTCTCTTTCTCTCTCACACCCTTCCTCCTTCGCTCCCTTCCTCTCGCATTCTCACTATTTGTTCTCTCCCTTTCTTCTTTGTTGCTTACACTTCTCTAACTCTTTCTCTAATATTTCTCTCTCACTCTCTTCCTCTCTCTCTCACACACACAATCTCTCTCTTTGCTCAGTCTTTCTCTCCCACTATCCCTCACATGTATTCTCTCTCGCTCCAACTATTATCTTGCTCGTATCCTCTGTCTTCTATCTCATTAATTCTCACATTCTCTCACACTTCTCTCTCTCTTTCTCTCACCCTCTCCTTCCCTCTCTCTTGCTAACTATTTTCCTCTCATCTATAATCTCTCTTTCTTCTTTCCTATCTTTCTCTTTCATTCTCATGCTCTCTATCTCTCTCTTCACTTCCTCCCTTCCTAACTCACACTTTTTCTCCATTTTGACCTGCCTAATATATTTTCTTCTCCTTTGTCCATCTCTCTCATTCCCTTTCTTATATCCTCTTCTTTCCCTCACTCTCTATTCCTCTATTTCTCTAAATCTCATTCACTCTCTCCCACTCTTATTCTCTTTATCGCTCTCAATCTCTTCCTCTATCTTCTCACTTCCTAATTATTACCCTCTCTAGGTCTCCGTATGTTGCTCACACTTCTCTCCATCTCATACACTCATACGCTCTCTCACTTTCTCAATCTCTTTCGCTCACCCTCTTTAGCTCCATTTCTTGCTTTCTATTCACTCTCTCTCACTATCTTATTCTTTCTCGCTTAATATCTCCTATTTCCTTCACTTCATCTTTCTCCCTTCACTCTCTATCCTCTTCTCTATTATTCTCTCTCCCTTTCTTTCACTTTCTCAGTCTCTCTTCCCTATATTTTTTATCTCCATTGTTCCCTCCACTCTTTATCCATCTATCTTCCCTCGGTCTCTCCTCCCTATATTTTTGTCTCACCCTCTCTTCTCTCCCTCCCACTTACTCTTCAATCCGTCTTTTTCTCTCTTTCTCTCTCTATTTCATCTCTCTTGATTTATCTCTTGCTCTCTATTACCCTCTCTGTCTCTCATTTCATTTTGTTCTATCACCCTTGTTTCTCTCACTTTACTCACTTTACTCCACTCTCTCACTTCTGTTGTTCTCACTAATTCACTCCTTCTCCCTCACTCCCCTTTTCTCTATTTCTCTTTCTTTTTCCCTTTCCATTGCTCCCTCTTCTCTCACTTACTCTTTTCTCAATTTCTCACTCTTCCTCTACCATTCACTCTCTCATCATTTCTCTATCATTCTCTCCCTTCTGCTTCCCCCTCCCACTCCCCTATCTCAATCTCCCTCCTCTCTCTCTCTCTCTCCCTCTCCATCTCCCTCTCTTTCCTTCTCACACATTCTGTTAATCTCCCTCCTTATCTCAAATATTGCTCACTATCTCTTGCACTCTCTCAATTCCTATCTCTCTTAAATCTTTCTCTCTCTCTCTCTGTCCCTCTCTTTTTTCCACTCCCTCTCTCTCTTCAATCTCTCTCACTCTCTCCCTCTATCTCCCTCTCTCGCTCTCTCCCTTACACTTACCCTCTATCTCTCATTCTTGCTCCTTACCTTTCTCACTGTGTCTCACTCTCTTTTATGTTTCTTTCTCTTACTCTCAGACTCTCTTTGGCTCTCCTTTCTCTCTTTACTCGCTCTTGATCTCTTTAAGTCCATCAACATCTCTCTCTTTTCTCTCTCTAATCTCTCGCCCTCTCTTCTCTCACATTGTTTATTAATTTCTCTCATTCCTTCCCTCTCTCCCCCTTATTTTGCTCTCTTTTCTCTCTTTAGCTCCCTCTCTTACCCTGTCTTTCCTCACTCTCTATTCTTTATCTATTTCGCTCTTGCTTTGTCACTCTCTCCCCTCCTCGCTCTCTCACTCTTTTTAATATTGCTCTCACTCTTACTCCCTCACTCACTTCTCTCTCTTTCTCTATTGCAGTCTCTCTCCAACTCTCTCCCTCTCCCACTCACTCTTGCTCCATCTATCATTCATTCTCTGTCTCTTCACTCTAATCCCTTTCTTTATCTCTTTCACACTCTCTATTCTCTCGCCAACTTTCTATCGCTATCTCCATCACACTCTATCTCTTTTGTTCTATCTACCCTGAATCTCTCTTCTCTCTCTATTTATGTCTTACCCTCTCCCCCTCCTACTCATTCTTTTAATCCTTATCTTTATTCCCTCTCTCGCTCTCTCTCTCTTATTGTATATTTCATCTCTCTTTGTTGTTTTTTTTTCTTGCTCTTCCCCCTCTAGATAGAGAGATAGAAGGTGGTATTGAGAGAGTTTGAAAAGAAGGCACGAAAGATAAATGAAGAGAGAATGGAAGGGACAGTGAGTGAGAAAAGAGACTGAGGGAAGATCAAGCAAGAGTAAGTGAGTGAGGGGAAAAGGTGTGGGAGAATAAAATATTGTTGAGAGAGAGAGGGAGAGGGATAATGGGAGGGAGAGGGAGGGAGGAAGAGAAGAGATAAAATGATAGAGGGAGGAATAGATGGAAGAGAGAAGAGAAATAAAGTTTGGGATGGTGTGACAGAATGTAAGAGAAATGAAAGAAATGAGAGCAACAAAGGAGTATGTAAATAAGAGTATAAGATATAAAAAGAGAATAGATGTGAGAAAGAGAGATTAATAGAATTTAAAAGTGAAAGGGATAAAAAGAGTGATAGAAAAAATAAAATGTTAACAAAGAGTGAGAAATGGAGCTAATGAGGGTGAGAGGGTAAGAGGGAGAGAGATTGAGAGAGAGTGAGTGTGTGTAAAAGTGTGGAGAGAGAAGAGTGCACTACATGAGGGAGACCTAGGGAGTAGGAGTGAAAGTGGAGCCGAAGAAAGAAAGTGGGGGAATAGAGTGTAAGAGAAAGGGTGCAAGAGATATGATACGTGGAGCAAGATAGAGAGGGAGAGAGAAAGGGAGAGAGGGCAAGAGAGAAAGAAAGAGAGATGAGAGAGAGGGCATAAGAATGAGAGTGAAATTGAAGAGAGTGAGGGAGAAGGGAGAGAGAGAGAGACAAAAAGAGACAAATAGAGAAAGAATAGAGTGCGAGTTAAGCGAGGAAATATAGAGCAAAATAAGGAGAGGAGTGGAAGAAAATATCAATAAGAGAGAAGAGGAGGTGAAAGATAGAAGAGATAGAAAATGAGGGAAGGTAGAGATATAGAGTGATGGATATAGAGATAAAGAGTAAGTAAAGAGAGAATAGAGAGTAATGAGAGCAAGTGAGTGAGAGAGAGAATCAAAAGAGAAAGTGAGAGATGTAGTAAGAAATGGAGAGAGTGAGAAAGAGAGAAAGAAGGCAAGAGTAAATGGAGAAAAATCTCTCTTTTTCTTCTTGATCCCTCCTTTTTCACTCCCTCCTTCCCTCTCTTTCTCCATCTCTCCCTATCCAACTTCTCTCTCTCTCTCCTGTTGCACACACTGATTCACTCCCCTCCCTCCCTCGTATTTTCACTATCGCTCTCTCTCATTCCATTTCTGTCTCACACTCTCTCCTATTTTTCCTACCCACTCTTCAATCCGTCTCGTGCTCTCTCTCACTCTCTATTTCATCTCTCTTTATTAATTTCTTGCACTCTTTTGTCCCCTTTATCTCTCTATATTGATCTTCTTCTATCAGCCTCTCTTCTCTCTCTTTACTCCCTCTCTATCTCTCTCTCTCTCTCACTCTCCCTTCCTCACACACTCTCTTATTTTATCTCACATCTTACTCTCTCCTCTTATTCATCTCATTATTTCTTATTTTCTCTCATATATCCCTACACCCTCCTCCATCCCTCCCCCTTTCAATCCTCACTTCCCTCTCTTTCTCGTATTCCACCATCTTTCCCTCTTACTCTCTAGCTACCTTTCTCAGTTTCTTACGTCCTCTCTTACCTTCTAGATATTTCTCTTTCTCTGATTTCTCTCTTGCACCAACTCTTTCTCCTCCCTCTCCTTACTCATTGTTTCTTTCCGTTTGCCTCTCAGTCTCTCTCCCTCACACACAATCTCTTAATTCCTCTCACATCTTGATCTCTCCACTCATATCCATCTCATTATTTCTTATTTTCTCTCATGCATCTCTCTTGCCTCCTTGATACCTCCCTCTTTCACTCCCTCCTTCACTCTTTTGTCTTGCTCTCCCTATCTAACTCCCATCTATATCTCCTCTTGCAGTAACTTATTCACTCCTCCCTCCCTCTTGTTTTTTCCATCGCTCTCTGATTCCCTCTCTTGCTCTCTCATCTCTTACTCTCACTTTTCTCTATTTATCTTTCTTCTTTCCCTTTCTCACTCTCTCTCATACTTTCTCTCTTATTCTCTCCATCCGCTACCCTCCCTCTCCACCCCTCTCTCCTTCTCCATCCCCCTCTCTTCTCTCCTTCTCACTCATTCTCTTACTCTCTCTTCCTATCTGAATCTTGCTCAGAATTTTTTGTGCTCTTTTGCTCTCTCACTTCCTATCTCCCTCTCTTAAAGCTATTTTGCTCTCTCTAACTCTCTCAATCCCTCCCTCTCTTCAATCTCTCACCTTCACTCCCTCTATCTCCCCCTTCCTCACTCTCTCCCTTACTCTTACCATCTATTACTATCTTTCTCACTTTATCCCTTTCTTACTCTTTCTCGTACATTCTATAATGTTTCTCTCTAGCTCTCTTTTGCTTTCTTTTCTATCTCTTCACTTACCTTCCTATATCTAATACTCTAACTCTCTCTCCATTCCTCTCATTCTCTCTGTCCTCTCTCTTGCCCCCCTCTTCTTTGCCATTGTTTATTACTTTTTCTCCATCCCTCCCTCTTTATTTTGCTCTCTTTTTGTCTCCGGTTCCTTCTCTTATTCACTCTCATTTCTCTCTCTCTCTCTCTCCTTTAACTCTTTACGCAATCTTTCAACTATATTTATCACTCTAAGTCTCCCTCTCTTCCTCTCATTATCTTTCTCTTCTCTCTCTCTCTCACCCTCTTCTTTGTCATTGTTTACTTCTTTATCTTGTTTTATCTCTCTTTCCCTCTCTTTCCTCACTCTTCATTCTTTGTCTATTTCTCTCTCTCCATTCCTCGCTCCCTTACTCTCTCTAATTTGTCTCTCACACTTACTCCCTCACTAGCCTTCTCTCTCTTTATCTCTTTTACTCTCTCTCCGTTTCTCTCTCCTTCTCTCTCTCACCTTGCCTCTCTAACTGTCCCACTCTTTCTATTTTTCTCCTACTCTCTCTTGACACACTCTCTTGACCCACACTATCTCTTTAGCTTCACTGACACTCCTATTCCCTCTCTTTATCTCTTTCACACTCTCTATCATCTCTTCCACTTTCTATCGCTATCTCGATCCCACTGTCAACTTCTCTCTTACTCTTCTCACACTTTCACTGCCTCTATACCCAAATTCTTTCTCTATTTTTCTCACCTTAATCGCTCTCTCTAACATTCTCTCGCACTTTTCTTTCCTGACTATCTCTCTTTTCTCCATCACCCTCCATTATCTCTCTCATTCTCTTATTCTCCCTCTGTCTTACTCACTCGCTCTTTCACTATCTTGACTGATTCTCCTTCTCTTCTTATATCTCTCTAACTCTCACTTCCTCCTTCACATCCTTCCTCTCCTCTCCTCTTTTTTTTCTCTCTCGTTCTCTCTCTCTATGTTTAACCATCTCTCTCACGATCTATTCTCATACTTTCTCTCACTCTCTTTCTTGTCATCCTCTCTCTTACTCTCCCCCTCTCTCTTTCTCTCTCTATATATCTTCTAACACTTTATTTCACTCTACCCCTAACCTCTCTCTCTCCTTTCTCTCTTCTCTCTCTCCCACACTCTCACTCTCTACCTAGCTCTCCCTCTTTCTCTCACTCTCTATTCCACCTTCACTATTGTATTGTTGCTCAGTCAATCTCTATTAATCTCTCTACTATTGCTTTCTCTTCTCTCTCATTACTCTACTCTTTTTCTCCTTCTAACTCCCTTTCTTGCTCCCTCCCATCCTTTCTCTTTCATCCTTCTCTCTTCTCACACTTTGCTCCTCATGTTTCTCATTATTTTTACTTTCTCTAACACTTCTCTCTACCTCTCTCTCCCTCAACTTTCTTCCCTCTCTCTATCTTCATATCTCTGACTTTATCTATTTCACTTTCATCTGCCCGTTTCTTTCTCTGTCTTGCTCCATATCTCTTTCTCTATCTTCCTTCACTCTCTCTTATATCTCCATTTCTCTCTCATTCTCACTCCGCTCTCCCTCCCTCTATTTCTTTCATTGCACTCACTTTTAGTCTCCAACTCTCTTTTCTCTCCCTTTATCCCACGTTGCTACTCTCTGACTCTCCCTCTCGCTTTAACTCCTTTCATCCCTCTCTTTCTCTTACTCTTTTTATCTCCCTCTCTCTTGCTCCTTCTCTTGCTCGCTCACTGTTTCCTCTCTCCCGCTCTCTCTTCCCTCACTTTGTCTTCACTCTATTTCTCTCTCACACACTCTCTCTCTTTCTTGGTCCCTCTTCCTATCTCTTCAATTTCACTCTCACTCTTACTCCCTCTCTCTTTTTTGTTCCATATTCATTCTCTCTCACTCTCTTCTACTGCTTTGTCTCTAATGTCTTCTCTCAATCTTTCTCTCCTCTTCTGCACTCTTTCTTCCTTCCCACCGACTCTCTCACTTCCTCTCTCGCTTTTTGTTTCTCTCTCTCTCACAAGCTCTTACCCTCTATCCCACTCACTTTCATTTCATCCCCCTCTCTCTCCCACTAAATCTCATTTTATACCCCCTCTCTCCTTCTCTCTCACACTCTATCTATATTTTAATTCACTCTCTCTCTCACTCTCCCTTCCTCTCTCAATCCCATTCTTTTCCATCCTTTTGAATCCCTTTGTCTATCTCTCTCTTTCTCAGTCTCCCTCTCTTGCACTTTTCTCTGTTATGCATTATAACTTTTCCTTTCTCAATTACTCTCTATTTCTCACACACTCTCTGTATTGCTCTCTCTCATCACTCAACTTTACACAGTCTCTCCCTTGAATGATCTCTCACTCTCTTCCTTTCTCCCTCTCTCCCTCTTTCATTAATTCAGTCTCTCTCCCCTTCTCGCTCTTGCCCTCCCTCTCTCCATATCTCTCCATATCTGCCCTACCCTCTCTCACTCTCTCTCCCTCACTCACTCTTCAGTCCCAATCTTCACTGCCTCTCTTGCTCTCTCACTCTCTTTTTCATCTTGCTATGTTTTTTTGCTCTCTTTTGCACCCTTTCTGTCTCTCTATTGCCCATTCTTCTTTCTCCCTCTCTTCTCTCTCGTTACTCACTCTTTCTCTCCCTCAATCTCTCACCACTCTCTCACTCTCCCTCCCTCTCACTCTCTAAATTGCCATCACATCCTGCTCTCTCCCCTTATATCCATCTCATTATTTCTTTTTTTCTTTTGTACGTCTCTCTTTCCTCCTCGATCCCTCTCTCTTTCAACTCCTCCTTCCCCCTTTTTCTCCCTCTCTTCTTATCTCACTCCTCTCTTATCTCCCCTACACTCACTCCTACCCTCCCTCTCCCTCCCTCTCATTTTCTTTATCGCTTTCTCTTATTCCCAATCTTGCTCTCACTTAACTCACTTTCTTTTTTTATTTCTTTCTCACTTCTCTCCCATTCTCGCACTCTCTCTCATCCTTTCTCTCTCATTCTCTCTTTCCTCTACCCTCACTCCCACTCCATCTCCCTCTCTTCCTCTCTCCATCTCACTCATTCTCTTACTCTGCCTTCCTATCTCCACATTGCTCACTATCTTTTCTGCTCTTGCTTCCTCTCTCTCCCTCTGAAAATATCCTTTCTCTCTCTACATCTCTCAGACCCTCTCTCTCTTTAATCTCTCTCCTTCTTTACCTTTACATCTCTCTCATTCTTTTTCATGCATTCTTTTGTTCTCCCTCTCTATCCCCATTTCGCTCACTCTCTCTTGCTCTGTCTTCCAACACTCTCTATATCTCTCTCACACTCTCTCCCTCTCTTTCTCCCTCTCTCTCTTCCATATTTCTCACAGCCTCCTTCTATCTCTCCATTTTTTTCCTTTTACCACTCGAGCTCTCTCGCAGACACTATTATATCTTTCTCTATTTCTCTCTATTTCTCTTTGTATCTTCATTCTCTCTTTCTCTCACTCTCTCTTGCTCTCCCTCACTTCCTCTGGTACTACCTCACTCCCACTCTCTCCCTCACTCTTTCTTTCTCTATCCCACATTGTCTCTCTCCATCTCTATCACTTCAATCCCTCACACTGTCACTTTCTCTCTTTTCTCTCCCTCCATCCCCTCCTCCCTTACTTTGTTCCTCCCTCCCTCTCCTTCCCTATCTCCCTTCTTTTACTCTCTCTCTCTTGCCATTCTTCTATTCTCTCTATCTCCTTAACTCTCACTCACTCTCTTGCCCATCATCCCTCGGTCTCTCTTATCTCTTTATTTCCTTTTCACTCTATATCACATCTCTCTATTGATCTCTCTTTAATCCATCGCACTCCCTCTCTCATCTCTCTTACTCACTCACTCCCTACTCTCTCTCTCTCACACACACACACTCTATTCTATCTCTCTTTATCTTTCTATCTTCTCACTCTCTCTTCTATCTTTCTCTCTTCTGACACAGATTATCCCTCACCACCTCTCTTTCACTCCCTACATCCCTCTTTTCTCTACTCTCCTTATCTCGCTCAATCTTTCCCTCTCTCATGCTCTCTCTTACCTCAGCCTTTCTTTATTTCTCTCTTATACTCTCACCATTTTCGTCTCCCTCTTCCATTTCAAGTTCACTCTTTCTCCCTCTTCCCACTGTCTTTCTCGGTCCATGTTTTCTCTCTTTCACATACTCTCTATTATGTTGCTCTCTCTCCTCTCTTTCCTTTCTATGTTTATCCCCCTCTCTATTGCTTCCTTGCCTCACTTCATCTCTCTTCCTCTCTCGCTCTCTTTCTCTCAATGCAAACTCTTTCCCTTTCTCCCACCGACTCACTTCCTCTTCATCCCCCTCTACTTCAATCTCAATTTCTACCCCCTTACTCCCTCTCACTTGCTCTCTTTCTATATCTTCCCTCATTCTCTTCTTTCATACTCCCTTCACCTCTCACTTTCTCACTCTTTCCCTCTCTTGCACTTTTCACAATGTTTTATCACTTTTATTTCTCTATTGCTCTCTATTACACAGACACTCTCTTGCTCTCTCTTTTTATCAATCATCCTTATCTGTTTACCTAATTTTCTCTCGAACCAACCCTCACACTCAGCCTCTTTCAAGTTTCATTCTCTCTCTATCTCCCTCTCATCCTCACACTCTCTGCATATCTCCCTCAACATCTTCCTCTCTTTACCTCTCACTCACTATATTTTGCTGGATCTTCTCTGAGTCCCTCTTCTTTCTCTCTCCCTCCCTCCCACTCTCACTTCAACCCCTTTCTATCTCTCCTTTTCTAATTCACTCTTCAATCCTTATCTTTACTCATTCTTTTGTTCAATCTCTCACTCTCTATTTTACCTCTCTTTTTTGTTTTCTTGCTCTCCTTTGCCTGCATTCTGTCTCTCTCTTAATGTTTCTTCTATCACCCTCTCTTCTCTCTCTTTACTCACTCTATCTCTACCTCTATCTCACTCTCTCTCACTTTCTCTCCCTCACACACTCACTCTCAGTTTCTCTCAGATATTGCTCTCTCCCCTTATATCCATCTCATTGTTTCTTATTTTTTCTCATCGATCTTTCTTTCATCCTTGATCCCTCCCTTTTTCAATCCCCACTTCCCTCTCTTTCTCGCTCTCTCCCAATCTTACTCCTCTCTCTCGCTCCTATTGCACTCACTCATTGTCTCCCTCTCCCTCTCTCTTGTTTTCTATATCGCTCTATCTCACTCCCTCTTTCTTGCTCTCTCCTCTCACTTTCTCTTTTCTCTACTTCTCTCTCACTCTCGCTCTCATCCATTCTTCCTAATTCTTTCCCTTACACATCCCTACCTCCCACTCAAACTATGTCAATATTTCTCCATCTCCATCCCCTTCTCTTTTTCCTTCTCACTCGTTCTTTTAATCTCCCTCCCTATCTCAATCTTGTTCACTATCTTTTGCTCTCTCTTCCTCTCTCGCTTCCTATCTCTCACTTGTATCTTTCTTTCTCTCTATCCCTCTTTCACTCCCTCTCTTTGTTTAGTCTCTCTAACTGTCTCTATCTTCCCCTTTTTCACTCTTGCCCTCTATTTCTCTCTTTCTTGCTCTCTCCTCTTTCAATATGTCTCGCTCTATATTATGTTCTCTTGCTCTCGAGCTCTCTCTTACTCCTTGTTCTCTTTCTTTACTCACTCTTTATCACCCTATATCCATCACTCTAATGCTCTCTCTTCCTCTCATTCTCACTTCCTGCATTTCTTTATCTTAACCTCTTATCTTCTCTTACTTTCTCTCTATTAATTTCTTTAGCTCTCTTTCTTGCTCTTCCTCATTCCCTTTTCCACACCATTTATAATTACTATTTTTTTATCTCTCCACTTTTTGTTGCTCTTATCTCCCTCCCTCCTCCCTCACACTCTCTTTGCCTTTCCACTCTCATAATATCTTTTTTTTCTCTCTTGTTCCTTTCTCTTATTTCCTCTCTTATATCCTTTTCACTCTCTAATTCTCTTTTCCTCTCTCTCTTTAGATATCTTTCATTCCTCATTCTCAATCTT
Source organism: Papilionanthe hookeriana x Papilionanthe teres (assembly GCA_022702705.1). NCBI lineage: Eukaryota > Viridiplantae > Streptophyta > Magnoliopsida > Asparagales > Orchidaceae > Papilionanthe > Papilionanthe hookeriana x Papilionanthe teres. The sequence goes on along the minus strand of CM040432.1, from coordinate 64,813,919 downwards.
TTTATCATGCTCTTTCTCCATCTATCTTTCTCACTCCCTCATTCTTGCCCTCTCTAGGTCTCCCTTATGTAGCTCCCTTCTCTCTCCATTTCACTCACTCTCTCTCGAGCTCTCTCACACACACATACACTCTATTACACTTTCTCGTTCTCTCAATTTCTCGATCACTATCTCACTCTCCCTTACCATCTTTCTCTTTCTCGATAGACTGAAAGAGTGAGATAGAGAGAGATGTGAATGAGATAGATAATGAAAGAGATGTGAATGAGAAAAGGGTGAGCTACATAGGGGAGTCCTAGAGAGGGCACGATTGAAAGAGTGAGATGGAGAGAGAGAGTGATATTTAGAATGAGAGATGGATAATGAAAGAGATCTATAGTGATAGAGGAGAATAGACTGAGAGAGATGTGAATGAGATAGAGGGAGGGAGAGGGAAGGAAGTGAGTTAGAAAGAGATATAAAGGTAGGGAGTGAGATAGATTAAAGAGAAGGCAATAGAGAGTAAGTGATAGAGAGTGTGTAAAGGATACAAAGATAGAAGAGAGATTGAGGGAAGATTTAGTAAGAAAGAGTGAATGAGAGGTAAAGAGATAAAGAGAATAGAATCATGGCTAGGGAGAGAAAGAGTGAGAGGAAGACAGAGAGGGGGATAGAGAAGTAGAGGGAGAAAGAGAAATGGAGAGGAAAGGAGGGATGGAGAGAAGGGAGATAAAGAGATAGTGGGAGGGATGGAAGCAATAGAGTGGTAGAGAGAGTGTGGGGTAGAGGGATAGAAAGAGTGAGATAAAAGAGAGAAGAGAGAGTAGCAATGATGAGAGCAAAAAAGAGCATGAGATAGAAAAAGAGAATCGAGTACAAGAAAGTGAGAGTGAGGGAGAGATAATAAAAGAGATGGAGATAGAGAGAGAAGAGAGGAAGATGAAACAATGGAGACAGAGGATGGAGTGCGAGAGAAAGAGCAACATGGTAACAGAGAACAAGATAGAGATCGAGATATACATCGAGAAATGGAGCTTACGATGGTTAGAGGGAGAGAGATTGCTCACTCTTTACTTCTATCTCCCCCTTTCTGTCACTCTCTCCCTTAATCTTGCCATCTATATCTCTCTTTCTCACTCTGTCCCTTTCTTACTATCTCTCACTCTTTATTATATTTCTCTCTATGACTCTCTCTTGCTCTCTTTTCTCTCTCCTTACTCACTCTTCATCTCCTTTATCCATCACTCTAAATCTCTCTATCTTCCTTTCTTTCCATCTCTCTTCTCTCTCTCACCCCTCTCTCTCATTGTTTATTACTTCCTCTCCTTCCTCACTCCCTCTTTATGTTGCTCTCCTTTCTCTTTTGCTCTCTTTCTCTTTTCCTCTCTTTCATCACTCTCTATTCCTTCTCCATTTCTTTCTCGCTGTCACTCTCTCCCCTCTTCACTTCCTCCCTCTTTTTAATTTCACTCACTTTTACTTCCTCACTCACTTCTCTCCCTCTTTCTCTCTTGCTCTCTCTCTCTCTCTCTCTCTCTCTCTCTCTCTCTCTCTCTCCTTCCCTAAATATATTTCTTTCTCAATCCATCAAATTCTCCCTTGCTCCTTTTCACTTTCTCTTCTCACTCACTATCTATCTTCAACTTCACTCTCATTCCTACTCCCTCTGTTTATCTCTTTCACACTCTCTATTCTCACTCCCACTTTCCATGTCTATCTCGCTCACACTCCCTATCTTCTTTAAGTCTCTCTTCTCTCTCTATTTCTACCTTACCCTCTCTCCCTCTGGCTCACTCTTCAATTTCTCTCATACTCCCTCTTATGGTCTCTCTCTCTATTTTATCTCTCTTTGTTGTTTATTTGCTATCTTTTGCTCTTTCTTCTCTCTCTTTACTCATTCTTTTTATCCTTCCATCGCTCTCTCTCATTCCTTCTCTGCATTTCTTTCTTACTAATTTATTTTCTCTCTCCCCTTCTATCTCATGATCTTATCTCTATCTATATCTTTACCTACCAATTTATCTATCTATTTTTTCACTCTCTCTCAATCTAACCCTTCATGACTCCCTTTCTCAAAGCACTTCTCTCATTGTCACTCTTCCTTCTCGTCTCTTTCTCTTCAATTTATCTATTTATTACCTTCCATACCCTCTCTTTTCTCTCTATTTTTGTCTCAATTTCTTGGTCCCTCTCTCTTTTTATTCAATTTAAATCTCACTCTTATTCCCTCGCTCTCCCTCTCTCACTCTCTATTCCCTCTCTCTCTTTCTCTCTCTTCATCTCTTATGCTATTATATTCTCCTCTCCTCTTAATCATTCTCTCCATCTATCCACCACTAATTCTCACTCTCCCTGTCTCGCTCTCTCTCCCCCTCCCACTATCTCTCACACCCACTTCTCTCCCTCTCTCTCTCTCACACATGCACTCTCTTTTTCTTCCTCTTCCCCTCTCTCGCTTTCGGTCTATCTATCTCCCCGTCCCTACCTTCCCCTCTCACTCTCATTCATTATCTTCTATGCCTTCCATCTTTCTCGCTCTTTCACTCAATATTCTCTCGCTCTGTCTTACTATATATTTATTCTCCTCCATTATCTGACTCATTCTCTCCATCTATCTCAATTCCCTCTCACTCTCTCACCTTCGTCCCTCTCTCTGACTTCCATCCCTCCTATTCAGACACACACGAAAATACTCTCTCTTCTCTCTCTTTCTCCTTCTCACTCTTTCTCCCTCTCCCTGCCCACTCTCTCTATAACACTCTCTCCCTTCCTCTCTCTCACTCTATCAGTCTCCATCTTCCTCCCTCTCCCTCATATTCTCTCTGATCCCTCTCTCTCCTCTCTTCATCCCTCCTTTTACTACTTCTTTCTCATAGACGTGTTCGATCTCTCTCTCTCTCCCTCATTTGTTCCTCCCTCTCCCTCTATCTTCCCCTCTCTTTCTCTATGAAACCATCTTTCACTTTCTCTACCATATACCTTCCTCTCTCTCCTTCCCTCCCCCTCTCCTCTCTCTTTATCATTTCATTCCCTCTATCTTCACACTCCCTCCCTTCCTCCTCATCTATCTTTTCTCTCTCTTTCTTTCTCTCATTTTGGCATTCCTTACTCCTCCCTCCCTCCCTGTCATATCTTCTATTTCTTTTTCACTCATTCACTTTTTCTCAACGTATCATTTTAATTGTCACTCTTCTTTATTCTCTCATAAATTCTCTTTATAGGTCTCTGTTCTATCGTTCTAACCCTCTCTCTTTCTCTCTTCTTTTTTTCTTTATCCCCATGCTCTCTCGACCATATCGTCCCACTGCTCCCTCCTTTTTTTTCAACCACATACCATAACTCACTTTTCTCTCTCAATCTCTTTAGCTTGCTTTCTTGCCCTATCTTAGTGTCTGTTTTCGTACTCTCTATTTCTTTCTTGATTTTTTCCTCCTACTCTCTACTTTCTCTTGCTTTTATCACTCTCTCTCTCTCACTCCCTCCCCATCTTTCATTCTCACCTGCTCTATCTTAAAATCTCTCTCTCTATATATGTATTCCCTCCTCTCATAATATCTCTCTCACTCTCCCTCTCACTAACTTATCTTCTTCCCCTCTCTTTTTCCTCAATTTCACTCACTCTTACTCTTCTTCGTCTCTTAATCATTTTATCTGTTACTCGCTCTTAGTATCTCTCTTATTGCTACCAATTCCTTCTCTCTTCTAATTCATTCTCCTCTTCTATCACTGACACACTCTCTCTTGCATCCCTCCCACTATTGCCCTCTCTCTCAGTCACTCTCCCTCCCTCCCTCCCCCTCTTCCTCTCCCTCTCAATACCTCCATCTACCTCTCTCACTTGCTCGGCTATCCCTCCCTCTCTCTCTCCTCTTATTCTCTCTCCTCATTCTTCTAGCTCACTCTCTTGCTCAATCTTCGTTCATACTCTCTTCTCTCTTTATTTTTCTCTACCTCTCTCTTTCTCTATCGTTCCCTCTTTTTTCAATCTTTCTCACTCCCTCTCACTCTCAAATTTCTCTATTTATTCTCTATTTTTCTTGCTCTATCTTATATTACTCTATTCTCTATTACTCTCACTCACACACACACACACTATCTTCCTTTTGCTTCCTCTATTGCTCTTTCTCTTGAGTTCCTCTTTTCATATCTATATCACTCTCACTCTTAATTTGTCCCTCTTCCTTTCTCATCTCTCCCTCCTAAGCTCACTTTGATATCTGTCTCTTTAATTTCTTTCTTCTCACCCTTTCTCTCCAGATATCCCTCACTCTCTTTATCTTCCTCTCTCACTTTCCTCCACTCTTTATGTCTCTTTTCTCACTCTCTCCCTCTTTTTTTAACATACTCTCTCAATCGCTCCCTGTACTACTACATCCCCCTTGCTTTCTCTCTCAATCTCTTCCTCGATCTTTCTCTCACTTCCCTCCCTCTCTCTCCCTCTCTTACTATCTCGTTCTCTCTCACACACACTCTCCCCCTCTCTCCCTCTCAATCTCTTCCAATTCATCCCCTCTCTCTCTCCCACTAACTCTCATTTTGTACCCCCTCTCTCTATCTCTCCACACTCTCTCCATATCTTCCTTCACTCTCTCTTCCCCTCTTTCTCCCACTCTCTTCCATCCCGCTCACTTCCTCTATCCATCACTCTCTTCCTCACTCACTCTTTTCTCTATTTATGCTTTATTACTTTTACTTTCTCTATTTCTTTCTTCTTGCTCTCTTTTATCAATCTCTTATCACTTTACTCATTCTTTCTCTCTAATAATCTCTCACTCTCTTCCTCCCTCCCTCTCTTTGTCTTTCATTAATTCAATCTCTCACTATGTCTATTCTCCCTCCCTCTCTCTCTCCATATTTCCCTTAATATCTCCTCTATTAACCTCTCACTCACAATCTTTTTCTCTATCTTCCCTGACTTTCTCTTCTCTGTCAATTTTAGCCTTACCATCTCTCCATGTCTTCCTTCGCTCACTCATCAATCCTTATCTTAACTCCCTCTCTTGCTCTCTCTCTCTCTCTCTCTCACTCTCTATTTCATCACTCTGTTATTTGTACGCTCACTTTTCCCCCTCACTTCTCTCTCTCGTGCACTTTCTTCTATCACTTCTCTTCCCTATCGTTACTCTCTCTTTTTCTCCCACTATCTATCACGCTCTCTCACATTCCCTCCCTCACACACTATCTCTCAATTGCTATAACATCTTGCTCTTTCTCCTCATTCCATCTCACTATTTATTATTTTTTTCATACTTCTCTCCTTCCTCCTCGATACCTCCCTCTTTCAATCCATCCCTTCCTCTCTTTCTTCCTCTCTCTCCGCTTACACTCACTTGTTCACTCCCTCTTTCTCCCACTCTTTTCTCTACCGCTCTCTCTCATTCCCTCTCTTGCTCTCTTTTCTCTTAATTCACTTTTCTATATTTCTCTCTCTCCTTTCCGCTCCCTTGGTCTCGCCCTCTCTCTCCCTCCGCTACCATCCCTCCCACGCTCTCTATCTTAATCTCTCTCCCTCTCTCTCTCACTCTCTCTCCATCTCCCTCTCTCCTTCTCTACTCTCCCTCCCTATCTCAATCCCTCACTCCTTCCCTCTCTTTCTCCCTTTACCCCTATCTCTCTTGTCTCTCTCCTCTTGCACTTAATCAATCTCCCTCCTTCCCTCATTTTCTCCATTGCTCTCTCCCATTTCTCTCTCTTGCTTTCTTTTCTCACTTTCTCTGCTCTCTTTTTCTCTCTCACAGCCTCCCTCTATCTCTTTCTTTTTACCACTCATGCTCTCCCTCACTCAATCTCGACTCTATCTCCATCTTACTCCCTATCTTTTCTCTCCCTCCCTCTTAAATATTTCATGCTCTCTCTCTCCCTCTCTCACTCGCTCTCTCCCTCTATCTCCCTCGTCTCACTCTTTCCCTTACTCTTGCCATCGATCTCTCTCTTTCTCACTCTCTCGCTTTCTTACTATATCTCTTACACTCTATTTTGTTTGTCTCTCACTCTCTTGTTATCTTTTCTCTCTTTTTACTCTTCCCTCTATCTCTCTCTTTCTATATCTCTTCCTTTCTCACTGTCTCTCACTCCCTATTATGTTTCTCTCCCTCTTGCTCTCTTGCTCAGTCTTCCTCTCTTTTCTCACTCATTATCTCCCTAAATCCATCACTCAATCTCTTTCTACCTTCCTCTCATTCTCTATCTCTTTTCTTTCTCACCCCCTCTTCTCTCTTATTTTTTATTACTTCCCCTCCCTCCTTATTTCAATTTTTGTTTCTATCACTAGTCGCCTCTCTCTTACCCTCTCTTACCTCACTCTCCATTCGTTCTATATTTATTTTTCTTTTCGTTTCTCCCTCCCTTCTTGGCTCCTCACTCTCTACCATTTCACTCTCACTCCTACTCCCTTACCCTCTTCTCACTTTCTCTCGTGCTTTCTCACCCTTTTTCTCTCCCTCACTCTCTCACACCCTCCTTCCCTAACTCTCTCTGTTACTCCACTAATCATTCTCTCTTACTCCATTTCCCTTACTCTCTCTTGCCCCACTCTCACACTTACTCCCTCTCTTTATCTCTTTCACAATCTCTATTCTCTCTTCCTTTTTATTTCATCATCTCTCTATCAATCTTTATTCTCTGTCACCTTCACTCTTACTCTTCTCACTCTTTATCTTCCTCTACCCTCCACTCTCTATTTCTTTATTTATCTCACTTCCCTCTCTTCCTCTCTCTCTCTCTCTCTTACTCTCTCCACTTGCCCTCCATGGCTCTCCTCTCTCGCTTACTTGATTCCATCCCACCCACTTTCATTCTCTCTCTCTCTCTCCCTCCCTCCCTCTTCTCCCTTTAATCCCTCACCAACTCCCTCTCGGTCTTATCATTTTCCTGTTCTCCCTCTCTTTATACCCCCACTCACTCATTCTCTTAATCTCCCTCCCTCTCTTCTTTCTTTCTTTATCTTTCTCTCCCACTCTGCCTCTATCTCCCTCTATCTACCTCTCATTCCATCTCCCTCTCCCTCCGTCCCTCATCACTTTTCTCTCCCGCTCTCTCCCTCAACTTTAACCATTTCTCGCTCCACCTCATATTCTCATACTTTCCCTCACTCTCTCTACTTATCATGCTCTCTCTTACACTCCCTCCCTTTATCTCTCTCTTCCTCTATATATATCCTCTCACACTTTCTCTCCCTCTATCCACCACATCTCTCTACCGTCTTTCTTCACTCTCTCACACACTCTCTCTCTCTCCCTTGCCTCCCTCTCTCTCTCACTCTCTTTTCCACCTTAGCTATGGCATTGTTACTCAATTCATCTCTCTTATGTCGTTCTTTCTTTTCTTTCATTACTTTACTTTTTTTCTCCTTCTATCTCCCTCTCACTCCCTCGCTCCCTCCTTCTTTCCTCTCTTTTAATCTGTCTCTCTTCTCACTCTTTCCTTCTCATCTCTCTCTAATTATTTCCTAATTTCTCTCACACTTCTCTCTCTCTTACTCCCTCCCTCTTCCCTCTCTTTTTATCTTCATATCTCTCTCTCTCTATCCATTTCTCATTCTTCTACTCCCTTTCTTTCTGTTTTGCTCTTTCTTCACCCTCTCTTCTATCTCTATTTCTCTCTCACTCTCTCTCTACCTATCTCACTTTAATTACACTCACTCTTACTCACTCTTTGTTCTCTCTCTTTAACTTACTCTCTCTCCTCTCACTCTTTCGCTCTCTATCCTCCACAAACTCTCTCTCCTCTCTTGTTTCCTTCCCTCGCTCGTCCCTCCCCCTCTCTCTCACTCACTCTATCTTCTACTCTTCCACACTCTCTCTCCCTCTAGCTTCCTCTCTCCCTTTCCATCTCTCTCTAGCTCTATTTCCTCTTTTTTTCATGCTCTCTCTCTTTAAACCTTTCACTACCTCTTTTTTCTTTCTTTGTGACACACTTTCTCCCTCTCTCTCACACTCTATTCCATCACTGTTTATCTCTCTCGCTCTCTTTCTTTTTGTTACCATTTCTCACTCTCTATCTCACTCTTTGTTACCATTTTGTTTTTTTTTTCTCTCTTTTTATCCCTTCTCTACTATATTCTCTCAGTCTCTCTCTTTCTCACGCACTATTCTCTTTTTATATCTTATACTCTCTTTTACACAGTTCTTTATTACTCTCTATTCTTTCATTTCTCTTACATTCTGTCACTCCATCCCCCACTTCCTCCCTCCTCTCTCTTGCTTCTATCCCTCCCTCTCATTTTATCTCATTTTTTCCTCCCTCTCCCTACCATTATCCCTCTTTGTCTCCCTCTCTCTCTTAACAATGCCCTATTCTCCCCCACCTTTTATCCCTCACTCACTCTTGCTCGATCTTCCCGTGGTCTCTCTTCTCACTCACTGTCCCTTCCACTCTCTCTTTCTTTCTCTTTCCTGCTCTCTCTTTAAACCCTTTCAATACCTCCTTCTATCTATCTTTCTCACTCACTCTTAACTTCTCTCTCTCACTCTCTGTTCAACCCCTTTTTATCTTTCTCTCACCCTCTCTTCTGTCTCTCACTTTTCACACTCACTTTGACCCTCACCGCCACTCTCTCGCCCTCCCTCACTCTTTCACTCCTTTCATCCTTCTACTGTCTTCTGCTCTCCTTATCTTCCTATCTCTTGCTCCCTCACTCGCTCGCTCACCCTCTCCCTCTCTCCTGCTCTTTCTTCCGTCAGCCTCTGTTCTCTCTATTTCTCTCTCACACACTCACTTTCTCGTTTCCTCTTCCTATCTCTTAAGTTTCACTCTCACACATACTCCCTCATTCCCTCTCTTTCTCGCTCCATGTTCACTCTATCGCTTACTCTCTCTTCAATTGTACTCACTCCTCTCTCTCCACTCAATCATTCTCTCCCACTCTCACCCACTCTTTTCATCCCTTCCCTTCCTCTCTACCCCTCTCGTGCTCGCTCATTCAATTCAAACCCCTCTCCCTCGCATTCACTTCCAATTCATTCCCCCTCACTCTCCCACTAAATCTCATTCTATATGCCCTCCCTTCATCCCTCTCTTCATCCCTCTCACTCACTCTCCATATCTTCCTTCACTCTCTCATCCTCTCTCACTCCCACTCTCTTTCATCCCTCTCACTCCTCCATCCATCTATCTCTTCCTCACTCACTTTTTTCTCTATTTATGCTTTATCACTTTTTCTTTCTATATTGCTCTCTTCTTGCTCTTTTTGACAAAATCTCTCTTTCTCACTTTTATTACCCTCTTATCACTTTGGTCACTCTTTCTCTCTAACCATCTCTCACTCCTTTCCTCTCTCCATCTCTCCCTCTTTCATTAATTCAATCTCTCGCTATGTCTTTTCTCCCTCCCTCTCTCTCCACATTTCCCTCAATATCTACCCTTTTCTACCTCTCACTCGCTATCTTTTGCTCTATCTTCCCCGAGTCTCTCTTCTCTCTCAATTTATGCCTTACTCTCTCTCACTCACTCCCTTTGCTCACACTTTAATCCTTATCTTAACTCCCTCTCTTACTCTCTCACTCTCTATTTCATCTCTCTTTGTTATTTAATGCTCATTTTTGCCCCTCTCTGTCTCTCTCTCTTGCTCTTTCTTCTATCTCGCTCTCTTCCCTCTCTATACTCAATATTCCTCCAACTCTATCCATCATACTCTCTGTCACACTCTGTCACACACAATCTCTTAATTGCTCTCACATCTTGCTCTCTCTCCTCATATCCATCTCATTTTTTATTATTTTCTCTCGTACATCTCCCCTTCCTCCTCGATACCTCCCTCATTCAATCCATCCCTCCCTATCTTTCTTCCCTTCTCTCTCCCTCTCTTTTTCTCTATCGTTCTCTCTCATGTCTTTCTTTTACTTTCTTTTCTCTCACATACTATTTTCTCTATTTCTCTCTCGCTCTCTCTATCCCTTTCTCTCACCCTCTCTCTCAACCTTTCTCTCTCATTCATTCCGTCAACTACCCTCCCTCCCTCGCTATCTATCTTACTCTCTCTCCCTCTCCCCCTCCATCTCCCCCTCTCGTTCTCTCTTTTTAACTCGTTCTCTTACTCTCTTTCCCTATCTCAATCCCTCTCATGCTCTCTATCTCAGTCTCCCTCCTTCTCTGTCTATCACTCCATCTGCATCTCTCTCCTTCTCTCCTTTTAACTCATTCTCTTACTATCCCTCTTTATCTCAAGTCCACCATCCTTCCCTCTCTTTCTCTCTTTCCCCAATCTCTCTCCTCTCTCTCCGCTTGCACTTAATAAATATCCCTCGTTCCCTCTCATTTTCTCCATCATTCTCTCTGATTTCTCTCATTTTTTCTCTTTCTCACACTTTCTCTTCTCTCTATTTCTCTCTCACAGCCTCCCTATCACTCTTTCTCCTTTTTACCACTCATGCTCTCCCTCACTCTCTCTATTTCTTTCTTTTTTCCCTCTTCTCTCACTTTCTCTTCCCTTTATATCTCTCTCACTCCCCCATCTTTTCCCTCCCCTCTCTCCATCTCACTTCTTACTCTTTTTCTCTTTTATCACTCTCTCTTATCAGTTACTCATTCTCTCTATTTCTTTCTTTTTTCCCCTCTTCACTCACTTTCTCTTCTCTCTATATCTCTCTCACTCTCCCTCATCTTTTCCCTCCCCTCTCTCCATCTCACTTCTCACTCTTTCTCTCCTTTATCACTCTCTCTCATCACTTATTCATTCTCTCCAACCTTCTCTCACTCTCTTCCTCCCTCCTTCTCTCCCTCTTTCATTATTTTAGTCTCTCACCCTATCGCCCTCTTACACTCTTGCTATCTCGATATCCCTTTATATCTCCATCTCTCTACCTCACAATCAACTCTATCATCTCTAAGTCTCTTCTCTCCCTCTTGGTCACATTTCAATCCCTATTTTACTCCCTCTCTTTCTCTCTCTCACTCTCTATTTCATCTTTCTTTACTGTTTTCTTACTCTCTTTTGGCCCCTTTTTATCTCTCTCTTGCCTTTCTTCTATCACCCTCTCTACTCTCTCATCAGTCACTCTATCTCTCCCACGATCTTTCACTCTCTCTCAGTCTCTCTCTCATTAGTCACGCTTTCTTTCTTATTTTCTCTCACAAATCTTTCTTTCCTCTGCAATCCCTCCCTATATCGATCCCCTCTTCCCTCTCTTTCTCGCTCTCTCCCTATCTTACTCCTCTCTCGCTCATGTTGGACTCACTCATTCCCTCTTCCATGCTTCCTCTTCTCTCATTTTCTCTTTTCTTTATTTTTCCTCTCTCATTTTTTCTCTCATACTTTCTCTCTCATTTCGCCCTTTGGCTACCTTCCATCCCACTCCACGTATATCAATCTCTCACCCTCTCTCTCCCTGTCTGCTTCTTAATCTCTTTCTCTTTTCCTTATCTCACATTCTCTTAATCTCCCTCCTTACCTCAATCTTCCTCACTATATTTCATTCTCTTCCTCTCTCGCTTCCTATCTTAAATCTTTCTCTCGCTCGCTCTCTCTCTCTCTCTCTCTCTCTCTCTCCACTCTCACTCTGTCGCTTTATCTCCCCCTTTCTCACTCTCTCCTTACTCTTTCCCTCTATCTCTCCTTTTCTCACTCCCTCCCTTTCTCACTATGTCTCACTCTCTATTATGTTTCTTTCTCTCGCTCCCTGGCTCTCTTGCTCTCTTTTGTCTCTTCACTCACTCTTGATCTCTCTATGTCCATGAATCTAACTCCTACTCCATTCTTCTCATTCTATCACGCTCTTCTCTCTCACCCCTCTTCTCTCTCATTGTTTATTACTCTCTCTTCCCTCCCTGCTCACCTACCCCTTATTTTGCTCTTTTTTCTCTCGCTAGCTCACTCTTTCTTGTCCTCTCTTCCCTCACTCTCTTTTCTTTATTAATTTCTCTCTTGCTTTGTCACTCTCTCCCCTCCTCGATCCCTCACTCCCTTTAGATTTTACTCTCACTCTTACTCCCCCACTCGCTCCACTCTCTCTTTCTTTCTTGCACTCTCTCCCACTCTCTCTCTTCTTGCTCCATTTATCATTGTCTCTCTTGCTCCTTTTCTTTTTCTATCTCTTCACCCGCTCTCTCTCTCTCATACACTCTATTTTAACTCACTTTCTGGGTCTTTTGCTCTCCTTTGTTGCTCTTTAATCTCATTCCTTCTCTCACTCTATCCCTCACCCCCCCTCTCTCCCTACTTCTCTCACGATCAATGCACTCTCAACTCTCTTTATTTCTCTCTGCCTCTTCTCTCTCTCATTATTTCTCACTTTCACTCACAAATCTCTTCCTCTCTCCCCCTCCATCTTTTGCTCCCTCCCTCTCTCTCTCCTTCACTCTATTTACCTTACTTTTCTTCTCATGCTCTCCCACTTTCTTTATATATCTTTTTCTCACTCCATTGCTCACTCTCTTTATCTATCACTTCTATCCCCCTTCCTCTCTCTCTGATCCATTTCACTCTCCCTCTATCTCGTAATTTCATATCATTCTTATTGTTTCACACTGTATCTAACATTTCTCTCCCATCCTCCCTACCCCCTTTTCTCCTTATTTCACTTCCTCCCGCTTTCCCTCTCTTTCTCTCTCCTCCAATCTCTCTCACACACTCTATCTCTTTCTATTTGTCTCACTCTCTCACTCTCTCTTTCTCTCTTTTTCCTCGCTCTCTCTTCACTCTATTTCCTTCTTTCACTTTCTCTCTCCCTTTCCTTATCTTCCCTTTCTCACTCTTACATTATCCCTCTCTCTTTCCTCATGATTACTCTCACCAGCTCTCTTTTTCTCTCTCTTTTCTCCCTATCTCTCTCTCTTCATTTTCACTATCACTCTTCATTTCTCCCCCTCTCTCGCTTTCTCTCAAACACATAAATTCTCTGACTTCCTCTTAACCTCTCTCTCTCTCTCTCTCTTTCGATCTCTGTTTCTCTCTCTCTCTTGCAATGCTCTTTATTTCTTTCTCATTATTTTATTCTCTCCCCTCTATCTCATGCTCTATCTCTATCTCTCTCCATCTACCAATTTATATATATATATATATATATATATATATATATATATATATATATATATATATATATATATATTCTTTCGCTCTCTCTCTCAATCTAACCCTTCATTAATATCATTTTCTAACACCACCTCTCTCCACTACCCTTTCACTTCCATCCTCCTTTCTCTTATCTTCTCTCTCACATTCTCTCATTCTTCTCTCCCTCCCTCTCTCCTGCTCTTTCTTCACCTACTCTCTCTTTTCTCTCTATTTTGTCTCTATTTCTTTGTTTGTATCTCCCTTTATTCAATTTCAATCTCAATCTTACTCCCTCCCTCTCCCTTTCTCATTCTCTCTTCACTCTCTTCATCTCTCTCTTACTCTCTCATGTTACTTTATTCTCCTCTCCTCTAACACTCTCTCCCTGTTATCCCTCATTCCATCTCCCTCTACCTCCCTGGCTCTCTCTGCCCCTTGCACTATCTCACACACACTCTTTCTCAAATACACATGCACTATCTCTTTCTCTTCCTCTTTCTCTCCGTCACTCTCCCTCTCTCCATCACCCCATCCCTCCCTTCCACATCTCTCTCACTCATTATCTTCTTCAGCATCCATCTCACTTACTATATATTATATTCCTCTTTCTTCTATGACTATTTCTCTCCCTCTATCTCCTACTCCTCCCAGTCTCTCTCCTCCTCCCTCTCTCCCACTTCCATCCCTCCTATTCAGACACACACACAAAACTCTCCCTTCTCTCTTTTCTCTCACTTTTTCTCCATCTCTTCACCCACTCTCTCTATCACAAACTCTATCCCTCGGTCGCTCTCCATCTTCCTCCCTCCATCTCTTATTCTGTCTCCTTCTGCTCTCTCCTCTCTTCATGCCTCCTCTTACCTCTCTCTCTCATCTCCTTTCACATAATCTTTCCCTCTCTTTCTAGATGTTTCTTGCTCTATCTTCATCTCTCTCTCACTCATTCTTTTGCCCTCCTTCCCTCTCTCACCCTCACTCACATTTTCTTGCTTTACTTTTCTTCGCACTTTTTTCTCTCTATTTCTATCTATCTCTCTCTAACTCATCTCATAGCACTTAAATATCTCTCACTCCCTCGTTCTATCTTGCTCACTCTTTATTCGTGCTTTCTTGCTCCCTCTCTCTCTCTCTCTCTCTCTCTCTCTCTTGTTCTCTTATCTGTTACTCTGTCATCTCTCTTTCTTTGTCTTTATCCCTCACACACTCACTCACCATCTTCTCTCTCTCATCGTGTCTCACTTTCTCCCACTTTCTCTCTCCATTCCTACTTACCTCTTTAACCCTGTCCCTCCCTCTATTAACCCCTATCTCTTACATTCTTTTCTTTACTGTTGTTCTCAGTCTTTTCCTCTTTCCCTATATATCTCTCTTGCTCCCTAGCTTACTATCCCTCTCATTCTCAAGCTCTCTATCTCTCTCTTCTCTATCTCCTTCCCTCCCTCCCTCACACTCTCTCTCCCTTCCTCCTCACCTATTATCTCTTTTTGTCACTTGTCCCTCTCCATCATTCCCTCTATTATATACTCTATCCCTTCCCACCCCCTCACACTCGATCACACACACTCATACACTCTCTCTCACCCTCATAACTCCATTTCATGATCTCTATCATTCTCTCTCTTACCAACTTGATTTGTCTCTCGCATTCCTTCCTCTTTCTTCATTTTTGCATCTATCTCTCTTCTTTCTCTTTCCCCGTCTTCATTATTCACTCTTCTTTACTCTCTCTTACTTGCACTCTATTATCTTTTTCTATTTTATGATTTCTTTTGCTCTCTTCATTGTTGCTCTCATTTCTCTCTTTCATCTCATTTTTTCTCTCCCTATATCCCCCACTCTCTCTCCCTCTTTTTTCCTTCCATTCTCCCACTGTCTCTTTCCCTCTCTTTTCTCCCTGCCTATCTGTCTCTCACTCTTTCTTGTTCTCTCTCTCTTTCTCTCTCAATTCTTATATTCTCCCTATCTTACCTCAGTCTCTCTTCCCTATTTATTTCCTTTTCACAATCTACAACTTTCTCACTACACCTCTCTATTTAATACATCTCTCTTTCTCACTCAATTCCTTCCACTCCCACTATTCATCCTCATACATTCTCCCATGTTCTGTCTCTCTATCTCAATCTCTTTGGCTCCCTTTCTTGATCTCTCCTTCACTCTCTCTTTCATCTCTTGCTCTCTATCTTACACTTCATTTCCTCCCTTCCTAGCTCACAGTCTCTCTCCCTTCGCACCCTCCTAATATCTTTTTCTCTCTTATGGATCTCGCTCTCTCCCTCAATAATTCCTACTTCCTCATTCATGCCCTATCTACATCTCCCCTTTCTAGCACACTCTTCCCTCTCCATCTCACAAACTCATACACTCTCTCACCCTCTCTCTCAATCTTTCTCCCTCTCACCCTCTTTAGTTCTATTTCCTGCTCTCAATCTCACTCTCTCTCACTATCATGTTCTATCTCGCTCACTCTCTCTTATCTCTCCCTCGCTCCATCTTTATCTCTTCATTATCTTCTCTCTCCCTCTCTCTCTTTTTCTCACTATTTGTTCCCTTTTTATGTCTTATACCCTTTTTTACATTCTGCTTTGTTGTTTTATTTTCACTCTCTCCTCTTACTCTTTCTCTCATTTTATCCTCCTCTCTCTCTCTTCCTATCTTGTTTCTATCCCTCGCTCTCTCTTTCTCTCTCTTCTCTCACTCCCCCTCCGTCCCTCTCCCTCGCTATCTTCCTCTCTGTTTCCCTCTCTCTTGCTCCCTCTCTTTCACCATTCTCTCATTCTTCCTCTCTCTTTACCCCTCACTCACTAATCTTACTAGATCTTGCCACAGCCTTTCTTCTCACTATCTCTCTCTCTCCTATTCACTCTCTTTTAAACCACCCTCGCACTTCCTCCTGTCTCTCTTTCTCCCTCACTACCTCTATCTCTCTCTCTTTCTATTTCATCTCTCTTTATCTCTCTCTCGCTATTAATTCTATCTCTCACATTTGACCCTCACATTATCCCTCACCACCTCTCTCTCACTCTCCATCCCTCTTTCACTCCATTAACCCCTCTTTCTCCCCCACACTCCTTGTTTCTCTCTTTCTTAATCCATCTCTTGCTCTCTCAATCTCTCCCTCTTTCACGCTCTCTATTCCCTCACATTCTCTTCACACTATTTGTCTTTCACACTCTCTCCCTTTCTTGCTTCCTCTTTCTCTCTGTTTAGTTTTATTCTTACTCTTACTCCCTCTCTCCTCCCTCACTCTTTCTCACTCTATGTTCAGTCTCTCTCACACACTCTAACTTATGTATCTCTCTCTTCTCTCTCTCATATTATATTTTCTCTCCCTCTCTCCCCATGTCTCTTGCTTCTTTCCTTCCCTCCCTCTCTCCCCCTCTCTCTTTCACACTCTCAGACACACTATCACTCTTCCCTCTCACATTCTTCTAGTTCATTCCTACTCTCGCTCTCTCAAAATCAGATTATTTATCCCCTCTCTCTCCCTCACTCTCTCTTCTCTCTTACTCTCACTTCCACTCCACTCTCACTCTTCAATCTCTCTCACTCCCCTTTTTCTCCCACTTTCTTAATCTCTCCCTCTCTCGTTCTTTTCTCAAACTTATGAATTATCACTTTTCTTTCTCTTTTATGCTCACCCTCCCTCTTTCTCTCTCACACACTCTCTCTTGCTCTCTTTCATCACTCCCTTCCATCTCTTTACTCACTCATTTCTCTCTATCTATCATCTAGTCTCTTCCTTTCTCCCTCTCTCTCTCTCTCCCACCTTTTGCCTCTCTTTCTCCCTTCTCCCTCTATCTCTCTCTATACCTTCCTCTATATCTCCCTATCTTTACCTCTCACTTCCAAACTTTCGCTCTATCTTCCCTTAGTCTCTCTTCTCTCTCTCTATTTCTATCTTGCTCTCTTTCCTTTTCAATCTCCAGCTCTCCCATTAATCTCTATCTCTCCTTACCTCTATCTCTCTATTTCTAGTTCACTCCCTCTCTTGCTAGCTCCCATTTTTTTCATCTTTCTTTATCATTTGCTTGCTCTCTGTTTCCCTCCCTCTGTCCTCTCTTGCTTTTTCATCTATCACTTTCCCTTCTTTCTCTTTACTCACTCTTTCTCTCTCTCCCTCACACACTCCCTCAATTGCACTCACATATTGCTCTCTCCCCTCAAATCCATCTCATTATTTCTTATTTTTATTCATACATCTCTCTTTCCTCTCGATCTCATCCTCTTTCAATCCTTCTTCTCTCTTATTCTACCTCACTCCCTATCTCACAACTCTCTCTTTCTACTTGAGAGAGGGAGGGATCGAGAGGAGAGAAGAAAGTATGAGATATAATAAGAAATAATAGATGAATTTGAGGGGACAGAGCAAGATGTTAGAGCAATTGAGAGAGTGTGTGTGACGGAGTGAGAGTAAGAGAGAGAGATAAAGAGCGGGTAAAGAGAGAGAAGAGATGGAGGGAGGAGAGAGGGAAGGTGAGACAGGGCAAGAGGAGAGAAGGAAGGAGAGAGGGCAAAAGGAGAGAGAGAAATCGAGAAAAAATGAGTTTAGAGAGAGGGAGTGAGGGAGAGAGAGTAAGAGTTGGAGTAAAATTCGAGAGAGAGGGAGGAAACGAGAAGGGGAGAGAGAGCGAGAGAATGTGGGAGAGAGTGAACAAGAGGAAGAGATAGAGCTTGTGTGTGAAGAAAGGGGAAGGAGGGAGGGAGGGAGGGTGTGAAAGAGGCATAGAGGGAGGATGAGAGAGGGAGGATGTGAGAAATAGTGAGACAGAGATGAGCTGGAGGTAGGGAAAAAGAAGCAAGATAGAGAGATAAGAGAAAGAAAAAGAGGAGATAAGAAGAGATAATAATATGAAATTGAGGAGGAAAGAGAGAGAGAGTGGGGAGGAGCAAGAAAGGAAAAAGAGAATGAGAGAGAGAAAGTAAGGGAACATGAGGTTGAGAGGAAGGGATGTAGGAAATGATAGGAAAAAAAAAGGGAATGACTCCGAGAGATGGTTGGGGATAGAGTGGGAGGGAGAGGGGTTGGTAGGGAGAAATAACGAGGGGACGATATTGCACAAGTGTGAGAGATTGAGAGGAGAGAGTGGAGAGACAGCAGTAGAACAGAGAGTAAGTGCAAGAGAATGAATATAGAACGAGAAAGAGAGACTGACTGAGCGAGTAAGCTTGAGAGTGAAACAAAGAGAGAGAAAGGAGGTAGAAGGGAGGAGAGTGTGAGACAGAAATAGAGATAAGTGAGAGTGAGGAAAGCTAGAGCGAAAGAGAGGCAATGAGTGACCGAGCAAGACAAAGGGAGAGAGAAAGAGCAGAAGGAAGAGAGGGACGAAAAGAGTGAAAGAAAAGAGGGAGAGCGAGAGAGAGTCAACGAGGGATAAAGGAAAAAACAAAAGAGAAAGATAAAAGAGAGAATGAGAGAGATAAAAGATGGTGGAATAAAGTTTGACAGAGAGGGGGTGAGAGTGAGTGTGAAAGAGAGATAGAATGAGGCAGTGACGGGGTGTGATGGTAATAGAGAGAGTGAGAAGAGAAACTAAGGGAAAGGAAGAGAGAGTGAAAGATAAGGAAAAAATTGTAATAGGGAGTGAGATGGAACGAGAAATGGAGCTAGTGAGAGATAGAGGGAGAGAGATTGAGAGCGAGTGAGAGTGTATGAATGTGTGCAATGGAGGGAGAAAAGTGAGCTACATTGGGGAGCCTAAAGAGGGCTTGAATGAGGGAGTGAGAATGATAGAGAGAGAGTGAGAGAGATAAAGAGAACAATACTGAGAGAATAAAAGAGATCTAAAGAGAAATAAGGAAAGAGAGTGAAGGGAGAAGAGTATATAAGAAAGTGAAAGAGAGAGTGGGACAAGAGAGAAAAAAAGGTAATAGGAGGGTGGGAAAGGAGAGAGAGTGTGAGTGAGAGAAGAAGGAAGAGAACAGGGAGATAGAGAGCGAAGAGAGAGTGATAAAAGAGAGATTAAAATAGATTAATTAAAAAAAAATGCAATAACGAAGGTGGAATAGAGTGTGAGAGAGAGGGAGAGCTAGGGAGAGAGTGAAAGTGTGTGTGTGAGAGAAAAGAGATAAGAGAGAGAGAGAGAGATGTTTGTGGGTAGAGGGAAAGAAAGTATGATAGGATATAATTTAGAGAGGAAGAGAGAGAGATAAGGGTGGGATTGTAAGAGCATGATAAGAAGAGAGAGTGAGAGTAAGTATGAGAATAGGAGGTGGAGAGAGAGATGGCTAAATATAGAGGGTAAGAGCAGGAGAGAGAAAGAGAGGATAAACTGAGGGAGAGGAGCGGAAGGGAGCGAAGGAGGAAGGGAGATTGAGAGAGATATATGGAGAGAAGGAGAATGCGTCAAGATATAGAAAGAGAGACTGAGCAAAAGAGAGAGGAAGGGACAATAAAGAATGAGAGAGAGAATGAGGGAGATTGAGAGAGTGAGAAACAGGAAGGGAAAGTGGGAGACAGTGTGAGAGAAAGTGACAATGGAAGGAAGTGAGAGAAATAGAGAAAGAGAGTGGGGAGATAGAAGATGAGTGAGAAGAGTAAGAGAGAAGTTGACAGAGAATAAGGAGTGCGTTCAAGATAGTGATATATAGTGGAAGAGAGAGTAGAGAGTGTGAAGGGATGAAGAGAGGGAGTGAAGCTGAAGAGAGAGAGTGAGTGAAGAGAGAGTAAGAGAAAAGGAGCAAGAGCTATAGGAAGGGAAAGTGAGAGAGAGGAAAGGAGAGAGAAAGGGAGAGAGAAAGGGAGGGAGAATGAGAGAGAAGGTGAGTGAGGGACTAAGACTGGGAGAATCTGAAGGGAGTCAGGGAGCAAGGATGGGAGAGAGACAAAGAGAGACAGAAATAGAGAAAGAATGGAGAGTGAGAATAGAGAGGGTGAAAGAGAAAAAGAGAGAAAGTAATAAATAATGACTGAGAAGAGGGGGTGAGAGAGAATTAGAGGAATGGAGAGAGAGTTAGAGTGATGGATATAGGAAGAGAAACAGAGTAAAGAGAGAGAAAAGAGAGCAACAAAGAACGATGGAGCAAGAGAGAGACACATAAAAGAAAGTGAGAGCCATAGTGAGAAAGGAAAAGAGTGAGAAAGAGACAGACAGAACAGACAGACGACAAGAGTAAAAGAGAGAGTGAGCAAGGGGAGATAAAGGTTGATAAGGAGAGAAAATGAAGAGAAAGGTTGTGAGAGAGGTTGAGAGAGAAAAAATTATTTAAGAGGAAGAGAGAGTAAGCGAGAGAGGAAGAGAGAGACGATAAGATAGTGAGTAATGTGGAGATAGGGTGGGAGAGTAAGAGAACGAGTGAGATGGAGAGAGGAAGAGAGGGAGATGGAGCGGGTGAGAGGGTGAGAGAATAAGATGGAGAGAGTGGGAGGGAGGGTAGCAGAGGGAGAGAATGAGAGAGAAAGAACGAGAAAGAAAGGATGAGACAGAGTTCGAGAATGAGAGAGGGGAAGTGAGAAAGAAATAGAGAAAAGTGAAGGTTAGACGAGAGAGAGCAGGATGAGAGAATGAGAGAGAGAATGGGTGGGTGATGGAGAAAATGAGATATCCAGAAAGAGAAAATGGGAGAGAGTGTTAGAGAGAGCGACGAAGGAGGGAAGTGAGAGAAATAGAGAAAAACGGTGGGGCTATAGAGGAAGAGGAGTGAGAAGAGTAAGAGAGAGAGAAGTTGACAGTGAATAAAGATAGCCATATAAAGCGAAAGGAGGATAGAGAGTGTGAATAGATATGGAGAGGGAGTGGGAGTGAGACTTAAGTTGAAGAGAGAAAGTGAGTGAAGAGAGAGTAGGAGAAAAGGAGCAAGAAAGAGATAATTAAGGATGTGAAGTGAGAGAGAGAGAAAGGAGAAAGAAAGGGAGACAGAGTACATGACAGAGAAAGAGAGAGGGTGAGTGAGATAGTAAGTGTGAGAGACAAATTAAATATAGTAAGGGAGCGAGGAATGGTGAGAGGAAAATAGAGAAATAATGGAGAGTGGGGAAAGAGAGGGAAAGAGAGATAAAATTAGAGAAAGTAATAAGCAATGACAGAGAAGATAGGTTGAGAGAGAGAGAAGAGAGAGATAATGAGAGGAAGGGAGAGAGTTAGAGTGATAAATATAGATGAAAGAGTGAGTAAAGAGCTAATGGAGAGAGAGAGAGGAAAGAGACAGGGAGCTAGAGAGAAAAGGAGAGCAAAATAAAGAGGGAGGGGTGAAAGAGGGAGGGGGAGAAAGAGGGAGGGAAGGAGAGAAAGTAATAAACAATGACAAAGAAAATGGGGCGAGAGGGAGAAGAGAGAGAATGAGAGGAAGGGATAGAGAGTTAGAGTAATGGATATAGGAAGATAAGTGAAGAGAGAGAAAAGAGAGCAAAAGAGAGCGAGAGAGAGAAACATAATAGAAAGTGTTAAATAGAGTGAGAAACAGAGTAATAGATGGCAACAGTAAGGGAGAGAGTGAGGAGGGGGAGATAGAGGGAGTGAAGGAGAGAGATTGAAGATTGGGAAGGAGTAAGAGAGGGAGAGAGAACAAGAAAGATTTAAGAAAAAGAGATAGGAAGCGAGAAAGGAAAAAAGCACAAAAAATTATGAGCAAGATTCAGATAGGGATGGAGAGTAAGATAATGAGTGAAAAGGAGAGAAGAGAGGGAGATGGAGAAGGAGAGAGAGAAAAAGAGAAAAGTGAGAGTAAGAGAAGAGAGAGCGAAAAAAGCGATGGAGAAAATAAGAGGGAGGGAGAGGGAGTGACTGAGATAATGCGAGAGGAGATAGAGAGAGGAGTTAGATAGGGTGAGCATGAGAAAAAGAGGGAATTAGGGAATGAAAGAGGGATGGATCAGGAGGACGGAGAGACGTATGAGAGAAAATAAGAAATAATGAGATGGATATGAGGAGAGAAAGCAAGATGTGAGAGCAATTGTGAGAGTTTCTGTGAGGGAGGGAGAGTGAGAGACAGAGGTAAAGAAATTACGAGTAAAGAGAGGGAAGAGAGCGTTGGTGCAAGAGAGAGATAGGAGAAAGAGAAATATCAAGAAAGCAAGAGAGGACGTAAGAAAGAGTGAAAAAGGTAGCTATGGAGAGTAAGAGGAAGAGAGAGGGTGGAATACGAGAAAGAGAGGGAAGTGGGGATTGAAAGGGTGAGTGATGGAGGAGGGTATAGGGATCTATGAGAGAAAATAAAAAATAATGAGCTGGATAAGAGGGGAGAGAGCAAGATGTGAGAGAAACTAAGAGAGAGTGTGTGAGGGAGGGAGAGTGAGAGAGATAGATGGAGTAGTAAAGAGAGAGAAGAAAGGGTGATAGAAGAAGATAAAGAGAGAGAGATAGAGGGGGACAAATGAAAGCAAGAAAACAATAAAGAGAGATGAAATAGAGAGTGAGAGAGAGCACGAGAGGGAGTGAACATAAGGATTGAAGAGTGAGTAAGAGGGAGAGGAGAGCGGGTGAGACAGAAATGGAATGAGAGAGAGCGATAGTGAGAATACAAGGGAGGGAGGGGAGTGAATGAGTGCATGAGGAGAGAGAGGTAAGTTAGATAGGGAGAAAGGGAGAAAGAGAGGGAAGGAGGGAGTAAAAAGGGAGGGATCAAGAAGAAAAGAGAAAATTTTCTCCATTTACTCTTGCCTTCTGTCTCTTTTTCTCACTCTCTCCATTTTTGATTCTCTCTTCATTTACTCTCCATCTTTCACTTTCGCTTTTGATTCTCTCACTCACTTGCTCTCACTTGCTCTCTTTTCTTTCTTTACTCTCTTTATCTTCTTATATCCATCACACTATCTCTCTACCTTCCCTCATTTTCTCTCTTCTATTTGTCACCCCCTCTCTCTCTTATTGTTATTTACTTTCACTCCTCCCCTTACTTCACTCCCTCTCCCTCGCATACCTCGCACTTTATTATTTCTCTATTTCTTTGTTTTTGTCTCTCTACCTTCCTGACTGCCTCACACTCTTCAATTTCACTCTCATTCTTACTCCCTCACTCTCTTCTCTCTTTCTTTCTCTCTTGCTCCATCTATCATTATCTCTTGCATCCTTTCTCTTACTCTCTATTCCTCCACTTTATTTCTTCAGCTTCACTTTCACTCCTGTTCTCTAGGTCTCCTTCATGTAGCACACTCTTCTCTCTCCATCTCACACATTCTTACACACACTCACTCACTCTCAATTTCTCTCCCTCACTCTTATTAGCTCCTCTCACCATTTCTCACTCTTTGTTAACATTTTGTTTTTCTCTCACTCTTTTTATCCCTTTCTCTATTATATTCTCTCAATCTCTCTCTTTTACACACTCCATTCTCTTTTTATATCTTATACTCTCTTTTACACACTCCTTTGTTGCTCTCTCTTCTTTCATTTCTCTTACATTCTGTCACTCCATCCCCCACTTTCTCTCTCCTCTATCTCTTGCTTCTATCCCTCCCTCTCTCATTTTATCTCTTCTCTTCCTCCCTCTCTTTCTCGCTCTCTCTGTTAGCAATCTTTTATTCTCCCTCACTCTTTATACCCCTCACTCACTTACCCTTGCTTGATCTTCCCTCTCTTTCTCATCTCACTCACTGTCCCTTCACTCTATCTTACTTTCTCTTTCGTGCTCTCTCTTTAAACTCTCTCAATACCTCCGTCTATCTCTCTTCTTACTCACTCTCTCCTTCTATCTCTCACTCTCTGTTCCACCCCTTTTCATCTCTCTCTCACCCTCTCTTCTATCTTTTTTTCACACTCACTTTAACCCTCACCGCTACTCTCTCGCTCTCCCTTTCTCTTTCACTCCCGTCATCCCTCTCTTTATCCTACTCTCCTTATCTCCCTGTCTCTTGGTCCCTCTCTTGCTCGCTCACCCTCTCCCTCTCTCCGGTTCTCTCTTCCCTCACCCTCTCTTCTCTCCATTCTCTCTCCCACTCTCCCTTTCTCTTTCCCTCTTCCTATCTCTTCAGTTTCATTGTTACACATACTCCCTCATTCCCTCTCTCTTCCTCACTCCATGTTCACTCTTCATAACTTACTCTCTCTTCTATTGTGCTCGCTCCTCTGTCAGCTCTCAATCTTTCTCTCTCACTCTTCCCCACTCCCTTCATTTCTCCTCCCTCTCCCTCTATCTCTGTTTCTCTCTCTCACACACTCTCCCCCTCTCGCCCTCTCACTCTCATCCAATTCATCCCGCCTCTCTCTCCCATTAAATCTCATTTTATGCCCCTTTCCTCCATCTCTCACACTCTCTCTCCATATCTTCCTTCACTCTCTCTTCCTCTCTCACTCCCACTCTCTTCCATCCCTCTTACTCCCTCCATCCATCTCTCTCTTCTTCCCTCTCTTCCTCTCTCGCTCTTTTCTTTATTTATGCATTATCACTTTTTCTTTCTCTATTTCTCTCTTCTTGCTCCCTTTGACACACTCCCTCTTGCTCTTATTTATCACTCACTTATCACTTTACTCACACTTTCTCTCCAACCATCTCTCATTGTCTTCCTCCCTCCCTCTTGCCCTTTTTCATTAATTCAACCTCTCGCTATGTCTTTTCTCCCTCCCTCTCTCTCCATATTTCCCTCAATGTCTCCCTCTATCTACCTATCACTCACTATCATTTTCTCTATCTTCCTTGAGTCACTCTTCTCTCTTGATTTCTGCCTTACCTGCTCTCACTTTCTCCCTTCGCTCTACTCTACAATCTCTATATTAACTCGCTCTCTTACTCTCACTCTCTCACTCTCTATTTCATTTCTCTTTGTTATTTGTATGCTCACTTTTACCCCTCTCTGTCTCTCTCTTGCTCTTTCTTCTATCTCCCTCTCTTCCCTCTCTTTACTCACTCTTTCTCTCCCTCTATCACCCACTCTCTCACACACTTTTCCTCACACACTATCTTTCAATTGCACTCACATATTGCTCTTTCTCCTCATATTAATCTCATTATTTATTATTTTCTCTCAAACATCTCTCCTTCGTCCTCGAAACCTCCCTTTTTCAATTCATCCCTCCCTCTCTTTCTCCCTCTCTCCTCTTGCACTCACTTGTTCACCCCTATCTCTCCCTCGCTTTTTCTCTATCGTACTCTCTCATTCCCTCTTTCTTGCTCTCTTTTCTCCCACTTTCACTTTTCTCTATTTCTTTCTTGCCCTTCGTCGCCATTTCTCTCACCTCTCTCTATCTTTCTCTCCCTCCACTACCCACCATCCCACGCTCTCTATCTCAATCTCTCTCCTCTCTCTCCCTCACTCCCTTTACATCTCTCTATCTCTCCTTCTGTCCTTTTAACTCATTATCTTACTCTCCCTCCCTATCTCAATCCCTCCCTCCTTCCCTCTCTTTCTCCCTACCCCTATCACTCTTCTCTCTCTCATCTTGTACTTATTCAATCTCCCTCATTCCCTCTCATTTTATTCATCGCTCTCTTCCATTCCTCTCTCTTGCTCTCTTTTCTCTCACTTCTCTTCTCTCTATTTCTCTCTCACAGCCTCCTCTATCTCACTATCTTTTTCTTTTTACCACTCATGCTCTCCCTCACTCTCTTTATTTCTTTATTTTTACCCCTCTTCTCTCACTTTCTCTTCTCTCTATATCTCTCTCACTCTCCCTCATCCTTTCTTCCCTTGTGTCCATCCCACTTCTCACCCTCCCACTTTCTCTATCTCAATCTCTCTCTGTTTCCACCTACTTCCATCTTACTCCCTATCTCCATCTTGCTCAATATTATTTCCTCTCTCACTTTTCCTCTCTCCCTCATAAATCTTTCATGCTCTCTCTCTCTCTCTCAATGTCTTCAATCTCTCACTCTCTCCCTCTATCTCCCCTATTCTCACTCTCTCCCTTACTTCTGCCTTATATCTCTCTTTTTTTTACTCTCTCGCATTCTTACTATGTCTCTCACTCTCTATTCTTTTTCTCTCTCGGGCGCTTTCTTACTATTTCTTATTGTCTTCTCACTCTCTTTACTCTTTCCCTTTATCTCTCTTTCTCCCTCTCTCCCTTTCTCACTATGTCTCTCACTCTCCATCATGTTTCTCTCACTCACTCAGTGCTCTCTCTTCCTCTCTTCTCTCTTTTTGTCTCCCTATATCCATCACTCATTCTCTATTTATTTGCTTTCTCTCCCACTCTTCTCTCTTATTGTTTATTACTTCCCCTCCCTCCCTTATTTCGCACTTTATTTCTCTCTCTTTCCCTCTCTTACCTCACTCTCTATTCTTTCTCTGTTTCTTTCTCTTTTTTTCTCTCTCAACCTTCTTGGCTCCCTCACTCTCTTTAATTTCACTCTCACTCTTACTCTCAATTTCTTCTCTCTCTTTCTCTATTGTTCTCTCTTACCCTTTCTCTCTCCCTCTCTCTCTCTCTTGCTCCATCTATCATTCTCTCTTGCTCCCTTTCTCTCACTCTCTCTTCCCCCACTCTCTTTCTTCAGCTCTACTCACTCTTACTCCCCCTGTTTATCACAATCTCTATTCTCTCTTCCTCTTACCATCGTCATCTTGCTCTCACTCTATATTATCTCTCACCTTCTCTCTTACTCTTCTCACTCTTTCTCTTCCTTTACCCACCACTCTCTCTTTCTCTATTTATCACACTTCACTCCCTTCCCCCTCTCTATCAAGCTCTCTTCACTTGTCCTCCATGGCTCTACCTCTTTCTCTTCTCACTTTTCACTGCTCTCATATTCTCTCTCATTCTATTATTCTCCCTCTTGCTCACTCTCTCTTTCTCAATCCTGTCTCACTCTCCTTCTCTCCCTTTATCTCTCTCACTCTATCTTCCTACTTTGCTCCCTTTTTCTCTCTCTCACTATTTATTTGCTTTCTCTTTCTCTATTATTGCTCACTCTTCTATAACTCTTTCTCTTCTATTTCTCTCTCTGTCCTCTCTCTTTGTCCCTTCCTCTCTTCTTCCCTCTTTCTAATACAAAATCTCTCCCTTTATCTCTCCATCCAAACATTGGGAGGGAGGGAGCAATAGAGAGGAAGTAAGGGATAGAGAAAGAGAATGGGAGATAGAGAGAGACCATCATAAGAGAGACAACAAATAGGAGAGGAATAAAACAAGTGAGAGAATGGGAGAAAAATAAAGATAGATATTTTAAGAGAGGGAGAGAATATAAATACATATAGATTATGAGAAAGCTCTAGAAAGGAAGATAGAGAGGGATGGAGAGTGAGAAGGTGATAGTGTGGGAGAGGGAGTGAGAGAGAGATAGGAAAAAGAGGAAGAGGAAAGAGGGAGGAAGAAAAGCAAGAAGAACATGCAGAGCAAGGGAAGAGACAAAAACAGAGCAAAGAAGGGAACTAAAGAGATTAAGAGAGAGAAAAAGTGAGAGAAGGTATAATGTTTAAATAATAATAGGGATGATGCCATGGAGAGCAAGGGGCATAAAGAGAAAGATAAAGAAAGAGAGAGAGAGAGAGAGGGAGAAAGCGTGGCAAAGATGGAGAGGAAGGGAGGGAGAGGGGGTGGGAGAGGTGTGGGAAAGGGAGAAAGAGAGGGGAAAGTTAGAATGTGTTCGTGAGAGTGAGTGAGAGAGAGAGACAGTAGTAAGAGAAAATATGAGAGGGGGAAGATAGAGAGAGAAAGTGAGTTAGTGAAACTTACGGGGAGTGAGGGAGTTTGAAAGACACAAGAAGAGAGAGTGAGGAAAAGAAAGAGCGGTAGTAAAGGAAAGAGAGAATGAAAGAGAGAAATGGAGTGGGGAAGAGAAAGTGGAAGAGAGAAAGGGAGTGGAAAGAGAAAGTGGATGAGAGAATGGAGAGTGTGAAAGAGATAAAGAGAGGGAGTAGGTCCCTCTATATCTCTATTGCTTTCTCTTTACCACTCATGCTCTCTCTCACACTCTCTATTATATCTCTCTCTCTCTTATGTTGGCCTCTATTTCCTCTCTTTCTCTCACTCTATCCCTCACACACTCTCTCTCCCTCTCTCCCTACTTCTCTATCTTTCAATCCCACTCTTAACTCTCTCTATCTTTCTCTCTCTACCCCTTCACTCTCTCTCATTATTTCTCACCTTCTCTCACACATATCTTTCTTTTTCCCCCTCTCTTTCATTCCCTTCCTCGCTCTCTCCATATCTCTCCATATATCTCACTCTCTTTTCCTTTCTTATTCACACTCTCTCCAACATTCCTTGTATATCTTTCTCTCGCACTCCCTCATTCACTCTCTTTCTCTTTATTCTCTAAATCACTCTCTTACTTCATCTCTCTCCATATCTCCCTCGATATCTCCCTCTCTCTTCCACTCACTCACAATATTTTGCTCTATCAACCTTGAGTCTCTCTTCTCACTATTTCTGCCTTACCCTCTCTCATATCTCTTTCCCGCTCACTCTTCTATCCCTTTTTTCACTCTCTCCCTTACTCTCTCTCTCACTCTCTAATTCATCTCTCTTTGTTGTTTCCTTGCTCTCATTTGTCCCCTCTCTATCTCTCTCTTGATCATAATTCTATCTCCTCTTCTCTCTCTGTACTCACTCTTTCTCTTCCACTATCTCTCACTCCCCCTCCCTCACACACTCTCTCTCAATTGCTCTCACATCTTACTCTCTCCCATTATATCCATCTCATTATTTATTAATTTTGCTCATACATGTCTCTTACCTCCTCAATCCCTCTTTCCCTCTCTTTTTGCCTCCCTCCCAATCTAACTACTCTCTCCCTCTCTTCTTGCACTCACTCCCCCCTAAGTTTTCTCTCTGTCTCTTGCTCTCTCTTCTCTCAGTTACGCTTTTCTCTACTCACTCGTTCTCTCCCTCTCTGACGTTACCTCTTCCCTCACTCTATCACACTCTCTATTCTCTCACACTTCTCTCTATTTATCTCTCACACTCTTTGCATTTCTTGCTCCCTCATTCTCTCTCTTTAGTTTCACTCTCACTCTTACTCCCTCAATCTTTCTAACTCTATGTTCTCTCTCTCTTACTCACTCTCACTTATGTTGCTCTCTCTTCTCTCTCTCCTCTCAGTATTTCTCTCCCTTTCTCCCCTGCCTCTTACTTCCTTCCCCATCCCTCTCACGCATTCTCTCGGTCTCTTATTATCTCTCTCAAATACACTATCACTCTCCCCCTCACAGTCTTCTGGTTCATTCCTGCACTCCCTCCAGAAAATCTCATTCTCTACCCCTCCTTCCCTCTCACTCACTCCATCTTCTCTTTCCCTCTCACGCTCTCTATTCCCTCACACTCTCTTCTGTCTATTTGTCTCTCACACTCCCTTTCTCTCTCTCTCTCTCTCTTCAATTTCACTCTCACTCTTACTCCCTCTCTCCCTCACTCTTTTTGAGTCTATTTCTACCTTACCCTCTCTCCATCTCTCCCTCCCGCTCACTCTTCAATCCCTTTCTTAACTCCCTCTTTAACACTCTCTCACACTCTCTATTTCATCTCTCTTTATTGTTTCTTTGCTCTCATTCGCGTCCTCTCTATCTCTCTCTTGCTCATAATCCTATCTCCCGCTCTGCTCTCTTTACACACACTTTCTCTTCCTCTATCTCTGACTCCCCCTCCCTCACACACTTTCTCTCAATTGCTCTCACATCATGCTCTCTCCCTTTATATCCATCTAATTATTTATTATTTTTGCTCATACATCTCTCTTACCTACTCGATCCCTCCCACTTTCAATCCCTCCTTCCCTCTCTTTATGCCTCCCTCCCTATCTAACTCCTCTCTCCCTCTCCTCTTGCTCTCACTCATTCACTCCCTCTCTCCCCTCGCTTTCTCTATATCTCTTTCCCATTCTCTCTCTCTCTTACTCTCTCATCTCTCACTTAAACTTTTCTCTACTGGCTCGTTCTCTCCCTCTCTCACGTTATCTCTTCCCTCACTCTCTCTCCACTCTATTTCTCTCTCACACTCACTCCCTTTCTTGTTCCCTCTTCCTCTCTCTTCAGTTTCACTCTCACTCTTGCTCCCTACTTTCTCTCTCTTTCTCACTCCATGTTCACTCTCTCTCACTTTCTCTTCAATTGCTCGCTCCACTCTCAATCTTTCTCTCCCTCTCTCCCCTCTCTCTTGCTTCCTTCCTTCCCTCCCTCTCTCTGCCTCTCTCGCTCTATTTCTCTCTCACAGACACTCTCTCCCTCACACTCTCTTCCAATTCAACTCCCTTCTCTCTCAACTAAATCTCATTCTCTACCCACTCTCTCCCTCACTCTAACTTTCTCTCTTTATCTTACATCACTCTCTCTTTATCTCTCACACTCCCTTCCTCTGTAGAGTGAGAAAAGAGAGGGTGAAAGAGAAAAAGAGAGAAAGTAATAAACAATGATTGAGAAGAGGGGGTGAGAGAGAATTAGAGGAATGGAGAGAGAGTTAGAGCGATGGATATAGGAAGAGAAACGGAGTAAAGGAAGAGAAAAGAGAGCAACAAAGAATGAGAGAGCAAGAGAGAGACACATAAAAGAAAGTTAGAGCCATAGTGAGAAAGGAAAAGAGTGAGAAAGAGACAGACAAACGACAAGAGTGAGAGAGAGAGAGTGAGCAAGGGGAGACAAAGTTGATAAGGAGAGAGAATGAAGAGAGAGGTTGTGAGAGAGGTAGACAGAGCAAAAATGATTTAAGAGAAGGAGAGAGGAAGCGAGAGAGGAAGAGGGAGACGATAAGATAGTGAGCAATGTGGAGATAGGGAGGGAGAGTAAGAGAACGAGTGAGATGGAGAGAGGAAGAGAGGGAGATGGAGCGGGTGAGAGGGTGAGAGAATGAGATGGAGAGAGTGGGAGGGAGGGTAGCAGAGGGAGAGAATGAGAGAGAAAGAATGAGAAAGAAAGGATGAGACAGAGTTCGAGAATGAGAGAGGGGAAGTGAGAAAGAAATAGAGAAAAGTGAAGGTTAGACAAGAGAGAGCAGGATATTGGGAATGAGAGAGAGTGATAAAGAAAATGAGGGGAGGGAGAGGGAGTGAAAAAGTGAGTGCAAGGGGAGATAAAAGAGAGGAGTGAGATAAGGAGAGAGGGAGAAAGAGAGGGAAGGAGGAATTGAAAGAGGGAGGGATCGAGGAGGAAAGAGAAATGTATAATAGAAAATAAGAAATAATGGATGGATATGAGTGGAGAGAGCAAGATGTGAGAGCATATGATAGAGAGTGGGAGGGAGGGAGAGTGAGAGAGAGTGAGAGATAAAGGGAGAGAAAGAGTGAGTAAAGAAAGAGAAGAGAGGGATATAGAAGAAAGGGCAATAGAGAGAGACAGAAAGGGTACAAAAAAGAGCAAAAAACCAAAGTCAGATGAAGAAGAGAGCGAGAGAGAGCAATAGAGGGAGTGAAGGTATGGACTGAAGAAAGAGCGAGGGAGTGGGAGTGAGGGTAGGGACTGAAGAAAGAGCGAGGGAGAGAGAGTGAGAGAGGGTAAGGCAAATATGGAGAGATATGGACAGAGAGGCAGGTGTAAAGCATGACAGAGAGAGAGAGTGACTGAGTTACTGAAAGAGGGAGATAGGGAGAGAGGAAGATAGTGAGAGATGGTTGGAGGGAAAGACTGTAAAATTATAAGTTTGTGATGACAGAGAGCAATAGAGAGTGTGTGAGAGAGAAATAAAGAGCAATAGAAAATAAATAGTGATAAGGCATAACAGTAAAAAGTGCAAGAAAGGGAAGAAGTGAGAAAGAGGGAGATAGACGGAGGGAGGGGATATAAAATGAGATTAAGTGGAAGAAAGAGGAGGATGAAGTGAAAGAGAGTGAGAGGGAGAGAGGGGGAGAGCGTTTGAGAGAGAGAGAGAGAGAGAGAGAGAGAGAGTGAGAGAGGAAGAGAGAGGGTTGGAGTGAAGGAAGCAAGAGTGGGGGAGATATTGAGAGAATAATTGAGAGAAGAAAATGGAGAGAGAGCAATAGAAGAGATTGAGAGAAAATGAATATGGAATGAGAAAGAGTGAGAGAGTGAAGGAGTAAGAGTGAGAAAGAACTAAAGAGATAGGAAGAAGGAGCAAGGAAGGAAGAGAGTGTGAGAGAGAAATAGAGAGAAGAGAGAGCGAGGGATGAGAGAGCAGGAGAGAGGGAAAGAGTGAGTGAGCAAGAGAAGGAGCGTGAGAGAGGGAGATAAAAAGAGAAGGAGAAAGAGAGGGATGAAAGGAGTGAAAGCAGGAGTGAGAGCTAGAGTTTAGAAATGAGGGATAAAGGGAGAGAACATAGTAGGTAAAAGAGAGAGTGGGAGACTAAAAGTTAGTGAAAGTAAAGAGAGAGAGGGAGGGAGAGTGGAGTGAGAATGAGAGAGAAATGGAAATATAAGAGAGAGTAAAGGAACATAGAGCAAGAGATATGGAGAAAGACAGAGCAAGAAAAGGGCAGAAGAAAGTGAAATATACATAGAGTGAGAGATATGAAGATAGAGAGAGGAAAGAGAGAGGAAGGGAGAGATGTAGAGAGAAATTGTGAGAGAAAGTAAGAAATAATGAGAGTGATGAGGAGCAAAGCATGAAAAGAGAGAAGGAATGAAAGAGAGAGAGAGAGAGAGAGAGAGAGAGAGAGAGAGAGGACGAGAGGGAGCAAGAAAGGGAGTTAGAATGAGAAAAAAGAGTTGAGTAATGAGAGAGAAGAGAGAGCAATAGCATAGAGATTATAGAGATTGACAAAGTAATAATGCAATAATGAAGGTGGAATAGAGAGTGAGAGATAGAGGGAGAGCAAGGTAGAGAGTGAAAGTGTGCGAGAGAGAGAAGTGAGATGGAAGAGAGAGATGTTAGGAGTAGAGGGAAAGAAAGTGTTAGAAGATATATAGAGAGAGGAAGAGAGAGATAGAGGGAGGGAGAGTAAGAGAGAGGATGACAAGAAAGAGAGTGAGAGAAAGTATGTGAATAGAAGGTGGAGAGAGATGGTTAAACGTAGAGCAAGAGAACGAGAGAGAAAAATGAGGAGGGATGAGGGGAGAGGGGGAAAAGAGGAAGGGTGCAAAGGAGAAAGTGAGAGTTAGAGAGATATAAGATGAGAAGGAGAATGAGTCAAGATAGTCAAAGAGCGAGTGAGCAAGACAAAGGGAGGGAGAATAAGAGAATGAGAGAGAGAATGGGTGGGTGATGGAGAAAAAAGAGATATCCAGAAAGAGAAAATGGGAGAGAGTGTTAGAGAGAGCGACAAAGGAGGGAAGTGAGAGAAATAGAGAAAAATAGTGGGGGTATAGAAGAAGAGGAGTGAGAAGAGTAAGAGAGAGAGAAGTTGACAGTGAATAAAGATAGCCATATAAAGCGAAAGAGAGGATAAAGAGTGTGAATAGATAAGGAGAGGGAGTGGGAGTGAGAGTTAAGTTGAAGAGAGAAAGTGGGTGAAGAGAGAGCAGGAGAAAAGGAGCAAGAAAGAGATAATTAGGGATGTGAAGTGAGAGAGAGAAAAGGAGAGAGAAAGGGAGACAGAGTACATGAGAGAAAGAGAGAGGGCGAGTGAGATAGTAAGTGTGAGAGACAAATTAAATATAGTAAGGGAGCGAGGAATGGAGAGAGGAAAATAGAGAAATAATGAAGAGTGAGGAAAGAGAGGGAAAGAGAGATAAAATTAGAGAAGGTAATAAGCAATGACAGAGAAGATAGGTTGAGAGAGAGAGAAGAGAGAGATAATGAGAGGAAGGGAGAGAGTTAGAGTGATAAATATAGATGAAAGAGTGAGTAAAGAGCTAATGGAGAGACAAAGAGGAAAGAGACAAGGAGCTAGAGAGAAAAGGAGAGCAAAATAAAGAGTGAGGGGGAGAAAGAGGGAGGGAAGGAGAGAAAGTAATAAACAATGACAAAGAAAATGGGGCGAGAGGGAGAAGAGAGAGAATGAGAGGAAGGGATAGAGAGTTAGAGTAATGGATATAGGAAGATAAGTGAAGAGAGAGAAAAGAGAGCAAAAGAGAGTGAGAGAGAGAAACATAATAGAAAGTGTTAAATAGAGTAAGAAAGGGATAGAGTGAGATAGAGAGTAATAGTTGGGAGAGAAGAGAGTGACAAAGAGTGAGAAAGAGAGAAGAAGGGAGGGGAGTGTGCTAAGTTGATGAGAGGGAGGGAGAGATAGAAGGAGAGAGAGTGAGAAAATTTGGGAGAGAAGAGAGTGAGATAAGGAGGGCGATAAATAAAGAGAGGAAAAATGAGGAGGAAAGAGAGCAAGAGAGAGACAGAGACAGAGAAATGAGGGTGAGAAAGAGAGAGAGAGTGAGAGTGAAATATAATAGAAAGGAGTAAGAGTGAGAATGAAATTTAATAGAGAGAAGGAGAGAGGAAAGGAGTGGGAAGATATTTTGAAGAATGAGTGAAGAAAACAAGAGAGGGAGCAAGAGAAATTGTTTGTGGGGATAGTGGGTGTGAGAAAGAAAGAGAATAGAGACAAACAGAATACAAAGTAATAGATAGACACCAAAAAGTGAGAAAGAGTGAGGGAGTGATGGTGGAAGGGAGAGAAAAATTGAGGGAAAATAGAGTGGGAGAAGATAGATAAAGAGGGAGTGAGTGAGAGGGAGAGACGGAGGGTGAAGAGGACGATGAATGTGAGAGAGATGGAAAGGTTGAGGCGAAGTCCATAGGAGGGATAGAGGGAGAGAAAGAGAGACCGTTTGTGTGAGAGAGAGGGACAAGTGAGAGAGAGGGGGAAGGAGGGAGATAGTGCAAGAGAGAAGGGGATAGAGAAAGAGAGAGTGAGAGGAGAGAGAGAAGAGAGACCAACAAAATAAAGAGCATGAGAGAATAAAGAGTGAAAAAGAGAGGGAGGGAGGGAGTAATAGTTGAATGAAATAGAATAGAGGGAGCAAAAAAGAGAGAGAATAAAGTGTAAGGAAGGAGAGCAAAAGAGAAGGAGCAAGAGAGGCAATGAGAGTGGGTTTGAGAGAGAGAGAGAGAGCGGAGGAGGGAATGTTTGTGTGTGAGTGGGTGTAATGGAATAACTGGTTATAGAAGTGAGAGCAAGAACTATAAGGAATAAAGAGTGAAAAATAGAGAGATGGAGAGAGTGAGAGAGATTAAACAGAGGGAGTGACTGAGGTAGAGATAGTGAAAGAAGTAGAATGAGAAGAAAGAATGAAGATAATGAAAGAGGAATAAGGAGTGAGAAAAAGAAAGAGAGTGAAAGAGGTAGAGAGTGTGAGTAAAAGAATGAGAAAGTGAGAAAAATGAGAGAGAGAGAGAGAGAGAGAGAGAGGGATTGAGAGAGACAAATGTTGGAGAGAGTGTGTGCGATATTGGGACATAGAAAGAGAGATGCCAGGGACAAAAGAGAGATCGAGAGAGAGAAGAGTAAGAGAGCAAGATATAAAGAATAGAGAGTGGAGAGATAGACCGATGGATTGAGAGATATTTAAGAGTGAGGGATTAAGAAAGAGAAAGAGACACAATTAGAAAGAAAAAGTGAGTGAGGAAAAATAGAGTAAGAAAAGGTGTGTGGAGGGAGAGAGGGAAGGAGAGCAAGAGAATGAGTGAAAGAGAGAGATGAAGAAAGATCAAGAGGGAGAGGAAGAGAGTGAGGGGGAGTGAGGGAGAGAGTGTGTGAAAAAGAGAGGTTAGAGATATACATAGAGATAAAGGAGGAAAGTGAGTGAGAGTGAGGGAGAGAGTGGGGGATATATGGAGGGAAAGAGTGAAGGGAGAGAGAGAGAGAATAGAGGGCAATAAAAGAGAGATACGGAGAGAGAAGGAACAAAGAATGAGAACGAAGAGAAACCGATTAAGAGTGAGTGATATAGAGATGAAGAGTGGGATTGAATAGAGAGGAGAGAGAGAGAGAGAGTAAGATAAAGAGAAAGGGAGTGTGTGCATGTGATTGAGTGTAATAAAAAAGAGAGTAATAATCAAAGTGAGTAAAAGAATGATTAAGAATAAAGAGTGAAAAATAGAGAGGGAGGGAGTGAGAGTGATTGAAGAGAGGGAGTGATTGAAGTAGAGAGTTAGAAAAGTAGAGAGAGAAGTGTGAAGGAAGATAGAGCAAGAGATAGCGAGCTAGAAGAAAAAATGGAGGGAGAATAGGAGAATGAGTGAGAGATAGGGGGAGGATAAGAGCAAGGAAGGGGGGAGGGAGGGATGAGAGAGAGGCGGTGGGGGATATAGGAGGATAAAGAGTGAGAGGAGAGAGGGAAGAGAGACTAATAGAGGAGATAGTAAAAGTGCTCATGAGAGAGAGAATTGAGAGTTAGAAAGAGGGAGTAAAGTGAGTGAAATTGAGGAGAGAGAGACTGAGATCAACGAAAAGGGAAAAAGCAATAAATAGAGAGAGAAAAAAGAGTGAGGGAAGAGAGAAAATGAGAATGGAAGAGCAAGAGAGAAAGAGGAAAGCAAGGTAATAAGCGAGAGAGAGGGAGAAAAATAAAATAGAGACAAAGATGTTATGTTTTGAGAGAGGGAGAGAATATATATACATATAGCTTATGAGATAGGTCTAGAGACGAAGAAAAAGCAAGAAGGATATGTAGGAAACGGAAGAGACAAAAGGGAGTAAGGAAGGGAAATAAAGAGATTGAGAGAGAAAAATGTGAGAGAAGTTATGAGGTTGAAAGAAATGGTGGGAGGACATCTTGGAGAGTAATGGGGATTGAGAGAAAGAGAGAGAAAATGAGAGGAGAGAGTGTCACAGAGAGAGGAAGAGAGGGAGAGGTGCTGGGAGAGGGAGAAAGAAATAAATTGAGAAACAATGAAAAAGAGATGAAAGTGCGAGAGTGAAGAAGAAATAAAAGGGATCAAAGAAAGTGAGGAAGCAGGAGAGAAGTGAGAGATGAAGAGCAAGAGAATGGGCGAGGTAGTGAGAGAAAGATTTTTAAATAAAGTTGGAGAGAGTGAGAAGAAGAGTAAGGTAAAGAGAGAGAGATATATGGAGGGAAAAGGAGAGAGGGAGGGAGGGAGTGAAAGTAGGAGGCAGAGAGAGGAAGAGATGTTTGAGAGAAGGTGGGTAATAATGAGACAGAGATGAGGCAGAGAGAGTGAAAGATAGAGAGGGCTGAGGGAGGGATTGAAGGAGAGAAGTAGGGAGAGAGGGAGAGTGAGAAAGAGTGTAGACATAGAGGGAGGGAAGAGAGAGAATAAAGGCAACATAAAAAAGACAGAGAAATAGAAATATAATAGAGAGGGAGCGTGAGTGGTAAGAGAAAGAAATAGAGAGATAGAGGAAGCAAGAGAGGGACAGAGTGTTTGAGAAATATAATGCTGGTAGATAGAGCAAGAGAAAGGGAGGGAAAATAGAGGGAGAGGGACAGAGGGATAGAGGGAGAGAATGTGCGAGAGAGAAAGAGGGAAGGAGGGAGAGAGAGAGTAGAGAGGGGGAGGATGGACAAAGATAAATAGTGAGAGAAGAGGGAGCAACAGTACAGAGAGTAAGTGAGAAAGAGATAACAATGAGTGAGAAAGAGAGAAAAAGTGATTGAGCTAAATTGAAGAGAGGGAGGGAGCGACAGAAGGAGAGAGAGTGAGAGAATTTGGAAAGAAGAGAGTAAGAGAAAGAGGGAGATGGAGATAAAGAGGTAGAGTGAGGAGCATATAGAATGTGTGAGAGAGAGAGAGACAGAGAAAAGAGGGTGAGAAAAAGAGGGAATACGAGAGTGAAATTTAATAGAGAGGAGAGAGAAAGGGAGAGGGAAGAGATATTGAGGGAATTGAAAGGGAGTGAATGAAAGCAAGAGAAGGAGCAAGGGAGAATGCTTATGGGAGATAGTGTGTGAGAAAAATGTCAGAGAAGAGAGGCCAACATAATACAAAGTAAGAGAGACAATAAGTGAGAAAGAGAAAGATGGACTATGAGAGATTTAAGTGAGAGAGAGTGATAGAGGGAGAGATCAAGAGAGAGAAATAGGAAGAGAAGTGAGTGGCGGGATGATAGAGCAAGAGGGAGTAAGTGAGAGGGAGAGAGGGAGGAAGACGAGGGTAATGAATGTGAGAGAGAGAGAGCGACGGAGATA
The DNA here is from genome assembly GCA_022702705.1 of Papilionanthe hookeriana x Papilionanthe teres. NCBI lineage: Eukaryota > Viridiplantae > Streptophyta > Magnoliopsida > Asparagales > Orchidaceae > Papilionanthe > Papilionanthe hookeriana x Papilionanthe teres. Next base: position 64,776,168 of record CM040432.1, on the reverse strand, counting down.
GATGGAAGGGTTGAGAGGAAGTGCATGGGAGGGATAAAAGAAGAGAATAGCCTATGCGTGTGAGAGAGAGGGAAGGAGGGAGAGTAAGAGAGAGTAGGGGATAGAGGAAGAGAGAGGAGTGATGACAAGGAGAGTAAGAAAATGAGTGAGAGATATTGCAAGAATTGAGAGAGTGTGTGTGAGGGAGGGAGGGTGAGAGAGAATGAGAGATAGACGGAGAGAAAGAGTAAGTAAAGAATGAGAAGAGAGGGAGATAGAAGAAAGAGCAAGAGAGACATGGAGAGTACTAAAGAGAGCAAAAAAACAACAAAGAGAGATAAATAGAGAGTGAGCGAGAGAGTGAAGATAGGGAATGAAGAGGGAGAGGGGGGAGGGAGAGAGGGTGAGGCAGAAATAGAGAGAGAAGAGAGACTTAGAGAAGATAGAGCAAAGATAGTGAGAGGCAGAGAGGGAGATATAGAGTGAGATATGGAGAGAGAGAGGGAGTGCGAGAGGGGGAGTGAGAAAAACTAAATAAATGAAAGAGGGAGAGAGGGAGGGAGGAAGTGAGTGATTGATGGTTGGAGAGAAAGAGTGAGTAAAGTGATAAGAGAGTGATGAATAAGAGCAATAGAGAGTGTGTGTGAGAGAGAAAGAGAGAGAGAAATAGAGAAAGAAATAGTGATAAAGCATAAACATATAAAAGAGCGTGAGAGAGAGAGGGCAAGAGTGAGAATGAGAGAGGTTGGAAGAAAGGAGTCAAAGGAATGGAAGTGTCAGAATGAGAGAGGAAGAGAGAGTGAGAGAGGATAGAGAGTAAAGGAATAATAGAGATAGAGTGAGAGAGATGGAGAGAGGGGTAGAGAATGAGGCTTAGTAGGTGAGAGAAGGGGTGAACTGGAAGAGATTGAGAAGGAGAGAGGGGAGCGAGAAAGGGAGAGAGGGAGGTAGGGAAGGAAACAAGAGAGTTGTGGAGAGATGGAGAGCGAGGAGAGAGAGGCATAAAAGAGAGTATAAATGAGATAGAGTGAACATGGAGCGAGAAAAAGAGAGAGAATGAGGGAGTAAGGGTGAGAGTGAAACTAAAGAGAGAGGAATAGAAGCTAGAAAGGGAGAGAGTGCGAGAGAGAAATAGAGAGAAAAGAGAGTAAGGGAAGAGTGAGTTGGAGGGAGGAAAAGAGCGAGTGAGCAAGAGAGGGAGTAAAAGAGAAGGAGGTAAAGAGAGCATGAGAAAGAGAGGGATGAAGGGAGTGAAAGTAGGAGGGAGAGTGAGAGAGACTCAGTGAGGGATAAAGGGAGCATCAAAAGAGAACATAAGAGAGAGTGAGAGAGAGATAAAAAGAGGTGGAATAGAGAGTGAGAGAGAGGAAGTGAGTGAGTGAGAAAGAGAGATAAAAGGAGGTAGTGAGAGGGTTTAAAGAGAGAGTAGGAAAGAGAAAGGAAGAGAGAGTGAGAAGATAGACTAAGGGAAGATCGAGTAAGAGTGAATGAGGGGTATGAAGTGAGGGAGAATGAGAGGGTATAGTGTGAAAGAGGAGCAAGAAAGAGAGGGATAAAGGGAGAGGTAGAGAAGCAGAGAATGAGAGAGGGAGGGATGGAAGCAAGAGAGAGAGAAGAGAGAGAGAGTGGGAGATAGACTGAGAGAAAAGTAAAAGAAAAGAGAGAGGAGAGAGCAACAAAGTAGAGTGTAAAAGAGAGTATAAGATAGAAAAGGAGAATGGAGAGTGAGAAAGAGGGAGTGAGAGAGCATAATAAAGATGGAGTAAGGGAGGGAGGGGAGAGAGTGAGAAAGAAAGAGCAAAACGGTAACAGATAGTGAGATTGAGAGTAAAATATTGAGCTAATGAGGGTGAGAGGGAGAGAGATTAAGAGTGAGTGAGAGAGTGTATGAGTGTATGAGATGGAGAGATAAGAGTGAGCTACACAAGGGAGACCTAGAGAGGGTACAAATGAGGCATTAAGAAAGATAGAGGGAGAGAGTAAGAGCGTTGAAGAGTACAGAAGTGAGACAGTGAACGAGATCCAAAGAGAAATAGGAAAATAGAGTGAGGAAGAAAAGAAGATATAAGGAAGGGAAAGAGAGAGCGAGACAAGAGATTAAAAGAGATACTGGATGGTGGGAAGGCAGAGAGAGTGTGAGCAAGGGTTAGTGGAAGAGAAGAGAGAGATAGAGAGTGGGAGAATGAAAGAGATAGTGAGGGAGGGATCAAGATAGATAGGGAGAGAGTGAGAATGAGAGTAAGGAAAGGAGAGTGAGATAAAGAGGAGATTGGAGATGAAAGGAGAGAGGGAGAGAAGGAGAGAGCAAGAGAAGTATGAGAGAATGTGAGAAATATGACAAAGAAGTGAGGGATTAGGAGAGATAAAATGTAGAGAGCAAGAGAGGGTGTGTATGAGTGTGGGAGAGTGAAAGAGATCTAAAGAGAAGAGGGAGAGAGTGTATCAGTGTGTGAGATGGAGAGAGAAGGGTGAGTTCATAAGGGAGGCCTGGAGAGGGCAAGATTGAGGGAGTAAGAAAGATAGAGAGTGAGACCGATAGGGAGAACAAGCGTGAGAGGGTGAAGGAGATCTAGAGAGAAAGACCCATAATCTCTTCCTTTCTCTCTCTATCCATATTTCCCTCTCTCCCACTTTCTAACCCTCAGTCACTCTCACACACTCTCTTTCCTTCCCTCTATCTCTTTCTCTCTCTTTCCTTCCCTCTATCTCTATATTTCCCTCTCTTTTCCTCTTCCTCATTGTCTATTCCCCACTCCCTCTCTCTTTCATTCTCTTTCTTTTACTCACACTCTCTACCTCTTTCACTCTCTTTCTTTTCCTCACTCTCATTCTACTTCTTTCACTATCTCTACCTCAGTCACTCCCTCTCTTCAATCTCTCTAACTCCCTCCCTCTCTCTATTTTTCACTCTTTATTTCTTATAGTTCCTGCTCTAACTTCTATAACCCGTTTTTCCATTACACCCACTAACACACAAACAGTCCCTCCTCCGCTCTCTCTCTCAAACCCACTCTCATTGTCTCTCTTGCTCCTCTTTTTCTCTACTCCCTTACTCTTTCTTCTCTCTCTCTCTCTTTTTATCTCTCTATTCTATTTCATTCTAACTATTACTCCCTCCCTCTGTCTTTTTCACTCTTTATTCTCTCATGCTCTTTCTTTTGTTGGTCGCTCTTCTCTCTCTCCTCTCACTCTCTCTTCCTCTATCCCCTTCTTTGCACTATCTCCCTCCTTACCCTTCTCTCTCACTTGTCCCTCTCTCTCTCACAAAAACGGTCTCTCTTTCTCTCCCTCTATCCCTCCTATGGACTTCCCCTCAACCTTTCCATCCCTCTCTCTCATTCATCGTCCTCTGCACCCTCCGTCTCTACCTCTTTATCTATCTTCTCGCACTCTATTCTCACTCAATTTTTCTCTCCCTCCACCATCACTCCCTCTCATATAAATCTCTCTCACTCCCTCTCTCTTTCTCACTTTTTGGTGTCTATCTCTTACTTTGTATTCTGTTGGTATCTTATCTCTTTCTTTCTCACACCCACTATCCCCCAAACAATTTCTCTTGCTCCATCTCTTGCTTTATTTCACTCATTCTTCAAAATATCTTCCCACTCCCTTTCTCTCTCCTTCTCTCTATTAAATTTCACTCTCACTCTTACTCCTCTCTATTAAATTTCACTCTCACTCTTACTCCCTCTCTTTCTCACCCTCTTTTCTCTTTCTATGTCTCTCTATCACTCTGCTTCTCTTTATTTATTGCCCTCCTTATCTCACTCACTTCTCTCTCAAATTTTCTCTCACTCTCTCTCCTTCTCTCTCTCTCTCTCTCCTTCTATCTCTCTCTCTCATCAACTTAGCACACTCGCCTGCCTTCTTCTCTCTTTCTTAATCTTTATTATCTCTCTCTCACTTATTCTCTTACTGTTACTCCACCTTCTCTCACTATTTCTCTTAGTCCATCCTCCTAGTCGTAGTCCTCTATCCTCCTCCCTAGCTCCCTCCCTCACTCACACTTTCCTCATTCTTTCTATATCACACTTTCTCTCCCTCTCTCCCTCCTTCCCTCTCCCTAGCTCCCTTTACAACTCCTCTCTCACTCTTTATTATCCATTCATTTGGTCTCCCTCTATCTCCCCTTCTCGCTCACTCTCTCTTGCTCTATCTTCTAACACTCTATTTCTCTCTCACACTCTCTCTCTCTTGCTCACTCTCTCTCTTAAATCTTTCTCACAGCCTCCCTCTATCTCTCCATTTCCTTCTTTTTACAACTGATGCTCTCTCTCACACTCTCTGTTATCTTTCTATATTTCTCCCTCTCTATTTATCTCTATATCTTCCTTCTCTATCTTTATCTCACTCTCTCTTGCTCTCCCTCACTTCCACTCTCTTCCTCACTCTTTCTCTTCCTTTATCCCACATTGTGTCTCTCCATCTCTATTGCTTCAATCCCTCCCTCTATTCCTTTCTCTCTATTCTCTCACTCCCTCCCCTCCTTCAATACTTTGTCCCTCCCTCCCTCTCCTTCCCCATCTCCCTCTTTGTCTCCCTCTTCATCTCCCTCTCTCTCTTACTCTCTCTCTTTCCATTCTTCTATTATGTCTATCTTTTTTACCTCTCACTCAATATCTTACCCCATCATCCATCGGTCTCTCATCTCTCTTTATTTCATTTTAACTCTGCTCTCTCTGTAATCCATCACGCTCCCTCTCTCTATCTCTCTTTATTGCTCACTTCATCACTCTATCTTTCTCACCCTCCCCATACAAAAGAGGAATAGAGAGAAGGCGAGTGAGGGAGTAAGAGTGAGAAACAAATTAAAGAGAGAGGGAGTGAGGAATGGAGAGAGAGAGACAAAGAGAGAAATAAATAAAGAATGGAATGTGAGGAAATAGAGAAAGAGAGATAAACAACGACAGAGAAGAGGGGGTGAGAGGGAGAAGAGAGAGAATGAGAGGAGGGAGATAGGGTTAGAGGAATAGATATAGGAAGAAAGAGTGAGTAAAAATAGATAAAAGAGAGCAAGATAGAGCGAGAGATCGAGGGAGAGAAACACAAGAGAAAGTGAGAGACATAGAGTGAAAGGGAGAGAAAGTGAGAGTGACAGATAGAAGGAAAGAGTAAGGGAGAGAGCGAGGAAAGGGGGATGGAAGGAGAGTAGGAGAGAGATTAGAGAGAGAGGGAAGAAAGCAAGAAATATTTACAAGGAAGAGTGAGAAAGCGAGAGTAAAAGATAACGAGCAATATGGAGATAGGGAGGGAGAGTAAGAGAATTAGTGAGAAGGAGAGAAGAGGAGAGAGAGATGGAGAGGACGAGAGATTGAGATCTAGAGAATGGGAGGGAGGGTATCGGAGGGAGAGAATGAGAGAGAGTGTGAGAAAGGAAGAGGGAAAGTGGTATCTCTCTCACTCATTCTCTTATTCTCTTTGCCTCTTTTCCGCTATCACTCTCTTTTTCTCTATCTTCCTTCACTCTTTGTTCTCTCTCTATTTCTCTCTCCATCTCTTGTTCCCTCTCTCTTCAGTCTCTCTCACTTCCTACCTCTCACTTTTTTTCACTATTTATTTCCTATTGTTCTTGCTCTCTCTTCTACTGTTGTCTCTTTTATTACTCTTACTCACAATCCTTCTCTCCCTTTTTCTCTCCTAGTCCTCTCACTTTTTCTCTCCCAATCCCTCTCTTCATCTCTATATCACTCTCACTTCTAACTTGTTTCTCTACCCTTCTCATTCTCTATTCTTTCTCTCTCTCCTAATCTGTCTTTTATTTTTCTCTCTTCACTCTCATTCCTTTCACCCTTCCTCTCCATTTATCCCCAACTCTTTCTCCCCCTCTTAATTTCCTCCTTCCCTCTATATGTCTCCCTCTTTCTCTCTTCCCTCTCTCTTTCACACTCTCTCACTCCCTCAAACTCCCGCATCCCCCTCATTCTCTCTCTGTCAATCTCTCTCACTCATTCTCTTGTTCTCCTTTCCTCTGTCCCTCACACTAACCCTCAATTCTCTTACTCTTACTTTTCCTACCCACCCTTCCATCTTTCTCTTTCCTCTTATTCATTCTATTCTCTCCTCTTTTCTCTCAATCTCTCTTTCTCTCCATCTTCACTCTCTCTCATCGATTCTTCCTGTTGCTGTCTTTCTCTCTCTCTCTCTGTCACTTGCTGATCTCTTTCCTGATCTCACTAAGTTTTTATTTTGTTGCTCTTCTCTTTTTATCTCTCACACTTTTACCTTATCTCCCCTTATTATTTCTCCCTCCTTGCCTCCCTCCCCAACCATCTTTCTCAAGTCCTTCCATTTTTTCTATCGCTCTCTCCCCCTTCTGCACTCCATCATTTCCAACATCCCTTTCTCTCAACCTTATATATTCTCTTACTTTCTCTCTTTCAATCTCTTCATCTCCCTTTCTTGCTTTTCCCCACTCTCTCTCTTTCCTCCTCCATTTCTTATTACTATTTTCTTTATCTCCTCTTTTTCTTGCTCTTATCTCTCTATCTTGCTCTTTTTTCTCTACTTCCCCCTCATCTCTATCTCACTATTTCTCACATTCTTTTACATTCTCCCTCTCTCTTCCTCCCTCTTTTACACCCTCCCTCCCTCTTCGCCTCCCGTTTCTTTCACACACAAGCTCTATCTCTTCCTAACTCTCGTTTACTCTCCTTCTCTCATTTTTCTCACGTTCCCTCACACATTTCTCTCTATTTCTCTCTCCCTCTCACCCTCCATCTCTCTATCTCCTTTATCTCTCATCTCTTTTCCTTTGATTCTCATTCGCATCCTCTTTATTTATATATCTCTCTTAAAGCCTCCCTATTCTCTCTCATGGTTTCTCACCTTCCCTCACACTTCTCTCTCTATTTCTCTCTCCCTCTCTCCCTCCATCTCTCTGTCTCCTCTATCTCTCTCACTCTTTTCCTCACTCTCTCTTTCAATCTCTCACACTCACACTTGACTCTTTCTCTAATGTTTTTCTCTCACACTCTCTTCCTCACACACACACACACTTTCTCTTTCTATGCTCAATCTTTCTCTCCCTTATCCTCCACATGGACCCTCTATCTCGCTTTCCAACTTTTATCCTTCTCAATCCAACTCTCTTCTCAATCATTATTTCTCACATTCTCTCACACTTCTCTCTCACTTTCTCTCTCTGTCCCTGCCTCCCTCTCACTCTCTCATTTATCTCTCTCTCTATTCCTTAATCTTGTGTCACTCTCTCCCTCTCTTTCTATATATCTGCCTTGATCCCTCCCTCACTCTCACTTTCATTCTCTTGCTCTCTATCTCACTTCTCTTCCTCCCTCCCTTGTTCACACTCTCTCTCCCTTCTAAGCCTCCTAATATGTTTTTTACTCTCTTATCCCTCTCTCTTTCTCATTCTTTTATTATCTTCTCTCCCTCACTCTCCATTCCTAATTCTCTCAAGATCTCTTTCACTCTCTAACTATTGTACTCTTTATTGCTCTCACTCTCTCCCTCTATCATTCCCACTGCTCTCTTTAGGTCTCCCTTTTTCCTCTCTATCTCCCTCTTTGTCTCCCCCTCTCTTACTCCCACTCTCTCACCATTATGCTATTATTCCCCTTTCTTTACCTCTCACTCACTTACTCTTACTCGATCTTCGCACAACCTCTCTCCTCACTCTCTCCCATTCACTCTCACTTTCTCTTCCTAATCTCTTACTTTCTTTCACTTCCTCTCACATCCTCTTTTTTCCCTCAATATCTCCTCCTTCTCCCTTTTCTCTCCTTCTCTCTTAATCTAATTTCACTCACTCTTACTCCCTCTCTTTCTCACCCTCTTTTCTCTGTCTCTCTCCCCCTTAACCTCTCTATCTCCATCTCCCTCTTCTCTCACTCTCTTCTCTCTGAATACTCTCTCATTCCCTCTGTTGTTCACTCCCTCCCTTAAACTTAGCCCACTCCATTCTTCTCTCTTTTCTCACTCTTTGATGTTTCTCTTTTACTCTTTGTACTGTAGATCCCTCCTTTCACTATTTCTCTTCGTCCATCCTTCCACTCTCTTTCATCTCTCACCCCTCCCTCCCTCCCACTCTTGCTCAGGCTGTCCTCGATCTCTCTCTCTCTCTCCCTCTCTCCCTTTACAACTCCTCCCTCACACTATTTGTCTTTCTTATTTTCTCTCAAAAATCTCTTTCCTCATCGTTCCCTCCCTCATTAAATACCTACTTCCTTCTTGTTTTCCTCTGAACATATCTCACTCCTCTTTCTATCTCCAATTGCACTTACTCCTTCACTCTCTCTCCCTCCCTCTCATTTTCTCTATCGCTCTCTCTTTCAATTTTCTCTATTTCTCTTCCCACTCTCCCTCTCCCTTCATCTTTCACTCTCTCATTCTTTTTATCTCATTCTTTTCTCTGCTACTCTCGCTCTCCCTCTCACTATCTCAATCTCTCTCCCTCCCTCCCTCTTTCCCTCTCCATTTCCATCTCTTCTACACTCCTCACTCATTCTCTTACTCTCCCTTCCTATCTCAGTCTTGCTCACAATCATTTGCACTTTTTTTCTCTCTCTTCCTATCTCCCTCTCTTAAGTCTTACCTACTCTCTCTCCCTCTCTCTCTCTTCAATCTCTCTCCATCCCTCCCACTTCCTCACTCTCTTTCTTAATCTTGCCCTCTATATCTCAATTTCTCTCTCTCTCCCTTTCTCTCTATGTCTCTTTCTTTCTTTTATGTTTCTTCTTGTCGCTCTCGCGCTCTCTCTCATTCCATTTTCTCTTTCTTTACTCATTCTTTAACTTCCTAAATCCATCACTCTAACTCTCTTTCCCTTCCTGTCATTCTCTCACTCTTCTCTCTCTCCCCCTTCTTCTCTATCATTGTTTATTACTTTCACTCCTTACCTCCCTCTTTCCCTCCTTCCCTCCTTATTTCTCTCTTTTTCTCTCTATACCTCACTCTCTCTTTCCCACTATTTCCTCACACTCCGTCGTTCTCTATTTCTCTCTCACTTTGATTCTCTCTCCCATCCTCGCTTCCTCACTCTCTTCAATTTCTCTCCCACTATACTCCCTCACTTGGTTCTCTCTCCCTTTCTCTCTTGCACTCGTTCGTCCTTACTCTCACCTTTTTCACTCTCACTTTCCCTCCCTTACTATTTCTCTCTTGCTCAATCTATCATTTTCTTTCTTGTTCCTTTTCTCTTACTCTCCTTTAACCCACTCTTTCTCTTCAACTTCACTCTCACTCCTACTCCCTATGTTTATCTCTTTCATACTCTCTATCCTTTCTTCTCACTTATTCTCTTCATCTATCCACCCACTCTCCTTTTCTATTTCTCTCACTTCCCTCCTTCCTCACTCTGTCTCTCATTTTTCCTTCCTGACTCTATCTCATTCTCTTATTGTCCTCCCTCTATCTCTCTTGCTCACTCTTAGTTTCTCTGTCTTTCCTTATTCTCCTTCTCTCCCTATATCTCTATCACTCTCACTTCCTTTTATGCTCCCTTCCTCTCCTCTCCCTCTCCCTCTGTCCCTCCTCTCTATTTCACTCCCGCTCTCTCCCTCTACCTTTACCATCTCTCTCCACCTTCTATTCTCATACATTCTCTCACTCTCTTCTTATCATGCTCTCTCTTACTCTCCCTCTATCTATCTTTCTCTTACTCTCCATATATATACACTCACACTTTCTATCCCTCTATCCCCCACATCTCTCTCCCCTCTCTCTTCTCTCCCTTGCTCTCTCTCTCACTCTCTCCCTTGCCCTCCCCCTCTCACTCTCTATTCCACCTTCATTATTTCGTTGTTGCTCAATCAATCTCTCTTAATCTCTCTTCTATCACTCTGTCTTTTATTACTCGACTCTTTTTCTCGTTCTACCTCCCTTTCTTGCTCCATCCCTTCCTCTCTCTCTTTCTCCTTCTTTTTCTCATTATTTCTTACTTTCTCTCATTCTTCTCTCTACCTTTCTCCCTTCCTCCCTCATCCCTCTCTCTATTTTCATATCTCTCACTCGCTATCTATTTATCTATCTTCTGCTTCCCTTTCTTGCCCTCCTTATCTCCCTTGCTCTATAGCTCTCCCTCCTTCACTCTCTCTCTATCTCTATTTATCTCTAATTATCACTCCTCTCTTCCTTCCTCTCTCTTATTTTCCCTTTATCTCACCCATTCTCTGTTCTCACCATTTATCTTACTCTCTTCTCTGCTGTCTATCCTCCCACTCCTTCACCCTCTCTATCCTCCACACACAATCTCAGCTCCTATCTTGCTTCTTTCCCTTTTCCACCCTCCCTCCCCCTCTCTTACTCACTCTATCTTCAAGTCTCCCGAACTCACTCTCCATCTACCTCTCTCTCTCCCTCTCTATCGTCTTCTGTTCTCATTATTTCCCTCTCTGTCTATATATATATCACTCTTGATCCCCCATCACCCACTCTTTCATTGTCTCGCTCTCTATCTCTCTCTTCTCTTCCTCCCTCACTCACACTCTTTCACCCTTCCCAACATCCTAATATATATTTTTTCTCTTTCCTTTCTTATTTACTCTTTCTCCCTCACTCTCTTTTCACATTTCTCTTTAGATCTCTTTCACTCTCTGACTTGTTCTTATCGCTCTCACTCTGTCCCTCTAGCATTCTCACTTCCTCATTTTTTTCTCTCTCTAGGTCTCCCTTATGTAGCTCACTCTTCTCTCTCCATCTCACACACTGACACACTCTCTAGCGCTCACTATTAATCTCTCTACCTCTCGCCCTCTTTAGCTCCATTTCTCGCTCTCTATCTCACTCTCTATTACCATTTTGTTTTTTCTCTCACTCTCGCCTCTCGCTTTCTCCATGTTTCTATCTTCTCTCTTTATCCTCTTCTCTATTATTTTATCTCACTCTCTATTCTCTTTTTCTATCTTTTGCCCTCTTTCACACTCTCCTTTGTTGCTCTCTTCTCTCTTTGTTCTTACTTTTCTCTCACTATATCCCCCACTCTCTCCTCTCTCTCTTGCTTCCATTCCAACACTCTCATTCTCTCTTCTCTCCCTCCTCCCTCTCCGTCCCATTATCCCTCTTTTTTTCTCTCTCTTGCTCCCTCTCTTTATCAACATTATCCTATTCTCCCTTAATTTTCACCCCTCACTCACTTGCTCTTACTCGATCTTCCCTCAGTCACTCTTCACACTATCTCTCCCTTTTTACTCTCTCTTCCTTTCTCTTTCGTAATTTTTAAATCATCTTACTAGCTCTTTCAATCTCTCTTTCTCACTTGGTCTCTCCTCTTTGTCACTCTCAATTCCAAAATTTTTTAATATCTCTTCCTTTTGACGCTCCCTTAATCTCCCTACCTCTTTCACTCTCTTCATCTCTCTCTTCCTAGTCTCCTTATTTCGCTCTCTCTTGATCCCTCTCTTACTAGCTCACTTTTTCCTTCTCCTGCTCTATCTTCCCTCACTCTCTCTTCTCTACACTCTCTCTCTTTCTTGCTCCCTCTTCCTCTCTCTTCAGTTTCACTCTCAATATTACGACTTCATTCCCTCTTTTTCTTGTTCCATGATTACTCTCTTTTATTGCTCTCTCTCCTCTTAATCTTTCTCTCCCACTCTCTCCCACTTTATTTCTTCCTTCCTTCCCACCCTCTTTCTCGCTCTCTCGCTCTTCTTTCTCTCTCACACACTCTCCCACTCTTCCAATTCATCTCCCAACTCTATCCTGCTAAATCTCATTCTCTACCACCCTTTCTTTCTCTTACTCTATATCTTCCTTCGGTCTCATTTTCTCTAACTCGCACTTTGTCTCTCTCCAACTCCATTCCATCCCCTCTCACTCCATCAATCTATCTCTCTTTCTCACTCCGTCCCTCTCTTGCTGATTTCTCTATTACTTTCACTTTTTCTTTATCTATTGCTCTCTCTCATTCTCTCTCACACGCACTCTATTGCTCTTTTTCATTACTTTCTTATCACTCTACTCACTCTTTCTCTCCAACCATCTCTCACTCTCTTCTCCCTCCCTCTCTCCTTGTTTCATTAATTCAGTCTCTCTCCCAATCTCCCTCTCGCCCTCCCTCTATCTCCATATCTCCCTCTATATCTCCCTCCCTCCACCTCTCACTCACTATCTTTTAGTCTATCCTTTCTTCTGCCTTACCCTCTCTCCATCTCTTGCTCCCGCACTCTTTTCAATCCTTATCTTTACTCCCATTCTTCTCACTCTCTCACATTCTATTTCTTCTCTCTTTATTGTTCATGTGCTCTCTTTTGTCCCTGTTGACTCTCTCTTTTCCTTTTATGTCCCTGTCTACTCTCTCTTCACCCACTCTTTCTCTCTCTCTCTCTCTCCCCCTCTTTCTCACTCTCACTCCCTCACACTCTCTCTAAATTGCTCTTATATCTTGCTTTCTCCCCTCAAATCCATCTCATTATTTCTTATTTTCACTCGTACTTCTCTATTTCCTCTCTATGCCTCCCTCATTCAATCCTTCTTCCCTCTCTTTCTACCTCACTCCCAACCTCACACTTCTCTCCTCTTGCACACACTCATTTACTCCAGCTTGCTATCTCTCATTTTCTCTATTGTTCTTTGTCATTTCCTCTCGTTTAATCTCTCTTCTCTCACTTTCACTTTTCTTTATTTCTCTCTCCCCTTTCTCTCGCTTTATCTCTCATTATTTCTCTATTATTCTCTCCCTCCGCTAACCTACCTCCCACTCAGTCTATCTCAATGACTCTCCCTCTCCATCCATCTCTCTCCATCTCTCCTTCTCACTCATTCCCTTACTCTACCTAACTCTCTCTTCATTCTATTTCTCTCTCACATTCTCTCCCTTTATCGCTCCCTCTTCCTATCTCTTCAGTTTCACTCTCACTCTTACTCCCTCACTTCCTTTCTCTTTCTTAATCCATTTTCACTCATCACTTTCTCTTCGATTGCTCGCTCCACACTCTACCCCCCTCACATAGTCACCCTCAATTTTTCTCACATGTTGCTCTCTCCCGACATATTCATCTCATTGTTTCTTATTTTATCTCATGGATCTCTCTTTCCTCTTTGATCCCACCATTTTTCAATCCCCAAATCCCTCTCTTTCTTGCTCTCTCCATACGTCACTCTTCTCTCTCACTCCTATAAAACTCACTCATTGACTCCCTCTCCCTCCCTCTCATTTCTCTATTTCTCTCTCTCACTCCCTCTATCTTGCTCTCTCCTCTCACTTTTTCTTTTCTCTACTTCTCTCTCACTCTTCGTCTCCCATTCTCTCACTCTCTCTCATCCTTTCTCACTTATTTTCCCCCTGTCGCATCCCTCCCTCCCACTCTCTATGTCAATCTCTCTCTGTCTCCATCTCCTCTCTCCTTTCCTTCTCACTCATTCTCTTAATCTCCCTCCCTATCTCATTCTTGCTCGCTACCTTTTGCTCTCGTTTCCTATTTCTTGCTTAAATCTTTCTTTCTCTCCCCTCTGTCACTTCCTATCTTGATTCAGTCTCTCTAACTCTCTCGATCTATCTCCCCAGTTCTCTTTCTTGGCCGCTATCTCTCACTTTCTCGTTCTCTGCCTTTCTCACTATGTTTCACTCTCTATTATACTTCTTTCTCTAGCTCTCAAGCTCTCTCTTACTCTCTGTACTCTCTCTTTACTCACTCTTTGTCTTCTATATCCATCACTCTAACTCTCTCCCTTCCTCTCATTCTCTCTCTTCTCTCTCCCATCGCCCTCTTTTCTTTGATTGCTTATCACTTTATCTCGCTCCCTCCCTCCCTTTCTCCCTCCTTTTTTGCTCTCTTTGCCTCTCTAGCTCCTTTTCTTGCCATCTCTTATCTCACTTCGTATTCTTTCTCTATTTCTCTCTCGCTTTATCACTTTCTCCCCTCTTCGCTCCCGCACTCTCCTTAATTTCACTCTCACTCTTACTCCATCACTCGCTTCATCTCTCTTTCTCACACTCTCTCCCACTTTCCCTTTTTGGTTGTCCCTCACTCTCCATTTTTCTATCACTCTCTCTCTCATATTTTTCTTATTCTGCCTCCCTCACTTTCTCTTGCTCACTCTCTTTCTCTCTCATACCCTTCCTCCTTCGCTCCCTTCCTCTCACATTCTCACTATTTGTTCACTCCCTTTCTTCTTTGTTGCTTACACTTCTCTAACTCTTTTCAAATATTTCTCTCTCACTCTCTTCCTCTCTCTCACACACACAATCTCTCTCTTTGCTCAGTCTTTCTCTCCCACTATCCCTCACATGTATTCTCTCTCGCTCCAACTATTATCTTTCTCGTATCCTCTGTCTTCTATCTCATTAATTCTCACATTCTCTCACACTTCTCTCTCTCTTTCTCTCACCCTCTCCTTCCCTCTCTCTACCTCCTCTATCTCTCACTATCTTTTCATGACTCTTGTTCTCACTCTTTTCCTCTCATCTATAATCTCTCTTTCTCTTTTCCTAACTTTCTTCATTCTCATGCTCTTTATCTCTCTGTTCACTTCCTCCATTCCTAACTCACACTTTTTCTCCATTTTCACCCGCCTAATATATTTTCTTCTCCTTTGTCCGTCTCTCTCATTCCCTTTCTTATATCCTCTTCTTTCCCTCACTCTCTATTCCTCTATTTCTCTAAATCTCATTCACTCCCTCCCACTCTTATTCTCTTTATCGCTCTCAATCTCTTCCTCTATCTTCTCACTTCCTAATTATTACCCTCTCTAGGTCTCCGTATGTTGCTCACACTTCTCTCCATCTCATACACTCATACGCTCTCTCACTTTCTCAATCTCTTTCGCTCACCCTCTTTAGCTCCATTTCTTGCTCTCTATTCACTCTCTCTCACTATCTTATTCTTTCTCGCTCAATATCTCCTCTTTCCTTCACTTCATCTTTCTCCCTTCACTCTCTATCCTCTTCTCTATTATTCTCTCTCCCTTTCTTTCACTTTCTCAGTCTCTCTTCCCTATATTTTTTATCTCCATTGCTCCCTCCACTCTTTATCCATCTATCTTCCCTCGGTCTCTCCTCCCTATATTTCTGTCTCACCCTCTCTTCTCTCCCTCCCGCTCACTCTTCAATCCCTCTTTTGCTCTCTTTCTCTCTCTATTTCAGCTCTCTTGATTTCTTTCTTGCTCTCTATTACCACCTCTCTGTCTCTCATTTCTTTTTGTTCTATCACCCTTGTTTCTCTCACTTTACTCACTTTACTCCACTCTCTCTCACTTATGTTGTTCTCACTAATTCACTCCTCCCTCACTCTCCTTTTCTCTATTTCTCTTTCTTTTTCCCTCTCCATTGCTCCCTCTTCTCTCACTTACTCTTTTCTCAATTTCTCTCTCTCTTCCTCTACCATTCTCTCTCTCATCATTTCTCTATCATTCTCTCCCTTCTGCTTTCCCCTCCCACTCCCCTATGTCAATCTCCCTTTTTCTCTCTCTCTCTCTCTCTCCCCCTCTTCATGTCCCTCTCTTTCCTTCTCACGCATTCTCTTAATCTCCCTCCTTATCTCAAATATTGCTCACTATCTTTTGCACTCTCTCAATTCCTATCTCTCTCTTAAATCTTTCTCTCTCTCTGTCCCTCTCTCTTTTTGTCACTCCCTCTCTCTCTTCAATCTCTCTCACTCTCTCCCTCTATCTCCCTCTCTCACTCTCTCCCTTACACTTGCCCTCTATCTCTCATTCTTGCTCCTTACCTTTCTCACTATGTCTCACTCTCTTTTATGTTTCTTTCTCTCACTCTCAGGCTCTCTCTGGCTCTCCTTTCTCTCTTTACTCACTCTTGATCTCTCTATGTCCATAAACATCTCTCTCTTTTCTCTCTCTAATCTCTCACCCTCTCTTCTCTCACATTGTTTATTAATTTCTCTCATTCCTTCCCTCTCTCCCCCTTATTTTGCTCTCTTTTCTCTCTTTAGCTCCCTCTCTCTTGCCCTGTCTTTCCTCACTCTCTATTCTTTATCTATTTCGCTCTTGCTTTGTCACTCTCTCCCCTCCTCACTCTCTCACTCTCATTAATATTGCTCTCACTCTTACTCCCTCACTCACTTCTCTCTTTCTCTATTGCAGTCTCTCTCAAACTGTCTCCCTCTCCCACTCACTCCCACTCACTCTTGTTCCATCTATCATTCATTCTCTGTCTCTTCACTCTAATCCTTTTCTTTATCTCTTTCACACTCTCTATTCTCTCGCCAACTTTCTATTGCTATCTCCTTCACACTCTATGCTAAGCCAAAATCTGATATGCTAAGCCAAAACGAGATCAATTGATTCAAATTTGTATGAAATGCCTGAACAACAAGAAAACCGTCCTAAAGCTAGAACAAACCGAAAATATGGTAGGATACAACCTGGCGGTGAAATGGATGGAGATAAACCTTGACCCAATGCTCAACGCAAACAATAACGTTGGTATAAGACCTTCACCCTATGCTTGACGCTAGGAAAGAACCTTGGTACGATGGTAGACGGGACAAACAGGGTGGAAAGCCGCTTGATAAGTCTGGGAAGAACTCCGTGGGCGATGGCAAAGAGCTCCGCTGGAATCCTAAGGAAAAACCTAAGGAAAGAACCACATGCAAGTGGTTTTGCCAAAGTCTAATAGTCTCCTTTTCATTTAAAGTAAGGCCTATTTATAGGCTACAACTTACAAGAAAAAGAAAATAGATGATAAAATATCTTCTAAAACAAATAAAAAGAAACTACTTCAAGTTGGCATGCAAGCCATTATTAAATCAATTAAAAGAAGAAATATCCAGCCATAATAATATGACTCCTTTATCCTTGGGCTTGGATTAAGTTGACAAATCTTGGTGGCTCTTTCTCCTTAGATCTCCATGAATTGGCTTGAGTCCAAGCCTCCTGGACTAATCCATTAAAAGCTTCCTTCAACCTTTTTGCACGACATCTAGTAATTGACCCACATAGAATTTGAATTAAATCTTTTCTTGAGGTCGTGTCATCCTCATCCATGCTATCATTTACATCAATTTCTATCTCACACACTCCCTCTCTCACTCTCTCTTCGTCTCTCTTCATTTCACTCTCACTATTACTCCCACACTTCATTCGAGCGAGCATTAGAGTGAGAAGATCTCGCTAGATTATCTAGAGAGGCTGAGACCCCAATTCTTTACTAGAAGGGAAGCAAAAGGCCTCTGCCCCAGAATTCGATATATAGGGAGGTGCTAGTTTGATTTTTGAATGTTGTCAAACAGTTGAACAATGTTTATGAAACTCAAGTGCGAAATATTGGTTGGATTGAGATCTACTAATGTGGCAAATAGAAAATATGAGGGCAGTTAAAACTTTTTTTCATTGTGTACCCGATAACTAGGGACTAAACCACAGACTGATCGACTTACCTCTCTTTCTCAAATAGAGAAAGGGAGGTGTGAGAGAAATTGAAGAGGGAGGGAATAAGATCGAAAGAGACATGGAGAGAGAAATAGAGAGAGAGAAAAGAGTGTGAAGGAAGATAAAGAAAGAGAGAGTGATAGCTGAAAAGAGGGAGAGAGAATAAGAGAATGCGTGAGAGAGGGAGGGAGAGATTTAGTGAGTGAGTGAAGTTGGAGATGAAGGGGGTGAGAGGGAGGAAGGGAGGGAGGGAGTGTAAGTGATTGTGAAGGAAGAGGAAGGTGGGATGCGAGAGAGAGATAGTGTGTGGGGGATAAAGGAGGAAAAGAGTGAGAACAAAGAGGGAATATGTAGCAATATAAGAGATAGTATCAGCGAGCAAGAGAGAGGAGAAAGAGAGGGAGAGAGTAGTAAGAGTGAGTGAAATTTAAGCGAAGGAGAGGGAGGAAAAAAGAGAGAAAGCAATAGAGAAATTTTGAGAGAGGGAAAGAAGGAGAAAGAGAAAGAAAGAAAGAGAGACTACAAAGGGCAACAAACAAGAGAGTGAGAAAACGAGGGAGGATTTGTAAGAAGTGTGCAAAGAGGTTGTCAAAGAGTGAAGGTGACAAATTGAAAGAAGAGAGAAGGAGAAAAAGAAGAGAGAAATATTAATAGTTGGACATATATTAAAGAGATAAAGGGAGGGGAGAGCAAAGAGAGAGAAAATAGCTAGAATTCATTACAGAGAGAGCAAGAGAAGTTAGAGCGTGAGAAGGGAGCGAGAGAGAATGAGATAGACAGAGATGGAGAGGGTGAGAGAGATGGGAAGAGAGAGGGAGGAAGGGAAGGAGGGAGAGAGAGGTCGCGTAAGTGTGAGTGACATATGAAAGAATGAGAGAGAGAGAGAGAGAGAGAGAGAGCAAGAAAAAGTGAATGAGTGAGATGGAGTAAGAAAGCAATAAAGAGAGGGAGAGATAGTGAGAGAGAAGACAAGAGTTGAGAAGAGATATGTGGGTGTGAGGGAGGGAGGGAGGGAGAAAGAAAGAGGAGGAATGGAAAAGAGAGAGAGAGAGAAGTGATTGACGAAGAGAAAGAAAAAGTGTGAGAGCAAACAAGGGAGTGAGGGCGAGAGTTAGAGAGATAGAGAGTAAGATATTGGGAGAGAGAAAACAAGAGTAAGATAAAGAGAGTTAGACAGACACATCGATAGAGAGGGTGAGGATGAGGGAGGGAAGGAGAAGAGAAGAGAGATTGTCCGAGAGAGAGAGAGTGGGAAAGAAAGAAAGAGAGAACACTGACAAAGAGAGCTTAAGAGAAGAAGATTGATAAAAAGGAGGGCAAATGAGGAGAGGCGAGAGAGAGAATTAGAGTAGGCAAGAGAGTGAGAGGAGAGAGAAAGAGAAAGAGTGAGAAAAGGGGGAAAGAGAGAGGGGAGAGCAATTAAAGTGAAAGAAAGGGAGAAAAAGAGAGAAAGATAGAGAAAGAGAGAGAAATATGGAGGAAGGGAAAGGGAGATTAAGATAAAGAGATGTAGAAAGAGAGAGAGAAAAGAGAAGGGTGGAAGTTAGGAAGAGAGCAAGAGTGAATAAGAGAAAGAGCTTGAGAGAAAAATATATAAAAGAAAAGAGAGTGAAATAGGGATTGAGAGAGAGATAGAGGGAGAACAAGAGAGAGAGTGAGTGAGAGAAGGAACAAGAGAAAGCAAGAGAGATTAAGGGAGAGGGAGTGAGAAGAGGGAGAGAGAGAGATGAGGAGGGAAAGAGAAAGAGATAGAAAGTGAGAATCAATGAGAGAGAAGAGGGAAGAAAGTGAGAGGAAAAACAGTTGTGAGAGATAGTGAGGGGGATAAAGGAGGTAGAGCAGAAAAGAGAGTGAGAGATAGATGAAGAGAAAAGTTGAGCAAAGAAAGACGAGAGTTGTCAAAAGAGAGTGCAAGTGAGAGAGAGAGTGAGAGATCGAGAGAGTGAAAAAAGGAGATAGAATGGAGTGCAAGAGGGAGAGCGAGAGTGAGAGAGACAGACAAGAATTGAGTTAAATTTAAGAGAGAAATGTTTTGTGAAAGGAAAGTAGGTAGGGAGAGAAATTGAGAGAGAAGTGCAAGTGAGGGAAGATAGAGCAAGAGTAAGGGAGAGAGAGGGAGAGCAAGATAATGAGGGGGGAGAGAGTGATACAGAGAGAGAGACCAAGAGGGTGTGAGAGAAAGTGTATAAGGGATATAGAGAGAGGAGGGGGCGGGAGACTAAGTGAGAGCGAGAACAAAGGGTGAAAAAGAGAGAGAGAGAGAAGGTCACTCTAACCTTCTCGATCCCTTATATCCATCTTATTATTTATTATTTTTGCTAATACATCTCTCTAACCTTCTCGATCCCTCTTTCAATCCCTCCTTCCCTCTCTGTATACCTCCCTCCTTATCTAACTCCCCTTTCCCTCTCTTCTTGAACTCACTCATTCACTCCCTCTCCCCCACGTTTTCTCTATCTATCTCTCTCTCACTCCCTCTTCGTCTCTCTTTAGTTTCACTCTCACTCTTACTCCCTCAATTAGTTCGAGCGAGCATTGTAGTGAGAAGATCTCGCGAGATTGTCTAGTGATTCTGAGTCCCCAATTCTTTACTGGAAGGGACGCAAAAGGCCTCTGCCCTGGAATCCGATATATAGGGAGGCGCTAGTTTGGTTTTTGAAAGTTGTCAAATAGTTGAACAAAGTTTTCTGAAACTCAAGTGAGAAAGATTGGTTAGATTGAGATCTGCTGTTGTGGCAAATAGAAAATATGAGGGCAGCTGAATCTTTTTTTCATGGAGTACCCGATAACCAGGGACTAAAACACAGGCTGATTGACTTACCTCTTTCTCAAATAGAGAGAGGGAGGCGTGAGAGAGATTGAAGGGAGAGGGAATAAGAGCGGAAGAGACATGGAGAGAGAAATAGAGAGAGAAATAGAGTGTGATGGAAGATAGAGAAAGAGAGAGAGAATAAGAGAATGTGTGAGAGAGGGAGGGAGAGATTAAGTGAGTGAAGTTGGAGATGGAGGGGATGAGAGGGATGCAGAAAGGGAGGGAGGGAGGGTAAGTGATTGTGAAGGAAGAGGGAGGTAGGATGCGAGAGAGAGAGAGAGAGAGAGAGAGTGTATGGGAGATAAAAGAGTAAAACAGTGACAACAAAGAGGGAATATGTAGTAATATAAGAGATAGTATCAATGAGCAAGAGAGAGGAGAAAGAGAGGGAGAGTGTAGTATGAGTGAGTTAAATTTAAGAGAAAGAGAGGAGGAATAAAGAGAGAGCAATAGAGAAATCTAGAGAGAGGGAAAGAAGGAGAAAGAGAAAGTAAGAAAGAGAGACTGCGAAGGATAGCAAACAAGAGTGAGAAAACGAGGGAGGCTTTGTAAAAGTGTGGAGAGAGGTTGTCAAAGAGTGAAGGTGACACAGGGAAAGAAGAGAGAAGGAGAAAAATAAGAGAGAAATATTAAGAGTGGGAGGGGAGAGCAAAGAGATAAAGGGAGGGGAGAGCAAAGAGAGAGAAAATAGTTAGAATTCATTACAGAGAGAGCAAGAGAAGTTAGAGCGTGAGAAGGGAGTGAGAGAGAATGAGAGAGTGAGAGAAGGAACTAGAGAGAATGAGATGGAGAGAGATGGAGAGGATAAGAGAGATGGGAAGAGAGAGGAAGGGAAGGAGGGAGAGAGGTCTCGTAAGTGTGAGTGACATATGAAAGAATGAGAGAGAATAGAAGTGTTGAGAAGAGATGGTGGGTGTGAGGGAGGGAGGGAGGGAGGGAGGGAGAAAGAGAGAGGAGCAAGGGAAAAGAGAGAGTGAGAGAAGTGATGGATGAAGAGAGGGAAAGTGAGAGAGAAAATAAGGGAGTGAGGGATAGAGTTAGAGAGAGAGAAAGATACTGGGGGAGAGCGAACAAGACTGAGATAAAGAGAGTTAGAGAGAAACATCGATAGAGAGGGTGAGGATGAGGGAGGGAAGGAGAAGAGAATGAGAGAATCTCTGAGAGAGAGAGAGAGTGGGAGAGAAAGAAAGAGAGAACACTGACAGAGAGAGCTTGAGAGAAGGAGATTGATAAAAAGGAGGGCAAAATAAGAGAGGTGAGAGAGAGAATTAGAGTAGACAAGAGAGTGAGAGGAGAGAGAAAGAGAAAAAGTGAGAAAAGTGGGAAAGAGAGAGGGGAGAGCAATTAAAGTGAAAGAAAGAGAGAGGGGAGAGCAATTAAAGTGAAAGAAAGAGAGAAAAGAGAGAAAGATAGAGAAAGAGAGAAAAATATGGAGGAAGAGAGAGGGAAAGTGAGATTAGGATAAAGAGATGTAGAAAGAGAGAGAAGAAGAGAAGGGTGGGAGTTAGGAAGAGAGCAAGAGTGAACAAGAGAAAGAGCTTTAGAGAAAACACATAAAAGAAAAGAGAGTTGAATAAGGAGTGAAGAGAGATAGAGGGAGAACAAGAGAAAGTGAGTGAGAGGAGGAACAAGAGAAAGCGAGTGAGAGATTAAGGGAGAGGGAATGAGAGAGAGGGAGAGAAAGAGGGATGAGGAGGGAAAGAGAAAAGTGATAGAAAGTGAGAAACAATGAGAGAGAAGAGGGAAGAGAGTGAGAGGAGAGAGGGTTGTGAGAGATAGAGAGGCGGATAAAGGAGGTAGAGCGGAAAAGAGAGTGAGAGATGAAGAGAAAATTAAGCAAAGAAAGAAGAGAGTGTGTCAAAAGAGTGTGCAAGTGAGAGAGAGAGTGAGAAAAGGAGAAAGAATGGAGTACAAGAGGGAGAGGGAGAGTGAGAGAGACAGACCAGGAATTGAGTTAAATTTAAGAGAGAAAAGTTTTTTGAAAGGAAAGTAGGGAGAGAAATTGAGAGAGAAGAGCAAGTGAGGGAAGATAGAGCAAGAGTAAGGGAGAGAGAGGGATAGCAAGATAATAAGGGGGGAGAGAGTGAGAAAGAGAGAGACCAAGAGGGTGTGAGAGAAGGTGTATAAGGGATAGAGGGAGAGGAGGGGGCGGGAGACTAAGTGAGAGCGAGAACAAAGAGTGAAAAAGAGAGAGAGGGAAGGAGGGAGTCAAAGCGAGAGTAAATTTAAAGAGAGAGAGAGAGAGAGGGAGAGGGAGACTATGGGAAAAGAGCACAAGAGAGAGGGAAAGTGAGAACAAGTGCGATGGAAAGAGAGTGGCTGAGCGAGTGAAAGAGGAGAGAGAGAGGATGAAGAGAAGAGGGGAAAAGAGAGGGAGGGAGGGAGAAAGAGGGAGAGATTGAGATGGGAGAGAGAAGTGCTAGTGAAAATGAGAAATAATGAGGAGATGAGGGGAGGGAGGGAGAGAAATGAGAGAGCAATTGAGAAAGAGAAGGAAGGAAGAAGAGTGAGAACGAGGGTGAGGGCAGTAGGCGCATAATCAGTGAGTAAAGAGAGGGAAGAAATAGCGATTGAAGATTTAGCAAGATATTGACAGATAGAGATCAAGCACGCTATAAAGAGAGATGAAATAGAGGGTGAGAGAGAGATAGAGAGCATGAGAGAGAGTGAATTTGAAAGAGAGAGATAGAGGGAGGGAGTGAGAGGGGTTGAAGATAGAGTGGTAAAGGAGATGAGATAGAAGAGGGACTCAAAGAAGATCGAGCAAAATATAGTGAGTGAGAGGTAGAGATAGTAAGATGTAGAGAGAGATATGCAAATATAGAAGGGTGAGAGAGAGATAGAGAGAGTGAAAAGTAATGAAAGATGAAGAGAGTGAGGGTTGGTTGGAAAGAGAAAGAAAAGTGATAAAACATAGAGAAATGAGTGAGAGAGGGAGAGAATGAGAGAGAGAGAGAGATAGAGAGAATGGGTGTTAGATATTGAAGATATTGGAAGTGAGAGAGGTAGAGGGAGTATGAATGAAGAGAGAGTGAGGGAAGATATAGAAAGAGAGTGAGCTAGAGGAATAGAGGGGGTAGAGCAAGAGTTTGAAAGAGAGGGGGTTGAAGAGAAAGTGAGTGAAAGTAAGAGAGGGAGAGTATGTGTGCATGAGAGAGCGCGAGAGAGGATGGTTGGCAAGGAACCCATAGTGGGGGAGATTGGGGATAAAAGACTGAAACGAGAAAGAAAAGAGAGCACAACATAATAGAGATTAAGTGAGAGAGAGTGAACATGGATCAAGAAAGGGAGTGGGAGGAGGGAGTAAGATTAATAGTGAATGAAAGAAGAGAAAGAGGGAGCGAGAAAGGGAGAGAGTGTCAAAGAGAAATAAAGAATGAGTGAGGGAAGAGAGAACATGAGAGAGGGAGAGAGTTAGAAAGCAAGATAGGGAGCAATAGAGAGATAAGGACATTGGAGAAAGAGAGGGATGTAGGGAGTGAAAGTGGACGAGAGAGAGAAAAAAAGGTAGTGAGGGACAAAAAAGAGAGAGATAGAAGAGAGTGTGAGAGAGAGATAAAGTGAGATGGAATTTAGGGTGTGAGAGAGAGATGGATGGAGTGAGTGACAAAGAGAGATAAAGGGAGGGAGTGAGATGTGTTAAAGTGAGAGCAGTAGAGAGAAATTGATAGAGAGTGAAACAAAATAGAGAGAGAAGGGGGCTATGAGAAGATTGAGCAAGAAAGAGTAAGTGAGAGGTATAGAGATAGAGAGAATAGAAGAATGGCAAGAGAGAGAGAGAGCGAGAGAGAGGGAGACTAAGAGGGAGATAGAGAGGGAAAAGGGAAGGAGAGGGAGGGAGGGAGGAACTAAGGGAGGAAGAGAAGGAGGGAGAGAAGATAGAGAAATAGAGAATCAGAGGGATGAAAGCAATAGAGACGGGGAGAGAGAGAGAGTGGGGGATAAAAGGACAGAAAGTCTGAGATGAAAGAGAGAAGACAGAGTAACAATGAAGAGAGAATAAGATAGAAAATGAGAATAGAGTGCAAGAAAGAGAGAGCGAGGGAGAGATAGAAAGGGAGAGAGAGCGAGGAAGAGAAATAATAGGGACGAGGATATAAAGAAAAGAGAGAAACATGCAGCAATGGAGAGAGAGGATGGAGTGCAGGAGAAAGAGTAAGATGGAAAGAGAGCGCGAGATAGAGTTCATGAAATGGAGCTTAGTAGGGTGAGAAGAATAGAGAATGAGAGAGATAGAGTGAGGAGTGTATGAACGTGTGTGAGAAATCGAGAGAGAGAGAGAGAGTGAAATGAAAAGAGAAGGGTGAGCTACATAAGGGAGATTAAGAGAGGGCAGGAATGAGGGAGTGAGAAAGATAGAGGGAGAGAGAGTGTGATAAGGAGAGCCAGAGTGGAAGAATGAAAGAGATCTACAGAGAAAGAGAATAAGAGAGTGAGAGAGATGGGGATGTCACAGAAGGAGGGAGAGCGAAGGATATAAGTAAGAAAGAGAGATAGAGGGAGTGAGTGAGATAGATTAAAGATAGAGCAAAAGAGAGAAAGTAATTGAGAGAGAAGAGTGACTGATAGAAGATTGAGTAAAGAGTGAGTTAGAAGTAAAGAGAGAGGGAGAACTGAAGAATGGCGAGAGAGAGCAAGAGAGAGGGAGACGGAGAGGGGGATTGAGAGGGTGCGGGCAAGGAGAGGGAGTAAGGGAGGATGGGAGGGAGGGAGAGAAGAGAGGTAAATAGATAGTCGGAGGGATGAAGCAAAATAGAGGGAGAGAGAGTGAGAGATCGAGGGAGAGATGAGTGAGATAAAAGAGAGAAGCAGAGCAAAAATGAAGAGTACAAAAAAGAGCATAAGATAGAAAAGAGAATAGAGTGCAAGAAAGAGATAGCGAGGGATAGGCAGCAACAGAGAAAGAATAATTGAGATGGGATAGAGATAGAAGAGGGAAAGATTTTGCAATGTAGAGAGAGGATGGAGTGTGAGAGAAAGAGCAAGATAGAGATCAAGAAATGGGTGTGTGTGTGTGAGCTTGAAAGAGAGTGAGTGAGATGGCGAGAGAAGGGGAGCAGCATAAGGAAGACTTAGAGAGAGGAAGATAGAGGGAGAGAGTGAGAGAGTGAGAAAGAGAACGATAGTAGGAGAATAGAAGTGATCTATAGAGAAAGCGAAAAAGAGAGTGAGAGAGAAAAGAGGAAATAAGAAAGGGAATGAGAGAGAGGGACAAGAGAGAAAAAGAGCTATTATGAGAGTAGGAAGAGAGAAGGGTGGTGAGGGAAGGAGGGAGGGAGGGAGAGATAGAGAAAGATAAAGAATGAGAGTTAAAGAGGGATGATCAAGAGAGACAGAGAGAGCACAAAAAATCGAGAACTTGAGCAAGGAGAGAGGGAGAGAGTGAAAACTTGAGTAAGGAAAGAGAATGAGGGATTGGGGTGCTATGAAGGGAGAGAGTTAAAGAGGGATGGAGGAAGGGAGAGAGAAATGGGAAGAAAGTTAGAAAAATGAGAGAGAGAAGTGAGAGGGTTTGAGAGAGGCAAAAGTTGGAGAGAGAGAGTGTGTGTGAGGGATGGGGGCAAAGAAAGAGAGATGACAGAGTGTTAGAAGAGAGATCAAGAGATGGAAGAGCAAGGGAGCAAGAAAGAATAGATAGAGAGTGAGAGAGCGAGGGAGTGAGAGATATTTAAGAGTGAGGAATTGGAACAAAGAGAGATAGATAAAAAAGAAATAAAAGAGAACGAGGGAAAACAAAGCATGAAAAGGTGAGTGAGAGGGAGAGAGGAAGAAGAGCAAGAGAATGAGTGAGAGAGAGATCGAGAGAGAGAGCACAAAAAATCGAGAGGGAGAGAATGTGTGAAAGAGAGAGGTGAGGGAGAGAGACCTATAGAGGGAAGGAGGGAAGTGAGAGAAAGGGAGAGAGAGTGTGGGTGATATATGGAGAGAAAGAGTAAAAGGAAGAGATAGAAGAGAGAGCAACAAAAGAGAGATAAGGAGAAAGAAGAAAAAATAATGAGATAGGAGAGAGATGGATTAAGAGTGGGAGTGATATAGAGATGAAGATTTAGATTGAGAGAGAAAGAGAGAGAGAGCAGGAGAGGGAGTAAGACAAAGAGAGGGGGTGTGTGTGTGTGTGTAATGGAAAGGAGATTAATAGAAGTAAGAGAAAGGAAGATAAGGAGTGAAAAATAGAGAGGGAGGGAGTGAGAGATTGAAGAGAGTGAGTGATTGAGGTAGAGAGAGTGAGGGAAGTAGAGTGAGAAAAAAGTGAAGGAAGATAGAGCAAGAGATAGTGAGTTAAAGGAATAGAGGGAGGGAGAATAAAGGAATGAATGAGAGAGAAAGAGAGAGTGAGCGAGATGATAGGAGGGAGGGAGAGTGATTAAGAGGGAGGGAGGTAGGGATGAGGGAGAAAGAGAGGCAGTGGAGGATGGGGGAGCAGAAAGAGTGAGAGGAGAGAGAAGAGAGACTAATAGAAGAGATACTAAGAACAATCAGAAGATAGAGAATAGTGTGTTATAATGGGAGGGAGAGGGAAGTAAGGAGTAGTAAACAATGATAGAATAGACGGGGGAGAGAAAAAAGAGAGAATGAGATGAAGGGAGAGAGTTAGAGCTATGGTTATAAGAAGATAAAGAGTGAGTAAAGAGAGAAAAAAAGAGTTAGAAAGAGAAACATAATAGAAAGTGAGAGACCTAGTGAGAAAGGGAGAGAGTGAGAAAGAGAGTGACAGAGGGCAAGAATAAGGCAGAGAGTGAGAAAGGGGGAGAAGATGAAGAGAATGTGAGAGATTGAAGAGAGAGGGAACGAGAGAGGGAGACAGAGCAATAAAGATTTAAGAGATAGAGAGATAGAGAAATAGAGAGAAAGGAAGTGAGAAAGGAAAGGAGCACAACATAATGTGAGCATGTTTGAGATAGGGAGGTAGAGTAAAAATGAGTGAGGAGAGAAGGAGAGAGGGGTGGACAGGGAAAGAGGGGGGAGAAAGAGAGAGATTGAGATAGAGAGAGTGGGAGGGAGGGTAGCAAGGTAGAGAATGAGAGAGAAAAGATGAGAGAGAGAGAACGAGTGAAAGGGGGAGAGTGAAATAACAAAACTTGAAAGTGAGAGAAGAGACAATAAGAGAGAGGGAATAAGAGAGAGAGAGAGAAAGAGAAAATGAGAGGGAGGGAATGTGAGTGAATGAGTGAGTGCAAGAGAAGAGAGAGAGGAGTGAGATAGGGAGTGAGGGAGATAGATAGGGAAGGAGGGATTGAGGACGAAAGAGAGATCTATAAGATAAAATAATAAATAATGAGATGTATATGAGGGGAGAGAACAAGATATAAGAGCAATCGAGAGAGAACGTGTGAGGGTGGGAGAGTGAGAGAGAGAGTGATAGATAGAGGGAGAGAAAGAGTGAGTAAAGTTAGAAAAGAGAGGGAGATTAAAGAAAGTGCAAGAGAGAGACATAGAGGGGTAAATGAGAGCAAATAAATAACAAATAGAGATGAAATATAAAGTGAGATTTAGGGATTGAAGAGTGAGCGGGAGGGAGAGAGGGTTAGGCAGTAATAGAAAGAGAATAGAAAATAAGGGGAATATAGAGCAAAGTTAGTAAGCGAGAGGTAGAAAGAGGAGATATAGATGGAGATATGGAGAGAGAGGGAGAGAGAGGGAGATAGAACAGTGAGCTAGCACTCTTTACCCCCTCACTTACTTGCTCTGCCTCTCTCACATATTCTTTTTTTACACTCTCCCCCTTTCACTCTCCCTCACTTTCTCTTTCCTACTCTCTCTTTAGACCTCTCACTTCCTCCTATCATTCTTTTTCCCTAAGTACCTCCATCTATCTCTCTCTATTCCACCTCACTTTATCTCTCTCCATCTTATCTCACACACTCCCTCACAATTGTTCTCACAACTTACTCTCTCCCCTTATATCCATGACATTATTTATTATTTTCTCTAGCATAACTCTCTTTTCACCTCATCTCTCCCTCTTTCAATCCCTCTTCCCTCTCTTTATCCCTTTCTATCTTACTCCTCTCTCTCCTTATTCACTTCCTCTCCTTTCCTATTATTTTCACTATCTCTCTCTCTCATTCCCTCTTTCTTGCTCTCTCTTCTCTCACTTTAACTTTTCTCTATTTCTGTCTCCCTTAATCTCGCTCTCTCTTTTATCCTTTCCCTCTCATTCTCTCCCTCTACTACCCTCCCTCCCACTCTCTATTTAATCTCTCTCCCTATCTCTCACTTCGTCCCCTATCTCCTTCTCATCTTCCCACTCATTCTTATTCTACCTTCCTATGTCAAACTTCCACACAATATTTTGCATTCTTTTCCTCTCTCGCTTCCTATCTCTCTATCACTTAAATCTTATTTGCTCTCTCTCTCACTCCATCTATCTCTTCAATCTCTCTCCTTCTATCCCTATATCTCCCTCTTTCTCCCTCTCTCCCTTACTCTTGCCCTCTATCTCTTTCATTCTCACTCTCTTTCTTTCTCACTATGTCTGTAACTTTTTATTATCACTTAAATTTTTTTTCCTCTCTCTCTCTCTCACTCTCTCTATCTCTTCAATCTCTTTCTTTCTCTCCTTATATCTCCCCCTTTCTCACTCTCCCCCTTACTCTTGACCTTTATCTCTCTTA
This sequence comes from Papilionanthe hookeriana x Papilionanthe teres, assembly GCA_022702705.1. Classification (NCBI taxonomy): domain Eukaryota; kingdom Viridiplantae; phylum Streptophyta; class Magnoliopsida; order Asparagales; family Orchidaceae; genus Papilionanthe; species Papilionanthe hookeriana x Papilionanthe teres. The sequence continues at coordinate 64,747,482 of CM040432.1, read as the reverse complement.
TTATCACTCTCTTTCTTTTTATTATGCTTCTCTCTCTCGCTCTCTTCTATCTCTCTTTACTCACTCTTTACTTTCTTATATCCATCACCCTAACCTCTCTCCTTCCACTATTTCTATCTCTTTTCCCTCTCCCCCTCTCTATTCAACCTTGCTTTCTCTCTCTCTCTCTCACACACACTTATTAACTCTCACTTTCTTGCTCCCTCTCTCCCTCACTTGCTCTTTCCCTCTCTAACACTCTCTTCTTTTTATTTTTCTCTCACACTCTCTCCATTACACACTCCCTCTTATCTCTCTTTAGTTTCACTTTCACTTGTACTCCCTCTCTCTTTCTCGATCTTTGTTCACTCTTTGTAACTCACTCTCACTTATGTTCCTCTCTCCTCTCTCTCTTCTCCCATTCTCTCTCCATTTATCCCTTGTCTCTTCCTTCCATCCCTGCCTCTCTCTCTCTCTCTTTCTCTCGCACAAACACACCATCTCTTTCCCTCTCTCAAACTCTTTCGATTCATCCCCCACTCTCACTCCCACAAATTCTCATTCTCTCCCCCTCTTTCCCTCTCTCTCACTCTCTGTAAATCTTCCCTAACTCTCTCTTCTCTTCCACTCTGTCTTCCTCTCTCATGCTCATGCATCAATCTCTCTCACTCTCTCTCTTTATCACCCTCTCCCTCTCTCATCTATGACTTATCACATTTTTTTAGCTTTCTCTCTCTCCCTCCCTCTTTCTCTCACACACACTCTCTCTCTCTTACTCTCTTTTGTCACTCTTATTATTTTCTTTCTCTCCAACTATCACTCAATCTGTTCCTCTCTCCCTCTTTCTATCTCTCTTACCCTATATCTCTCTCTATATCTCCCTCACTCTCCACCTCTCACTACCTATCTTTTTCTTGATTTTTCCTTAATCTCTCTTCTTTGTTTTTATCTTACTCTCACACCCTTTCTCCCTCTCGCTCATTCCTCAATCCTTATCAGTCCCTCCCTCTATCGCTACTTTTCTAGTTCACTCCCTCTCTCACTCTCGCTCTCGCTCTATATTTCATTTAACTTTATCTTTTGCTTGCTCTCTCTTTCCCTCTCTTTGTCCTCTCTCTTGTTTTTTCTTCTATCAACCTCTCTTCTCTATATTTACTCACTATTTCTCTCTCGCTATAACTCACTCTCTCTCTCTCTTAGTGTCTCTCCATCCCTCTCTGTCTCAATTGCTCTCACATCTCACTCTCGCCCCTCATCCCCATGTCCTTATTTCTTAGGTTCTTTCTCACATCCCTCTCTTCTCCTCTGTCCCTCCTTTCACTCCATCCTTCCCTCTTATTCCCTCTCCCAATGTCACTCTTTTCTCTCTCCTCTTGCGCTCACTCACTCAATCTGCCTCCCTCCATCTCATTTTCTCTATCGCAATATTCCATTCCCTCTCTCTTGATCTCACTTCTCTCACTTTCTCTTCTCTCTAATTCTCTCTCATTCTCCGTCAACCTTTCTCTCTCCCTCTATCATCCTTTCTGACTCCCACTCCCCCCACTTCTCACCCTGACACTCTCTATATCTCAATATATCCCTCTCTCCCCATCTCTCTTTCTCACTCATTCTCTTAATCTCGCCTCTATCACCATCTTACTCCCTATCTTTTTCTCTCTTGCTTCCTCTCTCCACATCTTAAATCTTTCATGCTCTCCCTCCCTCTCTCCCTCCCTCTCTCCCTCCCTCTCTCCCTTCAATATCTCGCTCACTCTCTCCCTTAATCTTGCCCTCCATCTCTTTCTTTATCACTTTCTCACTTTCTTACTATATCTTTTAATCTCTATGTTGTTTCTCTCTTACTCTCTTGCACTCTTGCTACAGTTTCTCTCTTTTTACTCCTTCCCTCTATCTCTCTCTCTTTTTACCTCTCTTCCTTTAGCATTGTCTTTCACTGTCAATTATGTTTCTCTCACTTCTCTCTTGCTCCCCCTTCCTCTCTTTTCTCACTCATTATCTCGTTATATCCATCACCCCATCTCTCTCTACCTCTCTCATTCTCTATCTCTTTTCTTTCTCACTCTTTCTTCTCTTATTTGTTATTATTTTCCCTTCCTCATTATTTCATTTTCTATTTCTTTCTCTAGTCCTTACCTCACTCTCTTACCATCCCTTACCTCACTCTCTCCCCTTTCTTTATTTCTATCTCTTTTTTACTCTCCCTCCTTTCATGGCTGCCTCACTCTCTTCAATTTTACTCTCACTCCTACTCCCTCAAACTCTTCTCTCTCTTTCTCTTGTGCTCTCTCACCCTTTTTTTTTCTCTCTCTCTCTCTCACTCCATCCATCATTCTATCATGCTCCCTTTCCCTTACTCTCTTCACCCACTCTCTTTCTTCAGCTTCACTCTCACTCTTACTCCGTCTCATTATCTTTATCACAATCTCTATTCTCTCTTCCTGTTTCTTTTGTTATCTCACTATCACTCTCTATTCTCTCTCACCTTCTCTCTTACTCTTCTCACTCTTTATCTTCCTCTACCCCCACTCTCTCTTTCTCTATTTCTCACACATGCCTCTCTTCTTCTCTCTCTCTCTCTCGCACTCTCCACTTGCCTTCCCTAGATCTCATTCTCTCTCTAACATGCTATTAATCTCTCACTCATTATCTCTCTCATTCTCTTATTCTCCCTCTATCTCCGTCCTGCTCACTCTCTCTTTCTTAATCTTCCTCACTCTCCTTCTTTCATGATATCTCTCATTCTCTCTTCTTCCTTTGCTCCCTTCCTCTCTCTTTCTCACTATTGATTTGCTTTCTCTTTCTCCATTATTGCTCTACTCTTCTCTAGCACATTTTTTTTCTATTTCTCTCTTTCCTTTTTTTGTCCCTTTCTCTTTTCTTTCCACTTTCTCACACACAATCTCTTCATTTCTCTCTATCCATCTTTCCCTCTCCCTTTCTCTCTCCTTCTCTCTATTAAATTTCACTTTTGCTCTTACTCATTCTCTTTCTCACCCTCTTTTCTCTACCTCTCTCTCTCTCGCCCTCTCTTCCTCCTCAGTCTACCTCCAAATCTCCTCCCTTTTTTGATCAGTCTCTTATCTCCCAATTTATTTTCCACTCTCTCCTCTATCACTCCGTCCCTCGCATCAACTTAGCTCATTCCCTTATCTTTTTTTCACACTTTGTTATCTCTTTCTCACCTACTCTTTGTACCGTTGCGCTCTCCTGTCTCATTATTTCTCTTTTTCCATCCTCCCAGTCTCTCTGCTCCCTCTCCTCTGTAATCTCTCACTCATGCTTTCCTCCCTCTCCCTCTCACTCTCGCACTTTCTCTCCCTCTCTCCCTCTATCCCTTTCCAACTCTTCTCTCTCACACTTTATCGCCCATTCTTCTGCTCTCCCTCTCTCCTCTTCTCACTCACTCTCTTTTCCTCTATCATCCAGCACTATATTTCTCTTAACACTCTTTCTCCCGCTCTTGCTCCCTCTCTCTCCTCAATCTTTCTTATGGCCTCCCTCCATCTCTCTATTCTTTCTTTTTACCACTCATGCTTTCTCTCACGCTCTCAAATTCTCTCTCTCTGTCTCTCTCGGTCTTTTGCTTTCTCTTTTGTTGCTCTTTATTCTTGTTCCTTCTCTCACTCTGTATTCCCTCTATCCCTACTCTCACATTCATTCCCACTCTCAGCTCTGCCTCTCCCTTTCTCTTTCTTTATCTCTACCTCTTCTCGCTCTCTCATTATTTCTCACCTTCACTAACACATCTCTTCCTCTCCTTTCTCCTTGCACTCCTTCCCTCCCTCTCTCCTTATATCTTCATTTATCTCACTCTCTTTAATTTTTTTCTTCTTCTCACTCTCTCCCACTTCTTTATATAGTTTTCTCTCTCACTCCCTCACTCACTCTCTTGCTCTTTATCTGTCAATTCTCTCTCTGATCCCTTTCAATGCTTCACCTATTACCCACTAATTATCATTGTTTCTCACTTTTTCCTACACCTCTCTCTCTATCTTCCTCCCTTCCTTTCTCCTTATTTCACTGCTTCCCTTCTATCTAGTCTATCTCTCACACACACACTCTATATCTCTCTCTCAGTACAACTCTCTCTCACTCTCTTTTGCTTTCTTTTTCCTCTCTCTCTTCTCTCTATTTATCTCTTGACTCTCTCCATTTCTTTCTCTTCTCTTTCTCATCGATTTCACTCTCACTCTTACATGATTCTTCTCCATCATTCCTCTTGATTACTCTCACCCTCTCTCTCTTTTTCTCTCGTGCTTTCTCTCTCTTTTTCTCACTACCTCTCTCTCTCTTCAATTTCATTTAAACTCATATATTATCACACTTTTTCTCTCTCAATCTCCTAAACTCTTTTTCTTGTTTTCTCTCGCTCTCTTTTCCCTCACTCTCCATTTCTTTCTCACAATTTTAATCTCTCTCCCCCCTCATATTCCTAAATCTCTATCTCTCTCTATCTACTAATATTCTATCTATTGTCTCGCTCTCTCTCAATATAATCTTTCATTACTTCACTTTCTCACACCACCTCTCCCCCACTTCTCTTTTGCTCTTGTTCTTCTTTCCTCTCTACTTCTCTCGGTTACTCTCTCTCATTCTCTCAATCTCCCTTCCTCTCTCTTGCTCTTTCTCCCTTACTCTCTCTTTTATCCCTATTTTTGTCCCTATTTCTTGGTCCCTCTCTGCCTTTAAACAATTTAAATCTCACTCTTACTCCCACCCTCTCCCTTTCTCTCTCTCTTATGTTACTCTATTCTCCTCTCCTCTTACTCTTTCTCTCTGTCTATTCCCCACTCTATCACACTCTCCATATCTCACTCCCTATCTTCACCTCCCATTATCTCTCACACACTCTTCTCTCCCTCTCTCTCTCTCACGTACTCTCTTTTTCTCTCCCCTTTTCCTCCCTCACTCTCCCTCTCACAATCTCCCCATCCGTTCCTTCCCCCTCTCTCTCACTAATTCCTTAATTCATCTTCCATCTCACTCACTCCAATCCCTTTCTTGCACTCTATCCCACTCTCTCTAGAACACATTCTCTCGCTCTTCTTTCTCTCTCACACAGTCTCCCGCTCTCTCCATCTCTCTCTTCCAATTCATTCCCTCACTCTCTCCCATTAAGTATCATTCTCAACCCCCTCTCTCCCTCCCTCTCACTCTCTCTATATCTTTCTTCACACTCTCTTCCTATCTTATTCCCACTCTCTTCCATCCCTCTGATCCCTCTATCTCTCTCTTTCTCAATTATCTCCCTCTTTTGCTCTTTTCTCTATTTATGTTTTATCACTTATTCTTTCTCTATTGCTCTCTCTTTCTCTCACACTCTATTTCTCTCTTTCATTACTCTCTTATCACTTTAATCACTCCTCTCCAACTATCTCTCGCTCTCTTCCTCCCTTCCACTCTCCCTCTTTCATTAATTTATTCTCTCTATATTTCATTCTCTAACTCTCACTCATTATATTTTGCTCTATCTTCCCTGAGTCTCTTTCTCTCTCTATTTTTGCCTTACTCTCTCCCTCCCACTCACTCTTCATCCCAGCTTCACTCCCTCACTTGCTATCTCTCACTTTTGATTTCATCTCTCTTTATTGTTTGTTTTCTCTCTTTTGCCCTCTCTTTCTCTCTCTTCTTTTCCTTCTTCTATCTCCCTCTCATATCTCTCTTTACTCACTCTTTCTCTTCCTATATCTGTCACTCTCTCTCTCACACACTTTCCCTCCATCACACACACTCTCTCAAATGCTCGTATATCTTCCTCTCTCCAAACAAAACCTTCCCATTATTTCTTATTTTCTCTCATACATCTCTCTTTCCTACCTTAACATCGCTTTTCAGTATTTCTTTCTCATTCTACCACTCCCTTTCTCTCGCTGTCTCTCTCATCCTTTCTCACTCATTCTATCCTCTGCTACCCTATCCCCACTCCATCCAAGTCTCTCTCTTTCTCTCCCTCTCAAGCTCCCTATCTTCTTCTCTTCTACTAAGTCATTCTCTTGCAATCCCTCCATATCTTAATCTTGCTCACAGTATTTTGTGTTCTTTTCTTCTCTCGCTTAATTATATATCTCTCTCTCTCTTAAGTCTTTCTTGCTCCCTCCCTCCCTCACTCCCTCTCTCTCCTTAGTCTCTCTCCTCTCCCTCTATCTCTACCTTTCTCAGTTTATCCCTTACTCTTGCCCTCTAGCTCTCTCTTTCTCACTCTCCCCCTTTCTCACTATGTCTTTCACTTTCTATTATGTTTCTTTCTCTCGCTCTTGCCACTATCTCTTTCTCCCTTTTCTCTCTCATTATTCTTGCCTTTATCTTCATATATCTTTCACTCTAACTCTCCATCCCTGCAACTCATTCTCTCTCTTCTCTCTCCCACTATATTTCGCTCTCTTACTCCCACTCTCTTTCCCTCTCTTCCCTCTCTATTCTTTCTCCGTTTTCTCTCTGTCCCTTGCTTGGTTCATCATTTTCTTCAATTTCACTCTCACTTTTATTCCCTCAGTTGCCTCTTTCACTTAATCTCTCTTGCACTTTCTCTCTAATTCTCTCTCCTTTTGTCTCTCTCACATTCCCTCCCTAACTCTTTCTATTGCTCCATCTATCATTCTATCCCTTGCTCCTTTTCTATTACTCTCTCTTCACACACTCTCTTTAGCTTCACTGTCACTCATACTTTTCTATTTCTCTTTCACACCCTCTATTCTCTCTTCCACTTTCTATCGTTATACGCTCACTCTCTTTATTTTCTTTTAATATTTCTGTTACTCTACTCACTCTTTTTCTTCCTTTATCCCCCACTCTCTTTCTCTATTTCTCTCACTTCCCTCCTTCCTTTCTCTCTCTTATGCTCTCTCCCACTTTCCATTCTTGGCTTTCCTCTCCATATCTCTCTCATTCTCTCTCTCAATCTCTTATTCTCCCCCTCTCTCTCTTGTCACTATCTCTTTTTCTATCTTCCCTCACTCTCCTTCTCTCCCTTTGTCTCTCACACTCTCACTTCCTCCTTCTCTCTCTTCCTTACTCATTTTCACTATTTGTTTTCCCTTTTATTTCTATTTTATTTCTCACACTTCTCTAACTCTTTATCTTAAGTTTCATTCTCAATCTCTTGTCCTCTCTCTCTCTCACACACACACAATCTTTATCGCTCTCCAACTCTTATGTTTATATCTTTTTCTCTGACTTCTGCTCCCTTTCTTGCTCTTTGTTACATATCTCTTGCTTTAACTTATTTCACTCACTCTTCCATCTCTATTTCTCTCTCACTCTCTCCTCTCTTCCTCCCTTTTTCTCTTTAGTTTCACTCTCTCTTACTCTCCCTCATTTTTACTTACTCTTTGCTCTGTCTTTAACTTATTCTCTCTTCTCTGCTCTCTCTCCTCTCACTCTTTTGCTCCCTCTATCCTCCACATATTCTCTCTCTTCCTCTCTTGCTTCCTTCCCTCTCTCCCTCCCTTCCCCTCTCTCACTCACTCTATCTTCCATTTTTCCACACTCGCTATCCCTCTACCTCCCTTTCGCCCTCTCCATCTCTCTACTCTCTCTCCCACTCAGTCTTTTGCTCTTTGTCCACTCTCCTCATCAAGCATTCTTACTTGCTCTATCTTCCATCTCACACTCTTTTCTCTTTATTTTTCTCTCAATATCTCCCCTTTCTCAGTCCCTAAATCTCTTCAATCTCTCAGACTTCCTCCCTCTATCTCTCCCTTTATCACTCTCTACCCCCTCATTCTCAGTTCTATCTCTCTTCATCTCTCTCTTGCTCTCTCATATCATTCTATCTTCTCTCTATTTACTAACTCATTTTCTCTCTATCTCTCACACACTCTCTCTCTTCATTGTATTGCCAGCCTCTCTGAATCCCTCTCTTTTCTCTCTTTCCCCCATTTCTCTCACTGTTTCGTACTTTCTCTCACATTTCTAACTCTCTCCCTCCCCTCTTTCCTCTCTCTCTCTCTTTGTATCTCTCATTCTTATAATTTTACTATTATTTTCAATCTCCTCCACTCTCTCGTTATCCTCCTTCTCTCCTTCTCTCCTTCTCTCCAACATTCATTCTCTTTATTAGTCTCCCTCTTCTCAGTTATTCTTGCTCTCTCACTTCCATTCCTCCTTCATAATCTATCTCTTTCTATCTCCTCCTAGTTTCTCTTTCCCTCCCTTATGTCCTCTCCCTCACACACTCTCTTTTTCTCTCTCAAGATCACTTTCAATCTCTCTCTATCTCTGTTTATTACTATTTTTCTCTCTCTATTTTGCTCACTCCATCGTATTTGCTCTCTCTAGGTCTCCCCTATGTCAAACCCTCTCTCAAACACACTCTAACACTCTTCTTCTTTCTTTCACCCTTTCTTTCCTCTATTCTATCCTCTCTCCTCTCCCTCGCTTCGTTCTCTCTCTCTCTCTCTGTGATGCTCTCCAATACCTTTTTGTTATCTGTCTCACTCCTTTCTATCCTTCCCCATCTTTCTCTTCTCTCTTTCTCCTCTCTCTTACTATCTCTCACTCTTCTTTAGCTCACACTCTCTTACTCTATCTTCCTCTCATTCTCTCTCAACTATTCCACCCTCCCTCCCATTTGTCTATCTCTTTCTTTATCTCATTCGCTCTCTTCCCTCCTTCCCTCCCTCACTTCTCTCCGCTTCTCTCACTCCCCCTCTCTCTCTTAACCTCCATCTTTCAAATTCTCAATGGCTTACCCTCTCTCCAACTTTCTCATCTTTTCTCTCCCCTTATCACTCTCAAACCCTCCCTCTATTTTTCTCACTCCCTCAATCGTGCCCTGTCATTGTCTCCCATAACTAGCTTACTCTTTTCTCTCCATCTCAGACACTCATACACTCTCTCACACTCTAAATCACCCTTATCTAACTCACCCTCCTTAGCTCCATTTATTGTTCTCTATCTTACTCTCTCTTATTACCTTGTTCTTTTTTGCACTATCTCTCTCCTTTATCTCTCTCTCACCCTCCATCCATCTCTCTCCATATCTTCCTCTATATCTCCCACTCTCTACCATGCACTATTGATCTATTACTATATCTTCCCTGTTTATCATTTTTGTCTCCTTTCTGTTTCACTATCTCTCCCTTTCTTCCTCTTGCTCTCTCTTCAATTCTTATACTCCCTCCCTCAATCCCTCTATTTCTAGTTCACTCTCACTCTATTTCCTCTTGCTCTGCTCAATCTCTCACTCTATTTCATCTCTCTTTATTGCTTCTTGCTCTCTCTTTCCCTCTCTCCATCCTCTATTGCTTTTTGATCTAACAACCTCACTTATTTATCTTTATTCACTCATTTTCTCCCTCATCTTTCAAACTCTCTATTACTCTCCCTCCAACCCTCCCTTGTCAATTGCTCTCACATCTCACTCTAGCCCCTTTTCTCCAGCTCATTATTTATTATTATCTCTCACACATCTCTCTCTCCTCCATTGTCCCTGTCTCTTTCACTCTCTTTTTTCCTCTCTTTCTCCCCTTCTCCTTATTTCTCTCCTCTCTCTCTTCTCTTGCACTCACTAACTTAATCTCCCTCGTTCCCTCTTATTTTTTTCCATCACTCTCTCATCCCCCTCTCTTCCTCTCTCTTTTCTCACTTTTTTCTCTATATTTCTTTCTTTATTCCTCGTCCTTTCTCTCGCTCTCTCTCATTATTTATCTTGCCCTTTCACTTCTCTCTAACCCACTCTCTCAAATTCAATCTCACTCCCTCTCTATCTCTCTCTCTCCTCTCCATCTCATTCTATATTTCTCATTCATTCTCTTAATCTCGCTTCCTATCTCCATATTGCTCATTATCGTTTCCTCACCCTCTTTCCCTCTTCCTTTCTATTCCCTCATTTCTTTCTTACTCTCTCTCTCCCTTTTTCACTCCCCCTCTCTTCAATCCTCTTTCTCCCCCTATCTACACCTTCTCACTCTCTCCCTTACTCTTGCCCTCTATCTCTCTCTTGATAACTGTCTCTCGTTCTTACTATGTCTTTTACTCTCAATTCTGTTTCTATCTCTCCCGCTCTATTGGTTTCACTTGCTATCTTTTCTCTCTATTTACTCTCGCCCTCTATCTCTCTCTTTTTCACTCTCTCCCTTTCTCACTATGTCTCTCACTCTTTATTTTGTTTCTCTCTGTTGCTCTCTTTAATCACTCATTATATCCCTATATCCATCACTTTATATCACTGATTTCTTCTCATTCTCCATAACTTCTCTTTCTCACCCCTCTCTCTTATTATTTATTACTTTCCCTCCCTCCCTCCATCCCTCCTTATTTCACTCGTTGTTCCCTCACTTACCTGACTCTATTCTTTCTTGATTTCTCTCTTGTTCTCTCTCTCTCTCTCTCTCTCTCTCCCTCTCTCTCTGTTTCTGGCTCCCTCCCTTTCTTCAATTTCATTCTCACTGTTACTCTTTCACTCTCTTTTGTATCTATTTTTCTCTTGCCCTCTCTCCCTTTCTCTCTTGGAAGGGAGAGGGATTAAGGGAGTGAAAGAGGGAGGGAGAGTGTGAGAGAGGTAGTGAGGGATAATAAGTATGTTAAAAGTGAGAGATAGAAGATATATCTAGAGAGAGAGAGAGGTAAAGAGAGATGGAGGAAGTGAGGGAGAAAGTGAGACAGAACGAGGAAGTGAGAGGGTTTAAAGAAATAGTAGGAAGGAGAAGGTGACAAAAAGAAAATGGGTGACAGTGTGAGAAGAGGGTCTGTAGGAAGATCGTTTAAGAGTAAGTGAGATGGGTAAATAGAGGGGAATAACAAAAGAAAGGTGAGAGAGGGTGCAAGAGAGCGGGAGATAGAGAGGGGGAGTGATGGAGATAAGAGAGAGAAAGAGAGAGGTTGGGTTGGAAGCAAGAGAGGGAGGAGAGAGATTGGAGGATAGAATGAGAGAGAGGGTGTAAGAGGAAAGAGAGAAAAAAGAGAAACAAAGAATGGTGAAAGAGTATATGATCGATAAATGGAATAGAGAGTGAGAAAAAGAGAGAGGGGGGAGAATAATGGTGAAGAGGATAGAGAGTGAAGAGAGAAAGATGGAGTGAGGGAGAGTGAGAGGATAGAGTGAATGAGAAAGAACAAGATAGTAAAAGAGAGTGAGATAGAGTGCAAGAAAAGGAACTATAAAAGGTGAGAGGGAGAGAGATTAGGAGGGAGTGAGAGAGTGTTTGAGTGTACGAGATGGAGAGAGAAGAGTGAGCAACATAAAGGAGACCTAGAGAGGGCACAAATGAGGGAGTGAGAATTGTAGAGGGTGATAATGAGAGTGATAAAGAGAACAATTATGAGAGAGTGAATGATATTTAGAGAAAAAAGAAAGAGAGAGTGAGGGAGACAAGAGGATATATGAAAGGGTAAGAGAAAGAGGAACAAGAGTGAAAAAAATGATAATAGGAGGGTGAGAAAGGAGAGAGATAGTGGGCAAGGGAGGGAGGAAGAGTAGAGAGAGATAGAGAGCTAGATAATGAATGAGAGACTGAGAAAGAGAGACAGAGTGGGAAGGAGGGAAGTGAGAATGAAAGGGAGAGAGAGTGGGGGAATATGGTGAGAGAGTGAAAGCAGAGAGAAGAGAGAGCAATAAAAGAGAGATAAGAAGAGAGAAGGAACAAAGAATTAGAATGGAGCGAGACAGAATGAAAGTGATATATGCATGAAGAGTTGGATTGAGAGAGAGTGTGTGTTAGGAGAAAGAGGGGGAAGTGTGTGTGTGAGAGAGTGTAATGGAATAAAAAGAAAAATAGAGAGACGGGAGGAGTGAGAGAGATGATGAATGGGAGTGAAAAAGGTAGAGAGACTGAGAGAAGAAAGAGTGAAGGAATATTAAGCAAGAGATAGTAATCTAGAAGAAATGAGGGAGGGAGAATAGGAGAATGTGTGAGAGAGAGGGAGAGAGTGAGAGAGAGAGGAAAGGAGGGAGGGAGAGTGATTGAGAGGGAGGGAGGCAGTGGGGATAGAGGAGGAGAAAGTGTGAGAGGAGAGAGTGAAGAGATGCTAATAGAAGAGATAGTAAGAGTGCTCATGTGTGAGAGAATATTGAGTGAGAAGAGAGGGATAGGGAGTAAAGTGATTGAAATTAACAACAGAGAGTGGGAGCGAGAAACAGGGAAAAAATAATAGAGAAATAAAGAGAGAAGGGAAAGTGAGGGAGTGAGAACAAGAGAAAAAGGAAGAGCAAAAAAGAAAGAGGAGAGGAGGATAATATGTGTTTTGTCTCTTCCTCTCTTACACTAACCTTTATTCTCCTCACCTCTTACTCTTTCTCACTGTTTATCCCCCACTCTATCTCGTTCTCCCTTTCTCGCACTCTCTCCCTTGCCCACTATCTCCAACACTCTCATCTCTCTCTTTATCTTTCTCACACACATAAGCTCTCCTTTTCACTCTCTCTTTCCCTCCCTCGCTCTGCCTCTCTCCATCTCTCACACATAAGCAGAGAGGGAGGGAGTGAGGGAGATTGAAGAGAAGTGTTAGAGACTGTGGAAGGGAGAGTGAGGAGAGAGTGTGGGAGAGGGAGTAAGAGAGAGATGGGAGATAGAGATAGAGGAGAGAAGGATGAAGAAAAGCAATAAGGAAATGTAGAGCAAGGGAAGAGATAAAAGGGAGTAAAGAATGGAAATAAAGAGATTGAGAGAGAAAAAATGTAAGAGAAGTTATGAGGTTGAAAGAAAAGGAGGGAGGACGTCATGGAGTGTATGGTGTTTGAGAGAAAATGAGGGAGGGAGGGAGAGTGGCCAACAGAGAGGAAGAGAGGGAGAGGGGGTGGGAGAGGGAGAAAGAACTAAAGTGAGAAACAATGAAAGAGTGATGAAAGTACGAGAGTGAAGAGTAAAAAAAAGGGATCAGAGAAAGTGAGGAAGCAGGAGATAAGTGAGAGATGAAGAGAGGGAGGAGTGGGCGAGGTAGTAGAGAGATATATATATAAATACAATTTGAAGAAAGTGAGAAGACAAGTATGGTAAAGAGAGTGAGATAAATGGAGAGAAGAGGAGGGAGGGAAGGAGTGAAAGAGGCAGGCAGAGTGAGGAATAGATGTGTGAGAGAAGGCGAGGAATAGTGAGAGGAGACAAAAGGCAGAGAGAGGGAAAGACAGAGTGAGCTAAGGGAGGGATTTAAAGAGAGGGAAGTAGGGAGAGAGGGAGAGTGAGAGAGAGTGTAGGGATGGAGGGAGAGGAAGAGAGAATAAAGAGAAACATAAGAGGGAGCAAAAGACCATGAAAGAGAGAAATAAGAGAGATTGAGAGAGAGAAAGCATGAGTGGCAAGAGAAAGAATTAGAGAGATATAGAGAACAAGAGAGGGAGAGAGTGTTAGAGAAATAAAGTGCTGGTAAATAGAGCAAGAGAGAGTGAGTCACAAGGGAGAGAGAGGAAGAGCAAATAATGGATGATAAAGAGCGAGAGAGAGTGGGAGAGAGGGAGAGGGAGAGGAATTGTGAGAGAGAAAGAGAGAGATTTAAGAAATCGTGAGTTAGAGAGAGAGGGAAGGAGGTGAGAGAGTGGAGAGAGGGTGGGAGGATGGTCAAAAAGAAATAGTGACAGAAGAGGGAGCAACAGTACAGAGAGTAAGTGAGAGAGAGATAACAAAGAGTGAGAAAGAGAAGAAGGGATTGAGCTAGATTGAAGAGAGTGAGGGAGCAACAGAGGAGAGAGAGTGTAAGAGAGAAATTGGAGATGAGAGTGAAAAAAGAGGGCAATAGAGATAGAGAGGTAGAGTGAGCGGCATATAGAGCGAGAGAGAGAGAGAGAGAGAGAGAGAGAGAGAGAGAGAGAGAAAAGAGGGTGAGAAAGTGAGGTAATAAGTGAGAAGGAAATTTAATAGAGAGGAGAGAGAAAGGGAGATGGAACATATAGTAGGGAATTGAAAGGGAGTGAATGAAAGCAATAGAGGGAGTAAGACAGAATGCTTGTGGGAGATAGTGTGTGAAAAAAAAAGCAGAGAAGAGAGGCCAACAAAATACAAAGAGAGACAACAAGTGTGAAAGAGAGAGGGAGTGAGAGAGATTTAAGTGAGAAAGTGATGGAAGGAGAGAGCAAGAGAGAGAAATAGAGAGAGAAGTGAGTGGGGGAATGATAGACCAAGAGGGAGTGAGTGAGAGGGAGGGTGAAGAGGAGAAAGAATGTGAGAGACAGAGCGAGAGAGATAGATGGAAAGGTTGAGAGAAAGTGCGTGGGAGGGATAGAAGGAGAGAATAACCTTTGCATGTGAGAGAAGGGGAAGGAGAGAGAGAGAGAGAGAGCAAGAGAGCTAAGGGATGACGGAAGAGAGAGAGAGAGGGGAGAGAGAGGAGTGATGACAAGGAGAGTAAGATAAAGAATGAGAGATAGTGTGAGAGTTGAGAGAGAGTGTGTGAGGAAGGGAGGGTGAGAGAGATGAGATATAGAAGGAGAGAAAGAGTAAGTAAATTGTGAGAAGAGAGGGAGATAGAAGAAAGAGCAAGATAGAGACAGAGAGAGGGCAAAAGTGAGAAAACAAACAACAAAGAGAAATGAAATTGTGTGATAGAGAGAAGGATAGGGAGTGAAGATAAAGATTGAAGAGGGAGCAGGAGGGAGAGAGTGTAAGATAGAAATAGATAGAGAAGATAGACTTAGGGAAGATAGAGTAAAAGATAGTGAGTGAGAGGCAGAGAGAGAGAGATATAGAGTGAGATATGGAGAGGGAGGGAGGGAGGGCGAGAGGGGAAGAGAGAGAAAAATATTGAATAAATGAAAGAGGGAGAGAGGGAGGGAGGAAGGGAGTGATAGGTGGTTGGAGATAAAGAGTGAGTAAAATGATAAGAGAGTATGAAAGAGAGCAATAGAGAGTGTGTGAGAGAGAAAGAGAGAGAGAAATAAAGAAAGATATAATGATAAAGCATAAATAAAGAAAACAGCGAGAGAGATCTAGAGTGGAATGAGAGAGGTTGACGAAGGGAGTCAGAGGAATGGAAGAGAGTGGGAATGAGAGAGGAAGAGAGACTACGAGAGAAGAGAGAGTGAAGGAGGAATAGAGGTAGAATGAGAGAGATGGAAATAGGGGTAGAGAATGAGCTTAGAGGGAGAGAGAGGGGGTGAAATGGAAGAGTGAGAGGGAGAGAGAGGGGGAAAGTGCGTGAGACAATGAAAGAAGAGCTTGAAAGTGGGTGAGAGGGAGGTAGGGAAGGAAATAAGAGAGTTGGGTGACAGGGAGAGAAGGATTGAGAGGGGTGTGAGGAGAGAAAGCAATAGAAGAGAGAATAAGTGAGAGAAAATGATCATGAAGTGAGAAAGAGAGAGGGAATGAGAGAGTTAGAGTGAGAGTGAAACCAAGGAGAGGAAGAGAAACTGGAAAGGGAGAGAGTTCGAGGGAGAAATAGAGAGAAAAGAGAGTAAGGGAAGAGCGAGTGGGAGAGAGGGAAAGAGCGAGCAAAAGAGAGAGGGAGTAAGAAAGAGGGAGATAATGAGAGTAGGAGAAAGAGAGCGAGGAAGAGAGTGAAAGTGGTAAGGGGAGCGAGAGAGACTCAATGAGGGATAAAGGGAGAATCAAAAGAGAACATAAGATAGAGTGAGAGTGAGATTAAAAGAGGTGGAATAGAGAGTGAAGGAGAGGAGGAGAGTGAGTGAGAAAGTTTATAAAAGGAAGTAATGAGAGAGCTTAAAGAGAGAGAGAGAGCAGGAAAGAGAATAGAAGTGAGACTAAGTGAAGATCGAGTAAGAGTGAGTGAGGGGTATGAAGTGATGGAGAACAGTAGAATATAAAGTGAGGGAGGGAGTAAGAAAGAGAGGGATAAAGTAAGGAGAGGGAGGAAGGTAGAGAAGTTAGAAAATGAGAGTGAGGGATGAAAACAAGAGAGAGAGGAGAGAGAGTGGAGATAGAGTGAGAGAAAAGTAAAGGAAAAGAGAGAAGAGTAAGCAACAAAGTAGAGTGTAAAAGAGAGTATAAGAGAGAACAAAGAATAAAAAGTGAGAGGGCATAATAGAGAAGGGGATAGAGAGAGAAGTTAGAAAATTAGAGTAAAGGAGAGAGGAGAGAGGAGAGAGTGAGAGAGAAAAAGCAAAATGGTAACAAAGAGTGAGATAGAGAGCAAGAAATGGAGCTAAAGAGAGTGAGAGGAAGAGAGATTAAGAGAGAGTGTATCAGTTTATGGGATGGAGAGAGAAGAGTGAGCTACACAAGGGAGACCTAGAGGGCATGAATGAGGCCTTGATAATGATAAAGGGAGAGATTAAGAGCGCTAAAGAGCACAATAGTGAGAGAGTGAAGGAGATACAGAGAGAAATAAGAAAAGAGAGTGCGGGAGCGAAGTGGATAGAAGGAAGGGAAAGAGAAAGAACGAAAAGACAGAAAAAAAATACTAGAAGGGTGGGAAGGGATGGAGAGAGAGCGAGAGAGTGAGATAGGGATCAAGAGAGATACATAAATAGAGAGGGAGAGAGTGAGAACAAGAGTAATGAAAGGAGAGTGAGAGAAATAGGAGATAGAGAGAGGGAGGGAGGGAGATAGAGAGAGCGAGAGAAGTGTGAGAGAAAGTGAGAAATAATGAGAAAGAAGCGAGAGATTGGGAGAGATAAAAGTTGGAGAGCAAGAGAGAGGTCGTGCATGAGTGTGAGAGAGTGAAAGAGATCTAAAGAGAAAAAGTGAGAGAGAACGAGAGAGGGAGAGAGTGCATGAGTGTGTGAGATGGAGAGAGAAGAGTGTGCTACATAAGGGAGACCTAGAGAGGGCAAGATTAAGGGAGTGAGAAAGATAGAGGGAGAAAGTGAGACTGATAAAGAGAATAAATGTTAGAGGGTGAAAGAGATCTAGAGATAAGACACGTCTTTCCCTCTCTCCCACTTTCTAACCCTCACTCACTCTCACACTCTCTTTCTTTACCTCTGTCTCTCTCTCTTTCTTCTCCTTCCCCACTATCTTTCCCTCTCTCTTTTCCTCCCCCTCATTATCTATTCCCCACTCTCTCTCGAGAATGAGAGGGAGAAGGAGAGGAGAGAGATAGTCAAGAAGGGAAAGTAGGAGAGTGTGTGTGAGAGAGTGATGAAGGAGGGAAGTGAGAGAAGTAGAGAAAGAGAGTGGGGTGGTTACAGAAGAGAATGAGAAGAGTAAAAGAGAAGTTAACATAGAGTACAGAGTGCGAGCGAGATAGTGATAGAAAGTGGAAGAGATGATAGGGAATGTCAAAGAGATAAAGAGAGGGAGGAGTGTGGGTGAAGAGATACTAGGAGAAAGGAGCAAGAAAGAGATAGTTATGGAGGGACAATGAGAGAGAGAAAAGGAGAGAGAAAGTGAGAGAGAGTACAAAAGAGGAAGAGAGAGAAGGAGAGTGAGGAGGTAAGAGTGAGAGACAAATTAAAGAGAGTGAGGGAGCGATGAATGGAGAGAGAGACAAAGAAAGCGAAATAAATAAAGAATGGAGAGTGAGGAAAGAGGGAAAGAATGATAAACAAGGACAAGAAGAGGGGGTGAGAGAGCGAAGAGAAAGAACGAGAAGAAGGGAGACAGAGTTAGAGGAATAGATATAAGAAGAAAGAGAGAGTAAAGATATATTAAAGAGAACGAGATAGTGCGAGAGAGCGAAGGAGAGAAACATAAGAGAAAGTGAGAGACGTAGAGTGAAAGGGAGAGAGTGAGAAAGAGATAGATAGAGGGCAAGAGTAATGGAGAGAGGGAGGAAGGGGGAGTAGGAGAGAGATGAGAGAGAGAGAGGGACAGAGAGCAAGAAATATTTAAAAGGGAGAGAGGAAGCGAGAGAGGAGCAGAGAGAGGAAAAGATAATGAGCAACATGGAGTAGGGAGGGAGAGTAAGAGAATTAGTGAGAAGGGGAGAAGAGGAGAGGGAGATGGAGAGGAAGAGAGATTGAGATCTAGAGAATGGGAGGGAGGGCAGCGGAGGGAGAGAATGAGAGAAAAAGGACGAGACAGTGTGTAAGAAAGGGAGAGGGAAAGTGAGTCCCTCTGTCTCCCAAACTCATTCTCTTATTCTCTCTACCTCTTTTCCGCTATCACTCTCTTTTTCTCTATCTTCCTTCACGCTCTCTTATCTCTTTATTTCTCTCTTTTTCACTCTCTCTTTAGTCTCTCTCACTCCCTCTCACTTTTTTCCACTATTTATTTCCTATTATTCTTGCTCTCTCTTCTTTTGTTCTCTCTTTTGTTACTCTCACTGACAGTCATCACTCCCTTTTTCTCTCATAATCCTCTCACTTTTTTCTCTCACAGTCCATCTCTTTATCTCTATATCCATCTCACTCTTAACTTGTCCCTTTATCATTCTCATTCTCTATTTTTTCTCTCTCTCCTAATCTGTCTTTTATTTTTCTCTCTTCACCCTCATTCCTTTCTCCCTTCCTCTCCATATATCCCCAACTCTTTCTCCCCCTCTCTTACTTTCCTCCTTCCCTCTTTATGTCTCCCTCTTTTTCTATTCCCTCTCTCTTTCACACACTCTCTCACTCCCTCCCTCAAACTTCGCATCCCCCCTTCATCCCTTTCTTTCTCCCACTCCCCGTATCTTTCTCACTTTTTCTCCCACTCTCGCTCACGCATTCTCTCCTTCTCTCACTCTCTCTCTTCCCTCACTCTCTCCACTCTATTTCTCGCTTACACTCTCTCCCTTTCTAGCTCCCCCTCTCTCTTCAGTTTCACTCACACTAATACTCCCTCACTCCCTCTCTCCCTCTCTCTTTCTCGCTCCATGTTCAATCTCTCTTTTATTGCTAGCTCTCCTCTCTCTCCTTTCAATTTCTATCCCTCTCCCATATCGCTTGCTTCCTTTCCTCCATCCATGTTTCTCCCTTTCTCACTATCCATTTCTCTCTCTCACACACTCTCTCTCCCTTTCTCCCTCTAACTCTCTTCCAATTCACCACTTCTCTCCCACTAAATCTCATTCTCAACCCCCTCTCTCCCTCACCATGACCTTCTCTCTATATATTCCATCAGTCTCTCTTCTATCTCATCCTCTCTTCCTCTCTTACTCCCACTCTCTTCATTCTCTCTCACTCCCTCCATCTCTCTCTGTCTCACTCTCTCCTTCTCTCACTTTTCTTTATTATTTCTTTATCATTTTTCTTTCTTTATTTCTCTCTCTCTCACGCAAAATTGCTCACTTTTATTACACTCACTTATCACTTTGCTATCTCTTTTCTCCAAACATCTCCCCTCTCTTCCTATCACAGTATCCCCCTCTTTCATTAATTCAATCTCTCTCTATCACCCTTTTACCTTCTTGCTATCTCCATATCCCCAATAATATATCTCCCTCTCTCTCACTATCACTCATGATCTTTTCCTCTTTCCTCCCTGAGTCTCTCTTCTCTCTATATTTGTCTCACTCTCTCCTTCGCTCCCTCCCGCTCACTCTTTAATCCCTTTCCTTTCTTCCTCTCTCTCTTTCTATTTCATCTATCTTTATTCTTTTCTCTCTCTTTTCCCCTCTTTGTCTCTCTCTCTTTCTCTTTCTTCTATCACCCTCCCTTCTCTCTCTTTACTCACTCTTTCTCTCCCTCTATCTCTCAGTCTCTCTCTCACTATTCCTCCCTCACACTCTCAGTTTCTCTCATATCTTATTCTCTGCTTTCATATTCGTCCCATTATTTCTTAATTTCACTCATAGACCTGTCTTTCCCCCTCGATCCCTCTCTTTCAATCCAACTTCCTTCTCTTTCCGCTCTCTCTCTATCTTACTCCTCTCTCTCTCTCACTCTTGTTGCACTCACTCATTCAGTTCGTCTTCTTCCCTCTCATTTCTCTTTTGCTCTCTTTCATTCCCTCTCTCTTGCTTTCTCTTCTCTAACTTTATATTTTCTCTATTTCTCTCTCACTCTTCCTTTCCCATTCTCTCGGTCTCTCTCTCAACCTTTCTCTCTCATTCTCTCCCTCCAGCTTCCCACCCTCCCACTCTCTCTATCTTAGTATCTCTCCCTCTCTCTCTCCCCTCTCTCCCTATCTATCTCATTCTCTCCTTTTCTTCTCACTCATTCTCTTAATCTCCCTTCCAATCTCAATTTTGCTCACTATTTTTTGCTCTCTTTTGCTCTTGCTTCATATATCTCCCTCTTAAATTTTTCTATCTCTCTCCCCCTCTGTCACCCACTCTCTTTTCAATCTCTCTCCCCTCTTTGCTCCTTCACTCTCTTTAATTTCACTTTCACTCTTACTCCCGCAGTAGCTTCTCTCCCACTTTCTCTCTACCTCTCGCTCTCATTCTCCCTCCCTAACTCTCTTTCTTTTTCCATCTATCATTCTCTTTCTTGCTCCATTTCTATTGCTCTATTTTCACCCGCTCTCTCTCTCTCTTCAACTTCATTCTCATTCTAACTCCCCCTATTTATCTCTTTCACACTTTCTATTCTCATGCCCAATTTCCATATCTATCTCGCTCACACTCTATATCTTTTGCTCTATCTTCTTTGATTCCCTCTTCTCTCTCTATTTCTACCTTACCCTCTCTTTCTTTGGGTCACTCTTCAATCCATCTCTTACCTCTATCATGATCTCACTGTCTTTATTTCATCTCTTTGTTGTTTATGTCCTCTCACTCTATCCATCATACTCACTCCGTCACACACAATCTCTTAATTTCTCTCACATCTTGCTCTCTCTCCTCATATCCATCTCATTTTTTATTATTTTCTCTCATACATCTCTCCTTCCTCCTCGATACCTCCCTCATTCAATCCATCCCTCCCTATCTTTCTTCCCCTCTCTCTCCCTCTCTTTTTCTCTATCGCTCTCTCTCATGCCTTTCTTTTGCTTTCTTTTCTCTCCATTTCTATTGCTTTATTTTCACCTGCTCTCTCTCTCTTCAACTTCATTCTCATTCTAACTCCTCCTATTTATCTCTTTCACACTTTCTATTCTCATGCCCAATTTCCATATCTATCTCGCTCACACTCTATCTCTTTTGCTCTATCTTCTTTGATTCCCTCTTCTCTCTCTATTTCTACCTTACCCTCTCTTTCTTTGGGTCACTCTTCAATCCATCTCTTACCTCTATCATGATCTCACTGTCTCTATTTCATCTCTTTGTTGTTTATGTCCTCTCTTTTGCTTTTTGTTCTATCTCCCTCTCCTCTGTCTCTTTAATCATCGTTTCTTTCCCTCGATATTCCTCTCTCTCATTCTCTCCTTCTCACTCATTCTCTTACTCTCCCTCTCTTTCTCCCTTTGTCCCTATCTCTCTCATTTCTCTCTCCTCATGCACTTACCCACTCAATCTTCCACCCTCCCTCTTATTTTCTCCATTGCTCTCTCTCATTCCCTCTCACCTGCTCTCCATTCTCTCACTTTCTCTTCTCTCTATTTCTCTCTCATCCTTTCTCTCTCCCTCTATCATCCATTCTCTCTCCCTCTCTCCCACTTCTCATCCTTCCCACCCTCTCTATCTCATTCTGTCTCCATCTATCTCTTTCTCCCTCTCCATCTCCCTCTCTCCATCTCTTATTCTCACTCATTCTCTTAATCTATAAATCATAAATAGAGAAATGAGCGAGTGAGGAAGAGAGAGATGGATAGAGGGAGTGAGAGGGATGGAAGAGAGTGGGAGTGAGAGAGGAAGAGAGAGTGAAGGAAGATATGGAGAGAGAGTGAGAGAGATCTTGATTGGGGTACAATTTCACCCTTCCTCTCCATATATCCCCAACTCTTTCTCTCCCTCTTACTTTCCTCCTTCCCTCTATATGTCCCCCTCTTTTTCTCTTCCCTCTCTCTTTTACACTCTCTCTCACTCCCCCCCTCAACCTCCGCATCCCTCTTATTCTCTCTCTCTCAATCTCTCTTACTCATTATCTTGCTCTCTTTTCCTTCGTCCCTCACACTAACCCTCACTTTTCTTACTCTCACTTTTCCTGCCCACCCACCCATCTCTTTCTTTCCTTGTCTTCATTCTCTTATCTCCTCTTTTCTCTCTCTCTCTTTCTCTCCATCTTCACTCTCTCTCACTGACTCTTCCTCTTGCTGCCTTTCTCGCTCTCTTTCTCTCTTTCTCCCTCACTCTCTGGCACTTGCTCTCTCTTTTCTGATCTCACCAAGTTCTTATTTTGTTCCTCTTCTCTCCTTATCTCTCACACTTTTACTTTATCTACCCTCATTATTTCTCCCTCCCACCCCACTCCCTGCCTGCCTCCCTCCCCAACCATCTCTACAAGTCCTCCCATTTTTTTCTATTGCTCTCTCTCCCTCTTGTACTCCATCATTTCCTACATCCCTTTCTCTCAACCTTATATCTTCTCTTACTTTTTGTCTTTCAATCTCTTCAGCTCCCTTTCTTGCTTTTCCCCAGTCTCTCTCTTTCCTATTCTATCTTATTACTATTTTTCTCTATCTCCTCTTTTTCTTGCTCTTATCTCTCTATCTTGTTCTTTTTTCTCTACCTCAACCTCATCTCTATCTCAATATTTCTCACATTCTTTTACATTCGCCCTCTCTCTTCCTCTCTCTTTCACACCCTCCCTCCCTCTCTGCCTCCCCTTTCTTTCACACATGAGCTCTATCTCTTCTTATCTCTTGTTCACTCTCCTTCTGTCATTGTTCTCATGTTTCGTCACACATCTCTCTCTATTTCTGTCTCTCTGCCTCCTCGATCTCTCATCTCTTTTTCCTTACTCTGATTCTTATTCGCATCCTCTTTATTTATATATCTCTCTTGATGCCTCCCTCTTCTCTCTCATGGTTTCTCACGTTCCCTCACACTTATCTCTCTATTTCTCTCTCCCTCTATCCCTCCATCCCTCTGTCTCCTCTATCTCTCTCACTCTTTTCCTCACTCTCTCTTTCATTCTCTCACACTCACACTTGACTCATTCTCTTATGTTTTCTCTCACACTCTCTTCCTCACACACACACAATCTCTGTCTATGCTTAATCTTTCTCTCCCTTATCCCCCACATGGATCCTCTATCTCACTTTCCAACTTTTATCCTTCTCAATTCAACTCTCTTCTCAATCGTTATTTCTAACATTCTCTCACACTCTATCTCACTTTCTCTCTCCCTCCCTCCCTCCCTCTCTATGTCCATTTATCTCTCACTCTCTATTCCTTAATCTTGTGTCACTCTCTCCCTCTCTATCTATATATCTCTCTTGATCCCTCCCTCACTCTCTCTTTCATTCTCTCGCTCTCTATCTCTCTTCTCTTCATCCCTCCCTTGCTCACACACTATCTCCCTTCTCACTCTCCTAATATCTTTTTTACTCTCTTATCCCTCTCACTTTCCCATTCTTTTATCCTCTTCTCTCCCTCACTCTCCATTCCTATTTCTCTCAAGATCCTTTCAATCTCTAACTATTGTACTCTTTATTGCTCTCACTCTCTCCCTCTATCATTCCTACTCCCTGGTCTCTTTAGGTCTCCCTTTTTCCCTCTTTATCTCCCTCTTTGTCTCCCTCTCTCTTACTCCCACTCTCTCACCATTAGTCTCCCCCTCCCGTTTTCACTCCCTTTGCCCATCTCTTTCTCCTGCTATTTTTATCTCTTGCTCTCTTACCCCACTCTTGCTCTCTCACTCTTTCCCTCTCTCCCGATATCTCTTACCTCACCCTCTCTTCTTTTTATTTCTCTCTCACACTCTTCTTTCTCACTCCCACTTCCTCTGTTTCACTGTCACTCTCACTCACTCATTCCCTCTCTCTTTATTGTTCCATATTCATTTTCTCACACTTACTCTCTCTTCTACTGCTCTCTCTCCATTCTCTCCTCACAATCTTTCTCTCCCTCTCACCCTCACTCTCTTGCTTCCTTCCCTCCCTCACTCTCTCTCCCTCTCTCGCCCTTGTTTCTCACCCTCACACATGCTCCCCCTCTTTCCCTCTCACTCTCTTTAACTTTATCCTGCTCTCTTTCCCACTACATCCGATTCTATAATCACTCTCTCCCTCTCACTTACACACACACTCTCTACATCTTCATTCACCCTCTCTTCTCTGTCACTCTCTTCCTCTCTCACTCTAGCTATCTTCCATCCCTTTGACTCCCTGGTCTATCTCTCTCTTTCTCCCTCTCTACCTAGCACTTTTTCTTTCTTTACTGTAATCCATTTCTCTCTCTCACTTTCTATTGCTCTATGCTATCACTCACTTATCACTTCACAAACTATTTCCCTCCAACCACCTCACTCCCTTCCTCTATCCCTCTCTCCCTCATTCACAAACTCAATGTCTCTCTTTTTCCCTCTTGCCTTCTCTCTTTCCATATCGCCCTCAATATCTCTCTCTACCTCTCATTCACTATCTTTTGTTATATACTCCCTGTGACACTCTTCTCTATGTATTTTTGCCTTACCCACTCTCCCTCTCTCTCTCTTCCGCTCACTCTTCAATCCCAATCTTCACTCCCTCTCTTGCTCTGTCTCGCTCTCTATGTTATTTCTCTTTATTTTCTTCCTCTCTTTTGCCCCCTTTCTGTCTCTCTCTCATGCCATATCTTCTATCTTCCTCTCCTCTCTTTTTACTCACTCTTTTTCTCCCTCCCTCACACACTCTCTCTCATTCTCCCTTCCTCACACTCCTTCTCAATTGTTATCACATCGTGCTCTCTCCCCTAATATTCATCGCATTATTTCTTATTTTCTCTCATGCATCTCTCCTTCCTCCTCGATCCCTCCCACTTTTAATCCATCCATCTCACTCTTTCTTCTTTCTTCTTTTATCACTTCTCTCTCTATCTACCCTTGAAAAGAGTGGAAGAAAGAGCAAGAGAAGGAGAATAAGGAACATAATAGATAGTTAGAGATGTAATGAGATAGGGAGAGTGGAGAGAAAGAGAGATAGAGGGCAAGAGTAAAGAAAGAAAAGATAGACGAGGGAGAGCAAGGGAGTGAGAGAGAGAAACATATTAGAAGTAAGAGACATAGTAAGAAAGAAATAGAGTGAGAAAGAAAGAGATAGAAGGCAAGAGTACTAAATAGAGTGAGAACGGAGGAGATAGAGAGGGAGAGAGAGCAAGAGATTAAAGAGAGGGAGGGACTGTGAGAGGGAGAGACTGAAAAATTTTAGGAAAGAGAGGCAGTGAGAGAGTAAAAGATAGTGAGTAACATAGAGATAGGGAGAGACGTTAAGAAAATGAATGAGAAAGAGAGATGGAGAGAGGCAGATGGAGAGGGAGAGAGAGAAGAGAGATTGAGATAGAGAGAGTGGAAGGGTGAGAAGGGGACGAAGAGTGGGAGAGAAAGGATGAGGGAAAGTGAGAGAGAAATAGAAAAAAGAGAAAGTGAGATAACAGAGAGAGAATGAGATAGAGCAATTGAAAAAATTATAGAGAGGATGGAGATTGAGTGAGTGAGTGCAAGAGCAGAGAGATAGGGATGAAGGGAGAAAGAGAGGGAACACTGGAGTGAAAGGGGTGAATCAGATAGAAAGTAGAGCAAGAGAATGAGTGAGTAGGAGAAAAGGAGATCTTTCGTACACACACTCTCTCTCTTCCTCTCCCTCTCTCTCTCACTCTCTATTCCAACTTTTTTGCATTGTTGCTCAGTACATCTCTCTTATGTCGCTTAATCATTTCTCTCATTACTTAACTCTTTTTCTCCGTCTATCTCCCTCCCTCCCTCCCCCTCCCTCCCTCTCATTCAATCCTTTTCTCTTCTCACTCTTTTCTCCTCTTCTCTCTCTAATTATTCCTTAATTTAGCTCACACTTCTCTCCCTGCACTCCCTTTCTCCCTCTTCTCTCACTCCTTATATTCATATCTCTGACTCTATTTGTTTCTCATTCTTCTGCTCCCTTTCTTGCTCTCTTTCTCTTTCTTCCTTCATTCTCTCTTCTATCTCTATTTCTCTCTAACTCCCTATCTTCTCTCCCACCCTATCTATCTTTAATTACACTCTCTCTTACTCACTCACTGTTTTCTCTCTTTATCTTACTCTCTCTCCTCTTACTCTTTCACTCTCTATCCTCCAGACACTCTCTCTCCTCCTCTCTTGTTGCCTTCCATCCCTCGTCCCTACCTCCCCCCACTCTCTCACAACTCTATATTCCACTCTTCCACACTTCTCACCCTCTACCTCCCACTCTCCCTTTACATCTCTCTCTAGCTCTTTAATTCCTCTCTCTTTAAACCCCTCCATCTTTCTCTCTTTCTCACTCACTTTCTCCCTCTCACTCATTATTCCATCACTTTTTATCTCTCTTGCTTTCTCTTTCTCACTCCTTTAATCTTACCATCGCTAGGTCTCCCTCCTATAGTGCACTCTTCTCTCTCCATCTCACATACTCATACACACTCTCACTCTCTCTCCCTCTCACCCTCGTTAGCTCCATTTCTCACTTTCTATCTCACTCTTTGTTACCATTTTATTTTTTATCTCTCACTCTTTTTATCACTTCTCTAGTATATTCCCTCTCTCTCTCTTTCTCACACTCAATACTCTTTTTATATCTTATACTCTCTTTTACACACTCCTTGGTTGCTCTCTCTTCATTCATTTCTCTTACATTAGGTCACTCAAAATGAGATTTAGTGCGAGAGAGAGGGGGAGAGTGTGTGTGAGATAGAAAGAGAGAGAGAGAGAGAGAGAGGGACAGAGAGGGAGGGAAGGAATGAAAGAAGTGGGGGAGAGTGGGAGAGAAAGATTGAGAGGAGAGTGAGGAGCGAGCGTAACAGAAGAGAAAGTGACAGAGAGTGAACATTGAGCGAGAAAGAGACAGGGAATGAGGAAGTATGAGAGTGACACTAAAGTGATAAGAAGAGGGAACGAGAAAGGGAGACAGTGTGAGAGAGAAATAAAGGGAAGAAAGGGCGAGGGAAGAGAGTGCAGAAGAGAGGGAGAGGGTGAGCGAGCGAGAGAGGAGCAAGAGACAGGGAAGAAGGGAGTGGAAGAGTGAGGGAAAGCAGGAGAAAGAGAGGGATGAAGGGAGTGAAAGAGGAAGGGAGAGCGAGAGAGTGGCGGTGAGGGTTAAAGTAAGTGTGAAAAGAGAGAGACATAAGAGAGGGTGAGAGAGAGATGAAAAGAGATGGAACTGACAGTGATAGAGGAGAGTGTGAGTAAGAAACAAAGATAGAAGTAGGTATTGAGAGGGTTTAAAGAGAGAGCAGGAAGGAGAAAAGAAGAGGAGTGGAGGGAGATTGAGTGAGAAGAGAGACTGAGGGAAGATCAAACAAGAGTAAGTGAGTGAGGGATAAAATGTGAGGGAGAATAGGATATTGTTCAAAGAGAGAGGGAGACGGAGAGGGATGGAGGAAGAGAAGAGATAAAGTGTGAGAGGGAGGGATTGAAGCAAGAGAGAGGGAGATAGGGAGCGAGAGAGAGAGAAAGAGGGAGAGACTGACATAGATAGAGTGGGAGGGAGGATAACAGGGGGAGATAAGGGGAGGGAGAGAGAGAGAGAGAGTAAGATATAATAGAGAAAGGTGAAGATGAGAGAAAAGAGAACAAGAGAGAGGGAATGAGAGAGAGCGATGGAGAAACTAAGTGGGAGGGAGGGAGATCTAGTGAGTGCAAAGGGAGAGTGAGAGGAGAGAGATAAGAGAAAAGAAGAAAGAGTTGGAAGCAGGCGGTGAAAGAAGAAGGGACAAAGGAGGAGAGAGAGATGTGTGAGAGAAAAGTATAAATAATGAGATGGGGATAAGGGCTGAGGGTGAGCTCTGAGAGCAACTGAGATAGAGGGACAGAGGGAGAATCAAAGAGAGAGTGGGGGTTAGATCTAAGAAAGAGTGAGTAAAGAGAGAGAAGAGAGGGTGGTTATAGATGAATGAACAAAAGATAGACAGAGAGGGGACAAGAGCAAGAAAAGAATCAACAATGAGATATTAAAGAGACAGAGAGAGAGCAAGAGAGGGAGTGAAGATAGAGATTAAAGAGAGCGAGATGGGGTGGGGTAAGGCAGAAATTCTGAGAGAAGAGAGACTCGGGGAAGATAAAACAAAAGAGATAGAGCGTGTGAGGGAGATAATGATAGAAACTGGGAGAGAGAATAGAGAGTGAAAAAGATAAAGAGAGAGAGTAGGAGTGAGAGAGAAGTTAAAGAGAGAGAGAGAGAGAGAGAGAGAGAGAGAGTGGGTGAAGCGAAAGAAAGAGAAAAGGAGCAAGAAAGATAATGAATGATAGATGGAGCTAGAGTGAGTCAGGGAGGGAGTGTGAGAGAGTTAGAGAGAGACTGCAAGAAAGAAAGAGAGAGAAGCGAGTGAGGGAGTAAGAGTGAGAGTAATATTAAAGAGAGTGAGGGAATGAGGAGGGGAGAGAGTGACAAAGTGAGAGTCAAATAGATAAGGAATAGAGAGTGAGGAAAGAGAGGGCAAGAGAGGGAGCAAAATAAGGGGACAGGGAGAGAGGGAGGGAGGGAGAGAACGAGAGAAAGTAATGAACAATGAGAAGAAGAGGGGGTGAGAGATAAGAGAGAGAGAAAAGAGAGAGTTAGATTGATGGACTTAGAGAGATCAAGGGTGTGTAAAGAGAGAAAAGAGATCAAGAGAGAGCCTAAGAGTGAGATAAATAAACATAATAGAGAATAAAACATAATGAGAAAGGTAGGGAGTGAGAGGGGGAGAGATAGAGGGTAAGAGTAAGGAAGAGAGTATAGGGGGAGATAGAGGGAGAGAGTGAGAGAGATTGAAGAGAGAGAGGGAGTGAGAGAGGGCGTGAGAGAGTGATTTAAGAGAGAGATAAGAATTGAGAGAGTAAGAGAGCGCAAAACTTAGTGAACAATATTTTGATGAGGGAGATTAAAGAATGCGTGAGAAGAAAAGAGAGAGGGAGATGGGGAGGGAGTGAGGGAGAGAAGGAGTAAGTGGGAGGAAGATTGAGATAGGGGAGTGAGAAAGAGGGAAGCAGGAGGGAGGGAAACAGGAGGAAAATGATGAGAGAGGAGGAATAGGAGAGGAAAAGTTAGAGAGAAATAGAGAAAAGAGAAAGTGAGAGATGAGGGAGCAAGGGAGAGGGAATGAGAGAGAACAATAGAGAAAAGGAGAGTAAGGGAGAATGAGTGACTTTGAGAGTAGAACAGAAATGAGAGAGAGGAGTAAGGTAAGTAAAGAGAGAGAAATGAGGGTGATAGAAGAATGAGCAAAAGAGAGACGGAGAGAGAGTAAAGCAAGAAAGCAATAAATATAGATGAAATAGAGAGAGAAAAAGAGCAAAAAATGGACTTAAGATAGGGATTGAAGAGTGAGAAGGAAAAAGAGAAGGAGAGAGGGTGAGATAGAAAAATAGAGGGGAGAGACAGAGGGAAGATAGAGTTTAGTGTGAGGTAGAGAGAGAGGGAGATGTCGAGGGGATATGGAGTAAGTGGGAGGGTGAGAGGGCGATAGAGTGAGGGACTAAAATAATGAAAGAGGGAGAGGTGTAAGGTGAAAGAGGGAATGAGATTGTTAGAGAGAATAGTGAGTAAAGTGATATGACAAAGTTTTAAAGGAGAACAAGAGTGTGTATGTGTGAGAGAAAATGAGAGAGAAATAGAGGAAGCAAAAGTGGTAATGTATAAATAGAGAAAAGTGTGAGAGAGGAGAGTGAGAAAGAGAGTGATAGAGGAAGGGAGTGATAGACATTGAAGAGAGCGGGAGTGAGTGAGAGAGAAAGAAAGGGTGAGAGAGAAGAGAGAGTCATGAAAGATGTAGAGATAAGTGAGAGGGAGGGAGAGATGGGGTGGAGAATGAGATTTAGTGGGAGAGATGGGGGATGATATGGAAGAGAGTGAGAGGGAGAGAGAGAGCGAGATAGGGAGAGAGAGCGAGGGAAGGAAGAAGCAAGAGAGAGGGGAGAGAGGGAGGAAAGATTGAGAGGATAAAGGAGTGCGAGCAATCGAAGTGAGAGTGAACATGAAGCAAGAATGAGAGAGAGTAAGGGAGTGGAAGTGAGAATGAAATTGAAGAGAGAGGAAGAGGGGCAAGAAATGAGAAAGTGTGAGAGAGAAATAGAGTGAAGAGAGTGTAAGGCAAGAGAGAGCGTGAGAGAGGGAGAGAGTGAATGAGTCAGAGGGGGAGCAGGAGCAAGGGAAATAAGAAGAGCGA
Source organism: Papilionanthe hookeriana x Papilionanthe teres (assembly GCA_022702705.1). Lineage (NCBI taxonomy): Eukaryota > Viridiplantae > Streptophyta > Magnoliopsida > Asparagales > Orchidaceae > Papilionanthe > Papilionanthe hookeriana x Papilionanthe teres. Next base: position 64,717,629 of record CM040432.1, on the reverse strand, counting down.
GAGAAAGCAAGGGGTGAAGGGAGTGAAAGAGCGATGGCGACGAGGGAAAGGCTGTGAAGGATAAAGGGACCATTAAAAGAGAGACCGAAGAGAGAGCAAATCAAAGATAAAATGAGATGGAAGGGGGGAGAGAGAGAGAGATAGGGAAAGAGTGAGTAAGAAAGAGAGATTGAAGGACTAGTGAGAGAGGGAGAGAGTGAGTGAGTGAGAGGGGGAGCAGAAGCGAGGGAGATAAGAAGAGAGAGAGAAAGTTTGGGCTGAAGGGAGTGAAAGAGGGATGGAGACGAGAGAAAGGCAGTGAGGGATAAAGGGAGCATTAAAAGAGAGACTGAAGATAGAGCGAATCAAAGATAAAATGAGATGGAATAGAGATTGAGAGAGATAGGCAAAGAGTGAGTGAGAAAGAGAGATTGAAGGAGTAGTTAGAGGGATTAAAGATAGTGCAAGAAGATGGAAGGAAGAGAGAGTGAAAGGCAGAGAGTTAAAAGAGAGACTAAGGAAGATCAAGTAAGAGTGCGTGAGTGGGGTGTAAAGAGAGGGAAAATAGGAGAATGATGAGAGCGAGAGGGACCGACGGAGGGAGAGGGAGATGGATAGGGATAAAAGGATGAAGAGGGAGGGAGGGAGAGGGAGAGAGAATGAGAGAGGGTGGGATGGAATCAAGTGAGCGAGAGAGGAGAGAGATTGTGGAAGATAGAGTGAGAAAAAGTAAGAGAAAATGGGAAGAGAGAATAACAAAGGAGAGTATAAAAAAAGAGAAGGATTAAGAAAGCGAAAGAGGTATGAAGAGCGAGAGAGAGAGGAAGTGAGGGACAACGGGAGGGTCAAAAGTGAGAGGCAAAAGAGAAATCGAGAGAGAGTGATAATGAGGGGTGGAATATGGAAAGATAGAGAGATGGAGGTAGTGAGGGAGAAAGAGAGATGGGTGGAAGTGAGAGCATTTAAAGAGAGAGAAGGAAAGAGAAAGTGAGAGAGTGAAAAGAGAGGCTATGGGAAGATCAAGTAAGAGTAAGTGAGTGAGATGTAAAGTGAGCACAAGAAGGGGATATTAGTGAGTGAGAGAGGACGTAGGAGAGAGGGAGACAAAGAGGGAGATAAGGAGGAATAGAGCGGGAATGATAGAGTGAGAGAGAGAAGTATGGGTGATAGAGTGAGAAAAAGTAAGAGAAAATGGGAAGAGAGAACAACAAAGGAGAGTATAAAAAGAGAGAATGATCAAGAGAGCGAAAGAGGTATGGAGAGCGAGAGAGAGGAAGTGAGGGATAACGGGAAGGTCAAAAGTGAGAGGCAAAAAGAAATCGAGAGGGAGAGATAATGAGGGGTGGAATATGGAGAGATAGAGAGATGGAGTTTGTGAGGGAGAAAGAGAGACAGGTAGAAGTGAGAGCATTTAAAGAGAGAAGGAAAGAGAAAGTAAGAGAGTGAGAAGAGAGGCTATGGGAAGATCAAGTAAGAGTGAGTGAGATGTAAAGTGAGCACAAGAAGGGGTTATTAGTGAGTGAGAGAGGGAGCAGGAGAGAGGGAGGCAAAGAGGGAGATAAGGAGGAATAGAGCAGGAATGACAGAGGGAGAGAAGAGAGAAAAAGAGAGTGGTAGGTTGGAAAGCAAGAGAAAGGAGAGACGGAGTGGAGGTAGAATGAGAGAAGTGTAAGAGGAAAGAGAACAACAAATGAGAATGTAAAAAAGAGGTTAAGATAAAAAAGAGAATAAATAGTGAGAAAGAAAAAGAGAGGGAGAGAGAATAATAGAGAAGAGGATAAAGAGTGAATTGAGAAAGATGGAGCGAGGAAAAGAGAGGAGAGATTGAGCTAGAAAGAACAAGTTAGTAAGAGAGAGTGAGATATAGAGCAATAAATGGAGCTAAAGAGGGTGAGAACGAGAGAGATTGAGAGAGTGAGAGAGCATGAGTGTATGAGATGGAGAGATGAGTTAGCTACAGATGAGAGACCTAGAGAGGGCGATAATTAGAGAGTGAGAATGATGGATGCAGAGTGTGAGAGCGATAAGGATAACAAGAGTGTGAGAGAGTGAATAAGATCTAGAGAGAAAGAGGAAAAGAGAGTGAGGGAGAGAAGAGGATATAAGAAAGGGAATGAGAGAGATGGACAAAAGTGAGGAAAAGATATTAAGAGGGTGATAATGGAGAGAAAGTTGGAGTGAGGGAGGCAGGAAGAGAAGAGAGATAGAGAGCAACATAATGAAGGGGAAAGTGAGGAAGGGAGCAAGAGAGGTATATTGATAGAGAGGAAAAGAATGAGAACAAGAGGCATGAAAAGAGGGTGAGAGATAGAGGAGGCAGAGAGAGGGTGAGAGAACGAGAGAGAGAAGTGTGAGAGAATGTAGAATTAATGAGATAGAAGATAGAGGAAATGAGAAGGATAATAGTTGGAGCGAGAGAAAGAGATTGAGATATTACTTGTGCGGGATAAGGAGAGAGAAAGATTGAGCAACGAGAAAGATTGAGCAATAGGAGGGATAAGGAAGAGAGTGAGAGAGAAACATTAGACAAGGAGTTAGAGAAGTGTAAGCAACAAAAGAGAAAGAGAGAAAACAATTAGTGAGAATGATAGAGGAAGGGAGCAAGGAGGAAGGGAGCAAGGAGGAAGGGAGTATGACTTTAAGGAGAGAAGGAGAGTGAGGTAAGATGGAGAAAGAGTGTGAGCAGGAGAAAGTTAGGGAGGGATAATAAGAGAATGGGAGAGAGAATGATAGAAAGATGGAGAGAGAAAGTGACAACCAAGAAGAGAAAGTGGGAGACAGAGTGAGAAAGAGAGATGAAGAGAGTGAGGGAGTAAGAGTGAGAGTGAAATTAAAGAGAGAGAAACATTAGACAAGGAGTTAGAGAAGTGTAAGCAACAAAAGAGAAAGAGAGAGAACAATTAGTGAGAATGAGAGAGGAAGGGAGCAAGGAGGAAGGGAGTATAAAAGAGATATAGGGAGAGAAGGAGAGTGAGGTAAGATGGAGAAAGAGTGTGAGCAGGAGAAAGTGAGGGATAGATAATAAGAGAATGGGAGAGAGAATGGTAGATAGATGGAGAGAGAAAGTGACAACCAAGAAGAGAAAGTGGGAGAGAGAGTGAGGGAGTAAGAGTGAGAGTGAAATTAAAGAGAGTGAGGGAGCGAGGAGGGGAGAGAGTGACAAAGCGAGATATAAATAGAGAAATAATACAGAGTGAGAAAAGAGAGGGTAAGAGAAAGGGAGCTAGAGAGACGAAGAGAGCAAAAAAAGAAGGGAGGGAGAAAGGGAGAGAAAGTAATAAACAATGAGAGAGAAGATGCGGAAAAGGGAGAGAAGAGAGAAGAGAGAAGAGAGAGAATGAGAGGAAGAGTTATAGTGATGTATATAGAAGATAAAGAGTGAATAAAAAGAGAGAACAACGAGTAAGAGAGATCAAGAGAGCTATAGAAAGAAGCATAACAGAGAGTGAGACAAAGTGAGAGAGAGAGAGAGAGAGAGAGAGAGAGCAAAAAAAAGAGTAAAATTAGGGATTGAAGTGTGAGCGAGAGAGAGAGGAGAGAGGGTGAGATAAAAATATGGAAAGAAGAGAGACTTAAGGGAGGGTGAGAGAGGGAGATATAGAGGGATATGGAGATAGCAAGAGGGTGAGAGGGCGATAGCGAGAGAGAGAGAGACTAAATTAATGAGAGGGAGAGATTGAGGGAGGAAGTGAGTGAGAGATGGTTGGAAAGAAAGAGTGGGTAAAGTGATAAGAGAGAGTGATAAAAGAGAGCAAGAGTATGTGTGTGTGAGAGAGAAGAGAAAAAAATTGATAAAGAATAAATAGAGAAAAGAGCAAGGAGGGAGAGGGAGAGAGAGAAAGACAGAGGGAGGGAGTGAGTGAGATTTAAGGGAGTGGGAGTTAAGAGAGGAAGTGAGGGTGAGAGATAAGAGAGAGTGATGGAAGATATAGAGAGAAAGTTAGAGTAAGGGAGAGAGTGGTTAGAGAATTAGATAAAGTCAGAGAGATAGGAAAGAGAGTTGAATTGGAAGTGAGTGTGAGGGAGAGAGTGTGTGAGAGAGAAAGAGAGAGCGAGAGAGTCAGAGAGGGAGGGAGGGAAGGAAGCAAGAGAGGGGGAGAGAAAGATTAAGTGTAGAGCGAGCAATTAAAAAGAAAGTAAGAGAGAGTGAACATGGAGTGAGAAAGAGAGGGAGTGAGGGAGCAAGAGTGAGAGTGAAACCGAAGAGAGAGAAAGAGAGCAAGAAAGGGATATAGTGTGAGAGAAATAAAGTGTAGAGAGAGTGACTGAAGAGATAACATGAGGGAGGAAGAGAGCGAGTCAATAGAGAAAAGTGTAAGTGAGAGAAGAGAGAATAAGAGAGAGAGAGATTTAGAGAGAGAGATAGAGAAAAAGAGGGGGGAAGGGAATGAATGAGTAAGTGGAAGAGGAGAGGAGAGAGGAGTTAGATAGGGAGGGAGGCATAGAAAGACGGAAGGAGGGATTGAAAGAGGGAGGGATCGAGGAGGTAAGAGAGATGTATGAACAAAATGATAAATAGTGAGATGCATATAAGTGGAGAGAGCAAGATGTGAAGGCAATTGAGAGAGTGTTTGTGAGGGAGTGAGAGATGGAGGAAGAGAAAGAGTGAGTAAAGAGTGAGAAGAGAGGGAGATAGAATTATGAGCAAGAGAGCGATAGAGAGGAGATAAATGAGAGCAAAGAAACAATAAAGAAAAATGAAATACAGAGTGAGAGAGAGAGAGCAGAGAGGGAGTGAAGAAAGTGATCAAAAAGTGAGCGGGAGGGAGAGACGGAGAGAGGGTATGACAAAAATTGAGAGAGAAGAGAGACTCAAAGAAGATAGAGAAAAATATAGTGAGTGAGAGGTAGAGAGAGGGAGATATAGAGGGAGATATGGAGAGAGACGGAAGGAAAGAGGGAATTAGAGAATAAAGAGTAAGAGAGAGAACTAGGGAGTGCGAGAGAAAGATATACAAGGAAATTGGGAGATTGTGAGAATAAAAAAGGAAAAGAGAGTGAGATATATGGAGAGAGATGGAGAGAGATGGAGAGAGCGAGGGAGGGAGTGAAAGAAAGGGGGGAGAAAAGGAAGATATGTGTGAGAGAAGGTGAGAAATAATGAGAGAGAGTGAAGAGGTAGAGAGAGAAAGCAGGGACAACTAAGAGTGGGATTCAAAGATAGAGAAGTAAGGAGAGAGGGAGAGACAGTGTGTGAGGGACCTACTCGCTTTCTTTTTAAATTTCACACTCTCTATTCTCTCTTTCACTTTCTCTTCCCCACTCCCTTTCTCTCTCATTCTCACTTTATTTTACTAACGCTCTTTTTCTTCCTCAGTCTCTCTTCTTATGTCTTTCACACTCCCTTACTCCCCCTAACTTTCACTAACTCACTTTCTCTCTCTAGCTTGCCCCTCTCGCCTTTTTCCATTGCTACTATCTCTCTCACAGTCTCACTCACTCTCACGAACACATTCTAACTTCCCCCTCTTTCTTTCTCCCTCTCCCACTCCTCTTCTACCCACTCTCCCACTTTTATCCAGCCCCCTCTCCCACTCCTCTTTCTTTCTTGCCACACTTTCTCCCTCACTCTCTCTCTCATTTCTATATCTTCCTCTTTTATGCCCCTTGCTCTCCATGGCATCTTCCCTACTATTCTTTCAAGCTCATACCTTCTCTCACTTTTTCTCTCTCTTAATCTCTTTAGTTCCCTTCTTTGCTCTCTTTTTGTCTCTTCCCTTGCTCTACATTTTCTTCTTGCTTTTCTTCCTCCCCCTCTCCTCTTTCTCTTTCTCCTATCTCTCTCTCACTCCCTCTCCCAAACTATCTCCTTCTCACTCTCCCTCCCTCTCTTCCTCTCTAGACCTTTCTCATAATCTATATGTATATATATTCTCTCCATATCTCAAAATATCCTTGTCTACCTATTTATTTTTCACTCACTTGTTCTATTCCACTCCTATTTGTTGTCTCTCTCTCTTATGTTGGTCTCTCCCTATCTGCTATTCTCTCCCTATATCTCATACTTCCTCTCTATTGCTTCCATCTCTCCCAATATCTGGATGGAGAGATAAAGGGAGAGCTTGTGTGTTTGAAAGAGGGAAGGAGAGAGGAAGGGACGAAGAGAGGAGAGAGAGAGAAATAGAAGAGAAAGATTTAGAGAAGAATCAACAAAAATAAAGAAAGAGAAAGCAAATAAATAGTGAGAAAGAGAGATGAAAGAGAAAAGTAGCAAAAAAGAGTGAAGGATAATAGAGAAAGGGAGAGTGGTCAAGAGGAAGAATAAGAGAATGTAAGAGAGAGATGAAGAGAGAAGAAAATGAGGGAGAGTCAGGGAAGGCATGTGGAGAGATCTTGATATAGATAGGGAGGAAAGTGAGATAAACAGAGAATGAGAGAGTGGGGATAAAGGAAGAGAAAGAGTGGAAAAGGTGTGAGAGAATAGAGAGCGAAAGCAAGATGACGATAGAAAGAGGAAGAGAGAATAGAGATTGTGAAAGAGATAAAGTGAGGGAGTAAGAGTGAAAGTGAAGCTAAAAAAAGAAAGTGAGGCAAGAGAGAGTAAGAGAAACTGGGGCAAGAGAGAATGATAGATGGAGCAAGAGAGGGGGACAGAGAAAGGGTGTGAGAGAGTAATAAAGAAAGAGAGAGAGAAGAAATTAAGAGTAAGAGTGAGAGTGAAGTTAAAGAGAGTGAGGGAGCTAAGAAGGGCGAGAGTGATAAAAAGCGAAAGAAACAGAGAAAGAATAGAGAGTGAGGTAAGAGAGGGAAAGAGAGACACAAAGAGCAAAATAAGGGAGGGAGAGGATGTAATAAATAATAAGAGAGAAGAGTGGGTGAGAAAGTAAAGAGATAGAGAATGAGAGAAAAACACGAGAGGGAAAGAGTAAACAGAGTGAGAACATTGCAAGAAATAGTAAGAAAACACGAGAGAGAGAAAAAGAATAGAGTGAGAGACATAGTGAGAAAGGGAGAGACTGAGAAATAGAGAGATAAAGGGAAGAGTAAGGGAGAGAGTGAGAATGGGGGAGATAGAGGGAGAGAGTAAGAGATTGAGACAGAGATAGAGAGAGAGCACATGAAATATATAAGATGGATAGAGGGGAAGTGAGAAAGGAAATGATATTAAGAAAAATGGAGATAGGGAGCAAGGGGTAGTGGGTGGAGAGGGGGAGAGAGAAAGAGAGAGATTGAGATTGAGAGAGTGGGAGTGTGAGAAGTGGGATGGAGGGAGGGGAAAGAAAGGATGAGGGTGAGTGAGAGAGGTATAGAGAGAAGAGAAAGTGAGAGAAGAGGGGCAAAAAGAAAGAAATAGAGAAAGAGTAAGGGAGAGTAGGATTGGTAAAAAAAAGAGAGAGATATAGAGGGAGGTTGTGAGAGAGAAATAGAGAGAAGAGAAAGTGAGAGAACAGAGAGCAAGAGAGAGGAATGGGAGTGAGCTATGAATAAAATGAGAGGGAAGCAGGGAGATTGATTAAATGCAAGAGGAGAGAGAGGGAAGAGTGATGGGGGAAAGGGAAAAAGAGAGGGAAGGAGGGTGGGATCGAGATAGGGAGGGAGAGTAAGAGAACATGTTAAAAGAATAGAAGGAGACGGGGAGAGAAGAGATAGAGATAGAGAGTGTGGGAAGGAAGGTAGTTGAGGGAGAGAACGAGAGAGAAAGGATGGTTGAGAGGGAGAGAAATGAAGAGGCAGAGCAAGAGAGAAATAGAGAAAAGTGAAAGTGAGAGAAAAGAGAGCAAGAGAAAGGGAATAAGAGAAAGTGATAGAGAAAAAGTAAGGGAGAGATAGGGAGACACAGGGAAGATAGAGTAAAAGATAATGAGTGAGAGATTGATACATAGAGATATTGAGGGAAATATGGAGAGGGAGGGAGAAAAGACAAAGCGAGAGATTGAATTAATGAAAGAGGGAAAGAGGGAAGGAAGAAGAGAGTGAGATGGTTAGAGAGAAAGACTGAGTAAACTGATAAGAGAGTGATAAAAGAGAGTAAGAGGGAGTGTGCGAAAGAGAGCAAAAAGAGAGAAATAGAGAAAGAAATCATGATAGAGCACAACTAGAGAAAAGAGCGAGTGAGGAAGAGAGCGAGGAAGAGAGAGATGGAAGAGAGCAGGAGTGAGAGTGGAAGAGAGAGTGAAGGAAGACATGGGGAGAGAGTGAGAGAGATGGAGAGAGGGTACAAAATGAGATTTTTGGGAGAGAGAGAGATGAATTGGAAGGGAGTGAGAGGGAGAGAGGGGGAGAGTGTGTGAGAGGGAAAGAGAGCAAGAGAGGGAGGGAAGGAATGAAGGGAGTGGGGAAGAGTGGGAGAGAAAGATTGAGAGGAGAAAGAGGAGCAAACATAATAGAAGAGAGAATAAGTGACAAAGTAAGCATGGAGCGAGAAAAAGAGTAGGAATGAGGGAGTATGTGGAAGAGTGAAACTGAAGAGATAGGAAGAGGGAACGAGAAAGTGACAGAGTAAACATGGAGCGAGAAAGAGAGGGGGAATGAGGGAGTATGTGGAAGAGTGAAACTAAAGAGATAGGAAGAGGGAACGAGAAAGGGAGAGTGTGAGAGAGAAATGGAGAGAAGAGAGGGTGAGGAAAAGAGAGCAGTAGAGAGAGAGAGAGGGTGAGTGAGTGAGAGAGGGACAAGTGACGGGGAGATAAGGAGAGTAGGAGAAAAAGAGGAATGAAAAGAGTGAAAGAGGGATGAGAGCGAGAGAGTGGTAGTGTGGTTAAAGTGAGTGTGAAAGAGAGACAGAAGAGAGGGCGAGAGAGAGATTGAAAGTGCTGGAACAGAGAGTGAGAGAGAGAGAAGGAGAGCGTGAGTAAGAAAGAGAGAGAAGGTGGTATTGAGAGCGTTTGAAGAAAGAGCACGAAAGAGAAAGGAAGAGAGAATGGAAGGGACAGTGAGTGAGAAAAGAGACTGAGGGAAGATCGAGCAAGAGTAAGTGAGTGAGGGTAAAAGGTGTGGGAGAATAAAAGGCTGTTGAGAGAGAGAGGGAGATAGAGAGGGATAATGGGAGGGAGAGGGAGGGAGGAAGAGAAGAGATAAAATGAGAGAGGGAGGGAGGGATGGATGGAAGAGAGAAGAGAAATAAAGTGTGGGATGGTGTGACATAATGTAAGAGAAATGAAATAAGAGAGCAACAAAGGTGTGTGTAAAAGAGAGTATAAGATATAAAAAGAAAATAGATGTGAGAAAGAGAGATTAATAGAATTTAAAAGAGAAAGGGATAAAATTAGTGAGAGAGAGAAAAAAATGTTAACAAAGAGTGAGAAATGGAGCTAACGAGGGTGAGAGGGTAAGAGAGCGACAGGGAAAGAGAGCAAACAAGAGAGTGAGAAAAAGTGAGAGGGGAGTAAGAAATGGGGAGAGAGGTTGTGAAGGAGTATAAGAGACTCCTCTCCTTATTTTGTTCTATGTTTCTTTGCTTAACTCGCACTCTTTTCTTTCTCTATTCTCTCTTTTTGTCTCTCTCTATCCCTTCCTGGCTCCCTCACTCTCATTCTTACGCCCTCTCTCTTCTCTCTTACTTTATCTCTTGCCCTCTCTCCCCCTCTCTCTCACTCCCACCCTCCCAAACCCTCTCTCTCTTGCTCCACCTATCATTATCTCTTGCACCCTTTCTCTTACACTCTATTCCCCCACTTTTTTTCTTCGGCTCCACTTTCACTTCTACTCCCTAGGTCTCCCTCATGTAGCGAACTCTTCTCTCTCCATCTCGCACACTCTTACACACACTCACTCTCTCTCAATCTCTCTCCCTCTCACCCACTCACCCTCGTTAGCTCCATTTCTCATTCTCTATCTCACTCTTTGTTAACATTTTGTTTTTTCTCTCTCACTCTTTTTATCCCTTCTCTTTTAAATTCTATTAATATCTCTTTCTCACATCTATTCTCTTTTTATATCTTATACTCTCTTTTACACACTCCTTTGTTGCTCTCTTCTTTCATTTCTCTTACATTCTGTCACACATCCCACACTTTATTTCTCTTCTCTCTCTTCCATCTATCCCTCCCTCTCATTTTATCTCTTCTCTTCCTCCCTCCCTGTCCTTCCCATTATCCCTCTCCGTCTCCCACTCTCTATCAACAATCTTTTATTCTCCCGCACCCCTCACTCACTCACTTACACTTGCTTGATCTTCCCTCAGTCTCTTTCTCACTCACTGTCCCTTCCATTCTCTCTTCCTTTCTCTTTCGTGCTCTCTCTTTAAACCCTCTCAATACCAGCTTCTATCTCTCTTTCTTACTCACACTCTCCTTCTCTCTCTCACTCTCTGTTCCACCACACTCAATCTCTCTCTCACCCTCTCTTCTGTCTCTCTTTCACACTCACTTTAACCATCACGGCCACTCTCTCGCTCTCCCTCCCTCTTTCAATCCTTTCAATCCTCTCTTTCTCCTACTCTCCTTATCTCCCTATATCTTGTCCATCTCTCGCTCACTCATCCTCTCCCTCTCTCCTGCTCTCTTTTTCTCACCTTCTCTTCTGTCCATTTCTCTCTCACACTCTCCCTTTCTCATTCCCTCTTCCTATCTCTTCAGTTTCACTCTTCCACATACTCCCTTAATCCCTCTCTCTTTCTTGCTCCATGTTTACTCTCTGTCACTTACTCTCTCTTCTATAATGCTCGCTCCTTTCTCTCCTCTCACCTTTCTCTCCCACTCTTCCCCACTCCCTTCATTCCTTCCCTCCCTCTCTCTCACTCTCTTGCTCTCTCTTTCCCTCTCTCACACACTCTCCCCCTCTCTCCCTCTCACTCCCTTCCAATTCATCTCTCTCTCCCACAAAATCTCATTTTGTACCCCCTCTCTCCATCTCTCTCACTCTCTCACTATATCTTCCTTCACTCTCTCTTCCACTCTCACTCCCACTCTCTTCCATCGCTCTCTTCCTCACTCTCTTCCTCACTCGTTCTTTTCTCTAGTTATTCTCTATCATGTTTTCTTTCTCTATTTTTCTCTTCTTGCTCTCTTGCGCACACTCTCTCTTACTCTCTTTTATCACTCTCTTATCACTTTACTCACTCTTTCTCTCCACCCATCTCTCACTCTCTTCCTCCCTCCCTCATTCCCTCTTTCATTAATTCAATCACTCGTATGTCTTTTCTCCCTCCCTCTTCATATTTCCCTCAATACCTCTATGTATCAACCTATCACATATTATCATTTTCTCTATCTTCCCTGTGTCTCCCTATCTCTCCCTTGCTTTTTCTCTATCGCTTTCTCTTGTTCCCTCTCTCTTGCTCCCTTTTCCTCACTTTCACTTTTCTCTATTTCTCTCTTGCTCCCCCCTTCATTTACCTCCCTCTCTCTCATCCTTTCTCTCTCATTCTCTCCCTCACCTACCCTCCATCTCACACTCTCTATCTCAATATCTCTCCCTCACTCCCTGTCCTCTCCCTCACTTCTTCACTTCTTTTATCCTGTTCTCTTACTCTCCCTCTTTATCTCAATCCCTACCCTCCTTCCCTCTCTTTTTCCCTTTCCCCAATCACTCTTCCCTCTCTCTCCTCTTGCATTTAATAAATCTCCCTTTCTCCATTCCTCTCTCTTGCTCTCTGTTCTCTCACTTTCTCTTCTCTCAATTTCTCTCTCACAACCTCCCTCTATCTCTCTATCTCTTTCTTTTTACCACTCCTACTCTCCCTCACTCTCTCTATTTCTTTCTTTTTACCCCTCTTCACTCACTTTCTCTTCTCTCTATACCTCTCTCACTCTCCCTCATCCTTTCTTCCCCCTCCATCCCACTTCTCACACTCCAACTCTCTCAATCTCAATCTCTCTTCCCCTCTCTCTCCCTCTCCACCCACTGCCCCTTGCTCCCTATCTCCATTTTGCTCAATATCATTTCCTCTCTCATTTCCCCTCTCTCCATCTTACATCTTTCATGTGCTTTCTCTCTCACTATCTTCAATCTCTTACTCTCTCCCTCTATCTCCCCCATTCTCACTCTCTCCCTTACTCTTGCCCTCTATCTCTCTATTTCGTAGTCTCTCCCTTTCTTACTATGTCTCTCACTCTCTATTCTTTTTCTCTCTCTCATTTTTTCTTACTATTTCTTGCAATCTTTGAACTCTGTTTACTCTTTCCCTATCAAGCTTTCTCTCATTCACTATCTCTTTGCTTTCTCACTCACTCTTCTCTCTTATTATTTATTACATCCTCTTTGTGTCTCTTCTTTCCCTCTCTTACCTCACTCTCTATTCTTTCTCTGTTTCTTTCACTTTTTGTCACTCTCCCCTTCTTGGCTCCCTCGCTCTCTTTTACTTCACTCTCACTCTTACTCTTAACTTCTCTCTCTCTCTTTCTTTATTACTCTCTCACACCCTTTCTCTCTCCCTCTCTCTTGCTCCATCTATCATTCTCTCTCGCCTCACTTTCTCTTACTCTATCTTGCCCCACTTTCTTTTTTTAACTTCACTTTCACTCTTACTCCCTCACTTTATCTCTTCACAATCTTTATTCTCTCTTCCTCTTTCTATCTTCGTCTTGCTCTCGCTCTCCATTCTCTCACACCTTTTCTCACTCTTTCGCTTCCTTTACCCCCACTCTCTCTTTATCTATTTATCTCACTTTCCACCCCCTCTCTATCAAGATCTCTCTACATGCCCTCCCTGACTCTCCCTCTTTCTCTTCTCTCTTCATCTCTCTCTCTCTCTCTCTCTCTCTCTCTCTCATTCTCTTACTCTTCCTCTTGCTCACCCTCTCTTTCTCTATCTTTCTTCACTTTTTTTTGCTACATTGCTCTTTCTTCTCTCTTTCTCACTATTTATTTGCTTTCTCTTTCTCTATTCTTGCTTATTCTTCTCTAAATCTTTCTCTTCTATTTCTCTCTCTCTCTCCTCTCTTTGTCCCTTCCTCTCTTCTTCCCTCTTTCTAACACACAAGCTCTCCCTTTATCTCTCCATCCAGACATTAGGAGAGATGGAAGTAATAGAGTGGAAGTATGGGATAGAGGGAGAAAATGGGAGATAGGGAGAGACCAATATAAGAGAGAGACAACAAATAGAAGTGTAATATAACAAGTGATAGAGTGAGAGAAAAATAAATAAGGAGACAGAGATATTTTGAGATAGGGAGAGAATATATATACATATAGATTGTGAGAAAGGTCTAGAGAGGAAGAGAGAGAGGGAGGGAGAGTGAGAAGGAGATAGTTTGGGAGAGGGAGTGAGAGATAGATAGGAGAAAGAGAAAGAGGAGAGGGGGAGGAATAAAAGTAAGAAGAAAATGTAGAGCAAGGTAAGAGACAAAAAGAGAGAAAAGAAGGGAACTAAATAGATTAAGAGAGAGAAAAAGTGAGAGACGGTATGAGGTTGAAAGAATAGTAGGGAAGACTCCATGGAGAGCAAGGGCAGAAAGAGGAAGATATAGAAAAGAGAGAGAGTGGGGAGAAAGCGTGGTAAAGAGAGAGAGGAAGGGAGGGAGAAGGGGCATGATAAAAGTGGGAAAGAGGGTGGAAAGGGAGTGGAAGAAAGAGGGGGAAGTTAGAATGTGTTCCTGAGAGTGAGTGAGAGTGAGAGAGAGAGATAGTAGCAATGGAAAAAAGGCAAGCTAGAGAGAGAAAATGAGTTAGTGAAAGTTAGGGGGAGTGAGGAAGTGTGAAAGACATAAGAAGAGAGACTGAGGAAGAGAAATAGCGTTAGTAAAATAAAATGAGAATGGAAGAGAGAAAAGGAGTGGGGAAGAGAAAGTGAAAGAGAGAATAAAGAGTGTGAAATAGAAAAAGTGAGGGAGTTGGTCCCTCTATATCTTTATTGCTTTCTCTTTAACACTCATGATCTCTCTCACACTTTCTATTATATCTCTCTCTTATGCTGCCCTCTATTCTCTCTTTTTCTCACTCTATCCCTCACACACTGTCTCTCCCTCTCTCCCTACTTCTCTATCTTTGAATCCCACTCTTAGTTGTCCCTGCTTTCTCTCTCTACCTCTTCACTCTCTCTCATTATTTTTTACCTTCTCTCACACATATCTTCCTTTTTCTCCCCCCTCATTTTCACTCCCTCCCTCGCTCTCTCCATGTCTCTCCATATATCTCACTCTCTTTTCCTTTCATATTCTCACACTCTCCCAATTTCCTTGTATATCTTTCTCTCGCACTCCCTCGTTCACTTTCTTGCTCTTTATCCTCTAACTCCCTCTTTCCCTCCATCTCTCTCCATATCTCCATCTATATCTCCCTCTCTCTACCTCTCACTCACTATATTTTTCTCTATCTTCCTTGAGTCTCTCTTCTCTCTCTATCTCTCTTCTCTCTCTATCTCACTATATTTTTCTCTATCTTCCTTGAGCCTTACCCTCTCTACGTCTCTCCCTCCCGCTCACTCTTTGATCCCTTTCTTCACTCCCTCTCTTGCTCTCTCTCTCACTCTATATTTCATCTTTCATTATTGTTACTTTGCTCTCATTTGTCTTCTCTCTATCGCTCTTTTTCTTATAATTCTATCTCCCTCTCTTCTCTCTCTTTAATCACTCTTTCTCTTCATTTATCTCTCTCCCCCTCCCTCACACACACTCTCTCAATTGCTTTCACATCTTCTCTCTCCCCTTATATCTATCTCATTATTTATCATTTATGTTCATACATCTCTCTTACCTCCTCGATCTGTCCCTCTATCAATCCCTCCTTGCCTCTCTTTATGCCTCCCTCCCTGTCTAACTCCTCTCTCCTCTCCTCTTCCACTCACTCATTCATTCCCTTCCCCCCTCGTTTTCTCTATCTCTCTCTTGCTCTCTCTTCTCTCACAAACACTTTTCTCCACTGACTTGGTCTCTTCGCTTTCATGTTATCTCTCCAGTCACTCTCTATACACTCTATTTCTCTCTCACACTCTATCCCTTTCTTGCTCTCTTTCTATCTCTTCGGTTTCACTCTCACTTGCTCCCTCACTTCCTCTCTTTATCACTCCATGTTCATTCTCTCTTACTTTATTTTTAATTGCTTGCTCTACACTTAATCTTTCTCTCCCCTTCTCTTGCTTCCTTCCCTCCCTCCCTCTCTGCCTCTCTCGATCTATCTTTCTCTCTCTCACACACACTCTCCCTCACACTCACTTCCAATTCAACTCTCCTTTCTATCTCTCTCACTAAATCTAATTCTCTACCCACTCTCTCCCTCATTCTAACATTCTCTCTATATCTTCCATCATTCTCTCTTATCTCTCACCCTCACTTCCTCTCTCACTCCCACTCTCTTTAATCTCACTCACTCCCTCCCTCTATCTCTCTCTTTCTCTCTCTCCCTCCTTGCTCTTTTCTCTATTTATGCTTCATCAATTTTATTCTCTTTTCTCTCTCACACACACATACTCTTGCTCTCTTTTATCACTTTACTCACTCTTTCTTTCCAACCATCTCTCCATCTCATTAATTCGGTCTCTCTCTCTCTCTCGTCCTCTCACCCTCTTGCTATATCCCCTCTATATCTCCCTCTCTCACCATCCCTTATGTCTCTCTTCTTTCTATATTTTTATCTCACCCTCTCTCCTTCTCTCCCTCCCGCTCACACTTCAATCCCTGGTTTTACTCTTTCTTCACCCCCTCTCTCTCTCTCTTTTTCATCTATCTTTATTATTTTCTTGCTCTTCTTCACTCTCTCTCTAACACTTGCTCTTTCTTCTATCCCCTCTCATCTCTCTCTTTACTCACTCCATCTCTCCCTCTATCTCACTCACTTTCACTCTCCCTCCCTCACACACTCACTCTTTGTTTCTCTCACATATTGCTCTCTCCCGTCATATCCATCTCATTATTTCTTATTTTATCTCATGGATCTCACTTTCCCCCTTAATCCCTCCCTCTTTCAATCCCCACCTCCCTCTCTTTTTCGCTCTCTCCCTATCCCTTCCTCTCATTTTCTTTATCGCTCTCTCTCACTATCTCGCTTGCTCTCTCCTCACTTTTTTTTTTCTACTTCTCTCTCACTCATATTCTCCCATTCTCTCGCTCTCTCTCATCCTTTCTCACTTATTCTCACCTTCCCACATCCCTCCCTCCCACTCTCTATGTCAATCTCTCTCCCTCTCCATCTCCTTCTCTCCTTTCCTTCTCACTAGTTCTCTTAATCTCCCTCCCTATCTAAATCTTGCTATCGTTTGCTCTCTCTTCCTCTCTAGCTCCCCATATCTCACTTTAGTCTTTCTTTCTCCCCTCTCCCTCACTCCCTCTCTCTGTTGAGTCTCTCTAACGTTCTCCATCTATCTCCCCTTTCTCTTTCTTGCCCTCTATCTCTCTCTTTCTAGCTCTCTCCCTTTCTCACTATGTCTCACTCTCTGTTATGCTTCTTTATGTAGCTCTCTTGATCTCCTTTACTCTCTGTTCTCTCTCTTTATTCACTCTTTATCTTCTATATACATCACTTTAACTCTCTTCCTTCCTCTCATTCTCTCTCTTCTCTCTTCTCTCTTTTTCGTGACTTCTCTCTCATTGTTTATTACTTTCTCTCCCTCTCTCCCTCGCTTCCTCCTTATTTTGCTCTCTTTGTCTCCCTAGCTCCCTTTCTCTTACCCTCTCTTTTGTCACTCTGTATTCTTTCTCTATTTATATCTCGCTTTGTCACTCTCTCCCCTCCTCGCTCCCTCACTCTCTTTAATTTCACTCTCACTCTTACTCCCTCAATCTCTTCATCTCTCTTTCTCACACTCTCTCCCACTTTCTCTTCTTGGTTGTCACTTTCTCTCTCTATCTCTCTACCATTTTCTTATTATCCCTCCCTCACATTCTCTCTCCATCTTACCTCACTCTCCTTCTCTCCCTATATCTCTCTCAACTCCCTTCATCCTTGCTCCCTTCCTCTCTCATTCTCACAAATTGTTCTCTCTCTTTCTCTTTTGTTGCTTGCACTTCTCTAACTCTTTGTCTAATGTTTCTCTCTCACCCTCTTCCTTACTCTCTCACACACACAATCTCACTCGTTGCTCAATCTTTCTCTCCCCTATCTCTAACATGTAATCTCTCAATCTCTCTCTCGCTCCAATTATTATCCTTTTCATGTCCTCTATCTTCTATCTCATTAATTCTACATTCTCTCACACTTCTCTCTCTCTTTCTCTCACCCTCTCTCTCCCTCCTCTATCTCTCACCCTCTTTTCATGCCTCTAGTTCTCACTCTTTTCCTCTCTATCAATATACCTCTCTTGATCCCTTCCTCACTTTCCCCTCCATTAGGTTGCTCTCTATCTCTCTTCTTTTCCTGCCTCCCTCACTTTGACTTTCTCTCCATTATCACCCTCTTAATATCTTTTCCTCTCTTTTGTACCTCTTTCTCATTCCCGTTCTTATATCCTCTTCTCTCCCTCACTCTCTTTTCCTTTTTCTCACTAGATCGTATTCACTCTCTCACAGTATTGTTCTCTTTATCACTCTCACACTCTGCATCCATTATTCTCACTCCCTAATTATTGCCCTCTCTAGGTCTCTGATATGTAGCTCACTCATCTCTCCATCTGATACACTCATTATATCTCACTCTGTCAATCTCTCTTGCTCTCACCCTCTTTAGCTCCATTTATTTCTCTCTATCTCACTCTCTCTTACTATCTTGTTCTTTCTTGCTCAACCTCTCCTCTCTTTTCATCGCTCCATCTTTCTCAATTCACTCTTTATCCTCTTCTCTATTATTCTCTCTCCCTCTTTTTCTTTCTCATTATTTATTCTCTTTTTTATCTTAACTCCCTTTTACACTCTCCTTTGTTGCTCTCTTTCCTCTTAAACTTTTCTCATTCTACCTCCACTCCGTCTCTCCTTTCTCTTGCTTTCAAACCTACCACTCTTTTTTTCTCTCTTCTCTCCCTCTGTCATTCCTGCTCTATTCCTCCTTATCTCCCTCTTTGCCTCCCTCTCTCCTGCTCCCTCTCTCCTGCTCCCTCTCTCACTCACTAATAACCCCTTCTTGTGCTCACTTTACATCTCACTCACTCTTACTTGATCTTCCCATAGCCTCTCTTCTCATTCTCTTACTTTCTCTTTACTTCTCTCTTTAAATGCTCTCACTTCCACCTGTCTCTCTTTCTCCCTCACGAACTCCATCTCTCTATCTCTCCATATTCCACCCCTCATTATCTCTCCCTCTCGATTTCTTTTTGCCTCTCACTTTTGACCTTCCCGTTATCCCTCACTTCCTCTCTCTCGCTCTCCATACCTCTTTCGCTCTCTTGATCATTCTCTCTTTTTATACTCTCCTTTGTTGTTCTCTCTTCCCATTTTCTCTTACTTTTTCTCACTCTATCACCCACACTCTCTCTCCTCTCTTGCTCACTTGATTCCATCCCATCCTCTCCCATTCTCTCTCCCTCTCCCTCCCTCTCTCTTCATCCCTTTATCCCTCTCAATCTCCCTCTCCCTCCGTTGGTCCCTCTCGCTCTCATCATTCTCCTATTCTCCCTCTCTTTACACCCCACTCACTCACTCTTACTTGATCTTCCCTTAGTCTCTTTTCTAACTCTCTACCTTTTACTATCTCTTCCTTCCGTTTTCCTGCACTCTCTTTAATCCCTCTCACTACTCCTTCAATCTCTCTTTCTCACTCACTCTTTCCCTATCTCTCTCAATCTCCATTCCATCTCATTTTATCTTTGATTCTCTCTCTCTTCAGTCTCTCTTTTAATGCTCCATTTATCCCTCACAGCCTTTCTCTCGTCTCCATCCCTCTTTCACTCCCTTCACCCCTAGCTTTCTCTCTCTTCTTATCTCTCTCGCTTCTGCTCCCCATCTCACTCACTCACTCTCTCCCTCTCTCACTACTCCTTCAATCTCTCTTTCTCACTAACTCTTTCCCTATCTCTCTCTCTATTCCATCTCAATTTATCTTTAATTTGCTCCCTCTTTAGTCTCTCTTCTAATGCTCCCTTTATCCCTCTCCGCCTTTCCCTCGTCGCCATCCCTCTTTCACTCCCTAAACCCCTTGCTTTCTCTTGCTCTTCTTATTTCCCTTGCTCTTGCTCCCCCTCTGACAAACTCACTCTCTCCCTCTCTCACGCTCTCCCTTCCCTTACACACTCTTCACTCTATTTCTATATTACACTTTCTCCCTTTTTGCCCCTCTTCCTCTTTCTTTAAATTCATTCTCACTTCCACTCCCTCACTCTCTCTCTGTCTCGCTTCATGTTCACTCTCTCTTCGATTGCTCGCACTCCCCTATCCTCTCGATCTTTCCTCTCTCTCTCCCCTCTCTCTTTCTCCTTCCCTCCCTCCCTCTCTCTCCCTCTCTCCCTCAATCCCTCTCACTCTCTTCCAAATTATCCCCCCTCTTTCCCACTAAATCTCATTCTCCACCCCATCTCTCCCTCCCTCTCACTTATCTCTATATCTTCCATCACTCTCTCTTCTCTCTCTCTCACTCCTTCTCTCTTCAATGTCTATCACTCTCTTTCTCACTCTCTTCCTCTCTCGTACTTTCTCTATTTATGCATTACCACTTTTGCTTCCTCTATTTCTCTCTCGTTTTCTCTCACGCATACACTCTTGTTCTCCTTTAAAACTCTCTTATCACTTTACTCACTATTCGCTCTAACCATCTCACACTCTCTTTCACCTTACCTCTCTCCCTCTTTCATTATTTCAGTCCCTCACTCTATCGCCCTCTCACCCTCCCACTAACTCCATATCCCCTCGACATCTCCATCTCTCTACCTCACACTAAACTCTATCTTCCCTCTGTCTCTCTTCTCTCTATTTTTCTATCTCACCCTCTCTCCTTCTCTCCCTCCTCACTCTTCAATCTCAATCTTAAATCAATTTTTTGCTCTTTTTCTCTCTCTATTTCATCTATATTTATTGCTTTCTTGCTTTACTGTCTCTCTTTTGCTCATTCTTCTATCACCCTCATTTCTCTCTTTTTGTCTCTCTTTTGCTCATTCTCTCTCACACTCACCTTATTCCTCTCTCATTTTTTTCTACTCTCATAGTCACTCATTCTCCCTCACTCTCCTTTTCTCTATTGCTCTCTCTCATTCCCTCTCCTTTGCTCCATCACCTCTCACTTTCTCTTTTCTCTATTTCTCTCTCACTTTTCCTCTCCCATTCCCCCTCTTTCATCATTTCCCTCCTGCTTTCCTCTATCTCACTCCCCCTATCTCAATCTCCCTCCATCTTTCTCCCTTACTCCCTCCCCATCTCGCTCTCTCTTTTCTTCTCACGCATTCATTAATCTCCCTCCTTATCAAAAAATTGCTCACTAAGTTTTGCGCTCTCTTACTCTCTCAATTCCCATCTCCCTCTTAAAACTCTCTCTCCCGCCCTCTCTCACTCCGTCTCTCTCTTCAATCTCTCTCACTCTCTCCCTCTATCTCCCATTATCACTCTCTTCCTTACTCTTACCCTCTATCTCTCCCCCTCTCACTCCCTACCTTTCTCATTATGTTTCATTCTCTATTATCTTTCTTTCTTTCTCGCTTAGGCTCTCTCTTGATCTCTTTTCTCTCTTTACTCACCCTGGATCTCTCTATGTCCATCAATCTAACTCTCTTTTCTCTCTCATTGTTTATTTATTTCTCTCATTCTCTCCCTCCCTCCCTCTCTCCCAGGCCCCTTATTTTGCTTTATTTTTTTTATCTCTAGCTCCCTCTCTTGTCCTCTCTTTCCTCACTCTCTATTCCTTATCTATTTCCCTCTCACTTTATCACTCTCTCCCCTCCTTACTTCCTCACTCTCTTTAATATTACTCTCACTCTTTCCTCACTCTCTATTCCTTATCTTTTGTTCATTCATCGATAACCACCCTCTCTTCTCTCTCTTTACTCACACTTTCTTAGATCTATCCCCCACTCTCTCTTTTGTTCTCCCACTGTCCCTCTATCCCAGTTGATCTCAGAGCTCACCCTCAGCGATTATCTCCATCTCATTATTTATACTTTTCTCTCACACATCTCTCTCTCCTCCTTTGTCCCTTCCACTTTCACCGACTTCTTCCAACTCTTTCTCCTATCTCTCTCCTCTCACTCTCCTGTTCCACTCACTACATCTCTTTTGTCCTATCTCTCTCCTCCCTCCCACTTATTTTCTCCATCGCTCTCTCTCATTCCCTCTCACTTGTTCTCTTTTCTCTCATCTTCACCTTTCTCTATTTATACCTTACTCCACCTCTCGTTTTCTCTCGCTCTCTCTCTCTCTCTCTCATTCTCTTCCCAGCTATCCTCCCTCCCACTCTATCTATGTCAGTCTCTCCCTCTTTGTCTCTCTCTCACTCCCTATCTCCATCTCTCCTTTTCTCCTACTCACTCATTCTCTTACTCTACCTTTCTATCTGAATCACTCCCTCTTTCACTCCCTCCTTCCCTCTCTTTCTCCCTTCGTCCCTATCTCTCTGCTCTTGCACTCACTCACTCATTCTCCATACTCCGTATAATTTTTTCAATTTCTCTATCTCATTCCCTCTCTCTTATCTCACTTTCTCTTTTTTCTATTTCTCTCTCACTTTCCCTCATCCTTTCTCTCCCACTTCTCACCCTTCCACTCTATCTATCTCAATCTCTCTTCTCTCTCTCTCCCTCTCCATCAACCTCTCTCCATCTCTATTTCTCATTCATTTTCCTAACGTATCTCCTTATCTCTATGTTGCTCACTATCATTTCCTCTCTTTCCTACTCAAATTTTTCAGTCTCTCCCTCTCACACTCCCTTCCTCTCTTTAATCTCTTGCTCTCTCACTCTCTATCTCCCCCGTTCTCACTATATTCATTACTCTTGCCTTCCATCTCTTTCTTTCTCACTCTCTCTTTTTCTTACTATGTCTCTTACTTCTAATATGTTTCTCTCTCACTCCCTTGCTCTCCCTCGACTATCTTTTCTCTCTATTAACTCTTGTCCTCTATCTCTCTATCTCTCGACTCTCACTATCTCATTACATCTCTCACTATCTATTATGTTCCTATACTCCTTCTCTTACTCTCTATTCCTCTCTTTTCAAGGGTAGATAGAGAGAGACGTGAGAAAAGAAGAGAGAAGAAAGAGTGGGATGGAGGAATTAAAAGAGGGAGGGATCGAGGAGGAAGGAGAGATGAATGAGAATTTCTCTATCTCTCCTTCCCTCTCTCTGTCTCCCCAAAATCACTCTCTTTTCCTCACTCTCTCCCTCTCATCAATATATCTCTCTTGATCCCTTCCTCACACTCTATTTCATCCCCTCACTCTTTATCTCTTACATCCCTTCCCCCCTTCCTCGATCACACACTCTCCCTTCTCACCCTACAAATATTATTTTTTATCTCTCGTCCCTTACTCTCTTTCCCTTTCTTATCCACTTCTCTCCCTCACTCTCTTTCCTATTTCTCTCTATATCTCTTCCACTCTCTCACTATTGTTCTTTTTAATGTCTCACACTCTCCTTCTATCATTCTCACTCCCTCTTCTTGCCCTCTCCAGGGCTTTCTTATGTAGCAACTCTTCTCTCTCCATCTCGTACACTCAAACACTCCCTCAATCTCTCTCAACCTCTCTCCCACTCAACTTAATTAGCTTAATTTTTTGCTCTCCATCTTACTCTATGTTACCATTTAGTTCATTCTCTCTCTAATTTTCTCTCTTCTCACTCTATTCCCTTCTCTATTATTTTCTCCCACTCTCTCTCTTTCTCATTCTCTATTCTCTTTGTCTCTCGTATACTCTTTTTTACACTCTTTTTTGTAGCTCTCTCATCTCTCTTTTCTCTTGCTTTTCTCTCACTTTATCCCCCATTCCCTCGCTTACATCCATTCCTTTCTCATTCTCTCTGCTCTCTTCCTTCCTCCCTCTCCCTTCATTTATCCCTCTCCGTCTCCCACTCTCTTGCTCCTTCTCACTCAATATTCTCCCGTTTTCCCTCACTTTTAACCCCTCACTCACATACTCTTACTCGATCTTCCCTTAGTCTCTCTTCTTACTCTCTCTCTGTCCTTCACTCTCTTCCTTTCCCTTTCCTACTCTCTTTAAACCCTCTCGCAACCTTATTTTATCTCTCTTTTGCACTCACTCTCTTCTTCTCTCTCTCACACACTTTATTCCACCGCTTTTTATCTCTCTCTCTCACTCCTTCTATCACTCTCATTTGATTCTCCCTTTATCCCTCACTGCCTCTCTCTCGTTCTCCCTCCCTTTTTCACTCCCTTCATCTATCTCTTCCACCTGCTCTTTTTATCTCCCTCTCTCTTGCTCCCACGCTTGCTCACTCACCTCTTTCCCTCTCAATCTCTCTTCCTTGACCTCGTCTTATTTTATTTCTCTCTCACACTCTTCTTTCTCACTCCCTCTTCCTCTCTCCTTAGTTTCACTCTCACTTTTTCCCTTATTCCTTCTTTCTTTATCGTTCCATATTCATTCTCTCTTCTATTGATCTCTCTCCACTCTCTCCTCATATCTTTCTCACCCTCACTCACTTGCTTCCTTCCATTCCTCCCTCTCTCTCCCACTCAATCTCTTTCAGTTCATCCCCCTCTTTCTCCCACTAAATCTCATTCTATACCCCCTCTATCCCTCTGCTCTGTCTCTCTCTCTCTCTCTCAGTCCCACTCTCTCTTCCTCTCTCACTCCATCTATCATCTATCCCTTTGACTCCCTCTGTCTATCTCTCTCTTTCCCCCTCTCTGTCTCTTTTGCACTTTTCTCTGTTATGCTTTATCACTTTTACTTTCTTTATTGTACTTTGTTTCTCTCTCATACTTTGTTTCTCTCTCACATACTCTCTATTGCTCTATATCATCACTCACTTATCACTTTACAAACTCTTTCCCTTAAACCACCTCTCACTCTCTTCCTCTCTCCCTCATTCACTAATTCAGTGTCTCTCTCTTTCTCCTTCATGACCTCTCTCTCTCTCCATATCTTCCTCTCTCTACCTCTCACTCACTATCTTTTGCTTTATCTTCCCCGATAATCTCTTCTCTATGCATTTATGCCTTACCCATTCTCCCTCGCTCTCTCTTCTGCTCACTCTTCAATCCTTATCTCCACTTCCTCTCTAGCCCTCTCTCACTCTCTATTTCATCACTCTTTGTTGTTTTTTGCTTTCTTTTGCCCCCTTTCTGTCTCTCTCTCAAGCCATCTACATCTCTTCTCTCTCTTTACTCACTCTTTATCTCTCTCCTCGCACACACACTCTCTCTAATTCTCTCTTTCTCACACACACTCTCTAAATTTTTATCACATCTTGCTCTCTCCCCTCATATCCATCTCAATATTTCTTATTTTCTCTCATATATCTCTTTTTCCTCCTCGATCCCTCCCTCATTCAATTCCTTCGTCCCATTGTCTTCTTTCTTCTTTTCTCACTCCGCTCTCTCTCTCCCCTTGAAATAGAGGAAGAGAGAGCAAAAGAGCGAGATAGAGGATTATTATAGAGAGTGAGAGACATAATGATAAAGGGAGAGTGGGAGAGAAAGAGAGATAGAGGACCAAGAGTGAAGAGAGAGAAAGATAGAAGAGGGAGAGCAAGAGAGTGAGAGAGAGAAAGAGAGTAGAACTAAGAGACATAGTAAGAAAGATAGAGAGCAAGAGTAACTAATCGAGTTAGAATGGGGTAGATAGAGAGGAGAGCAAGAGATTAAAGAGAGGGAGGGAGTGTGAGAGGGAGAGAGAGCTTGAAAGATTTAATAGGGAGAGAGTGGAAGTGAGAGAGGAAAGGTAGTGAGTAAGATGGAGATAGGGAGAGACGTTAAGAGAATGAATGAGAAAGAGAGAAGGAGAGTGGGAGATGGACAGGGAGAGAAAGTAAGGGAGATTTATATAGAGAGTGTGGGAGGGTGAGAAGTGGGAGAGAGAGTGGGAGAGAGAAAGGATGATGGAAAGTGAGAGGAAAATAGAGAGAAGAGAAAGTTAGAGAAGAGAGGTGGAATGAGATAAAGAAACGAAAAAAATTATAGGGAGGTAGGGAGATTGTGTGTGTGAGTGCAAGACTAGAGAGATAGGGATGAAGGGAGAAAGAGAGGGAAGGAGGGAGTGATTCAGATAGGGAGAGAGAGTAAGAGAATGAGTGAGAAGGAGATAAGGAGAGAGGGAGATAGGGAGTTAGAGTGGGATAAAGGGGAGAGAGGCTGACATAGAGAGGTTGGGAGGGAGGGAAGCAGGGGGAGAAAATGAGAGAGAGAGTGAGAGAAAGGGAGAGGGAGAGTAAGATATAAATAAATATGAAAATGAGAAAAAAAAGAACAAGAGAGAGGGAATGAGAAAGCGATGGAGAAAATAAGTGGGAAGGAGGGAGATCTAGTCTGTGTAGAAGGAGACAGAGAGGAGAGAGATAGGAGAAAAAAGAAAGAGTTGGAAAGAGGGAGTGAAAGAGGATGAAGCAAAGGAGGAGAGAGAGAGATGTCTGAGAGAAAATTAAAAATAATGAGATGAAGAAAAGGGACGAGGGTGAGATCGGAGAGTAACTGAGATAGAGGGATGAAGAGAGAAGAAGACAGAGAGTGGGGGATAGATCTTAGAAATAGTTAGTAAAGAGAGAGAAGAGAGGGTGGTTGAAGATGAAGGAAGAAGAGAGAGATATAGAGAGGGCAAGAACGAGAAAAGGAACAACAACAAGAGATGAAATAGATAGTGAGAGAGATCAAGAGAGGGAGTGAAGATAAAGATTAAAGAGTGAGCAAAATGGGGAGAGAAAGAGAGGGTAATATAGAAATATAGAGAGAAGAGAGACTCATGGAAGATAAAACAAAAGAGATAGAGAGTGTGAGGGAGATAGTGATAGAAAGTGGGAGAGAGAATAGAGAGTGTGAAAGAGATAAAGTGAGGGAGTAGGAGTGAGAGTGAAGTTGAAGAGAGAGAATGGGTGAAGAGAGAGAAAGAAAGAAGGAGAAAGAAAGAGAATGAATAATAGATGGAGCAAGATTGAGTTAGGGAGTGTGAGAGAGTTGGTGAGAGACTACAAGAGAGAAAGAAGAGAGAAGCGAGGGAGTAAGATGGAGTGGGGAGAGTGAGAGGTGGGATAGAGAGTGAAGAGAGAAAGATGGAGTGGGGAGAGTGGGAGGATAGAGTGAATGAGAAAGAACAAGATAGTAAAAGAGAGTGAGATAGAGTGCAAGAAAAGGAACTATAAACGGTGAGAGGGAGAGAGATTAGGAGGGAGTGAGAGAGTGTTTGAGTGTACGAGATGGAGAGAGAAGAGTGAGCAACATAAAGGAGACCTAGAGAGGGCACAAATGAGGGAGTGAGAATTGTAGAGGGTGATAATGAGAGTGATAAAGAGAACAATTATGAGAGAGTGAATGATATTTAGAGAAAAAAGAAAGAGAGAGTGAGGGAGACAAGAGGATATATGAAAGGGTAAGAGAGAGGAACAAGAGTGAAAAAAATGATAATAGGAGGGTGAGAAAGGAGAGAGATAGTGGGCAAGGGAGGGAGGAAGAGTAGAGAGAGATAGAGAGCTAGATAATGAATAAGAGAGTGAGAAAGAGAGACAGAGTGGGAAGGAGGGAAGTGAGAATGAAAGGGAGAGAGAGTGGGGGAATATGGTGAGAGAGTGAAAGAGGAGAGAAGAGAGAGCAATAAAAGAGAGATAAGAAGAGAGAAGGAACAAAGAATTAGAATGGAGCGAGACAGAATGAAAGTGATATATGCATGAAGAGTTGGATTGAGAGAGAGTGTGTGTTAGGAGAAAGAGGGGGAAGTGTGTGTGTGAGAGTGTAATGGAAAATAGAGTAATATAAGTTAGAGCAAGATAGATTAGGAATAAAAAGAAAAAATAGAGAGACGAGAGGAGTGAGAGAGATGATGAATGGGAGTGAAAAAGGTAGAGAGATTGAGAGAAGAAAGAGTGAAGGAATATTAAGCAAGAGATAGTAATCTAGAAGAAATGAGGGAGGGAGAATAGGAGAATGTGTGAGAGAGAGAGGGAGAGAGTGAGAGAGAGAGGAAAGGAGGGAGGGAGAGTGATTGAGAGGGAGGGAGGCAGTGGGGATAGAGGAGGAGAAAGTGTGAGAGGAGAGAGTGAAGAGATGCTAATAGAAGAGATAGTAAGAGTGCTCATGTGCTAGAGAATATTGAGTGAGAAGAGAGGGATAGGGAGTAAAGTGAGTGAAATTAACAACAGAGAGTGGGAGCGAGAAACAGGGAAAAAATAATAGAGAAATAAAGAGAGAAGGGAAAGCGAGGGAGTGAGAACAAGAGAAAAAGGAAGAGCAAAAAAGAAAGAGGAGAGGAGGATAATATGTGTTCTGTCTCTTCCTCTCTTACACTAACCTTTATTCTCCTCACCTCTTACTCTTTCTCACTGTTTATCCCCCACTCTATCTCGTTCTCCCTTTCTCGCACTCTCTCCCTTGCCCACTATCTCCAACACTCTCATCTCTCTCTTTATCTTTCTCACACACATAAGCTCTCCTTTTCGCTCTCTCTTTCCCTCCCTCGCTCTGCCTCTCTCCATCTCTCACACATAAGCAGAGAGGGAGGGAGTGAGGGAGATTGAAGAGAAGTGTTAGAGACTGTGGAAGGGAGAGTGAGGAGAGAGTGTGGGAGAGGGAGTGAGAGAGAGATGGGAGATAGAGAAAGAGGAGAGAAGGATGAAGAAAAGCAATAAGGTAATGTAGAGCGAGGGAAGAGATAAAAGGGAGTAAAGAATGGAAATAAAGAGATTGAGAGAGAAAAAATGTAAGAGAAGTTATGAGGTTGAAAGAAAAGGAGGGAGGACGTCATGGACTGTATGGTGTTTGAGAGAAAATGAGGGAGGGAGGGAGAGTGGCCAACGAGAGAGGAAGAGAGGGAGAGGGGTGGGAGAGGGAGAAAGAACTAAAGTGAGAAACAATGAAAGAGCGATGAAAGTACGAGAGTGAAGAATAAAAAAAAGAGATCAGAGAAAGTGAGGAAGCAGGAGATAAGTGAGAGATGAAGAGAGGGAGGAGTGGGCGAGGTAGTAGAGAGATATATATATAAATACAATTTGAAGAAAGTGAGAAGACAAGTATGGTAAAGAGAGTGAGATAAATGGAGAGAAGAGGAGGGAGGGAAGGAGTGAAAGAGGCAGGCAGAGAGAGGAATAGATGTGTGAGAGAAAGCGAGGAATAGTGAGAGGAGACAAAAGGCAGAGAGAGGGAAAGACAGAGTGAGCTAAGGGAGGGATTTAAAGAGAGGGAAGTAGGGAGAGAGGGAGAGTGAGAGAGAGTGTAGGGATGGAGGGAGAGGAAGAGAGAATAAAGAGAAACATAAGAGGGAACAAAAGACCATGAAAGAGAGAAATAATAGACATTGAGAGAGAGAAAGCATGAGTGGCAAGAGAAAGAATTAGAGAGATATAGAGAACAAGAAAGGGAGAGAGTGTTAGAGAAATAAAGTGCTGGTAAATAGAGCAAGAGAGAGTGAGTCATAAGGGAGAGAGAGGAAGAGCAAATAATGGATGATAAAGAGCGAGAGAGAGTGGGAGAGAGGGACAGGGAGAGGAATTGTGAGAGAGAAAGAGAGAGATTTAAGAAATCGTGAGTTAGAGAGAGAGGGAAGGAGGTGAGAGAGCTGAGAGAGGGTGGGAGGATGGTCAAAAAGAAATAGTGACAGAAGAGGGAGCAACAGTACAAAGAGTAAGTGAGAGAGAGATAACAAAGAGTGAGAAAGAGAAGAAGGGATTGAGCTAAATTGAAGAGAGTGAGCGAGCGACAGAGGAGAGAGAGTGTAAGAGAGAAATTGGAGATGAGAGTGAAAAAAGAGGGCAATAGAGATAGAGAGGTAGAGTGAGGGGCATATAGAGCCAGAGAGAGAGAGAGAGAGAGAGAGAGAGAGAGAGAGAAAAGAGGGAGAGAGAGTGAGGTAATAAGTGAGAAGGAAATTTAATAGAGAGGAGAGAGAAAGGGAGACGGAACATATAGTAGGGAATTGAAAGGGAGTGAATGAAAGCAAGAGGGAGTAAGACAGAATGATTGTGGGAGATAGTGTGTGAAAAAAGAGCAGAGAAGAGAGACCAACAAAATACAAAGAGAGACAACAAGTGTGAAAGAGAGAGGGAGTGAGAGAGATTTAAGTGAGAGAGTGATGGAAGGAGAGAGCAAGAGAGAGAAATAGAGAGAGAAGTGAGTGGGGGAAAGATAGAGCAAGAGGGAGTGAGTGAGAGGGAGGGTGAAGAGGAGAAAGAATGTGAGAGACAGAGCGAGAGAGATAGATGGAAAGGTTGAGAGAAAGTGCGTGGGAGGGATAGAAGGAGAGAATAACCTGTGCATGTGAGAGAAGGGGAAGGAGAGAGAGAGAGAGAGAGAGCAAGAGAGCTAAGGGATGAAGGAAGAGAGAGAGAGAGGGGAGAGAGAGGAGTGATGATAAGGAGAGTAAGATAAAGAATGAGAGATAGTGTGAGAGTTGAGAGAGAGTGTGTGAGGAAGGGAGGGTGAGAGAGAGATGAGATATAGAAGGAGAGAAAGAGTAAGTAAAGTGTGAGAAGAGAGGGAGATAGAAGAAAGAGCAAGATAGAGACAGAGAGAGGGCAAAAGTGAGAAAACAAACAACAAAGAGAAATGAAATTGTGTGAGAGAGAGAAAGATAGGGAGTGAAGATAAAGATTGTTGAGGGAGCGGGAGGGAGAGAGTGTAAGATAGAAATAGATAGAGAAGAGAGACTTAGGGAAGAAAGAGTAAAAGATAGTGAGTGAGAGGCAGAGAGAGAGAGATATAGAGTGAGATATGGAGAGGGAGGGAGGGAGGGCGAGAGGGGAAGAGAGAGAAAAATAATGAATAAATAAAGAGGGAGAGAGGGAGGGAGGAAGGGAGTGATAGGTGGTTGGAGATAAAGAGTGAGTAAAATGATAAGAGAGTATGAAAGAGAGCAATAGAGAGTGTGTGAGAGAGAAAGAGAGAGAGAAATAAAGAAAGATATAATGATAAAGCATAAATAAAGAAAACAGCGAGAGAGATCTAGAGTGGAATGAGCGAGGTTGACGAAGGGAGTCAGAGGAATGGAAGAGAGTGGGAATGAGAGAGGAAGAGAGACTACGAGAGAAGAGAGAGTGAAGGAGGAATAGAGGTAGAATGAGAGAGATGGAAATAGGGGTAGAGAATGAGCTTAGTGGGAGAGAGAGGGGGTGAAATGGAAGAGTGAGAGGGAGAGAGAGGGGGAAAGTGCGTGAGACAGTGAAAGAAGAGCTTGAAAGTGGGTGAGAGGGAGGTAGGGAAGGAAATAAGAGAGTTGGGTAACAGGGAGAGAAGGATTGAGTGGGGTGTGAGGAGAGAAAGCAATAGAAGAGAGAATAAGTGAGAGAAAATGATCATGAAGTGAGAAAGAGAGAGGGAATGAGAGAGTAAGAGTGAGAGTGAAACCAAGGAGAGGAAGAGAAACTGGAAAGGGAGAGAGTTCGAGGGAGAAATAGAGAGAAAAGAGAGTAAGGGAAGAGCGAGTGGGAGAGAGGGAAAGAGCGAGCAAACGAGAGAGGGAGTAAGAAAGAGGGAGATAATGAGAGCAGGAGAAAGAGAGCGAGGAAGGGAGTGAGAGAGACTCAGTGAGGGATAAAGGGAGAATCAAAAGAGAACAGAAGATAGAGTGAGAGTGAGATTAAAAGAGGTGGAATAGAGAGTGAAGGAGAGGAGGAGAGTGAGTGAGAAAGTTGATAAAAGGAAGTAGTGAGAGAGCTTAAAGAGAGAGAGCAGGAAAGAGAATAGAAGTGAGACTAAGTGAAGATCGAGTAAGAGAGAGTGAGGGGTATGAAGTGATGGAGAACAGGAGAATATAAAGTGAGGGAGGGAGTAAGAAAGAGAGGGATAAAGTAAGGAGAGGGAGGAAGGTAGAGAAGTTAGAAAATGAGAGTGAGGGATGAAAACAAGAGAGAGAGGAGAGAGAGTGGAGATAGAGTGAGAGAAAAGTAAAGGAAAAGGGAGAAGAGTAAGCAACAAAGTAGAGTGTAAAAGAGAGTATAAGATAGAACAAAGAATAAAAAGTGAGAGGGCATAATAGAGAAGGGGATAGAGAGAGAAGTTAGAAAATTAGAGTAAAGGAGAGAGGACAGAGGAGAGAGTGAGAGAGAAAAAATAAAATGGTAACAAAGAGTGAGATAGAGAGCAAGAAATGGAGCTAAAGAGAGTGAGAGGAAGAGAGATTAAGAGAGAGTGTATCAGTTTATGGGATGGAGAGAGAAGAGTGAGCTACACAAGGGAGATCTAGAGGGCATGAATGAGGCCTTGATAATGATAAAGGGAGAGAGTAAGAGCGCTAAAGAGCACAATAGTGAGAGAGTGAAGGAGATCCAGAGAGAAATAAGAAAAGAGAGTGAGGGAGTGAAGTGGATATAAGGAAGGGAAAGAGAAAGAACGAAAAGAGAGAAAAAAATACTAGAAGGGTGGGAAGGGAGGGAGAGAGTGCGAGAGAGTGAGGTAGGGATCAAGAGAGATACATAAATAGAGAGGGAGAGAGTGAGAACAAGAGTAATGAAAGGAGAGTGAGAGAAATAGGAGATAGAGAGAGGGAGGGAGGGAGAGAGAGAGAGCGAGAGAAGTGTGAGAGAAAGTGAGAAATAATGAGAAAGAAGCGAGGGATTGGGAGAGATAAAAGTTGGAGAGCAAGAGAGAGGTCGTGCATGAGTGTGAGAGAGTGAAAGAGATCTAAAGAGAAAAAGGGAGAGAGAACGAGAGAGGGAGAGAGTGCATGAGTGTGTGAAATAGAGAGAGAAGAGTGTGCTACATAAGGGAGACCTAGAGAGGGCAAGATTGAGGGAGTGAGAAAGATAGAGGGAGAAAGTGAGACTGATAAAGAGAACAAATGTTAGAGGGTGAAAGAGATCTAGAGAAGTTAACATAGAGTACAGAGTGCGAGCGAGATAGTGATAGAAAGTGGAAGAGATGATAGGGAATGTGAAAGAGATAAAGAGAGGGAGGAGTGTGGGTGAAGAGATACTAGGAGAAAGGAGCAAGAAAGAGATAGTTATGGAGGGACAATGAGAGAGAGAAAAGGAGAGAGAAAGGGAGAGAGAGTACAAAAGAGGAAGAGAGAGAAGGAGAGTGAGGAGGTAAGAGTGAGAGACAAATTAAAGAGAGTGAGGGAGCGATGAATGGAGAGAGAGACAAAGAAAGCGAAAGAATAAAGAATGGAGAGTGAGGAAAGAGGGAAAGAGTGATAAACAAGGACAAGAAGAGGGGGTGAGAGAGCGAAGAGAAAGAACGAGAAGAAGGGAGACAGAGTTAGAGGAATAGATATAAGAAGAAAGAGTGAGTAAAGATATATTAATGAGAATGAGATAGAGCGAGAGAGCGAAGGAGAGAAACATAAGAGAAAGTGAGAGACAGAGTGAAAGGGAGAGAGTGAGAAAGAGACAGATAGAGGGCAAGAGTAATGGAGAGAGCGAGGAAGGGGAGTAGGAGAGAGATGAGAGAGAGGGACAGAGAGCAAGAAATATTTAAAAGGGAGAGAGAGGAAGCGAGAGAGGAGCAGAGAGAGGAAAAGATAATGAGCAATATGGAGTAGGGAGGGAGAGTAAGAGAATTAGTGAGAAGGGGAGAAGAGGAGAGGGAGATGGAGAGGAAGAGAGATTGAGATCGAGAGAATGGGAGGGAGGGCAGCGGAGGGAGAGAATGAGAGAAAAAGGACGAGACAGTGTGTAAGAAAGGGAGAGGGAAAGTGAGTCCCTCTGTCTCCCTTACTCATTCTCTTATTCTCTCTACCTCTTTTCCGCTATCACTTTCTTTTTCTCTATCTTCCTTCACGCTCTCTTATCTCTGTATTTCTCTCTTTAGTCTCTCTCACTCCCTCTCACTTTTTTCCACAAATTATTTCCTATTATTCTTGCTCTCTCTTCTTTTGTTCTCTCTTTTGTTACTCTCACTCACAGTCATTCACTCCCTTTTTCTCTCATAATCCTCTCGCTTTTTTCTCTCACAGTCCATCTCTTTATCTCTATATCACGACCTCGCATCACCCTCATTCTCCGTCTCTCGATCTCTCTTACTCATTCTCTTGCTCTCTTTCCTGTCCCTCGCACTAACCCTCACTTCTCTTACTCTCACTTTTCTACCCACCCACCCATCTCTCTCTTTCCTTCATTCTCTTATCTCTCTTTTCTTTCCTCTCTCTTTCTCTCCATCTTCACTCTCTCTCACTGAGCTCTTCCTCTTCTTTACCTTTCTCTCTCTTTCTCCCTCACTCTTCATCGGTCTCTCTCTTTCGATCTCATCAAGTTTTGTTTGTTCCTCTTCTCTCCTTATCTCTCGCACTTTTACTTTATCTCCTCGTTATTTCTCCCTCCTTCCCCTCTCCCCTCCACTGCCTCACTCCCCGACCATCTCTCCCGAAGTCCTCCCATTTTTTATCGCTCTCTCCTTCTTGCGCTCCATCATTTCCTACATCCTTTATCTCGGCCTTATATCTTCTCTTACTTTCTCTCTTTCGATCTCTTCGGCTCCTTTCTTTCTTTTCTCCATCTCTCTCTTTCCTCCTCCATTTCTTGTCTTATTTTCTCTATCTCCTCTTTTCTCACTCTTATCTCTCTATCTTGTTCTTTTTCTCTACCTCAGCCTCATCTCTATGCTCCAGTATTTCTCACATTCTTTTACATTCTCCTCTCTCTTCCTCTCTCTTTCCCTCTCCCTCCCTCTACTACCTCGCACTCTTTCATGCACTAATACATCTCTTCCAATCTCTTGTTCACTCTCATACATCATTATTCTACATTGAAGTCGCATCTCTGTCTATTCTGTCTCTCTCTCTCATCTCTCATCTCTTTTCCTTACTCGATTCTTATTCACATCTCTTTCTTTATATATCTCTCGTGCCTCCCTCTTCTCTCTCATGGTTTCTCATGTTCCCCACGCCTCTCTCTATTTCTCTCCCTTTGTCCCTCGATAGCTGTCTCCTCTATCTCTCTCACTCTTTCCCTCACTCTCTCCTTCATTCTCACACTCGCACTTGACTCTTTCTCTTATGTTTTCTCTCACACTCTCTTCCTCGCACACACACACGATCTACGTTTATGCTTAATCTTTCTCTCATATCCCCCACATGGACCTATCTCACTTTCAACTTTTATCCTTCTCAATCCAACTCTCTTCTCGGCTCGTTATTTAACATTTACTCCCACTCTCTCTCACTTTCTCTCTCTCCCTCCCTCCCTCTCTATGTCCATTTATCTCTCACTCTCCCCCATTCCTTAATCTTGTGTCACTCTCTCCCTCTCTGTCTATATATCTCTCTTGATCTCTCCCTCACTCTCTCTTTCATTCTCTTGCTCTCTATCTCTCTTCTTCCTCCCTCCACTTGCTGGCACTCTCTTACTTCTCACTCTCTAATATCTTTTTTTACTCTCTTATCCCTCTCACTTTCCGTTCTTTTATCCTCCTCTCCTCACTCTCCATTCCTATTTCTCTCGAATCTCTTTCAATCTCTAACTATTGTACTCTTTATTGCTCTCCTCTCTCCCTACATCATTCCCGCTCCTGGTCTCTTTAGGTCTCCTTTTTCCTCTGCATCTCCCTCTCTTGTCTCCCTCTCTCTTACTCCCACTCTCTCATAATTAGTCTCTCCCTCCGTTTTTAATCCCTTTCCCATCTCTTTCTCCTATTTATTTTTATCTCCCTGCTCTCTTACTCCCACACTCTTGCTCACTCACTCTTTCCCTCTCTCCAGCTCTCTCTTACCTCGCCCTCTCTTCTCTTTATTTCTCTCATACTCTTCTTTCTCACTCCCACTTCCTCTCTTCTACATTCCTTTATCCTCTCCTCCCTTTGATTCCCTCTCTCTTTATTGTTCCATATTCATTTTCTCACACTCACTCTCTCTTCTCTTTTGCTCTCTCGCCCTCGATCGCTTGCTTCCTTCCCTCCCTCATTCTCTCTCCCTCTCTCGCTTGTCCTTCCCTCCCTCACTCTCTCTCCCTCTCTCGCCCTTGTATTCTCCCTCACATGCTCCCCCTCTCTCCCTCTCACACTCTTTAACTTTATCCTGCTCTCTTTCCTACATCGATTCTATACTCACTCTCTCCCTCTCTCTCTCACACACACTCTCTACATCTTCATTCACCCTCTCTTCTTTGTCCTCTCTTCCTCTTTCACTCCCGGTATCTTCTATCCTTTGACTTCCTCGGTCCCATCTCTCTCTTTCGCCCTCTACACCTCGCACTTTTTCTTTCTTTCTTGTAATCCATTCTCTCTCGCTCGCTACATTGTTTTCTATGTTATCACTCACTTATCACTTTAATCTCTTTCCCTCCGACCAACTCTCACTCTCTTTTTCTATCCCTCTCTCCCTCATTTACAAACTCGATGTCTCTCTTTTCCCTCTTGCCTTCTCTCTCTCAAGTATCTCACTCAGTATCTCTCTCTGCGCACTCTCATTCCTTATCTTTTACTTTATACTCCTTGAGACACTCTTCTCATGAATTTTTGCCTTACCCGCCTCCCCTCTCTCTCTTAGTTCACTCTTTAATCCACATCTTCCTCCCTCTCTTGCTACGTCTCCTCTCACATGTTATCTCTCTTTGTTTTTCTTGCTCTCTTTTGCCCCATACATCTCTCTCATGCCATATCATATCTCCCTCTCTTCTCTCTCTTTAATCACTCTTATTCTCTCTCCCTCACACAGTCTCTCTCATTCTCCCTTCCTCACATACTCTCTCTCAATTACTATGACATCTTGCTCTTTCCCCTCATATCAATCTCATTATTTCTTATTTTCTCTCATGCATCTCTCCTTCCTCCTCGATCCCTCCCTCTTTCCCGATCCCTCAATCCCGCTCTTTCTTCTACATCTTCTTTTATCACTTCTCTTTATGTTACCCTTGAAAAGAAGAAAGAGAGAGCAAGAGAAGGAGAATAAGGAATAATAGATAGTGAGAGATGTAATGAGATAGGGAGAGTGGAGAGAAAAAGAGATAGGCGAAGTAAAGAGAGAAAAGATAGGCAAAGGGAGAAATAAGGGAGTGAGAGAGAGAAACATATTAGAAGTAAGAAGCATAGTAAGAAAGTAGAGAAAGAAAGAGATAGAAGGCAGAAGTAATGAATAGAGTGAGAACGAAGGAGATAGAGAGGGAGAGAGTAAGAGATTAATGAGAGGGAGGGATTGTGAGAGGGAGAGACTGAAAAATTTAAGTCGGAAAGAGAGGAAGCGAGAGGAAAATATAGTGAGCAACATGGGGATAGGAAGAGACGTTAAGAAAATGAACGAGAAAGAGAGATGGAGAGAGAGATGGAGAGGGAGAGAGAGAAGAGAGATCGAGATAGGGGAGTGGAAGAGGGTGAGAAGTGGGAGGGAGAGAGTGGGAGAGAAAGGATGAGGGAAAGTGAGAGAGAGAAATAGAAAAATAGAGAAAGTGTGATAACGGAAAATGAGATAGAGCAATTGAAAAAATTATTGGGAGGATGGAGATTGAGTGAATGAGTGCGAAGCGCGAGAGAGATAGGGACGAGGGAGAAAGAGAGGGAAGGAGGGAGTGAAAGAGGGAGTGATTCGGATAGAAAGGCGAGTAAGAGAATGAGTGAGTAGGAGAAAGAGAGGGAGATAGGGAGTGAAGAGAGAGAGAGAGGGGAGAAGGCTGACATAGATAGAGTGGGAGGGAGGATGGCGGGGAGAGAATGAGAGAGAGAGAGAGAGAAACAAAGCGAGAGGGAAGAGTAAGATATAATAGAGAAAGGTGAAGATGAGAGAAAGAGAACGAGAGAGGGAATGAGAGAGAGCGACGGAGAAACTAAGTGGGAGGAGGAGATCCTAGTGAGTCCAAGGGGAGAGTGAGAGGAGAAATGGTGAAGAAGAAAGAGTTGGAAGGAGGCAGTGAAAGAAGAAGGGACAAAGGAGGAGAGAGAGATGTGTGAAAGAAAAGTATAAAAATGAGATGGAGATAAGGGTTGAGGGTGAGCTCTGAGAGCAACTGAGATAGAGGTAGAGAGGGAGAATAAAAGAGAGAGTGGGGGATGGATCTAAGAAAGAGTAAAGAGAAGAGGGTGGTTATAGATGAATGAACAAAAGATAGACGAGAGAGGGGACGAGCAAGAAAAGAATCAACAAAGAGATATATGAAAGAGACGGAGAGAGAGCAAGGTGGGAGTGAAGATAGAGATTAAAGAGAGCGAGATGGGGAGGGGTAAGGTAGAAATTATGAGAGAAGAGAGACTCGGGGAAGATAAAACAAAAGAGATAGAGAGTGTGAGGGAGATAATGATAGAAAGTGAAAGAGAGAGAATAGAGGGAGTAAGAGTGAGAGTGAAGTTGAAGAGAGAGAGAGAGAAAGTGGGTGAAGCGAGAGAAAGAGAAAAGGAGCAAGAAAGAGAATGAATGATAGATGGTGGCAGATTGAGTCGGGGAGGGAGTGGGAGAGAGTTAGAGAGGCACACGCGAAAGAAAGAGAGAGAGAAGCGAGTGAGGAAGTAAGAGTGAGAGTAATATTAAAGAGAGTGCCGAAATAAGGAGGCAAATAGATAAGGAATAGAGAGTGAGGAAAGAGAGGACAAGAGAGGGAGCTAGAGATAAAAGGCAAAATAAGGGACGAGGGAGAGAGGGAGGAGGGAGAGAATGAGAGAAAGTAATGAACAATGAGAAGAAGGGGGTGAGAGACAGAGAGAGAGAAAGAGAGAGAGTTAGGTTGATGGACATAGAGATCCAGGGTGAGTAAAAAGAGAAAATAGATCAAGAGAGCCTAAGAGTGAGAGAAAGAAACATAATAGAGAATGAAACATAATGAGAAAGTTAGGGAGTGAGAGGGGGAGAGATAGATAGTAAGAGTAAGGAAGAGAGTGATAGGGGGACATAGAGGAGAGAGTGAGGGTGAAGAGAGGGAGGGAGTGAGAGAGGGGCGCGAGAGAGAGATTTAAGAGAGAGAGGTAGAGAGAGAGAGTAAGAGAGCGCGAAACTTAGTGAACGATATTTTGATAAGGAGGGAGATTAAAGAATGCGTGAAAGAAAGAGAGGGAGATGGGGAGGAGTGAGGGAGAGAGGGAGAAAGAGGGAGGAAGATTGAGATAGGGGGAGTGAGAGAGTGGGAAAGGGAGGGAAATGATGAGAGAGAGGGAATGGTAGAGGAAAAGTGAGAGAAATAGAGAAAAGAGAAAGTGAGAGATGAGGGAGCAAGGGAGAGGGAATGAGAGAGAACGATAGAGAAAAGGAGAGTAAGGGAGAATGAGTGACTTAGAGAGTATAACAAAAATGAGAGAGAGGAGTAAGGTGAGTAAAGAAAGATAAATGAGGGTGATAGAAGAATGAGCAAAAGAGAGACGTAGGAGAGAGGGAGGCAAAGAAGGAGATAAGGAGGAATAGAGCGGGAATGATAGAGGGAGAGAGGGAAGGAGAGTGGTAGGTTTGAAAGCAAAAAGAGACGGAGTGGAGGTAGAATGAGAGAAGTGTAAGAGAAAAGAGAATAACGAAGGAGAGTGTAAGGAGTTAAGATAAAGGAATAGTGAGAAAGAAAAAGAGAGGGAGAGAAAATAATAGAGAAGAGGATAAAGAGTGAATTAAGAAAGATGTAGCGAGGAAAAAGAGAAGGAGGGTGAAGCGAGAAAGAGCAAGATAGTAAGAGAGAGTGAGATAGAAGCGATAAATGGAGCTAAAGGGTGAGAGCGAGAGATTTGAGAGAGAGCATGAGTGTATGAGATGGAGAGATGAGTGAGCTACATGAGAGAGACCTAGAGAGGGAAATAAGTAGGGAGTGAGAATGATGGATGCGAGTGTGAGAGCGATAAAGAGAACAACGAGTGTGAGAGAGTGAATAAGATGTTTAGAGAAAGGGGAAAAGAGAGTGAGGGAGAGAAGAGGATATAAGAAGGGAATGAGAGAGATGGACAAAAGTGAGAAAGATATTAAGAGGTGAGTAATGGAGAGAAAGTTGGAGTGAGGGAGCGGGGAAAACAAGAGAGATAGAGAGCAACATAATGAAGGAAAGTGAGGGAAGGGAGCAAGAGAGGTATATTGATAGAGAGGAAAGAATGAGAATAAGAGGCATGAAAAAGAGGGTGAGAGATAGAGGAGGCGAGAGAGGGTGAAAAAAAGCTAGAGAAGTGTGAGAAAATGTAGAATTAATGAGATAGAAGATAGAGGACATGAGAAGGATAATAGTTGGAGCGAGAGAAAGAGATTGAGAGATTACATGTGAGGGATAAGGGGAAAAAAGATTGAGCGCGATGAGAGAGATTGTGTGTGTGAGGAGTGAGAGAGTGAGAAAGCATTAGACGAAGTTAGAGAAGTGTAAACGACAAAAGAGAAAGAGAGAGCGATTAGTGAGAATGAGAGAGGAAGGGAGCGAGGAGGAAGGGATTATGAGAGAGATATTGGGAGAGAATGAGAGTGACGTAAGATGAAGAATGAGTGTGATCGAGAAAGTGAGGGAGGGATAATAGAGAATGAGGAGACGGAGATGGTAGAAAGATGGAGAGAAAGTGACAGCCAAGAAAACAAAGTGGGAGAGAGTGAGAAAGTGAGATGAAGAGAGTGAGGAGTAAGAGTGTGAGTGAAATTAAAGAGAGTGAGGGAGCGAGGAGGAGAGAGTGACAAGCAAGATATAAATAGAGAAAGAATACGAGTGAGAAAAGAGGGCAAGAGAAAGGGTGCTAGAAAGACAAAAGAGAGCAAAAATAGAAGGAGGAAGGGAGGGAGGGAGAGAAAGTAATAAGCAATGAGAGAGAAGATGCGGAAAAGAGAGAAGAGAGAAGAGAGAAGAGAGAGAATGAGAGGAAGGAAGAGTTATAGTTATGTATATAGAAGATAAAGTGAATAAAAAGAGAGAGAACGAGAGAGTAGAGAGATCGAGAGCTATAGAAAAAGCATAATAAAGAATTAGGCAGTGAGAAAGGGAGAGAGAGAGCGAGAAAGACGAGAGATAGACGATAAGAAAGAGAAAGAGAGGAGATAGATGAAGAGAGTTAGAGACTCGACAAGAGAGTGAGTGAGGGAGAGAGAAAGAAAGATTAAAGTGAGATATAAGGAGCTAGAGAGGAAGAGAGAGCAAAAGATAGCAAGATTTAGATAGGGAGGGAGATTAAGAGAACTAGTGAGAAGGAAAGGAGAGAAGGAGATGGAGAGGGAGGGAGGGATGTGGGAAGGGGAGAATAAGTGAGAAAGGATGAGAGAGAGTGAGAGAATGGGGGAGTAAGAGTGAGAGAGAAGTATAGAAAAGAAAAAGTGAGGAGAGAAGCTGACAGAGAGTGAGAGACATCGATAAAAAATGAGAGGGAGAGTTTGGGAGAGAGGAGAAAAGAGAGGGAGGTAGAGGGATTGAGAAAGAGGGAGGGATTAAGGAGGGAAAGAAGAGATCCATGAGATAAAATAGAGAGAAACAATGA
Source organism: Papilionanthe hookeriana x Papilionanthe teres (assembly GCA_022702705.1). Taxonomy (NCBI): domain Eukaryota; kingdom Viridiplantae; phylum Streptophyta; class Magnoliopsida; order Asparagales; family Orchidaceae; genus Papilionanthe; species Papilionanthe hookeriana x Papilionanthe teres. The sequence goes on along the minus strand of CM040432.1, from coordinate 64,677,558 downwards.
GAGATGGATATGACGGGAGAGAGCAGTATGTGAGAGAAACAAAGAGTGAGTGTGTGAGGAAAAGAGAGAAGGAGATGGAGAATGGAGAGAAGGAGATGGAGAGGGAGAGAGATTGACATAGAGAGTGGGAGGGAGGGATGTGGGAAGGGGAGAATAAGTGAGAAAGAAAAGAGGGAGAGTGAAAGTGAGTGAGATAGAGGTAGAGATGGAGTGAGTAAAGCGAGAGGACATTGTAATAGAAGAAAGAGCAAGTGTGAGAGGCAAAGAGGGGGAGTGAAGAAGAGCGAAAATAAGAAAGAGAGATGAAAGAGAGAGACGAGAGAGAGAGAGCAAAAGAAAGAGTAAAATCGGGGATTGAAGTGAGCGAGAGGGAGAGAGAAGGAGAGAGGGTGAGATAAAAATATAGAAAGAACACGAGATTTAAGGGAGGGTGAGAGAGGGAGATATAGAGGGGATATGGAGATAGCAAGAGGATGAGAGGGCGATAGAGAGAGAGAGAGAGACAATGAGAGGAGAGATTGAGGGAGGAAGAGAGTGAGAGATGGTTGGAAAGAAAGAATGAGTAAGTGATAAGAAAGAGTGATAAAGGGCAAGAGTATGTGTGTGTGAGAGAGAAAAGAGAAAATAATTGATAAAGCATAAATAAAGAAAAGAGCGAGGAGGGAGGGAGAGAGAGAAAGACGAGGGAAGGAGGGAGTGAGTGAGATTAAAGAAAGTGGGAATGAGAGAGGAAGTGAGGGTGAGAGATGAGAGAGTGATGGAAGATAAAAGAGAAAGTTAGAGTGAGGGAGAGAGTGGGTAGAAAATTAGATTTAGTCAGAGAGGTGGGAAGGAGAGTTGAATTGGAAGTGAGTATGAGGGAGAGAGTGTGTGTGAGAGAAAGAGAGAGCGAGAGAGGCAGAGAGGGAGGAAGGGAAGGAAGCAAGAGAGGGGGAGAGAAATATTAAGCGTAGAGCGAGCAATTGCAAAGAATGTGAGAGAGAGTGAACATGGAGTGAGAAAGAGAGGGAGTGAGGGAGCGAGTGAGAGTGAAACCGAAAGAGAGAAAGAGAGACGAAAGGGATAGAGTGAGAGAGAGAGAAATAGAGTGTAGACGAGTGGCTAAAGAGATAACATGAGAGAGGAAGAGAGAGCGAGAGTCGGTAGAGAAAAGTGTAAGTGAGAGAAGAGAGCAAGAGAGAGATTTAGAGAGAGATAGAGAAAAAGAGGGAAGAGAATGAATGAGTAAGTGGAAGAGGAGGCGAGAGGAATTAGATAGGGAGGGAGGCATAAAAAGAGGGGAAGTATGGATTGAAGAGGAGGATCGAGGAGGTATAGACAAAAATGATAAATAATGAGATAAATATAAGGGGGAGAGAGCAAGATGTGAAAGAAATTGAGAGAGTGTGTGTGAGGGAGGGTGTGTGAGAGATAGAGGAAGAGAAAGAGTGAGTAAAGAGAGAGAAAGAGAGGGAGATAGGGTATGAGCAAGAGAGCGATAGAGAGGAGACAAATGAGAGCAAAGAAACAATAAAGAAAAATGAAATATAGAGTGAGAGAGAGAGAGAGCAAGAGGAGTGAAGAAAGGGATCAAAGAGTGAGCGGGAGGGAGAGACGGAGAGAGGGTAAGACAAAAATAGAGAGAGAAGAGAGACTCAAAGAAGATAGGGAAAAATATAGTGAGTGAGAGGTAGAGAGGGAGATATAGATGGATATATGGAGAGAGATGGAAGGAAAAGGGAATTAGAGAATAAAGAGCAAGAGATTGAGAGCTTAGGGAGTGCGAGAAAAAAGATATACGAAGTGGGAGATTGTGAGAATAAGAAAGGAAAGAGTGAGATAAATGGAGAGAGATGGAGAGAGATGGAGAGAGCGAGGAGAGGGAGTGAAAGAGATGGGGAGAAAAGGAAGATATGTGTGAGAGAAGGTGAGAAATAATGAGAGAGTGAAAGAGGTAGAGAGAGAAAGAAAGGGCAGTTAAGAATTAGGATTCGAAAGATAGAGAAGTAGGGAGAGAAGGAGAGACGGTGTGTGAGGGATAGAGTGGGAAAAGAGAGAATAGAGGGTAGCATAAGAGATATAATAAAGAGAGTGTAGAAGAGAGATCATGAGTAGTAAAGAAAAAAACAATAGAATATAGAGGGACCCTACTTCCTCTCTTTTTCTATTTAACTCTCCCATTCTCTCTTTCCTTTCTCTGCCGCTCCTTTCTCTCATTCTCCTTTATTTCATAATGCTCTTTTTCTTCCTTAGTCTCTCTTCTTATGTCTTTCACACTCCCTTACTCCCCCTGCTCACTAACTCACTTTCTCTCTCTAGCTTGCCCCTCTCGCCACATTCCTTCTCTTATCTCTCGCTCACTCTCACTCCCAACTATCCTGAAACACATTCTAACTTCCCTTTCTCTCCCTCTCCCACTCCTCTTCCACCCTCTCTCCCACTTTTATCCAGCCCCCTCTTCTCACTCTCTCTCTCATTCACTTTCTTTTCCTTTCCCTTTCCTACTCTCTTTAAACCCGCTCGCTTCCTCATTCTATCTCTCTTTTACACTCACTCTCTTCTCCTGCATCTCTTACCCAGCATTACTTTTTATCTCTCTCACTCTCTTGAAGTCACTCTCTTTTGATGCTCCTTTATCCCTCGGCACTCTCTCTCTCTCCCTCTGACCCCTTCATCCATCTCTTTATCTTAACCGTTTTATCTTCCGCTCTCTTGCTCCCACACTTTCCTCACTCACTCTTTCCCTCTCTCCTGCTCTATCTTCCACAACCGTCTCTTCTCTTTCATTCTCGCTCGCACTCTTCTTTCTCACTCCTCTTCTTCTCTCCTCGATTTCACTCTCACTCTTACCCCCTTACTCCCTCTCTCTTTAACGTTCCATATTCATTATCTCTTGCTTACTCTCTTCTGCCGTCTCTCCTCTCTCCTTCAATCTTTCTCTCCCTCTCGCCCCTCACTCGCTTGCTCTTTCTCACCTTCCTCTCTCCCTCATCTCTTTCGATTCATCCCCCTCTCACTCCCCTAAAATCTCATTCTACTCTCCCTCTCTCCCTCTCTCTCTCACTCTCTATATCTTCATTAATCTCTCTTCCTCTCTCACTACAGCTATGTCCATCCGTTGACTCCATCCCCGTCTATCGCTTTTTCTCTCCCTCTGCGCCTTTCTTGCACTTTTTCTACCATTTATGCTTTTATCCCTTTTCACTCTCTCTTGAACTATATTTCTCTCTCGCACTCTCTGTGCTCTATATCATCACTCATTTATCACTTTACAAACCCTTTCCCTCCAACCACCTCTCACTCTCTTCCTCTCTCCCTCTCTCACTAATTTAGTGTCTCTCTCTTTCTCCCTCTTGCCCTCTCTCTCTCCATATCACCCTCTATATCTCCTTCTCGCTACCTGTCACTCACTATCTTTTGTTTTATTTTACCCACTCTCCCTCTCTATCACTTCTTCTCGCTCTTCACTCCCTCTCGAGATCTCATGCGCTCTTTATTTCAACTCTCTTTATTTCTCCCATGCCCACTCTGTCTCTCTGTCATGCCATTTCTTCTTTCTCTCTCTTTTCTCTATTACTCACTCTTTATCTCTCCCCCCACACACACACTCTCTCTCTCATTCTTGCTTCCTCGCACACACTCTCTCGATTCTTTATCACATCTTTCTCTCTCCCCCTTCTCATCATCTCGATATTCCTTATTTTTATTAAATGCATCTCTCTTCCTCCTCGATCCGCTATCGTTCAATCCGCCTATCCATTCTGTCTTCTCTCTTCTTTCTCCTCCTCTCTCTATCTCTCCACTGAAAGAGAGGAAGAGAGGAAAGCAGAGAGCGAGAAGGAACATAATAGAGAGTGAGAGAGATAATGATAAAAAGGGAGAGTGGGAGAGAAAAAAGAGAGATGGAAGAGTAAAGAGAGAAAAATAGTGAGAGAGAGCAAGAGTGAGAAAAAAGGTAAGTAAGAGACATAGTAAGAAAGAGAGAGTGAGAAAGAAGAAAGAGAGAGGGTAAGAGTAAAGAATTGAGTGAGATGGGGGAGATAGAGGGGGAGAGTAAGAGATTAAAGAGAGATGGAGTGTGAGAGGGAGAGAGAGCTTGAATGATTTAAGAGGAGTGAGAGGACCGATAGAGGAAAAGATAGTGAGCGAAGATAGAGATAGGGAGAAGTTAAGAGAATGAATGAGAAAGAGAGGAGAGATGGATATGGAGAGGGAGAAGAAGAGATTTAGATACGGTGAGTGGTAGGGAGGGTGGGGAGAGAAAGGCGAGGAAAAATGAGAGGGAAATAGAGAGAAAGAGAAAGTGAGAAGAGAGGTAATGAGATAGAGTAATAGAAAAAAATATAGGGAGTGAGGGAGATTGGGTGAATGACTGCAAGACTAGAGAGATAGAGACGAAGGGAGAAAAAGAGGGAAGGAGGGAGTGATTCAGATAGGGAGGGAGAGTAAGAGAATGAGTGAGAAGGAGATAAGGAGAGATGGAGATAGGTAGTGAGAGAGGGAGAAAGAGGGAGAATGACTAACATAGAGAAGAGAGTGGGAGGGAGGGTAGCGGGGAGAGAATTAGAGAGAGGCGAGAGAAAGGGAAAGGGAGAGTAAGATGTAAATAAAAGGTGAAAATGAGAGAAAAGAGAACAAGAGAGATGGAGCTGAGAGAGTAATGGAGAAACTAAGTGAAAGGAGGGAAGTCTAGTGAGTGCGAAAAGGAGAGAGAGGAGAGAGATAGGAGAAAAGGAGAATGAGTTGGAAGGAGGGAGTGAATGAGGAAGGGATAAAGGAGGAGAGAGGTGTGAGAGAAAATTATAAATAATGAGATGGACATAAGAGGTGAGGGTGATATCTTAGAGCAAGTAAGATAGAGGACGGAGGAGAATAAGAGAGTGTGGGGGATAGATCTAGAAAGAGTGAGTAAAGAGAGAGAGAGAGAAGAGATGGTGGTTATAGATGAAGGAAGAGAGAGATACGGAAGGGAAAGAGCAGAAAAGGCAATAAAAAGAGATGAAATAGGCAATTGAGAGAGAGAGGGAGTGAAGATTGAGATTAAAAAAGTAGCGAGGATAGGGAGAGGGATAGAGGGTAAGGTGGAAATGAGAGAAAGAAAGACTCGGGAAGATATTAAAGTACATATAGAGAGTGTGAGGGAGATAGAGATATAAAGTGAGAGAGAGAATACGAGTGTGAAAGAGATAAAGAGAGGGAGTAGGAGTGAAAGTATGAAGTTGAAGAGAGAGATAGAGAGGGTGGGTGAGCGAGAGAGAGAAAAGGAAAAAGAAAGAGAATGAATGATAGATGGGGCAAGAGTAAGTCAGGGAGTGTGAGAGAGTTGGAGAGAAACTGCAACAGAGAAAGAGAGAGAGAAGCGAGTGAGGGAATAAGAGTGAGAGTAATATGAAAGATAGTGAGGGAGCAAGGAGGGGAGAGAGTGACAAAGATAGAGAGAAGTAGATAAATAATAAAGAGTGAGGAAAGAGAGGACAAGAGAGGGAGCTAGAAAGAAAAAAGAAAGCAAAATAAGGAGGGAAGGAGGGAGGGAGGGGGAAGGGGGAGGGAATGAGAGAAAGTAATAAGCAACAAGAGAGAAGAGGGGTGAGAGATAAGAGAGAGAGAGAGAGAGAGAAAAGAGAGGAGTTAGATTGATGGATATAGAGAGATCAAGGTGAGCAAAGAGATAAAAGAGAGAAAGAGAGTGCCTAGGAGAGAGAGAAAGAAAAATAATAGAGATTGAAACATAGTGAGAAAGGTAAGGAGTGAGAAAGGGAGAGATAGAGGGTAAGAGAAAGGGAGAGAGTGAGAGGGGGAGATAGAGGGAGAGAGTGAGAGAGATTGAAGGGGGAGAGGGAGTGAGAGAGGGAAAGAGAGAGAAAGATTTATGAGAGAGATAGGATTTAGAGTAAAAGATAATGCAAATGTTATTGAGCAATATTGAGAAAAGGATGGAGATTAGAGAATGTGTGAGAAGAAAAGAGAGAGGGAGATGGAGAGGGAAAGAGGTAGAAAGAGGGAGGGAGATTAAGATAGGGGAGTGGGGGTAGGGAAGCAGGATGGAGATAATGAGAGAGAGAGAATGGGAAAGGAAGAGTGTGAGAGAGATAAAGAAAATAGAAAGTGAGAGAAGAGGGAGCATGGGAGAGGGTATGAGAGAGAGCAATAGAGAAAAGGGCAGTGAGGGAGAAGGAGTGACTTACTGAGTACAACAGAAGTGAGAGAGAGGAGTAAGGTGAGGAAAAAGAAAGAAATGAGGGTGATAGAAGAAAGGGTAAGAGAGAGACAGAGAGAGGGTAAAAGAGGGCAAGAAAGCAATAAATAGAGATGAACAAAAAAGGGATTGAAGATAGGGATTGAGAGTGAGCAGGAGGGAGAGAAGGAGAGAAGATGAGATAAAAAATAGAGAGAAGAGAGAGTGAGAGAAGATAGAGTTGAGTGTGAGGTAGAGAGAGGGAGATGTAGAGGGGACATAGAGATAGTGGGAGGGTGAGAGGACGATAGAGCGAGAGATTGAAAGAATGAAAGAGGGAGAGAGGGAGGACGGAAGAGAGTGTGAGATGGTTGGAGAGAATAGCGAGTAAAGTGATATGAGAGAGTGTTAAAGGAGAACAAGAGGGTCTATGCGTGAGAGAGAAAGAGAGAGAAATAGAGAAAGAAAAAGTGATAATGCAAAATTAGAGAAAAGTGCGAGAGAGGAGGGTGAGAAAAAGAGAGAGACGAAGAGAGTGATAGACATTGAAGAGAGCGTGAGAGATCTAAGGAAGAGAGGGTGAGAGAGAAGAGAGAGTAATGGAAGATATAAAGATAGAGTGAGAGGGAGGGAGAGATGGGGTGGAGAATGAGATTTAGTAGGAAGAAAGGTGGATGAGTTGGAAGAAAGTGAGAGGGAGAGAGGGAGAGAGAGAAAGAGAAAGGGTGAGAGAGCGAGAGAGCGTGAGAGGGAGGGAGGGAAGGAAGCAAGAGTGAGGGGAGGGAGGAAGGAAAGATTGAGAGGAGAGAGGAGAGAGAGCAATCAAAGAGAGAGTGAACATGAAGCGAGAAAGAGAGAGAGTGAGGGAGTAGAGTGAGAGTGAAAATAAAGAGAGAGGAAAGGGACGAAAAAGGGAGAAAATGTAAGAGATAAATAGAGTAAAGAGAATGTGAGGAAAGAGAAAGCATGCGAGAAGGATAGAGTGAGCGAATGAAAGGGAGAGCAGGAGTGAGGGCGATAAGGAGAGCGAGAGAAAGTGAGGGTTGAAGGAAGTGAAAGAGGGAGGGAGACGAGAGAAAGACAGTTAGGGATAAAGGGAGCTTTAAAAGAGAGATAGAAGTGAGAGTGAATCAATGATAAAATGAGATGAGATAGAGAGTGAGAGAGATGGGGAAAGACTGAGTGAGAAAGAGAGATTGAAGGAGTAGTGAGAGGGATTAAAGAGAGTGCAGGAAAATGGAATTAAGAGAGATGAAAGGGAGAGAATGAGAAGAGAGACTAAGGGAAGATCAAGCAATAGTACGTGAGTGGGGGTAGAAAGAGAGGGAGAACAGGAGAATAATGAGAGCGAGAGGGAGCAACGGAGGGAGAGAGAACCTGAGAGGGATAAATGGAGGAAGAGGGAGAGAGGAAAAGGGAGGGAGGGAGAGGGAGAGAGAATGAGAGAGGACGGGATGGAATCAAGTGAGTGAGAGAGGAGAGAGAGTGTGGGGAATAGAGTGAGTGAAAAGTAAGAGGAAGAGAGAAAAACAAAGGAGAGTGTAAAAGAGAGAGAGATGGATTAAGAGAGCAAAAGAGGTATGGAGAGTGAGAAGAGGAAGTGAGGTGAAATATAGGGACAAAAGTGTGTGATGGAAGTGAGGGTGGGAATAGAGAGTGATAGAGAGATGGAGATCGTGAGGGAGAAAGAGAGACAGGTGGAAGTGAGAGCATTCAAGGACAGAGTAGAAAAGAGAAAGTGACAGAGTGAGAAGAGATTCTGCGGGAAAGTAAAAAAAGAGTGAGTGAATGAGATGTAAAGTGAGCACAAGAGAAGATATTTGTGAGTGAGAGAGGGAAACAAAGAGGGAGATAAGGAGGGATAGAGCAGAAGGACCGAGGGAGAGAAGAGAGGGAAAGAGAGTGGTAGGTTTGAAAGCAAGAGAAAGGAGAGAGTGAGTGGAGGTAGAGTGAGAGAGTGTAAGAGGAAAGGGAGCAATAAAGGAGAGTGTAAAAGAGAGTTTAAGATAGAAAAAAGAACATATAGTGAGAAAGAAAAAGAGAGGGAGAGAAAATAATAGAGAAGAAGATAAAGAGTGAAGGGAGAAAGATGGAGCTAGGAAAAGTGGGGAGAGATTTAGCGAGAAAGAACAAGATAGTAAGAGAGAGTGAGTAAAGAGCAAGAAATGGAGCTAAAGAAGGTGAGAGCGAGAGAGATTGAGAGAGTGAGAGAGCATATAAATAAGTGTATGAGAATGAGAGAAGAGTGAGCTACATATGAGAGACATTGAGAGGGCAATAATTAAGGAGTGAGAAGGATGGTGGAAGAGAGTGAAAGCGATAAAGAGAACAAGAGTGAGAAAGTGAATGAGATCTTGAGAGAAGGAGGAAAAGAGACTGAGTGAGAGAAGATAATATAAGAAAGGGAATGAGAGAGAGGGACAAAAGAGAAGAAAATATATTAAGAGGATGAGAATGGAGAGAAAGTGTGAGTGAGAGAGGAAGGAAGATAAGATAGAAATAGTGCAAGAGAATGAAGAAGGAGGAAGGGAGCAAGAGAGATATATAGATAGAGAGGAAAAGAGTGAGAACAAGAGTCATGAAAATAGAGTGAGAGATAAAGGAGGCAGAGAGAGGGTGAGAGAAAGAGAGAGAGAGAGAAGTGTGAGAGAATGTGAGAATTAATGAGATAGAATACGAAGGGTATGAGAAGGATAATAGTTGGAGAAAGAGAGATTACATGTGAGGGATAGAGGGAGAGAAAGATTGAGCAAAGAGAGAGATTGCTTGTGTGTGAGAGAGAAACATTAGAGAAAGAGTTTGAGAAGTATAAGCAACAAAAGAGAATGAGAAAGAACTAATAGTGATAATGAGAGAGAAAAGGAGCAAAGAAGGATGGGAGTATGAGAGAGATATAGGGAGAGAAGGAGAGTGAGGTAAGATACAGAAAGCAAGTGAGCAACAGAAGGAGAGGGAGGGAGAATGAGAGAATGAGAGAGAGAGAGAGAATGATAGAAAGATGGAGAGAGAGGGACAACCAAGAAGGGAAAGTGGGAGAGAGCATGAGAAAGAGAGATGAAGCGAGTGAGGGAGTAAGAGTGAGAGTGAAATTAACGAGAGCAAGGGAGCGAGGAGGGGAGAGAGTGACAAAGTTAGAGAGAAATAGAGAAAGAATACAAAGTGAGGAAATAAAGGGAAAGAGAAAAGGAGCTAGAGAGATCAATAGATCAAAAAAATGAGGAGGGAGGGAGGGAGGGAAGGAGGGAGGGAGAGATAGTAATAAACAATGAGAGAGAAGACGAGGGAAAGAGAGAAGTGAGAGAAGAGAGAGAAAGAGTGGAAGGGAGAGAGTTAGAGTGATGGATATAAAAGTAAAGAGTGAATAAAGAGAGAGTTAGAGAACTAGAGAAAGAAGCATAATAGAGAGTGTGACGTAGTGAGAGAGAGAGAGAGAGAGAAAGAGAGAGAGAGTGAGAGAGAGAAAGAGTGAGTTGGAGAGGCTGAACAGAGAGAGGGAGTGAGCGAGGGGAGAGGAAGAAACATTTATAAGAGAGATAGGAAGCTAGAGAGGAAGAGACAACAAAAGATGGCAAGATTGAGATGGGGGCAGATTATGAGAATAACTGAGAAGGAAAGGAGAGAAGGACATGAAGAGTGAGAGAGATTGACATAGAGAGTGGGAGGGAGGGATGCGGGAAGGGGAGACTAAGGGAGAAAGGATGAGAGAGAGCGAGAGAATGGGAGAGCAAGAGTGAGAGGGAAGTATAGAAAATAAAAGGTGAGAGGAGAGAGCAAGAGTGAGGGAGTGAAAGAGAGCGATAATGAAAACGAGAGGGAGGGAGAGGGAGTCAATGAGTGAGTGCAATAGGAGCGAGAGAGAAGAGTAAAGTAGGGAGACAGAAAGAGAGGGATGTGGGGATTGAAAGAGGGAGGGATCAATGATGAAAGAAAGATATATGAGATAAAATAAGAAACAATGAGATGTATATGACAGCAGAGAGCAATATGTTAGAGAAACTGAGAGTGAATGTGTGAGGGAGGGAGAGTGAGAGTGAGTGAGATAAAGATAGAGATGGAATGAGTAAAGAGAGAGATGAGAGGGTGATAGAAGAAAGAGGAAGAGTGAGAGACAGAGAGGGAGTGAAGAAGAGCAGGAAAATAATAAAGAGAGATGAAATAGTAAGAGAGCAAAAGAAAGAGTAAAGCAAAGGAGTGAAAAGTGAGCGAGAGGGAGAGAAGGAGAGAGGGTGAGATAGAAATATAGAGGACTTAAGGAAGGGAAGGTGAGAGAGGGAGATATAGAGTGGATATGAAGATAGCAAGAGAGTGAGAGGGCGATAGAGAGAGAGAGACACTAAATTAATGAAAGAGGGAGAGATGGAGGGATGAAGAGAGTGAGTAATGGTTGGAGAGAAAGTGAGTAAAGAGATGAGAGAGTGATAAAAGAGAGCAAGAGTACGTGTGTGTGAAAGAGAAAGAGAGAGAAAAAAGTGATAAAGCATAAAAGGAGAAAAGAGCAAGAAGCGAGAGAGAGAAAGAGAGAGATAGAGGGAGCGAGTGAGTGAGATTGAAGAGAGTGGGAGTGAGAGAGAATGGGAGGGTGAGAGATAAAGAGAGAGTGATGCAAGATATAGAGATAAATTTAGAGTGAAGGAGAGAGTGGGTAGAGAATGAGATTTAGTGGGAGAGGGAGAGGAGTTGAATTGGAAGAGAATGTCAGAGAGAAAGTGTGTGTGTAAAAGAGAAAGAGGGAGTGAGAGAGGCAGACAGAGGGATGGAAGGAAGCGAGAGAGGGGGGATAGAGGGAGAGAAAGATTGAGAGTAGAGCTAGAATTGAAGAAAAAGTGAGAGAGTGAACATGGTGTGAGAGACAGAGAGGAATTGGTAGCGCAAGAGTGAGAGTGAAACTGAAGAGAGAAGAAGAGGGAGCAAGAAAGGGAGAGAGTGAGAAATGAATAGAGTGAACAGAGAGTGAGGGAAGAGATAATGTGAGAGAGGAAGAGAGCGAGCCAGTAGAGAAAAAATGTATGTAATAGAAGAGAGAGCAAGAGTAAGAGAGAGAATGAGAGAGAGATAGAGAAAATGAGGGAAGGAGAGGGAGTGAATGAGTGAATACAAGAGGAGAGGGAGTGAATGAGTGAATACAAGAGGAGAGGGAGAGAGAGGAGTTAGATAGGGAGGGAGGCATAAAGAGAGGAAAGGAGGGATTGAAAGAGGGAGGGATCGAGTAGGTAAGAGAGAGCAAGAGTAAGAGAGAGAATGAGATAGAGAGAGAAAACGAGAGAAGGAGAGGGAGTGAATGAGTGAGTGCAAGAGGAGTTAAATTGGGAGGGAGGCATAGAGAGAGGGAAGGAGGGATTGATAGAGGGAGGGATCGAGTAGGTAAGAGAGATGTATGAGGACAAATAGCAAATAATGATATGGATATAAGGGGAGAGAGCATGATTGAAGAGCGATTGAGAGAGTGTGTAAGGAAGGGGGAGTGAGAGATAGCGGAAAAGAAAGATGAGTAAGGAGAGAGAAGAGAGGGAGATAGAATTATGAGTAATAGATATATAAAGTGGGGGCAAATGAGAGCAAAGAAACAACAAAGAGAGATGATATAGAGAGTGAGAGAGAGCAAGAGAGGGAGTGAAGAAAGGGATTGAAGAGTGCGCGAGAAAGAGACAGAGATATGGTACGACAAAAATAGAGAGAAGAGAGACTCAAAAAAGATAGAGCAAAATATTGTGAGTGAGCGGTAGAGAGAGGGAGATATAGAGGGAGATATGGAGAGATATAGAGGAAGAGATGGAGTTAGAGAATAAAGAGCAAGAGAGTGAAGGGGTAGAGAGAGAAAGACAGAGAGAGCTAAGCGTGGGATTGAAAGATAGATAAGTAGGGAGAGAGGGAGAGAGGGAGAGAGAATGTGTGAGGGATAGAGTGAGAGAAAGAGAGAGAATAGAGGGCAACATAAGAGAGAGAAAGATATAATAGAGAGTGTGATAGAGAGCATGAGTGGTAAAGAGAAAGAAATAGAGATACAGAGGAACCCTCTCTTTATCTCTTTCAAACTCTCTATCTCCCTCTCTCTTACCCCCTCTCTCACTTACTCACTCTTTCCTTCTCTCCCACTTGCTTTTCCCTTACTCTCTTTTCTCTTTATTTCTCTCTCGTACTCTCCCTCTGTTTCTAGATTCTCTTCATCTCTCTTTGGTTTCACTCTGACACTTGATCCATGATCACTCTCTCTTACTTACTCTCACTTATATTGCACTCTCTCCTCACTCTACTCTCAATCCTTCTCTCTCTGTACTCACACTTTCTCTTCCTCTATCTCTTACTCTAACTCTCAACCTTCCTCCCTCACACACTTTTCTCTCGATTGCTCTAACATCTTGCTTTCTTCCCTCATATCTATCCCATTATTCATTATTTTCTCTCATACCTCTCTCATTCCTCTATGATCCCTCCTTCCCAATCTTTCTTTCTCTCCATCTCACTCCCTCTCTCTTTAATTTCTCTCCTTCTCTCCCTCTATATCTGCCTTTCTCACTCTCTCTGTTACTCTTGCTCTCTCCTTCTCTCCCTCCCTTCCTCACTTTCTCACTCTCTCTTTTACTCTCTCTGTCTCTCTCATTCTCACTATATCTCTCACATTCTATTATTTTTCTCTCTCTCACTCTGTCACTCTCTTACTCTCTTTACTCACTCAATTTCTTCTAATATCCATCACTCTAACTCTCTCTCCCGTTTTCTCATTCTCTTTGCATTTCTTGCTCCCTCATTCTCTCTCTTTAGTTTCACTCTCACTCTTACTCCCTCAATCTTTCTAACTCTATGTTCTCTCTCTCCTCTCAGTATTTCTCTCCCTTTCTCCCCTGCCTCTTACTTCCATCCCCATCCCTCTGACGCATTCTCTCGGTCTCTTATTATCTCTGTCAAATACACTATCACTCTCCCCCTCACAGTCTTCTGGTTCATTCCTGTACTCCCTCCAGAAAATCTCATTCTCTACCCCTCCTTCCCTCTCACTCACTCCATCTTCTCTTTCCGTCTCACGCTCTCTATTCCCTCACACTCTCATCCGTCTATTTGTCTCTCACACTCTCCCTTTTGCACTCTCTCTCTCTCTTCAATTTCACTCTCACTCTTACTCCCTCTCTCCCTCACTCTTTTTGAGTCTATTTCTACCTTACCCTCTCTCCCTCCCGCTCACTCTTCAATCCCTTTCTTAACTCCCTCTTTAACACTCTCTCACACTCTCTATTTCATCTCTCTTTATTGTTTCTTTGCTCTTATTCGCGCCCTCTCTATCTCTCTCTTGCTCATAATCCTATCTCCCGCTCTGCTCTCTTTACACACTTTCTCTTCCTATATCTCTCACTCCCCCTCCCTCACACACTTTCTCTCAATTGCTCTCACATCATGCTCTCTCCCTTTATATCCATCTAATTATTTATTATTTTTGCTCATACATCTCTCTTACCTACTCGATCCCTCCCACTTTCAATCCCTCCTTCCCTCTCTTTATGCCTCCCTCCCTATCTAACTCCTCTCTCCCTCTCCTCTTGCTCTCACTCATTCACTCCCTCTCTCCCCTCGCTTTCTCTATATCTCTTTCCCATTCTCTCTCTCTTACTCTCTCATCTCTCACTTAAACTTTCCTCTACTGGCTCGTTCTCTCCCTCTCTCACATTATCTCTTCCCTCACTCTCTCTCGACTCTATTTCTCTCTCACACTCACTCCTTTTCTTGTTCCCTCTTCCTCTCTCTTCAGTTTCACTCTCACTCTTGCTCCCTACTTTCTCTCTCTTTTTCACTCCATGTTCACTGTCTCTCACTTTCTCTTCAATTGCTCGCTCCACTCTCAATCTCTCTCCCTCTCTCCCCTCTCTCTTGCTTCCTTCCTTCCCTCCCTCTCTCTGCCTCTCTCGCTCTATTTCTCTCTCACAGACACTCTCTCCCTCACACTCTCTTCCAATTCAACTCCCTTCTCTCTCAACTAAATCTCATTCTCTTCCCATTCTCTCCCTCACTCTAACATTCTCTTTTTATCTTACACCACTCTCTCTTTATCTCTCACACTCCCTTCCTCTGTAGAGTGAGAAAAGAGAGGGTGAAAGAGAAAAAGAGAGAAATTAATAAACAATGACTGAGAAGAGGGGGTGAGAGAGAATTAGCGGAATGGAGAGAGAGTTAGAGCGATGGATATAGGAAGAGAAACGAAGTAAAGGGAGAGAAAAGAGAGCAACAAATAACGAGAGAGCAAGAGAGAGACGCATAAAAGAAAGTTAGAGCCATAGTGAGAAAGGAAAAGAGTGAGAAAGAGACAGACAAATGACAAGAGTGAGAGAGAGAGTGAGTAAGGGGAGACAAAGTTGATAAGGAGAGAGAATGAAAAGAGAGGTTTTGAGAGAGGTAGACAGAGCAAAAATGATTTAAGAGAAGGAGAGAGGAAGCGAGAGAGGAAGAGGGAGACGATAAGATAGTGAGCAATGTGGAGATAGGGAGGGAGAGTAAGAGAACGAGTGAGATGGAGAGAGGAAGAGAGGGAGATGGAGCGGGTGAGAGGGTGAGAGAATGAGATGGAGAGAGTGGGAGGGAGGGTAGTGGTGGGAGAGAATGAGAGAGAAAGAATGAGAAAGAAAGGATGAGACAGAGTTTGAGAATGAGAGAGGGGAAGTGAGAAAGAAATAGAGAAAAGTGGAGGTTAGAAAAGAGAGAGCAGGATATTGGGAATGAGAGAGAGTGATAAAGAAAATGAGGGGAGGGAGAGGGAGTGAAAAAGTGAGTGCAATGGGAGATAAAAGAGAGGAGTGAGATAAGGAGAGAGGCAGATAGAGAGGGAAGGAGGAATTGAAAGAGGGAGGGATCAAGGAGGAAAGAGAAATGTATAATAGAAAATAAGAAATAATGGATGGATATGAGTGGAGAGAGCAAGATGTGAGAGCATATGATAGAGAGTGGGAGGGAGGGAGATTGAGAGAGAGAGTGAGAGATAAAGGGAGAGAAAGAGTGAGTAAAGAAAGAGAAGAGGGATATAGAAGAAAGGGAAATTGAGAGAGACAGAATTGGTACAAAAAAGAGCAAAAAACCAAAGTCAGATGAAGAAGAGAGAGAGAGAGAGCAATAGAGGGAGTGAAGGTATGGACTGAAGAAAGAGCGAGGGAGTGGGAGTAAGGGTAGGGACTGAAGAAAGAGCGAGGGAGTGGGAGTGAGGATAGGGACTGAAGAAAGAGCGAGCGAGAGAGAGTGAGAGAGGGTAAGGCAAATATGGAGAGATATGGACAGAGAGGCAGGTGTAAAGTATGACAGAGAGAGAGAGAGAGTGACTGAGTTACTGAAAGAGGGAGATAGAGAGAGAGGAAGATAGTGAGAGATGGTTAGAGGGAAAGATTGTGTAAAATTATAAGTTCGTGATGACAGAGAGCAATAGAGAGTGTGTGAGAGAGAAATAAAGAGCAATAGAAAATAAATAGTGATAAGGCATAACAGTAAAAAGTGCAAGAAAGGGAAGAAGTGAGAAAGCGAGAGATAGACGGAGGGAGGGGATATAAAATGAGATTAAGTGGAAGAAAAAGGAGGATGAAGTGAAAGAGAGTGAGAGGGAGAGAGGGGGAGAGCGTTTGAGAGAGAGAGAGAAAGGAAGAGTGAGAGAGGAAGAGAGAGGGTTGGAGTGAAGGAAGCAAGAGTGGGGGAGATATTGAGAGAATAATTGAGAGAAGAAAATGGAGAGAGAGCAATAGAAGAGATTGAGAGAAAATGAATATGGAATGAGAAAGAGTGAGGGAGTGAGGGAGTGAAGGAGTAAGAGTGAGAAAGAACTAAAGAGATAGGAAGAAGAAGCAAGGAAGGAAGAGAGTGTGAGAGAGAAATAGAGAGAAGATAGAGCGAGGGATGAGAGAGCAGGAGAGAGGGAAAGAGTGAGTGAGCAAGAGAAGGAGCGTGAGAGAGGGAGATAAAAATAGGAGAAAGAGAGGGATGAATGAAGTGAAAGCAGGAGTGAGAGCTAGAGTTTAGAAATGAGGGATAAAGGGAGAGAACATAATAGGTAAAAGAGAGAGTGGGAGACTAAAAGTTAGTGAAAGTAAAGAGAGAGAGGGAGGGAGAGTGGAGTAAGAATGAGAGAGAAATGGAAATATGAGAGAGAGTAAAGGAACATAGAGCAAGAGATATGGAGAAAGCCATAGCAAGAAACGGGCAGAAGTAAGTGAAATATACATAGAGTGAGAGATATGAAGATAGAGAGAGGAAAGAGAGAGGAAGAGAGAGATGTAGAGAGAAATTGTGAGAGAAAGTAAGAAATAATGAGAGTGATGAGGAGCAAAGCATGAAAAGAGAGAAGGAATGAGAGAGAGAGAGAGAGAGAGAGGACGAGAGGGAGTAAGAAAGGGAGTTTGAATGAGAAAAAAGAGTTGAGTAATGAGAGAGAAGAGAGAGCAAAAGCATAGAGATTATAGAGATTGACAAAGTAATAATGCACTAATGAAGGTGGAATAGAGAGTGAGAGATAGAGGGAGAGCAAGGAAGAGAGAGAAACTGTGCGAGAAAGAGAAGTGAGATGGAAGAGAGAGATGTTAGGAGTAGAGGGAAAGAAAGTGTTAGAAGATATATAGAGAGAGGAAGAGAGAGATAGAGGGAGGGAGAGTAAGAGAGAGGATGACAAGAAAGAGAGTGAGAGAAAGTATGTGAATAGAAGGTGGAGAGAGATGGTTAAACGTAGAGCAAGAGAACGAGAGAGAAAAATGAGGAGGGATGAGGGGAGAGGGAGAAAAGAGGAAGGGTGCAAAGGAGAAAGTGAGAGTTAGAGAGATTTAAGAAGAGAAGGAGAATGAGTCATGATAGTCAAAGAGCTAGTGAGCAAGACAAAGGGAGGGAGAATAAGAGAATGAGAGAGAGAATGGGTGGGTGATGGAGAAAAATGAGATATCCAGAAAGAGAAAATAGGAGAGAGTGTTAGAGAGAGCGACGAAGGAGGGAAGTTAGTGAAATAGAGAAAAACAGTGGGGCTATAGAAGAAGAGGAGTAAGAAGAGTAAGAGAGAGAGAAGTTGATAGTGAATAAAGATAGCCATATAAAGCGAAAGAGAGGATAGAGAGTGTGAATAGATAAGGAGAGGGAGTGGGAGTGAGAGTTAAGTTGAAGAGAGAAAGTGGGTGAAGAGAGAGAAGGAGAAAAGGAGCAAGAAAGAGATAATTAGGGATGTGAAGTGAGAGAGAGAAAAGGAGAGAGAAAGGGAGACAGAGTACATGAGAGAAAGAGAGAGGGCGAGTGAGATAGTAAGTGTGAGAGACAAATTAAATATAGTAAGGGAGCGAGGAATGGAGAGAGGAAAATAGAGAAATAATGAAGAGTGGGGAAAGAGAGGGAAAGAGAGATAAAATTAGAGAAGTTAATAAGCAATGACAGAGAAGATAGGTTGAGAGAGAGAAAAGAGAGATTATGAGAGGAAGGGAGAGAGTTAGAGTGATAAATATAGATGAAAGAGTGAGTAAAGAGCTAATGGAGAGAGAGAGAGGATAGAGACATGGAGCTAGAGAGAAAAGGAGAGCAAAATAAAGAGTGAGGGGGAGAAAGAGGGAGGGAAGGAGAGAAAGTAATAAACAATGACAAAGAAAATGGGGCGAGAGGGAGAAGAGAGAGAATGAGAGGAAGGGATAGAGAGTTAGAGCAATGGATATAGGAAGATAAGTGAAGAGAGAGAAAAGAGAGCAAAAGAGAGTGAGAGAGAGAAACATAATAGAAAGTGTTAAATAGAGTAAGAAAGGGATAGAGTGAGATAGAGAGTAATAATTGGGAGAGGAGAGAGTGACAAAGAGTGAGAAAAAGAGAAGAAGGGAGGGGAGTGTGCTAAGTTGATGAGAGGGAGGGAGAGATAGAAGGAGAGAGAGTGAGAAAAATTGGGAGAGAAGAGAGTGAGATAAGGAGGGTGATAAATAAAGAGAGGAAAAATGAGGAGGAAAGAGAGCAAGAGAGAGACAGAGACATAGAAATGAGGGTGAGAAAGAGAGAGAGAGTGAGAGTGAAATATAATAGAAAGGAGTAAGAGTGAGAATAAAATTTAATAGAGAGAAGGAGAGAGGAAAGGAGTGGTAAGATATTTTGAAGAATGAGTGAAGAAAACAAGAGAGGGAGCAAGAGAAATTGTTTGTGGGATAGTGGGTGTGAGAAAGAAAGAGAATAGAGACAAACATAATACAAAGTAATAGATAGACACCAAAAAGTGAGAAAGAGTGAGGGAATGATGGTGGAAGGGAGAGAAAAATTGAGCGAAAATAGAGTGGGAGAAGATAGATAAAGAGGGAGTGAGTGAGAGGGAGAGACAGAGGGTGAAGAGGACGATGAATGTGAGAGAGATGGAAAGGTTGAGGCGAAGTCCATAGGAGGGATAGAGGGAGAGAAAGAGAAACCGTTTGTGTGAGAGAGAGGGACAAGTGAGAGAGAGGGGGAAGGAGGGAGATAGTGCAAGAGAGAAGGGGATAGAGAAAGAGAGAGTGAGAGGAGAGAGAGAAGAGAGACCAACAAAATAAAGAGCATGAGAGAATAAAGAGTGAAAAAGAGAGGGAGGGAGGGAGTAATAGTTGAATGAAATAGAATAGAGGGAGCAAAAAAGAGAGAGAGAATAAAGTGTAAGGAAGGAGAGCAAAAGAGAAGGAGCAAGAGAGGCAATGAGAGTGGGTTTGTGAGAGAGAGAGCGGAGGAGGGAATGTTTGTGTGAGTGGGTGTAATGGAATAACTGGTTATAGAAGTGAGAGCAAGAACTATAAGGAATGAAGAGTGAAAAATAGAGAGATGGAGAGAGTGAGAGAGATTAAACAGAGGGAGTGACAGAGGTAGAGATAGTGAAAGAAGTAGAATGAGAAGAAAGAATGAAGATAATGAAAGAGGAATAAGGAGTGAGAAAAAGAAAGAGAGTGAAAGAGGTAGAGAGTGTGAGTAAAAGAATGAGAAAGTGAGAAAAATGAGAGAGAGAGAGAGAAGAGAGAGGGATTGAGAGAGACAAATGTTGGAGAGAGTGTGTGCAATATTGGGACATAGAAAGAGAGATGCCGGGGACAAAAGAGAGATCGAGAGATAGAAGAGTAAGAGAGCAAGATATAAAGAATAGAGAGTGGAGAGATAGACCGATGGATTGAGAGATATTTAAGAGTGAGGGATTAAGAAAGAGAAAGAGACACAATTAAAAAGAAAAAGTGAGTGAGGAAAAATAGATTAAGAAAAGGTGTGTGGAGGGAGAGAGGGAAGGATAGCAAGAGAATGAGTGAAAGAGAGAGATGAAGAAAGATCCAGAGGGAGAGGAAGAGAGCGAGGGGGAGTAAGGGAGAGAGTGTGTCAAAAAGAGAGGTTAGAGATATACATAGAGATAAAGGAGGAAAGTGAGTGAGAGTGAGGGAGAGAGGGTGGATATATGGAGGGAAAGAGTGAAGGGAGAGAGAGAGAGAATATAGGGCAATAAAAGAGAGATAGGGAGAGAGAAGGAATAAAGAATGAGAACGAAGAGAAACCGATTAAAGAGTGAGTGATATAGAGATGAAGAGTGGGATTGAATAGAGAGATTGAGAGAGAGAGAGAGTAAGATAAAGAGAAAGGGAGTGTGTGCATGTGATTGAGTGTAATAAAAAAGAGAGTAATAATCAAAGTGAGAAAAAGAATGATTAAGAATAAAGAGTGAAAAATAAAGAGGGAGGGAGTGAAAGTGATTGAAGAGAGGGAGTGATTGAAGTAGAGAGTTAGAAAAGTAGAGAGAGAAGTGTGAAGGAAGATAGAGCAAGAGATAGCGAGCTAGAAGAAAAAATGGAGGGAGAATAGGAGAATGAGTGAGAGATAGGGGGAGGATAATAGCAAGGAAGGGGGAGGGAGGGATGAGAGAGAGGCGTTGTGGGATATAGGAGGAGAAAGAGTGAGAGGAGAGAGGGAAGAGAGACTAATAGAGGAGATAGTAAAAGTGCTCATGAGAGAGAGAATTGAGAGTTAGAAAGAGAGGGAGTAAAGTGAGTGAAATTGAGGAGAGAGAGACTGAGATCAACGAAAAGGGAAAAAAGCAATAAATAGAGAGAGAAAAAAGAGTGAGGGAAGAGAGAAAAAATGAGAATGGAAGAGCAAGAGAGAAAGAGGAAAGCAAGGTAATAAGCGAGAGAGAGGGAGAAAAATAAAATAGAGACAAAGATGTTATGTTTTGAGAGAGGAAGAGAATATATATATACATATAGCTTATGAGATAGGTCTAGAGACGAAGAAAAAGCAAGAAGGATATGTTGGAAACGGAAGAGACAAAAGGGTGTAAGGAAGGGAAATAAAGAGATTGAGAGAGAAAAATGTGAGAGAGGTTGAAAGGAAAGGTGGGAGGACATCATGGAGAGTAATGGGGATTGAGAGAAAGAGGGAGAAAATGAAAGGAGAGAGTGTCACAGAGAGAGGAAGAGAGGGAGAGGTGCTGGGAGAGGGAGAAAGAAATAAATTGAGAAACAATGAAAAAGAGATGAAAGTGCGAGAGTGAAGAAGAAATAAAAGGGACCAAAGAAAGTGAGGAAGCAGGAGAGAAGTGAGAGACGAAGAGCAAGAGAATGGGCGAGGTAGTGAGAAAATGATTTTTAAATAAAGTTGGAGAGATTGAGAAGAAGAATAAGGTAAAGAGAGAGAGATATATATGGAGGGAAAAGGAGAGAGGGAGGGAGGGAGTGAAAGTAGGAGGCAGAGAGAGGAAGAGATGTTTGAGAGAAGGTGGGTAATAATGAGACAGAGATGAGGCAGAGAGAGTGAAAGATAGAGAGGGCTGAGGGAGGGATTGAAGGAGAGAAGTAGGGAGAGAGGGAGAGTGAGAAAGAGTGTAGACATAGAGGGAGGGAAGAGAGAGAATAAAGGGCAACATAAAAAAGACAGAGAAATAGAAATATAATAGAGAGGGAGCGTAAGTGGTAAGAGAAAGAAATAGAGAGATAGAGGAAGCAAGAGAGGGACAGAGTGTTTGAGAAATATAATGCTGGTAGATAGAGCAAGAGAAAGGGAGGGAAAATAGTGGGAGAGGGACAGAGGGATAGAGGGAGAGAATGTGCGAGAGAGAGAGAGGGAAGGAGGGAGAGAGAGTAGAGAGGGGGAGGATGGACAAAGATAAATAGTGAGAGAAGAGGGAGCAACGGTACAGAGAGTAAGTGAGAAAGAGATAACAATGAGTGAGAAAGAGAGAAAAAGTGATTGAGCTAAATTGAAGAGAGGGAGGGAGCGATAGGAGAGAGAGTGAGAGAATTTGCAAAGAAGAGAGTAAGAGAAAGAGGGAGATGGAGATAAAGAGGTAGAGTGAGGAGCATATAGAATGTGTGAGAGAGAGAGACAGAGAAAAGAGGGTGAGAAAAAGAGGGAATGCGAGAGTGAAATTTAATAGAGAGGAGAGAGAAAGGGAGAGGGAAGAGATATTGAGGGAATTGAAAGGGAGTGAATGAAAGCAAGAGAAGGCTAAAGGGAGAATGCTTATGGGAGATAGTGTGTGAGAAAAATGTCAGAGAAGAGAGACCAACATAATACAAAGTAAGAGAGACAACAATTGAGAAAGAGAAAGATGGACTAAGAGAGATTTAAGTGAGAGAGAGTGATAGAGGGAGAGATCAAGAGAGAGAAATAGAGAGAGAAGTGAGTGGGGGGATGATAGAGCAAGAGGGAGTAAGTGAGAGGGAGAGAGGGAGGAAGACGAGGGTAATGAATGTGAGAGAGAGAGAGAGAGCGACGAAGATAGATGGAAGGGTTGAGAGGAAGTGCATGGGAGGGATAAAAGAAGAGAATAGCCTGTGTGTGTGAGAGAGAGGGAAGGAGGGAGAGTAAGAGAGAGTAGGGGATAGAGGAAGAGAGCGGAGAGATGACAAGGAGAGTAAGAAAATGAGTGAGAGATATTGCAAGAATTGAGAGAGTGTGTGTGAGGGAGGGAGGGTGAGAGAGAATGAGAGATAGACGGAGAGAAAGAGTAAGTAAAGAATGAGAAGAGAGGGAGATAGAAGAAAGAGCAAGAGAGAGACAGAGAGAGTACTAAAGAGAGCAAAAAAACAACAAAGAGAGATAAATAGAGAGTGAGCGAGAGAGTGAAGATAGGGAATGAAGAGGGAGAGAGGGGGAGGGAGAGAGGGTAAGGTAGAAATAGAGAGAGAAGAGAGACTTAGAGAAGATAGAGCAAAGATAGTGAGAGGCAGAGAGGGAGATTTAGAGTGAGATATGGAGAGAGAAAGGGAGTGCGAGAGGGGGAGTGAGAAAAACGAAATAAATGAAAGAGGGAAAGAGTGAGAATGAGAGAGGTTGGAAGAAAGGCATTAAAGGAATGGAAGTGTCGGAATGAGAGAGGAAGAGAAAGTGAGAGAGGATAGAGAGTAAAGGAATAATAGAGATAAAGTGAGAGATGGAGAGAGGGGTAGAGAATGAGGCTTCGTAGGTGAGAGAAGGGGTGAGCTGGAAGAGATTGAGAACAAGATAGGGGATGAGTATGTGAGAAAAAGAAAGAAGAGCGAGAAAGGGAGAGAGGGAGGTAGGGAAGGAAACAAGAGAGTTGTGGAGAGATGGAGAGCGAGGAGAGAGAGGTTTAAAAGAGAGTATAAATGAGATAGAGTGAACATGGAGTGAGAAAAAGAGAGAGATTGAGGGAGTAAGGGTGAGAGTGAAACTAAAGAGAGAGGAATAGAAGCTAGAAAGGGAGAGAGTGCAAGAGAGAAATAGAGAGAAAAGAGAGTAAGGGAAGAGTGAGTTGGAGGGAGGAAAAGAGCGAGTGAGCAAGAGAGGGAGTAAGAGAGAGGGAGGTAAAGAGAGCATGAGAAAGAGAGGGATGAAGGGAGTGAAAGTAGGAGGGAGAGTGAGAGAGACTCAGTGAGGGATAAAGGGAGCATCAAAAGAGAACATAAGAGAGAGTGAGAGAGAGATAAAAAGAGGTGAAATAAAGAGTGAGAGAGAGGAAGTGAGTGAGTGAGAAAGAGAGATAAAAGGAGGTAGTGAGAGGGTTTAAAGAGAGTAGGAAAGAGAAAGGAAGAGAGAGTGAGAAGATAGACTAAGGGAAGATCGAGTAAGAGTGAATGAGGGGTATGAAGTGAGGGAGAATGAGAGGGTATAGTGTGAAAGAGGAGCAAGAAAGAGAGGGATAAAGGTAAGTAGAGGGAGAGAGGTAGAGAAGCGAGAGAATGAGAGAGGGAGGGATGGAAGCAAGAGAGAGAGAAGAGAGAGAGAGTGGGAGATAGACTGAGAGAAAAGTAAAAGAAAAGAGAGAGGAGAGAGCAACAAAGTAGAGTGTAAAAGAGAGTATAAGATAGAAAAGGAGAATGGAGAGTGAGAAAGAGGGAGTGAGAAAGTATAATAAAGATGGAGTAAGGGAGGGAGGGGAGAGAGTGAGAAAGAAAGTGCAAAACGGTAACAGATAGTGAGATTGAGAGTAAAATATTGAGCTAAAGAGGGTGAGAGGGAGAGAGATTAAGAGTGAGTGAGAGAGTGTATGAGTGTATGAGATGGAGAGAGAAGAGTGAGCTACACAAGGGAGACCTAGAGAGGGTACGAATGAGGCATTAAGAAAGATAGAGGGAGAGAGTAAGAGCGTTGAAGAGTACAATAGTGAGAGAGTGAACGAGATCCAAAGAGAAATAGGAAAATAGAGTGAGGGAGAAAAGAAGATATAAGGAAGGGAAAGAGAGAGCGGGACAAGAGATTAAAAGAGATACTGGAGGGTGGGAAGGCAGAGAGAGTGTGAGCAAGGGTTAGTGGAAGAGAAGAGAGAGATAGAGAGTGGGAGAATGAAAGAGAGAGTGAGGGAGGGATCAAGATAGATAGGGAGAGAGTGAGAACGAGAGTAAGGAAAGGAGAGTGAGATAAAGAGGAGATTGGGAGATGAAAGGAGAGAGGGAGAGAAGGAGAGAGCAAGAGAAGTATGAGAGAATGTGAGAAATATGACAAGGAAGTGAGGGATTAGGAGAGATAAAACGAAGAGAGCAAGAGAGGGTGTGTATGAGTGTGGGAGAGTAAAAGAGATCTAAGGAGAAGAAGGAGAGAGTGTATCAGTGTGTGAGATGGAGAGAGAAGGGTGAGCTCATAAGGGAGGCTTGGAGAGAGCAAGATTGAGGGAGTAAGAAAGATAGAGGAGAGAGTGAGACCGATAGGGAGAACAAGCATGAGAGTGTGAAGGAGATCTAGAGAGAAAGACCCATAATCTCTTCCTTTCTCTCTATCCATATTTCCCTCTCTCCCACTTTCTAACCCTTAGTCACTCTCACACACTCTCTTTCCTTCCCTCTATCTCTTTCTCTCTCTTTCCTTCCCTCTATCTCTATATTTCCCTCTCTTTTCCTCTTCCTCATTGTCTATTCCCCACTCCCTCTCTCTTTCATTCTCTTTCTTTTACTCACACTCTCTACCTCTTTCACTCTCTTTCTTTTCCTCACTCTCATTCTACTTCTTTCACTATCTCTACCTCAGTCACTCCCTCTCTTCAATCTCTCTAACTCCCTCCCTCTCTCTATTTTTTACTTGTTATTTCTTATAGTTCCTGCTCTAACTTCTATAACCCGTTTTTCTATTACACCCACTAACACACAAACAGTCCCTCCTCCGCTCTCTCTTTCTCAAACCCACTCTCATTGTCTCTCTTGCTCCTCTTTTTCTCTACTCCCTTACTCTTTCTTCTCTCTCTCTTTTTATCTCTCTATTCTATTTCATTCCAACTATTACTCCCTCCCTCTGTCTTTTTCACTCTTTATTCTCTCATGCTCTTCCTATTGTTGGTCGCTCTTCTCTCTCTCCTCTCACTCTCTCTTCCTCTATCCCCTTCTTTGCACTATCTCCCTCCTTACCTTTCTCTCTCACTTGTCCCTCTCTCTCACAAAAACAGTTTCTCTTTCTCTCCCTCTATCCCTCCTATGGACTTCCCCTCAACCTTTCCATCCCTCTCTCTCATTCATCGTCCTCTGCACCCTCCGTCTCTACCTCTTTATCTATCTTCTCGCACTCTATTCTCACTCAATTTTTCTCTCCCCCCACCATCACTCCCTCTCATATAAATCTCTCACTCCCTCTCTCTTTCTCACTTTTGGTGTCTATCTCTTACTTTGTATTCTGTTGGTATCTTATCTCTTTCTTTCTCACACCCACTATCCCCCCAAACAATTTCTCTTGCTCCCTCTCTTGCTTTATTTCACTCATTCTTCAAAATATCTTCCCACTCCCTTTCTCTCTCCTTCTCTCTATTAAATTTCACTCTCACTCTTACTCCTCTCTATTAAATTTCACTCTCACTCTTACTCCCTCTCTTTCTCATTCTCTTTTCTCTGTCTATGTCTCTTTATCACTCTGCTTCTCTTTATTTATTGCCCTCCTTATCTCACTCACTTCTCTCTCAATTTTTCTCTCACTCTCTCTCCTTCTGTCTCTCCCTCCCTCTCATCAACTTAGCACACTCGCCCGCCTTCTCTCTTTCTCAATCTTTGTTATCTCTCTCTCACTTATTCTCTTACTGTTACTCCACCTTCTCTCACTATTTCTCTTAGTCCATCCTCCTAGTCGCAGTCCTCTATCCTCCTCCCTCCCTCCCTCACTCACACTTTCCTCATTCTCTCTATATCACACTTTCTCTCCCTCTCTCCCTCCTTCCCTCTCCCTAGCTCCCTTTACAACTCCTCTCTCACTCTTTATTATCCATTCATTTGATCTCCCTCTATCTCCCCTTCTCGCTCACTCTCTCTTGCTCTATCTTCCAACACTCTATTTCTCTCTCACACTCTCTCCCTCTCTTGCTCACTCTCTCTCTTAAATCTTTCTCACAGCCTCCCTCTATCTCTCCATTTCCTTCTTTTTACAACTCATGCTCTCTCTCACACTCTCTGTTATCTTTCTCTATTTCTCCCTCTCTATTTATCTCTATATCTTCCTTCTCTATCTTTATCTCACTCTCTCTTGCTCTCCCTCACTTCCACTCTCTTCCTCAATCTTTCTCTTCCTTTATCCCACATTGTGTCTCTCCATCTCTATTGCTTCAATCCCTCCCTCCCCTCCTTCATTACTTTGTCCCTCCCTCCCTCTCTTTCCCCATCTCCCTCTTTGTCTCCCTCTTCATCTCCCTCTCTCTCTTACTCTCTCTCTCTTACCATTCTTCTATTATGTCTATCTTTTTACCTCTCACTCACTCTCTTACCCCATCATCCATCGGTCTCTCATCTCTCTTTATTTCATTTTAACTCTCTATCCCTTTCTTACTACTGCTCTCTCTGTAATCCATCACACTCCCTCTCTCTATCTCTCTTTCTTGCTCACTTCATCACTCTCTCTCTCACCCTCTCCATACAAAAGAGGAATAGAGAGAAGGCGAGTGAGGGAGTAAGAGTGAGAGACAAATTAAAGAGAGAGGGAGTGAGGAATGGAGAGAGAGACAAAGAGAGAAATAAATAAAGAATGGAATGTGAGGAAATAGAGAAAGAGAGATAAACAACGACAGAGAAGAGGGGGTGAGAGGGAGAAGAGAGAGAATGAGAGGAGGGAGTTAGGGTTAGAGGAGTAGATATAGGAAGAAAGAGTGAGTAAAAATAGATAAAAGAGAGCAAGATAGAGCGAGAGATCGAGGGAGAGAAACACAAGAGAAAGTGAGAGACATAGAGTGAAAGGGAGAGAAAGTGAGAAAGAGACAGATAGAAGGCAAGAGTAAGGGAGAGAGCGAGGAAAGGGGGATGGAAGGAGAGTAGGAGAGAGATTAGAGAGAGAGGGAAGAAAGCAAGAAATATTTACAAGGAAGAGAGAGGAAGCGAGAGAGTAAAAGATAACGAGCAATATGGAGATAGGGAGGGAGAGTAAGAGAATTAGTGAGAAGGAGAGAAGAGGAGAGGGAGATGGAGAGGAAGAGAGATTGAGATCGAGAGAATGGGAGGGAGGGCAGCGGAGGGAGAGAATGAGAGAGAGTGTGAGAAAGGGAGAGGGAAAGTGGTATCTCTCTCACTCATTCTCTTATTCTCTTTGCCTCTTTTCTGCTATCACTCTCTTTTTCTCTATCTTCCTTCACTCTCTGTTCTCTCTCTATTTCTCTCTCAATCTCTTGTTCCCTCTCTCTTCAGTCTCTCTCACTTCTTACCTCTCACCTTTTTTTCACTATTTATTTCCTATTGTTCTTGCTCTCTCTTCTACTATTATCTCTTTTATTACTCTTACTCACAATCCTTCTCTCCGTTTTTCTCTCTAGTCCTCTCACTTTTCTCTCCGGTCCCTCTCTTAATCTCTATATCACTCTCACTTCTAACTTGTTTCTCTACCCTTCTCATTCTCTATTCTTTCTCTCTCTCCTAATCTGTCTTTTGTTTTTCTCTCTTCACTCTCATTCCTTTCACCCTTCCTCCCCATTTATCCCCAACTCTTTCTCCCCCTCTTAATTTCCTCCTTCCCTCTATATGTCTCTATCTTTCTCTCTTCCCTCTCTCTTTCACATTCTCTCACTCCCTCCCTCAAACTCCCGCATCCCCTTCATTCTCTCTCACTCATTCTCTTGTTCTCCTTTCCTCTGTCCCTCACACTAACCCTCAATTCTCTTACTCTCACTTTTCCTACCCACCCTTCCATACTCTCTTTCCTCTTATTCATTCTCTTCTCTCCGTTTTTCTCTCAATCTCTCTTTCTCTCCATCTTCACTCTCTCTCACCGATTCTTCCTCTTGCTGTCTTTCTCGCTCTCCTTCTCTCTTTCTCTCTCTCTCTGTCACTTGCTGATCTCTTTCCTGATCTCACCAAGTTTTTATTTTGTTGCTCTTCTCTTTTTATCTCTCACACTTTTACTTTATCTCCCCTTATTATTTCTCCCTCCCTGCCTCCCTCCCCAACCATCTTTCCCAAGTCCTTCCATTTTTTTCTATCGCTCTCTCCCCCTCCTGCACTCCATCATTTCCAACATCCCTTTCTCTCAACCTTATATATTCTCTTACTTTCTCTCTTTCAATCTCTTCATCTCCCTTTCTTGCTTTTCCCCACTCTCTCTCTTTCCTCCTCCATTTCTTATTACTATTTTTCTCTATCTCCTCTTTTTCTTGCTCTTATCTCTCTATCTTGCTCTTTTTTCTCTACCTCCCCCTCATCTCTATCTCACTATTTATCACATTCTTTTACATTCTCCCTCTCTCTTCCTCTCAGTTTTACACCCTCCCTCCCTCTTCGCTTCTCGTTTCTTTCACACACAAGCTCTATCTCTTCCTATCTCTCGTTTACTCTCCTTCTCTCATTTTTCTCACGTTCCCTCACACATTTCTCTCTATTTCTCTCTCCCTCTCTCCCTCCATCTCTCTGTCTCCTCTATCTCTCATCTCTTTTCCTTACTCTGATTCTCATTCGCATCCTCTTTATTTATATATCTCTCTTGATGCCTCCCTCTTCTCTCTCATGGTTTCTCACCTTCCCTCACACTTCTCTCTCTATTTCTCTCTCCCTCTCTCCCTCCGTCTCTCTGTCTCCTCTATCTCTCTCACTCTTTTCCTCACTCTCTCTTTTAATCTCTCACACTCATACTTGACTCTTTCTCTAATGTTTTTCTCTCACACTCTCTTCCTGTCACACACACCCACTTTCTCTTTCTATGCTCAATCTTTCTCACCCTTATCCTCCACATAGACCCTCTACCTCGCTTTCCAACTTTTATCCTTCTCAATCCAACTCTCTTCTCAATCATTATTTCTCACATTCTCTCACACTTCTCTCTCACTTGCTCTCTCTATCCCTGCCTCCCTCTCACTCTCTCATTTATCTCTCTCTCTCTCTCTATTCCTTAATCTTGTGTCACTCTCTCCCTCTCTTTCTATATATCTGCCTTGATCCCTCCCTCACTCTCACTTTCATTCTCTTGCTCTCTATCTCACTTCTCTTCCTCCCTCCCTTGTTCACACTCTCTCTCCCTTCTAAGCCTCCTAATAAGTTTTTTACTCTCTTATCCCTCTCTCTTTCCCATTCTTTTATTATCTTCTCTCCCTCACTCTCCATTCCTAATTCTCTCAAGATCTCTTTCACTCTCTAACTATTGTACTCTTTATTGCTCTCACTCTCTCCCTCTATCATTCACACTGCTCTCTTTAGGTCTCCCTTTTTCCTCTCTATCTCCCTCTTTGTCTCCCCCTCTCTTACTCCCACTCTCTCACCATTATGCTATTATTCCCCTTTCTTTACCTCTCACTCACTTACTCTTACTCGATCTTAGCACAGCCTCTTTCCTCACTCTATCCTATTCACTCTCATTTTCTCTTCCTAATCTCTTACTTTCTTTCATTTACTCTCACGTCCCCTTTTTCCCTCAATATCTCCTCCTTCTCACTTTTCTCTCCTTCTCTCTTAATCTAATTTCACTCACTCTTACTCCCTCTCTTTCTCACCCTCTTTTCTTTGTCTCTCTCCCCCTTAACCTCTCTATCTCCATCTCCCTCTTCTCTCACTCTCTTCTCTCTGAATACTCTCTCATTCCCTCTGTTGTTCACTCCCTCCCTTAAACTTAGCCCACTCCATTCTTCTCTCTTTTCTCACTCTTTGATGTCTCTCTCTTACTCTTTGTACTGTTGATCCCTCCTTTCACTATTTCTCTTCGTCCATCCTCCCACTCTCTTTCATCTCTCACCCCTCCCTCCCTCCCACTCTTGCTCACGCTGTCCTCGATCTCTCTCTCTCTCTCTCCCTCTCTCTCGCACTTTCTACCCCTCTCTCCCTTTACAACTCCTCCCTCACACTATTTGTCTTTCTTATTTTCTCTCAAAAATCTCTCTTTCCTCATCGTTCCCTCCCTCATTAAATACCTACTTCCTTCTTGTTTTCCTCTGAACATATCTCACTCCTCTTTCTATCTCCAATTGCACTTACTCCTTCACTCTCTCTTCCTCCCTCTCATTTTCTCTATTGCTCTATCTTTCAATTTTCTCTATTTCTCTTCCCACTCTCCCTCTCCCTTCATCTTTCACTCTCTCATTCTTTTTATCTCATTCTTGTCTCTGCTACTCTCGCTCTCCCTCTCACTATCTCAATCTCTCTCCCTCCGTCCCTCGTTCCCTCTCCATTTTCATCTCTTCTACACTCCTCACTCATTCTCTTACTCTCCCTTCCTATCTCAGTCTTGCTCAATCATTTGCACTTTTTTCTCTCTCTTCCTATCTCCCTCTCTTAAGTCTTACCTACTCTCTCTCCCTCTCTCTCCATCCCTCCCACTTCCCCACTCTCTTTCTTAATCTTGCCCTCTATATCTCAATTTCTCACTCTCTCCCTTTCTCTCTATGTCTCTTTCTTTCTCTTATGTTTCTCCCTGTCGCTCTCGCGCTCTCTCTCATTCCATTTTCTCTCTCTTTACTCATTCTTTAACTTCCTAAATCCATCACTCTAACTCTCTTTCCCTTCCTGTCATTCTCTCACTCTTCTTTCTCTCCCCCTTCTTCTCTATCATTGTTTATTACTTTCCCTCCTTACCTCCCTCTTTCCCTCCTTCCCTCCTTATTTCTCTCTCTTTTTCTCTCTATACCTCACTCTCTCTTTCCCACTATTTCCTCACACTCCGTCGTTCTCTATTTCTCTCTCACTTCGATTCTCTCTCCCATCCTCGCTTCCTCACTCTCTTCAATTTCTCTCCCACTATACTCCCTCACTTGGTTCTCTCTCCCTTTCTCTCTTGCACTCTTTCATCCTTACTCTCACCTTTTCACTCTCACTTTCCCTCCCTTACTCTTTCTCTCTTGCTCAATCTATCATTTTCTTTCTTGTTCCTTTTCTCTTACTCTCCTTTAACCCACTCTTTCTCTTCAACTTCACTCTCACTCCTACTCCCTATGTTTATCTCTTTCACACTCTCTATCCTTTCTTCTCACTTATTCTCTTCCTCTATCCACCCACTCTCTTTTTCTATTTCTCTCACTTCCCTCCTTCCTCACTCTCTCTCTCACTTTCCCTTCCTGACTCTATCTCATTCTCTTATTGTCCTCCCTCTATCTCTCTTGCTCACTCTCAGTTTCTCTGTCTTTCCTCATTCTCCTTCTCTCCCTATATCTCTATCACTCTCACTTCCTTTTATGCTCCCTTCCTCTCCTCTCCCTCTCCCTCTGTCCCTCCTCTCTATTTCACTCCCGCTCTCTCCCTCTACCTTTACCATCTCTCTCCACCTTCTATTCTCATACATTCTCTCACTCTCTTCTTATCATGCTCTCTCTTACTCTCCCTCTATCTATCTTTCTCTTACTCTCCTTATATATACACTCACACTTTGTATCCCTCTATCCCCCACATCTCTCTCCCCTCTCTCTTCTCTCCCTTGCTCTCTCTCTCACTCTCTCCCTTGCCCTCCCCCTCTCACTCTCTATTCCACCTTCATTATTTCGTTGTTGCTCAATCAATCTCTCTTAATCTCTCTTCTATCGCTCTCTCTTTTATTACTCGACTCTTTTTCTCGTTCTACCTCCCTTTCTCGCTCCATCCCTTCCTCTCTCTCTTTCTCCTTCTCTTTCTCATTATTTCTTACTTTCTCTCACTCTTCTCTCTACCTTTCTCCCTTCCTCCCTCATCCCTCTCTCTATTTTCATATCTCTCACTCTCTATCTATTTATCTATCTTTTGCTTCCCTTTCTTGCTCTCCTTATCTCCCTTGCTCTATAGCTCTCCCTCCTTCACTCTCTCTCTATCTCTATTTATCTCTATTTATCACTCCTCTCTTCCTTCCTCTCTCTTATTTTCCCTTTGTCTCACCAATTCTCTGTTCTCACCCTTTATCTTACTCTCTTCTCTGCTGTCTATCCTCCCACTCCTTCACCCTCTCTATCCTCCACATGCAATCTCAGCTCCTATCTTGCTTCTTTCCCTTCCTCCTTCCACCCTCCCTCCCCCGCTCTTACTCACTCTATCTTCAAGTCTCCCGCACTCACTCTCCATCTACCTCCCTCTCTCCCTCTCTATCCTCTTCTGTTCTCATTATTTCCCTCTCTATCTATATATATATCACTCTTGATCCCCCATCACCCACTCTTTCATTGTCTCGCTCTCTATCTCTCTCTTCTCTTCCTCCCTCACTCACACTCTCTCACCCTTCCCAACCTCCTAATATATATTTTTTCTCTTTCCTTTCTTATTTACTCTTTCTCCCTCACTCTCTTTTCACATTTCTCTTTAGATCTCTTTCACTCTCTGACTTGTTCTTATCGCTCTCACTCTGTCCCTCTAGCATTCTCACTTCCTCATTTTTTTCCTCTCTAGGTCTCCTTTATGTAGCTCACACTTCTCTCTCTATCTCACGCACTGACACACTCTCTAGCGCTCACTATTAATCTCTCTACCTCTCGCCCTCTTTAGCTCCATTTCCCGCTCTCTATCTCACTCTCTATTACCATTTTCTTTTTTCTCTCACTCTCGCCTCTCGCTTGCTCCATGTTTCTATCTTCTCTCTTTATCCTCTTCTCTATTATTTTATCTCACTCTCTATTCTCTTTTTCTATCTTTTGCCTTCTTTCACACTCTCCTTTGTTGCTCTCTTCTCTCTTTGCTCTTACTTTTCTCTCACTATATCACCCACTCTCTCCTCTCTCTCTTGCTTCCATTCCAACACTCTCATTCTCTCTTCTCTCCCTCCTCCCTCACCGTCCCATTATCCCTCTTTTTTTTCTCTCTCTCCGGCTCCCTCACTTTATCAACATTATCCTATTTTCTCTTAATTTTCACCCCTACTCACTTGCTCTTACTCGATCTGCCCTCAGTCACTCTTCACACTATCTCTCCCTTTTTACTCTCTCTTCCTTTCTCTTTCGTAATTTTTAAATCATCTTACTACCTCTTTCAATCTCTCTTTCTCACTTGGTCTCTCCTCTTTGTCACTCTCAATTCCAACATTTTTTAATATCTCTTTCTTTTGACGCTCCCTTAATCTCCCTACCTCTTTCACTCTCTTCATCTCTCTCTTCCTAGTCTCCTTATCTCGCTCTCTCTTGATCCCTCTCTTACTCGCTCACTCTTTCCTTCTCCTGCTCTCTCTTCCCTCACTCTCTCTTCTCTCCACTCTCTCCCTTTCTTGCTCCCTCTTCCTCTCTCTTCAGTTTCACTCTCACTATTACGACTTCATTCCCTCTTTTTCTTGTTCCATGATTACTCTCTTCTATTGCTCTCTCTCCTCTTAATCTTTCTCTCCCACTCTCTCCCACTTTATTTCTTCCTTCCTTCCCACCCTCTTTCTCGCTCTCTCGCTCTTATTTCTCTCTCACACAATCCCACTCTTCCAATTCATCTCCCAACTCTACCCTGCTAAATCTCATTCTCTACCACCCTTTCTTTCTCTTACTCACTCTATATCTTCCTTCGGTCTCATTCTCTCCAACTCGCACTTTGTCTCTCTCCAACTCCATTCCATCCCTCTCACTCCATCAGTCTATCTCTCTTTGTCACTCCGTCCCTCTCTTGCTGATTTCTCTATTACTTTATCACTTTTTCTTTATCTATTGCTCTCTCTCATTCTCTCTCACATGCACTCTATTTCTCTTTTTCATTACTTTCTTATCACTCTACTCACTCTTTCTCTCCAACCATCTCTCACTCTCTTCTCCCTCCCTCTCTCCTTGTTTCATTAATTCAGTCTCTCTCCCAATCTCCCTCTCGCCCTCCCTCTATCTCCATATCTCCCTCACTCCACCTCTCACTCACTATCTTTTAGTCTATCTTTTTTTCTGCCTTACCCTCTCTCCATCTCTTGCTCCTGCACACTTTTCAATCCTTATCTTTACTCCCATTCCTCCTCACTCTCTCACATTCTATTCCTTCTCTCTTTATTGTTCATGTGCTCTCTTTTGTCCCTGTTGACTCTCTCTTTTCCTTTTATGTCCCTCTCTACTCTCTCTTCACTCACTCTTTCTCTCTCTCTCTCTCTCTCTCTCTCTCTCTCTCTCTCTCTCCCCCTCTTTCTCACTCTCACTCCCTCACACTCTCTCTAAATTGCTCTTACATCTTGCTTTCTCCCCTCAAATCCATCTCATTATTTCTTATTTTCACTCATACTTCTCTATTTCCTCTCTATGCCTCCCTCATTCAATCCTTCTTCCCTCTCTTTCTACCTCACTCCCAACCTCACACTTCCTTCTCTCCCACACACGCATTTACTCCAGCTTGCTATCTCTCATTTTCTCTATTGTTCTTTGTCATTTCCTCTCTTTTAATCTCTCTTCTCGCACTTTCACTTTTCTTTATTTCTCTCTTCCCTTTCTCTCGCTTTATCTCTCATTATTTCTCTATTATTCTCTCCCTCCGCTAACCTACCTCCCACTCAGTCTATCTCAATCACTCTCCCTCTCCATCCATCTCTCTCCATCTCTCCTTCTCACTCATTCCCTTACTCCACCTAACTCTCTCTTCATTCTATTTCTCTCTCACATTCTCTCCCTTTATTGCTCCCTCTTCCTATCTCTTCAGTTTCACTCTCACTCTTACTCCCTCACTTCCTTTCTCTTTCTTAATCCATTTTCACTCATCACTTTCTCTTCGATTGCTCGCTCTACACTCTCCCTCCCTCACACAGTCACCCTCCGTTTCTCTCACATATTGCTTTCTCCCGACATATTCATCTCATTGTTTCTTATTTTATCTCATGGATCTCTCTTCCTTCTTCGATCCCACCATTTTTAATCCTCAACTCCCTCTCATTCTTGCCCTCTCCATACTTCACTCATCTCTCTTACTCCTATAAAACTCACTCATTGACTCCCTCTCCCTCCCTCTCATTTTCTCTATTGCTCTCTCTCACTCCCTCTATCTTGCTCTCTCCTCTCACTTTTTCTTTTCTCTACTTCTCTCTCACTTTTCATCTACCATTCTCTCACTCTCTCTCATCCTTTCCCACTTATTTTCCCCCTGCCGCATCCCTCCCTCCCACTCTCTATGTCAATCTCTCTCTATCTCCATCTCCTCTCTCCTTTCCTTCTCACTCATTCTCTTAATCCCTCCCTATCTCATTCTTGCTCGCTACCTTTTTCTCTCGTTTCCTATTTCTTGCTTAAATCATTCTTTCTCTCCCCTCTGTCACTTCCTATCTTGATTCACTCTCTCTAACTCTCTCAATCTATCTCCCCAGTTCTCTTTCTTGGCCGCTATCTCTTTCTTTCTCGTTCTCTGCCTTTCTCACTATTTTCACTCTCTATTATACTTCTTTCTCTGGCTCTCAAGCTCTCTCTTACTCTCTGTACTCTCTCTTTACTCATTCTTTGTCTTCTATATCCATTACTCTAACTCTCTCCCTTCCTCTATTCTCTCTCTTCTCTCTCCCATCGCGCTCTTTTCTTTGATTGCTTATCACTTTATCTCCCTCCCTCTCTCCCTTCCTCCCTCCTTTTTTGCTCTCTTTGCCTCTGTAGCTCCTTTTCTTGCCATCTCTTACCTCACCCTGTATTCTTTCTCTATTTCTCTCTCGCTTTATCACTTTCTCCCCTAATCGCACCCTCACTCTCTTTAATTTTACTCTCACTCTTACTCCATCACTCGCTTCATCTCTCTTTCTCACACTCTCTCCCACTTTCCCTTTTTGGTTGTCCCTCACTCTCCATTTTTCTATCACTCTCTATTTCCATTTTTCTTATTATGCCTCCCTCACTTTCTCTTGTTCACTCTGTTTCTCTCTCACGCCCTTCCTCCTTCGCTCCCTTCCTCTCACATTCTCACTATTTGTTCTCTCCCTTTCTTCTTTGTTGCATACACTTAGCTCTTTCTCTAATATTTCTCTCACTCTCTTCCTCTCTCTCTCACACACACAATCTCTCTCTTTGCTCAGTCTTTCTCTCCCACTATCCCTCACATGTATTCTCTCTCGCTCCAACTATTATCTTTCTCGTATCCTCTGTCTTCTATCTCATTAATTCTCACATTCTCTCAAACTTCTCTCTCTTTCTCTCACCCTCTCCTTCCCTCTCTCTACCTCCTCTATCTCTCACTATCTTTTCATGACTCTTGTTCTCACTCTTTTCCTCTCATCTATAATCTCTCTTTCTCCTTTCCTAACTTTCTTCTTCATTCTCATGCTCTCTATCTCTCTCTTCACTTCCTCCATTCCTAACTCACACTTTTTCTCCATTTTCACCCGCCTAATATATTTTCTTCTCCTTTGTCCGTCTCTCTCATTCCCTTTCTTATATCCTCTTCTTTCCCTCACTCTCTATTCCTCTATTTCTCTAAATCTCATTCACTCTCTCCCACTCTTATTCTCTTTATCGCTCTCAATCTCTTCCTCTATCTTCTCACTTCCTAATTATTACCCTCTCTAGGTCTCCGTATGTTTCTCACACTTCTCTCCATCTCATACACTCATACGCTCTCTCACTTTCTCATTCTCTTTCGCTCACCCTCTTTAGCTCCATTTCTTGCTCTCTATTAACTCTCTCTCACTATCTTATTCTTTCTCCTAAATATCTCCTCTTTCCTTCACTTCATCTTTCTCCCTTCACTCTCTATCCTCTTCTCTATTATTCTCTCTCCCTTTCTTTCACTTTCTCAGTCTCTCTTCCCTATATTTTTTATCTCCATTGCTCCCTCCACTCTTTATCCATCTATCTTCCCTCGGTCTCTCCTCCCTATATTTCTGTCTCACCCTCTCTTCTCTCCCTCCCGCTCACTCTTCAATCCCTCTTTTGCTCTCTTTCTCTCTCTATTTCATCTCTCTTGATTTCTTTCTTGCTCTCTATTACCACCTCTCTGTCTCTCATTTTTTTTTGTTCTATCACCCTTATTTCTCTAACTTTACTCACTTTACTCCACTCTCTCTCACTTATGTTGTTCTCACTAATTCACTCCTTCTCCCTCACTCTCATTTTCTCTATTTCTCTTTCTTTTTCCCTCTCCATTGCTCCCTCTTCTCTCACTTACTCTTTTCTCAATTTCTCTCTCTCTTCCTCTACCATTCTCTCTCTCATCATTTCTCTATCATTCTCTCCCTTCTGCTTCCCCCTCCCACTCCCCTATCTCAATCTCCCTTTTTCTCTCTCTCTCCCCCTCTCCATCTCCCTCTCTTTCCTTCTCACGCATTCTCTTAATCTCCCTCCTTATCTCAAATATTGCTCACTATCTTTTGCACTCTCTCAATTCCTATCTCTCTCTTAAATCTTTCTCTCTCTGTCCCTCTCTCTTTTTGTCACTCCCTCTCTCTCTCTTCAATCTCTCTCACTCTCTCCCTCTATCTCCCTCTCTCACTCTCTCCCTTACACTTGCCCTCTATCTCTCATTCTTGCTCCTTACCTTTCTCACTATGTCTCACTCTCTTTTATGTTTCTTTCTCTCACTCTTAGGCTCTCTCTGGC
Source organism: Papilionanthe hookeriana x Papilionanthe teres (assembly GCA_022702705.1). Lineage (NCBI taxonomy): Eukaryota > Viridiplantae > Streptophyta > Magnoliopsida > Asparagales > Orchidaceae > Papilionanthe > Papilionanthe hookeriana x Papilionanthe teres. Next base: position 64,640,194 of record CM040432.1, on the reverse strand, counting down.
TCTCCTTTCTCTCTTTACTCACTCTTGATCTCTCTATGTCCATAAACATCTCTCTCTTTTCTCTCTCTATCTCTCACCCTCTCTTCTCTCACATTGTTTATTAATTTCTCTCATTCTTTCCCTCTCTCCCCCTTATTTAGCTCTCGTTTCTCTCTTTAGCTCCCTCTCTCTTGCCCTGTCTTTCCTCACTCTCTATTCTTTATCTATTTCGCTCTTGCTTTGTCACTCTCTCCCCTCCTCGCTCTCTCACTCTCATTAATATTGCTCTCACTCTTACTCCCTCACTCACTTCTCTCTCTTTCTCTATTGCAGTCTCTCTCCAACTCTCTCCCTCTCCCACTCACTCTTGCTCCATCTATCATTCATTCTCTGTCTCTTCACTCTAATCCCTTTCTTTATCTCTTTCACACTCCTTATTCTCTCGCCAACTTTCTATCGCTATCTCCTTCACACTCTATGCTAAGCCAAAATCTGATATACTAAGCTAAAGCGAGATCAATTGATTCAAATTCGTAAGAAATGCCTGAACAACAAGAAAGCTGTCCTAAAGCTAGAACAAACCGAAAATATGGTAGGATACAACCTGGCGGTGAAATGGATGGAGATAAACCTTGACCCAATGCTCAACGCAAACAATAATGTTGGCATAAGACCTTCACCCTATGCTTGACGCTAGGAAGGAACCTTGGTACGATGGTAGACCGGACAAACAGGGTGGAAAGCATCTTGATAAGTCTGGGAAGAACTCTGTGGGCGATGGCCAAGAGCTCCGCTGGAATCCTAAGGAAAAACCTAAGGAAAGAACCACATGCAAGTGGTTTTGCCAAAGTTTAATAGTCTCCTTTTCATTTAAAGTAAGGCCTATTTATAGGCTACAACTTACAAGCAAAAGAAAATAGATGATAAAATATCTTCTAAAACAAATAAAAAGAAACTACTTCAAGTTAGCATGCAAGCCATTATTAAATCAATTAAAATAAGAAATATCCAGCCATAATAATATGACTCCTTTATCCTTGGGCTTGGATTAAGTTGACAAACCTTGGTGGCTCTTTCTCCTTAGATCTCCATGAATTGGCTTGAGTCCAAGCCTCCTGGACTAATCCATTAAAAGCTTCCTTCAAACTTTTTGCACGACATCTAGTAATTGACCCACATAGAATTTGAATTAAATCTTTTCTTGAGGTCGTGTCATCCTCATCCATGCTATCATTTACATCAATTTCTCTCTCACACACTCCCTCTCTCACTCCCTCTTCGTCTCTCTTTAGTTTCACTCTCACTCTTACTCCCTCACTTCATTCGAGCGAGCGTTAGAGTGAGAAGATCTCGCTAGATTGTCTAGTGAGTCTGAGACCCCAATTCTTTACTAGAAGGGACGCAAAAGGCCTCTGCCCTGGAATCCGATATATAGGGAGGTGCTAGTTTGATTTTTGAATGTTGTCAAACAGTTGAACAATGTTTCTGAAACTCAAGTGCGAAATATTGGTTGGATTGAGATCTGCTAATGTGGCAAATAGAAAATATGAGGGCAGTTGAAACTTTTTTTCATGGAGTACCCGATAACTAGGGACTAAACCACAGGCTGATCGACTTACCTCTTTTTCTCAAATAGAGAGAGGGAGGCGTGAGAGAATTTGAAGAGAGAGGGAACAAGAGCGGAAGAGACATGGAGAGAGAAATAGAGAGAGAAAAGAGTGTGAAGGAAGATAGAGAAAGAGAGAGTGATAGCGGAAAAGAGGGAGAGAGAATAAGAGAATGCGTGAGAGAGGGAGGGAGAGATTTAGTGAGTGAGTGAAGTTGGAGATGAAGGGGATGAGAGGGAGGGAGTAAGGGAGGGAGGGAGTGTAAGTGATTGTGAAGGAAGAGGAAGGTGGGATGCGAGAGAGAGAGATAGTGTGTGGGGGATAAAGGAGGAAAAGAGTGAGAACAAAGAGGGAATATGTAGCAATATAAGAGATAGTATCAGCGAGCAAGAGAGAGGAGAAAGAGAGGGAGAGAGTAGTAAGAGTGAGTGAAATTTAAGAGAAAGAGAGGGAGGAAAAAAGAGAGAGCAATAGAGAAATTTTGAGAGAGGGAAAGAAGGAGAAAGAGAAAGAAAGAAAGAGAGACTGCGAAGGACAACAAACAAGAGAGTGAGAAAACGAGGGAGGATTTGTAAGAAGTGTGGAGAGAGGTTGTCAAAGAGTGAAGGTGACAAATTGAAAGAAGAGAGAAGGAGAAAAAGAAGAGAGAAATATTAAGAGTTGGACATATATAAAAGAGATAAAGGGAGGGGAGAGCAAAGAGAGAGAAAATAGTTAGAATTCATTACAGAGAGAGCAAGAGAAGTTAGAGCGTGAGAAGGGAGCAGAGAGAATGAGATAGATAGAGATGGAGAGGGTGAGAGAGATGGGAAGAGAGAGGGAGGAAGGGAAGGAGGGAGAGAGAGGTCGCGTAAGTGTGAGTGACATATGAAAGAATGAGAGAGAGAGAGAGAGAGAGCAAGAAAAAGTGAATGAGTGAGATGGAGCAAGAAAGCAATAAAGAGAGGGAGAGATAGTGAGAGAGAAGACAAGAGTTGAGAAGAGATAGGTGGGTGCGAGGGAGGGAGGGAGGGAGAAAGAGAGAGGAGGAAGGGAAAAGAGAGAGTGAGAGAAGTGATTGACGAAGAGAAAGAAAAAGTGTGAGAGCAAACAAGGGAGTGAGGGAGAGAGTTAGAGAGATAGAGAGTAAGATACTGGGAGAGAGAAAACAAGAGTGAGGCACATCGATAGAGAGGGTGAGGATGAGGGAGGGAAGGAGAAGACAATGAGAGAGTGTCTGAGAGAGTGAGAGTGGGAAAGAAAGAAAGAGAGAACACTGACAAAGAGAGCTTAAGAGAAGAAGATTGATAAAAAGGAGGGCAAATGAGGAGAGGCGAGAGAGAGAATTAGAGTAGGCAAGAGAGTGAGAGGAGAGAGAAAGAGAAAGAGTGAGAAAAGGGGGGAAGAGTGAGGGAAGAGCAATTAAAGTGAAAGAAAGGGAGAAAAAGAGAGAAAGATAGAGAAAGAGAGAGAAATATAGAGGAAGGGAAAGGGAAAGGGAGATTAAGATAAAGAGATGTAGAAAGAGAGAGAGAAAAGAGAAGGGTAGAAGTTAGGAAGAGAGCAAGAGTGAATAAGAGAAAGAGCTCGAGAGAAAAATATATAAAAGAAAAGAGAGTGAAATAGGGATTGAGAGAGAGATAGAGGGAGAACAAGAGAGAGAGTGAGTGAGAGAAGGAACAAGAGAAAGCAAGAGAGATTAAGGGAGAGGGAGTGAGAAGAGGGAGAGAGAGAGATGAGGAGGGAAAGAGAAAAGAGATAGAAAGTGAGAAACAATGAGAGAGAAGAGGGAAGAGAGTGAGAGGAGAAAGGGTTGTGAGAGATAGAGAGGGGGATAAAGGAGGTAGAGCAGAAAAGAGAGTGAGAGATAGATGAAGAGAAAAATTGAGCAAAGAAAGACGAGAGTTGTCAAAAGAGAGTGCAAGTGAGAGAGAGAGAGAGTGAGAGATCGAGAGAGTGAAAAAAGGAGATAGAATGGAGTGCAAGAGGGAGAGCGAGAGTGAGAGAGACATACAAGAATTGAGTTAAATTTAAGAGAGAAATGTTTTGTGAAAGGAAAGTAGGTAGGGAGAGAAATTGAGAGAGAAGTGCAAGTGAGGGAAGATAGAGCAAGAGTAAGGGAGAGAGAGGGAGAGCAAGATAATGAGCGGAGCAAGATAATGAGCGGGGAGAGAGTGATACAGAGAGAGACCAAGAAGGTGTGAGAGAAAGTGTATAAGGGATATAGAGAGGAGGGGGCGGGAGACTAAGTGAGAGCGAGAACAAAGAGTGAAAAAGAGAGAGGGAAGGAGGGAGTCAAAGCGAGAGTAAAATTATCCTCTTCTCTATTATTCTCTCTCCCTCTCTTTTCCTCATTCTCTATTCCCTTTTTCTGCTTTATCTCTCTCTTTGCTCTCTTTCCTCTTACTCTTTCTCTCATTCTATCCTCCACTCTCTCTCTCCCCTCTCTGTCTTTTGTCCCTCTCTCTTTCTCCTTATCTCTCTGTCTGCCTCCCATCTCTTGCTCCGTCTCTCTCACCATTCTCCAATTCTTCTCCTCTCATTACCCCTCACTCACTTCTACATAATCTTCTCACAACCTCTCTTCTCACTATCTCTCCCATTCACTTTCTCACTTTCTCTTTCCTACCTAAACCCTCTCACTTACAACTTCTGTCTCTGTTTCTCCCTCACTGCCTTCATTTCCGTCTCACTCTCTATTCCATCTATATTTATCTCTCTCCCGCTGTTTCTTCTATCTCTAATGTTTGACCCTCCCGTTATCCCTCACTACCACTCTCTCGCTCTCCCTCCCTCTTACACTCCCTTATTCTCTCTCTCTCTCTCCATATATTTCTCTTTCTTTCTCCCCACTAGGTCACTCGATCTCTTCCTCTCTCACACTCTCTATTCTTCAACACTTTTTTCTCTCTATTTATCTCTCACACTCTTTCCATTTCTTCCTCCCTCACTCCTAGCTCTACGTTCGCTCTCTCACTCACTCTCTCTTATGTTGCTCTCTCTTCTCTCTGTCCTCTTACTCTCTTCTGTCTATTTGTCTCTCTTCAGTTTCACTCTCACTTACACCCTCTCTCCCTCACTTTCTGACTTTATTTTTGCCTTACCTTATCTCCATCTCTCCCTTCCACTCAATCTTCAATCCCTTTCTTCACTCCCTCTCTTGCTCTCTCTCTCTCTCACTCTCCTATTCTTCTCTCTTTGTTGTTTCTTTGCTCTCATTTGCTCCCTATCTATCTCTCTCTTGCTCATAAATCTATCACCCTCTCTTCTCTCTCTTTAACCACTCTTTCTCTTCCTCTATCTCTCACCACCACTCCCTCGCACGCTCTCTCTCACACTCCCTCTCTCCCTCACTCTTTCTCGCTCTACGTTCTCTCTCTCACTCACTCTCTCTTATGTTGCTCTCTCTTCTCTCCCTCCTCTCAATCTTTCTCTACCTTTATCTCCTGTCACTTGCTTCCTTCCCATATCCCTCTCTCGCAATCTCTCAGTCTCTCCTTCTCTCTCTCAGATACACTATGACTCTCCCCCTCTCACATTCTTCTAGTTTATTCACACTGTCCCTCTATAAAATCTAATTGTCTACCCATCCTTCCCTCTCGCTCACTCTCTCTATATCTTCCCTCACTCTATTTTCTCTCTCCCTCTCACGCTCTCTATTCTTCACACTCTCTTCTCTCTATTTGTCTCTCACACTCTCTCTCCCTTTCTCACTCCCTCTTTGTCTCTCTTCAGTTTCACTGTCACTCTCTTCAGTTTCACTGTCACTTACTCTCTCCCTTACTCTTTCTGACTCTATTTTTGCCTTAACTTATCTCCATCTCTCCCTCCCACTCAATCTTCAATCCATTTCTTCACTCCCTCTCTTGCTCTCTCTCACTCTCTTATTCATCTCTCTTTGTTGTTTCTTTACTCTCATTTACCCCCTCTATCTGTCTCTTACTCATAATTCTATCACCCTCTCCTCTCTCTCTTTAATCACTCTTTCTCTTCCTCTATCTCTCACTACCCCTCCTCGCAAACTCTCTCTCAATTGATCTCACATCTTGCTTTCTCCTCTTATATCCATCTTATTATTTATTATTTTTGCTAATACATCTCTCTAACCTTCTCGATCCCTCTTTCAATCCCTCCTTACCACTCTGTATACCTCCCTCCTTATCTAACTCCCCTTTCCCTCTCTTCTTGAACTCACTCATTCATTCCCTCTCCCCCACATTTTCTCTATCTCTCTATCTCTCACTCCCTCTTCATCTCTCTTTAGTTTCACTCTCTCTCTCTTACTCCCTCACTTAGTTCGAGAGAGCGTTGTAGTGAGAAGATCTCGCGAGATTGTCTAGTGATTCTGAGGCCCCAATTCTTTACCGGAAGGGACGCAAAAGGCCTCTGCCCTGGAATCCGATATATAGGGAGGTGCTAGTTTGGTTTTTGAAAGTTGTCAAATAGTTGAACAATGTTTTCTGAAACTCAAGTGCGAAAGATTGGTTAGATTGAGATCTGCTGCTGTGGCAAATAGAAAATATGAGGGCAGCTGAATCTTTTTTTCATGGAGTACCCGATAACCAGGGACTAAAACACAGGCTGATCGACTTACCTCTTTCTCAAATAGAGAGAGGGAGGCGTGAGAGAGATTGAAGGGAGAGGGAATAAGAGCGGAAGAGACATGGAGAGAGAAATAGAGAGAGAAGAGAGTGTGAGGGAAGATAGAGAAAGAGAGAGTGATAGCGGAAAAGAGGGAGAGAGAATAAGAGAATGTGTGAGAGAGGGAGGGAGAGATTGAGTGAGTGAGTGAAGTTGGAGATGGAGGGGATGAGAGGGATGGAGAAAGGGAGGGAGGGAGGGTAAGTGATTGTGAAGGAAGAGGGAGGTAGGATGCGAGAGAGAGAGAGAGTGTGTGTGTGGGAGATAAAAGAGTAAAAGAGTGAGAACAAAGAGGGAATATGTAGTAATATAAGAGATAGTATCAGCGAGCAAGAGAGAGGAGAAAGAGAGGGAGAGAGTAGTATGAGTGAGTTAAATTTAAGAGAAAGAGAGGAGGAATAAAGAGAGAGAGCAATAGAGAAATCTAGAGAGAGGGAAAGAAGGAGAAAGAGAAAGTAAGAAAGAGAGACTGCGAAGGACAACAAACAAGAGTGAGAAAACGAGGGAGGCTTTGTAAAAGTGTGGAGAGAGGTTGTCAAAGAGTGAAGGTGACACAGGGAAAGAAGAGAGAAGGAGAAAAATAAGAGAGAAATATTAAGAGTGGGAGAGATACAAAAGAGATAAAGGGAGGGGAGAGCAAAGAGAGAGAAAATAGTTAGAATTCATTACAGAGAGAGCAAGAGAAGTTAGAGTGTGAGAAGGGAGTGAGAGAGAATGAGAGAGTGTGAGAAGGAACTAGAGAGAATGAGATGGAGAGAGATGGAGAGGATAAGAGAGATGGGAAGAGAGAGGACGGGAAGGAGGGAGAGAGAGGTCTCGTAAGTGTGAGTGGCATATGAAAGAATGAGAGAGAGAGAGCAAGAAAACAATAAAGAGAGGGAGAGATAATGAGAGAGAATAGAAGTGTTGAGAAGAGATGTTGGGTGTGAGGGAGGGAGGGAGGGAGAAAGAGAGAGGAGTAAGGGAAAAGAGAGAGTGAGAGAAGTGATGGACGAAGAGAGAGAAAGTGAGAGAGAAAACAAGGGAGTGAGGGATAGAGTTAGAGAGAGAGAAAGATACTGGGGGAGAGCGAACAAGAGTGAGATAAAGAGAGTTAGAGAGAAACATCGATAGAGAGGGTGAGGATGAGGGAGGGAAGGAGAAGAGAATGAGAGAATGTCTGAGAGAGAGATTGGGAAAGAAAGAAAGAGAGAACACTGACAGAGAGAGCTTAAGAGAAGGAGATTGATAAAAAGGAGGGCAAAATAAGAGAGGTGAGAGAGAGAATTAGAGTAGGCAAGAGAGTGAGAGGAGAGAGAAAGAGAAAAAGTGAGAAAAGGGGGAAAGAGAGAGGGGAGAGCAATTAAAGTGAAAGAAAGAGAGAAAAGAGAGAAAGATAGAGAAAGAGAGAAAAATATGGAGGAAGAGAGAGGGAAAGTGAGATTAGGATAAAGAGATGTAGAAAGAGAGAGAAGAAGAGAAGGGTGGGAGTTAGGAAGAGAGCAAGAGTGAACAAGAGAAAGAGCTTTAGAGAAAAATACATAAAAGAAAAGAGAGTTGAATAAGGAGTGAAGAGAGATAGAGGGAGAACAAGAGAAAGTGAGTGAGAGGAGGAACAAGAGAAAGCGAGTGAGAGATTAAGGGAGAGAGAATGAGTGAGAGGGAGGGAAAGAGGGATGAGGAGGGAAAGAGAAAAGTGATAGAAAGTGAGAAACAATGAGAGAGAAGAGAAAGAGAGTGAGAGGAGAGAGGGTTGTGAGAGATAGAGAGGCGGATAAAGGAGGTAGAGCGGAAAAGAGAGTGAGAGATGAAGAGAAAATTGAGCAAAGAAAGAAGAGAGTGTGTCAAAAGAGAGTGCAAGTGAGAGATCGAGAGAGTGAGAAAAGGAGAAAGAATGGAGTACAAGAGGGAGAGGGAGAGTGAGAGAGACAGACCAGGAATTGAGTTAAATTTAAGAGAGAAAAATTTTTTGGAAGTAGGGAGAGAAATTGAGAGAGAAGAGCAAGTGTGGGAAGATAGAGCAAGAGTAAGGGAGAGAGAGGGATAGCAAGATAATAAGGGGGAGAGAGAGTGAGAAAGAGAGAGACCAAGAGGGTGTGAGAGAAGGTGTATAAGGGATAGAGGGAGAGGAGGGGGCGGGAGACTAAGTGAGAGCGAGAACAAAGAGTGAAAAAGAGAGAGAGAGGGAAGAGGAAGTCAAAGCGAGAGTAAATTAAAAGAGAGAGAGAGAGAGGGAGACTATGGGAAAAGAGCACAAGAGAGAGGGAAAGTAAGAACAAGTGCGATGGAAAAAGAGTGGCTGGGCGAGTGAAAGAGGAGGGAGAGAGGATGGAGAGAAGAGAGGGGAAAAGAGATGGAGGGAGGGAGAAAGAGGGAGAGATTGAGATGGGAGAGAGAAGTGCTAGTGAAAATGAGAAATAATGAGGAGATGAGGGGAGGGAGAGAGAGAAATGAGAGAGCAATTGAGAAAGAGAGGGAAGGAAGGAGAGTGAGAACGAGGGTGAGGGTAGTAGGCACAGAATGAGTGAGTAAAGAGAGGGAAGAAATAGCGATTGAAGATTTAGCAAGATATTGACAGATAGAGATCAAGCACGCTATAAAGAGAGATGAAATAGAGGGTGAGAGAGAGATAGAGAGCATGAGAGAGTGAATTTGAAAGAGAGAGATAGAGGGAGGGAGTGAGAGGGGTTGAAGATAGAGTGGTAAAGGAGATGAGATAGAAGAGGGACTCAAAGAAGATCGAGCAAAATATAGTGAGTGAGAGGTAGAGATAGTAAGATGTAGAGAGAGATATGCAAATATAGAAGGGTGAGAGAGAGATAGAGAGAGTGAAAAGTAATGAAAGATGAAGAGAGTGAGGGTTGGTTGGAAAGAGAAAGAAAAGTGATAAAATAAAGAGAAATGAGTGAGAGAGGGAGAGAATGAGAGAGAGAGAGATAGAGAGAATGAATGAAGAGAGAGCGAGGGAATACATAGAAAGAGAGTGAGCTAGAGGAATAGAGGGGGTAGAGCAAGAGTTTGAAAGAGAGGAGGTTGAAGAGAAAGTGAGAGAAAGTAAGAGAGGGAGAGTATGTGTGCATGAGAGAGCGCGAGAGAGGATGGTTGGCAAGGAACCCTTAGTGGGGGAGATTGGGGATAAAAGACTGAAACGAGAAAGAAAAGAGAGCACAACAGAATAGAGATTAAGTGAGAGAGAGTGAACATGGATCAAGAAAGGGAGTGGGAGGAGGGTGTAAGATTAATAGTGAATGAAAGAAGAGAAAGAGGGAGCGAGAAAGGGAGAGAGTGTCAAAGAGAAATAAAGAATGAGTGAGGGAAGAGAGAACATGAGAGAGGGAGAGAGTTAGAAAGCAAGATAGGGAGCAATAGAGAGATAAGGACATTGGAGAAAGAGAGAGATGTAGGGAGTGAAAGTGGACGAGAGAGAGAAAAAAAGGTAGTGAGGGACAAAAAAAGAGAGATAGAAGAGAGTGTGAGAGAGAGATAAAGTGAGATGGAATTTAGGGTGTGAGAGAGAGATGGATGGAGTGAGTGACAAAGAGAGATAAAGGGAGGGAGTGAGATGTGTTAAAGTGAGAGCAGTAGAGAGAAATTGATAGAGAGTGAAACAAAATAGAGAGAGAAAGGGGATATGAGAAGATTGAACAAGAAAGAGTAAGTGAGAGGTATAGAGATAGAGAGAATAGAAGAATGGCAAGAGAGAGAGAGCAAGAGAGAGGGAGACTAAGAGGGAGATAGAGAGGGAAAAGGGAAGGAGAGGGAGGGAGGGAGGAAGTAAGGGAGGAAGAGAAGGAGGGAGAGAAGATAGAGAAATAGAGAATCAGAGGGATGGAAGCAATAGAGACGGAGAGAGAGAGTGGGGGACAAAAGGACAGAAAGTGTGAGATGAAAGAGAGAAGAGAGAGTAACAATGAAGAGAGCATAAGATAGAAAATGAGAATAGAGTGCAAGAAAGAGAGAGCGAGGGAGAGATAGAAAGGGAGAGAAAGCGAGGAAGAGAAATAATAGAGACGAGGATATAAAAAAAGAGAGAAACATGCAGCAATGGAGAGAGAGGATGGAGTGCAGGAGAAAGAGTAAGATGGAAAGAGAGCGCGAGATAGATTTCATGAAATGGAGCTTAGTAGGGTGAGAAGAATAGAGAATGACAGAGATAGAGTGAGGAGTTTATGAACGTGTGTGAGAAATCGAGAGAGAGAGAGAGAGAGAGAGAGAGAGAGAGAGAGAGAGAGTGAAATGAAAAGAGAAGGGTGAGCTACATAAGGGAGATTAAGAGAGGGCAGGAATGAGGGAGTGAGAAAGATAGAGGGAGAGAGAGTGTGATAAGGAGAGCCAGAGTGGAAGAATGAAAGAGATCTACAGAGAAAGAGAATAAGAGAGAGAGAGATGGGGATGTCACAGAAGGAGGGAGAGCGAAGGATATAAGTAAGAAAGAGAGATAGAGGGAGTGAGTGAGATAGATTAAAGATAGAGCAAAAGAGAGAAAGTGATTGAGAGAGAAGAGTGACTGAAGGAAGATTGAGTAAAGAGTGAGTTAGAAGTAAAGAGAGAGGGAGAACTGAAGAATGGCGAGAGAGAGCAAGAGAGAGGGAGACGGAGAGGGGGATTGAGAGGGTACGGGCAAGGAGAGGGAGTAAGGGAGGATGGGAGGGAGGGAGAGAAGAGAGGTAAATAGATAGTAGGAGGGATGAAGCAAAATAGAGGGAGAGAGAGTGAGAGATCGAGGGAGAGATGAGTGAGATAAAAGAGAGAAGCAGAGCAAAAATGAAGAGTACAAAAAAGAGCATAAGATAGAAAAGAGAATAGAGTGCAAGAAGAGATAGCGAGCGATAGGTAGCAACAGAGAAAGAATAATTGAGATGGGATAGAGATAGAAGAGGGAAAGATTTTGCAATGTAGAGAGAGGATGGAGTGTGAGAAAAAGAGCAAGATAGAGATCAAGAAATGGGTGTGTGTGTGTGAGCTTGAAAGAGGGTGAGTGAGATGGCGAGAGAAGGGGAGCAGCATAAGGAAGACTTAGAGAGAGGAAGATAGAGGGAGAGAGTGAGAGAGTGAGAAAGAGAACGATAGTAGGAGAATAGAAGTGATCTATAGAGAAAGCGAAAAAGAGAGTGAGAGAGAAAAGAGGAAATATGAAAGGGAATGAGAGAGGGACAAGAGAGAAAAAGAGCTATTATGAGAGTAGGAAGAGAGAAGGGTGGTGAGGGAAGGAGGGAGGGAGGGAGAGATAGAGAAAGATAGAGAATGAGAGTTAAAGAGGGATGATCAAGAGAGAGAGAGCACAAAAAATCGAGAACTTGAGTAAGGAGAGAGGGAGAGAGTGAGAACTTGAGTAAGGAAAGAGAGTGAGGGATAGGGGTGCTATGAAGGGAGAGAGTTAAAGAGGGATGGAGGAAGGGAGAGAGAAAGGGGAAGAAAGTTAGAAAAATGAGAGAGAGAAGTGAGAGGGTTTGAGAGAGGCAAAAGTTGGAGAGAGAGTGTGTGTGTGAGGGATGGGGGCAAAGAAAGAGAGATGACAGAGGGTCACACACAATCTTTATTGCTCTCCAACTCTTATGTTTATATCTTTTTCTCTGACTTCTGCTCCCTTTCTTGCTCTTTGTTACATATCTCTTGCTTTAACTTCCTTCACTCTCTCTTCCATCTCTATTTCTCTCTCACTCTCTCCTCTTTTCCTCCCTCTTTCTCTTTAGTTTCACTCTCTCTTACTCTCCCTCATTTTTACTCACTCTTTGCTCTATCTTTAACTTATTCTCTCTTCTCTGCTCTCTCTCCTCTCACTCTTTTGCTCCCTCTATCCTCCACATATTCTCTCTCTTCCTCTATTGCTTCCTTCCCTCTCTCCCTCCCTTCCCCTCTCTCACTCACTATATCTTCCATTTTTCCACACTCACTATTCCTCTACCTCCCTTTCGCCCTGTCCATCTCTCTAGCTCTCTTTCTCCCACTCACTCTTTTGCTCTTTGTCCACTCTCCTAATCATACATTCTTACTTGCTCTATCTTCCATCACACTCTCTTTTCTCTTTATTTTTCTCTCAATATCTCCCCTTTCTCAGTCCCTAAATCTCTTCAATCTCTCTGACTTCCTCCCTCTATCTCTCCCTTTATCACTCTCTACACCCTCATTCTCTGTTCTATCTCTCTTCATCTCTCTCTTGCTATCTCATATCATTCTATCTTCTCTCTATTTACTAACTCGTTTTCTCTCTATCTCTCACACACTCTCTCTCTTCATTGTATTGCCAGCCTCTCTGAATCCCTCTCTTTTCTCTCTTTCCCTCATTTCTCTCACTGTTTCGTACTTTCTCTCACATTTCTAACTCTCTCCCTCCCCTCTTTCCTCTCTCTCTCTCTCTTTGTATCTCTCATTCTTATAATTTTACTATTATATTCAATCTCCCCCACTCTCCCGTTATCCTCTTTCTCCCCTTCTCTCCTTCTCTCCAACATTCATTCTCTTTCTTAGTCTCCCTCTTCTCAGTTATTCTTGCTCTCTCACTTCCATTCCTCCTTCCTAATCTATCTCTTTCTATCTCCTCCTAGTTTCTCTTTCCCTCCCTTATGTCCTCTCCCTCACACACTCTCTTTTTCTCTCTCAAGATCACACTTTCAATCTCCCTCTATCTCTTTTTATTACTATTTTTCTCTCTCTATCTTGCTCACTCCATCTTATTTGCTCTCTCTAGGTCTCCCCTATGTCAAACCCTCTCTCAAACACACTCTAACACTCTTCTTCTTTCTTTCACCCTTTCTTTCCTCTATTCTACCCTCTCTCCTCTCCCTCGCTTCGTTCCCTCTCTCTCTCTCTCTCTCTCTCTCTCTCTCTCTCTCTCTCTCTCTCTCTTTGTGTTGCTCTCCCATACCTTTTTGATATTTGTCTCACTCCTTTCTATCCTTTCCCATCTTTCTCTTCTCTCTTACTATCTCTCACTCTTCTTTGGGTCACACTCTCTTACTCTATCTTCCTCTCATTCTCTCTCAACTATTCCACCCTCCCTCCCATTTGTCTATCTCTTCCTTTATCTCATTCGCTCTCTTCCCTCCTTCCCTCCCTCACTTCTCTCCGCTTCTCTCACTCCCCCTCTCTCCCTTAACCTCCATCTTTCAAATTCTCAATGGCTTACCCTCTCTCCAACTTTCTCATCTTTTCTCTCCCCTTATAACTCTCAAATCCTCCCTCTATTTTTCTCACTCCCTCAATCGTGCTGTCATTGTCTCCCATAACTAGCTTACTCTTTTCTCTCGATGACACTCATACACTCTCTCACACTCTAAATCACCCTTATCTAACTCACCCTCGTTAGCTCCATTTATTGTTCTCTATCTTACTCTTATTACCTTGTTCTTTTTTGCTCTATCTCTACCTATCTCTCTCTCACCCTCCATCCATCTCTCTCTCACCCTCCATCCATCTCTCTCCATATCTTCCTCTATATCTCCCACTCTCTACCATGCACTATTGATCTTTTGCTATATCTTCCTTGTTTATCATTTTTGTCTCCTTTCTGTTTCACTCTCTCTCCCTTTCTTCCTCTTGCTCTCTCTTCAATTCTTATACTCCCTCCCTCAATCCCTCTATTTCTAGTTCACTCTCTCTGCTCAATCTCTCACTCTATTTCATCTCTCTTTATCGCTTCTTGCTCTCTCTTTCCCTCTCTCCATCCTCTATTTCTCTTTGATCTAACAACCTCACTTCTTTATCTTTATTTACTCATTCTCTCCCTCATCACTCAAACTCTCTATTACTCTCCCTCCAACCCTCCCTCGCTAATTGCTCTCACATCTCACTCTCGCCCCTTTTCTCCAGCTCATTATTTATTATTATCTCTCACACATCTCTCTCTCCTCCATTGTCCCTGTCTCTTTCACTCTCTTTTTTCCTCTCTTTCTCCCCTTCTCCTTATTTCTCTCCTCTCTCTCTTCTCTTGCACTCACTAACTCAATCTCCCTCGCTCCCTCATATTTTTTCCATCACTCTCTCATCTCCCTCTTCCTCTCTCTTTTCTCACTTTTTTCTCTATATTTCTTTTTTTATTCCTCGTCCTTTCTCTCGCTCACTCTCATTATTTATCTCGCCCTCTCACTTCTCTTTAACCCACTCTCTCAAACTCAATCTCACTCCCTCTCTATCTCTCTCTCTCTCCTCTCCATCTCATTCTCTCTTTCTCATTCATTCTCTTAATCTCGCTTCCTATCTCCATATTGCTCATTATCGTTTCCTCACCCTCTTCCCCTCTTCCTTTCTATTCCCCCATTTCTTTCTTGCTCTCTATCCCTTTTTCACTCCCCCTCTCTTCAATCCTCTCTCTCCCCCTATCTACGCCTTCTCACTCTCTCCCTTACTCTTGCCCTCTATCTCTCTTTTTATAATTGTCTCCTGTTCTTACTATGTCTTTTACTCTCAATTCTGTTTCTAGCTCTCCCGTTCTATTGCTTTCACTTGCTATCTTTTCTCTCTATTTACTCTCGTTCTCTGTCTCTCTCTTTCTCACTCTCTCCCTTTCTCACTATGTCTCTCACTCTCTATTTTGTTTCTCTCTCTTGCTCTCTTTAGCACTCATTATATCCCTATATCCATCACTTTATATCACTGGTTTCTTCTCATTCTCCATAAATTCTCTTTCTAACCCCTCTCTCTTATTATATATTACTTCCCCTTCCTCCCTCCCTCTCTCCATCCCTCCTTATTTCGCTCTTTGTTCCCTCATTTACTTGACTCTCTATTCTTTCTTGATTTCTCTCTTATTTTCTCTCTCTCTCTCTCTTTGTTTCTGGCTCCCTCACTTTCTTCAATTTCATTCTCACTGTTACTCTTTCACTCTCTTCTGTCTCTATTTTTCTCTTGCCCTCTCTCTCTCCCTTTCTCTCTTGGAAGGGAGAGGGATTAAGGGAGTGAAAGAGGGAGGGAGAGTGTGAGAGAGGTAGTGAGGGATAATAAGTATGTTAAAAGTGAGAGATAGAAGATATATCTAGAGAGAAAGAGGTAAAGAGAGATGGAGGAAGTGAGGGAGGAAGTGAGGGAGAATGAGGAAGTGAGAGGGTTTAAAGAAATAGTAGGAAGGAGAAGGTGACAAAGAGAGAATGGGTGACAGAGTGAGAAGAGGGTCTGTAGGAAGATCGTTTAAGAGTAAGTGAGATGGGTAAATAGAGGGGAAGAACAAAAAAAAGGTGAGAGAGGGTGCAAGAGAGCGTGGGATAGAGAAGGGGAGTGATGGAGATAAGAGAGAGAAAGAGAGAGGTTGGGTTGGAAGCAAGAGAGGGAGGAGAGAGATTGGAGGATAGAATGAGAGAGAGGGTGTAAGAGGAAAGAGAGAAAAGAGAGAAACAAAGAAGGGTGTAAGAGTATATGATCGATAAATGGAATAGAGAGTGAGAAAAAGAGAGAGGGGGGAGAATAATGGTGAAGAGGATAGAGCGTGAAGAGAGAAAGATGGAGTGGGGAGAGTGAGAGGATAAAGTGAATGAGAAAGAACAAGATAGTAAAAGAGAGTGAGATAGAGTGCAAGAAAAGGAACTATAAAAGGTGAGAGGGAGAGAGATTAGGAGGGAGTGAGAGAGTGTTTGAGTGTACGAGATGGAGAGAGAAGAGTGAGCAACATAAAGGAGACCTAGAGAGGGCACAAATGAGGGAGTGAGAATTGTAGAGGGTGATAATGAGAGTGATAAAGAGAACAATTATGAGAGAGTGAATGATATTTAGAGAAAAAAGAAAGAGGGAGTGAGGGATACAAGAGGATATATGAAAGGGTAAGAGAGAGAGGAACAAGAGTGAAAAAAAAGATAATAGGAGGGTGAGAAAGGAGAGAGATAGTGGGCAAGGGAGGGAGGAAGAGTAGTGAGAGATAGAGAGCTAGATAATGAATGAGAGACTGAGAAAGAGAGACAAAGTGGGAAGGAGGGAAGTGAGAATGAGAGGGCGAGAAAGTGGGGGAATATGGTGAGAGAGTGAGAGGGGAGAGAAGAGAGAGAGAGAGAAGACAGATAAGAAGAGAGAAGGAACAAAGAATTAGAATGGAGCGGGACAGAATGAAAGTGATATATGCATGAAGAGTTGGATTGAGAGATAGAGTGTGTGTAGGAGAAAGAGGGGGAAGTGTGTGTGTGTGAGAGTGTAATGGAAAATAGAGTAATATAAGTTAGAGCAAGAAAGATTAGGAATAAAAAGAAAAAATAGAGAGACGGGAGGAGTGAGAGAGATGATGAATGGGAGTGAAAAAGGTAGAGAGACTGAGAGAAGAAAGAGTGAAGGAATATTAAGCAAGAGATAGTAATCTAGAAGAAATGAGGGAGGGAGAATAGGAGAATGTGTGAGAGAGAGGGAGAGAGTGAGAGAGAGAGAGGAAAGGAGGGAGGCAGTGGGGGATAGAGGAGGAGAAAGTGTGAGAGGAGAGAGTGAAGAGATGCTAATAGAAGAGATAGTAAGAGTGCCATGTGAGAGAGAATATTGAGTGAGAAGAGAGGGATAGGGAGTAAAGTGAGTGAAATTAACGACAGAGAGTGGGAGCGAGAAACAGGGAAAAAAATAATAGAGAAATAAAGAGAGAAGAGAAAGCGAGGGAGTGAGAACAAGAGAAAAAGGAAGAGCAAAAAAGAAAAGAAGAGGAGGATAATATGTGTTCTGTCTATTCCTCTCTTACACTAACCTTTATTCTCCTCACCTCTTACTCTTTCTCACTGTTTGTCCCCCACTCTATCTCGTTCTCCCTTTCTCGCACTCTCTCCCTTGCCCACTATCTCCAACACTCTCATCTCTCTCTTTATCTTTCTCACACACATAAGCTCTCTTTTTCGCTCTCTCTTTCCCTCCCTCGCTCTGCCTCTCTCCATCTCCCACACATAAGCAGAGAGGGAAGAATTGAGAGAGATTGAAGAGAAGAAGTGTTAGAGACTGTGGAAGGGCGAGTGTGGAGAGTGTGGGAGAGGGAGTGAGAGAGAGAAGGGAGATAGAGAAAGAGGAGAGAGGGATGAAGAAAAGCAAGAAGGAACTGTAGAGCAAGGGAAGAGACAAAATGGAGTAAAGAATGGAAATAAAGAGATTGAGAGAGAAAAAATGTAAGAGAAGTTATGAGGTTGAATGAAAAGGAGGGAGGACGTCATGGAGTTTATGGTGTTTGAGAGAAAGAGAGAGAAAATGAGGGAGGGAGGGAGAGTGGCCAACAGAGAGGAAGAGAGGGAGGGGGGTGGGAGAGGGAGAAAGGACTAAAGTGAGAAACAATGAAAGAGCGATGAAAGTACGAGAGTGAAGAATAAATAAAAGGGATCAGAGAAAGTGAGGAAGCATGAGAGAAGTGAGAGATGAAGAGAGGGAGGAGTGGGCGAGGTAGTAGAGAGATATATATAAATACAATTTGAAGAAAGTGAGAAGACAAGTATGGTAAAGAGAGAGATAAATGGAGAGAAGAGGAGGGAGGGAAGGAGTGAAAGAAGTAGGCAGAGAGAGGAAGAGATTGTGAGAGAAGGCGAGGAATAGTGAGAGAGACAAAAGGCAGAGAGAGGGAAAGACAGAGTGAGCTAAGGGAGGGATTTAAAGAGAGAGAAGTAGGGAGAGAGGGAGAGTGAGAGAGAGTGTAGGGATGGAGGGAGAGGAACAGAGAATAAAGAGAAACATAAGAGGGAGCAAAAGACCATAAAAGAGAGAAATAATAGAGATTGAGAGAGAGAAAGCATGAGTGGCAAGAGAAAGAATTAGAGAGATATAGAGAACAAGAGAGGGAGAGAGTGTTAGAGAAATAAAGTGCTGGTAAATAGAGCAAGAGAGAGTGAGTCACAAGGGAGAGAGAGGAAGAGCAAATAATGGATGATAAAGAGCGAGAGAGAGGAGATGTAAAGAGAGAGAGAGTGGGAGAGAGGGATAGGAAGAGGAATTGTGAGAGAGAAAGAGAGAGATTTAAGAAATCGTGAGTTAGAGAGAGAGGGAAGGAGGTGAGAGAGTGGAGAGAGGGTGGGAGGATGGTGAAAAAGAAATAGTGACAGAAGAGGAGCAACAGTACAGAGAGTAAGTGAGAGAGAGATAACAATGAGTGAGAAAGAGAAGAAGGGATTGAGCTAAATTGAAGAGAGAGGGAGCGACAGAAGGAGAGAGAGTGTAAGAGAGAAATTGGAGAGAAGAGAGTGAAAAAAGAGGGCAATAGAGATAGAGAGGTAGAGTGAGGGGCATATAGAGCGAGAGAGAGAGAGAGAGAGAGAGAGAGAGAGAGAAGAGGGTGAGAAAGTGAGGTAATAAGTGAGAAGGAAATTTAATAGAGAGGAGAGAGAAAGGGAGACGGAACATATAGTAGGGAATTGAAAGGGAGTGAATGAAAGCAAGAGAGGGAGTAAGAGAGAATGCTTGTGGGAGATAGTGTGTGAAAAAAAAAGCAGAGAAGAGAGGCCAACAAAATACAAAGAGAGACAACAAGTGTGAAAGAGAGAGAGGGAGTGAGAGAGATTTAAGTGAGAGAGTGATGGAAGGAGAGAGCAAGAGAGAGAAATAGAGAGAGAAGTGAGTGGGGGAAAGATAGAGCAAGAGGGAGTGAGTGAGAGGGAGGGTGAAGAGGAGAAATATTGTGAGACAGAGCGAGAGAGATAGATGGAAAGGTTGAGAGAAAGTGCGTGGGAGGGATAGAAGGAGAGAATAACCTGTGCATGTGAGAGAAGGAGAAGGAGAGAGAGAGAGAGCAAGAGAGCTAGGGGATGAAGGAAGAGAGAATGAAGGGGAGAGAGACGAGTGATGACAAGGAGGGTAAGATAAAGATTGAGAGATAGTGTGAGAGTTGAGAGAGAGTGTGTGAGGAAGGGAGGGTGAGAGAGAGATGAGATATAGAATGAGAGAAAGAGTAAGTAAAGTGTGAGAAGAGAGGGACAGAGAGAGGGCAAAAGTGAGAAAAAAAACAACAAAGAGAAATGAAATTGAGAGAGAGAGAGAGAAAGATAGGGAGTGAAGATAAAGATTGAAGAGGGAACGCGAGGGAGAGAGTGTAATATAGAAATAGATAGAGAAGAGAGACTTAGGGAAGATAGAGAAAAAGATAGTGAGTGAGAGGTAGAGAGAAAGAGAGATATAGAGTGAGATATGGAGAGGGAGGGAGGGAGGGCGAGAGGGGAAGAGAGAGAGAAATAATGAATAATTGAAAGAGGGAGAGAGGGAGAGAGGAAGGGAGTGATAGGTGGCTGGAGATAAAGACTGAGTAAAATGATAAGAGAGTATGAAAGAGAGCAATAGAGAGTGTGTGAGAGAGAAAGAGAGAGAGAAATAAAGAAAGAAATAATGATAAAGCATAAATAAAGAAAATAGCGAGAGAGAGCTAGAGTGGAATGAGAGAGGTTGACGAAGGGAGTCAGAGGAATGGAAGAGAGTGGGAATGAGAGAGGAAGAGAGACTGCGAGAGAAGAGAGAGTGAATGAGGAATAGAGGTAGAGTGAGAGAGATGGAGAGGGGGGTAGAGAATGAGCTTAGTGAGAGAGAGAGGGGGTGAAATGGAAGAGTGAGAGGGAGAGAGGGGGAAAGTGCGTGAGACAGTGAAAGAAGAGCTAGAAAGTGGGTGAGAGGGAGGTAGGGAAGGAAATAAGAGAGTTGGGTGACAGGGAGAGAAGGATTGAGAGGAGTGTGAGGAGAGAAAGCAATAGAAGAGAGAATAAGTGAGAAAATGATCATGAAGTGAGAAAGAGAGAGGGAATGAGAGAGTAAGAGTGAGAGTGAAACCAAGGAGAGGAAGAGAAACTGGAAAGGAAGAGAGTGCGAGAGAGAAATAAAGAGAAAAGAGAGTAAGGGAAGAGCGAGTGGGAGAGAGGGAAAGAGCGAGCAAACGAGAGAGGGAGTAAGAAAGAGGGAGATAATGAGAGCATGAGAAAGAGCGCGAGGAAGGGAGTGAAAGTGGTAAGGGGAGCGAGAGAGACTCAGTGAGGGATAAAGGGAGAATCAAAAGAGAACAGAAGATAGAGTGAGAGTTAGATTAAAAGAGTTGGAATAGAGAGTGAAGGAGAGGAGGTGAGTGAGTGAGAAAGTTGATAAAAGGAAGTAGTGAGAGAGCTTAAAGAGAGAGAGAGAGAGCAGGAAAGAGAATAGAAGTGAGACTAAGTGAAGATCGAGTAAGAGTGAGTGAGGGGTATGAAGTGATGGAGAACAGGAGAATATAGAGTGAGGGAGGGAGTAAGAAAGAGAGGGATAAAGTAAGGAGAGGGAGGAAGGTAGAGAAGTTAGAAAATGAGAGAGTGAGGGATGAAAACAAGAGAGAGAGGAGAGAGAGTGGAGATAGAGTGAGAGAAAAGTAAAGGAAAAGAGAGAAGAGTAAGCAACAAAGTAGAGTGTAAAAGAGAGTATAAGATAGAAAAAAGAATAAAAAATGAGAGGGCATAATAGAGAAGGGGATAGAGAGAGATGTTAGAAAAATGGAGTAAAGGAGAGAGGAGAGAGTGAGAGAGAAAAAGCAAAATGGTAACAGAGTGAGATAGAGAGCAAGAAATGGAGCTAAAGAGAGTGAGAGGAAGAGAAATTAAGAGAGAGTGTATCAGTTTATGAGATGGAGAGAGAAGAGTGAGCTACACAAGGGAGACCTAGAGGGCATGAATGAGTCCTTGATAATGATAGAGGGAGAGAGTAAGAGCGCTAAAGAGCACAATAGTGAGAGAGTGAAGGAGATCTAGAAAGAAATAAGAAGAGAGAGTGAGGAAGCGAAGTGGATATAAGGGAAAGAGAAAGAACGAAAAGAGAGAAAAAAATACTAGAAGGGTGGGAAGGGAGGGAGAGAGTGCGAGAGAGTGAGGTAGGGATCAAGAGAGATATATAAATAGAGAGGGAGAGAGTGAGAACAAGAGTAATGAAAGGAGAGTGAGAGAAATAGGAGATAGAGAGAGGGAGGGAGAGAGAGAGAGAGAGCGAGAGAAGTGTGAGAGAAGGTGAGAAATAATGAGAAAGAAGCGAGGGATTGGGAGAGATAAAAGTTGGAGAGCAAGACAGAGGTCGTGCATGAGTGTGAGAGAGTGAAAGAGATCTAAAGAGAAAAAGGGAGAGAGAACGAGAGAGGGAGAGAGTGCATGAGTGTGTGAGATGGAGTGAGAAGATTGTGCTACAAAATGGAGAACTAGAGAGGGCAAGATTGAGGGAGTGAGAAAGATAGAGGGAGAAAGTGAGACTGATAAAGAGAACAAATGTTTGAGGGTGAAAGAGATTTAGAGATAAGACACATCTTTCCCTCTCTCGCACTTTCTAACCCTCACTCACTCTCACACTCTCTTTCTTTACCTCTGTCCCTCTCTTTCTTCTCCTTCCCCACTATCTTTCCCTCTCTCTTTTCCTCCCCCTCATTATCTATTCCCCACTCTCTCTCAAGGATGAGAGGGAGAAGGAGAGGAGAGAAATAGTCAAGAAGGGAAAGTAGGAGAGTGTGTGTGAGAGAGTGACGAAGGAGGGAAGTGAGAGAAGTAAAGAAAGAGAGTGGGGTGGTTACAGAACAGAATGAGAAGAGTAAAAGAGAAGTTGACATAAAGTACAGAGTGCTAGCGAGATAGCGACAGAAAGTGGAAGAGATGATAGGGAATGTGAAAGAGATAAAGAGAGGGAGGAGTGTGGGTGAAGCTGAAGAGAGAGTGGGTGAAGAGATACTAGGAGAAAGGAGCAAGAGAGAGATAGTTAGGGAGGGACAGTGAGAGAGAGAAAAGGAGAGAGAAAGGGAGAGAGAGTACAAAAGAGGAAGAGAGAGAAGGAGAGTGAGGAAGTAAGAGTGAGAGACAAATTAAAGAGAGTGAGGGAGCGATGAATGGAGAGAGAGACAAAGAAAGAGAAATAAATAAAGAATGGAGAGTGAGGAAAGAGGGAAAGAGTGATAAACAATGACAGAGAAGAGGGGGTGAGAGAGCAAAGAGAAAGAACGAGAGGAAGGGAGACAGAGTTAGAGGAATAGATATAAGAAGAAAGAGTGAGTAAAGATATATTAAAGAGAACGAGATAGTGCGAGAGAGCGAAGGAGAGAAACATAAGAGAAAGTGAGAGACATAGAGTGAAAGGGAGAGAGTGAGAAAGAGACAGATAGTGGGCAAGAGTAATGGAGAGAGCTAGGAAGGGGGAGTAGGAGAGAGATGAGAGAGAGAGGGACAGAGAGCAAGAAATATTTAAAAGGGAGAGAGAGGAAGCGAGAGAGGAAAAGATAATGAGCAATATGGAGTAGGGAGGGAGAGTAAGAGAATTAGTGAGAAGGGGAGAAGAGGAGAGGGAGATGGAGAGGAAGAGAGATTGAGATCGAGAGAGTGGAAGGG
The DNA here is from genome assembly GCA_022702705.1 of Papilionanthe hookeriana x Papilionanthe teres. Lineage (NCBI taxonomy): Eukaryota > Viridiplantae > Streptophyta > Magnoliopsida > Asparagales > Orchidaceae > Papilionanthe > Papilionanthe hookeriana x Papilionanthe teres. The sequence goes on along the minus strand of CM040432.1, from coordinate 64,617,777 downwards.
AGGGCAGCGGAGGGAGAGAATGAGAGAAAAAGGACGAGACAGTGTGTATGTAAGAAAGGGAGAGGGAAAGTGAGAGTCCCTCTGTCTCCCTTACTCATTCTCTTATTCTCTCTACCTCTTTTCCGCTATCACTCTCTTTTTCTCTATCTTCCTTCACGCTCTCTTCTCTCTTTATTTCTCTCTGCATCTCTTGTTCTCTCTCTCTTTAGTCTCTCTCACTCCCTCTCACTTTTTTTCCACTATTTATTTCCTATTATTCTTGCTCTCTCTTCTATTGTTCTCTCTTTTGTTACTCTCACTCACAGTCATTCTCTCCCTTTTTCTGTCATAATCCTCTCGCTTTTTTCTCTCCCTGTCCATCTCTTTATCTCTCTATCAATCTCACTCTTAACTTGTCTCTCTATCATTCTCATTCTCTATTTTCTCTCTCTCCTAATCTCTCTTTTATTTTTCTCTCTTCACCCTCATTCCTTTCACCCTACCTCTCCATATATCCCTAACTCTTTCTCCCCCTCTTACTTTCCTCCTTCCCTCTTTATGTCTCCCTCTTTTTCTATTCCCTCTCTCTTTCACACACTCTCTCACTCCCTCCCTCAAACTTCGCACCCCCATTCTCTCTCTCTCAATCTCTCTTACTCATTCTCTTGCTCTCCTTTCCTCTGTCCCTCACACTAACCCTCACTTCTCTTACTCTCACTTTTCCTACCCACCCTCCCATCTCTCTCTTTCCTCTCCTTCATTCTCTTCTCTCCTCTTTTCTCTCACTCTCTCTTACCGACTCTTCCTCTTGCTGCCTTTCTCGCTCTCCTTCTCTCTTTCTCCCTCACTCTCTGTCACTTGCTCTCTCTTTCCTGATCTCACCAAATTTTTATTTTGTTCCTCTTCTCTCCTTATCTCTTACACTTTTACTTTATCTCCCCTCGTTATTTATCCCTCCCACCCCTCTCCCTCCCTGCCTCCCTCCCCAACCATCTCTCCAAGTCCTTCCATTTTTTTCCATCGCTCTCTCTCCCTCTTGCACTCCATCATTTCCTACATCCCTTTCTCTCAACCTTATATCTTCTCTTACTTTCTCTCTTTAAATCTCTTCATCTCCCTTTTTTGCTTTTCCCCACTCTCTTTCCTCCTCCATTTCTTATTACTATTTTTCTCTATCTTCTCTTTTTCTTGCTCTTATCTCTCTATCTTGCTCTTTTTTCTCTATCTCTATCTCAATATTTCTCACATTCTTTTACATTCTCCCTCTCTCTTCCTCTCTCTTTCACACCCTCCCTCCCTCTTTGCCTCCCCTTTCTTTCACACACAAGCTCTATCTCTCCCTATCTCTTGTTCACTCTCTTTCTGTCATTGTTCTCACACAGCTCTCCCTATTTCTGTCTCCCTCTCTCCCTCCGTCTCTTTGTTTCCTCTATCTCTCATCTATTTTCCTTACTCTGATTCTTATTCGCGTCCTCTTTATATATATATCTCTCTCTTGATGCCTCCCTCTTCTCTCTCATGGTTTCTCACGTTCCCCCACACTTATCTCTCTATTTCTCTCTCCCTCTCTCCCTCCGTCTCTCTGTCTCCTCTATCTCTCTCACTCTTTTCCTCACTCTCTCTTTCATTCTCTCACACTCACACTTGACTCTTTCTCTTATGTTTTTCTCTCACACTCTCTTCCTCACACACACACACACAATCTCTGTCTATGCTTAATCTTTCTCTCCCATATCCCCCACATGGACCCTCTATCTCGCTTTCCAACTTTTATCCTTCTCAATCCAACTCTCTTCTCAATCATTATTTCTCACATTCTCTCATACTCTCTCTCAGTTTCTCTCTCCCTCCCTCCCTCCCTCTCTACGCCCTTTTATCTCTCACTCTCATTCCTTAATCTTTTGTCACTCTCTCCCTCTCTATCTATATATCTCTCTTGATCCCTCCCTCACTCTCTCTTTCATTCTCTTGCTCTCTATCTCTCTTCTTTTCCTCCCTACCTTGCTCACACTCTCTCTCCCTTCTCACTCTCCTAATTTCTTTTTTACTCTCTTATCCCTCTCACTTTCCCATTCTTTTATCCTCTTCTCTCCCTCACTCTCCATTCCTATTTCTCTCAAGATCTCTTTCCCTCTCTAACTATTGTACTCTTTATTGCTCTCACTCTCTCCTGCTATCATTCCCACTCCCTGCTCTCTTTAAGTCTCCCTTTTTCCCTCTCTATCTCCCTCTCTGTCTCCCTCTCTCTTACTCCCACTCACTCACCATTAGTCTCTCCCTCAGGTTTTCACTCCCTTTGCCCATCTCTTCCTCCTGCTCTTTTTATCTCCTGCTCTCTTACTCCCACTCTTGCTCACTCACTCTTTCCCTCTCTCCCGCTCTCTCTTACCTCACCCTCTCTTCTCTTATTTCTCTCTCACACTCTTCTTTCTCACCCCCACTTCCTCTCTCCTCTGTTTCACTGTCACTCTCACTCCCTCATTCCTCTCTCTTTATTGTTCCATATTCATTTTCTCACACTTACTCTCTCTTCTACTGCTCTCTCTCCACTCTCTCCTCACAATCTTTCTCTCCCTCTCACCCTCACTCGCTTGCTTCCTTCCCTCCCTCCCTCTCTCTCCCTCTCTCGCCCTTGTTTCTCCCTCACACATGCTCCCCCTCTCTCCCTCTCACTCTCTCTAACTTTATTCTGCTCTCTTTCCCACTACATCTGATTCTATACTCACTCTCTCCCTCTCTCTCTCACACACACTCTCTACATCTTCATTCACCCTCTCTTCTTTGTCACTCTCTTCTTCTCTCACTCCGCTATCATCCATCCCTTTGACTCCCTCGGTCTATCTCTCTCTTTCTCCCTCTCTACCTCGCACTTTTCTTTCTTTACTGTAATCCATTTCTCTCTCACTCACTTTCTTTTGCTCTATGTCATCACTCACTTATCACTTTACAAACTCTTTCCCTCCAACCACCTCTCACTCTCTTCCTCTATCCCTCTCTCCCTCATTCACAAACTCAATGTCTCTCTCTTTTTCCCTCTTGCCTTCTCTCTCTCCATAGCTCCCTCAATATCTCTCTCTGCCTCTCATTCACTATCTTTTGCTTTATACTCTCTGAGACACTCTTCTCTATGTATTTTGCCTTACCCACTCACCTCTCTCTTCCGCTCACTCTTCAATCCTAATCTTCACTCCCTCTCTTGCTCTGTCTTACTCTCTATGTCGTATCTCTTTATTTTTCTTGATCTCTTTTGCCCCCTTTTTGTCTCTCTCATACCATATCTTCTATCTCCCACTCTTCTCTCTTTTTACTCACTCTTTTTCTCCCTCCCTCACACACTCTCTCTCATTCTCCCTTCCTCACACTCTCTCTCAATTGCTATCACATCTTGCTCTCTCCCCTCATATCCATCTCATTATTTCTTATTTTCTCTCATGCATCTCTCCTTCCTCTTCGATGCCTCCCTCTTTCAATCCCTCCATCCCACTCTTTCTTCTCTCTTCTTTTATCGCTTCTCTCTCTATCTACCCTTGAAAAGAGAGGAAGAGAGAGCAAGAGAAGGAGAATAAGGAACATAATAGATAGTGAGAGATGTAATGAGATAGGGAGAGTGGAGAGAAAGAGAGATAGAGGGCAAGAGTAAAGAGAGAGAAAAGATAGATGAGAGAGAGCAAGGGAGTGAGAGAGACAAACATATTAGAAGTAAGAGACATAGTAAGAAAGAGAGAGAGTGAGAAAGAAAGAGATAGAAGGAAAGAGATAGAAGGCAAGAGTAATGAATAGAGTGAGAACGGGGATGATAGAGAGGGAGAGAGCAAGAGATTAAAGAGAAGGAGGGAGTGTGAGAGGGAGAGACAGAAAAATTTAAGTAGGAAAGAGAGGAAGCGAGAGAGGAAAAGATAGTGAGCAACATAGAGAAAGGGAGAGACGTTAAGAAAATGAATGAAAAAGAGAGATGGAGAGAGGCAGATGGAGAGGGAGAGAGAGAAGAGAGATTGAGATAGAGAGAGTGGAAGGGTGAGAAGTGGGAGGGAGAGTAAAAGAGAAAGGATGAGAGAAAATGAGAGAGAAAGAGAAAAAAGTGAAAGCGAGATAACAGAGGGGGAATGAGATAGAGCAATTGAAAAAATTATAGGGAGGATGGAGATTGAGTGAGTGAGTGCAAGAGCAGAGAGATAGGACGAAGAGAGAAAGAGAGGGAAGGAGGGAGTGAAAGAGGGAGTGATTCAGATAGAAAGGCAAAGTAAGAGAATGAGTGAGTAGGAGGAAAGGAGAGGGAGGGAGATAGGGAGTGAGAGAGAGAGAGAAAGAGGGAGAGACTGACATAGAGTGGGAGAAGGATAGCAGAGGGAAAGAACGAGAGAGAGAACGAGAGAAAGCCAGAGGGAGAGTAAGATATAGTAGAGAAAGGTGAAGATGAGAGAAAAGAGAACAAGAGTGAGGGAATGAGATAGAGAGATGGAGAAAATAAGTGGGAGGGAGGGAGATATAGTGAGTGCAAAGTGAGAGTGAGAGGAGAGAGATAGGAGAAAAGAAGAAAGAGCTGGAAGGAGGTGGTGAAAGAGGAAGGGACAAAGGAGGAGAGAAAGATGTGTGAGAGAAAAGTATAAATAATGAGATGGAGATAAGGGCTGAGGGCGAGCTCTGAGAGCAACTGAGATAGAGGGACAGAGGGAGAACAAAAGAGAGAGTGAGGGATAGATCTGAGAAAGAGTGAGTAAAGAGAGAGAAGAGAGGGTGGTTATAAATGAATGAACAAAAGATAAACAGAGAGGGGACAAGAGCAAGAAAAGAATCAACAAAGAGATATGAAAGAAATAGAGAGAGAGCAAGAGAGGGAGTGAAGATAGAGATTAAAGAGAGCGAGATGGGGAGAGGGTAAGGCAGAAATTCTGAGAGAAGAGAGACTCAAGGAAGATAAAACAAAAGAGATAGAGAGTGTGAGGGAGATAACGATGGAAAGTGGGAGGGAGAATAGAGAGTGTGAAAAAGATAAAGAGAGGGAGTAGGAGTGAGAATGAAGTCAAGAGAGAGAGAGAGGGTGGGTGAAGCGAGAGAAAGAGAAAAGGAGCAAGAAAGAGAATGAATGATAGATGGAGCTAGAGTGCGTCAGGGAGGGAGTGTGAGAGAGTTAGAGAGAGACTAAAAGAAAGAAAGAGAGAGAGAAGCGAGTGAGGGAGTAAGAGTGAGGGTAATATTAAAGCGAGTGAGGGAATGAGGAGGGGAGAGAGTGAAAAAGTGAGAGGGAAATATATAATGAATAGAGAGTGAGGAAAGAGAGGACAAGAGAGGGAGCTAGAGATAAAAAAGAGAGCAAAATAAGGGGACAGGGAGAGAGGGAGGGAGGGAGAGAATGAGAGAAAATAATAAATAATGAGAAGAAGAGGGGGTGAGAGATAATAGAGAGAGAAAAGAGAGAGTTAGATTGATGGACATAGAGAGATCAAGGGTGAGTAGAGAGAGAAAATAGATCAAGAGAGAGCCTGAGAGTGAGAGGAAGAAACATAATGAGAAAGGTAGGGAGTTAGAGGGGGAGAGATAGAGGGTAAGAGTATGGAAGAGAGTGATAGGGGGAGATAGAGGGAGAGAGTGAGAGAGATTGAAGAGAGAGATGGAGTGAGAGAGGGCACGAGAGAGAGATTTAAGAGAGAGATAGGAATTGAGAGAGTAAGAGAGCATAAAACTTAGTGAGCAATATTTTGATAAGGAGGGGATTAAAGAATGCGTGAGAAGAAAAGAGAGAGGGAGATGGGGAGGGAGTGAGGGAGAGAGGGAGAAAGAGGGAGGGAGATTAAGATAGGGGAGTGAGAGGGAGGGAAGCAGGAGGGAGGGAAGCAAGAGGGAAATGATGAGAGAGGTGGAATGGTAGAGGAAAAGTGAGAGAGAAATAGAGAAAAGAGAAAGTGAGAGATGAGGGAGCAAGGGAGAGGAATGAGAGAGAGCAATAGAGAAAAGGAGAGTGAGGGAGAATGGGTGACTTAGAGAGTAGAACATAAATGAGAGAGAGGAGTAAGGTGAGTAAAGAGAGAGAAATGAGGGTGATAGAAGAATGAGCAAAAGAGAGACAGAGAGAGTAAAGCAAGAAAGCAATAAATATAGATGAAATAGAGAGATAAAAAGAGCAAAAATGGACTTTAGATAGGGATTGAAGAGTGAGAAGGAAGGAGAGAAGGAGAGAGGGTGAGATAGAAAAATAGAGAGAAGAGAGACAGAGGGAAGATATAGTTTAGTTTGAGGTAGAGAGAGGGAGATGTCGAGGGGTTATGGAGTTAGTGGGAGGGTGAGAGGGCGATAGAGTGAGGGACTGAAATAATGAAAGAGGGAGACAAGTAAGGTGAAAGGGAGTGTGAGATTGTTAGAGAGAATAGTGAGTAATGTGATAAGAGAGATTTTTAAAGGATAACAAAAGTGTGTATGCGTGAGAGAAAACGAGATAGAAATAGAGGAAGCAAAAGTGGTAATGCATAAATAGAGAAAAGTACAAGAGAGGAGGAGAGTGAGAAAGAGAGTGATAGACATTGAAGAGAGCGTGAGTGAGAGAGAAAGAAAGGGTGAGAGAGAAGAGAGAGTGATGGAAGATATAGAGATACGTGAGAGGGAGGGAGAGATGGGGTGGAGAATGAGATTTAGTGGGAGAGAGGAGGGATGATTTGGAAGAGAGTGAGAGGGATAGAGGGAGAGAGGGAGAGAGAGAAGGAGAGAAGGAGAGAGAGCGAGAGAGGGAGAGAGAGAGAGGGAGGGAAGGAAGCAAGAGAGGGGAGAGAGGGAGGAAAGATCGAGAGGATAGAGGAGCGCGAGAAATCGAAGAGAGAGTGAACATGAAGCAAGAAAGAGAGAGAGTGAGGGAGTGGAAGTGAGAATGAAATTGAAGAGAGAGGAAGAGGGGCAAAAAGAGAGAAAGTGTGAGGGAGAAATAGAGTGAAGAGAGAGCGTGGGGGATCAAGTGAGAAAAGTAAGAGAAGAAGAGAAATCTAGAGGGAGAGATAATGAGGGGTGGAATATGGAAAGATAAAGAGATGGAGGTCGTAAGTGAGAAAGAGAGACAAGTGGAAGTGAGAGCATTTAAAGAGAGAGAAGGAAAGAGAAAGTGAGAGAGAGTGAGAAGAGAGGCTATGTGAAGATCAAGAGAGTAAATAAGAGAGATGTAAAGTGAGCACAAGAAGGGGTTATTAGTGAGTGAGAGAGGGAGCAGGAGAGAGGGAGGCAAAGAGGGAGATAAGGAGGAATAGAGCAGGAATGACAGAGGGAGAGAGAGAAAGAGAGTGGTAGGTTTGAAAGCAAGGGAAAGGAGAGACGGAGTGGAGTTAGAATGAGAGAAGTGTAAGAGGAAAGAGCGCAATAAAGGAGAGTGTAAAAAGGAGTTAAGATAAAAAAGAATAAATAGTGAGCAAGAAAAAGAGAGGGAGAGAAAATAATAGAGAAGAGGATAAAGAGTGAATTGCGAAAGATGGAGAGAGGAAAAGAGAGGAGAGATTGAGCAAGAAAGAATAAGATAGTAAGAGAAAGTGAGATAGAGAACAATAAATGGAGCTAAAGAGGGTGAGAGCAAGATAGATTGAGAGAGTGAGAGAGCATGAGTGTATGAGATGGAGAGATGAGTGAGCTACATATGAGAGACCTAGAGAGGGCAGTAGTTAGGGAGTGAAAATGATGGATGCAGAGTGTGAGAGTGATAAAGAGAACAAGAGTGAGAGAGTGAATAAGATCTAAAGAGAGAGGAAAAGAGTGTGAGGAGAGAAGAGGATTGAAGAAAGGGAATGAGAGAGAGGGACAAAAGTGAGGAAAGATATTAAGAGGGTGATAATGGAGAGAAAGTCGGAGTGAGGGAGGCAGGAAGAGAAGAGAGATAGAGAGCAACATAATGAAGGGGAAAGTGAGGAAGGGAGCAAGAGAGGTATATTGATAGAGAGGAAAAGAATGAGAACAAGAGGCATGAAAAGAGGGTGAGAGATAGAGGAGGTAGAGAGAGGGTGAGAGAATGTAGAATTAATGAGATAGAGGACACGAGAAGGATAATAGTTGGAGCGAGAGAGAGAGATCGAGAGATTACATGTGAGGGATAGGGAGAGAAATATTGAGCAACGAGTGGGATTGTGTGGGTGAGAGAGTAAGGAAGAGAGTGAAAGAGAAATATTAGACAAAGAGTTGGAAAGGTGTAAGCAACAAAAGAGAGAGAGATAACAATTAGTGAAAATGAGAGAGGAAGGGAGCAAGGAGGAGGAGAGTATTAGAGAGATATAGGGAGAGGAGAGTGAGGTAAGATGAAGAAAAAGAGTGAGCAGGAGAAAGTGAGGGAGGGATAATAAGAGAATGTGAGAGAAAATGGTAGAAAGATGGAGAGAGAGGGACAACCAAGAAGAGAAAGTGGGAGAGAGCGAGAGAAAGAGAGATGAAGAGAGTGAGGGAGAAAGAGTGAGAGTGAAATTAAAGAGAGTGAGGGAGCGAGGAGGGGAGAGAGTGACAAAGCAAGATAGAAATAGAGAAAGAATACAGAGTGAGGAAAGAGAGGGCAAGAGAAAGGGAGCTAGAGAGACAAAGAGAGCAAAAAAAGGAGGAGGAGGATGGGAGGGAGGAAGAGAAAGTAATAAACAATGAGAGAGAAGATGCGGAAAAGAGAGAGAATGAGTGGAAGGAAGAGAGTTATAGTGATGTATATAGAAGATAAAGAGTGACTAAAGAGAGAGAACAAAGAGTAAGAGAGATAAAGAGAGCTATAGAAAGAAGCATAACAGAGAGAGAGACATAGTGAGAAAGGGAGTGAGCGAGAAAGAGAGAGATAGACGGCAAGAAATAGAAAGGGGAGATAGATGGAGAGAGTTAGAGAGACTCAACAGAGAGAGGGAGTGAGGGAAAGTAGAGAAAGAAAGATTAAAGTGAGATATAGGGAGCTAGAGAGGATGAGAGAGAGCAAAAAATAGCAAGATTTAGATAGGGAGGGAGATTAAGAGAACTAGTGAGATGGAAAGGAGAGAAGGAGATGGAGAGGGATAGAGATTGACATAGAGAGTGGGAGGGAGGGATGTGGGAAGGGGAGAATAAGTGAGAAAGGATGAGAGAGAGCGAGAGAATGGGAGAGTAAGAGTGAGAGAGAAGTAGAGAAAAGAAAAAGGAAGGAGAGAGCCAGCGAGAGAGAGTGAGAGAGAGAGAGAGATAAATAAAATGAGAGGGAGGGCTAGGGAGAGAGCAAAAAAGAGAGGGAGGGATTAAGGAGGAAAGAGAGATCCATGAGATAAAATAAGAAACAATTAGATGGATATGACGGGAGAGAGAAATATGTGAGTGAAACAAAGAGTGAGTGTATGAGGGAGGGAGAGTGAAAAATGATTGAGATAGAGGTAGAGATGGAGTGAGTAAAGAGAGAGATGAGAGGGTGATAGAAGAAAGAGAAAGTGTGAGAGGCAGAGAGGGAGTGAAGAAGAGCAAGAAAATAATAAATAGACATGAAAGAGAGAGAGAGAGAGAGAGCAAAAGAAAGAGTAAAACCAGGGATTGAAGTGTGAGCGAGAGGGAGAGAAGGAGAGAGGGTGAGATAAAAATATAGAAAGAAGAGAGACTTAAGGGAGGGTGAGAGAGGGAGATATAGAGGGGATATGGAGATAGCAAGAGGGTGATAGAGAGAGAGATAGAGATTGAATTAATGAGAGGGAGAGATTGAGGGAGGAAGAGAGTGAGAGATGGTTGGAGAGAAAGAGTGAGTGAAGTGATAAGAGAGAGTGATAAAAGAGAGCAAGAGTATCTGTGTGTGAGAGAGAAGAGAAAAAAATTGATAAAGCATAAATAGAGAAAAGAGCAAGGAGGGAGAGAGAGAAAGCGAAAGAGGGAGGGAGGGAGTGAGCGAGATTAAAGAGAGTGGGAGTGAGAGAGAAAGTGAGGGTGAGAGATAGGAGAGAGTGATGGAAGATATAGGGAGAAAGAGTGAGGGAGAGAGTGGGTAGAGAATTAAATTTAGTGGGAGAGATAGGAAGGAGAGTTGAATTGGAAGTGAGTGTGAGGGAGAGAGTGTGTGTGAGAGAGAAAGAGAGAGCGAGAGAGGCAGAGAGGGAGGTAGGGAAGGAAGCAAGAGAAGGGGACAGAAAGATTAAGTGTAGAGGAAGCAATTGAAAAGAAAGTAAGAGAGTGTGAACATGGAGTGAGAAAGAGAGGAAGTGAGGGAGCAAGAGTGAGAGTGAAGCTGAAGAGAGAGAAAGAGAGCAAGAAAGGGATAGAGTGTGAGAGAGAAATAGAGTGTAGAGAGAGTGACCGAAGAGATAACGTGAGAGAGGAAGAGAGCGAGTCAGTAGAGAAAAGTGTAAGTGAGAGAATAGAGAGCAAGAGAGAGAGATTTAGAGAGAGAGATAAAGAAAAGAGGGGGAAGGGAATGAATGAGTGAGTGGAAGAGGAGAGGAGAGAGGAGTTAGATAGGGTTGGAGGCATAAAGAGAGGGAAGGAGGGATTGAAAGAGGGAGGGATCGTGGAGGTAAGAGAGATGTATGAACAAAATAATAAATAATGAGATAGATATAAGGGGAGAGAGCAAGATGTGAAAGCAATTGAGAGAGTGTGTGTGAGGGAGGGGGAGTGAGAGATAGAAGAAGAGAAAGAGTGAGTAAAGGGAGAGAAGAGAGGGAGATAGAATTATGAGCAAGAGAGCGATGCAGAGGAGACAAATGAGAGCAAAGAAACAATAAAGAAGGATGAAATACAGAGTGAAAGATAGAGCAAGAGAGGGAGTGAAGAAAGGGATCAAAGAGTGAGCGGGAGGGAGAGACGGAGAGAGGGTAAGACAGAAATAGAGAGAGAAGAGAGACTCAAGGAAGATAGTGAAAATATAGTGAGTGAGAGTAGAGAGAGGGAGATATAGAGGGAGATGGAGAGAAAGAGGGAGTTAGAGATTAAAGAGCAAGAGAGTGAACTAGGGAGTGCGAGAGGAAGATATACAAGGAAATTGGGAGATTGTGAGAATAAGAAAGGAAAAGAGAGTGAGATATATGGAGAGAGATGGGGAGAGCGAGGGAGGGAGTGAAAGAGAGGGGGAGAAAAGGAAGATATGTGTGAGAGAAGGTGAGAAATAATGAGAGAGAGTGAAGAGGTAGAGAGAGAAAGCAGGGACAACTAAGAGTGGGATTCAAAGATAGAGAAGTAGAGAGAGAGGGAGAGATAAAGAGGGATAGAGTGGAAAAAGGAGAGAGAGAATAGAGGGCAGCGTAAGAGAGAGATATAATAGAGAGCATGAGAGAGATCATGAGTGGTAAAGAGAAAGCAATAGAGATATAGAGGGACCTACTCCCTCTATATTTTAGATTTCACACTCTCTATTCTCTCTTTCACTTTCTCTTCCCCACTCTCTTTCTCTCTTTCACTCTCACTTTATTTTACTAATGCTCTTTCTCTTCCTCAGTCCCTCTTTTTATCTTTCACACTCCCTCACTCCCCCTAACTTTCACTCACTCACTTTCTCTCTAGCTTGCCCCTCTCGGCTTTTTCCATTGCTACTATCTCTCTCTCACTCTCACTCACTCTAACGAACACATTCTAACTTCCCCCTCTTTCTTTCTCCCTCTCCCACTACTCTTCCACCCTCTTTCCCACTTTTATCCAGCCCCATCTCCCTCCCTTCCTCTCTCTCTTTGCCGCACGTTCTCCCTCTCTCTCTCTCTCTCTTCTATATCTTCCTCTTTTATACCCCTTACTCTCCATGGCGTCATCCCTACCATTCTTTCAACCTCATACCTTCTCTCACTTTTTCTCTCTCTTAATCTCTTTAGTTCTCTTCTTTGCTCTCTTTTTGTCTTTTCCCTTGCTCTACATTTTCTTCTTGCTTTTCTTCCTCCCCCTCTTCTTTCTCTTTCTCCTATCTCTCGCTCACTCCCTCTCCCAAACTATCTCCTTCTCACTCTCTCTCCCTCTCTCTTCCTCTCTAGACCTTTCTCATAATCTATATGTATATATATTCTCTCCCTATCTCAAAATATCCTTGTCTTCCTATTTATTTTTCTCTCACTCTCTCACTTGTTATATTCCACTTCCTATTTGTTGTCTCTCTTATGTTGGTATCTCCCTATCTCCCATTCTCTCCCTCTATCCCATACTTCCTCTCTATTGCTTCCATCTCTCCCAATGTCTGGATGGAGAGATAAAGGGAGAGCTTGTGTGTTTAGAAAGAGGGATAAAGAGAGGAAGGGACAAAAAGAGGAGAGAGAGAAATAAAAGAGAAAGATTTAGAGAAGAATCAGCAAGAATAGAGAAAGAGAAAGCAAATAAATAGTGAGAAAGAGAGAGGAAAGAGCAAAGTAACAAAAAAGAGTGAAGGAAGATAGAGAAAGAGAGAGTGAGCAAGAGGAAGAATAAGAGAATGAGAGAGAGCGGTGAAGAGAGAAGATAAAGAGGGAGAGTCAGGGAAGGCATGTGGAGAGATCTTAATGGAGAAGGGGAGGAAAGTGAGATAAATAGTGAAAGAGAAACTGGGGGTAAAGGAAAAGAAAGAGTGAGAAAAGGTGTGAGAGAATAAAGAGCGAGAGCAAGATAACGATAGAAAGAGGAAGAGAGAATAAACATTGTGAAAGAGGTAAAGAGAGGGAGTAAAAGTGAATGTGAAGCTATAAAAAGAAAGTGGGGCAAGAGAGAGTAGGAGAAAGTGGGGCAAGAGTGAATGATAGATGGAGCAAGAGAGAGGGAGAGAGAAAGGGTGTGAGAGAGTAATAAAGAAAGAGAGAGAGAGAGAGAAGAAGAAATTAAGAGTAAGAGTGAGAGTGAAGTTAAAGAGAGTGAGGGAGCCAAGAAGGGGGAGAGTGACAAAAGGCGAAAGAAACAAAGAAAGAATAGAGAGTGAGGTAAGAGGGGGAAAGAGAGACACAAAGAGCAAAATAAGGGAGGAAGAGAATATAATAAATAATAAGGGAGAAGAGTGGGTGAGAAAGCAAAGAGATAGAGAATGAGAGAAAGGCACGAGAGGGAAAGAGTAAACAGAGTGAGAACATTGCAAGAAATAGTAAGAAAACATGAGACAGAGGAAAAGACTAGAGAGTGAGAGACAGTAAGAAAGGGAGAGACTTAGAAATAGAGAGATAGAGGGCAAGAGTACGGGAGAGAGTGAGAATGGGGGAGATAGAGGGAGAGAGTAAGAGATTGAAGACAAAGAGAGAGAGATAGAGAGAGAGAGAACATGAAAGATGTAAGATGGATAGAGGGGAAGTGAGAGTGGAAATGATATTGAGCAAAATGGAGATAGGGAGCAAGGGGCAGTGGGTAGAGAGGGAGAGAGATTGAGATGGAAAGAGTGGGAGTGTGAGAAGTGGGATGGAGGGAGGGGAAAGAAAGGATGAGGGAGAGTGAGAGAGGTATAGAGAGAAGAGAAAATGAGAGAAGACGGGTAAAAAGAAACAAATAGAGAGAGTGAGGGAGAGTAGGAGTGGTAAAAAGAAAGAGATAGAGAGATAGAGGGAGGTTGTGAGAGAGAAATAGAGAGAAGAGAAAGTGAGAGAACAAAGAGCAAGAGAGAGCAATAGGAGAGAGATATGAATAAAATGAGAGGGAAACAGGGAGATTGATTAAATGTAAGAGGAGAGAGGGAAGAGTGATAGGGGAAAGGGAAAAAGAGAGGGATGGAGGGTGGGATCGAGAAAGGGAGGGAGAGTAAGAGAATAGATTAAAATAAGAGATGGAGAGAGAAAGATGGAGATGGAACGAGGGACAGAGATTGAGATAGAGAGTGTGGGATGGAGGGTAGTTGAGGGAGAGAACGGGAGAGAAAGAATGGGAGAGAGGGAGAGAAATGAAGAGGGAGAGCAAGAGAAAAATATAGAAAAGTGAAAGTGAGAGAAAAGAGAGCAAGAGAGAGGGAATAAGAGAAAGTGATAGAGAAAAGCAAGGGAGAGAAGGGAGAGACAGGGAAGATAGAGTAAATGATAATGAGTGAGAGGTTATCAACATAGAGATATTGAAGGAAATATGGAGAGGGAGGTAGAAAAGACAAAGCGAGAGATTGAATTAATGAAAGAGGGAAAGAGGGAAAGAGGGAGGGAGGAAGAGAGTAAGAGGTGGTTGGAGAGAAAGACTGAGTAAAGTGATAAGAGAGTGATAAAATAGAGTAAGAGGGAGTATGCGAAAGAGAGCAAGAAGAAAGAAATTGAGAAAAGAGCAAGGAAGGGGAAGATGGAAGAGAGCGGGAGTGATGGTGGAAGAGAGAGTGATAGAAGATATGGAGAGATTGAGAGAGATGGAGACAACACACAGAATGAGATTTTGTGGGAGAGAGAGATGAATTTGAAGGGAGTGAGAGGGAGAGAGGGGGACAGTGCGTGAGAGAGGGAAAGAGAGAGCAAGAGAGGGAGAGAGAGGGAGGGAAGGAATGAAAGGAGTGGGGAAGAGTGGGAGAGAAAGATTGAGAGGAGAGAGAGGAGCGAGCATAATAGAAGAGACAGTAAGTGACAGAGTAAACATGGAGCGAGAAAGAGAGAGGGAATGAGGGAGTATGTGGAAGAGTGAAACTGAAGAGATATGAAGAGGGAACGAGAAATGGAGATTGTGAGAGAAATGGAGAGAAGAGAGGGTGAGGAAAAGAGAGCAGGAGAGAGGGAGAGGGTGAGTGAGTGAGAGAGGGACAAGAGACAAGGAGATAAGGAGAGTAGGAGAAAGAGAGGAATGAAAGGAGTGAAAGAGGGAGGGAGAGCGAGAGAGTGACCATGATGGTTAAAGTGAGTGTGAAAGAGAGACAGAAGAGAGGGCGAGAGAGAGATTGAAAGTGCTGGAACAAAGAGTGAGAGAGAGAAGGAGAGCTTGAGTAAGATAGAGAGATAGAAGGTGGTATTGAGAGGGTTTGAAAAAAAAGCACGAAAGAGAAAGGAAGAGATAATGGAAGGGACAGTGAGTGAGAAAAGTGACTGAGGGAAGATCAAGCAAGAGTAAGTGAGTGAGGCGAAAAGGTGCGAGAGAATAAAAGATTATTGAGAGAGAGAGGGAGACGGAGAGGGATAATGGGAGGGAGAGGGAGGGAGGGAGAGAAGAGATAAAATGAGAGAGGGAGGAATAGATGGAAGAGAGAAGAGAAATAAAGTGTGGGATGGTGTGACAGAATGTAAAAGAAATGAAAGAAGAGAGAGTAACAAAGGCATGTGTAAATAAGAGTATAAGATATAAAAAGAGAATAGATGTGAGAAAGAGAGAATAATAGAATATAAAAGTGAAAGAGATAAAAAGAGTGAGATAAAAAACAAAATGTTAACAAAGAGTGAGAAATGGAGCTAATGAGGGTGAGAGGGTAAGAGGGAGAGAGATTGAGAGAGAGTGAGTGTGTGTAAGAGTGTGGACAGAGAACAGTGCGCTGCATGAGGGAGACCTAGGGAGTAGGAGTGAAAGTGGAGCCGAAGAAAGAAAGTGGGGGAATAGAGTGTAAGAGAAAGGGTGCAAGAGATATGATTGGTGGAGCAAGATAGAGAGGGAGAGAGAAAGGGAGAGAGGGCAAGAGAGAAATAAAGAGAGATGAGAGAGAGGGCGTAAGAATGAGAGTGAAATTGAAGAGAGTGAGGGAGCCAAGAAGGGAGAGAGAGAGACGAAAGGAGGTAAATAGAGAAAGATTAGAGTGCGAGTTAAGCGAGGAAACATAGAGCAAAATAAGGAGAGGAGTGGAAGAAAATATCAATAAGAGAGAAGAGGAGGTGAGAAATAGAAGAGAGAGAATGAGGGAAGGTAGAGTATAGAGTGATGGATATAGAGATAAAGAGTAAGTAAAGAGAGAATAGAGAGTAATGAGAGCAAGTGAGTGAGAGAGAGAACCAAATGAGAAAGTGAGAGACATAGTAAGAAATAGAGAGAGTGAGAAAGTGAGAAAGAAGGCAATAGTAAATGAAGAAAAATCTCTCTTTTTCTTCTTGATCCCTCGTTTTTCACTCCCTCCTTCCCTCTCTTTCTCCATCTCTCCCTATCCAACTTCTCTCTCTCTCTCTCCCTCTTGCACACACTGATTCACTCCCCCTCCCTCCCTCGTATTTTTACTATCGCTCTCTCTCATTCCATTTCTGTCTCACACTCTCTCCTATTTCTCCAACTCACTCTTCAATCCTTATGTTCACTCCGTCTCGTGCTCTCTCTCACTCTCTATTTCATCTCTCTTTATTAATTTCTTGCACTCTTTTGTCCCCCTTTATCTCTCTAAATTGATCTTCTTCTATCACCCCCTCTTCTCTCTCTTTACTCCCTCTCTATCTCTCTCACTCTCTCTCACTCTCCCTTCCTCACACACTCTCTTATTTTATCTCACATCTTGCTCTCTCTCATCTTATTCATCTCATTATTTCTTATTTTCTATCATATATCCCTACACCCTCCTCCATCCCTCCCCCTTTCAATCCTCACTTTCCTCTCTTTCTCGTATCACCATCTTTCCCTATTACTATCTAGCTACCTTTCTCAGTTTCTTACGTCCTCTCTTGCCTTCTAGATATTTCTCTTTCTCTGATTTCTCTCTTGCACCAACTCTTTCTCCTCCCTCTCCTTACTCATTGTTTCTTTCCGTCTATCTCTCAGTCTCTCTCCCTCACACACAATCTCTCAATTCCTCTCACATCTTGATCTCTCCACTCATATCCATCTCATTATTTCTTATTTTCTCTCATGCATCTATCTTGCCTCCTTGATACCTCCCTCTTTCACTCCCTCCTTCACTCTTTTGTCTTCCTCTCCCTATCTAACTCCCATCTCTATCTCCTCTTGCACTAACTTATTCACTTCTCCCTCCCTCTTGTTTTTTCCATCGCTCTATGATTCCCTCTCCTGCTCTCTCTTCTCTTACTCTCACTTTTATCTTTTATCTTTCTTCTTTCCCTTTCTCACTCTCTCTCATTCTTCCTCTCTTATTCTCTCCATCCGCTACCCTCCCTCTCACCCCCTCTCTCCTTCTCCATCCCCCTCTCTTCTCTCCTTCTCACTCATCTCTTACTCTCTCTTCCTATCTGAATCTTGCTCACAATTTTTGTGCTCTTTTGCTCTCTCGCTTCCTATCTCTCTCTCTTAAAGCTATTTTGCTCTCTCTAACTCTCTCACTCCCTCCCTCTCTTCAATCTCTCAGTTTTACTCCCTCTATCTCCCCCTTCCTCACTCTCTCCCTTACTCTTGCCATCTATTACTCTCTTTCTCACTTTATCCCTTTCTTACTCTTTCTCGCACATTCTATAATGTTTCTTTCTCGCTCTCTTTTGCTTTCTTTTCTATCTCTTCACTTACCTTCCTATATCCAATACTCTAACTCTCTCTCCATTCCTCTCATTCTCTCTCTTCTCTCTCTTGCCACCCTCTTCGTTGTCATTGTTTATTACTTTTTCTCCTTCCCTCCCTCTTTATTTTGCTCTCTTTTTCTCTCTGGTTCCTTATCTCATTCCCTCTCATTTCTCTCTCCCTCTCTCTCCTTTAACTCTTTACGCAATCTTTCAACTATATTTATCACTCTAACTCTCTCTTCATTCCTCTCATTATCTCTCTCTTCTCTCTCTCTCACATCCTCTTCTTTGTCATTGTTTACTTCTTTATCTTGTTTTATCTCTCTTTCCCTCTCTTTCCTCACACTTCATTCCTTCTCTATTTCTCTCTCCATTCCCCGCTCCCTTACTCTCTTTAATTAGTCTCTCACACTTACTCCCTCACTCGCTTTCTTTCTCTTTATCTCTTTTACTCTCTCTCCCTATCTCTCTCCTTTTCTCTCTCTCACCTTGCCTCCCTAACTATCTCACTCTTTCTATTTTTCTCCTACTCTCTCTTGACACACACTCTCTTGACCCACACTCTCTCTTTAGCTTCACTGACACTCTCATTCCCTCTCTTTATCTCTTTCACACTCTCTATCATCTCTTCCACTTTCTATCGCTATCTCATCCCACACTTATTCACTGTCAACTTCTCTCTTACTCTTCTCACTCTTTCACTTCCTCTATACCCCCATTATTTTTCTCTATTTTTCTCACCTTAATCTCTCTCTCTAACATTCTCTTCCACTTTCCTTTCCTGGCTATCTCTCTTTTCTCCATCACCCTCCATTATCTCTCTCATTCTCTTATTCTCCCTCCCTCTATCTTTCTCACTCGCTCTTTCACTATCTTGACTCATTCCCCTTCTCTTCTTATATCTCTCTAACTCTCGCTTCCTCCTTCACATCCTTCCTGTCCTCTCCTCTTTTTTTTCTCTCTCGTTCTCTCGCTCTATGTTTAACCATCTCTCTCACGATCTATTCTCATACTTTCTCTCACTCTCTTTCTTGTCATCCTCTCTCTTACTCTCCCCCTCTCTCTTTTTCTCTCTATATATCTTCTAACACTTTATTTCACTCTACACCTAACCTCTCTCTCTCCTTTCTCTCTTCTCTCTCTCGCACGCTCTCACTCTCTACCTTGCTTTCCCTCTTTCTCTCACTCTCTATTCCACCTTCACTATTGCATTGTTGCTCAGTCAATCTCTATTAATCTCTCTACTATTGCTTTCTCTTCTCTCTCATTACTCTACTCTTTTTTCTCCTTCTAACACCCTTTCTTGCTCCCTCCCATCCTCCCTCTCCCCTCTCTCTTTCATTCCTTCTCTCTTCTCACACTTTGCTCCTCATGTCTTTCATTATTTTTACTTTCTCTAACACTTCTCTCTACCTCTCTCCCTTCCACTTTCTTCCCTCTTTATCTTCATATCTCTGACTCTATATCTATTTCACTTTCATCTGCCCGTTTCTTACTTTGTCTTGCTCCATATCTCTTTCTCTATCTTTCTTCACTCTCTCTTATATCTCCATTTCTCTCTCATTCTCACTCCGCTCTCTCTCCCTCTATTTCTTTCATTGCACTCACTTTTAGTCTCCCACTCTCTTTTCTCTCCCTTTATCCCTTGTTGCTACTCTCTAACTCTCCCTTCCGCTTTCACTCCTTTCCATTCACATCAAAGAACACTGAGAAATAATAGATAGTTAAAGAGAGGGTGTCAAAATATTCATGAAAATAATCATCTCCAGAGATTGAGCAGAGAGAGATTTTGTGTGTGAGCAAAAGAGAGTAAGAGAGAAACCTAAGAGAAAGAGTTAAGGAAGTGTGAGTAATAAAGTAGAAAGAAAGAGAGAAAATGTTGTGAGAAAGAGAGAGAAAGGGAGTGAAGAAGTGAGAGTGAGAGAGATATAGGAGGGAAGAAGAATGAGGGAAGGTTGAGAAAGAGAGAGCGAGTGAGAGAATGAGGGAGGGAGAATAAGAGAACGAGAAAGAGAATGAGAGAGATAATGAGATAGACATGGAGAGAGAGGGAGAGTCAGGAAGGGATAGAGGGAGAGAGTGTGAGAGAGAGAGGGAGAAGGAGGGATGTGAGAGAAATAGAGAAAAAGGGTGGGTAATTGAGGAAGAGAAAAGTGAGAAGAGTAAAAGAGAAGTTAACAGAGAATAAAGAGTGAGAGCTAGATAGTGATAGAAAGTGGAAGAGATAATAGAGAGTGTAAAAGAGATAAAAAAGGAGTAAGAGTGAGAGTGAAGCTAAGAGAGAGTAAGAGAAAAGAAGCAAGAGAGGCGATGATAGATGGAGCAAGAGAGATTTAGGGATGGAGTGATAGAGAGAAAAAATGAAAGAGAAGAAGAGATTATAAGAGAGAGAGGCTAGTGAGTAAGAATAAAAGTAAAATTTAAAAGATTGAGGGAGCGAGGAGGAGAGAGAGACAAAGCGAGAAATAATGGAAAGTGAGAAAAGTGAGGGAAAGAAAGAAGAGAATGGTGAGTGAGGAAAGAGAGGGAAAGAGAGAGGAAACTATAGAGATAATATAGAGTGAAATAAGGAGGGAGGGAGGGAAAGGGAGGGAAGTAGACAAAGTAATAAATAATGACAGAGAAGTGCGGGGAGAGAGAAGAGAGAAAGAATGAGAAGAAGGGAGAGAGTATTAGAGTGATGGACATATGAAGATATAGAGTGAGTAAAGAGAGATAAAAGAGAACATGAAAGAGCGACAGAGCGAGAGAGAGAGAAAAGTAATAGAAAGTGAGAGACATAGTGAGAAAAGGATAGAGTGAGAAAGAGATATAGAAGGCAGGAATACAGGAATAAACAGTGAGAGCGTGATAAGGATAGAAAGAGGAAGAGAGAATAGAGATTTTGAAAGAAGTAAAAAGAGGGAGTAAAAGTGAAAGCGAAGCTGAAGAGAGTGGAGGAAGAGTGATTAAGAGAAAAAGCACAAAAGATAACAAGAAATTGAGCAAGAGAGAGAGAGAGAGAGTTTGGAGGAAGTGTGCGTGAGAAAGAAAGAGGGGGAGAGAAAGGGAGAGAAAGGGAGAATGTGATAGAGAGAAGAGATTAAGGAAGGAAGAGTGAGAGTGAAATTGAAGAGAGGGAGCTAGGAAGTGAGAGAGAGAAAAAATGAGAGATAAATTAGCAAGAATAGATAATGTTGTAAGCTAGAGAACAGAAAGCGAAATAAGAGAGAAGAGGGGTTGAGAAAGAGATGAGATAGAGAATGAGAGAATGGTTGAAAGATAGAGTGAGATATTGAGAGATAAATAGTGAGTAAAAAGAGAGCATGAGAGCGAGAGAGAGAAATGGAATAGAGAGTGAGAGACATATTGAGAAAGGTTGAATGTGAGAAAGAGAGGGTAAGTGCAAATAATGAGAAAAGATAGTAACAGAGATCAAGAGAGTTAGGAGAGAAACATTATAAAGAGTGAGAGACATAGTAAGAAAGGGAGAGAGTGAGAAAGAGAGAGATAGAGAGCAAGAGTATGGGAGAGTGAGAAAGTGGGAGATAGAGAGAGGGGGAGAGATTGAAGAGATAGAGAGGGAGTGAGAGAGGGAGAGAGAGCAAAAGGTTTAAGAGGGGGAGAGAGAAAACTAGAGAGGAAGAGAGAGAAAAGATTGTGGGCAAAATATGGAGAAAGGGAACGAGATTAAGAGAAATCTCTCCGTAACTACCCCCTCTCTGTCTCCCTCTCTGTCTCTCTCTCTTGTGCTCTCTCTCTCTCTCTCTCTCTCTTTCACCACTGTTCTATTCACCCTATTTCTTTAGCTCTCACTCACTATCTCTTACTCAATCTTCCTTTAGTCTCTCTTCTCTCACCATTTCCTTTTCACTCTTTATCACTTCTTCTCTTTTGCTCTCACTTTAATCCATCTTACACCCTCCCTCTATCTCATCCCATCTCTCTCACTCTTATTTCTTCTTTCTTTATAGATCATTTTCATTCTTCTACTCTCGTTCTCTTTATCACTCTCTCCCTCCCTCTTTCTTTCTCACTCCCTCATTCTTGCCCTCTCAGTGTCATCCTTATGTAGCTCACCCTTCTCTCTCCATCTCATACACTCTCTCACTATATTTCTCTCAATTTCCCTCATCCTCTTAAGCTCCATTTCTCGATCTCTTTCTCCCTCTCGCATACCATCTTACACTTTCTCTTTCCACATTGTTGCATCTTCTCTCTTCTCTCTCTATTCCCATCTCTATTATATTGTCTCCCTCACTCTATCCCCCTCAGTCTATCTCCCTCACTCAATTCTCTTTTTCTATCTTATGCTCTCTTCTGAATAAGGAGGTAGTGGAGAAATGGAGAAAAGTTTAGAGAGAGAGAGAATGAGAGGAATGGAAAGTGTTATAGAGAGTGGGGAAGAGAAAGTACTCAATGGGTTAAGGGAAATACTAAACACATTCAACCTTTTGATGGTTGCAAAGGAGGAGAGAAAACCTTTAATACTTGGAAGAAATTCATGGAGATCGATTTAAATGGATTTTAGTTGCTATAGGAAGCCATTTTAGTAATAATTGGAAGTTTAGTTAGAATTTTTGTGATTTTCATAGATCGAATGAAATGGCTCCTCGACAAAGACGAAGGTTGGATTACGATGAAACCCGATTCATAAATGCAAGAGCACAAACTCGATACTTTCAAAACATTCAAGCAAGAAAATGCATACAGGATCGAGTTTTCAAGAATCCGGGTGGAGAAGTGGAACAAATAATGAAGGAAAGAGGATGGGAAAATTTTTGCTACACTACAAATAAGGCTGCTGTAGAAGTTGTCATGGAATTTTATGCCAATCTGACTGCAATTGAAGATGCACCGATCAAAGTAAGAGGATTTTTGGTTGAATTCAGTGCTGCTAGGATTAATTCATTTTATGAGGTACGTGACCTGCATACCGGTGACTATGATACTTTTGGAACAATGGAAGGACCACTGGAAGAGGTGATAAACTTTCTCACTGACGGGAAATGAGTTTGGAAGATAAAGCAGCGCGAAAGGGTAAATTTTCCTCTTTTAATGTTAAATGCATTATTTAAGGCCTGGCATTACTTCATTTGTTCTACTTTGTTACTCACATATCACCACAGTGAGGTAACAAGAGAAAGAGCAATTCTGAATTATTGTATTCAGAATTAGAAAAGTATAAATGTGGGAAATATTATTTATAAGAATATATTAGCCACTGCACGAAGTGAAAGTGGAGGAGGACTAGGACACCCTGGTCTGATTTTTGTACTCGCCAACTCTCGGAGTTGAGGCTAGAGATGATGAGGAATGGGTGGAACCAATGAAGCCCATCACTCCGGCTAAAATTAAGACGTATGAATCCCACGAAGGATGGAGATCAGGGACGAGGAGTTATATGCCTTCATCGAGTAGAGATATACCTTCTACTAGTTATGACCCCCCTCAGTATACCACCCCTACCCTTCATGATCTGATGAATGAGCTGACCCTACATAGAAAGAGTTTTGAAAAATTTGGAGAGAACATGGAAAGGAAGTTTGAGCATATGGACCAAAGGATTGGAGGCTTGGAGAGAAGACATGATTATGATAGTGAATATCTGCATCGACATTTAGAATGCGAAATAGTATATTATGAGGCTGAACGACGTTACAGGAGAGGTGAATTAGATGTAGTCTTTCCTGAATGCCCCAGCTACACACAGTATCAGCCTGCTCAGCCTTCTCAGCCTGGAGATCAGGGAGATGATATAGTTTGGGATTTTGATGCTAAAGATTAAAGACTTTATTTGGTTTGTTTAGATTAATTCTTATTTTAAAAACTTTATTACTTTGTGTGTAATTGTTATGTACTTTCTTTGGACTGTGGAGTTAGTGTGTTTGTTTTAAATTGCTTAAGGTGTTATGTTAGTTTTTTTATAATGTTAAATTAGTATGCAAATTCTCTTTAAGGTAGTAAGTTAATTTTTCTTTAAGTGTGTTGTTTAAGTTTTATAAATTGTGAACTTTAATTTTAGATTGTTTTAGTAACCCAGTTGATTGGATGTGTAATAGTAGATTAAGTTTTAATATGTTTGTGTTTTCATAACTTCTTTCAAAATTTCTTTACCCAGCACTCTCTTTTAAATACTATATATATGGAAGAATACTAACAGTACAGGTTCTTTAAATAATGAAAAAGCCTCTCTCTCTCCCACTAATTTTGTAATTTTCCAATGAGATTAATTATTCTTAAAACGGAATGCACCAGAGAAAAGATCAATGTTAACTATTTTTCAAAATTCACAAATAGAATGGGTTAAAAAGAAGAAAAGCCTCAGCCCCTTCCTCCTGCTCAATGCACCAGAGAAAAGATCAACCAACCCGAAAATTTCCCCCATCCATTCTATCAAACGAAGGCTCGAGAAGGGAGAAGAGGCACGAGGAAGTGGAGAAACTTCCCCCATTTGTGCAAAGAGAGGTAGAGCGGCAGAGAGGAAGAGCTCGAAAGGGTAACATTCAACCTGGCGCGGCTTTGGGAAACCAAAAAAATTCGAACAGCACACGGCACAAGGAACAGTTAAGTCAACTCCCTACCTCACGTGAGAGAACGGCTCGCGGGGAGGGAGCCTGAATGAGGCGCGAGAGGGACAAGCTCGCCCCTAGGGTTTCACCCGGGTCAAAGGGAGGAGAGACGAGCCACGGAGGGTGAGAGTTTATGTGTATTTAGTATTCCATTTCAAAGGGTATGAGATGAGAGGGTGATAAAGAGTGAAAAGGCATTTTATGCACAATCTATCTCACTCTCTTCTCTAACTCTCTCATTTTCTCTTTCCCTCTCCATCCTCCATCCCACTTTCATTTTCCTTACGCCTCTCTATTTTCTCTCTATTTCTCACTCATTTTACTTACACACTTTCCATTTCTCTCTATCCCTCTTTATCTCTAACTCTATACCTCTTTTCCCTCTCTTCTTTCTCTCTTTATTTGTCTCTTCCACTCTCCCTCTATCTCCCTCTATCTACCTCTCCGTTCGTCCCTTTGTTTTTCTCTGCCACTCTCTCCCTATACATCTAACCATTTCTCATTTCCTCTCTCACTTCTTATCTCTCTCTCAAGATTTAGTTTATGCACAATCTTATATTCTCCAGAACTAAATCTTCTTCACTCCCTCTCTGCCTCTCACACTTTCTCTTTCTTCTATCACCCTCTCATCTCTCTCTTTACTCACTCCATCTCTACCTCTATCTCAATCATTTTTCACTCTCCCTCCCTCATACACTCACTCTTTGTTTCACTCACATATTTCTCTCTCCCGTCATATCCATCTAATTGTTTCTTATTTTATCTCATGGATCTCTCTTTCCTCCTTAATCCCTCCCTCTCTTTTTTGCTCTCTCCCTAGCCCTCCCTCTCATTTTATTTATCTCTCTCTCTCTCTCACTCTCTCTCACTGGCTCTCTCCTCCCTTTTTTCTTTTCTCTACATCTCTCTCACTCTTACTCTCCCATTCTCTCGCTCTCTCTCATCCTTTCTCACTTATTCTCCCCTTCCCACATCCCTCCCTCCCACTCTCTATGTCAATCTCTCTCCCTCTCCATCTCCTTCTCTCCTTTCCATCTCACTAGTTCTCTTAATCTCCCTCCCTATCTAAATCTTGCTATTTTTTGCTCTCTCTCATCCTCTCTAGCTCCCTATATCTCACTTTAATCTTTCTTTCTCTACTTTCCCTCACTCCCTCTCTCTGTTGAGTCTCTCTAACTCTCTCCATCTATCTCCCCTTTCTCTTTCTTGCCGTCTATCTCTCTCTTTCTCGCTCACTCCCTTTCTCACTATGTCTCACTCTCTGTTATGCTTCTTTCTATAGCTCTCTTGATCTCTCTTACTCTTTGTTCTCTCTCTTTAGTCACTCTTTATCTTCTATATACATCACTATAACTCTCTTCCTTCCACTCATTCTCTCTCTTTTCCGCATCTTCTCTCTCATTGTTTATTACTTTCTCTTCCTCCCTCCCATCCTCCTCCTCCTTTTTTTGCTCTCTTTGTCTCTCTAGCTCCCTTTCTCTTGCCCTCTCTTTCCTCACTCTGTATTCTTTCTCTATTTCTATCTTGCTTTGTCACTCTCTCCCCTCCTCGCTCCCTCACTCTCTTTAATTTCACTCTCACTCTTACTCCCTCACTCTCTTCATCTCTCTTTCTCTCGCTCTCTCCCACTTTCTCTTCTTGGTTGTCCCTCTCTCTCCATCTTTCTACCATTTTCTCTCCCATTCTCTTATTATCCCTCCCTCACTTTCTCCTCGCTCACTCTTTTTCTTCATCTTACCTCACTCTCCTCTCCCTATATCTCTCTAATACTCTCCTCCTCCTTGCTCCCTTCCTCTCTCATTTTCACTAATTGTTATCTCTCTCTCTTTTGTTGCTTACACCTTTCCAACTCTTTGTCTAATATTTCTCTTTCACTCTCTTCCTTACTCTCTCACACACACAATCCCACTCGTTGCTCAATATTTCTCTCCCCTATCCCTCACATGTAATCTCTCAATCTCTCTCTCTCGCTCCAACTATTATCCTTCTCGTGTCCTCTATATCATTAATTCTACATTCTCTCACCCTCTCTCTACCTCCTCTATCTCTCACCCTCTTTTCATGCCTCTTGTTCTCATTCTTTTCCTCTCTATCAATATACCTCTCTTGCTCCCTTCCTCACTTTCCCCTTCATTATGTTGCTCTCTATCTCTCTTCTCTTCCTCGCCTCCCTCACTCCGACTTTCTCTCCATTATCACCCTCTTAATATCTTTCCTCACTTTTGTCCCTCTCTCTCATTCCCTTTCTTCAATCCTCTTCTCTCCTCACACTCTTTTCCTCTCTCTTTAGATCTTATTCACTCTCTCACTCTTGTTCTCTTTATCGCTCTCACACTGCATCCATCATTCTCACTCCCTCTCTAGGTCACTCATATGTAGCTCACTCATCTCTCCATCTCATACACTCATGCTCTCTCACTCTCTCAATCTATCTTGCTCTCACCCTCTTTAGCTCCATTTATTGTTCTCTATCTCACTTTCTCTTACTATTAAGTTTTTTCTTGCTCAATCTCTCCTCTCTTTTCCTCTCTCCATCTTTCGCAATTCACTCTTTATCCTCTTCTCTATTATTTTCTCTCCCTCTCTTTTTCTTGCTCACTATTTATTCTTTTTTATCTTAACTCCTTTTTACACTCTCCTTTATTGCGCTCTTTCCTCTTACACTTCTCTCATTCTAACTCCACTCCGTCTCTCCTTTCCCTTGCTTTCAAACCTACCACTCTCTTTCTCTCTCTCCCTCTCGTCATTCCTCGCTCTATTCCTCCTTATCTCCCTCTTTGCCTCCCTCTCTCCTGCTCCCTCTCTCACTCACTAATAACCCCTTCTTGTGCTCACTTTACATCTCTCTTATTTACTCTCTTGATCTTCACATAGCCTCTCTTCTCACTCTCTCTCACTTTCTCTTTCCTTCTCTCTCTTTAAATGCTCTCACTTCCACCTGTCTCTCTTTCTCACTTACGACCTCCATCTCTTTATCTTTCCATATTCCACCCCTCATTATCTCTCCCTCTAGATTTCTCTTCTTCTCTTACTTTTCTCACTTGATCCCCCACGCTCTCTCTTCACTCTATTTCTCCCTCACACTTTCTCTCTTTTTGCCCCTCTTCCTCTCTCTTCAATTTCATTCTCACTTCCACTCCCTCACTCTCTCTCTTTCTTGCTTCATGTTCACTCTCTCTTCGATTGCTCGCGCTCCTCTATCCTCTCAATCTTTCCTCCCTCTCTCCCCTCTCTTGCTTCCTTCCCTCCCTCTCTCTCTCTCCCTCTCTCGCTCTCTCTCCTTCTCTCCTTCTCTCTCTCCCTCTCTCCCTCTATCCCTCTCACTCTCTTCCAAATCATCCCTCCTCTCTCCCACTAAACCTCATTCTCCACCCCATCTCTCCCTCCCTCTCACGTATCTCTATATCTTCCATCACTCTCTCTTCTCTCTCACCCTTTCTTTCTCTCTCACTCACGCTCTCTTCAATGTCTATCACTCTCTTTCTCACTCTCCTCCTCTCTTGTACTTTTCTCTATTTATGCATTACCACTTTTGCTTCCTCTATTTCTATCTCGTTTTCTCTCACGCATACACACTTTTGTTATCCTTTAAAAATCTCTCTTATCACATTACTCACTATTCTCTCTAACAATCTCACACTCCCTTTCACCTTACTTGTCTCCCTCTTTCATTATTTCAGTCCCTCACTCTATCGCCCTCTCACCCTCCCACTAACTCCATAAACCCTCGACATCTCCCTCTCTCTACCTCAAACTAAACTATATCTTCCCTCTCGTCTCTCTTCTCTCTATTTTTCTATCTCACCCTCTCTCCTTCTCTCCTTCCTTCTCACTCTTCAATCCCTATCTAAAGTCCATTTTTGCTCTTTTTATCTCTCTATTTCATCTATATTTATTGCTTTCTTGCTTTACTCTCTCTGTCTCTCTTTTGCTCATTCTTCTATCACCCTCATTTCTCTCTCTTTACTCACCTTACTCCTCTCTCTCATTTATGTTCTACTCTCTAAGTCACCCATTCTCCCTCACTCTCCTTTTCTCTATTGCTCTCTCTCATTCCCTCTCCCTTGCTCCCTCATCTCTCACTTTCTCTTTTCTCTATTTCTCTCTCACTTTTCCTCTACCATTTCACCTCTCTCATCATTTCCCTCTTGCTTCCCTCCCTCCTGCTTCCCTCCCTCTCACTCCCCTATCTTAATCTCCCTCCCTCTTTCTCCCTCTCTCCCTCACTCCCTCCCCATCTCCCTCTCTCTTTTCTTCTCACGCATTCTTTAATCCCCTCCTTATCAAAATATTGCTCACTAAGTTTTATGCTCTCTTACTCTCTCAATTCCTATCTCTCTCTTAAATCTCTCTCTCGTGCCCTCTCTCACTCCATCTCTCTCTTCAATCTCTCTCACTCTCTCCCTCTATCTCCCCCTATCACTCTCTTCCATACTCTTACCCTCTATCTCTCCCCCTCTAACTCCCTACCTTTCTCATTATGTTTCTTCCTCTCACTCTCAGGCTCTCTCTTGATCTATTTTCTCTCTCTACTCACCCTTGATCTCTCTATGTCCATCAATCTAACTCTCTCTTTTCTCTCTCTATTATCTCTCACCCCCTCTTCTTCTCATTGTTTATTATTTTCTCTCATTCTCTCCCTCCCTCCCTCTCTCCCTGTCCCCTTATTTTGCTCTCTTTTTTATCTCTAGCTCCCTCTCTTGTCCTCTCTTTCCTCGCTCTCTATTCCTTATCTATTTCCCTCTCACTTTTTCACTCTCTCCCCTCCTCATTCCCTCACTCGCTTTAATATTACTCTCACTCTTACTCCCTCACTCGCTTCTCTCTCTCTTTCTTTCTTTTAGTCTCTCTCTAACTCTCTCACACTCCCTCCCTGACGCACTCTAGCTCCATCTATCATTCATTCTCTTTCTTGCTCCTTTTCTCTTTCTCTCGCTTCACCCACCCTCTCTCTCTCTCTTCAACTTCACTCTCACTCCTACTCCCTCTCTTTATCTTTTTCACACTCTCTATTCTCCCTCCCACTTTCCATCGTTATCTCCCTCACACTCTCTATCTCTTTTGTTTTATCTTCCTTGAGTCTCTCTTCTCTCAGAATTTCTGCCTTACCCTCTCCCCATCTCTCTCTCTTTAATCTCTATCTTCACTCCCTCTCTTTCTCTCTCTCTATTTCTTTCATATCTCTTTGTTGATTCTTTTCTTGCTCTTGTCCCCTCTCTGTTTATCTTTTGTTCATTCATTTATAACCACCCTCTCTTCTCTCTCGTTTACTCACTCTTTCTCGCATCTATCCCTCACTCTCTCTTTTGTTCTCCCTCCGTCCCTCTATCTCGCTTGCTCTCGAGCTCGCCCTCAGCCCTTATCTCCATCTCATTATTTATACTTTTCTCTCACACATCTTTCTCTCCTCCTTTGTCCCTTCCTCTTTCACCACCTCCTTCCAACTCTTTCTTCTTTTCTCCTATCTCTCTCCTCTCACTCTCACTTTGCACTCACTATATCTCCCTCCCTCCCACTTATTTTCTCCATCGCTCTATCTCATTCCCTCACTCTTGTTCTCTTTTCTCTCATCTTCACCTTTCTCTACTATATCTTACTCTCCCTCTCGCTTTCTCTCGTTCTCTCTCTCGTTCTTTCCCTCTGCTATCCTTCTCCCACTCTATGTCAGTCTCTCCCTCTTTCTCTCTCTCTCACTCCCTATCTCCCTCCCTCTCCTTTCCTCCTACTCACTCATTCTCTTACTTTGCCTTTCTATCTGAATCACTCCCTCTTTCACTCCCTCCTTCCCTCTCTTTCTCTCTTCGTCCTATCTCTCTGCTCTTGCACTCACTCACTCAATCTCCATCCTCCCTATAATTTTTTCAATTGCTCTATCTCATTCCCCCTCTGTTATCTCGCTTTCTCTTTTTCTCTTTCTCTCTCATTTTCTCTCATCCTTTCTCTTTTACTCTCCCTCCCACTTCTCACCCTTCCACTCTCTCTATCTCAATCTCTCTTCTCTCTCTCCCTCTCCATCTGCCTCTCTCCATCTCTCTTTCTCATTCATTTTCTTAACGTCTCTCCCTATCTCTATGTTGCTCACTATCTTTTCCTCTCTCGCTTCCTCTCTTTCCTACTTAAATTTTTCAGTCTCTCCCTCTCACACTCCCTCCTTCTCTTTAATCTCTTGCTCTCTCCCTCTCTATCTTCCCCGTTCTCACTCTATTCATTACTCTTGCCTTCTATCTCTTTCCTTCTATCTCTTTCTTTCTCACTCTCTCTCTTTCTTACTATGTCTCTTACTTCTAATATGTTTGTCTCTCTCACTCCCTTGCTCTCTCTCATCTATCTTTTCTCTCTCTTTACTCTTGCCCTCTATCTCTCTTTCTCTCCACTCTCCCTATCTCATTACATCTCTCACTATCTATTATGTTCCTTATTCTCCTTCTCTTGCTCTCTCTTCCTCTCTTTTCAAGGGTAGATAGAGAGAGAAGCGATAAAAGAAGTGAGAAGAAAGAGTGGGATGGAGGGATTGAAAGAGGGAGGCATCGAAGAGGAAGGAGAGATGCATGAGAGAAAATAAGAAATAATGAGATGGATATGAGGGGAGAGAGCAAGATGTGATAAGCAATCGAGAGAGAGTGCGAGGAAGGGAGAATGAGAGAGAGTGTGTGAGGGAGGGAGAAAAAGAGTGAGTAAAAAGAGAGAAGAGTGGGAGATAGAAGATATGGTATGAGAGAGACAAAAAGGGGGCAAAAGAGATCAAGAAAAATAAAGAGATATGACATAGAGAGTAAGACAGAGCAAGAGAGGGAGTGAAGATTAGGATTGAAGAGTGAGCGGAAGAGAGAGGTGAGTGGGTAAGGCAAAATACATAGAGAAGAGTGTCTCAGAGAGTATAAAGCAAAAGATAGTGAATGAGAGGCAGAGAGAGATATTGAGGGAGCTATGGAGAGAGAGAAGGCAAGAGGGAAAAAGAGAGAGACATTGAGTTTGTGAATGAGGGAGGGAGAGACTTAAGGGAGAGAGGGTGAGATTATCCAATAATAATTAAATTTATATTTTTCCCACTCAAAATAGAGTAAATTTATTCCTGAGAAGATTGTTTTCATGAATATTTTGATAAAGATTGAGTTTGTGAATGAGGAGGAGAGAGAATGAGATAAAAATATAGAAAGAAGAGAGACTTAAGGGAGGGTGAGAGGGGGAGATATAGAGGGGATATGGAGATAGCAAGAGGGTGATAGAGAGAGAGATAGAGATTGAATTAATGAGAGGGAGAGATTGAGGGAGGAAGAGAGTGAGAGATGGTTGGAGAGAAAGAGTGAGTGAAGTGATAAGAGAGAGTGATAAAAGAGAGCAAGAGTATCTGTGTGTGAGAGAGAAGAGAAAAAAATTGATAAAGCATAAATAGAGAAAAGAGCAAGGAGGGAGAGAGAGAAAGCGAAAGAGGGAGGGAGGGAGTGAGCGAGATTAAAGAGAGTGGGAGTGAGAGAGAAAGTGAGGGTGAGAGATAGGAGAGAGTGATGGAAGATATAGGGAGAAAGTGTGAGGGAGAGAGTGGGTAGAGAATTAAATTTAGTGGGAGAGATAGGAAGGAGAGTTGAATTGGAAGTGAGT
Source organism: Papilionanthe hookeriana x Papilionanthe teres (assembly GCA_022702705.1). Classification (NCBI taxonomy): domain Eukaryota; kingdom Viridiplantae; phylum Streptophyta; class Magnoliopsida; order Asparagales; family Orchidaceae; genus Papilionanthe; species Papilionanthe hookeriana x Papilionanthe teres. The sequence goes on along the minus strand of CM040432.1, from coordinate 64,586,462 downwards.
GTGAGGGAGAGAGTGTGTGTGAGAGAGAAAGAGAGAGCGAGAGAGGCAGAGAGGGAGGTAGGGAAGGAAGCAAGAGAAGGGGACAGAAAGATTAAGTGTAGAGGAAGCAATTGAAAAGAAAGTAAGAGAGTGTGAACATGGAGTGAGAAAGAGAGGAAGTGAGGGAGCAAGAGTGAGAGTGAAGCTGAAGAGAGAGAAAGAGAGCAAGAAAGGGATAGAGTGTGAGAGAGAAATAGAGTGTAGAGAGAGTGACTGAAGAGATAACGTGAGAGAGGAAGAGAGCGAGTCAGTAGAGAAAAGTGTAAGTGAGAGAATAGAGAGCAAGAGAGAGAGATTTAGAGAGAGAGATAAAGAAAAGAGGGGGAAGGGAATGAATGAGTGAGTGGAAGAGGAGAGGAGAGAGGAGTTAGATATGGTTGGAGGCATAAAGAGAGGGAAGGAGGGATTGAAAGAGGGAGGGATCGTGGAGGTAAGAGAGATGTATGAACAAAATAATAAATAATGAGATAGATATAAGGGGAGAGAGCAAGATGTGAAAGCAATTGAGAGAGTGTGTGTGAGGGAGGGGGAGTGAGAGATAGAAGAAGAGAAAGAGTGAGTAAAGGGAGAATTAGTACTGTTAGTATTAATTCTCAAAGGTATGAAATGAGAATTAGTGGGAGAGAGAGGAGTATGAAGTGGAAGAGAGAGAGGGAAAGAGAGACGGAGTATGTGAGCAAGAGAAAGAAGAGCAAGAGATGGAGAGAGAGGAGGAGGAAACAAAGGAAGCAAGAGAGTGGAGGAGAGAGGGAGAGAAAGATTAAGAGGAGATAGTGAAGAGCGAGCAGTAGAAAGCAGAGTTAGTATGAGAGAGTGAACATGGAGTGAGAAAGAGAGAAGGAATGTGGGGGTAAGAGTGAGAGTGAAACTGTAGAGAGAGGAAGAGGGAGTGGGAAAGGGATACAGTGTTAGAGAAAAATACAGAGAAGAGAGAGTGAGGGAAGAGAGAGCGACAGAGAGGGAATGTGTGACAAGCGATAGAGAGAGCAAGAGGGAGGGAGATAAAGAGAGCGAAAGATGAAGAGAGTGAAAGAGGGAGAGAGAGCGAGAGAGAGGCAGTGAGGGATAAGGGAGCATCAAAAGATAGAGACAGAGAACTAAGAGAGAGATAAAAATAGGTGGAATAAAATGTCAAATAGAAGGAGATAGTGAGAGGATTTAAAGAGAGTGGGAATAGTAAAGGAAGAGAGAGTGAGAAGAGAAACAGCGGGAAGGAGTAAAAGTAAGGGGTAAAAAGTGAGAGTGTAGTGTATAGGTGAATTTTTGGATAAAGATTGAGTTTGCTTTTACTTTATTCCCTGTGGGTCCCTAAAGTTTAAATATTTAATTCACCCTTTTTCTCTATTTCTCTCACTACCTCCTTATCTCAATCTTGCTCACAATCTTTTATGCTCATTTCCTCTCTCACTTCTTATCTCTCTCTCTTAAATTTTTCCTCCTCTCTCCCTCTCTCATTCCTTCTTCTCATCAATCTCTCTCCTTCTAAAACCCTTTCTCTGTCTCTTCCATACTCTTGCCCTCCATCTCTTTATTTCTCACTCTCCCCCTTTTTTCACTGTCTCTCACTCTCTCTTATGTTTCTTTCTCTCAATCTACCACTCTCTCTTGCTCTCTTTTCTCTCTTTTTACACATTCTTTATCTTCATATATCCATCTCTCTATAACACTTTCCATTCCTCTCATTCTCTCTCTCTCTAAATTAGTATTTCCCTTTACATTGAGTACTTTTACCTAAATCCACCCTAACTTTCCATTCCTCTCATTCTCTCTCTCTTCTGAATAAGGCTGAGGCTTATTCTTTAAATTAGTATTTCCCTTTACTCTCTCTCTCCCACTAATTTTCAAAATCCTAAGTAAGGCTCAATGAGGTTCTTTAAATAATGAAAGAATTTTGCAGCTTGCAACGACTAAAAATATTTTGTATTTTTATTACATCTTAATGATATATTGTCATAGCGTGTGTATATAAATATATATATTATTCTAAAGCTCTCGTTATTCTGTTACATTATCCGGGCCTAATCAGAAAAAGCGGTGGGCATCGAATATATTCCCCATAAGTTTCATATTCTACATATAATTGTGCAAAAGAAGATTAAAGTAAAGCATAATGGATCCCACTTCCATCTTCCAGCATTCACAGTTGCCACCCTTCCTTTCTCAACTTTATATAGATCATATATAAGAAATTTCAATCAAAATATTCAGATATATTTTTTACTTCAATAGTACCATTGAAATGCCTTTTCAGTCAAAATAAAGAAAATGATCATCTCACTCATTATATTCTCTGGAGAATATAACAGTACAGGTTCTTTAAATAAAGATGAGAGGAAGACAAAGTGAAGAAGAGAGAGTGAGGGAAGATCCTAGGAGAGTGAGAGAGGAGGGAAAGAGAATGTGATTTTGTGGGTGTGAGATGATAAAAAAAAAAGAATGAGAGTGAGAAAAAGAAAAAGAAAAAATAGAGAATGGGATAGAGAAAGAGAGAAAAATGGAGCGAGAGAGGAGGAGGTACGAGCAAAGAGAGGGAGAGGAGCGAGTGTGAGAGAAAGAACAAGATGGTAAGAGAGAATAAGGAGTAAGAAATGAAGCTAAAGCAGGGTGAGAGGGAGAGTGATTGTGAGGGAGTGAGAGATTGTATGAGTGTGTGAGATGGAGAGAGAAGAGTGAGCTACAAGAGGGAGACCTAGAGAGAGCAAGGTTGAGGGAGTGAGAAAGATAGAAGGAGAGAGTGAGACAAATAAAGAGAAAAGAGTGAGAGATTCAAAGAGATCTCGATAGAGATGAGAAAAGGAGGTAGTTAGAGGATTTAAGAGAAAGCACGAAAAGAGAATGGAAGAGAGAGTGAAAAGGGGGGTGAGTGAGAAGTGAGAAGAGAGACGGAGTAAGAGTAAGTAGCGGATGTAAGAGAGAACAGGAGAATTATGAGAGAGGGGAGATGGAGAGAGGGAGAGACAATGAGAGATGGCAAGTGTGGGGAATATAGTAGAGAGAAAAGTTAGAGGAAAAATAGAAAAAGAGGCTAGTCCCTCTTGTTCCGTCTTCCTCACTTCCTTTTGTTCCCTCTATCACTCTTTCTCATAGTCTTCCTCTTCATCTCTATATCACTCTCACTCTTAACCTGTCTTTTGTATGTCTTCCTCTTCATCCATATATCATTCTCATTCTCTATTTTCTCTTTCTCATAACTTATCTGTTGTCTTTCTTCTCTCTCTCTCATTCTTACGCTTTCTCTCCATACATCCTCGACTCTTTCTCACCATCTCTCACTTTCCCCTTTCCTTCCTTATATCTCCCCTTTCTCTCCCTCCCCTCTCTTTCTGTCTCTCCCCCGCTCTCCTCCTCTAACTCTTTCTCTTACTCATCTATCATTCCCTCACCTCCACTCTCTCTCTCTCTCCAACTTTTTACTCTCTCAATCCGCCTCTCATTGTTTCTCACTTTCTCCCTATTTCTCTTTTCCTCCTTCCGTTTGTCTCTCTCTCTCACTCTCTTTTCCTTACGCTTGTTCTCACACTCTCTCTCTGTATATTTTCTCTAGCTCGCTCGCTCACTTTGTCTATCTCCATTATCTAGCTGTGTTGTCTTTCTCCGTCTCCCTGTCTCTTCCCACCTCCCTTTCCTCCAACTCTCATAATATCTCTAATTCTCTCTTGTCCGTCTCTCTCATCTCCTCTTCCACTTATCTTCTTCACTTTCTCACTCTCTTTTCCAAGATTCTCTATAGATCTCTTTCATTCTCCCCACTCTCGTTCTCTTACTCTATAGATCTCTTTCTCACTCCCTCATTCTAGCCCTCTATATCTCCCTTATGTAGCTTACCCTTCTCTCTCAACCCACTCACTCTCGAGAGAGAGCTCTTACACACACTTCTCACTCCTCTCTCTCGATCTCTCTACATCTCACCCTCGTAAGCTCCACTTCTCGATCTCATCTCGCTCTCTCCTTACCATGTTGCTCTTTCTCTTGCACTCCATCCTCTGTCTCCATTGTTGCATCTTCCTCCCTTGTCTCTTTATCCCCATCTCCTTTATTCTCTCTTACTCGCTCTCTATCCTTTGCTCTCTCTTTCTTTCACTCTATTATCTTTTTCTATCTAATTATCTTTTTTGCTCTCTTCATTTCCACTCTTTCATTCACTCTTTCACTCCCTCTATCCCATACTCTCTCGCCCTCACTATTGCTCCATCCCTCCCACTATCTCATTCTCTCTCTTCTCTCCATCTCTCCTTTCCTCCCATACATCCTCTCTCTACTTGTCCTAAATACTCTCTTGCTCTCTCGCTAGTAATGATTTCATTCTCCCTGCTGTCCCTTTACCATTCACTCACTCTTTCTGACTAAGTCTTCCCTCGATCTCTCTTCTATCTCTGTATACTTTTCACAGTCTCTATCACTTACTCTCATTATGCTCTCTCTTTAGTCCATCTCACTCCGTACCCATATCTCTCTTTCTAACTCCCTTCCCTCTCCCTCCCTCGATCTCAGCATCCCCATCTCTCTAAGTCTCTTTTCCTCATCACTGTAGATCTCTTTTATTATCCCACTCTCATTCTATTTATCACTCTCTTTATCTTTCTCCTCTTCTTTTTCGCTATCACTATAGATCTCTTTTATTTCCCACTCTCATTCTATTTATCACTCACACTTTCTATCTTTCTCTGATCTTACTGCCCTCTTGCCATCTCTGGGACTCCCTTATGTAGCTCACCCTCTCTCTCCATCTTACCCCCACTCTCTCTCGAGCTCTCACACACACTCATACACTCTCTCACTCTCTCAATCTCACACACACTCCCTTTGCACTCTCACTTTCAGCAAATCTCTCTCACCCACCGAGCTCCATATTCCTTCTCCCACTCTCTCACCTCTACCCCTATCCTTCACATGTACTCTCTCTCTCGCTCTCCAACTTTTATCTCTCCCATTGTTTTTCACATTCCCTCACACTTCTCTCTCTTTTATCTCTCTCCTTCTCTCCCTCCCTCTCTCTATCTCCTCTATCTCTCATTCTCTTTTACTTACTCTAATTCTCATTCACATCCTCTTTATCTATATATATCTCTTATCCCTCCCTCACTCTCTCTTTAATTATCTCAAGCTCACACTTCTCTGACTCTTTCTCTTATGTTTTTCTCTCACTCTTTTCTTCACACACACACACACAATCTCTTTTTATGCTCTATCTTTCTCCCTTATCCCCCACATGCCTCATCTTGGTTTCCCGGATTTTATTTTCTCGATCCCCCTCTCTTCTCGATCATTATTTCTTACATTCTCACACTTCTCTCTCACTTTCTCTCCCTCCCACCCTCCCTCTCCATGTCCTCTCTATTCCTTAATCATGTTCTCACTCTCTCCCTCTACATCTTTAACTCTCTTAATCCCTCCTCTTTCTATCTTTCATTCTCTTGCTCTCACTCTCTCTTCTTTTCCTCCCTCGCTCACACACTCTCTCTCTTCTCACCCTCCTAATATCTTTATTCTCTCTAGTCCCTCTCACTTTCCTTTCTTGTATCCTCTTCTCTCCCTCGCTCTCCTTTCTGTTCTCTTAAGGTCCTTTCACTCTCTAACTATTGTACTCTTTATGCTCTCGCTCTCTTCTTCTATCATTCCCACTCCTCATTCATGCTCTCTATAGGTCTCCCTTTTTCCTTCTCTATCTCCCTCTCTGTCTCCCTCTCTCTTACTCCCAACTGTCTTATCTTTCCTCTCTTATTCTCCCCTTTTATTTACCCTCTTACTCGATCTTAGCACAAACTTTCTTCTCGGTCTCTCTCCCATTCACTCTCTCACTTTCTCTTTCCTACTCTCTCACTTCCATTCACTTCCTCTCACATCCTCTTTTTTCTATCAATATCTCTTCCCTCTCCTTTTCTCACCTTCTCTCTCGATCTAATTTCACTCTCACTCTTACTCCCTCTCATTCTCACCCTCTTTTATCTATCTCTCTCCCCCTTACTTAACTTCTCTATCTCCATCTCCCTCTTCTCTCACTCTCTTTGTTGCTCACTCCTCCTTGAGAAAGGAACTTAGCCCACTCCATTATTCTCTCTTTCTCGATCTTTGTTGTCTCTCTCTTACTCTTTGTACTATTGCTCCCTCCTTAAACACTATTTCGCTTCGTCCAACCTCCCACTCTCTCTCCTCTCAACCACTCTCTCCCACCCACTCTCACTTGCACTTCCTCCATCTCTCTCTCTCTCTCCCCCTCTCTCTCGCACTTTCTCTCCCTCTATTCCTTTACAACTCTCTCACACAATTTATCATCCATCCTTTTCCTCTCCTTCTCTTTACCCTTCTCGCTCACTCGCTCTTGCTCTATCTTTTAGCACTCTCTATTCTCTCCCACACTCTCTCCACTCTTGCTCCCTCTCTCTTCAATCTTTCTCATAGCCTCTCTCTCTATCTCTCTATTTTCTCTTTGACCATGCTCTCCCTCGCGATCTCCCCATTATATCTTTCTTTCTCGATCTCTCTTATGTTGCACTTTATTCTCTCTCCTTCTCTCACTCTATCCCTCACTCTCTTGCTCTCACTCTCTATCAACTCTCTCATTCAATCTCACTCCCATCTCTATCTCTCTTTCTTTCACACTTTACGCACTCTTCTCTCTGTCATTATTTATCACCTTCTCTCACACATCTCTACCTCTCTCTCCCTCTCACTTTTACTCCCTCCTCCTCTCTCCTTCTCTCTACATATATCTCACTCTCTTTACCTTACTCTTCTTCTCTCAATCTCTGCCATTTTATTAATATATATTTCTCTCTCACTCCCTCGTTCACTCTCTTGCTCATTATTCTCTTTATCCCCTTATAGCTTCGCTCTCTACCTCCCATTCACTATCTTTTGCTCAATCTTCCCCGAGTCTATGTTCTCTTTTCTATTTCTGCCTTACTCTGTCCCTCCCCTGGGTACCAACACTATCTCCACTCCCTATCTCTTGATCTATCACTCACTTTCTATTTCATCTCCCATTGTTATTTCTTTTCTCCCTTTTTCCCCCTCCATGCTCACTCATTGTTCTATCTCCCTCTCTTCTCTCTCTTCCTCCATTCTTTCTCTCACTCTATCTCCAAAGTCTCTCTCTCCTCTCTCCCTCCCTCACCCAATTAATTGCTCTCAAATTTTGCTCTCTCTCTCATCTTTTCTCTCTCATTCTCTCCCTGCGCAAACATCCCTGCCACACTCCACATCTCAATGTTTCCCGTGCCTCTTGCCCTCTCTCTCTCCATCTCCCTCTCTTCTTCTCCCCTTCTCATTCATTCTCTTTTGTCCTCCCTATCTCCATATTGCTCATTATATTTTCCTTTCCCACTTCCTCTCTCTCCCTCTTAACTCTTTCTTGCTCTCTCTCCCTCTCTCTTGATTAATCTCCTTCTCTCTCTCTATCTCCCCTTCCCTCACTCTTTCCTTTGCTCTTGCCCTCTATCTCTCTCTGTCTCACTCCCCGTCCTTTCTCACAATGTCTCCCACTTTCTCTTATGTTTCTCTCTCTCTCTCTTGCTTTGTTTTCTCTCCTTTTACTCACTCTCTCGTCTTATATCCATCATGCTAACTATCCGCCCTTCCTCTCATTCTCTCTCTTCTCTCTCTCTATAAACCTCTCCTCGCTAGCATTGTTTATTACTTTCACTCTCCCTCCCTCCGCACTCCCTCATTTTTTTATCTCTCTAGCTCCCTCTCTCTATCCCTCTCTTTCTTCACTCTACATTCTTTCTCTGTTCCCACTACTTTGTCTCTCTCTCCCTTCCTTGCTCCCTCACTCTCTTCAATTTCTCTCTCATTATTAATTCCTCACTCGTTTCTCTCTCTCTCTTTCTCTCTATACTCTCTCTCCTTTCTCTCTTCTTTTCTCTCTCTAGCTTTTCCTTTTGACTCTCTCTCTCTCTTGCATACTCACTTTTAGTCTCCTAATTCTCTTGCACTTTCTATCCATTTCCCTTTTTTCTCCTTTCTCTCACGCTCTTCTCCTCTCTTTTCAGCTTCACTCTCACTCTACTCCTCTCTTTATCTCTTTCCCACTCCCAGTTCTCTCTTACGCTACATCTACATCTTATTCGCACCCCTTTATTCTCGTTATCTTCTCTCTTACTCAATGAATCCCCACTCTTCCTCCATCCCACCCCACACTCTTTCTGTATTTCTCTCGCTTCCCTCCATCGTCTTACTTCCTTTCCTTGCTCTCTCTCCTCCATCTCTCTCGTTCTCTCTCTCACTCTTATCTCCCATTCTCTCGCTCTCTCTCACTCATCCTTTCTCCTGAATAAGAGAGAAAGAGAGGGATTGAGATGGATTAGAGAAGGAAACAGTGGGAAAGAAAGTGATAAAGAGAGAAAGAAAATAGTGCGAGAAGAGGATATTAAGAGAAAGTGAGTGAGAGGTAAAGAGATAGGAGAATAGAAGAATAGTGAGAGAGAGAGAGAGAGAGAGAGAGAGAGAGAGACATTAAAGGAAAGGGAGGCAAGGAGAGAAAGATAGGGAAGGAGAGGAAGGGAGGGAGGGAGTAAGGGAGGAATGGAGTGAGGGGGAGAGAAGAAAGAGAAATAGACAGTGAGAGGAATGGAAGCAATAGAGAGGGAGAGGGAGTGAGGCATAGAGGAGAGGGAGTGAGGCATAGAGGGAGAGAGAGAGCAAGATGAAAGAGAAAGCTAGAGCAAAGAGAGCATGAGATAAAAAAATAGAGTGCAATAAAAAAGAGAGAGCGAGGCGAGCAAATAATAAAGAAGAGGATAGAGTGAGAAGGGAGAAACATACAGCACAATGGAGTGAGAAAGGTACGAGAAAAGAGAAAGATAGTAAGGGAGAGTGAGATAGAGATCGGGAAATTGAGCTTAGAGCGTGAGCTACTCTATCTATGTCTCTATTGATCCCTCCATCACTCTCTCATTCATTTTTCTTTTTCTCTATCTCACTCTTCTCGCCCTCCCTCCTTAGCTCGCAATCTCTACTTCCTTTGAACCCTCACGATATTTTTTTCTCTCTTGTCGCTCTCACTCTCTCTCCCTCTATAATTCATACTTCCTCATTCGTGCCCTCTCTATGTCTTCCGCTTGTAGCTCACTCTTCTCTTTCCTTCTCACACTCCTTTCCCCACACTCTCTCTCTCAATCTTTCCCTCTCTCACCCTCTTTAGCTCGGTTACGCTCTCTATCTCACTCTCTCTTACTATCATGTTCTTTCTCGCTCAGTCCTATCTCTCCCTCGCTCCATCTTTCTCTCTTCATTATCTATCCTCTTCTCTCATTTTATCTCTCCTCTCTCTCTCTTTTTTATATCTTATATGCTCTTACACTCTGCTTTGTTGTTTTCTTTTCACTCTTTCCTCCCCTGCTTTCACTCATTTTACCTCCTCGTCTCTCTCTCTCCCCTCTCTTGTTTCCATCCCCCACTCTCTCTTTCTCTCTCTTCTCTCCCTCCCTCCCTCCCTCTCCCTTGATATTTCCCTCTCTTGCTCCCTCTCTTTCACTGTTCTCCCATTTTTGCACTCTCTTTACCCCTCACTCACTAATCTTACTCAGTCTTTCCTCAGCTTCTCTTCTCACTCTCTCTCCCATTCATTTTTTCATTAAACCCTCTCACTTCCTCCTCTCTTTCTCCCTCACTACCTCCATCTCTCTCTCTCTCTCTTTCTATTCCATCTCTCTTTATTCCTCTCTCACTAACTCTTCGGTCTCTGACATTTGACCTCATAATATCCCTCACCACCTCTCTTGCTCTCCTTCCCTCTTTCAATCCCTTAATCTCTGTCTCTCCAACACTCGTCTTTTATTTCTTGCTCCCCTCTCGCTTGCCTAATCTCTCCCTTTCTCATGCTCTTTATTCCTTCACAGTCTCTTCTCTCTGTCTTCTTTCCTCTCTCCCTTTCTTGCTCCCTCATTCTCTTTGTTCGGTTTTTCACTCGAATCCTTACTCCCTCTCTCCGTCACACCTTTCAAAGCTTTATCTTCACTCTCTGTCACACACACCAACTTATTTTTCTCTTCTCTGCCTCATAATTTTTCTCTCCCTCTCTCCCCCTGTCAAAATGCAGGGAGGGATGGAAAAAAAGAGGGAATGAAAAAGTGAGGGTGAAAAAAGAGAATTCTTCTCTTTTCCTTTTCCTTCTATCACTACTTATCACTCTCTTCATTTCTCCCTATGTCTCTCACTTTCTCTTTTGAATCTTTCTCTTGATCAATTATACTCTCTTGCTCACTTTTCTCTCGTTACTTACTCTTTAGCTCCTTATGTTCATCACTACCTTCCTTCAATCTGCATCCTCTTCTATTTCACCCCCCTCTTCTCTTTTCTTGTTTATTACCTCCACTCCTCTCCTTTTTTCTCTCTATTCCCTCGCTTACCTCGCACTCTATTTTTTCTTTATTTCTCTCTTTTTATTTCTCTATCCTTCCTGGCTCCCTCTCTTCAATTTCAATCTCCCATTCTTACTCCCTTTATTCTCTCTTTCTTTTTCTCTTACCCTCTCTCTCTCTCGCTCTCTTTTTCTCTCCCTCTCTCTGTCTCGCATCCCTCCCTTCCAAACACTCTCTCTCTTGCTCCATCTATCGTTATCTCTTGCACCCTTTTTCTTAAGCTCTATTCCCACCACTTTCTTTCTTCTGTTTCACTTTCACTCTTACTCCCTAGGTCTCCTTCATGCAGCGCACTATTCTCTCTCCATCTAACACACACTTACAACACACTCACTCTCCCAATCTCTCTCTATCACCCTCGTTAGTTACATTTCTCTCTATATCACTCTTTGTTGCCATTTGTTTTTTTCTCTCACTGGTTTATCACTTTTCTTTATTATATTCTCTCAATCTCTCACTCTATTCTCTTTTGTATCTTATACTCTCTTTTACACACTCTTTTGTTCATCTCTGTCTTCTTTAATTTCTCTTACATTCTATCACTCCATCGCTCACTTCCTCTCTCCTCTCTCTCTCTTGCTTATATCCCTCCCTCCTCATTTTATCTCTTCTCTTCCTCCCTCCCTCTCCGTCCTGTTATCCTCTCTTGTCTCCCTCTCTCTCCAGAATCTCTTATTCTCCCTCATCTTTTACCCCTCACTCACTTACTCTTGCTTGATTTTCCCTCAATCTCTCTTCTCACTATCCCTTTTATTCTCTCTTCCTTTCACTTTCCTGCTCTCTTTAAACCCTGTCAATACCTCCTATTTCTCTTTCTTACTCCTCTCCTTCTCTCTCTCCACCCAATATTCCACCTACTTTCATCTCTCTCTCATCCTCTCTTCTATCTCTTGACACTCGATTAACCCTCACTACCACTCGCTTGAATTTCCTCTCTTTCCTCCCTTCATCCCTCTGTTTCTCCTACTCACCTTATCTGCCGTCTCTTGCTCCCTCTCTCGTTGGCTCACACTCTCTCTCTTTCCTTCTCTCTCAATTCCCTCGCCCTCTCTCCCTCTTTCTATTTCTCTCTGCCTCTCCCTTTCTCTTTCACATTTCCTATCTCTTAGTTTCACTTTCACATACTCTCTCATTCTCTCTCTTTCTCGCTCCATGTTTACTCTCTGTTGCTCCTCTCTCTTCAATTGCGCTTGCTCCTCTCTCTCCTCTCTCAATCATTCTCTCCCTCTCCCCCTTCCTTCATTCTTTCCCTCCCACTCCTACTCTCTCACTTGCTCCCCCTTTCTTTCTCACACTCTCCCCCTCTCTCCCTCTCCTCTCTTCCAATTCATCCCCCTCGCTCCCACTAAATCTCATTTGTCCTCCTCTCGATCTCTCTCACTCTCTCTCTCTTTCTCTTCCTTCACTCTCTCTTCCTCTCTCACTTCCACTCCTCCCTCATCATTCTCTCTCTTCCTCGCTCACTTCGTCTCTCGCTCTTTCTCTATTTATGATTTATCACTTTTTCTTTCTCTATTGCTCTCTTTGACACACTCTCTCTTGCTCTCTTTTATCACTTTACTCACTTTTCTCTGTCCTCTCTCTCTTCCTCCCTCACACTCCTCCCTCTTGATTAATTGATCTCTCGCTATCTTTTTCTCTCTCCCTCTCTCTCCATATTTTCCTCAATAACTCCGTCTATCTACCTCTCACTCACTATCTTTCAACTATATATTCACTGAGTCTCTCTTCTCACTCGATTTTTCCTTACCCTCTCTTCCTGTCTCTTAAATATATTAATCCTACCTGCTAACTCTTGATGTCTCTCTCGCTCTTTATTTCATCTCTCTTTATTATTTGTATGTTCACTTTTGCTGCTTTAAATGCTCTCTCTCTTACTCTTTTTTCTATCTCCTTCTCTTCCCTATATTTACTCACTCTTTCTCTCCCTCTATCTATCACACACTCCCTCACACTCCCTCACACACTATCTCTTAATTGCTCTCACATCTTGCTCTCTCTCCTCATATCAATCTCATTATTTATTATTTTCTCTCATACATCACCTTCCTCCCTGATAACTCCCTTTCTCAATCAACCCCCTCCTCTCTTTCTCCTTCTCTCTCTCCTCATGCATTCACTTGTTCACCCCTTGTCTCTCCCTCCCTTTTTCTTATCGCTCTCGCTAATTCTCTCTCTTTCTCTCCCTCTCTCCCTTTCTCTCGCGCTCACTCTCATCCCTTCTCTCTCATTCTCTCCCACCTGCTACCCTCCCTTCCACGTTCTCTATCTCAATCCCTCTCCCTCTCTCTCCCTCACTCCCTCCCATATTCCCCCTTTCATTCTCTTCTTTTGACTACCTCCCTCCATTATCTCGATCCTCCTTCCTTTCTCCCTTTCCCCTATCACTCTTCTCTCTCCTCTTGCACTTAATCTATCTCTCTCCTTCCCTCTCATTTTGTCCATCGCTCTCTCTCATTCCACTCTCTTGCTCTCTCTTCTCTCACTCTTATCTTTTCTACATTTCTCTCTCACGGCATCTACACTATCTTTTTATCTCTTTCTTTTTTTACTACTCATGCCCTCCCTCACTCTCTCGTTTTCTTTGTTTTTACCCCTCTTCTTTCATTTTTTTCTTCTTTCTATATCTCTCTCACTCTCCCTCATTCTTTCTTTTCCCTCTCTCCATCCCACTTACCCTCCCACTCTCTCTATCTCGATCTTTCTCCCTCTCTCTCCCCCTCTCCACTCGCACCACCCTCTTGCTCTATCTCCCATCTTGATCAATATCGTTTCCTCTCTCACTTCCTGTCTATCCCTCTGAATTCTTTGCTCTCTCTCTCACTCTCTCCCTCTGTCTCCCCCATTCCGACTCTCTCCCTTAATCTTGCCCTCTATCTCTCTTTCCTCTCTCCACAACTAACATGTATCCTCTTATTCTTTTTCTCTCTCTGTATCGCTTTCTTACTATCTCTTGCTATCTTCTCACTCTTTTTTACTCTTTCCCTGTATCTCTTTTTCTCCCTCGCTTCCTTTCTCACTATGTCTCTCACTCTTTAACATGTTTCTCTCTCTCACCTTTGCTCTCTCTTCCTTTCTTCCTCTCATTCTCATCTCTTTGCTTTCTACTTCCCCTCCTTACTCTCTTATTGTTTACTTTACCTCCCTCCCATATTTTGCTCCTGTTTCACTCTCTTTTTGTCTCTTTCCTTCTTCTCGGCTCCCTCCCTATATTTAATTTCACTTTCCTCTCTCTCTCTGTGCTCCAATCTCACCCTTTCACTCTCCCTCCCTCTCCTCTTGCTCCATCATCATTCTCTCTTGCTCCCATTCTCTTACTATCCTCCCACTTTCTTCAGCTTCACTCTCACTCTCACTCCCTCTCTCTTTATCTCTTCCCCAATCTCTATTCTCTCTTCCTATTTCGATCGTCATCTTGCTTTTCTCTATTCTCTTACACCCCTTCTCTCTTATTGTTCTCACCTTTCTCTTCTCATCCCCACTCTCTCTTTCTTTATTTGTCTCACATCCCTCCCCTTCCTCCTCTCTCTCAAGCTCTCTCCACTTGCCCTCCCCGGCTCTCCCTCTTTATCTTCTCACTCTTCATCACTCTCTCTCACTCTCTCTAATTCTCTTATTATCTCTCCTTGCTTTCGCTCTCACTTTCCTTCTCTCCCTTTATCTCTCTCGCTCTCTCTTCTACTTTGCTCCCTTCCTCTCTCTTTCTCATTATTTATTTGCTTTCTCTTTCGCTATTGTTGCTCACTCTTCTCTAACTTTCTCTTATATTTGTTTCTCTCCTCTCTCTTTTTTGTCCCTTCTTCTCTTCATTCATATTTCTCACACGCAATCTCTCTCTCTCTCCATCCGGACATTAGGAGGGATGGAAGCAATAGGGAGGAAGTGGGGGATGGGGAGAGAGAATGGGAGAGGGAGAGCTAGAAGAGCAAGGGATAGAGTAAGAGAAAGAGAGAGAAAGAGCAAAGGCAACGTAAGAGAGAGCAAAAGGCGAAAGAGAAATTTAATAGAAAATGTAAGAGAGAGCATGAGTGGTAAAGAGAAATAAATGGAGACGTAAAAGAGTTCAATGAGAAAGATTGAAGAGCAAGAGGGGGCTGGAAAAAAGTAGGGGAGGGGATGGGAAAGATGTGGGAGAGGAGAAGAAGAGGGGGATAAAGTGTGGGATAGGAGGATGGAAGAGAAGAAAATTGGGGGAGAAGGAGAGAGATTGAGATAGAGAGAGTGAGAGGGATGGTAGCAAAAGGTAGAGAATGAGAGAGAAAAGATGAGAGAGAAAGAAAGGGAGAGAGAATAACAAAAAGTGAAATTGAGAGAAGACTATGGCGAGAGAGGTAAGCGAATTGAAAGAGAAAACGAGAGGGAGGAGAGTGAGAGAGTGAGGAAGTGAGTGCAGAGAGAGAGGAGTGAGATAGGGAGAGAGAGCCCGGGAAAGAGGAAGTAGGGATTGAAAGAGGGAGGGATTGAGGAGGAAAGGGAGATGACAACAATCAGAGAGAACGTATGAGAGAAAATAATAAATAATGAGATGGATATGATGGGAGGGAGCAAGATATGATAACATTCAAGAAAGAACGTGTGAGGGAGAGAGAGTGAGGAATAGAGAGAGAAAGTGTGAGTAATACGATTAAAGAGAGGGAAGAAGAAAGTGCATGAGAGAGACATAGAGCAGAAAGCAAAAAAACTGAAATAAAATGAGAATAAATATAGAGTGAGAGTTTTGGATTTAATAGTGAGCGAGAAGGAGAGAGGAGGTAAGAGCGAAGAAAGAGAGACTCAGTGAATATAGAGTGAAAGATAGTAAGTGAGAAGTAAAGGGAGGAGATATAGATGGAGATATGGACGGAGAGGGAGAGAGAAAATGATACACACGAGTGAAAGAAGAGTGATCTACCTGAGGAGACCTAAAGAGAGCACGAATGAGTGATGTTCCCACCTCTCTCTCTCACCATTCTCTAGTTCTTGCCCTCTCTTTACCCTCACTCACTTACTCTTACTCTCCACATATTCTGCTACACTCTCTTCCATTCATTCTCCCACTCACTTTCTCTTTCCTACCTCTCCTTAGATCCTCTCACTTCCTCTTATATTTCTTTTCCCTAACTACCTCCACCTCTCTCACTCTCTATTCCATCTCTAAGTTATTTTCCTCTCTCCTCTCTCTCCTCCCATTGTTTCTCTCCTCCCTCCTTTGTCTCTTGCTTCCATCCCTCCCTCCCTCTCTCTCTGACTCACTCTTTTCAGCTCCTCAGACACACTATCTCTCTCTCTTTCCACGCTTTCTAGTTCATCCCCTACTCGGCTCACAAAATCTCATTCTCTTCCCCTCTCTCTCCCTCTATCTCACTCTCTTCATCACAGTCTTCCCATAATCTCTCTTCTCTTCCACTCTATCTTCCTCTCTCATGCACACGCATCAATCTCTCTCACATTCTCTCTCTTTCTCTCTCTTTTTCACCCTCCCTCTCTCATCATTTTCTCTATTTATGCCTTATCACATTTTCTTTCTCTTCTGCTCTCTCCCTCCATCTTTCTCTCTCACACACTCTCTCTTATCATTTTTTTCACTCCTTCTCTCCATCCATCACCCGGTATCTTCCTCCATCCCTCTCTCTCTGTATCTCTCACTGTGTATCTCTCTCTATATCTCCCTCTCTCTCCACCTCTCACTGCCTGTCTTTTTATTCATCTTCCTTGAGTCTCTCTTTTCTCTTTATTTTTGTCTTAATCTCACTCTTCTTCCTCCCACTCTCTCCTCGATCCCTGTCAGTTCCTTCCTGTTCTCTGTTTCTAGTTCACTCCCTCTCATTGGTCTCACTCTCACTCTATATTTCATCTCTTTTTATCGTTTGCTTGCTCCCTCTTACCCTCTCTCTGTCTTCTCTCTCGCGCTTTCTTCTATCACCCTCTCTTCTCTATATTTACTCACTATTTATGTTTCTACATCCCCCCTATCTCTCTCTTAGTCTCCCTCCCTTCCTCTCTCAATCACTCTCCACATCTCACTCTCGCTCCTCATCCCCATCTCATTATTTCTTAATTCTCTCACACATCTCTCTCTCCTCTTTTCTCCCTCCCTCACACACTCATCCTTGCCTCTCTTTCTCCCTTTCTCCCTATCTCTCTCTTCTCTCTCTCCTCTTGCACTCACCCACTCAATCGCACTCCCTTCCTTTCGGTTTCTCCTCGGCCTCTCCCATTCCCTCTCTTGTGAACTACTTCTCTCACTTTCTCTTTTCTCTATTTCTCTCTCATTCTCCCTCATCCTTTCTGACTCCGACACTCCCTCCCTGTCTAGCTACCACTTTCTCTATCTCCATATATGTCTCTCTCCATCTCTCTTTCTCACTCATTCTCTTAATCTCGCCTCTATCTCCATCTTGCTCCTTTATCTTTTCCTCTCCCTCCCTCTTAAATCTTTCATGCTCTCTCTCTCCTTCTCTCACTCGCTCTCTCCCTCTATCTCCCTCGTCTCACTCTTTCCCTTACTCTTTCCATCGATCTCTCTCTTTCTCACTCTCTCGCTTTCTTACTATATCTCTTTCTATTTTGTGTGTCTCTCACTCTCTTGTTAACTTTTCTCTCTTTTTAATCTTCCCTCTATCTCTCTCTTTCTACATCTCTTCCTTTCTCACTGTCTCTCACTCCCTATTATGTTCTCTCCCTCTCGCTCTCTTGCTCAGTCTTCCTCTCTTTTCTCACTCATTGTCTCCCAAAATCCATCGCTCAAACTCTCTCACATCTTCCTCTCATTCTCTATCTCTTTTTCTTTCTCACCCCTCTTCTCTCTTATTTTTATTACATCTCTCTCCTCTCTTATCCTTTCCCTCTCATTCTCTCCCTCTCTATTTAATCTCTCCCTATCTCTCACTTCATCCCCTATCTCCTTCTCATCTTCCCACTCATTCTTATTCTACCTTCCTATGTCAAACTTCCACACAATATTTTGCATTCTTTTCCTCTCTCGCTTCCTATCTCTCTATCACTTAAATCTTATTTTCTCTCTCTCTCTCACTCCATCTATCTCTTCAATCTCTCTCCTTCTATCCCTATATCTCCCTCTTTCTCCCTCTCTCCCTTACTCTTGCCCTCTATCTCTTTCATTCTCACTCTCTTTCTTTCTCACTATGTCTATAACTTTTTATTATCACTTAAATCTTTTTTCCTCTCTATGTCACTCTCTCTATCTCTTCAGTCTCTCTCCTTCTCTCCTTATATCTCCCCTTTCTCACTCTCTCCCTTACTCTTGACCTTTATCTCTCTTATTATTATTCTCTTTCTTTTTATTATGCTTCTCTCTCTCGCTCTCTTCTATCTCTCTTTACTCACTCTTTACCTTCTTATATCCATCACCCTAACCTCTCTTCTTCCTCTATTTCTATCTCTTTTCCCTCTCCCTCTCTCTATTCAACCTTGCTTTCTCTCTCTCTCACACACACTCATTAACTCTCACTTTCTTGTTTCCTCTCTCCCTCACTTGCTCTTTCCCTCTCTAACACTCTCTTCTTTTTATTTTTCTCTCACACTCTCTCCATTTCACACTCCCTCTTCTCTCTCTTTAGTTTCACTCTCACTTGTACTCCCTCTCTCTTTCTCGATCTTTGTTCACTCTTTGTAACTCACTCTCACTTATGTTCCTCTCTCCTCTCTCTCTTCTCCCAATCTTTCTCTCCATTTATCCCTTGTCTCTTGCTTCCATCCCTCCCTCTCTCTCTCTCTCTTTCTCTCGCACAAACACACCATCTCTTTCCCTCTCTCAAACTCTTTCGATTCATCCTCCACTCTCACTCCCACAAATTCTCATTCTCTCCCCCCTCTTTCCCTCTCTCTCACTCTCTGTAAATCTTCCCTAACTCTCTCTTCTCTTCCACTCTGTCTTCCTCTCTCATGCTCATGCATCAATCTCTCTCACTCTCTCTCTTTCTCTCTCTTTATCACCCTCTCCCTCTCTCATCTATGCCTTATCACATTTTTTTCGCTTTCTCTCTCTCCCTCCCTCTTTCTCTCACACACACACTCTCTCTTACTCTCTTTTGTCACTCTTATTATTTTCTTTCTCTCCAACTATCACTCAATCTGTTCCTCTCTCCCTCTTTCTATCTCTCTTACCCTATATCTCTCTCTATATCTCCCTCACTCTCCACCTCTCACTACCTATCTTTTTCTTGATTTTTCCTTAATCTCTCTTCTCTGTTTTTGTCTTACTCTCACACCCTTTCTCCCTCCCGCTCATTCCTCAATCCTTATCAGTCCCTCCCTCTATCTCTACTTTTCTAGTTCACTCCCTCTCTTGCTCTCGCTCTCGCTCTATATTTCATTTAACTTTATCTTTTGCTTGCTCTCTCTTTCCCTCTCTTTGTCCTCTCTCTTGGTTTTTCTTCTATCACCCTCTCTTCTCTATATTTACTCACTATTTCTCTCTCGCTATAACTCACTCTCTCTCTCTTACTGTCTTTCCATCCCTCTCTGTCTCAATTGCTCTCACATCTCACTCTCGCCCCTCATCCCCATGTCATTTTTTCTTAGGTTCTTTCTCACATCCCTCTCTTCTCCTCTTTCCCTCCTTTCACTCCATCCTTCCCTCTTATTCCCTCTCTCAATCTCACTCTTTTCTCTCTCCTCTTGCACTCACTCACTCAATCTGCCTCCCTCCATCTCATTTTCTCTATCGCAATATTCCATTCCCTCTCTCTTGATCTCACTTCTCTCACTTTCTCTTCTCTCTAATTCTCTCTCATTCTCCGTCAACCTTTCTCTCTCCCTCTATCATCCTTTCTGACTCCCACTCTCTCCCCACTTCTCACCCTGACACTCTCTATATCTCAATATATCCCTCTCTCCCCATCTCTCTTTCTCACTCATTCCTTTAATCTCGCCTCTATCACCATCTTACTCCCTATCTTTTTCTCTCTTGCTTCCTCTCTCCACATCTTAAATCTTTCATGCTCTCTCTCCCTCCCTCTCTCCCTTCAATATCTCGCTCACTCTCTCCCTTAATCTTGCCCTCCATCTCTTTCTTTATCACTCTCTCACTTTCTTACTATATCTCTTAATCTCTATGTTGTTTCTCTCTTACTCTCTTGCACTCTCTTGCTACCTTTTCTCTCTTTTTACTCCTTCCCTCTATCTCTCTCTCTTTTTACCTCTCTTCCTTTCGCATTGTCTTTCACTCTCAATTATGTTTCTCTCACTTCTCTCTTGCTCCCCCTTCCTCTCTTTTCTCACTCATTATCTCGTTATATCCATCACCCCATCTCTCTCTACCTTTCTCTCATTCTCTATCTCTTTTCTTTCTCACTCTTTCTTCTCTTATTTGTTATTATTTTCCCTTCCTCATTATTTCATTTTCTATTTCTTTCTCTAGTCCTCTCTCTCTTACCGTCCCTTACCTCACTCTCTGCCCTTTCTCTATTTCTATCTCTTTTTGACTCTCCGTCATTTCATGGCTGCCTCACTCTCTTCAATTTTACTTTCACTCCTACTCCCTCAAACTCCTCTTTCTCTTTCTCTTGTGCTCTCTCACCCTTTTTTTTCTCTCTCATCCTATCATGCTCCCTTTCCATTACTCTCTTCACCCACTCTCTTTCTTCAACTTCACTCTCACTCTTACTCCGTCTCATTATCTTTATCACAATCTCTATTCTCTCTTCCTGTTTCTTTTGTTATCTCACTAACACTCTCTATTCTCTCTCACCTTCTCTCTTACTCTTCTCACTCTTTATCTTCCTCTACCCCCCACTCTCTCTTTCTCTATTTCTCACACATGCCTCTCTTCTTCTCTCTCTCTCTCTCTCTCTCTCGCGCTCTCTCCACTTGCCTTCCCTGGCTCTCATTCTCTCTCTAACTTGCTATTAATCTCTCACTCATTATCTCTCTCATTCTCTTATTCTCCCTCTGTCTTTGTCCTGCTCACTCTCTCTTTCTTAATCTTCCTTACTCTCCTTCTTTCATGATATCTCTCATTCTCTCTTCTTCCTTTGCTCCCTTCCTCTCTCTTTCTCACTATTGATTTGCTTTCTCTTTCTCTATTATTGCTCTACTCTTCTCTAGCACATATTTTTTTTCTATTTCTCTCTTTCCTTTTTTTGTCCCTTTCTCTTTTCTTTCCACTTTCTCACACACAATCTCTTCATTTCTCTCTATCCATCTTTCCCTCTCCCTTTCTCTCTCCTTCTCTCTATTAAATTTCACTTTTGCTCTTACTCACTCTCTCTCTCTCTCTCGCCCTCTCTTCCCCCTCAGTCTACCTCCAAATCACCTTCTCCCTTTTTTGATCAGTCTCTTATCTCCAAATTTATTTTCCACTCTCTCCTCTATCACTCTATCCCTCGCATCAACTTAGCTCATTCCCTTATCTTTTTTTCACACTTTGTTATCTCTTTCTCACCTACTCTTTGTACCGTTACGCTCTCCTGTCTCATTATTTCTCTTTTTCCATCCTCCTAGTCTCTCTGCTCCCTCTCCTCTGTAATCTCTCACTCATGCTTTTCTCCTTCTCCCTCTCACTCTAGCACTTTCTCTCCCTCTCTCCCTCTATCCCTTTCCAACTCTTCTCTCTCATACATTATCGCCCATTCTTCTGCTCTCCCTCTCTCCTCTTCTCACTCACTCTCTTTTCCTCTATCATCCAGCACTATATTTCTCTTAACACTCTTTCTCCCGCTCTTGCTCCCTCTCTCTCCTCAATCTTTCTTATGGCCTCCCTCCATCTCTCTATTCTTTCTTTTTACCACTCATGCTTTCTCTCACGCTCTCAAATTCTCTCTCTCTCTCTCTCGGTCTTTTGTTTTCTCTTTTGTTGCTCTTTATTCTTATTCCTTCTCTCACTCTGTTTTCCCTCTATCCCTACTCTCACATTCATTCCCACTCTCAGCTCTGCCTATCCCTTTCTCTTTCTTTATCTCTACCTCTTATTGCTCTCTCATTATTTCTCACCTTCACTAACACATCTCTTCCTCTCCTTCCTCCTTTCACTCCTTCCCTCCCTCTCTCCTTATATCTTCATTTATCTCACTCTCTTTAATTTTTTTCTTCTCACTCTCTCCCACTTCTTTATATAGTTTTCTCTCTCACTCCCTCACTCACTCTCTTGCTCTTTATCTGTCAATTCTCTCTCTGATCCCTTTCAATGCTTCACCTATTACCCACTAATTATCATTGTTTCTCACTTTTTCCTACACCTCTCTCTCTATCTTCCTCCCTTCCTTTCTCCTTATTTCACTGCTTCCCTTCTATCTAGTCTATCTCTCACACACACACTCTATATCTCTCTCTCAGTACAACTCTCTCTCACTCTATTTTGCTTTCTTTTTGCTCACTCTCTCTTCTCTTTATTTATCTCTTGACTCTCTCCTTTTCTTTCTCGTCTTTCTCTTCGATTTCACTCTCACTCTTACATGATTCTTCTCCATCATTCCTCTTGATTACTCTCACCCTCACTCTCTTTTTCTCTCGTGCTTTCTCTCTCTTTTTCTCACTACCTCTCTCTCTCTCTCTCTCTCTCTCTCTCTCTCTCTCTTCAATTTCACTATTACTCTTCCTGCCCCATTGTTCCTTTCTCTTAAACTCATATATTATCACACTTTTCTATCGCAATCTCCTAAACTCTCTTTCTTGATTTCTCTCGCTCTCTTTTCCCTCACTCTCCATTTCTTTCTCACATTTTTAATTTCTCTCCCCCTCATATCATTCTCCTATCTCTATCTCTCTCCATCTACCAATATATCTATCTATTATCTCGCTCTCTCTCAATATAATCTTTCATTACTTCACTTTCTCACACCACCTCTCTCCCACTCCTCTTTTGCTCTTGTTCTTCTTTCCTCTCTACTTCTCTCTGTTACTCTCTCTCATTCTCTCAATCTCCCTTCCTCTCTCTTGCTCTTTCTCCCTTACTCTCTCTTTTATCCCTATTTTTGTCCCTATTTCTTGGTCCCTCTCTGCCTTTAAACAATTTAAATCTCACTCTTACTCCCACCCTCTCCCTTTCTCTCTCTCTTATGTTACTCTATTATTCTCGCCTCTTACTCTTTCTCTCTGTCTATTCCCCACTCTATCACACTCTCCATATCTCACTCCCTATCTTCACCTCCCATTATCTCTCACACACTCTTCTCTCCCTCTCTCTCTCTCACGTACTCTCTTTTTCTCTCCCACTTTTCCTCCCTCACTCTCCCTCTCACCATCTCCCCATCCGTTCCTTCCCCCTCTCTCTCTCACTAATTCCTTAATTCATCTTCCATCTCACTCACTCCAATCCCTTTCTTGCACTCTATCCCACTCTCTCTAGAACACTCTCTCTCGCTCTTCTTTCTCTCTCACACAGTCTCCCGCTCTCTCCATCTCTCTCTTCCAATTCATTCCCTCACTCTCTCCCATTAAATATCATTCTCAACCCCCTTTCTCCCTCCCTCTCACTCTCTCTATATCTTTCTTCACACTCTCTTCCTATCTTATTTCCACTCTCTTCCATCCCTCTGATCCCTCTATCTCTCTCTTTCTCAATTATCTCCCTCTTTTACTCTTTTCTCTATTTATGTTTTATCACTTATTCTTTCTCTATTGCTCTCTCTTTCTCTCACACTCTATTTCTCTCTTTCATTACTCTCTTATCACTTTAATCACTCCTCTCCAACTATCTCTCACTCTCTTCCTCCCTCCCACTCTCCCTCTTTCATTAATTTAGTCTCTCTATATTTCATTCTCTACCTCTCACTCATTATATTTTGCTCTATCTTCCCTGAGTCTCTTTCTCTCTCTATTTCTGCCTTACTCTCTCCCTCCCGCTCACTCTTCATACCAGCTTCACTCCCTCACTTGCTATCTCTCACTTTTGATTCCATCTCTCTTTATTGTTTGTTTTCTCTCTTTTGCCCGCTCTTTCTCTCTCTTCTTTTCCTTCTTCTATCTCCCTCTCATATCTCTCTTCACTCACTCTTTCTCTTCTTGTATCCCTCACTCTCTCTCTCTCTCACTTTCCCACCTTCACACACTCTCTCTCAAATGCTCGTATATCTTGCTCTCTCCCAACAAAACCATCCCATTATTTCTTATTTTCTCTCAAACATCTCTCTTCCCTACCTTACCATCGCTTTCACTATTTCTTTCTCATTCTACCACTCCCTTTCTCTCGTTGTCTCTCTCATCCTTTCTCACTCATTCTATCCTCTGCTACCCTATCCCCACTCCATCCAAGTCTCTCTCTTTCTCTCCCTCTCAAGCTCCCTATCTTCTTCTCTTCTACTAAGTCATTCTCTTGCAATCCCTCCATATCTCAATCTTGCTCACAGTATTTTGTGTTCTTTTCCTCTCTCACTTAATTATCTCTCTCTCTCTCTTAAGTCTTTCTTGCTCCCTCCCTCCCTCACTCCCTCTCTCTCCTTAGTCTCTCTCATCTCCCTCTATCTCTACCTTTCTCAATCTATCCCTTACTCTTGCCCTCTAGTTCTCTCTTTCTCACTCTCCCCCTTTCTCACTATGTCTTTCACTTTCTATTATGTTTCTTTCTCTCGCTCTTGCCACTATCTCTTTCTCTCTTTTCTCTCTCATTAGTCTTGCCTTTATCTTCATATATCTTTCACTCTAACTCTCCATCCCTGCAACTCATTCTCTCTCTTCTCTCTCCCACTATATTTCGCTCTCTTACTCCCACTCTCTTTCCCTCTCTATTCTTTCTCTGGTTTCTCTCTGTCCCTTGCTTGGTTCATCATTTTCTTCAATTTCACTCTCACTTTTATTCCCTCAGTTGCCTCTTTCACTTAATCTCTCTTGCACTTTCTCTCTAATTCTCTCTCCTTTTCTCTCTCATACTCCATCTATCATTCTCTCCCTTGCTCCTTTTCTATTAATCTCTCTTCACCCACTCTCTTTAGCTTCACTGTCACTCATACTTTTTTATTTATCTCTTTCACACCCTCTATTCTCTCTTCCACTTTCTATCGTTATACGCTTACTCTCTTTATTTTCTTTTAATATTTCTGTTACTCTACTCACTCTTTTTCTTCCTTTATCCCCCACTCTCTTTCTCTATTTCTCTCACTTCCCTCCTTCCTTTCTCTCTCTTATGCTCTCTCACACTTTCCATTCTTGGCTTTCCTCTCCATATCTCTCTCATTCTCTCTCTCAATCTTTTATTCTTCCCCCTCTCTCTCTTGTCACTATCTCTTTTTCTATCTTCCCTCACTCTCCTTCTCTCCCTTTGTCTCTCACACTCTCACTTCCTCCTCTCTCTTCCTCACTCATTTTCACTATTTGTTTTCTCTTTATTTCTATTTTATTTCTCACACTTCTCTAACTCTTTATCTTAAGTTTCAGTCTCAATCTCTTGTCCTCTCACACACACACACAATCTTTATCGCTCTCCAACTCTTATGTTTATATCTTTTTCTCTGACTTCTGCTCCCTTTCTTGCTCTTTGTTACATATCTCTTACTTTAACTTCCTTCACTCTCTCTTCCATCTTTATTTCTCTCTCACTCTCTCCTCTCTTCCTCCCTCTTTCTCTTTAGTTTCACTCTCTCTTACTCTCCCTCATTTTTACTCACTCTTTGCTCTGTCTTTAACTTATTCTCTCTTCTCTGCTCTCTTTCCTCTCACTCTTTTACTCCCTCTATCCTCCACATATTCTCTCTCTTCCTCTCTTGCTTCCTTTCCTCTCTCCCTCCCTTCCCCTCTCTCACTCACTCTATCTTCCATTTTTCCACACTCACTATCCCTCTACCTCCCTTTCGCCGTCTCCATCTCTCTAGCTCTCTTTCTCCCACTCATTCTTTTGCTCTTTGTCCACTCTCCTAATCAAGCATTCTTACTTGCTCTATCTTCCATCACACTCTCTTTTCTCTTTATTTTTCTCTCAATATCTCCCCTTTCTCAGTCCCTAAATCTCTTCAATCTCTCTGACTTCCTCCCTCTATCTCTCCCTTTATCACTCTCTACCTCCTCATTCTCTGTTCTATCTCTCTTCATCTCTCTCTTGCTCTCTCATATCATTCTATCTTTTCTCTATTTACTAACTCATTTTCTCTCTATCTCTCACACACTCTCTCTCTTCATTGTATTGCCAGCCTCTCTGAATCCCTCTCTTTTCTCTCTTTTCCCCTTTTCTCTCACTGTTTCGTACTTTCTCTCACATTTCTAACTCTCTCCCTCACCTCTTTCCTCTCTCTCTCTCTTTGTATCTCTCATTCATATAATTTTACTATTATTTTCAATCTCCCCCACTCTCTCGTTATCCTCCTTCTCTCCATCTCTCCTTCTCTCCAACATTCATTCTCTTTATTAGTCTCCCTCTTCTCAGTTATTCTTGCTCTCTCACTTCCATTCCTCCTTCCTAATCTATCTCTTTCTATCTCCTCCTAGTTTCTCTTTCCCTCCCTTATGTCCTCTCCCTCACACACTCTCTCTTTCTCTCTCAAGATCACACTTTCAATCTCCCTCTATCTCTTTTTATTACTATTTTTCTCTCTCTATCTTGCTCACTCCATCTTATTTGCTCTCTCTATGTCTCCCCTATGTCAAACCCCCTCTCAAACACACTCTAACACTCTTCTTCTTTCTTTCACCCTTTCTTTCCTCTATTCTACCCTCTCTCCTCTCCCTCGCTTCATTCCCTTTCTCTCTCTCTCTCTTTCTCTCTCTCTCTCTCTCTCTCTCTCTGTGTGTGTGTCGCTCTCCCATACCTTTTTTATATCTGTCTCACTCCTTTCTATCCTTCCCCATCTTTCTCTTCTCTCTTTCTCCTCTCTCTTACTATCTCTCACTCTTCTTTAAGTCACACTCTCTTACTTTATCTTCCTCTCATTCTCTCTCAACTATTCCACCCTCCCTCCCATTTGTCTATCTCTTTCTTTATCTCGTTCGCTCTCTTCCCTCCTTCCTTCCCTCACTTCTCTCCGCTTCTCTCACTCCCCCTCTCTCTCTTAACCTCCATCTTTCAAATTCTCAATGGCTTACTCTCTCTCCAACTTTCTCATCTTTTATCTCCCCTTATCACTCTCAAACCCTCCCTCTATTTTTCTCACTCCCTCAATCATGCCCTGTCATTGTCTCCCATAACGAGCTTACTCTTTTCTCTCCATCTCAGACACTCATACACTCTCTCACACTCTAAATCACCCTTATCTAACTCACTCTCCTTAGCTCCATTTATTGTTCTCTATCTTCTCTCTCTTATTATCTTGCTCTTTTTTGCTCTATCTCTCTCCTTTATCTCTCTCTCACCCTCCATCCATCTCTCTCCATATCTTCCTCTATATCTCCCACTCTCTACCATACACTATTGATCTTTTGGTATATCTTCCCTATTTATCATTTTGTCTCCTTTATGTTTCACTCTCTCCCTTTCTTCCTATTGCCTCTCTTCAATTCTTATACTCCCTCCCTCAATCCCTCTATTTCTAGTTCACTCTCTCTGCTCAATCTCTCACTCTATTTCGTCTCTCTTTATTGCTTCTTGCTCTCACTTTCCCTCTCTCCATCCTCTATTGCTCTTTGATCTAACAACCTCATTTCTTTATCTTTATTCACTCATTCTCTCCCTCATCTCTCAAACTCTCTATTACTCTCCCTCCAACCCTCCCTCGTCAATTTCTCTCACATCTCACTCTTCACTCTCGCCCCTTTTCTCCAGCTCATTATTTATTATTGTCTCTCACACATCTCTCTCTCCTCCATTGTCCCTGTCTCTTTCACTCTCTTTTTTCCTCTCTTTCTCCCCTTCTCCTTATTTCTCTCCTCTCTCTCTTCTCTTGCACTCACTAACTCAATCTCCATCGTTCCCTCATATTTTTTTCCATCACTCTCTCATCCCCCTCTCTTCCTCTCTCTTTTCTCACTTTTTTCCTCATCCTTTCTCTCGCTCTCTCTCATTATTTATCTTGCCCTCTCACTTCTCTCTAACCCACTCTCTCAAACTCAATCTCACTCCCTCTCTATCTTTATCTCTCTCCTCTCCATCTCATTCTCTCTTTCTCATTCATTCTCCTAATCTCGCTTCCTATCTCCTTATTGCTCATTATCGTTTCCTCACCCTCTTCCCCTCTTCCTTTCTATTCCCCCATTTCTTTCTTGCTCTCTCTCCCTTTTTCACTCCCCTCTCTTCAATCCTCTCTCTCCCCCTATCTACGCCTTCTCACTCTCTCCCTTACTCTTGCCCTCTATCTCTCTCTTTATAACTGTCTCTCGTTCTTACTATGTCTTTTACTCTCAATTATGTTTCTATCTCTCCCGCTCTATTGCTTTCACTTGCTATCTTTTCTCTCTATTTACTCTCGCCCTCTGTCTCTCTCTTTCTCACTCTCTCCCTTTCTCACTATGTCTCTCACTCTCTATTTTGTTTCTCTCTCTTGCTCTCTTTAATCACTCATTATATCCCTATATCCATCACTTTATATCACTGATTTCTTCTCATTCTCCATAACTTCTCTTTCTCACCCCTCTCTCTTATTATTTATTACTTCCCCTCCCTCCCTCCCTCCATCCCTCCTTATTTCACTCTTTGTTCCCTCGCTTACCTGACTCTCTATTCTTTCTTGATTTCTCTCTTGTTCTCTCTCTCTCTCTCCCTCTCTGCTTCTGGCTCCCTAACTTTCTTCAATTTCATTCTCACTATTACCCTTTAACTCTCTTCTGTCTCTATTTTTCTCTTCCCCTCTCTCTCCCTTTCTCTCTTGGAAGGGAGAGGGATTAAGGGAGTGAAAGAGGGAGGGAGAGTGTGAGAGAGGTAGTGAGGGATAATAAGAATGTTAAAAGTGAGAGATAAAAGATATATCTAGAGAGAGAGAGGTAAAGAGAGATGGAGGAAGTGAGGGAGAAAGTGAGACAGAACGAGGAAGTGAGAGGGTTTAAAGAAATAGTAGGAAGGAGAAGGTGAAAAAGAGAGAATGGGTGACAGAGTAAGAAGAGGGTCTGTGGAAGATCGTTTAAGAGTAAGTGAGATGGGTAAATAGAGGGGAAGAACAAAAGAAAGGTGAGAGAGGGTGCAAGAGAGAGGGAGATAGAGAGGGGGAGTGATGGTGATAGAGAGAGAAAGAGAGAGGTTGGGTTGGAAGCAAGAGAGGGAGGAGAGAGATTGGAGGATAGAATAAGAGAGAGGGTGTAAGAGGAAAGAGAGAAAAGAGAGAAACAAAGAAGGGTGTAAGAGTATATGATCGATAAATGGAATAGAGAGTGAGAAAAAGAGACGGGGGAGAATAATGGTGAAGAGGATAGAGAGTGAAGAGAGAAAGATGGAGTGATGGAGATTGAGAGGATAGAGTGATTGAGAAAGAACAGGATAGTAAAAGAGAGTGAGATAGAGTGCAAGAAAAGTAACTATAAAAGGTGAGAGGGAGAGAGATTAGGAGGGAGTGAGAGAGTGTTTGAGTGTACGAGATGGAGAGAGAAGTGTGAGCAACATAAAGGAGACCTAGAGAGGGCACAAATGAGGGAGTGAGAATTGTAGAGGGTGATAATGAGAGTGATAAAGAGAACAATTATGAGAGAGTGAATGATATTTAGAGAAAAAAGAAAGAGAGAGTGAGGGAGACAAGAGGATATATGAAAGGGTAAGAGAGAGAGGAACAAGAGTGAAAAAAAAGATAATAGGAGGGTGAGAAAGGAGAGAGATAGTGGGCGAGAAAGGAGAGAGATAGTGGGCAAGGGAGGAAGAGTAGAGAGAGATAAAGAGCTAGATAATGAATGAGAGACTGAGAAAGAGAGACAGAGTGGGAAGGAGGGAAGTAAGAATGAAAGGGAGAGAGAGTGGGGGAATATGGTGAGAGAGTGAGAAGGGAGAGAAGAGAGAGCAATAAAAGAGAGATAAGAAGAGAGAAGGAACAAAGAATTAGAATGGAGCGGGACAGAATGAAAGTGATATATGCATGAAGAGTTAGATTGAGAGAGAGTGTGTGTGGGCAGGAGAAAGAGGGGGAAGTGTGTGTGTGTGAGAGTGTAATGGAAAATAGAGTAATATAAGTTAGAGCAAGAAAGATTAGGAATAAAAAGAAAAAATAGAGAGACGGGAGGAGTGAGAGAGATGATGAATGGGAGTGAAAAAGGTAGAGAGATTGAGAGAAGAAAGAGTGAAGGAATATTAAGCAAGAGATAATAATCTAGAAGAATGAGGGAGGGAGAATAGGAGAATGTGTGAGAGAGGGAGAGAGTGAGAGAGAGAGGAAAGAAGGGAGGGAGAGTGATTGAGAGGGAGGGAGGCAATGGGGGATAGAGGAGAAGAAAGTGTGAGAGGAGAGAGTGAAGAGATGCTAATAGAAGAGATAGTAAGAGTGCTCATGTGAGAGAGAGTATTGAGTGAGAAGAGAGGGATAGGGAGTAAAGTGAGTGAAATTAACGACAGAGAGTGGGAACGAGAAATATGGAAAAAAATAATAGAGAAATAAAGAGAGAAGAGAAAGCGAGGGAGTGAGAACAAGAGAAAAAGGAAGAGCAAAAAAGAAAGAGCAGAGGAGGATAATATGTGTTCTGTCTCTTCCTCTCTTACACTAACCTTTATTCTCCTCACCTCTTACTCTTTCTCACTGTTTATCCCCCACACTATCTCGTTCTCCCTTTCTCGCACTCTCTCCCTTGCCCACTATCTCCAACACTCTCATCTCTCTCTTTATCTTTCTCACACACATAAGCTCTCCTTTTCGCTCTCTCTTTCCCTCCCTCGCTCTGCCTCTCTCCATCTCCCACACATAAGCAGAGAGGGAGGGAGTGAGAGAGATTGAAGAGAAGAAGTGTTAGAGACTGTGGAAGGGAGAGTGAGGAGAGAGTGTGGGAGAGGGAGTGAGAGAGAGATGGATGATAGAGAAAGAGGAGAGAAGGATGAAGAAATGCAAGAAGGAAATGTAGAGCAAGGGAAGAGACAAAAGGGAGTAAAGAATGGAAATAAAGAGATTGAGAGAGGAAAAATG
Organism: Papilionanthe hookeriana x Papilionanthe teres; assembly: GCA_022702705.1. Taxonomy (NCBI): domain Eukaryota; kingdom Viridiplantae; phylum Streptophyta; class Magnoliopsida; order Asparagales; family Orchidaceae; genus Papilionanthe; species Papilionanthe hookeriana x Papilionanthe teres. The sequence continues at coordinate 64,556,173 of CM040432.1, read as the reverse complement.
TAAGAGAAGTTATGAGGTTGAAATAAAAGGAGGGAGGACGTCATGGAGTGTATGGTGTTTGAGAGAAAGAGAGAGAAAATGAGGGAGGGAGAGAGAGTGGCCAACAGAGAGGAAGAGAGGGAGAGGGGGTGGGAGAGGGAGAAAGAACTAAAGTGAGAAACAATGAAAGAGCGATGAAAGTACGAGAGTGAAGAATAAATAAAAGGGATCAGAGAAAGTGAGGAAGCAGGAGAGAAGTGAGAGATGAAGAGAGGGAGGAGTGGGCAAGGTAGTAGAGAGATATATATAAATACAATTAGAAGAAAGTGAGAAGACAAGTATGGTAAAGAGAGTGAGATAAATGGAGAGAAGAGGAGGGAGGGAAGGAGTGAAAGAGGCAGGAAGAGAGAGGAAGAGATGTGTGAGAGAAGGCGAGAAATAGTGAGAGAGAGACAAAAGGCAGAGAGAGGGAAAGACAGAGTGAGCTAAGGGGGGGATTTAAAGAGAGGGAAGTAGGGAGAGAGGGAGAGTGAGAGAGAGTGTAGGGATGGAGGGAGAGGAAGAGAGAATAAAGAGAAACATAAGAGGGAGCAAAAGACCATGAAAGAGAGAAATAATAGAGATTGAGAGAGAGAAAGCATGAGTGGCAAGAGAAAGAATTAGAGAGATATAGAGAACAAGAGAGGGAGAGAGTGTTAGACAAATAAAGTGCTGGTAAATAGAACAAGAGAGAGTGAGTCACAAAGGAGAGAGAGGAAGAGCAAATAATGGATGATAAAGAGCAAGAGAGAGGAGATGTAAAGAGAGAGAGAGTGGGAGAGAGGGAGAGGGAGAGGAATTGTGAGAGAGAAAGAGAGAGATTTAAGAAATCGTGAGTTAGAGAGAGAGGGAAGGAGGTGAGAGAGTGGAGCGAGGGTGGGAGGATGGTCAAAAAGAAATAGTGATAGAAGAGGGAGCAACATTACAAAGAGCAAGTGAGAGAGAGATAACAAAGAGTGAGAAAGAGAAGAAGGGATTGAGCTAAATTGAAGAGAGTTAGGGAGCGACAAAAGTAGAAAGAGTGTAAGAGAGAAATTGGAGAGAAGAGAGTGAAAAAAGAGGGGAATAGAGATAGAGAGGTAGAATGAGGGGCATATAGAGCGAGAGAGAGAGAGAGAAAAGAGGGTGAGAAAGTGAGGTAATAAGTGAGAAGGAAATTTAATAGAGAGGAGAGAGAAAGGGAGACGGAACATATAGTAGGGAATTGAAAGGGAGTGAATGAAATCAAGAGAGGGAGTAAGAGAGAATGCTTGTGGGAGATAGTGTGTGAAAAAAAAAATCAGAGAAGAGAGGCCAACAAAATATAAAGAGAGACAACAAGTGTGAAAGAGAGAGGGAGTGAGAGAGATTTAAGTGAGAGAGTGATGGAAGGAGAGAGCATGAGAGAAAAATAGAGAGAGAAGTGAGTGGGGGAAAGATAGAGAAAGAGAGAGTAAGTGAGAGGGAGGGTGAAGAGGAGAAAGAATGTGAGAGACAGAGCGAGAGAGATAGATGGAAAGGTTGACAGAAAGTGCGTGGGAGGGATAGAAGGAGAGAATAACCTGTGCATGTGAGAGAAGGGGAAGGAGAGAGAGAGAGAGAGAGAAGAGAGCTAGGGGATGAAGGAAGAGAGAATGAGAGGGGAGAGAGAGGAGTGATGACAAGGAGAGTAAGATAAAGAATGAGAGATAGTGTGAGAGTTGAGAGAGAGTGTGTGAGGAAGGGAGGGTGAGAGAGAGATGAGATATAGAGGGAGAGAAAGAGTAAGTAAAGTGTGAGAAGAGAGGGAGATAGAAGAAAGAGCAAAATAGAGATAGAGAGAGGGCAAAAGTGAGAAAACAAACAACAAAGAGAAATGAAATTGAGAGAGAGAGAGAAAGATAGGGAGTGAAGATAAAGATTGAAGAGGGAGCTGGAGGGAGAGAGTGTAAGATAAAAATAGAAAAGAAGAGAGACTTAGGGAAGATAGAGCAAAAGATAGTGAGTGAGAGGCAGAGAGAGAGAGATATATAGAGTGAGATATGGAGAGGGCGGGAGGGAGGGAGGGAGGGCGAGAGGGGACGAGAGAGAAAAATAATGAATAAATGAAAGAGGGAGAGAGGGAGAGAGGAAGGGAGTGATAGATGGTTGGAGAGAAAGAGTGAGTAAAATGATAAGATAGTATGAAAGAGAGTGATAGAGAGTGTGTGAGAGAGAAAGAGAGAGAGAGAGAAATAAAGAAAGAAATAATGATAAAGCATAAATAAAGAAAACAGCGAGAGAGAGCTAGAGTGGAATGAGAGAGGTTGACGAAGGGAGTCAGAGGAATGGAAGAGAGTGGGAATGCGAGAGGAAGAGAGACTGCGAGAGAAGAGAGAGTGAAGGAGGAAAAGAGGTAGGTGAGAGAGATGGAGAGAGGGGTAGAGAATGAGCTTAGTGGGAGAGGGAGGGGGTGAAATGGAAGAGTGAGAGGGAGAGAGAGGGGGAAAGTGCGTGAGACAGTGAAAGAAGAGCTAGAATGTGGATGAGAGGGAGGTAGGGAAGGAAATAAGAGAGTTGGGTGACAGGGAGAGAAGGATTGAGAGGAGTGTGAGGAGAGAAAGCAATAGAAGAGAGAATAAGTGAGAGAAAATGATCATGAAGTGAGAAAGAGAGAGGGAATGAGAGAGTAAGAGTGAGAGTGAAACCAAGGAGAGGAAGAGAAACTGGAAAGGGAGAGAGTGCGAGGGAGAAATAGAGAGAAAAGAGAGTAAGGGAAGAGCGAGTGGGAGAGAGAGAAAGAGCGAGCAAACGAGAGAGGGAGTAAGAAAGAGGGAGATAATGAGAGCAGGAGAAAGAGAGCGAGAAAGGGAGTGAAAGTGGTAAGGGGAGCGAGAGAGACTCGGTGAGGGATAAAGGGAGAATCAAAAGAGAACAGAAGATAGAGTGAGAGTGAGATTAAAAGAGGTGGAATAGAGAGTGAAGGACAGGAGGAGAGTGAGTGAGAAAGTTGATAAAAGGAAGTAGTGAGAGAGCTTAAAGAGAGAGAGAGAGCAGGAAAGAGAATAGAAGTGAGACTATGTGAAGATCGCGTAAGAGTGAGTGAGGGGTATGAAGTGATGGAGAACAGGAGAATATAGAGTGAGGGAGGGAGTAAGAAAGAGAGGGATAAAGTAAGGAGATGGAGGAAGGTAGAGAAGTTAGAAAATGAGAGAGTGAGGGATGAAAACAAGAGAGAGAGGAGAGAGAGTGGAGATTGAGTGAGAGAAAAGTAAAGTAAAAGAGAGAAGAGTAAGCAACAAAGTAGAGTGTAAAAGAGAGTATAAGATAGAAAGAAGAATAAAAAGTGAGAGGGCATAATAGAGAAGGGGATAGAGAGAGAAGTTAGAAAAATGGAGTAAAGGAGAGAGGAGAGAGTGAGAGAGAAAAAGCAAAATGGTAACAAAGAGTGAGATAGAGAGCAAGAAATGGAGCTAAAGAGAGTGAGAGGAAGAGAGATTAAGAGAGAGTGTATCAGTTTATGAGATGGATAGAGAAGAGTGAGCTACACAAGGGAGACCTAGAGGGCATGAATGAGGCCTTGATAATGATAGAGGGAGAGAGTAAGAGAGCTAAAGAGCACAATAGTGAGAGAGTGAAGGAGATCCAGAGAGAAATAAGAAAAGAGAGTGAGGGAGCGAAGTGGACATAAGGAAGGGAAAGAGAAAGAACGAAAAGAGAGAAAAAAAATACTAGAGGGTGGTAAGGGAGGGAGAGAGTGCGAGAGAGTGAGGTAGGGATCAAGAGAGATATAAATAGAGAGGGAGAGAGCGAGAACAAGAGTAATGAAAGGAGAGTGAGAGAAATAGGAGATAGAGAGAGAGAGAGCGAGAGAAGTGTGAAAGAATGTGAGAAATAATGAGAAAGAAGCGAGGGATTGAGAGAGATAAAAGTTGGAGAGCAAGAGAGAGGTCGTGCATGAGTGTGAGAAAGTGAGAGAGATCTAAAGAGAAAAAGGGAGAGAGAACGAGAGAGGGAGAGAGTGCATGAGTGTGTGAGATGGAGAGAGAAGAGTGTGCTACATAAGGGAGACCTAGAGAGGGCAAGATTGAGGGAGTGAGAAAGATAGAGGGAGAAAGTGAGACTGATAAAGAGAACAAATGTTAGAGGGTGAAACAGATCAAGAGATAAGACACATCTTTCCCTCTCTCCCACTTTCTAACCCTCAGTCACTCTCACACTTTCTTTCTTTACCTATGTCTCTCTCTCTCTTTCTTCTCCTTCCCCACTATCTTTCCCTCCCTCTTCCCCCCCCCCTCATTATCTATTCCCCACTCTCTCTCGAGAATGAGAGAGGGAGAAGGAGAGGAGAGAGATAGTTAAGAAGGGAAAGTAGGAGAATGTGTGTGAGAGAGTGATGAAGGAGGGAAGTGAGAGAAGTAGAGAAAGAGAGTGGGGTGGTTACAGAAGAGAATGAGAAGAGTAAAAAAGAAGTTGACATAGAGTACAGAGTGCGAGCGAGATATCGATAGAAAGTGGAAGAGATGATAGGGAATGTGAAAGAGATAAAGAGAGGGAGGAGTTTGGGTGAAGCTGAAGAGAGAGTGGGTGAAGAGATACTAAAAGAAAGGAGCAAGAGAGAGATAGTTAGGGAGGGACAGTGAGAGAGAGAAAAGGAGAGAGAAAGGGAGAGAGAGTACAAAAGAGGAAGAGAGAGAAGGAGAGTGAGAAAGTAAGCGTGAGAGACAAATTAAAGAGAGTGAGGGAGCGATGAATGAAGAGAGAGACAAATAAAGAGAAATAAATAAAGAATGGAGAGTGAGGAAAGAGGGAAAGAGTGATAAACAAGGACAGATGAGAGGGGGTGAGAGAGCGAAGAGAAAGAACGAGAGGAAGGGAGACAGAGTTAGAGGAATAGATATAAGAAGAAAGAGTGAGTAAAGATATATTAAAGAGAACGAGATAGTGCGAGAGAGCGAAGAAGAGAAACATAAGAGAAAGTGAGAGACATAGAGTGAAAGGGAGAGAGTGAGAAAGAGACAGATAGAGGACAAGAGTAATGAAGAGAGCAAGAAAGGGGGAGTAGGAGAGAGATGAGAGAGAGAGGGACAGAGAGCAAGAAATATTTAAAAGGGAGAGAGAGGAAGCGAGAGAGGAGCAGAGAGAGGAAAAGATAATGAGCAATATGGAGTAGGGAGGGAGAGTAAGAGAATTAGTGAGAAGGGGAGAAGAGGAGAGGGAGATGGAGAGGAAGAGAGATTGAGATTGAGAGAATGGGAGGGAGGGCAGCAGAGGGAGAGAATGAGAGAAAAAGGACGAGACAGTGTGTAAGAAAGGGAGAGGGAAAGTGAGAGTCCATATGTCTCCCTTACTCATTCTCTTATTCTCTCTACCTCTTTTCCGCTATCACTCTCTTTTTATCTATCTTCCCTCATGCTCTCTTCTCTCTTTATTTCTCTCTCCATCTCTTGTTCCCTCTCTCTTTAGTCTCTCTCACTCCCTCTCACTTTTTTCCACTATTTATTTCTTATTACTCTTGCTCTCTCTTCTATTGTTCTCTCTTTTGTTACTCTCACTCACAGTTATTCTCTCCCTTTTTCTCTCATAATCCTCTCGCTTTTTTCTCTCCCTGTCCATCTCTTTATCTCTATATCAATCTCACTCTTAACTTGTCCCTCTATCATTCTCATTCTCTATTTTTTCTCTCTCTCTCCTAATCTGTCTTTTATTTTTCTCTCTTCACCCTCATTCCTTTCACCCTTCCTCTCCATATATCCCCAACTCTTTCTCCCCCTCTCTTACTTTCCTCCTTCCCTCTTTATGTCTTCCTCTTTTTCTATTCCCTCTCTCTATCACACACTCTCTCACTCCCTCCCTCAAACTTCACATCCCCCCATTCTCTCTCTCTCAATCTCTCTTACTCATTCTCTTGCTCTCCTTTCCTTTGTCCCTCACACTAACCCTCATTTCTCTTACTCTCACTTTTTCTACCCACCTCCCATCTCTCTCTTTCCTCTCCTTCATTCTCTTCTCTCCTTATTTCTCTCACTCTCTCTTACCGACTCTTCCTCTTGCTGCCTTTCTCGCTCTCCTTCTCTCTTTCTCCCTCACTCTCTGTCACTTGCTCTCTCTTTCCTGATCTCACCAAATTTTTATTTTGTTCCTCTTCTCTCCTTATCTCTTACACTTTTACTTTATCTCCCCTCGTTATTTATCCCTCCCACCCATATCCCTCCCTGCCTCCCTCCCCAACCATCTCTCCAAGTCCTTCAATTTTTTTCCATCGCTCTCTCTCCCTCTTGCACTCCATCATTTCCTACATCCCTTTCTCTCAACCTTATATCTTCTCTTACTTTCTCTTTTTAAATCTCTTCATCTCCCTTTTTTGCTTTTCCCCACTATCTTTCCTCCTCCATTTCTTATTACTATTTTTCTCTATCTTCTCTTTTTCTTGCTCTTATCTCTCTATCTTGCTCTTTTTTCTCTACCTCAACCTCATCTCTATCTCAATATTTCTCACATTCTTTTACATTCTCCCTCTCTCTTCCTCTCTCTTTCACACCCTCCCTCCCTCTTTGCCTCCCCTTTCTTTCACACACAAGCTCTATCTCTTCCTATCTCTTGTTCACTCTCCTTCTGTCATTGTTCTCACGTTCCCTCACACATCTCTCTCTATTTCTGTCTCCCTCTCTCCCTCCGTCTCTTTGTTTCCTCTATCTCTCATCTCTTTTCCTTACTCTGATTCTTATTCGCGTCCTCTTTATATATATCTCTCTCTTGATGCCTCCCTCTTCTCTCTCATGGTTTCCCGCGTTCCCCCACACTTATCTCTCTATTTTCCTCTCCCACTCTCCCTCCGTCTCACTGTCTCCTCTATCTCTCTCACTCTTTTCCTCACTCTCTCTTTCATTCTCTCACTCTCTCTTTCATTCTCTCACACTCACACTTGACTCTTCCTCTTATGTTTTTCTCTCACACTCTCTTCCTCACACACACACACAATCTTTGTATATGCTTAATCTTTCTCTCCCATATCCCCCACATGGACCCTCTATCTCGCTTTCCAACTTTTATCCTTCTCAATCAAACTCTCTTCTCAATCCAACTCTCTTCTCAATCGTTATTTCTCACATTCTCTCATACTCTCTCTCACTTTCTCTCTCCCTCCCTCCCTCCCTCTCTACGTCCATTTATCTCTCACTCTCTCCCTCTCTATCTCTCTTGATCCCTCCCTCACTCTATCTTTCATTCTCTTGCTCTCTATCTCTCTTCTTTTCCTCCCTCCCTTGCTCACACTCTCTCTCCCTTCTCACTCTCCTAATTTCTTTTTTACTCTCTTATCCCTCTCACTTTCCCATTCTTTTATCCTCTTCTCTCCCTCACTCTCCATTCCTATTTCTCTCAAGATCTCTTTCCCTCTCTAACTATTGTACTCTTTATTGCTCTCACTCTCTCCTGCTGTCATTCCCACTCCCTGCTCTCTTTAAGTCTCCTTTTTCCCCTCTCTATCTCCCTCTCTGTCTCCCTCTCTCTTACTCCCACTCACTGACCATTAGTATCTCCCTCAGGTTTTCACTCCCTTTGTCCATCTCTTCCTCTTGCTCTTTTTATCTCCTGCTCTCTTACTCCAACTCTTGCTCACTCACTCTTTCCCTCTCTCCCGCTCTCTCATACCTCACCCTCTCTTCTCTTATTTCTGTCTCACACTCTTCTTTCTCCTCTGTTTCACTGTCACTCTCACTCCCTCATTCCTCTCTCTTTATTGTTCCATATTCATTTTCTCACACTTACTCTCTCTTCTACTGCTCTCTCTCCACTCTCTCCTCACAATCTTTCTCTACCTCTCAACCTCACTCGCTTGCTTCCTTTCCTCCCTCCCTCTCTCTCGCTCTCTCGCCCTTGTTTCTCCCTCACACATGCTCCCCCTCTCTCCCTCTCACTCTCTCTAACTTTATTCTGCTCTCTTTCCCACTACATCTGATTCTATACTCACTCTCTCCCTCTCTCTCTCTCTCACACACTCTCTACATCTTCATTCACCCTCTCTTCTTTGTCACTCTCTTCTTCTCTCACTCCCGCTATCATCCATCCCTTTGACTCCCTCGGTCTATCTCTCTCTTTCTCCCTCTCTACCTCACACTTTTTCTTTCTTTACTGTAATCCATTTCTCTCTCACTCACTTTTTATTGCTCTATGTCATCACTCACTTATCACTTTACAAACTCTTTCCCTCCAACCACCTCTCACTCTCTTCCTCTATCCCTCTCTCCCTCATTCACAAACTCAATATCTCTCTCTTTTTCCCTCTTGCCTTCTCTCTCTCCATAGCTCCCTCAATATCTCTCTCTGCCTCTCATTCACTATCTTTTGCTTTATACTCCCTGAGACACTCTTCTCTATGTATTTTTGCCTTACCCACTCTCCCCTCTCTTCCGCTCACTCTTCAATCCCAATCTTCACTCCCTCTCTTGCTCTGTCTCACTCTCTATGTCATCTCTCTTTATTTTTCTTGCTCTCTTTTGCCCCCTTTCTGTCTCTCTCTCATGCCATATCTTCTATCTCCCACTCTTCTCTCTTTTTACTCACTCTTTTTCTCCCTCCCTCACACACTCTCTCTCATTCTCCCTTTCTCAAACTCTCTCTCAATTGCTACCACATCTTGCTCTCTCCCCTTATATCCATCTCATTATTTCTTATTTTCTCTCATGCATCTCTCCTTCCTCTTCGATGCCTCCCTCTTTCAATCCCTCCATCCCACTCTTTCTTCTCTCTTCTTTTATCACTTCTCTCTCTATCTACCCTTGAAAAGAGAGGAAGAGAGAGCAAGAGAAGGAGAATAAGGAACATAATAGATAGTGAGAGATGTAATGAGATAGGGAGAGTGGAGAGAAAGAGAGATAGAGGGCAAGAGTAAAGAGAGAGAAAAGATAGATGAGAGAGCAAGGGAGTGAGAGAGACAAACATATTAGAAGTAAGAGACAAAGTAAGAAAGAGAGAGTGTGAGAAAGAAAGAGATAGAAGGAAAGAGATAGAAGGCAAGAGTGATGAATAGAGTGAGAACGGGGAAGATAGAGAGGGAGAGAGCATAAGATTAAAGAGGAGGGAGTGTGAGAGGGAGAGACTGAAAATTTTAAGTAGGAAAGAGAGGAAGAGAGAGAGGAAAAGTTAGTGAGCAACATAGAGATAGGGAGAGATGTTAAGAAAATGAATGAGAAAGAGAGATGGAGAGAGGCAGATGGAGAGGGAGAGAGAGAAGAGAGATTGAGATAGAGAGTGTGGAAGGGTGAGAAGTGGGAGTGAGAGTAAAAGAGAAAGGATGAGAGAAAATGAGAGAGAAAGAGAAAAAAGAGAAAGCGAGATAACAGAGAGGGAATGAGATAGAGCAATTGAAAAAATTATAGGGAGGATGGAGATTGAGTGAGTGAGTGCAAGAGCAGAGAGATAGGGACGAAGGGAGAAAGAGAGGGAAGGAGGGAGTGAAAGAGGGAGTGATTCGGATAGAAAGGCAGAGTAAGAGAATGAGTGAGTAGGAGGAAAGGAGAGAGGGAGATAGGGAGTGAGAGAGAGAGAGAGAAAGAGGGAGAGACTGACATAGATAGAGTGGGAGAAGGATAGCGGAGGGAGAGAACGAGAGAAAGAGTGAGAGAAAGTGAGAGGGAGAGTAAGATATAATAGAGAAAGGTGAAAATGAGAGAAAAGAGAACAAGAGAGAGGGAATGAGAGAGAGTGATGGAGAAAATAAGTGGGAGGGAGGGAGATTAGTGAGTGCAAAGTGAGAGTGGGAGGAGGGAGATAGGAGAAAAGTAGAAAGAGTTGGAAGGAGGCGGTTAAAGAGGAAGGGACAAAGGAGGAGAGAAAGATGTGTGAGAGAAAAGTATAAATAATGAGATGGAGATAAGGGCTGAGGGTGAGCTCTGAGAGCAACTGAGATAGAGGGACAGAGGGAGAATAAAAGAGAGAGTGGGGGATAGATCTGAGAAAGAGTGAGTAAAGAGAGAGAAGAGAGGGTGGTTATAGATGAATGAACAAAAGATAAACAGAGAGGGGACAAGAGCAAGAAAAGAATCAACAAAGAGATATGAAAGAGATAGAGAGAGAGCAAGAGAGGGAGTGAAGATAGAGATTAAAGAGAGAGCGAGATGGGGAGAGGGTAAGGCAGAAATTCTGAGAGAAGAGAGACTCAAGGAAGATAAAACAAAAGAGATTGAGAGTGTGAGGGAGATAACGATGGAAAGTGGGAGGGAGAATAGAGAATGTGAAAAAGATAAAGAAAGGGAGTAGGAGTGAGAGTGAAGTTAAAGAGAGAGAGAGAGAGAGTGGGTGAAGCGAGAGAAAGAGAAAAGCAGCAAGAAAGAGAATGAATGATAGATGGAGCTAGAGTGAGTCAGGGAGGGAGTGTGAGAGAGTTAGAGAGAGACTGCAAGAAAGAAAGAGAGAGAGAAGCGAGAGAGGAAGTAAGAATGAGAGTAATATTAAAGCGAGTGATGGAATGAGGAGGGGAGAGAGTGAAAAAGTGAGAGGGAAATAGATAAGGAATAGAGAGCAAGGAAAGAGAGGACAAGAGAGGGAGCTAGAGATAAAAAAGAAAGCAAAATAAGGGGACAGGGAGAGAGGAAGGGAGGGAGAGAATGAGAGAAAATAATAAACAATGAGAAGAACAGGGGGTAAGAGATAATAGAGAGAGAAAAGAGAGAGTTAGATTGATGGACATGGAGAGATCAAGGGTGAGTAGAGAGAGAAAATAAACCAAGAGAGAGCCTGAGAGTGAGAGGAAGAAACATAATAGAGAATGAAACATAATGAGAAAGGTAGGGAGTTAGAGGGGGAGAGATAGAGGGTAAGAGTAAGGAAGAGAGTGATAGGGGGAGATAGAGGGAGAGAGTGAGAGAGATTGAAGAGAGAGATGGAGTGAGAGAGGGCACGAGAGAGAGATTTAAGAGAGAGATAGGAATTGAGAGAGTAAGAGAGCACAAAACTTAGTGAGCAATATTTTGATAAGGAGGGAGATTAAAGAATGTGTGAGAAGAAAAGAGAGAGGGAGATGGGGAGGGAGTGAGGGAGAGAGGGAGAAAGAGGGAGGGAGATTAAGATAGGGGAGTGAGAGGGAGGGAAGCAGGAGGGAGGGAAGCAAGAGGGAAATGATGAGAGAGGGGGAATGGGAGAGGAAAAGTGAGAGAGAAATAGAGAAAAGAGAAAGTGAGAGATGAGGGAGCAAGGGAGAGGGAATGAGAGAGAGCAATAGAGAAAAGGAGAGTGAGGGAGAATGGGTGACTTAGAGAGTAGAACATAAATGAGAGAGAGGAGTAAGGTGAGAAAAGAGAGAGATATGAGGGTGATAGCAGAATGAGCAAAAGAGAGACAGAGAGAGTAAAGCAAGAAAGAAATAAATATAGATGAAATAGAGAGATAAAAAAAGCAAAAAATGGACTTACGATAGGGATTGAAGAGTGAGAAGGAAGGAGAGAAGGAGAGAGGGTGAGATAGAAAAATAGAGAGAAGAGAGACAGAGGGAAGATAGAGTTTAGTTTGAGGTAGAGAGAGGGAGATGTCGAGGGGATATGGAGTTAGTGGGAGGGTGAGAGGGCGATAGAGTGAGGGACTGAAATAATGAAAGAGGGAGAGAGGTAAGGTGAAAGAGAGTGTGAGATTGTTAGAGAGAATAGTGAGTAATGTGATAAGAGAGATTTTTAAAGGATAACAAAAGTGTGTATGCGTGAGAGAAAATGAGATAGAAATAGAGGAAGCAAAAGTGGTAATGCATAAATAGAGAAAAGTACGAGAGAGGAGGAGAGTGAGAAAGAGAGTGATAGACATTGAAGAGAGCGGGAGTGAGAGAGAAAGAAAGGGTGAGAGAGAAGAGAGAGTGATGGAAGATATAGAGATACGTGAGAGGGAGGGAGAGATGGGGTGGAGAATGAGATTTAGTGGGAGAGAGGAGGGATGATTTGGAAGAGAGTGAGAGGGATAGAGGGAGAGAGCGAGAGAGAGAAGGAGAGAAGGAGAGAGAGCGAGAGAGGGAGAGAGAGGGAGGAAAGATTGAGAGGATAGAGGAGTGCGAGCAATCGAAGAGAGAGTGAACATGAAGCAAGAAAGAGAGAGAGTGAGGGAGTGGAAGTTAGAATGAAATTGAAGAGAGAGGAAGAGGGGCAAAAAGGGAGAAAGTGTGAGGGAGAAATAGAGTGAAGAGAGTGTAAGGGAAGAGAGAGCGTGAGAGAGGGAGAGAGTGAGTGAGTCAGAGGGGGAGCGGGAGCAAGGGAAATAAGAAGAGCGAGAGAAAGCAAGGGGTGAAGGGAGTGAAAGAGGGATGGAGATGAGGGAAAGGCAGTGAGGGATAAAGGGAGCATTAAAAGAGAGACTGAAGAGAGAGCAAATCAAAGATAAAATGAGATGGAATAGAGGGAGAGAGATAGGGAAAGAGTGAGTAAGGAAGAGAGATTGAAGGAGCAGTGAGAGGGAAAGAAGGAGGGAGTGAGAGGGGAGCCAAAGTGAGGGTGATAAGAAGACAGAGAGAAAGCTAGGGGTGAAGGGAGTGAAACAGGGATGGAGACGAGAGAAAGGCAGTGAGGGATAAAGGGAGCATTAAAAGAGAGACTTAAGAGAGAGCGAATCAAAAATAAAATGAGATGGAATAGAGATTGAGAGAGATAGGGAAAGAGTGAGTGAGAAAGAGAGATTGAAGGAGTAGTGAGAGGGATTAAAGAGAGTGCAGGAAAAAGGAAGGAAGAGAGAGTGAAAGGCAGAGAGTTAGAAGAGAGACTAAGGAAGATAAAGTAAGAGTGTGTAACTGGGTTGTAAAGAGAGGGAGAATAGGAGAATGATGAGAGCAAGAGGGACCAACGGAGGGAGAGGGAGATGGAGAGGGATAAAGGGTTGAAGAGGGAAGCAGGGAGAGGCAGAGAGAATGAGAGAGGGTGGGATGGAATCAATTGAGTGAGAGAGGAGAGAGAATGTGGGGGATCAAGTGAGAAAAAGTAAGAGAAAATGGGAAGAGAGAACAACAAAGGAGAGTATAGAAAAAAGAGAAGGATTAAGAGAGCGAAAGAGGTATGGAGAGCGAGAGAGAGGAAGTGAGGGATAACGGGAGGGTCAAAAGTGAGAGGAAGAAGAGAAATCGAGAGGGAGAGATAATGAGGGGTGGAATATGGAAAGATAAAGAGATGGAGGTCGTGAGGGAGAAAGAGAGACAGGTGGAAGTGAGAGCATTTAAAGAGAGAGAAGGAAAGAGAAAGTGAGAGAGTGAGAAGAGAGGCTATGGGAAGATCAAGTAAGAGTAAATAAGTGAGATGTAAAGTGAGCACAAGAAGGGGTTATTAGTGAGAGAGAGGGAGTTGGAGAGAGGGAGGCAAAGAGGGAGATAAGGAGGAATAGAGCAGGAAGGACAGAGAGAGAGAGAGAGAGAGAAAGAGAGTGGTGGGTTTGAACGCAAGGGAAAGGAGAGACGGAGTGGAGGTAGAATGAGAGAAGTGTAAGAGGAAAGAGAGCAACAAAGGAGAGTGTAAAAAGGAGTTAAGATAAAAAAAAAGAATAAATAGTGAGCAAGAAAAAGAGAGGGAGAGAATAATAGAGAAGAGGATAAAGAGTGAATTGAGAAAGATGGAGCGAGGAAAAGAGAGGAGAGATTGAGCAAGAAAGAACAAGATAGTAAGAGAGAGTGAGATAGAGAGCAATAAATGAGCTAAAGATGGTGAGAGCAAGATAGATTGAGAGAGTGAGAGAGCATGAGTGTATGAGATGGAAAGATGAGTGAGTTACATATGAGAGACCTAGAGAGGGCAGTAGTTAGGGAGTGAGAATGATGGATGCAGAGTGTGAGAGCGATAAAGAGAACAAGAGTGAGAGAGTGAATAAGATCTAAAGAGAGAGGAAAAGAGTGTGAGGGAGAGAAGAGGATTGAAGAAAGGGAATGAGAGAGAGGGACAAAAGTGAGGAAAGATATTAAGAGGGTGATAATGGAGAGAAAGTCGGAGTGAGAGAGCCAGGAAGAGAAGAGAGATAGAGAGAAACATAATGAAGGGGAAAGTGAGGAAGGGAGCAAGAGAGGTATATTGATAGAGAGGAAAAGAATGAGAACAAGAGGCATGAAAAGAGGGTGAGAGATAGAGGAGGTAGAGAGAGGGTGAGAGAATTTAGAATTAATGAGATAGAGGACACGAGAAGGATAATAGTTGGAGTGAGAGAGAAAGATTGAGAGATTACATGTGAGGGATAGGGGAGAGAAATATTGAGCAACGAGTGGGATTGTGTGTGGGAGAGAGTAAGGAGGAGAGTGAGAGAGAAACATTATACAAAGAGTTGGAAAGGTGTAAGCAACAAAAGAGAGAGGAGAACAATTAGTGAAAATGAGAGAGGAAGGGAGCAAGGAGGAGGAGAGTATTAGAGAGATATAGGGAGAGGAGAGTGAGGTAAGATGGAGAAAAAGAGTGAGCAGGAGAAAGTAAGGGAGGGATAATAAGAGAATGGGAGAGAAAATGGTAGAAAGATGGAGAGAGAGGGACAACCAAGAAGAGAAAGTGGGAGAGAGCGAGAGAAAGAGAGATGAAGAGAGTGAGGGAGTAAGAGTAAGAGTGAAATTAAAGAGAGTGAGAGAGCGAGGAGGGGAGAGAGTGACAAAGCAAGATAGAAATAGAGAAAGAATACAGAGTGAGGAAAGAGAGGGCAAGAGAAAGGGAGCTAGAGAGACAAAGAGAGCAAAAAATGGAGGAGGAGGATGGGAGGGAGGGAGAGAAAGTAATAAACAATGAGAGAGAAGATGCGGAAAAGAGAGAATGAGTGGAAGGAAGAGAGTTATAGTGATGTATATAGAAGATAAAGAGTGAATAAAGAAAGAGAACAAAGAGTAAGAGAGATCAAGAGAGCTATAGAAAGAAGCATAACAGAGAGTGAGACAGTGAGAAAGGGAGTGAGCGAGAAAGAGAGAGATAGAAGGCAAGAAAGAGAAAGGGGAGATAGATGGAGAGAGTTAGACTCAACAGAGAGAGGGAGTGAGGGAGAGGAGAGAAAGAAAGATTAAAGTGAGATATAGGGAGCTAGAGAGGATGAGAGAGCAAAAGATAGCAAGATTTAGATAGGGAGGGAGATTAAGAGAACTAGTGAGATGGAAAGGAGAGAAGGAGATGGAGAGGGAGAGAGATTGACATAGAGAGTGGGAGGGAGGGATGTGGGAAGGGGAGAATAAGTGAGAAAGGATGAGAGAGAGCGAGAGAATGGGAGAGTAAGAGTGAGAGAGAAGTAGAGAAAAGAAAAAAGGGAGGAGAGAGCCAGCGAGAGAGAGTGAGAGAGAGAGAGATAAATAAAATGAGAGGAAGGGCTAGGGAGAGAGCAAAAAAGAGAGGGAGGGATTAAGGAGGAGAGAGAGATCCATGAGATAAAATAAGAAACAATTAGATGGATATGACGGGAGAGAGCAATATGTAAAAGACACCAAAGAGTGAGTGTGTGAGGGAGGGAGAGTGAAAAATGAGTGAGATAGAGGTAGAGATGGAGTGAGTAAAGAGAGAGAGATGAGAGGGTGATAGAAGAAAGAGAAAGTGTGAGAGGCAGAGAGGGAGTGAAGAAGAGCAAGAAAATAATAAATAGACATGAAAGAGAGAGAGAGAGAGAGAGAGAGAGAGAGAGAGAGAGCAAAAGAAAGAGTAAAACCAGGGATTGAACTGTGAGCGAGAGGGAGAGAAGGAGAGAGGGTGAGATAAAAATATAGAAAGAAGCGAGACTTAAGGAAGGGTGAGAGAGGGAGATATAGAAGGGATATGGAATTAGCAAGAGGGTGATAGAGAGAGAGATAGATATTGAATTAATGAGAGGGAGAGATTGAGGGAGGAAGAGACTGAGAGATGGTTGGAAAGAAAGAGTGAGTGAAGTGATAAGAGAGAGTGATAAAAGAGAGCAAGAGTATCTGTGTGTGAGAGAGAAGAGAAAAAAATTGATAAAGCATAAATAGAGAAAAGAGCAAGGAGGGAGAGAGAGAAAGCGAAAGACAGAGGGAGGGAGTGAGTGAGATTAAAGAGAGTGGGAGTGAGAGAGAAAGTGAGGGTGAGAGATAAGAGAGAGTGATGGAAGATATAGAGAGAGAGTGAGGGAGAGAGTGGTAGAGAATTAAATTTAGTGAGAGAGATAGGAAGGAGAGTTGAATTGGAAGTGAGTGTGAGGGAGAGAGTGTGTGAGAGAGAAAGAGAGAGCGAGAGAGGCAGAGAGGGAGGTAGGGAAGGAAGCAAGAGAAGGGGAGAGAAAGATTAAGTGTAGAGAGAGCAATTGAAAAGAAAGTAAGAGAGAGTGAACATGGAGTGAGAAAGAGAGGAAGTGAGGGAGCAAGAGTGAGAGTGAAGCCGAAGAGAGACAAAGAGAGCAAGAAAGGGATAGAGTGTGAGAGAGAAATAGAGTGTAGAGAGAGTGACTGAAGAGATAACGTGAGAGAGGAAGAGATGAGTCAGTAGAGAAAAGTGTAAGTGAGAGAATAGAGAGCAAGAGAGAGAGATTTAGAGAGAGAGATAGAGAAAAAGAGGGGGGAAGGGAATGAACGAGTGAGTGGAAGAGGAGAGGAGAGAGGAGTTAGATAGGGTTGGAGGCATAAAGAGAGGGAAGGAGGGATTGAAAGAGGGAGGGATCGAGGAGGTAAGAGAGATGTATGAACAAAAATGATAAATAATGAGATAGATATAAGGGGAGAGAGCAAGATGTGAAAGAAATTGAGAGAGTGTGTGTGAGGGAGGGGGAGTGAGAGATAGAGGAAGAGAAAGAGTGAGTAAAGAGAGAGAAGAGAGGGAGATAGAATTATGAGCAAGAGAGCGATGCAGAGGAGACAAATGAGAGCAAAGAAACAATAAAGAAAGATGAAATACAGAGTGAAAGATAGAGCAAGAGAGGGAGTGAAGAAAGGGATCAAAGAGTGAGCGGGAGGGAGAGACGGAGAGAGGGTAAGACAGAAATAGAGAGAGAAGAGAGACTCA
Organism: Papilionanthe hookeriana x Papilionanthe teres; assembly: GCA_022702705.1. NCBI lineage: Eukaryota > Viridiplantae > Streptophyta > Magnoliopsida > Asparagales > Orchidaceae > Papilionanthe > Papilionanthe hookeriana x Papilionanthe teres. The sequence goes on along the minus strand of CM040432.1, from coordinate 64,539,296 downwards.
AGGAAGATAGTGAAAAATATAGTGAGTGAGAGTAGAGAGAGGGAGATATAGAGGGAGATATGGAGGGAGATGGAGAGAAAGAGGGAGTTAGAGATTAAAGAGCAAGAGAGTGAACTAGGGAGTGCGAGAGGAAGATATACAAGGAAATTGGGAGATTGTGAGAATAAGAAAAAGAGAAAGATTTAGAGAAGAATCAACAAGAGTAGAGAAAGAGAAAGCAAATAAATAGTGAGAAAGAGAGAGGAAAGAGCAAAGTAGCAAAAAAGAGTGAAGGAAGATAGAGAAAGAGAGAGTGAGCAAGAGGAAGAATAAGAGAATGAGAGAGAGCGGTGAAGAGAGAAGAAAAAGAGGGAGAGTCAGGGAAGGCATGTGGAGAGATCTTGATAGAGAGGGGGAGGAAAGTGAGATAAATAGTGAAAGAGAGACTGGGGGTAAAGGAAAAGAAAGAATGAGAAAAGGTGTGAGAGAATAAAGAGCGAGAGCAAGATAACGATAGAAAGAGGAAGAGAGAATAGAGATTGTGAAAGAGATAAAGAGAGGGAGTAAAAGTGAAAGTGAAGCTATAAAAAGAAAGTGGGGCAAGAGAGAGTAGGAGAAAGTGGGGCAAGAGTGAGAGTAATAAAGAAAGAGAGAGAGAGAGAAGAAATTAAGAGTAAGAGTGAGAGTGAAGTTAAAGAGAGTGAGGGAGCCAAGAAGGGGGAGAGTGACAAAAGGCGAAAGAAACAAAGAAAGAATAGAGAGTGAGGTAAGAGAGGGAAAGAGAGACACAAAGAGCAAAATAAGGGAGGGAGAGGATTTAATAAATAATAAGAGAGAAGAGTGGGTGAGAAAGCAAAGAGATAGAGAATGAGAGAAAGGCACGAGAGGGAAAGAGTAAACAGAGTGAGAACATTGCAAGAAATAGTAAGAAAACATGAGACAGAGGAAAAGAATAGAGAGTGAGAGACATAGTAAGAAAGGGAGAGACTTAGAAATAGAGAGATAGAGGGCAAGAGTACGGGAGAGAGTGAGAATGGGGGAGATAGAGGGAGAGAGTAAGAGATTGAAGACAAAGAGAGAGAGATAGAGAGAGAGCACATGAAAGATGTAAGATGGATAGAGGGGAAGTGAGAGAGGAAATGATATTGAGCAAAATGGAGATAGGAAGCAAGGGGCAGTGGGTAGAGAGGGAGAGAGATTGAGATAGAAAGAGTGGGAGTGTGAGAAGTGGGATGGAGGGAGGGGAAAGAAACGATGAGGGAGGGTGAGAGAGTTCTAGAGAGAAGAGATAATGAGAGAAGAGGGGTAAAAAAAAAGAAATAGAGAGAGTGAGGGAGAGTAGGAGTGGTAAAAAGAAAGAGATAGAGAGATAGAGGGAGGTTGTGAGAGAGAAATAGAGAGAAGAGAAAGTGAGAGAACAGAGAGCAAGAGAGAGCAATGGGAGAGAGATATGAATAAAATGAGAGGGAAACAGGGAGATTGATTAAATGCAAGAGGAGAGAGAGGGAAGAGTGATAGGGGAAAGGGAAAAAGAGAGGGATGGAGGGAGGGAGAGTAAGAGAATAGATTAAAACAAGAGATGGAGAGAGAAAGATGGAGAGGGAGCGAGGGAGAGAGATTGAGATAGAGAGTGTGGGATGGAGGGTAGTTGAGGGAGAGAACGAGAGAGAAAGAATGGGAGAGAGGGAGAGAAATGAAGAGGGAGAGCAAGAGAAAAATAGAGAAAAGTGAAAGTGAGAGAAAAGAGAGCAAGAGAGAGGGAATAAGAGAAAGTGATAGAGAAAAAGCAAGGGAGAGATAGGGAGACACTGTGAAGATAGAGTAAATGATAATGAGTAAGAGGTTGATACAAAGAAATATTGAGGGAAATATGGAGAGGGAGGGAGAAAAGACAAAGCGAGAGATTGAATTAATGAAAGAGGGAAAGAGGGAAAGAGGGAGGAAGGAAGAGAGTGAGAGATGGTTGGAGAGAAAGACTAAGTAAAGTGATAAGAGAGTGATAAAATAGAGTAAGAGGGAGTATGCGAAAGAGAGCAAGAAGAGAGAAATTGAGAAAAGAGCGAGGAAGAGGGAGATGGAAGAGAGCGGGAGTGATGGTGGAAGAGAGAGTGAAGGAAGATATGGAGAGATTGAGAGAGATGGAGAGAACGTACAGAATGAGATTTTGTGGGAGAGAGAGATGAATTGGAAGGGAGTGAGAGGGAGAGAGGGGGACAGTGTGTGAGAGAGGGAAAGAGAGAGCAAGAGAGGGAGAGAGAGAGGGAAGGAATGAAGGGAGTGGGGAAGAGTGGGAGTGAAAGATTGAGAGGAGAGAGAGGAGAGAGCATAATAAAAGAGACAATAAGTGACAGAGTAAACATGGAGCGAGAAAGAGAGTGGGAATGAGGGAGTAAGTAGAAGAGTGAAACTGAAGAGATATGAAGATGGAACTAGAAAAGAGAGCAGGAGAGAGGGAGAGGGTGAGTAAGTGAGGGAGGGACAAGAGACAGGGAGATAAGGAGAGTAGGAGAAAGAGAGGAATGAAAGGAGTGAAAGAGGGAGGAAGAGCGAGAGAGTGACCATGATGGTTAAAGTGAGTGTGAAAGAGAGACAGAAGAGAGGGCGAGAGAGAGATTGAAAGTGCCAGAACAAAGAGTGAGAGAGAGAAGGAGAGCGTGAGTAAGATAGAGAGATAGAAGGTGGTATTGAGAGGGTTTGAAAAGAAAGCATGAAAGAGAAAGGAAGAGAGAATGGAAGGGACAGTGAGTGAGAAAAGTGACTGAGGGAAGATCAAGCAAGAGTAAGTGAGTGAGGGGAAAAGGTGCGGGAGAATAAAAGATTGTTGAGAGAGAGAGGGAGACGGAGAGGGATAATGGGAGGGAGAGGGAGGGAGGGAGAGAAGAGATAAAATGAGAGAGGGAGGAATAGATGGAAGAGAGAAGAGAAATAAAGTGTGGGATGGTGTGACAAAATCTAAGAGAAATGAAAGAAGAGAGAGCAACAAAGGAGTGTGTAAATAAGAGTATAAGATATAAAAAGAGAATAGATGTGAGAAAGAGAGATTATTAGAATTTAAAAGTGAAAGGGATAAAAAGAGTGAGAGAAAAAACAAAATGTTAACAAAGAGTGAGAAATGGAGCTAATGAGGGTGAGAGGGTAAGAGGGAGAGAGATTGAGAGAGAGTGAGTGTGTGTAAGAGTGTGGAGAGAGAAGAGTGTGCTACATGAGGGAGACCTAGGGAGTAGGAGTGAAAGTGGAGCCGAAGAAAGAAAGTGGGGGAATATAGTGTAAGAGAAAGGGTGCAAGAGATATGATTGGTAGAGCAAGATAGAGAGGGTTTGGGATGGTGGGAGTGAGAGAGAGGGAGAGAGAAAGGGAGAGAGGGCAAGAGAGAAAGAAAGAGAGATGAGAGATAGGGCGTAAGAATGAGAGTGAAATTGAAAAGAGTGAGGGAGCCATGAATGGAGAGAGAGAGACAAAAAGAGGGAAATAGAGAAAGAATAGAGTGCAAGTTAAGCAAGGAAACATAGAGCAAAATAAGGAGAGGAGTGGAAGAAAATATCAATAAGAGAGAAGAGGAGGTGAGAAATAGAAGAGATATAGAATGAGGGAAGGTAGAGATATAGAGTGATGGATATAGAGATAAAGAGTAAGTAAAGATAGAATAGAGAGTAATGAAAGTAAGTGAGTGAGAGAGAGAATCAAAAGAGAAAGTGAGAGACATAGTAAGAAATGGAGAGAGTGAGAAAGTGAGAAAGAAGGCAAGAGTAAATGGAGAAAAATCTCTCTTTTTCTTCTTGATCCCTCCTTTTTCACTCCCTCCTTCCCTCTCTTTCTCCATCTCTCCCTATCCAACTTCTCTCTCTCTCCTCTTGCACACACTGATTCACTCCCCCTCCCTCCCTCATATTTTCACTATCGCTCTCTCTCATTCCATTTTTGTCTCACACTCTCTCCTGTTTCTCCGACTAACTATTCAATCCTTATGTTCACTCCGTCTCGTGCTCTGTCTCACTCTCTATTTCATCTCTCTTTATTAATTTCTTGCACTCTTTTGTCCCCCTTTATCTCTCTAAATTGATCTTCTTCTATCACCCTCTCTTCTCTCTCTTTACTCCCTCTCTATCTCTCTCACTCTCTCTCACTCTCCCTTCCTCACACACTCTCTTATTTTATCTCACATCTTGCTCTCTCCTCTTATTCATCTCATTATTTCTTATTTTCTCTCATATATCCCTACACCCTCCTCCATCCTCCCCCTTTCAATCCTCACTTCCCTCTCTTTCTCGTATTCCACCATCTTTCCCTCTTACTCTCTAGCTACCTTTCTCAGTTTCTTACGTCATCTCTTGCCTTCTAGATATTTCTCTTTCTCGAATTTCTCTCTTGCACAAACTCTTTCTCCTCCCTCTCCTTACTCATTGTTTCTTTCCGTCTACCTCTCAGTCTCTCTCCCTCACACACAATCTCTCAATTCCTCTCACATCTTGATCTCTCCACTCATATCCATCTCATTATTTCTTATTTTCTCTCATGCATCTCTCTTGCCTCCTTGATACCTCCCTCTTTCACTCCCTCCTTCACTCTTTTGTCTTCCTCTCCCTATCTAACTCCCATCTCTATCTCCTCTTGCACTAACTTATTCACTCCTCCCTCCCTCTTGTTTTTTCCATTGCTCTCTGATTCCCTCTCTTGCTCTCTCTTCTCTTACTCTCACTTTTCTCTATTTATCTTTCTTCTTTCCCTTTCTCACTCGCTCATTCTTTCTCTTATTCTCTCCATCCGCTACCCTCCCTCTCACCCCCTCTCTCCTTCTCCATCTCCCTCTCTTCTCTCCTTCTCAGTCATTCTTTTACTCTCTCTTCCTATCTGAATCTTGCTCATAATTTTTTGTGCTCTTTTGCTCTCTCGCTTCCTATCTCCCTCTCTTAAAGCTATTTTGCTCTCTCTAACTCTCTCACTCCCTCCCTCTCTTCAATCTCTCACCTTTACTCCCTCTTCCTCACTTTCTACCTTACTCTTGCCATCTATTACTCTCTTTCTCACTTTATCCCTTTCTTACTCTTTCTCGCACATTCTATAATGTTTCTCTCTCGCTCTCTTTTGCTTTCTTTTCTATCTCTTCACTTACCTTCCTATATCCAATACTCTAACTCTCTCTCCATTCCTCTCATTCTCTCTCTTCTCTCTCTTGCCCCCCTCTTCTTTGTCATTGTTTATTACTTTTTCTCCTTCCCTCCCTCTTTATTTTGCTCTCTTTTTCTCTCTGGTTCCTTCTCTCATTCCCTCTCATTTCTCTCTCTCTCTCCTTTAACTCTTTACGCGATCTTTCAACTATATTTATCACTATAACTATCTCTTCATTCCTCTCATTATCTCTCTCTTCTCTCTCTCTCTCTCTCACCCTCTTCTTTGTCATTGTATACTTCTTTATCTTGTTTTATCTCTCTTTCCCTCTCTTTCCTCACTCTTCATTCTTTCTCTATTTCTCTCTCTCCATTCCTCGCTCCCTTACTCTCTTTAATTTGTCTCTCACTTACTCCCTCACTCGCCTTCTCTCTATCTCTTTTATCCTCTCCCTATCTCTCTCACCTTGCCTCCCTAACTATCTAACTCTTTCTATTTTTCTCCTACTCTCTCTTGACACACACTCTCTTGACCCACACTCTCTCTTCAGCTTCACTGACACTCCTATTCCCTCTCTTTATCTCTATCACACTCTCTATCATCTCTTCCACTTTCTATCGCTATCTCGTCCCACACTTATTCACTATCAACTTCTCTCTTACTCTTCTCAGTCTTTCACTTCCTCTATACCCCCATTCTTTTTCTCTATTTTTCTCACCTTAATCTCTCTCTCTAACATTCTCTCCCACTTTCCTTTCCTGGCTATCTCTCTTTTCTCCATCACCCTCTATTATCTCTCTCATTCTCTTATTCTCCCTTTGTCTTTCTCACTTGCTCTTTCACTATCTTGACCCATTCCCCTTCTCTTCTTATATCTCTCTAACTCTCGCTTCCTCCTTCACATCCTTCCTCTCCTCTCCTCTTTTTTTTCTCTCTCGTTCTCTTGCTCTATGTTTAACCATCTCTCTCACGATCTATTGTTATACTTTCTCTCACTCTCTTTCTTGTCATCCACTCTCTTACTCTCCCCCTCTCTCTTTCTCTCTTTATATATCTTCTAACACTTTATTTCACTCTACACCTAACCTCTCTCTCTCCTTTCTCTCTTCTCTCTCTCGCACACTCTCACTCTCTACCTTGCTCTCCCTCTTTCGCTCACTCTCTATTCCACCTTTACTATTGCATTGTTGCTCAGTCAATCTCTATTAATCTCTCTACTATTGCTTTCTCCTCTCTCAATACTCTATTCTTTTTTCTCCTTCTAACTCCCTTTCTTGCTCCCTCCCATCCTCCCTCTCCCCTCTCTCTTTCATTCCTTCTCTCTTCTCACACTTTGCTCCTCATGACTCTCATTGTTTTTACTTTCTCTAACACTTCTCTCTACCTCTCTCCCTTCCACTTTCTTCCCTCTCTCTATCTTCATATCTCTGACTCTATATCTATTTCACTTTGATCTGCCATTTCTTGCTCTGTCTTGCTCCATATCTCTTTCTCTATCTTCCTTCACTCTCTCTTATATCTCCATTTCTCTCTCATTCTCACTCCGCTCTCCCTCCCTTTATTTCTTTCATTGCACTCACTTTTAGTCTCCCACTCTCTTTTCTCTCCCTTTATCCCTCCTTGCTACTCTCTAACTCTCCCTCCCGCTTTCACTCCTTTCATCCCATTCTTTCTCTTGCTCTTTTTATCTCCCTCTCTCTTGCTCCTCTTGCTCGCTCACTGTTTCCTCTCTCCCACTCTCTCTTCCGTCACTCTGTCTTCACTCTATTTCTCTCTCACACTCTCTCTTTCTTGGTCCCTCTTCCTATCTCTTCAATTTCACTCTCACTCTTACTCCCTCTCTCTTTCTTGTTCCATATTCATTCTCTCTCACTCTCTTCTACTGCTTTGTCTCTAATGTCTTCTCTCAATCTTTCTCTCCTTCTCTTCTGCACTCTTTCTTCCTTCTCTTCCTCTCTCGCTCTTTGTTTCTCTCTCTCACACGCTCTCACCCTCTATCCCACTCACTCTCTTTCATTTAATCCCCCTCTCTCTCCCACTAAATCTCATTTTATACCCCCTCTCCTTCTCTCTCACACTCTATCTATATTTTCATTCACTCTCTCTCTCTCACTCTCCCTTCCTCTCTCAATCCCATTCTTTTCCATCCTTTTGAATCCCTTTGTCTATCTCTCTCTTTCTCAGTCTCCCTCTCTTGCACTTTTCTCTGTTATGCATTATCACTTTTCCTTTCTCAATTACTCTCTATTTCTCTCACACACTCTCTGTATTGCTCTCTCTCATCACTCACCTTTACACAGTCTTTCCCTTGAATCATCTCTCACTCTCTCCTATTCTCCCTCTCTCCCTCTTTCATTAATTCAGTCTCTCTCCCCTTCTCGCTCTTGCCCTCCCTCTCTCTCCATATCTCTCCATATCTGCCCTACCCTCTCTCACTCTCTCTCCCTCACTCTTCAGTCCCAATCTTCACTGCCTCTCTTGCTCTCTCACTCTCTTTTTCATCTTGCTATGTTTTTTTGCTCTCTTTTGCACCCTTTCTGTCTCTCTATTGCCCATTCTTCTTTCTCTCTCTCTTCTCTCTCATTACTCACTCTTTCTCTCCCTCAATCTCTCACTCTCTCTCACTCTCCCTCCCTCTCACTCTCTAAATTGCCATCACATCCTGCTCTCTCCCCTCATATCCATCTCATTATTTCTTTTTTTCTTTTGTACGTCTCTCTTTCCTCCTCGATCCCTCCCTCTTTCAACTCCTCCTTCCCCCTCTTTCTCCCTCTCTTCTTATCTCACTCCTCTCTTATCTCCCCTGCACTCACTCCTTCCTTCCCTCTCCCTCCCTCTCATTTTCTTTATCACTTTCTCTTATTCCCAATCTTGCTCTCACTTAACTCACTTTCTTTTTTTAATTTCTTTCTCACTTCTCTCTCATTCTCGCACTCTCTCTCATCATTTCTCTCTCATTCTCTCTTTCCTCTACCCTCCCTCCCACTGTCTCCCTCTCTCCCACTCCATCTCCCTCTCTTCCTCTCTCCATCTCACTCATTCTCTTACTCTGCCTTCCTATCTCCACATTGCTCACTATCTTTTCTGCTCTCGCTTCCTCTCTCTCCCTCTTAAATCTTCCTTTCTCTCTCTACATCTCTCACACCCTCTCTCTCTTTAATCTCTCTCCTTCTCTACCTTTACATCTCCTCTCTCATTCTTTTTCATCCATTCTTTTGTTCTCCCTCTCTATCCCCATTTCGCTCACTCTCTCTTGCTTCCAGCACTCTCTATATCTCTCTCACACTCTCCCTCTCTTTCTCCCTCTCTCTCTTCAATATTTCTCACAGCCTCCTTCTATCTCTCCATTTCTTTCTTTTTACCACTCGAGCTCTCTCTCAGACACTATTATATCTTTCTCTATTTCTATCTATTTCTCCCTCTCTATTTCTCTCTATTTCTCTCTGTATCTTCATTCTCTCTTTCTCTCACTCTCTCTTGCTCTCCCTCACTTCCTCTTGTACTACCTCACTCCCACTCTCTCCCTCACTCTTTCTTTCTCTATCCCACATTGTCTCTCTCCATCTCTATCACTTCAATCCCTCACACTGTCTCTTTCTCTCTTTTCTCTCCCTCCCTCCCCTCCTCCCTTACTTTGTTCCTCCCTCCCTCTCCTTTCCTATCTCCCTCTCTTTTACTCTCTCTCTTGCCATTCTTGTATTCTCTCTATCTCCTTAACTCTCACTCACTCTCTTGCCCATCATCCCTCGGTCTCTCTTATCTCTTTATTTCCTTTTCACTCTATATCACTTTCTCTCTATTGATCTCTCTTTAATCCATCGCACTCCCTCTCTCATCTCTCTTACTCGCTCACTCCCTACTCTCTCTCTCTCTCACACACACACACACTATTCTATCTCTCTTTATCTCTCTATCTCTCTCACTCTCTCTTCTATCTTTCTCTCTTCTGACACAGTTTATCCCTCACCACCTCTCTTTCGCTCCCTACATCCCTCTTGTTCTCCACTCTCCTTATCTCGCTCAATCTTTCCCTCTCTCATGCTCTCTCTTACCTCAGTCTTTCTTTATTTCTCTCTTATACTCTCACCCTTTTCGTCTCCCTCTTCCATTTCAAGATCACTCTCTCCCTCCTCCCACTGTCTTTCTCGGTCCATGTTTTCTCTCTCTCACTTACTCTCTATTATGTTGCTCTCTATTCTCTCTTTCCTTTCTATCTTTATCCCCCTCTCTATTGCTTCCTTGCCTCACTTCCTCTCTCTTCCTCTCCCGCTCTCTTTCTCTCAATGCAAACTCTTCCCCTCTCTCCCACCGACTCACTTCCTCTTCATCCCTCTCTACTTCAATCTCAATTTCTACCCCCTTACTCCCTCTCACTTGCTCTCTTTCTATATCTTCCCTCACTCTCTTCTTTCATACTCCCTTCACCTCTCACTTTCTCACTCTTTCCCTCTCTCGCACTTTTCACAATGTTTTATCACTTTTATTTCTCTATTGCTCTCTATTACTCTTGCTCTCTCTTTTTATCAATCATCCTTATCTCTTTACCCAATTTTCTCTCGAACCAACCCTCACACTCAGCCTCTTTCATGTTTCATTCTCTCTCTATCTCCCTCTCATCCTCACACTCTCTGCATATCTCCATCAACATCTTCCTCTCTTTACCTCTCACTCACTATATTTTGGTGGATCTTCTCTGAGTCCCTCTTCTTTCTCTCTCCCTCCCTCCCACTCTCACTTCAACCCCTTTCTATCTCTCCTTTTCTAATTCACTCTTCAATCCTTATCTTTACTCATTCTTTTGTTCTATCTCTCACTCTCTATTTCACCTCTCTTTATTTTTTTCTTGCTCTCTTTTACCCGCATTCTGTCTCTCTCTTAATATTTCTTCTATCACCCTGTCTTCTCTGTCTTTACTCACTCTATCTCTACGTCTATATCACTCTCTCTCACTTTCTCTCCCTCACACACTCACTCTCAGTTTCTCTCAGATATTGCTCTCTCCCCTTATATCCATCTCATTGTTTCTTATTTTTTCTCATCAATCTTTCTTTCATCCTTGATCCCTCCCTTTTTCAATCCCCACTTCCCTCTCTTTCTCGCTCTCTCCCATTCTTACTCCTCTCTCTCGCTCCTATTGCACTCACTCATTGTCTCCCTCTTCCTCTCTCTTGTTTTCTATATCGCTCTATCTCACTCCCTCTTTCTTGCTCTCTCCTCTCACTTTCTCTTTTCTCTACTTCTCTCTCAGTCTCGCTCTCATCCTTTCTTACTAATTATTTCCCTTACACATCCCTACCTCCCACTCAAACTATGTCAATATTTCTCCATCTCCATCCCCTTCTCTTTTTTCCTTCTAACTCGTTTTGTTAATCTCCCTCCCTATCTCAATCTTGTTCACTATCTTTTGCTCTCTCTTCCTCTCTCGCTTCCTATCTCTCTCTTTTATCTTGCTTTCTCTCTATCCCTCTTTCACTCCCTCTCTCTGTTTAGTCTCTCTAACTATCTCAGTCTTCCCCTTTTTCACTCTTGCCCTCTATCTCTCTCTTTCTTGCTCTCTCCTCTTCTCAATATGTCTCGCTCTATATTATGTTCTCTTACTCTCGAGCTCTCTCTTACTCTATATTATGTTCTCTTACTCTAGAGCTCTCTCTTACTCTTCGTTCTCTTTCTTTACTCACTCTTTATCCCCCTATATCCATCACTCTAATGCTCTCCCTTCCTCTCATTCTCACTTCCTGCATCTCTTTCTCTTAACCTCTTATCTTCTCTTACTTTCTCTCTGTTAATTTCTTTAGCTCTCTTTCTTGCTCTTCCTCACTCCCTTTTCCACACCATTTATAATTACTATTTTTTTATCTCTCCTCTTTCTGTTGCTCTTATCTCCCTCCCTCCTCCCTCACACTCTCTTTGCCTTTCCACTCTCATAATATCTTTTTTTTCTCTCTTGTTCCTTTCTCTTATTCCCTCTCTTATATCATTTTCTCTCTCTAATTCTCTTTTCCTCTCTCTCTTTAGATCACTTTCATTCTCTCACTTTCATTATCTTTATCACTCTCTCTCTCCTCTATCTTCTCACTCCCTCATTCTTGCCCTCTTTAGGTCTCCCTTATGTAGTTGCCTTCTCTCTCCATCTCACTCACTCTCTCTCAAGCTCTCATACACACTCGTACACTCTATCACACTGTCTTGCTCTCTCAATTTCTCTCCCTCACAAGCTCTTAAGCTCAATTTCTCTATCACTATCTCACTCTCCCTTACCAACTTTCTCTTTCTTGTACACTCTTTCCCACTCCATTGATGCATGTTTCTCCCTTCACTCTATATCCTCATCTTTATTATTTGCTCTACCTCGCTCTCTCTTTGTTGCACTCTATTTTTTCTCTAGCTTTTCTCTTTCATCTCACTCTCTCTTTTCCTCTATGTCTCACTCCCTCTCTATTGCTTCCATCCCTCCCACTATCTCTTTCTCTCTCTTCTCTTCCTCGCTCCATTCCTCCCTCCCTCCCTTCCTCTCCTTCCCCATCTTCCTCTGTCCCTCTCAATCCCCCTCTCTCTTATTCTCTCTCTCTCTCTCTCTCACCATTCTTCTATTCTCCCTATCTCTTTACCTCTCACTCACTCTTTCTTACTCAATCTCCTCATCTCGCCATATTTTCTTTTCACACTTTATCGCTTTCTCTCTACTGTCCTCTCTTTAATCCATCTCAATCCCTCTCTCTTTCTCTTATTCTCACTCACTCCACCCCTCTCTATCTCACACCATCTATTCCATCTCTCTATCTCTCTCTCTCTCTTAACAATTTTATCCCTCACCACGTCTCATTCACTCCCCCTCTATCTTTCACTCTTGACATCCCACTCTTTTTCCACACTCCTTAACTCTCTCTTGATTCCAATCTCGCTCACTCACTCTCTCCCACTCCCAAGTACTCTCTTCCTCGCTCTTTCTTTATTTCCCTCTGACACTCTCTCCCTTTCTCACTCTGTTTTCTCTATCTTCCGTTTTACTATTACTCTTACTCCCTCCTTTCAATCTCTTTCTCGTTCCATGTTCACTCTCTCTCACTTAATCTCTATTCTGCTGCTCTCTCTTATGTCTCTCTTTTCAATATGTATCCCCCTCTCTTCCCTCTGTATTGCTTATATGCCTCACTTCCTCTCTCACACACACACACACTCTCTCCCTCTCTCTCACACTTCCTCTTCATCCCCCTCTTTCAATCTCATGTTCTACTCCCTCTCTCCATCTCGATCACTCTCTTCCCTCACTCTCTCTTAAGTCATACTCCCTCAACCTCACTCACTTCCACTCTCTTCAAACTATAATACCCTTCTCTCTATCTCTTGCTTTCTCACTCTCTCCCTCTCTCACTCTTTTCTCTATGCTTCACTTTCTCTATTGCTCTTTCTATCACACACATACACTCACTTCTCACTCTTTTCTCTAATTTTTATTCCTCTCCCTTCTATGAGAGAGGGAGTAAAGATAAGGATCAAAGAGTGAGGGCAAGGGAGAGAGGGAGAAAATAGAGACAAAAGAGAGACTCAAGAAAGATGGAGAAAATGATAGTGAGTGAGAGGTGGAAAGAGGGAGATATTAAGGGAGATAAGGAAGGGAGGGAGGGAGAGAGGGAGATTGAGAGAAAGACTGAATTACTGAAAAAGTGAGAGAGGGAGGAAGGAAGAGAGGAGAGATGGTTGGAGAGAAAGAGTGTGTAAAGTGATAAGAGAGTGATGAAAAAGAGAAGTAAAGAGTGTTTGCGAGAGAGAAATATAAAGCAATGGAGAAATAAAAAGTGATAAAGAATACACTGAGAAAAGAGTGAGGAAGAGAGTGAGAAAGATATAGAGAGACATAGATGGAAGGCATCAGTTGGATGGAAGAGAGTGAAAGATAGAGGAAGACAGAGTGAAGATATAGAGAGAGTGAGAGAGAGAGTAGGTAGAGAATGAGATTTAGTGGGAGAGAGAGGGGGATGAATTTGAAAAGAGTGAGGTAGAGAGGGGGAGAGTGTGTATGAGAGAGAATGAAGAGCGAGAGAAGGAGAGGGGGAGGGAGGGAGAGAAGGAGGCAAGAAATTATGGGAGAGAGGGAGAGAGAATGAGTGAGAGGTAAAAAGAGAGAGAACGGGAGAATATAGAGTGAGGGAGGGAGCAAGAAAAAGAGGGATAAAGGTAAGGAAAGGGAGAGAGGTAGAGAAGTGAGAAAATGAGAGGGGTGGAAGCAAGAGAGAGATAGGAGAGAGAGTGGGGAATAGAGCGAGAGAAATTAAAAGAAAAGAGAGAAGAGAGAACAACAAAGTAGAGTGTAAAAGAGAGTATAAGATTGAAAAAGAGAAAGGGAGTGAGAAAGAAAGAGTGACAGAGGAGGGGATAGAGAGAGAAGACAAAAATATGAAGGGAGGGAGAGGAGAGAGTGAGAAAGAAATAACAAAATGATAATAGAGTGTGAGAGAGAAAGAAATGTAGCTAAAAAAGGTGGGAGGGATTGAGATTAAGGTAGAGTGAGAGAGAGTATGAGTGTGGGAGATGGAGATAGAAGAGTGAGCAACACAAGAGAGATAGAGGGAGAGAGTGAGGTGTGAGTAGATGGAGAGAGGGAGGGAGAGAGCAGTGTGAGAGAATGTGAGAAACAATGAGAAAGAAGGGAGAGGGATTGGGAGAGATAAAAGTTGGAGAGCGAGAGAGAGAGTGTATGAGTGTGAGAGAGGGAGAGAGTGTATGAGTGTGTGAGATGGAGAGAGAAGAGTGAGATACATAAGGGAGACAAAAAGAGCGCAAGATTGAGTGAGTGAGAAAGATAGAGGGACAAAGTGAGATCGATAAAGCGAGCAAGTGTAAGAGAGTGAAAGAGATCTAGAGAGAAAGAGGAAAGAATGTGAGAGGGATAAAAGAAAGGGAAGTAAAGAGAGGGACAAGAGAGAAGAAATATATTAAAACGGTGGGAAGGGACAGAGATGTAGAGGGGGAGGGGGAGGGAGAGGAGAGAGAGATAAAGAATGAGAGAATAAAATAGAGTGGGGAGGAAAAAAGATAAATATTTAGATGGAGAGGGATAGAGTGAGAACATAAGTAAAAGAGATTGAGAGTAAGTGTGACTGAGAGAGGAAGGGAGGAAGGGAGGGAGAGAGGGAGGGAGGGAACTGTGAGAGAAACTTATAAATAATGAGAGTGAGAAGAGAGAAGGCTTGAGAGAGAAAAAAGTTAGTTAGCGAGAGGTAGAGTGTGTATGAGGGATGTGGGACATAAAGATTGAGCAAAGAGAGAAGAGTCAGAGACAAAAGAGAGCAAGAGAGAGAAAAGCAAGAGAGCAAGAAATAAAGATAGAAAAGAGAGTTAGAGAGAGGTAGAGAGAGAAAGAGGGAGTTACAAAGATTAAAGAGTGAATGATTGAGACAGAGAGTGAAAGAGAATGTGAGAGACAAAAAGAGAGTAAAGAGAGTGAAAAAAAAGGAGTCAGGGAAAGTTGAGAGAGAGAGAGAGAGAGCAAAGGAGATGAGTGAGAGAGAGACCAAGGGAGAGATTGAGAGAGAACAAGGGAGATGCAGCAGTAGAGGGAGAGAGTTAGAGAGTATGTGAATGAGAAAGGGGTAGAGAGAAAGAAGGAGACATAAAAAGGGAAGGAGGAATGTGAGAGAGGAAGACAAAGAGAGTGGAGGATATCTGGAGAGAAAGGGTAGAATGAAAGAATGTGAAAAGAGAAATCAAAGTGAGCATAGGAGGGAGAGAAAGAATAGAGAATGATAAAGAGAGAGGGACAAATTAAGAGTAAGAGTGATATAGAGATGAAGAGTGGGACTGAGAGAGAAATAGCAAGAGAGGAAGCGAGAGGAAGAGAGAGAGTGTGTGTGAGTGAGAGTAATAGAGAATAGAGTAATAGAAAATTGAGCAAGAAAGATTGAGAATAAATAGATAAAAATTGAGAGAGCAAGGGAGTGAGAGAGATTTAAAAGAGAGGAAACGAGAGAGGAATAGAGAGAGAGGAATAGAGAGAGAACAGAGTGTGAAGGAAGTGAGGAGAGAGAATAAAAGGAGTGAGCGAGAGAGGGAAAGATAGAGTGAGCAAGTGAGAGAGGGAGATGGAGGTGTTGAGAGGGAGGGAGAGGGGCAGAAGGAGGGAGAGTGACTAAGAGGGAGGGAAATAGATGGAGGGATGCAAGAGAGAGTGTGTGAGAGTGATAGAGAAGGGAAAAGATTAGAAGAGAGAGGGAACTGGTAGCAATATGAGAGATAGTAAGAGCGAGTAAGAGAGAAAATGAGAAAGAGAGGGAGAGGAGTAAGAGTGAGCGGGCAATAGAGAAATTGAAAGAGAAGAGAGATATGGGAAGAGAGAACAAGCGGAAAAGGAAGAGTAAGAGAGAACGAGGGGAGAGATATAATAAGTTAGAGAGAGGGACAGTGAGAGAGATATTATGAGAGAAAGAGAGAATACAAATTGAGAGATATTGTAAGATAGAGCAGGTGAGAAAGAGAGAAGCAGAGAGTGAGAGAGAAATAAAAGCAAGAGAAAATAGAGAGTGGGAGGAAAAAAACAAGGAACTGGAGGCAAGGGAAGAGACAATAAGATAGGTAAGAAAGCGAGCTAAAGAGATTGAGAGAGAAAAGTGAGCGATGATATGAGGTTGAATGAAAGGGAGGGAGAGGTGGGAGGATGTGCTGGAGAAAGCGAGGGGATAAAGAGACAAAGAAGAGAAAGAGAGAGAGTGAGAGAGAGCGACATGATAGAGACCTATAGAGAAAATGAAAGAGAGAGTAAACGAGAGAGAGAGAGAGAGAAAACAATAAAGTAAAAGAGAAAGAGAGGGGGAGAGTGACAGTTAAAAATGATATGTAGAGAAAAAGTGAATGAGAGAGATATATAAGAGAAGATATGAGAGGGAGGGAGGGAGGGAGGAGGAAGGAATGCTATAATGAGAGGAAGAAAGAGAAAGAGAAAGATAGATGAGGAGGAAGGGAGGGAGTGTGAAAGATAGAGGGAAAGGAATGATAAAGAGAGAGGAAGAGAGAAAGAGGGAAGGAGAAAGAGAGAGGGAGGGATATGGAAGAGAAAGTGAATGATGGTTTGATAGAGAAAGAGAGAAGAAGAAAGAGGGAGATGGAGGAATAGACGAAGCACATGTATGAGAAAGAAGTAGGAAGAGGAGGGATGAAGAGAGGAGAGAGAGGGAACAAAGAGAATAGGAGGGAGAGGGAGAACGATGTAGAGTGATAGAGGGAGAGAGGGGAAGGGAGAGAGTGTGATATAGAGAGTGAGAGAGGAGAGGGAGAAAGAGTGAGAAGGAGAAAGGGAGAGAAGAGAGATTATTTGTGTGTGTGTCTGAATAGGAGGGATGGAAGTCAGAGAGAAAGGGGGAGGGAGTCGAGAGACTGAGAGAGGGAGAGGGGATAGATAAAGAGAAAGAGTCAGATAATAGAGAGGAACAAAATATATAATAAGACAGAGTGAGAGAGATGAAAGGTACAGAAGAGAATGAGTGAGAGTGAGAGGGGAAAGATAGGGATGGGGAGATAGAGAGAGGACAACGAGGGAGGGAAAGAGGGAGGGAAAGAGAGAGTGCATGTGAGAGAGAGATAGGGAGGGAGAGAAGAGAGTGTGATAGCGGGATAGGGAGAGAGCGAGACAGTAAAGTGAGGATTAGTGGTAGATAGATGGAGAAAAAGAGTAAGAGAGGAAGAGAGAGATAGAGAGAGAGAATAGAGAGTGAGAGAGGGAGAGGGAGAGAGCAAAAGTGAGATTTAAATTGACTAATAGGAGAGAGGGACAAAGAAATAGAGACAAAATAGAGAGAAAAGAGAGTAAGGTAGGGAATAAATAAATAAAGTGAAGAGAAAGAGATGAGACGGAAGAGTGACAATTAGAGTGGTGCTGTGATCATGACGGGTTAGAATGAGAGAGTGAAAGAATAGATAGATAGCTTGGTAGATAAAGATATATATAGTGATAGGAGCATGAGATAGAAGGGGAGAGAGAAAATAAAATAGTTAGAAATACATGGAGAGAAGGAATGAGAGAGAACAATGGAGAAAATAAGAGGGAGGGATGAAGATTGAGTGAATGAGAAAAAAGAGGAGAGATAGACAGGGAGAAAGGGAGAGAAAGAGAGGGAAGAAGTGAGTGAAAGAGGATGGGTTGAGATAGAGAGGGAGAGTAAGAGAACGAGTGAGAAGCAGAGAAGGAGAGAGAGGAATATAGAGGGATAGAAAGAGTGAGTAAAGAGAGACGAGAGAGATGGAATAAAAAGCAAAAGAGAGCAAATAAACATTAAAGAGAGGTGAAATAGAGAGAGTGAGATCATGAGAAGGACTATGAGAGGGATTGAAAAGTGAACTGGAGGGAGAGAGGGTAAGGTAGAAATTGGGAGAGAAGAGAGACTCAAAGTAGATAGAGCAAAAGAGAAAGAGAGCATGAACGAGATAATAAGAAGGGGTTGGAATGAGATTGAAGCTGAAGAGAGAGAGAGTTGGTGAAGAGAGAAAGTGAAAAGGAGAAAGAGAGACAATGATAGATGGAAAAGGAAAGAGAGTTAGGGAGGGAGAGTGAGAGAGAGTAAGAGAGAAAGAAAGAGAGTGCAAGAGAGAAAGAGGGAGAGAAGTGAGTGAGGGAGGCATTGAGAGAGTTAAAAGTTGGAGTGCGAGAGAGAAAGTACATGTGAAGGATAGGCGAGAGACTGAGAGAGGGAGTATGTAGCTTAAGTGGGTGAGAATGAGAGAGAGATGAGAGAGGGTAAGAGAGTGTATGAGTGTGTGAGAGAGCACGAGAGGGAGTGTTAGTGAGATGGAGAGAAAGGGTGAGCTACATAGGGGAGTCCTAGAGAGGGCACGATTGAAAGAGTGAGATAGATAGAGAGAGTGATATTTAGAATGAGAAATGGATAATGAAAGAGATCTAGAGTGATAGAGGAGAATAGCCTGAGAGAGATGTGAATGAGATAGAGGGAGGGAGAGGGAAGGAAGTGAGTTAGAAAGAGATATAATGGTATGGAGTGAGATAGATTAAAGAGAAGGCACTAGAGAGTAAGTGATAGAGAGTGTGAAAAGGATACAAAGATAGAAGAGAGATTGAGGGAAGATTTAGTAAGAAAGAGTGAATGAGAGGTAAAGAGATAAAGAGAATAGAATCATGGTTAGGGAGAGAAAGAGTGAGAGGAAGACAGAGAGGGGGATAAAGAAGTAGAGGGAGAAAGAGAAATGGAGAGGAAATGAGAGTTGGAGAGAAGGGAGATAAAGAGATAGTGGGAGGGATGGAAGCAATAGAGAGGTAGAGAGAGTGTGGGGTAGAGGGATAGAAAGAGTGAGATAAAAGAGAGAAGAGAGAGTAGCAATGATGAGAGCAAAAAAGAGCATGAGATAGAAAAAGAGTAGAGTGCAAGAAAGTGAGATTGAGGGCGAGATAATAAAAGAGATGGGGATAGAGAGATAAGAGAGGAAGATGAAACAATGGAGACAGAGGATGGAGTGCGAGAGAAAGAGCAACATGGTAACAGAGAACAAGATAGAGATCGAGATATACATCGAGAAATGGAGCTTAAGATGGTGAGAGGGAGAGTGATTGCTCACTCTTTACTTCTATCTCCCCCTTTCTGTCACTATCTCCCTTAATCTTGCCATCTATCTCTCTCTTTCTCACTCTGTCCCTTTCTCACTATCTCTCACTCTTTATTATGTTTCTCTCTATGGCTCTCTCTTGCTCTCTTTTCTCTCTCCTTACTCACTCTTCATCTCCTTTATCCATCACTCTAAATCTCTCTATCTTCCTTTCATTCCATCTCTCTTCTCTCTCTCACTCCTCTCTCTCTCTCTCTCATTGTTTATTACTTCCTCTCCTTCCTCCCTCCCTCCTTATGTTGCTCTCTTTTTCTCTCTAGCTCTATTTCTCTTTTCCTTTCTTTCGTCACTCTCTATTCCTTCTCCTTTTCTTTCTCGCTCTGTCACTCTCTCCCCTCTTCGCTCCCTCCCACTTTTTAATTTCACTCACTTTTACTTCCTCACTCGCTTCTCTCCCTCTTTATCTCTTGCACTCTCTCTCTCTCTCTCTCTCTCTCTCTCTCTCTCCTTCCCTAAATATATTTCTTTCTCCATCTATCATTATCTCTCTTGCTCCTTTTCACTTTCTCTTCTCACTCACTGTCTATCTTCAACTTCACTCTCATTCCTACTCCCTCTGTTTATCTCTCACACTCTCTATTCTCACTCCCACTTTCCATGTCTATCTCGCTCACACTCCCTATCTTCTTTTAGTCTCTCTTCTCTCTCTATTTCTACCTTACCCTCTCTCCCTCCGGCTCACTCTTCAATCTCTCTCATACTCCCTCTCATGGTCTCTCTCTCTATTTTATCTCTCTTTGTTGTTTATTTGCTCTCTTTTGCTCTTTCTTCTCTCTCTCTCTCTCTTTACTCATTTTTTTATCCCTCTATATTCCTCTCTTCTTCTCTCCTTCTCACTGATTCTCTCAATCTTCCTCTTTATCTCAATCCCCTCCACTTTCACTCCCTCCTTCCCTCTCTTTCTCCCTATCTCTCTCCTCTCTCTCTCTCTCTCATCTTGCACTTACTCAATCATCCTCCCTCCCTATTATTTTCTCCATCGCTCTCTCCCATTCCTTCTCTGCATTTCTTTCTTACTAATTTATTTTCTCTCTCCCCTTCTATCTCATGCTCTTATCTCTATCTATATCTTTATCTACCAATTTATCTATCTATTTTTTCACTCTCTCTCAATCTAACCCTTCATGACTCCCTTTCTCAAAGCACGTCTCTCATTGTCACTCTTCCTTCTCGTCTCTTTCTCTTCAATTTATCTATTTATTACCTTCCATACCCTCTCTTTTCTCTCTATTTTTGTCTCAATTTCTTGGTCCCTCTCTCTCTTTATTCAATTTAAATCTCACTCTTATTTCCTCGCTCTCCCTCTCTCACTCTCTATTCCATCTCTCTCTTTTGCTCTCTTCATCTCTTATGCTATTATATTCTCCTCTCCTCTTAATCATTCTCTCCATCTATCCACCACTAATTCTCACTCTCCCTGTCTCGCTCTCTCTCCCCCTCCCACTATCTCTCACACTCACTTCTCTCCCTCTCTCTCTCTCACAAACATGCACTCTCTCTTTTTCCCCCTCTTTCCCTCTCTCACTCTCGGTCTATCTATCTCCCCATCCCTACCTTCCCCTCTCACTCTCATTCATTATCTTCTATGCCTTCCATCTCTCTCGCCTTTCACTCAATATTCTCTCACTCTGTCTTACTATATATTTATTCCCCTCCATTATCTGACTCTTTCTCTCCATCTATCTCAATTCCCTCTCACTCTCTCACCTCCGTCCCTCTCTCTGACTTGCATCCCTCCTATTCAGACACACACGAAAATACTCTCTTCTCTCTCTTTCTCCTTCTCACTCTTTCTCTCTCTCCCTGCCCACTCTCTCTATGACACTCTCTCCCTTCCTCTCTCTCACTCTATCACTCTCCATCTTCCTCCCTCTCCCTCATATTCTCTCTGATCCCTCTCTCTGCTCTCTTCATCCCTCCTTTTACTACTTTTTTCTCATAGACGTGTTCGATCTCTCTCTCTCCCTCATTTCTTCCTCCCTCTCCCTCTATCTTCCCCTCTCTTTCTCTATGAAACCATCTTTGACTTTCTCTACCATATACCTTAGTCTCTCTCCTTCCCTCCCCCTCTCTTCCTCTCTCTTTATCATTTCATTCCCTCTATCTTCACACTCCCTCCCTTCCTCCTCATCTATCTTGTCTCTCTCTTTCTTTCTCTCATTTTGGCATTCCTTACTCCTCCCTCCGTCCCTCTCATATCTTCTATTTCTTTTTCTCTCATTTACTTTTTCTCAACGTCTAATTTTAATTGTCACTCTCCTTTACTCTCTCCTAAATTCTCTCCATAGGTCTCTGTTCTGTCGCTCTAACCCTCTCTCTCTCTCTCTCGTCTTTTTGTCTTTATCCCCATGCTCTGTCCAGCATATCGTCCCACTGCTCCCTCCCTTTTTTTTAACCTCATACCATCACTCATTTTTCTCTCTCAATCTCTTTAGCTTGCTTTCTTGCCTATCTTAGTGTACTGTTTTCGTACTCTCCATTTCTTTCTTGATTTTTTCCTCCCACTCTCCACTTTCTCTTGCTTTTATCTCTCTCTCACTCCCTCCCCATCTTTCATTCTCACCTGCTCTATCTTAAAATCTCTCTCTATATGTATTCTCTCCACTAATAATATCTCTCTCTCGCCCTCTCACTAACTTATCTTCTTCCCCTCTCTTTGTCCTCAATTTCACTCACTCTTACTCTTCCTCCTCTCTTAGTCATTTTATCTCTTACTCGCTCTTAGTATCTCTCTTATTGCTACCAATTCCTTCTCTCTTCTAATTCATTCTCCTCTTCTATCACTGACACACTCTCTCTTGCATCAATCTCACTATTGCCCTCTCTCTCAGTCACTCTCCCTCCCTCCCTCCCCCCTCTTCCTCTCCCTCTCAATACCTCTATCTACCTCTCTCACTTGCTCGCGCTATACCTCCCTCCCTCTCTCCTCTTATTCTCTCTCCTCATTCTTCTAGCTCACTCTCTTGCTTAATCTTCGTTCGTACTCTCTTCTCTTTATTTCTCTCTACCTCTCTCTTTCTCTATCGTTCCCTCTCTTTTCAATCTCTCTCACTCCCTCCCACTCTCAATTTTTCTTTATTTATTCTCTATTTTTCTTGATCTATCTTATATTACTCTATTCTTTAGTACTCACACACACTATCTTCCTTTTGCTTCCTCTGTTGCTCTTTCTCTCGAGTTCCTCTTTTCATATCTATATCACTCTCACTCTTAATTTGTCCCTCTCTTTTTCTCATCTCTCCCTCCTAAGCTCACTTTGATATCTCTCTCTTTAATTTCTTTCTTCTCACCCTTTCTCTCCAGATATCCCTCACTCTCTCTATCTTCCTCTCTCACTTTCCTCCACTCTTTATGTCTCTTTTCTCACTCTCTCACTCTTTTTTTAACATACTCTCTCAATCGCTCCCTCTACTACTGCATCCCCCTTGCTTTCTCTCTCAATCTCTCCCTCGATCTTTCTCTCACTCTCATCTCCTTTGCTCCCTCTCTCAGTCTCTCCCTTGCTCAATTCTTTTCTCACTCTTTACTCTCTCTATTGTTTATCGCATTCTCTCTATTCTCAATCTTTTACTCTTCAATCTCTCTAACTCCCTCTCTCTATCTCTCTCTTTCTCACTCTCTACCTCTCTCTACTCTCTTTTCTATCTTTATTTCTTAAAATCTTACTATCGGCACATTTTTAGGTTGTGTGTTTTATTTTGAAAAGGGTGTCGCCTAACAGAAGTTGTCGGCATATTTTTAGGTTGTGTGTTTTATTTTGAAAAGGGTGTCGCCTAATAGAAGTTGTCGGCGAACTTTTAATTTAGTTTAAATAAATAATTTGAAAAGTAGTATTTGATTTTGAAAATAATTTTAAATTTGAAGGTTTTAAGATATGAGATTAAACCGATCTCACATCCCAAATAGTTTATATAAACGAGCACCGCACTACGAACCGTGTATCTATCCCTAAGGATAGACACACTGCTTGACGGTGGGGCTCGATTAAACAAACTAAAAGATTTGTGACATCCGTTTGGTCTGCAAACCAATTTTATAAGCCGACAAATTCCCCTGCTTAATATGAAAGCATTAAACAGGGTTTATATTACCTGGGTTCTTTAAAATTCCCTATAAGGGCAAGCCCCTATAGTTAATTACATCTTAGGTGACGGGAATCACTTAAGAAAACTCTCGATAATAATCAATAATTCGCTCTCAAGGGTTTCAAAGTTTAAGTTTTCAAGGGATTGAATTTTGGAATCTCAACAGAGAATGGATCAAGTTTGAAACATTTTTGTCGGCACATTTTTAGGTTGTGTGTTTTATTTTGAAAAGGGTGTCGCCTAAAATAAGTTATCGGCGAACTTTTAATTTAGTTTAAATTAATAATTTGAAAAGTAGTATTTGATTTTGAAAATAATTTTAAATTTCAAGGTTTTAAGATATGAGATTAAACCGATCTCACATCCCAAATAGTTTACATAAACGAGCACCGCACCACAAACCGTGTATCTATCCCTAAGGATAGACACCGCTAGCTGACGGTGGGGCTCGATTAAACAAACTAAAAGATTTGTGACATCCGTTTGGTCCGCAAACCAATTTTATAAGCCGACAAATTCCCCAGCTTAATATGAAAGCATTAAACGGGGTTTATATTACCCAGGTTCTTTAAAATTCCCTATAAGGGCAAGCCCCTATAGTTAATTACATCTTAGGTGACGGGAATCACTTAAGAAAACTCTCGATAATAATCAATAATTCTGCTCTCAAGGGTTTCAAAGTTTAAGTTTTCAAGGGATTGAATTTTGGAATCTCAACAGGGAATGGATCAAGTTTGAAACATTTTGTTTTGGGAATTCAAAGGAAGAAGGGTAGGAGAAATTACGGATTCGAAGTGAACTTCGGTAATTTCCCGACTATCCTATTGTTTGGCTTAGATTTAGGAAAGTCCTAATGTTTATTTAGTATTTCTATCTTGTCAATTTTAATTAATTAGGGCTTATATTTATATGACAGAATCATACAAATAGCCTTGAAGATGTGAGGATTTATGTCATATCAGACGACTACCTCGGAATCCTAAGGCCGGTTAGGGCTTAATTTACAAGGTAAATGCCTAACGAAGAGTTGTGGATTTATGTTGCACTAGGAAAACTACCTCTAAGTCCTATGGCTTTGTTATTTAATTCTAGGAAAGTTTCTGTGAAGTAGACTCGAGTTTTGTCGATGACGATGGCCGTGCTTCGCCCACCATGCTCCGAGCTCCTTGTTGTTGCGAGTTTTAGTTTTAGAAGTCATATATCGGGGGATGAGAAAAGTGTTTTGGTTTAGAGAAAATCTTAATTTCAGAGTGTTTTTTACGTTTTAATTAAAACAAATCCTAAAGTTGATTATAACGACACCGGTTAAGATCCCACGGTTCCATCCTTCAGGCATCATTATTTTTATCGGATTCACTTAGTCCAGATGAATTTGCTAAACTCAACTGAATGAGTTCCACACTTTCATTTAGACCGTGGGAAATCCCGTTAGCAACACGTAGGTTACATCATTCGAGGTATTCCCGATCATCCAACATGACATTTTAATTTAATTGTAATTGTAGTTTTGTGTTCTGTTTGTGATTAAATTTTGAGTTGTTTTATATTTTGAAATGTTGTGGCGGTGAATTTTATCTTGCAATGACTTTTAACTTAGTTTTGATTTCAGTTTTAGGGACTATCCTAAAGGTGTGGGTTTTCATGCAACGGTTGTTTATCATGCAAGAAAAGTAAGTGCAATGCGGTTAAATAAATTGCAATAATGAAAATTGCAAGAAAATAAATTGCAATAAAACAAAAGCTTACCTGGAGGGTCTTCCCGTCATTCCAAGCTGCACTTAAAACACAATTAGAATATTTAAGCAAGTTCCTAGGTAAAGCTAAGGTAAGGGTTATGGTTTTCTACCAAGTTCCTAATCCTATAGCTAGTCATTTCCTATGACGTCTAGGTTCCTTGTGTTTTGGTTTGAAGACGATTTTCTTCATCAAAGAACAATTAAGTTCAATTGTTCTTATAAACATCCTATCATATTGAGAAAGTGTTTAAGAAGAATCTTAAACATCTTTTCAATATTACTAGAATTGTTTTAAGTCCAAATGAATTCAATTACACAAATGAATTAATCGTCCGAGGTTTAGTTAAGTTTTGTTATTATAATACTCGATAAACTTAGGATGTTTGAATGTCCTATAAGTGAAGTAACATTTCATTTAATATTCTGTTTAGGAGTTATGATAACTAAAGCTTTCGAGGGTAAATTGGTGTTCAAATGGTTTGTGATTTAGTTTAATTTAATTTAATTTAATTTAATTTAATTTAATTTAATTTAACTTAATTGAATTTGATTTTATTTATTTTATTTAATTTAATTTAATTTATTCATTTAATTTAATTTAATTTGTTTATTTAATTTAATTTAATTTAATCTTTAATTTAATTCAACTTTTAATTTTAATTTAATTTAATTTAATTTAATTCAATTTAATTTACTTAATTAAATTTAATTTTTAATTTAATTTTATTTTTAATTTTAATTGAAATTTTAAAAGAGTTTAATAATTTAATTTTAGTTTAATGATTAAGTCTTTTGATGTTTTGAATTTGAGTTATCATTTTAATTAAGAATTGAATATTAATGAGATGATTAATTTAGGGATTTTTAAATTAAAGAATAAATCTCTTCCTAATAATATCCCTATTTTAATAATTCCAATTTTATTATTCTTCCAAATTTAATCAATTATTTAATTAAGGTTTAATTATTTTAAATTGCTTAATGGATTTCTACCCTTTAATTATTTAAATTTCAATCATCCAAATCAGATTAGGATCAAATATTTTACTTATTAATTTTTTTATTAAACCTAAAGTTTTAATTAAGGATTAAAATTTTAATTACCACTTTACCCTTTAAGCTTAATAATTTCATAACTCACTAAATTGAACTCAAATGAACTTGAAATTTTTATGTGACTTCACTCATATGTCAATAAAGACATGAGAGGAGAAAATGTGATTTTTCTCGTATTTAATTTATTTATATAATTATTTTTGGTAGAAAATAGAGATTTCCAAAGAAAATTTAATAACATGACCAAGGGAAAGTTTCTGTCCTTAAGAAAATTAGGGGACATTCCTAATGACCAGAGGACCACTTGGACCAATTTTGGTGATTTTTTGAATTATATTATTTTTATTATAATTATTTTAAATTTTGGAGGGTTAATTAATTAAAAAATAAAATAAATGTTGAAAAATGAATTTTATATTTTTCAAAAATCTCTCTGATATCAAGGAAATTAGAGAATCAAATTTTGCAATTTTCTGATTTTTCTATGATTTATTATAATTATTTTAGTGAAAATGCTAGAAAATACATTTTTTTTAATTTTAAAATTACCCTAGAGCTTTAAAATTTAATATCTCACTAAATAGACCTAAGAAAAATATGGGGTTTGTTCCTAAGTGATTAAAATTCAAAATGTGACATTTTGGTGAATTTTATTATTTTTGTGATTTTTATTATTTTTTAATTATTGAAAATATTAAAATAATATTAAAAATCAACTTTTTAGAAAATTGAAATTTTAATTTTCTTAAATTCCCCTAACATCAGAGAGGCTCCAAAACCAATTTGGTGAATTTTTGAAAGATATTTTGAAAGTTATGAATTTTTAAAGTTTAAAATGACTAAGCGGCTTAATCAACCCATTTAGTAGGGCTAACCAAGTCCAATTGACCTCAAATTTTTATGGTAGGTTCCTCTAATCCTAAAGGTCAGTGGAGAATTGATTTCAAGTCAATTTGATGTATGGTTAGCTCTAATTAATTAGAGATTCATTTTGGGTGTTTAAGCCAATTAGGGTTGTTTTAAATGAACTAACTCAAAACCTATTTTTCCTAGGGTCCTCTGATCATAAGGAACATCACCAAATTTTTCTAGAATTTATTTCACAACATGCTATTTATTGGAATTAAAATACTCAAAACAGCAACATAAATTTGAAAAATCAATAACTTTTCATAGAGATGGCCTCCGACTTTGGAAAATTCAGGGAATGTTCCCAAATTCGGAGGCTTCAAAAGCCCTATGGTCTCATGCCATGGTGAATTGTATACATGCATGGAGAATTAAAAATATGCAGAGAGTAAATAAATTATAAAAAATAAAATACTTGATGAAATTAAATAATTTCTCTTCCACATTATTCTCCTCTGTTCACTGAGCAAGAGGGTATTTTTATTTTATTTTTATGATTTTTCTACACAAAGTTATGAATTTTTGAAGTTTAGGGAATTAAATAAATAGAAAATACCCCTAATTTTCTATTTATCCACGCGGTGCCGCGTCATCCTCGGCATCTCCGAACGCACACGCGTCGCGCTCCCATTCACCGCCGCTGCTTGAGTCAGCAGCCCGGGCCCCGCGGTTCCCGTACCGTCTCCTGATCCGACGCCATCTAAGCCGTCAGTCCGCGCGTGTATTGAATGGACGGCATCCGTTCATCGTCCCCGAGCGTCCTCACCCGAGAGCCGTCCACACTAAATCTCTAAGATCTCACTCGATACTCAATGGATTTTCATGTTCTTATGCTCTATGGATTCGTCTTAAGAAGACGAACACATCCAAATGGTTTATGTGGGATGATATTTACGCAATAGAAATGGAGAATGTTCAGAAGCTCGGGAAGAAGATTGAGGCCATACCTTTGCACAGAGAAGTGTGGCTTCGATCTGAGGGTTGTTGCACCTTCGATTGGATCCCAGCAAGCTACAGATGAAGTATCCTGGTCTGGTGAATTGCCTAGGTAAGATTTCGACCACAGCCGATCACAAAGCTTGGAGGCTGGAGCAACTGGGTGGCTTGGAGATGGAGCTTTTGCTGGTGGACACCTTCCCTTGCTCTAGTGAAGGTGTAGAACCAATCAATTTTGGGATTGGCTCACTGTGGAGAAGTGTCCTGGTTTTGGGCTTGGATTTCAACTCGAAATCGAGCTCGCAGAGAAGAAATGGCGAGGGGATTTCGATGGGGATCAAGTGCTCGTGTATGGGGAGTAGTCCGGAAAAATTTTGGCGGAGTTTCCTTAAGGTTTGTTTTAGCACCTCTCATGGCCGAGAGGGGTGGTGTTTAAATAGGAGAGGGTGGAGGGCCTCCCGGGAGAGTTAGGGCTTGGGATCAGCCTGCTCTTGGCAAGAGAAGAACAGCTTACAATGGCCACCGAGGATGGGGCGGCTCAGCAAGGGAGAATTCCAAAGTCGGCTCACATGTGAGCTCTCGGCCATGGTGTTTTCCGGTGGCTCGGTGGTCGGCCGGCCGAGCATGGGTCACCCTCGAGGTCGGGTGGGTCGGGGCGGGACTTGGTGCAAGCAATTGGCAAATGCCATGTGTAAAGAGGTTGGATTAAAATGGAATGGGGGGAAGACCATTTTGGGTTCAAATGAGTCAACCCATGGTTTTGGGCTAGGTTCACCACCCAAGGCCTGGTCTTGGGCTGAAAAGGCTCACTTGGGTCAGCCAAGAGAGAATGTTGTGGTCTCCATCCATGATGAGGTGGCTAAGCATGGTTTAGTGTGTGGCATGCTTAAGGTAAAAAAAGGTTTAAGAAGGATTAGGAAAGGGGCCCCTCCTTTTGCCATTAATGGCTTGATCACATGTCAAGCCTTCCATGGCTTCATGTGGCTTGTCCATGGCTTGCATGGCTCACCTTTGGCTTGGGAAAAGTGGAGTCAATTTCATGGAAATAGATTTTAGGAATTTTTGGTAATTTGATGGAAATTTGTATGAAACTTGATTTGGAATAATTTGATGGTGAATTTAGGACTTAGGGAATGGCTTTTATTAAGTGGATGGCATGTGGAGATTTCATGTGGGCTTTAGGGTAGATTTTGGGCTTTTTAAAATGGTTTTAGATTGGCTTTTAAGATGGTTTAGGAAAGTGGGCTTTTGAATTTTAAAATGGATTTTGGGATGAAATTTTGTAAAGAGGTTGGGCCAAATAATTGTTGAGTTTAGCTCATGTATGTGACATGAGTGACTTGAAGCAAATTGGGGGTGATTTGGGTTTGGATTGGGTTGAATTTGGGTTCTTTTGGTAAATGGGCCAATATAGGTCCAAGTGGGCCAAGTTGGGCCAATGTTGGGCTAGGGTTGAAATTGATGTAAAATTAATGTTGAGAAATGTTTATGGGAGTGTTTCAAATAGGTTTTGACTTTGATTGGGCTTTGATTTTGGGGTTTGTGCTCATTTGGGTTAGGTTTGGGTTTAGGTCAAAATTGGGCCTTTTAGCTTTGGGTTGAATTTGAGTGGGGTTTGGGTCTAAATTTTGGCTAAATCATGTTAGTGTTTTGCTTGTGGGGGTTCAAAGGAAGATTTAGAAAAGATTTGGGGTTAATTGGAGTTGAATTGGGTGAGTTTGGGTTAGGTTTGGGTCATGGGTCCAAATTGGGCTTTAAGGACAAAAGTGACATTGGATCCAAATGTCAATCAAATTGGACTTGGATTTGGTCTAGATTGGTGTTGGGAATTTTGATTTGAAGTTTAGAATTGAATTGGACCAGAATTTGGGTTAATTGGATAGGTTTGGTTTGACATTGGGTTCACTTTGGGTTAAAATGGGTCAAATTGGGGGTTTTGACAAAAGTAGGGTAAATTGACAAAATTGGCCCATGGTGTAGTTGGATAAAATGAAATTGGGAATATTTAGGATTTTCTGAAATTTTCTGGGAATTTTCTGAATTTTTGGATTTTTGGGTCAAGGGGGGTATTTTGGGTATTTGAAGGGTATTGGGAGGTATTTTTGGAATTTTTGATATTTTTGGGTATGGATGATCAATTTGAGTGATGTGGAAATGTTTGGGATTGATTTTGGGGAATCTTGGGTAATTTAGGTGATTTTGAAAAATTTGGGTAATTTCAAGGGCTTTGGGTAGGTTAGGCGGGTGTAGGGTCCCGGGGTCAAAAATTAAAAATTTGGAAAATTGAAGATTGGGTAAACTTGAGTGGAATGAAATCATTTTGGTTGAGCCATGAAGCCACATCAAGCCCACATGAGCCATGAAGGGACTCATTCGAGGCATCCACTATGTTGTTCCTAACCCTCTTGCCAAGGGCTTAGGGGTTAAGGACCATCCATGTGAATCACCTACATGAGTCGGGAGGTCAAGTTAGGTATAAGTGTGTGAAAGTGTAGTGTATAGGTGGAGTGTGTGTGTAAGTCGGCCCCTTCACTGGACCGGGCCACCCGAGGCGGTCCTAAGGCCAAAGAGTCCTATAGGAACCCATCCTTTAAACTTCCACATTTGATTTCGACCCTCACAGGTGATTAGGGGTCTACGGTCAAGTTTGTGGAGTTTGTAGGGAGTTAAGAAGTGGTTTGAATTTCTAAAAGGTGGGTCCCAATTCTAGTCCTCTAAGATAGTCAAAGGAAAAGCCTAAGGCTAGATCCTAAGTACTAAAGAGAAGAAGAGAAGACCTCATCGAAAATGAGGTCAACAATTTTGTTTTGGGAATTCAAAGGGAGAAAGGTAGGAGAAATTACGGATTCGAAGTAAACTTCGGTAATTTCCCGACTATCCTATTGTTTGGCTTGGATTTAGGAAAGTCCTAATGTTTATTTAGTATTTCAATCTTGCCAATTTTAATTAATTAGGGTTTATATTTATATGACGAGAATCATACGAAATAGCCTTGAAGATGTGAGAGTTTATGTCGTATCGGACGACTACCTCGGAATCCTAAGACCGGTTAGGGCTTAATTTACAAGGTAAATGCCTAACGAAGAGTTGAGGATTAATGTTGCACTAGTGCAAACTACCTCGAAGTCCTATGGCTTTGTTATTTAATTCTAGGAAAGTTTTGCGAAGTAGACTCGGGTTTCGTTGATGACGATGGCCGTGTCTGCCCACCATGCTCCGAGCTCCTTGTTGTTGCGGAGTTTTAGTTTTAGAAGTCATAAATCAGGGGATGAGAAAAGTGTTTTGGTTTAGAGAAAATCTTAATTTTCAAGTGTTTTTTACGTTTTAATTAAAACAAATCTTAAAGTTGATTATAATGACACCGGTTAAGATCCCACAGTTCCATCCTTCCGGCATCATTATTTTTATTGGATTCACTTAGTCCAGATGAATTTGCTAAACTCAACTGAATGAGTTCCACACTTTCATTTAGACCGTGGGAAATCCCGTTAGCAACACGTAGGTTACATCATCCGAGGTATTCCCGATCATCCAACAGGACGTTTTAATTTAGTTGTAATTGTAGTTTTGTGTTCTGTTTGTGATTAAATTTTGAGTTGTTTTATATTTTGAAATGTTGTGGCGGTGAATTTTATCTTGCAATGACTTTTAACTTAGTTTTGGTTTCAGTTTTAGGGACTATCCTAAAGGTGTGGGTTTTCATGCAACAGTTTATCATGCAAGAAAAGTAAGTGCAATGCAGTTAAATAAATTGCAATAATGACAATTGCAAGAAAATAAATTGCAATAAAACAAAAGCGTACCTGGAGGGTCTTCCCGTCATTCCAAGCTGCACTTAAAACACAATTAGAATATTTAAGCAAGTTCCTAGGTAAAGCTAAGGGAAGGGTTATGGTTTTCTACCAAGTTCCTAATCCTATAGCTAGTCATTTCCTATGACATCTAGGTCTTTGTGTTTTGGTTTGAGGACAATTTTCTTCATCAAAGAACAATTGAGTTCAATTGTTCTTATAAATATCCTATCATATTGAGGAAGTGCTTAAGAAGAATCTTAAACATCTTTTCAATATTTCTAGGATTGTTTTAAGTCCAAATGAATTCAATTACACAAATGAATTAATCTTCCGAGGCTTAGTTAAGTTTTGTTATTATCTTACTCAGTGAACTAGGATGTTTGAATGTCCTATAAGTGAAGTAACATTTCATTTAATATTCTGTTTAGGAGTTATGATAACTAAAGCTTTCGAGGGTAAATTGATGTTCAAATGGTTTGTGATTTAGTTTAATTTCAATTAAAGGGTTTAAATTTGGAATAGTGTTCAAGTTGCTTTATATTTAATTTCTTTATGTCTTAGGTGATGTTATTTAATTCAATTTAATTTAACTTTAATTTAATTTAATTTAGTTTTAATTTTAATTTAATTTTGATTTAATTTAATTTAGTTTGACTTAATGTTAAATTAATTTAGTTTAATTTGATTTAATTTTAATTTGATTTGATTTAATTTAATTTAATTTAATTTAATTTAATTTAATTTAATTTATTCATTTAATTTAATCTTTAATTTAATTTAACTTAATTTAATTTGATTTTATTTATTTAATTTAATTTAATTTAATTTATTCAATTTAATTTAATCTTTAATTTAATTCAACTTTTAATTTAATTTAATTTAATTTAATTTAATTCAATTTAATTTACTTTAATTTAATTTATTTTAATTTAATTTTAATTTTAATTTTAATTGACACTTTAAAAGAGTTTAATAATTTAACTTTAGTTTAATGATTAAGTCTTTTAATATTTTAAATTTGAGTTATCATTTTAATTAAGAATTAAATATTAATGAGATAATTAATTTAGGGATTTTTAAATTAAAGAATAAATCTCTTCCTAATAATATCCCTATTTTAATAATTCTAATTTTATTATTCTTCCAAATTTAATCAATTATTTAATTAAGGTTTAATTATTTTAAATTGTTTAATAGGTTTCTACCCTTTAATTATTTAAATTTCAATCATCCAAATCAGATTAGGATCAAATATTTTACTTGTTAATTTTTATTAAACCTAAAGTTTTAATTAAGGGTTAAAATTTTAATTACCATTTTACTCTTTAAGCTTAATAATTTCATAACCCACTAAATTAAACTCAAATGAACTTGAAATTTTTATGTGACTTCACTCATATGTCAACAAAGACATGAGAGGAGAAAATGTGATTTTTCTGTATTTAATTTATTTATATAATTATTTTTGGTAGAAAATAGAGATTTCCAAGGAAAATTTAATGACATGACCAAGGGAAAGTTTCTATCCTTAAGAAAATTAGGGGACATTCCTAATGACCAGAGAACCACTTGGACCAATTTTGGTGATTTTTTGAATTATATTATTTTTATTATAATTATTTTAAGTTTTGGAGGGTTAATTAATTTAAAAATAAAATAAATGTTGAAAAATGAATTTTATATTTTTCAAAAATCTCTCTGATATCAAGGAAATCAGAGAATCAAATTTTACAATTTTCTGATTTTTCTATGATTTATTATAATTATTTTAGTGAAAATGCTAGAAAATACATTTTTTTTAATTTTAAAATTACCCTAGAGCTTTAAAATTTAATATCTCACTAAATAGACCTAAGAAAAATATGGGGTTTGTTCCTAAGTGATTAAAATTCAAAATGTGATATTTTGGTGAATTTTATTATTTTTGTGATTTTTATTATTTTTTAATTATTAAAAATATTAAAATAATATTAAAAATCAACTTTTTTAGAAAATTGAAATTTTAATTTTCTTAAATTCCCCTAACATCAGAGAGGCTCCAAAACCAATTTGGTGAATTTTTGAAAGATATTTTGAAAGTTATGAATTTTTAAAGTTTAAAATGACTAAGCGGCTTAATTAACCCATTTAGTAGGGCTAACCAAGTCCAATTGACCTCAAATTTTTATGGTGCGTTCCTCTGATCCTAAAGGTCAGTGGAGAATTGATTTCAAGTCAATTTGATGTATGGTTAGCTCTAATTAATTAGAGATCCATTTTGGGTGTTTAAGCCAATTAGGGTTGTTTTAAATGAACTAACTCAAAACCTATTTTTCCTAGGGTCCTCTGGTCATAAGGAACATCACCAAATTTTCCTAGAATTTATTTCACAACATGCTATTTATTGGAATTAAAATACTCAAAACAGTAACATGAATTTGAAAAATCAATAACTTTTCATAGGGATGGCCTCTGACTTTGGAAAATTCAGGGAATGTTCCCAAATTCAGAGGCTTCAAAAGCCCTATGGTCTCATGCCATGGTGAATTGTATACATGCATGGAGAATTAAAAATATGCAGAGAGTAAATAAATTATTAAAAATAAAATACTTGATGAAATTAAATGATTTCTTTTCCACATTATTCTCCTCTGTTCACTGAGCAAGAGGGTATTTTTATTTTATTTTTATGATTTTTCTACACAAAGTTATGAATTTTTGAAGTTTAAGGAATTAAATAAATAGAAAATACCCCTTAATTTTCTATTTATCCACGCGGCGCCGCGTCATCCTCGGCATCTTCGAACGCACACCCGTCGCGCTCCCATTTGACGCCGCCGCTTGAATCAGCAGCCTGGGCTCCGCGGTTCCCGTACCGTCTCCTGGTCCGACGCCATCTGAGCCGTCAGTCCGCGCGTGTATTGAATGGACGGCATCCGTTCATCGTCCCGAGCGTCCTCACTCGAGAGCCGTCCACACTAAATCCCTAAGATCTCACTCGATACTCAATGGATTTTCATGTTCTTATGCTCTATGGATTCATCTTGAGAAGACGAACACATCCATACGGTTTATGTGGGATGAAATTTACGCAATAGAAATGGAGAATGTTCAGAAGCTTGGGAAGAAGAGTGAGGCCATACCTTTGCTCGCAGAAGTGTGGCTTCGATCCGAGGGTTGTTGCACCTTCGATTGGATCCCGGCAAGCTACGGATGAAGTCTCCCGATCCGGTGAATTGCCTAGGTGGGATTTTAACCACGGCCGATCACAAAGCTTGGAGGCTGGAGCAACTGGGTGGCCTGGAGATGGGGCTTTTGCTGGTGGACACCTTCCCTTGGTCTGGTGAAGGTGTAGAACCAATCAATTTGGGGATTGGCTCACTGTGGAGAAGTGTCCTGGTTTTGGGCTTGGATTTCAACTCTGAAATTGAGCTCACAGAGAAGAAATGGCAGGGGGATTTCAGTGGGGATCAAGTGCTCTGTGTATGGAGAGTAGTCTGGAACAATTTTGGCAGAGTTTCCTTAAGGTTTGTTTTCAGCACCTCTAATGGCCGAGAGGGGTGGTGTTTAAATAAGAGAGGGTGGAGGGCCTCCCAAGGAGAGTTAGGGCTTGGGATCAGCTGCTCTTGGCAAGAGAAGAACAGCTACAATGGCCACTGGGGATGGGGCGACTCAACGAAGGAGAATTCCAAGGTTGGCTCACATGTGAGCTCTCGGCCATGGTGTTTTCCGTGCTGCTCGGTGGCCGGCCGGCCGTACATGGGTCACCCTCAAGGTCAGGTGGGTCAGGGCTGGGACTTGGTGTAAGCAATTGGCAATTGCCATGTGTAAAGAGCTTGGATTGAAATGGAATGGGGGGAAGACCATTTTGGGTTCAAATGAGTCAACCCATGGTTTTGGGCTAGGTTCACCACCCAAGGCCTGGTCTTGGGCTGAAAAGGCTCACTTGGGTCAGCCAAGAGAGAATGGTGTGGTCTCCATCCATGATGAGGTGGCTAAGCATGGTTTAGTGTGTGACATGCTTAAGGTAAAAAAGGGTTTAAGAAGGATTAGGAAAGGGGGTCCTCCTTTTGCCATTAATGGCTTGATCACATGTCAAGCCTTCCATGGCTTCATGTGGCTTGTCCATGGCTTGCATGGCTCACCTTTGGCTTGGGAAAAGTGGAGTCAATTTCATGGAAATAGATTTTAGGAATTTTTGGTAATTTGATGGAAATTTGTATGAAACTTGATTTTGAATAATTTGATGGTGAATTTAGGACTTAGGGAATGGCTTTTATTAAGTGGATGGCAAGTGGAGATGTCATGTGGGCTTTAGGGTAGATTTTGGGCTTTTTAAAATGGTTTTAGACGGGCTTTTAAGATGGTTTAGGAAAGTGGGCTTTTGAATTTTAAAATGGATTTTGGGATGAAATTTTGTAAAGAGGTTGGGCCAAATAATTTTTGGGTTTAGCTCATGGATGTGTCATGAGTGACTTGAAGCAAATTGGGGGTGATTTGGGTTTGGATTGGGTTGAATTTGGGTTCTTTGGTGAATGGGCCAATATAGGTTCAACTGGGCCAAGTTGGGCCAATGTTGGGCTAGGTTTGAAATTGATGTAAAATTAATGTTGAGAAATGTTTATGGGAGTGTTTCAAAGAGGTTTTGACTTTGGTTGGGCTTTGATTTTGGGGTTTGGGCTCATTTGGGTTAGGTTTGGGTTTAGGTCAAAATTGGGCCTTTTAGCTTTGGGTTGAATTTGAGTGGGGTTTGGATCTAAATTTTGGGCAAATCATGTTAGTGTTTTGCTTGTGGGGGTGCTAAGGAAGATTTAGAAAATATTTGGGGTTAATTGGAGTTGAATTGGGTGAGTTTGGGTTAGGTTTGGGTCATGGGTCCAAATTGGGCTTTAAGGCCAAAAGTGAAATTGGATCCAAATGTCAATCAAATTGGACTTGGATTTGGTCTAGATTGGTGTTGGGAATGTTGATTTGAAGTTTAGAATTGAATTGGACTAGAATTTGGGTCAATTGGATAGGTTTGGTTTGACATTGGGTTCACTTTGGGTTAAAATGGGTCAAATTGGGGGTTTTGACAAAAGTAGGGTAAATTGACAAAATTGGCCCATGGTGTAGTTGGACAAAATGAAATTGGGAATAGTTGGGATTTTTTGGAATTTTCTGGGAATTTTCTGAATTTTTGGATTTTTGGGTCAAGGGGGGTATTTTGGGTATTTGGAGGGTATTGGGAGGTATTTTTGGAATTTTTGATATTTTTGGGTATGGATGATCAATTTGAGTGATGCGGAAATGTTTGGGATTGATTTTGGGGAATCTTGGGTAATTTAGGTGATTTTGAAAATTTTGGGTAATTTCGAGGCTTTGGGTAGGTTAGGCGGGGTGTAGGGTCCTGGGGTCAAAAATTAAAAATTTGGAAAATTGAAGATTGGGTAAACTTGAGTGGAATGAAATCATTTTGGTTGAGTCATGAAGCCACATCAAGCCCACATGAGCCATGAAGGGACTCATTTGAGGCATCCACTATGTTGTTCCTAACCCTCTTAGCCAAGGGCTTAGGGGTTAAGGACCATCCATGTGAATCACCTACATGAGTCAGGAGGTCAAGTTAGGTATAGGTGTGTGAAAGTGTAGTGTATAGGTGTAGTGTGTGTGTAAGTCAGCCCCTTCACCAGACCAGGCCACCTAGGGTAGTCCTAAGGCCAAAGAGTCCTATAGGAACTCATCCTTTAAACTTCCACATTTGATTTCAACCCTCTAGGTGATTAGGGGTCTACGATCAAGTTTGTGGAGTTTGCGGGGAGTTAAGAAGTGGTTTGAATTTCTAAAAGGTGGGTCCCAATTCTAGTCCTCTAAGATAGTCAAAGGAAAAGCCTAAGGCTAGATCCTAAGTACTAAAGAGAAGAAGAGAAGACCTCATCAAGAATGAGGTCAACACTTACTTTTCTCTCTCTCGCTCTCTCTTCTGTCACTCGTTCTTCTCTCTTTACTTAATCTTTCTGTCCTCTATCCCTCATAACACACTCCATCTCTCGCTATCCACCCTTCTTCTCTCGCAATCCTTCTCTCTTTTTTACTTACATTATTTTTCACTTTCTCTCACAGTTCCCTCTCTCCCTCTCTGCCTCCCATTCTCCCTTCCTATCTCTGTCACACTTATCTCTCAATCTCTTTTCCTTGCTTATTTTCTTACTTTATCTCTCTCCATCTAAATATTTATCATGCTTCCTCCCTCACTCTCTCATTCATTCTCTCACTCTCTATCTCTCTCTTCTCTCCCTCTCTCCCTCCCTCACACTCTATGTCCCTTCCTACCCTATTAATATCATTTTTCTCTCATTTCCCTCTCTTATATCCTCTTCTCTCTTTTACATTCTTTCCTCTTTCTCTCTAGATTTCTTTCACTCTCTCACACTTGTTCACTTTATCAGTTTCACTCTCTCCCTCTATCTTTCTCACTCCCTCAATTTTGCCCACTCTTGGTCTCCCTTTTGTAGCTCACTCATCTCTCTCCATCTCACATACTCATACATTCTCTCCCTCTTTCAATCGCTCTCCTCTTTACATATCTTTCACTCTCTCACACTCATACACACACTCTCTCTCACTCTCTAAATTTTATCTCTCCCAATCACTCTCTTTTCTTTCTCATTGTTTCTCACATTCTCTCACACTACTCTTGTTTTCTGTCGTTCTCCCTCCCTCTCTCTATCTCCTCTTTCTCTCACTCTCCTTTTCTTACACTTGTTCTCACTCTCTCTCCCTCTATGTATATATCTCTCTTGATCCCTCCCTCACTCTCTCTTTCATTCTATCGCTCTCAATCTGTCTCTTCTCTTCCTCCCACGCTTTCTCACTCTCTCTGCCTTCCCACCCTCTTAGTATCATTTTTCTTTCTGGTCCCTCTCTCTTTCCTTTCTTTGTATCCTCTTCTCTCCCTCACTCTCTTTTCCAATTTCTCTTAAGCTCTCTCACTCTCTCCCTCTATTATTCTCACTCCGTCATTCACGTGCTATCTAGGTTTGTCTTGTGTAGCTCACTTCTCTCTCCATCTCACACACTCATACACTCTCTCTCACTCTCTCTTAATCTCTCTCCCTCTCACCCTCTTTAGCTCCATTTCTTTCTCTCCATCTCACTCTCTGTTATCGTTTTGTTTTTCTCTCTCATCATCTCCTCTCCTCCCTTACTTCATCTTTGTCTTCCCTCTCTATCCACTTCTCTTTTATGTTCTATCAGTCTCTCTTTCTCACTCTCAATTCTCTTTTTTATCTTATACTATCTTTTACACTCTACTTTGTTTTTCTCTCTTCTCTCTTTTATTTTACTTTTCTCTCACTCTATCCCCCACTCACTCTCCTCTCTCTCTCTTGCTTCCACCCCCTCATTTTCTCACTTCTTCCCTCCCTCTCCTTACCTTTATCCCGCTCTTTCTTGCTCCCTCCCTCACTCTATATTCTCACATTCTCCCTCACTTTATACCTCTCACTCATTCTCTCTCACTCTTTCCCACACTCTCTTGCCTCCTTCCCTCTATGCCTCCCTTTCCCTCTTCCTCTCTCGCTCTTCTTTTTATCTTGACACACTCTCCCCCTCTCTTCCTCTCACTCTCTTCAAATTCATCCCCCCATTTCTCCCCCACTAAATCTCGTTATCTACCCACTCTCTCCCTCTCTCACTCTCTCTATATCTTCCTTCACAATCTCTTGCTCTATCTACCACCCTCTTCAATTCATCTGACTCCCCCATCTATGTCTCTCTATATCTTCCTCACTCTCTTCCACTCATTCTTTTCTCTATTTATGCTTTATCGCTTTTTCTTTCTCCATTGCTTTTTCTCTTTATCTCTCACAAACACTCTTTACTTCTCTCTTTTATCACTCTCTTGTCACTTTACTCACTCTTTCTATCCAACCATCTCTCACTCTCTTCATCCCTCCCTTTCTCGCTCTTTCATTAATTCAGTCTCTCTCAATCTCCCTCTCACTCTCCCTCTCTCACCTAATCTCCCTCAATATCTCCCTCTTTCCACCTCTCACTCACTATCATTTTCTCCAACTTTCTTGAGTCTCTCTTTTCTCTCTATTTCTGCCTTACTCTCTCTCCCTCGCACTCACTCTTCAATCCCTCTTTAATCCCTCTGTCATAGAAGGAAGACGAATAAAACTTAGAGAAAAGAAAGAGAGAGGGAGAGAGTGAGAGTGGGTGTGTGATACAGAGAGAGCAGTAGAGAAAGTTAAGTGATAAAGCATATAGAAAAGAGTGACAGAGGGAGAGAGTGAGAAAGCGAGAGATAGAGAGAAGGGGTGTTAGTGATTGAAGAGAGTGGACGTGAGCGAGGTTGAGGGAAGATGAAAGAAGAGTGAGGGAAGACAGTGAGTAAGATGGAGAGAGGGAGTAGAGCATGAGTTTTAAAGAGACGGGGATGAAGAGGGAGTGAGAGGGAGAGAGTGAGAGAGTGAGAGAGAGAGTGTGTGTGAGAGAGAGAGAGAGAAAGAGAGAGAAAGGGAGACACAGAAGCAATACAGAGGGGAGAGATGGGGATAAATATTGAAAAGAGAGAGAGAAGAGAGAAAAACATAATAGAGAGTAAGTGAGAGATAGTGAACGTGAAGTGAGAAAAAAAGTGGGAGGGAGTAAGAGTGATATTAAAATGGAAGAGAGAGAAAGATGGAGCGAGAAAGGGAGAGAGTGTCAGAGAGAAATATGGAAAGAGTGATGGAAGAAAGAGCATGGGAGAGCGAGAGAGTGAGTGGGTGAGATTGGGAGCAAGAGAGAGATAAGGAGAGTGGAGAAAGAGAGGAATGTCGGGAGTGAAAGAGGGAGGGAGAGTTAACGAGAGGTAGTGTGAAATAAAAAGTGTTAAGAGAGAGAGAGTGTGTGAGATAGAAGAGAAGTGAGATGGAGATAGAAAGATAAAGAGAGATGAAATAGTGGGTGAGAGAGAGAGAGGGATGGACTGAGTGAGAATAAGAGATAGAGGGAGGGATTGAGATAGATTAAAGAGAGAACGTAGAGACAAGTGATAAAGAGTGAAAAGATAATAGAGAAAGAAGAGGAGATTGAGTAAGAGAGAGTGAGTGAGAGGTAAAGAGATAGGGATAATAGAACAATGGAGAGAAAGAGAGAGCAAGAGAGAGGGAGTTGGAGAGGGAGATTGAGATGAAGATGGTGAAGAAGAGGGAGGGAGGGAGCAAGGGAGAGAAGAGAGAGAAAGAGATAGTGGGAGGGATGGAATAAATAGAGAGGGAGAGAGTTGAGGGATAGAGGGAGAGATATAGTGAGAAGAAAGAGTGAAGTGAGAGCAACAATGAAGAGGGAAAAAGAGAGCATGAGATAAAAAAATAGAGTGGAACATAAAGAGAGCGAGGCAGAGCATATAATAGAGATAAGGATAGAGAGAGAAGGGAGAAAGATGCAGCAATGGTGTGAGAAAGAGTGCGAGAGAAAGAGTAAGAAAAAATAGAGTGGAACATAAAGAGAGTGAGGCAGAGCAAATAATAGAGATGAGGATAGAGAGAGAAGGGAGAAAGATGCAGCAATGGTGTGAGAAAGAGTGCGAGAGAAAGAGTAAGAAAAAATAGAGTGGAACATAAAGAGAGTGAGGCAGAGCAAATAATAGAGATGAGGATAGAGAGAGAAGGGAGAAAGATGCAGCAATGGTGTGAGAAAGAGTGCGAGAGAAAGAGTAAGATGGTAAGAGAGAGAGGCATAGAGATTGGGAAATTGAGCTTAAGAGGGTGAGAGGGAGAGCGAGAGAGTGTATGAGTGTATGTGAGAGCTCGAGAGAGAGTCAGTGAGATGGAGAGAGAAGGGAGCTACATAAGAGAGACCTAGAGAGGGAAAGATTGAGGAAGTGAGAAAGATAGAGGCAGAGAGTGTGTGATAAAGAGAACAAGAGTGAGAGAATGAAAGAGATCTAATGAGAAAGAGGAGAAGAGAGTGAAAGAGAGAAAACAGGATATTAGGGAGGGAACAAGAGAGAGGTACAAGGGAGAAAAAAAAGATAATATGAGAGTGGAAACTGAGAGAGAGTGTGTGTGTGAGGAAGGAGGGAAGGAGATAAGAGCACACAAAGAGGAGAGATAGAAAAATAGTAATAAGAAATGGAGGAGAAAGAAGAGTGGAGAGGAGCAAGAAAGGGAGCTAAAGCGATTGACAGAGAGAATGTAAGAGAAGATATGATGTTAAGAGAAGGGCATGCAGGAAGTGAGAATGAGAGGAAGTGAGAGAGTTAGAGTGATGGATATAGGGTGATAAAGAGTGGGTAAAGAGAGAGAACAAAGAGTAAGAGAGAGCTCGAGAGCAAGAGAATGAAGCATAAGAGAGAGTGAGACATAGTGGAAAGGAAGAGAGCAAGAAAGAGAAAGATAGAGGGCAAGAGTGAAAAAGGGGGAGATAGATGGAGAGTGTTAGAGAGACTGAACAGAGAGAGAGTGAAAAGAGGGAGAGAGATAGAAAGATTTAAGAGAGATAATGGAAGCGAGAGAGGAAGAGAGAGCCAAAGATAAGGAGCAAGATTGAGCTAGGGAGGGAGATAAAGATAACGAGTGAGAAGGAAAAAAAGATGAGATGGAGAGATTGATATAGAGAGAGTGGAAGGGAGGGATGTGGGAGGGAGAATAAAGGAGAAAAGATGAGAGAGAGAGAGAGAGCAAGGAATGGGAGATAAGAGTGAGAGAGAGCAAGGAAGGGAAGTAAGAGGGAGCGTGAGAGAGTGACGATGGAGGGAAGCGAGAGAAATAGAGAAAGAGTGTAGGAGATGGAGGAAGAGAGGGGATTGAGAGGAGTAAGGGAGAAGTTAACACAGAATAAAGGGTGTGAATAAGATAGAGATAGAAAGTGGAAGAGAGAATAGGGAGTGTGAAAGAGATAAAGAGAGGGAATAGGAGTGAGAGTGAATTTGAAAGAGAGTGCAGAAGAGAGTGTGAGAGAAATGGAAAAAAAAAGAGAAAATGATAGAGTACAAGAGAGTTAGAGAGGAAAAGTGAGTGCTAGAGAGAGAGAGAATCAGGGAGGAAAAGTTAGAGAGAGAAAGGAGAGAGAGGCGAGCGAGGAAGTAATAGAGAAAGAAATTGAAGAGAGTGAGGGAGCAAGGAAGGGAGAGAGACAAAGCGAGGAAGAAATAGAGAAAGAATGGAGAGTGAGGAAAGAGAGGGAAAGAGAGAGGGAGCTAGAGAGATAAAAAGAGAACGGAGTAAGGAGGGAGGGAGAGGAGAGAAAGTAATAAACAATGCTAGCGAGGAGGGGTTTAGAGAGAGAGAAGAGAGAGAATGAGAGGAAGGGAGGAGAGTTAGTGTGATGGATATAGGAAGACAGTGAGTAAAAGGATAGAAAAGAGAGCAAGAGAGAGTGGCAGAGTGAGAGAGAGAAACATAAGAGAAAGTGGGAGAAATAGTGAGAAAGGGAGGGAGTGAGACACAGAGAGATTGAGGGCAAGAGCAAGGGAGAGAGTGAGGAAGGGGAGATAGAGAGAGAGAGAAGGAGATTAATTGAAGAGAGAGGGAGAGAGAGAGCAAGAAAGAGTTATGAGGGAGAGAGCGGAAGTGGGAGTGGAAAATATAGTGAGCAATTTGGAGATAGGGAGGGAGAGTAAGAGAATGAATGAAAAGGGTAGAAGAAGAGAGAGAGATGGAAAGGGAGAGGGCAGAGTAGAGAGACATTGATATAGAGAGAGTGGTAGGGAGGGTTGCGGAGGGAGAGAATGAGAGAGAAAAGATGTGAGAGCAATTAAATGGGAAGGGAGGGAGAGTGAGAGAGAGTTAGGATAGAGTGAGAGAAAGAGTGAGTGAAGAGAGAAAAGTGAGGGAGATAGAACAAAGAGCAAGAGAAGCATAGATGGGGCAAAAGGGAGAAAAGAAATAACAATGGGAGATGAAATAGAAAGTGAGTGATAGATCAAGATAGGTAGTGGAGATAGGTTTGAAAATTGTGTGGGAGGGAGAGAGAGGGTAAGGCAAAAATAGAAAGAGAAGATAGACTCTGGGAAGATTGAGCAAAAGATAGTGAGTGGGAGGTAGAGAGCGGAAGCTCTAAGGGGATAGAGAATAATGAGCAAGAGAGTGAACGAGAGAATGAGAGAGAAATATATATTAATAAAATAGGAGAGATTGAGAATAAGAGTAAGGTAAAAAGAGTGAGACATATGCAGAGAGAAGGAGAGAGGGAGGGGAGTAAAAGTGAGAGGGAGAGAGAGATAGAGATGTGTGAGAGAAGGTGATAAATAATGAGAGAGTGAAGAGGCAGAAAGTGTGAAAGAAAGAGAGAAAGAGGCGGGAGTGGGATTAAATGAGAGAGAAGTTGAGGGAGAGGGAGAGCAAGAGAGTGAGGGATAGAGTGAGAGAAGGAGATAGAATAAAGTGCAACATAAGAGAGACCATCGAGAAAGAAAGATATAATAGATATTGTGAGATAGAGCATGGTTGGTAAAGAGAAAAAAATAGAGAGATAGAGAGAGGCTATGAGAAATATTGAAGAGAGGAGCAAGAGTGGGAGAGAGAGTGTGTGGGAGGGAAATAGAGAGTGCTAAAAGATAGAGCAAGAACGAGTAAGCGAGAAGGGTAAAGAGAGGGATGGGAAAATAATGGATGATAAATTGTGTGAGGGAGTTGTAAAGGAATAGAGGGAGAGAAAGTACGAGAGAGACAGGGGGAGAGAGAGAGAGCGAGATAGAGGAAAGTGTGAGTGAGAGTGGGTGGGAGAGAGGGGTGAGAGAGGAGAGAGAGTGGGAGAATGGACGAATAGTGTTTAAGGAGGGAGCAGCAGTACAAAGAGTAAGAGAGAGACAACAAAGATTGAGAAAGAGAGAAGAATGGAGTGGGCTAAGTTCAAGCGAGGAAGTGAGCAACAGAGAGAGTGAGAGAGTATTTGTGAGAGAGGAGAGAGAGAAGAGGGAGATGGAGATAGATAAGGGGGGATGAAGATAGAGGGTGAGAATGAGAGGGAGTAAGAGTGAGAGTGAAATTAGATTGAGAGAGAAGGAGAGAGAAGGGAGGGAAGAGATATTAACAGATAAAAAAGGATGTGAGGAAGTGAATGGAAGTAAGAGAGTATGAAAGAGAAAGTGAGAGAGTGAATGGGAGAGAGACTGAGAAGAAAGGTTGTGCGAAGATCGAGTAAGAGTAAGTGAGTAAGGGGTAAAAAAAGGGGAAGAATAACAGAAAGGTGAGAGAGTGGGAGTAAGAGAGAGGGGGACAGAGAAGGAGATAGAGAATGAAAAAGAGAGGCATATAAAGAGCATGAATGAGGAGTGGGAATGATAGAGGGAGAGAGTGAGAGCGATAAATCAGAAAGGAGAGTGAGGGAGAGAAGAGGATACAAGAAAGGGAAGTGAGAGGGACAAGAGAGAAGAAAAGATATTAGGAGGGTGAGAAGGGAAAGAGTGTGTGAGCGAGGGAGGAAAAGAAGAGAGATAGAGAGCAAGAGAATGAAAGAGAGAGTGAGGGAGGGATTAAGAGAGTTAGAGATAGAAAGGGAGAGAGTGAGAACATGATTAAGGAATAGAGAGTGAGAGATAAGAGTTACAGAGAGAGGGAGGGAGGGTGAGGGAGAGAGAAAGTGAGACAGAAGTATGAGAGAATGTGAGAAATAATGATTGAGAAGAGAGTGGGATTCAGAAAAATAAAATTTAGAAACCAAGATAGAGGGTGCATGTGGGGGATAACAGAGAGAAAGATTGAGCATAGAGAGAGATTGTGTGTGTGAGGAAGAGTGTGAGAGAAAAACATAAGAGAAAGAGTTAGAGATGTGTGAGCGTGAGAGAATGAAATAGAGAGT
Source organism: Papilionanthe hookeriana x Papilionanthe teres (assembly GCA_022702705.1). NCBI lineage: Eukaryota > Viridiplantae > Streptophyta > Magnoliopsida > Asparagales > Orchidaceae > Papilionanthe > Papilionanthe hookeriana x Papilionanthe teres. Next base: position 64,494,338 of record CM040432.1, on the reverse strand, counting down.
GAGGGAGGGATAAGAGAGATATATCGACAAAGAGGATACGGATGAGAATTAGAGCAAGGAAAAGAGAGTGAGAGATAGAGAGATAGAGAGAGGGAGGGAGAGAAGGAGAGAGAAATAGAGAGAGAAGTGTGAGGGAATGTGAAAACAATGAGAGAGATAAAAGTTGGAGAGCGAGAGAGAGTACATGTGAAGGATAGGGGTAGAGGCGAGAGAATGGGAGAAGGAATATGGAGCTTAGGTGGGTGAGAGAGAAAGAGATTGAGTGAGAATGAGAGAGTGTATGAGTGTGTGTGAGATTAAGAGAGAGTGAGAAAGTGTATGAGTGTGTGTTAGAGCTCGAGAGAGAGTGTGAGCAAGATTGAGAGAGAAGGGTGAGCTACATAAGGGAGTCCTAGAGATGGCAAGAGGGCATGATTGAAAAAATGAGAAAGATAGAAAGAGTGATAAATAGAATGAGAGTGGGATAATAAAAGAGATCTATAGTGATAACAAAAAAAAGAGGAGTGAGAAAGATAGAGAGAGTGATAAATAAAATGAGAGTGGGATAAAAAAAGAGATCTATAGTGAGAGGAAATGAGACTTTGAGAGATGGGGAAGAGATTGAGGGAGGGAGAGGGAAGGGAGCTAGAAAGAGAGATATACGTACCGAGTGAGATGGATTAAAGAGAGAGCAATAAAGAGTAAGTGATATTGAGTGTGAAAAGTATACAGAGATAGAAGAGAGATCGAGGGAAGACTTAGTAAGAAAGAGTGAGTGAAAGGTAAAGAGATAGGGAGAATGAAATCAAGGCTAGCGAGAGAGCAAGATAGAGGGGGAGATAGAGAGGGAGATGGAGAAGTAAAGTCAGGATGTCAGGGAGGAAAAGAGAGATGGAGAGATGCGAGGGATGGAGCAATAGAGAGGGAGAGAGTGTGTGTGGGATAGAGGGAGCGAAAGAGTGAATTAAAGAGAAGAGAGAGCAGCAATGAAGAGAGCAAAAAAGAGCATAAGATAGAAAAACAGAATAGAGTGAAAGAAAAAGAGTGCAAAGGATAGAGTGCGAGTAAGAGAGAATAAAGGAGATGGGGATAAAGAGAGAAGGGAGGAAGATGTAGCAATAGAGACGGAGGATGGAGTGCGAGAGAATGTGCAACATGGTAAGAGAGAGCGAGATAGAGATCGAGAAGTGGAGCTTAAGAGGGTGAGAGGGAGAGAGATTGAGAGATAGAGTGAGAAGTGTGTGTAAGAGCTCAAGAGAGAGTGAGTGGGATGGAGAGAGAAGGGTGAGCTACATAAGGGAGACCTATAGAGGGCAAGAATGAGGGAGTGAGAAAGAGATCTATAGAGTAAGAGAACGAGAGTATGAGAATGAAAGAGATCTATAGAGAATTTAGGAAAAGAGAGCGAGAAAGAGAAGAAGATATAAGAGAGGAGATGAGAGAGAGGGACAAGAGAGAATTAGAGATATTATGAGAGTTGGAGGGAGGGAGGTGTAAAGGATAGAGGGAGACGGAGAAGAGGCAGATACAAAGCTAGAAAATGAGAGAGACAGTGAGCGAGCGAGCAAGAGAAATATATAGAGAGAAGGAGAGAGTGAGAATAAGTGTAAGGAAAAGAGGGTGAGAGATATGGGTGAGACAGAGGGAAGGAGGAAAAGAGAAATAGGGAGAGAGTGAGAAACAATGAGCGGGAAAAGAGAAAGGGATAGAGAGATGAAAGTTGGAGAGAGAGAGTGAGTGTGTGAGGGAATGATAGATGGAGCAAGAGAGAGAGTTAGGGAGGGAGTGAGAGGGAGAGAGAGGGAGGTAGAGAGAAAGAGTGAGAGACAGCAAGAGAGAAAGAGAGAGAAGAGAGTAAGAGAGTAAGAGTGAGAGTGAAATTGAAGAGATTGAGGGAGCCAAAAAGGGAGAGAGAGAGAGAAAAAAAGAGAGAAATAGAGAAAAAATAGAAAGAGAGGTCAGAGAGGGATCTAAAGAGAGAAATAAGGGGGGAGGGAGAGGAGGTAATAAACAAAAAGAGAGAAGAGGGGAAAGGAAAAGAGATAAAATTAGAGGAAGGTAGAGAGAGAGAGATTGACTTATGGATATAAAAAGATAAAGAGAGGGAAAAGAGAGGAAGAGAGAGCAAGAGAGTGAGTGAGAGAAACAATAAAGAGTGAGATACATAATGAGAAAGGGAGAGAAGGAGAAAGAGAGAGAGATAAAGGGCAAGAGTAAAGAGAGAAAAGATGGCAAGAGAGAGCAAGAAAGCGTGAGAGCGAAACAAAATATGGAGTGAGCGACATAGTAAGAAAAGGAGAGAGCGAGACAGAGAGAGATAAAGGGCGAGAGTAAGGAAGAGAGTGAAAACGAGGGGGATAGAGGGAGAGAGCTAGAGATTAAAGAGAGAGGGGGAGAGAGCATGAAAGCGAGAGGGGAGGGACAGAAAGAGGGAGATATAAGGAGGGAAGGGGGAAAGTGAGAGAGGGTGAGAGAGAGTTGAGGATATATGGAGAGAAAGCGTAAAAGGAATGAGAGAGAAAAGAGACAAATAAAAGATAGGTTATGAGAAAGAGAAAATAGAGAATGAGAATGATATAGGGACAGGTTAAGAGTGGGAGTGATAAAGAGACAAAGAGGGGGACTGGGAGAAATAGAGCGAGAGAGGGAACAGAAGGAGGAGTGAGGAAGACGGAACAAGAGGGAGTAGCGTTTTTTTCTCTTTTTCCTCTAACTTTTCTCTCACTATTTCCCCACTCTCTCTCTCCTCTCTCTCTCTCTTTCTTCTATCCCTCCGTCTCTCATTCTCTCTCTTTCTCTCCATCTCCCTCTCTCTCATAATTCTCCTACTCTCTTTCTCTTAACAGCCCCCATTTACTCTTACTTGGTCTTCCCTCAGTCTCTCTTCTCACTCACCTCCTTTCACTCTCTCTTCCATTCTCTTTCTTGCACTCTCTTAAAACCCTCTAACTACCTCCTTCTATCTCTCTCGAGATCTCTTTGAATCTCTCACTCCTTTTCTCTTTATTTGTCTCACTCTCTCCTTCTATCTTTCTCACTCCCTCAACCTTGCTCTCTCTAGGTCTCCCTTTTGTAGCTCACTCTTCTCTCTCCATTTAACACAATCATAATATCTCTCAATCTCTCACAATCACTCTCCCTCTCACCCCTCTTTAGCTTCATTTCTCACTCTTTGTCTCACTCTCTCTTATCATCTTATTCTTTCTCTCTCACTCGCTTTTCTCCCTCTTTTCGCTAGCTCCTCTCCCTCTCTCGCTCTATTTTTCTTTCTTCTCTCTCTATCACATTCTCTATTATTTTCTGTCTCTTTTTCTCACTCGCTGTTCTTTTTTTTCTATCATATACTCTATTTAACACTTTTCGTTGTTGCTCTCCCTCTTCTCTCTTTCCTCTTACATTTCCCTCCCTCTACCCAGCACTCTGTTCTCTCTCACTCTCTTGTTTCGATCCCTCCCCTCTCTTTCTTTCTTTTCTCCCCCTTCATCCATCTCTCCCCCTTGCTCCCTCTCCATCTCCCTCTCTCTCCCTTACTCCCTCTATCTTTCTCGTCATTCTTCTGTACTCCCTCTCTTTTTATCCCTCACCCACTCTTTTGTGATCTTCCCTCAGTCTCTCTTCTCACTATCTCTCCCTATTACTCTCCCTTCCACTCTCTCCTGCTCTCTCTCTCTTTGAATCAACTCTGCTACCTCCTATCTTTCTTTCTCGCTCACTCTCTTCTTCTCTCTCACTCTCTCTATTCCATTTCTTTTTATCTCTCTCGCTCAGTTCTGTCTCTCACTTTTGACACTACCTTTTTCCCTTACAACCTTTCTCTCACCCTTCCTCCATCTTTAACTTCCTTCATCCCTTTCTTTCTCCCACTCCCCGTATCTTTCTCACTTTTTCTCCCACTCTCGCTCACGCATTCTCTCCTTCTCTCACTCTCTCTTCCCTCACTCTCTCCACTCTATTTCTCGCTTATACGCTCTCCCTTTCTAGCTCCCCCTCTCTCTTCAGTTTCACTCACACTAATACTCCCTCACTCCCTCTCTCCCTCTCTCTTTCTCGCTCCATGTTCAATCTCTCTTTTATTGCTAGCTCTCCTCTCTCTCCTTTCAATTTCTATCCCTCTCCCATATCGCTTGCTTCCTTTCCTCCATCCATGTTTCTCCCTTTCTCACTATCCCTTTCTCTCTCTCACACACTCTCTCTCCCTTTCTCCCTCTAACTCTCTTCCAATTCACCACTTCTCTCCCACTAAATCTCATTCTCTACCCCCTCTCTCCCTCACTATGACCTTCTCTCTATATCTTCCATCAGTCTCTCTTCTATCTCACCCTCTCTTCCTCTCTTACTCCCACTCTCTTCATTCTCTCTCACTCCCTCCATCTCTCTCTGTCTCACTCTCTCCTTCTCTCACTTTTCTTTATTTTTGCTTTATCATTTTTCTTTCTTTATTTCTCTCTCTCTCACGCAAAATTGCTCACTTTTATTACACTCACTTATCACTTTGCTATCTTTTTTCTCCAACCATCTCCCCTCTCTTCCTATCACCCTATCCCCCTCTTTCATTAATTCAATCTCTCTCTATCACCCTTTTACCTTCTTGCTATCTCCATATCCCCAATAATATATCTCCCTCTCTCTCACTATCACTCATGATATTTTCCTCTTTCCTTTCTGAGTCTCTCTTCTCTCTATATTTGTCTCACTCTCTCCTTCTCTCCCTCCTGCTCACTCATTAATCCCTTTCCTTCCTTCCTCTCTCTCTTTCTATTTCATCTATCTTTATTCTCACTATCATCCATTCTCTCTCCCTCTATCATCCATTCCCTCTCCCTCTCTCCCACTTCTCATCCTTCCCACCCTCTCTATCTCATTCTGTGTCCATCTATCTCTTTCTCCCTCTCCATCTCCCTCTCTCCATCTCTTATTCTCACTCATTCTCTTAATCTCTAAATCATAAATAAGGAAATGAGCGAGTGAGGAAGAGAGAGATGGACAGAGGGAGTGAGAGGGATGGAAGAGAGTGGGAGTGAGAGAGGAAGAGAGAGTGAGAGAGATCTTGATTGGGGTACAAAATGAGATTTAGTGCGAGAGAGAGGGGGAGAGTGTGTGTGAGATAGAAAGAGAGAGAGAGAGGGACAGAGAGGGAGGGAAGGAATGAAAGAAGTGGGGGAGAGTGGGAGAGAAAGATTGAGAGGAGAGAGAGGAGCGAGCGTAACAGAAGAGAAAGTGACAGAGAGTGAACATTTAGAGAGAAAGAGACAGGGAATGAGGATGTATGAGAGTGACACTGAAGTGATAAGAAGAGGGAATGAGAAAGGGTGACAGTGTGAGAGAGAAATAAAGGGAAGAAAGGGCTAGGGAAGAGAGTGCAGAAGAGAGGGAGAGGGTGAGCGAGCGAGAGAGGAGCAAGAGACAGGGAAGAAGGGAGTGAAAGAGGGAGGGAAAGCAGGAGAAAGAGAGGGATGAAGGGAGTGAAAGAGGAAGGGAGAGCGAGAGAGTGGCGGTGAGGGTTAAAGTAAGTGTGAAAAGAGAGAGACATAAGAGAGGGTGAGAGAGAGATGAAAAGAGATGGAACTGAGAGTGATAGAGGAGAGTGTGAGTAAGAAACAAAGATAGAAGGAGGTATTGAGAGGGTTTAAAGAGAGAGCAGGAAGGAGAAAAGAAGAGGAGTGGAGGGAGATTGAGTGAGAAGAGAGACTGAGGGAAGATCAAACAAGAGTGAGTGAGGGGTAAAATGTGAGGGAGAATAGGATATTGTTCAGAGAGAGAGGGAGACAGAGAGGGATAATGGGATGGAGAGGGACGGAGGAAGAGAAGAGATAAAGTGAGAGAGGGAGGGATTGAAGCAAGAGAGAGAGGAGAGAGGAAGTGGGGGACAGAGTGACCTAATGTAAGAGAAATGAATGAAGAGAGAGCAACCAAGGAGTGTGTAAAAGAGAGTATAAGATATAAAAAGAGTATTGAGTGTGAAAAAGAGAGAGAGTGAGGGAATATACTAGAGAAGTGATAAAAAGAGTGAGAGATAATAAATAAAATGGTAAAAAAGAGTGAGAAAGAACGTGAGAAATGGAGCTAACGAGGGTGAGAGGGAGAGAGAGTGAGAGTGTGTATGAGTATGTGAGATGGAGAGAGAAGAGTGCACTATAGGAGGGAGACCTAGCGAGGGTAAGATTAAAGGAGTGAGAAAGAGAAAGCAAGAGAGATAAAAAGTGATGGAATAAAGAGTGAGAGAGAGGGAGAAAGTGAGTGAGAAAGAGAGAAAGATGGAGGGGTTTAAAGAGAGAGCAGGAAAGAGAGAGGAATTAAAGAGCTAGAGAGAGATGGAAAGGGAGAGTGGGAGGTAGAGGGTGAGAAGTGTGGAAGAGTGGAATATAGAGTTGTGAGAGAGTGGGGGGAGGTAGGGACGAGGGATGGAAGGCAACAAGAGAGGAGGAGAGAGAGTGTCTGGAGGATAGAGATTTAAAGAGTAAAAGGAGAGAGAGTAAGATAAAGAGAGAAAACAGTGAGTGAGTAAGAGAGAGTGTAATTAAAGATAGATAGGGTGGGAGAGAAGATAGGGAGTGAGAGAGAAATAGAGATAGAAGAGAGAATGAAGGAAGAAAGAGCAAGAGAGCAAGAAAGGGAGCAGAAGAATGAGAAACAGATAGAGTCAGAGATATGAATATAAGGAGTGAGAGAAGAGGGAGGAAGGGAGTGCAGGGAGAGAAGTGTGAGCTAAATTAAGGAATAATTAGAGAGAGAAGAGGAGAAAAGAGTGAGAAGAGAAAAGGATTGAATGAGAGGGAGGGAGGGGGAGGGAGGGAGGGAGATAGACGGAGAAAAGAGTTAAGTAATGAGAAAAATGATTAAGTGAAATAATAGAGATGTACTGAGCAACAATGCAATAAAGAAGTTGGAATAGAGAGTGAGAGAGAGAGTGTGTACGAAAGAGAGAATAGAGAGGGTAGAGAGATGTGTTGGATAGAGGGAGAGAAAGTATGAGAGGATTTATATAAGGAAATAGAGAGATAAATGGAGGGAGTGCAAGAGAACATGATAGAAGAGAGAGCAAGGGATAGTATGAGAATAAGAGGTGGAGGAGAGAGATGGTTAGAGGTAGAGGTAAAGAGTGGTAAAGAAAAACAGAGGAGGGATGGAGGGAGAGGGAGATGGAATGAGAGGTAGATAGAGGGAGATAGAGGCAGAGTGGGAGAGAAAGATAAAGAGAGAAAGAAGAGAGGGACAAGAGGTATAGAGAAAGAGATAAAGAGGGATAGAGAGATGAAATAAGTGTAAGTAAAATGAGTGAGAAATAGACAGAAAATAGAGAGGCGTAAGGAAAGTGACAGTGGGATGGAGGATGGAGAAGGAAAGAGCAAATGAGAGAGTGAGAGAAGAGAGTGAGATAACAGACACATAGAGAGAGCACAAGAATGAAAGAGAGGGAGAGCGAGAGAAAGATTGAGAGAGTGAGAGAGGGAGAGGAAAAGTCATAGAAGTGAGAGGAATAAAATATATAGTAAGAAAGAGTGAGAGAATAATGTGTGAGAAAATGAGCGAGATGGAAGGTGAATAAGAGAATGAGTGAGAGAGAGGGGGAAGGGAGTGATGGGAGATGGAGAGAGGGAGAGCGAGGGAGAGAAAGAGGGAGCGAAAGAGCGAGCTTATGTGTGTGAGAAGGATAGAGAGAGATGAGAGTGTGAGAGATAGTGGGCGGGGGAGAGAGCGAGAGAAAGGGAGAGCGAGATAGAGTGGGGGATAGATAGTGAGAAAGAGTAAGAGGTGAGGAGAATAAAGTAACATAAGAGTGTAAGAGAGGAAGAGACAGAACACATATTATCCTCCTCTCCTCTTTCTCTTTTGCTCTTCCTTTTTCTCTTGTTCTCGCTCCCTCGCTTTCTCTTCTCTCTTTATTTCTCTATTGCTTTTTTCCCTCTTTCTCCCTCCCACTCTCTCTCGTAAATTTCACTCACTTTACTCCCTATCCCTCTCTTTCTCACTCAATATTCTCTCTGTCATGAGGGCTCTTACTATCTCTTCTATTAGTATCTCTTCCCTCTATCCTCACACACTTTCTTCCCCTTTATCCCCTACAGCCTCCCTCCCTCTTAATCACTGTCCCTCCCTACTTTCCTCGCTCTCACTCTCTGCCTCTCTCTCTCACACATTATCCTATTCTCCCTCCGTCGTTTCTTCTAGATTACTATCTCTTGCTCTATCTTCCTTCACTCTTTCTTCTCCCACTTCTTCTCTCACTCTCTCTACCTTTATCACTCCCTTTCATCAATCTCTCTCACTCCCCCGTCTCTCTATTTTTTACTCTTTATTCCTTATCTTTCTTGCTCTAACTTATATTACTCTATTTTCCATTACACTCACACACACACACACACACACTCCCTCTCTTTCTCCTACACACACACACTCTCTCTCTCTCAATCCAACTGTTCATGTATATATCACTTCCATTCTGTCCCGTTCCATTCTAATTCGTTGTTCCTTCTCTCTTCTTATCTCTCTTTTATTGCTTTCCCTTCTCTCCCCTCTCACTCTCTCTCCATATTCCCCCACTCTCTCTCCCTCTCATTCGCACTTCACTCCTTCCCACTCTGTCTCTCTTTCTCAGTCTCTCATTCATTATCTAGCTATCTATCTCTCTGTACTCTTGCTCCCTCCCTTGCTCACTATCTCTCTCCTTTCTCACCCTCCTATTATCTTTTTTTTCACTCTTGTTCCTCTCCCTCTTTCCCTTTCATATATCCTCTTGTCTCCCTCACTCTCTCTTTCTTTTTTCTCTAGATCTCTTTCACTCTCTCACAATTGTTCTCTTTATCACTTTCATTCTCTCCCTCTTCAATTCTCAGTGCCTCATTTGTGCCCTCTCTAGGTCTCCTTTATGTTGCTCACTCTTCTCTCTCCATCTCGCACACTCAAGCACTCTCTCACTCCCTCCTAATCTCTTTCACTCTCACCTTTTGTAGTTCCTTTTCTTGCACTCTATCTCACTCTCTTTTACTATATTGCTCTTTCTTGCTCATTTTATCCTCTCTCTCCCTCACTCCATCTTTATCTCTTCACTCTCTATCCTCTTCGCCATTATTCTCTCTCCCTCTCTTATTTTCTCACTCATTATTCTATTTATCGATCATATATTCTTTTACACTCTCCTTTGTTTCTCTCTCTTCTCTCTTCCTCATACACCCTCTCTCTCATTCTATCCTCCAATCTCTCTCCCTCTCTCTTGCTTCCAACCCTACCTCTCTCTTTCTCTCTCTTGTCTCCATCACTCCCCCTCTATATCTCCCGCTCTCATGCACCCTCTCTCACCCTTCTCTTGTTCTTCCCCTCTATTTACCCCTCTCACTTACTCTTACTCGATCTTCCCACAGCCTTTATTCTCACTTTGTCACACATTCTCTCTCTGTCACCTTCTCCTTCCTACTATCTCTTTAAACCCTCTCACTTCCTCCTTTTGTCTCACTTTCTCCCTCACTTCCTCCATCTCTCTTTACCTCTCTCTCTTGATATATCTTCTATCTCTCACTTTAACATGCTTATTATCCCTCACTACCTCTCTCTCGTGCTCCCTCCCTCTTTCACTCCCTTAATCTCTCTCCCTTCCAAGAGAGAAAGGGAGAGAGAGGGAAAGAGAAAAATAGAGACAGAAGAGAGTGAGTAACAATGAGAATGAAATTGAAGAGAGTGAAGGAGCTAGAAATAGAAAGAGAGAGAAAACAACAGAGAAATCAAGAAAGAATAGAGAGTCAAGTAAGTGAGGGAACAAAGAGCGAAATAAGGAGGGATGGAGGGAGGGAGGGAGGGAGGGAGGGAGGGGAAGTAATAAACAATAAGAGAGAGGGGTGAGAAAGAGAAGTGACGGAGAATGAGAAGAAAGCAGTGATATAAAGTTATGGATATAGGGATATAATGAGTGAGTAAAGAAAGCAAGAGAGAGAAACAAAATAGAGAGTGAGAAAGAGAGAGATAGAGAGAGAGAGTAAATAGAGAGAAAAGATAGCAAGAGAAAGGAAAAGAGCGGGAGAGATAGAAGGCAAGAGAGCGAGAAACATAATTGAGAGTAAAAGACATAGTAAGAAAGGGAGACAGTGACAAAGATAGAGATAGAGGGCAAGAGTAAGGGAGAGAGTGAGAAGGGGTGGAGAGGGAGAGAGAGAGAGAGAGAGATTGAAGAGAGGGGGAGTGAGAAAGGGAGAGAGAGGAAGAAAGAAGTGGGGGAGATAGAAAGGAAGAGGGGAAGAGGGTGAGGAAAATATAATGAGCAATATGGAGATAGGGAGCAAGATTAAGAGAATGAATGAGAAAGAGAGAAGGAGATGGAGAGGGAGAGAGAGAGATGGAGTGAGATTGAGTTAGAGAGAGTGGGTTAGAGAGAAGTGAGAGGGTGAGATAAATAATGAGAGAAGGGGAGAGAAAGGATGAGGAATAAAGAGAGAAAGATAAAGAAAAAAAGTGAGAAAAGAGAGAGGAAGAGAGGGGGAATGAGAGAGCGATGGATGAAATATGAGGGAACGAGGGAGATTGAGTGAGTGCAAGAGAAGAGAGAGGAGAGAAATAAGGAGAAGGGGAGAAAGAGAGGAAAAAAGAGAGTGAAAGAGGCAGGGACAAAGGAGAAGAGAGAACTGTGTGAGAGATAAATAAAAAATAATGAGATGGAGAAAAGGGGCAAGAGTGAGATTTGAGAGCAATTGACAATGGTCGAATGGAGGGAGAGTAATAGAGAGTGTGAGAGATGAGGGAGAGAATGAGTGAATAAAGATAAAGAAAGGAGGTTGTTAGATCTAAGAGAAATAAAGGATGGAGAGAGGGAAAGAGAGCAAGAAACAATAAAGAGAGATGAAATAGAGTAAGAGATTGAGCAAGAGAGAGTGAAGTAGAAATAGAGGGATAGGGGGAGGGAGTATAGAAATTGAAGAGAGAGCAGGAGGAAGAAATGGAGAGAGAGTAAAACAGAAAGGAGACAAAAATGATAAGTAGGGAAGATATAGCAAAAGATTACTGGTGCATGGTAGAGAGTGGGAGATATAGAGGAAGCATAGGGAGAGATGGATGGAGGGTGAGAGAGAGATGGATGGAGGGTGATAGAGAGAGATCGAGAGAAAAAGAACAAGATAATAAGAGAGAGTGAGATAGAGAACAATAAATGGAGCTAAGGGGGGTGACTTAGATAAGGGTGATCTAGAGTGTGAGAGAGCGTATGAGTGTCTGAGATGGAGAGAGAAGAGTGAGCTAGTAAAGGGAGACAATGACAGGGCACGATTGAGGGAGTGAGAAAAATAGAGGGAGGGTTTGTGAGGGATAAGGAGAGAGATAAGATGAGAAAGTTGGAGAGAGGGTAGGCCATTTTGAAAGATGGAGGTTAAGACAGAGAGGGGGAGTGAGAGAAGAGGAGAGAAGTGAGAGGGAAGGTGGGAAGAGTGAGAATGAGATAAAGAAAGATATAGACAAATGGGAGGGAGGGTGGAAAAGTTGAGAGAGAATGAGAGGAAGATAGAGTAAGAGAGTGTGAGCTAAAGAAGAGTAAGAGATAGTGAGAGAGAGGAGAGAGAGAGAAGAGAAATATGGGGGAGGATAGAGGGGAGTGAGACAAATATCAAAAAGGTATGGGAGAGCGACATAGAGAGAGAGAAAGGAAATGAAGCGAGGGAGAGGAGAGAGAAGAAGAGTGATAGAGTGTATTTGAGAGAGGGTTTGACATAGGGGAGTCCTAGACAGCAAAAAAGATGGAGTGAGTAAGATAGAGAGAGAAAAAGACAGTGTGTGAGGGAGAGGACATAAGGGAGGGAAAGAGAGACTAGGAGGAGATAGAAAGAGAGAGATTAGGAGGGAGGAATGAGAGTGAGCAAGAATACCTGAGAAGAGAGAGAATAAGAAAGAGAATGAATGATGGAGAGAAGGAGAGAAGGAGGGATAAGGAGAGAGTGGGGGAGATTGAGAATAATAGCAAAATATTAAGAGTGAGAGATACAGAGAGAGAGAGAGAGGAAAGAGGGGAGTGAGAGAGTTAGAAATGTAAGAGGAAGTACAAAATAATGAGAGAAGAGGGGAAAAGAGAGGGATTCAAAGGTGGGAGTACAATGAAGAGAGAGAGAGAGAGAGTGAGTGAGCATAGAGAGAAAATGAGTTAGTAAATAGAGATAAGATAGAATGATATGAGAGAGCAAGAGAGATATGTCAAAGAATAAAAGGGGCAGAGAGTGAGAAAGGGAGAGATGGAGAAAGTCAGAGAGATTGAAGATATTTAGGGACTGAGAAAGGGGAGATATTGAGAGAAAAATAAAGAGAAAAGAGAGCGTGGTGGAAGATAGAGCAAGTGAGAATGCTAGATTAGGAGAGTGGACAGAGAGCAGAAGAATAAGTGGAGAAAGAGGGCTAGAGAGAGATGGATAGGGCGAAAGGGAGGTAGAGAGATAGTGAGTGTGGAAGAATGGAAGATAGAGTGAGTGAGAGAGGGGAAGGAAGCAAGAGAGGAAGAGAGAGAATATGTGGAGGATAAAGGGAGAAAAAGAGTGCAAGGAGAGAGCAGAGAAGAGAGAATAAGTTAAAGAGAGAGTAAAGAGTGAGTAAAAATGAGGGAGAGTAAGAGAGTGAAACTAAAGAGAAAGAGGGAGGAAGAGAGGAGAGAGTGAGAGAGAAATAGAGATAGAATAGAGAGTGAAGGAAGATAAAGCAAAAGATATGTAACAAAGAGCATGAAAGTGAGCAGAAGTCAGAGAGATAGTTAATAATAGAATGACATTAGGGGGAGATAGAATAAAATAGTGAGAAGAAATGGAGAGTGAGGGAAAAGAGAGCAAGAGAGATCAAGAAAGGGAGCCTTAGAGATTAATATAGAGAAAGTGTAAGACTATATGGGTTTAGGAGAAAGGGAGGGAGGGGGAGGGGGGAGGAAGAGTTATAGTGAAATAAAAGAGAGAGAGGTTGGGAGAAAGGGAGAGAGAAAGAACAAAAGAAAAGAGAGAGGGTGAGAGTAATCATGAGGAAAGAGGGAGAGGGAGCATGTAAGATTGAGAGTGAAAATGAGGAGAAAGAGAAGAGAAAGAAGGGAGAGAGTGCAAGAGAGATAGAGAGAAGAGAGAGTGAGGAAAAAGAGAGCAAGAGAGAGTGAGAGAGAGAGAGAGATAAAGTTCGTGTGTGAGAGATAGACTAGGCAGAAAGGGAAGGAAGGAGGGAGGGAGTGAAATAAGGATAAAGGAAGGGAGGGAGGTTGGGAGAGAAATGTAGGATAAATAAAGTGAAACAATGAGAATTAATGGGAGAGATGGTGGGATGAGTTGGAAGAGGGAGAGAAAAAAGCATGAGTGCATGAGAGAGAGAGAGGGGGAAGGGGGATGGGGAGATGGTGAGAGGGAGAGTGAGGGAGGGAAAGAGAGAGAAAAAGAGCGTGAATGAGAGAGACAGAGAGGGAGAGGAGTGTGTGAGAGATAATGGGAGGGGAAGAGATAGAGTGAGAGAGGGAGGTGTGATAGAGTCGAGGATAGACAAAGAGAAAGAGTAAGAGGAGAGGAAAATAAAGTAACATAAGAGAGTAAGAGAGAAGGGAAGAGAGAAGGAATTGAGAGAGTGAAAGGGAGAGGGTGGGAGTAAGAGTGAGATTTAAATTGAATAAAGGGAGAGAGGGATCAAGAAATAGAGACAAAAATAGGGAGAAAAGACAGAGTAAGGGAAGAAAGAGTAAGAGAGAGGACGGGAGATTGAGAGAATGAGCGCGAGTATCAGATAGAAGAAGAGAGGAATGAAGAACAAGTGCGAAAGAGAAGTGGGACAAAGGTGGTGTGTGAAAGTGAAGTAATGAAGGGTTATATTGAGGGAGAGTGTGATAATAGAGAGATTAATGGTAGATAGAGCGAGAGATAGAGATAGGAGAATGATGTGAGGGGTGAGAGATTAGAATAGTGAGAAAGAAATGAAGAGTGAGGGAAAAGAGAGCAAGAGTGATCAAGAAAGACAGTATAGGAGATTGAGATAGAAAAAGTGTGAGAAGAAATGGGTTTGAGAGAGAGGTAGAAAAAGTGTGAGAAGAAATGGGTTTGAGAGAAAGGGAGCAAGGGGGAGGAAGAGTTACAGTGAAATTGAAGATAGACAAAAGTAGGGAGAAAGGAGAGAGAAAGCACGAGAGAAAAAGAGAGAGACGGTGAGAGTAATCATGAGGAGAGAGGGAGAGGGATCATGTAAGAGTGAGAGTGAAATCGAGGAGAAAGAGAAGAGAAGGAAAGGGAGAGAGTCAAGAGATTAATAGAGAGAAGAGGGAGTGAGGAAAAAGAGAGCAAGAGAGAGAGAGAGAGTGATGTTGACAGAGAGAGATAGAGTGTGTGTGGGAGAGATAGACTAGACAGAAAGAGAGAAAATGAGGGAGTGAGTGAAATAAGGAGAAAGGAAGGGAGGGAGATTGGGAGAGAAGTGTAGGATAAAGTGAGAAACAATGAGAATTAGTAGGTAATAGGGGAAGTGTTGAGAAGGATTAGAGAGAAAAGTGACAGATAAAGAGCAAAAGACTGAGTGAGGGAGTGAGAGAGAAAGATATAAAGAAAGTGGGAGAGAGTGAGAAGGAAGAGAAAAATAAGGAGAGTGAGATTTATGGAGAGAGAAGGAGAGAGGGAGAGAGGGAGAGAGGGAGTGAAAAGATGGAAGGGGAGAGGAAGAGATGTGTTACTGAAGGTGAGAAATAATGAGAGAGAGAAAGAAGAGTACAAAGAAAGAGAGAAAGGGAGAGGGAGAGCTGAGAGTGGGATTCAAAGAGAGTAGGGAGAGAGTGAATGGAGAGTGAGAGAAAGAATGAGAATAAAGAGCAAAAAAGGAGAAAGCAAAAGACCGAGAAAGAGAGAAATTAAAGAGTGTGAGAGAAAGGATGAGTGGTAAAGAGAAAGAAATAGAGAGATGGAGGGAGGCCATGAGAAAGATTGAATGTGAGATAAATAGAGAGGGAATAAGAGAGTGCATTGGAGAAAATGTGAGGGAGGGAGGCAGATTGAGTGAGTGAGTTCTAGAGGAGAGAGAGAAGAGAGAGATAGAGAGAAAAGGAGTAGGAGAGGGAAGGATGGAATGAAAGTGGGAGGGACATAGGAGGAGAGAGATGTGTGAGAGAACCTAAGAAATAATGGGATAGGAATGAGAGGCGAGAGTGAGATGTGAGAGAGATTGAGAGAGAGGGATGGAGGGAGTCAAATAGTGAGAAAATATAGAGAAGAGAAGGTGATAGAAGAAAAGGCATGTGAGAGGGCAAGAAAGAGCAAGAAAACGATAAAGAAAGATGAAATAGTGTGGGAGCAAGAGCGAGAGAGGAAGTGAACTAGAAATAGAGAAATAGATGAAGGGACCAAGAGGGATTGAGGAGAGAGCAGAAGGGAGTTAGTGTGTAAGCGTAAGCCAAAAATAGAGAGAAAAGAGAACTCAGGGAAGATTGAGAAAATGATTGGGAGTGAGAGGTGGAGAGAGAAGAAGATATAGAGAGAGATAGAGGGTGAGAGAGATAGAGACAGGGAGGAAGGAAGAGACTAAGAGATGGTCGCAGAGAATGAGTGAATAAAATGATAAAAGAGAGTAAGAGAGAGAGTGTGTTAGAGAGAAAGAGGGAGGAAGAGAGCAAAGGAGAAAGAAAATGTGATAAGGCATAAATAGAGAAAAGGATGAGAGAGGGAGACGGTGAAAAAAAGAGAGAAAGAGAGAGAGTGAGAGAGATTGATGCTTTGGTGTGAGAGAGGAACACAGAATGAAAGAGAAGAGACAGTGAGGGAAGATCTACAGAGAGTGAGAGAGGGAGAGAGGGGGAAGAGAATGTGATTTTGTGGGTGTGAGTGGCGGATGAGCAGGAGGAGTGTGAGAGAAGGCGAGAGGTAGTGTTTCTGAGTGAGAGAGAGAGGGAAGGGGTGAAGAAGCAAGAGATAGGGGAGAGATGGAGAGAAAGATTGGGATAAGAAGAGAGGAGAGAGGAACAAAAGCGAGAGTGAGTGATAAAGAGTGAACATAGATCGAGAATGAGAGAGGGAGCAAGAAAGGGAAAGAGTGAGGGAAAAAAATGGAGTGTTAGGGAAGAGAGAGTGTGAGAGAGGGAGAGAACGAACAAGGGAAAGAGGGAGCAAGTAAGTAAGAGATAAGGAGTGTGTGAGATATAGAGGGATTAAAGGTGCGAAAAAGTTAGGGAGAGTGAAAGAGAGGTGTTGTGGGATAAAACAAAAAAGAGAGATATAAAGTGGGGGTGAATAGAGAGAGGGGAGAGAGAGAAGAGAGCGAATGAGAGAAAGGAAGAGAGGTTAGAGTGATGGATATAATAATACAAAGAGTGAGTAAAGACATATAAAAAAGAGCGAAAGAGAGAAACATAAATAAAAGTGACAGACATAGTGAGAAAGGGAGATAGTGAGAGGGCGAGATAAATAATGAGAGAGGGGAAGAGAAAGGATGAGGAATAAAGAGAGAGAAATATAGAAAAAAAGTGAGAAAAGAGAGAGGAAGAGAGGGGGGATGAGAGAGCGATGGATAAAATATGAGGGAACGAGGGAGATTGAGTGAGTGAGTGCAAGAGAAGAGAGAGAGGAGAGAAATAAGGAGAAGGAGAGAAAGAGAGGAAAAAAGAGAGTGAAAAAGGCAGGGACAAAGGAGGAGAGAGAGCTGTGTGAGAGATAATAATAAATAATGAGATGGAGAAAAGGGGCGAGAGTGAGATGTGAGAGAAATTGACAAGGGAGGGATGGAGGGAGAATAATAGAGAGTGTTAGAGATGAGGAAGAGAATGAGTGAATAAAGATAAAGAAGGGAGATTGTTAGATCAAAGAGAAATAGAAGTGGAGAGAGGGAAAGAGAGAGCAAGAAACAATAAAGAGAGATGAAATAGAGTGAGAGATTGAGCAAGAGAGAGTGAACAAGAAACAGAGGGATAGAGGGAGGGAGTATAGAAATTGAAGAGAAAGCAGGAGGAAGAATGAGAGAGAGAGTGAAATAGAAAGGAGACAAAAATGATAAGCAAGGAAGATATAGCAAACGATGACTAGTGCATGGTAGAGAGTGGGAGATATAGAAGAAGACAGAGAGAGATGGATGGAGGGTGATAGAGAGAGATAAAGCGAAAAAGAACAAGATAATAAGAGAGAGTGAGATAGACAACAATAAATGGAGCTAAGGAGGGTGAGTAAGATAATGGTGATTTAGAGTGTTAATGAGCGTATGAGTGTCTGAGATGGAGAGAGTGAGAAAAATAGAGGCAGAGAGAGAATATGAGAAAAATAGAGTGACAGGGCATTATTGAGGGAGTGAGAAAAATAGAGGGAGAGTTTGAGAGGGATAAGG
The DNA here is from genome assembly GCA_022702705.1 of Papilionanthe hookeriana x Papilionanthe teres. Taxonomy (NCBI): domain Eukaryota; kingdom Viridiplantae; phylum Streptophyta; class Magnoliopsida; order Asparagales; family Orchidaceae; genus Papilionanthe; species Papilionanthe hookeriana x Papilionanthe teres. The sequence continues at coordinate 64,477,088 of CM040432.1, read as the reverse complement.
AGAGAGAGAAGATGAGAAAGTTGGAGAGAGGGTAAGCCATTAAGAATTTGAAAGATGAAGGTTAAGAGAGAGAGGGGGAGTGAGAGAAGAGGATAGAAGTGAGGGAGGAAAGGAGGGAAGAGAGCGAATGAGATAAAGAAAGAGATAGACAAATGGGAGGGAGGGTGGAAAAGTTGAGAGAGAATGAGGAAGATAGAGTAAGAGAGTGTGAGCTAAAGAAGAGTGAGAGATAATAAGAGAGTGGAGAAAGAGAGAATAAAAATATGAGGGAGGATAGAGAGGAGTGAGAAAAATATAAAAAAGGTATCAGAGAGGGACATAGAGAGAAAAAAAGGGAACGAAGCAAGGGAGAGGAGAGAAGGTAGAATATAGGAGAGAAAGGGTGAAAGAAAGAAGAGTGATAGAGTGTGTTTGAGAGAGGGTTTGACATAGGGGAGTCCTAGAGAGAGCAAATAAGATGGAGTGAGCAAGATAAAGAGAGAATCAGAGCAATAAAAATAGATAGAGGGAGATTGAAAGTGTGATCTTGAGAGAGAAAAAGAGTGTGTGAGGGAGAGAACATAAGGGAGGGAAAGAGAGAATATGAGGAGATAAAAAGAGTGAGATTAGGAGGGAGGAATGGGAGAGAGAGCAAAAATAATTGAGAAGAGGGAGACTAAGAAAAAGAATGAATGATGGAGAGAAGGAGAAAAGGAGGGATAAGGAGAGAGTGGGGGAGATTGAGAATATTAGTAAAATAATAAGAGTGATAGATACAGAGAGAGAGAGAGAGGGGAGAGAGGGGAGGGAGAGAGTTAGAAATGTGAGAGGAAGTATGAAACAATGAGAGAAGAGGGGGAAAGAGAGAAAAGAGAGGGATTCAGAGAAGGTGGGAGTACAATGAAGAGAGAGAGAGAGAGTGAGAGATAGAGAGAAAATGAGTTAATAAATAGAGAGAAGATATAATTATATGAGAGAGCAAGAGAGAGAGAGTAAGAGAGATAAAACAGAGAATGAGAGGGGCAGAGAGTGAGAAAGGGAGAGATGGAGGAAATCAGAGTGATTGAAGAGATTTAGGGACTGAGAAAGGGAAGATATTGAGAGAAAAATAAAGAGAAAAGAGAGCGAGACGGAAGATAGAGCAAGTGAGAATGCTCTATCAGGAGAGTGGACAGAGAGCAAAAGAATGAGTGGGAGAAAGAGAGCTAAAGAGAGATGGAGAGGGCGAAAGAGAGGTGGATGGATAGTGAGTGTGGAAGAATGGAAGATAGAGTGAGTGAGAGAGGTGAAGGGAGGGAGAGTGGGAAGGAAGCAAGAGAGGAAGAGAGAGAATATGTGGAGGATAGAGGGAGAAAAAGTGAGAAGAGAGAATAAGTAAAGGGAGAGTAAAGAGTGAGTAAAAATGAGGGAGAGTAAGAGAGAGAGAAACTAAAGAGAAAGAGGGAGGAAGAGAGGAGAGAGTGATAAAGAAATAGAGATAGAAGAGAGTGAAGGAAGATAAAGTAAAAGATATGTAACAAAGAACAAGAAAAGGAGCAGAAGTCAGAGAAATAGATATAAATGGTTAGATTAAGAGATAGTGAGAGAATAGATAGATAAATTGGTAGATAGAGAGAGATAGAGATAACAGAATGATATGAGGGGGAGATAGAATAAAATAGTGAGAAAGAAATTGAGAGTGAGGGAAAACAGAGCAAGAGAGATCAAGAGAGGGAGCTTTAGAGATTAAGATAGAGAAAGTGTAAGGCTATATGGGTTTAGGAGAAAGGGAGGGAGGAGGAGGGAGGAAGAGTTACAGTGAAATAAAAGAGAGCGAGGTAGAAAGGAAGGGAGAGAGAAAAAACAAAAGAAAAGAGAGAGAGAGGGTGAGAGTAATCATAAGGAAAGAGGGAGAGGGAGCATGTAAGAGTGAGAGTGAAATTGGGGATAAAGAGAAGAGAAAGAAAGGGAGTGCAAGAGAGATGGAGAGAAGAGAGAGTGAGGAAAAAGAGAGCGAGAGAGAGAGATAAAGTGCGTGTGAGAGAGATAGACTAGGAAGAAAGGGAAGGAAGGGGGGAGGGAGGGAGTGAAATAAGGAGAAAGGAAGGGAGGGAGGTTGGGAGAGAAATGTAGAATAAATAAAGTGAAACAATGAGAATTATGGGAGAGAGGGTGGGATGAGTTGGAAGAGGGAGAGAAAAAGAGCATGAGTGCATGAGAGAGAGAGGGGGGGAGGGAGGGATATAAACAATGAGAGAGAAGGTGGGGATGAGAGAGAAGAGAGGAGGAATGAGAAGAATGAGTAAAGTTAGATTCATACATAGAGATCAAGAGGAGTAAAGAGATAAAAGGGAGCAAGAGAGCCGCAGAGCGAGAGAAAGAAACATAATAGAGAGGAGACATGTTGAGAAAGGGAGGGAGTGAGAAAGAGAGAGATAGAGGGAAAGAGTAAGGAGAGAGTGAGAAAGGGGGAGATAAAGCGAGAGAGTGAGTGTGGAGAGAAAGAGAGAGAGCGAGAGAAAGATTTAAGAGAGATAGGAAGCGAGGGAGGAAGAGAGCAAAATATTGTGAGGAAGATTGAGATAGGGAGGGAGATTAAGAGAATGTGAAATAAGGAAAGGAGAGAGATTAAGAAGCATACAGGGAGAGAGAGAGTGAGAGATTGAGATAGGTGAAGTGGGAGGGAAGGTAGCAAAAGGGCGAGAATGAGAGAGAAAGTATGTGAGAAAAAAATGAGAGAGGATAAATAAAGAAAAGAGAAAGTGAGAGAAGAGGGAGAAAGGTAGAGAGAATGAGTGAGTCCAACATGAGCGAGAGAGGGGTAAATAGGGATAGAGCGAGAAAGAGAGGGAGGAGTTGTTTGAAAGAGGAAGGGATGGAGGGAGGAAAGAGATTTGTGAGAGTAGAAGAAAGAAAGTAAGGTCTGAGAGAAACTGAGAGAGAGTGAAAGATAATGGGAGAGAAAGAGTGACTAATGAGAGAGAAGAGAGGGTGATAGAAGAAAGAGCAAGAGAGAGATAAAAAGGGGGCAAAAGAGAGAAAGAAAACAATAAAAAAAGATGAAATAGAGAGTGAGAGAGAGAAAGAGAGGGAGTAAAATAGGGATTGAAATGTTAGCAGGAGGGAGAGAAAGAGAAAGTGAAACAAAATATGTAGAGAAAAGAAATCCTTAAGAGATGATAGAAGTTGGATTTGTGAGGTAGAGAGATGGAGATATGAATGTTATATGGAGATAGAGAGAGAGGGTAAGAGGGCGATAGGTGAGAAACTAAAATAATGAAAGAGGGAGAGAAGGAGGGAGGAAGAGAGGAGAGAAGGTCGGAGAGAAATTAGAATAAGTGATAAGAGAGAGTGATAAAAGAGAGAAAGAGTGAGAAGTGAGATGGAGAGAGGGAGGGAAAAGATGAGGGAGAGTGAGAGATATAGAGAGAAGAGAAAGTGAGAGAAGAGGGGAAAAAAAAAGAAATAGAGATACGAGTAAGTGATAAGAGAGAGGATAAATGAGAAAGAGTTGAGAAGTGAGACGGAGAGAGGGGAGGGAAAAGACGAGAGAGTGAGATATAAAAAGAAGAGAAAGTGAGAGAAGAGGGGAAAGAAAGAAAAAGAGAGAGTGAGGGAGAGCATGAGTGGTAAAAAGAAGGAGAAAGAGAGATAGAGGGAGGCTGTGAGAGAGAAATAGAGAAGAGAAAGTGAGAGAAAAGAGAGCAAATGAGAGAAATCAGAGAGAGCGAAGGAGAAATGAGAGGGAACGAGGGATATTGATTAAGTGCAAGAGGAGAGAGAGAGAGAGATAGGGGAAAGAGAAAGAGAGGGAAGGATGGAGGAATTGAGATAGGAGGAGAGTAAGAGAATGAGTTAAAAGGAGAGCAGAGAGAGACGGAGAGGTCGATACGCAGAAGGAGGGAGACTGCGATAAGAGCGCGGAGGGATCGAGATAGGGAGGGAGAGTAAGAATGAGTTAAAAGGAGAGAAGTAGAGGGGAGATGAAGAGGGATGGATAGAGAGGGAGAGAGATCGAGATAGATAAATATGGAGGGAGGGTAGCTTGATTGAGGGAATGAGGGGAGAAAGGACGAGAGAGAGGGTGAGAGAAAGAGGATAGAGAGCGAGAGAGAAATAAGAGAAAAGAGAATGTGCGAGAAAAGAAAGCAAAAGAAAGGTACGAGAGAGATGAGAAAGAAAAAGAGAGGGGAGAGAGAGAGGAAGGCATGGGGAGGGATGGACGAACAGGAGGGCCTATGTGAGAAGGGAGATACATGAGGAGAAAGACAAAATGAGGATGAATATGAGGAGAGAGATAATATGTGAGAGCAATTAAGAGATAGTGTGTGACGGAGGTAACAGAGAGTATGATAGATAGAGGGAGAGGAATAGTGAGTATAGAGAGGAAGAGGGCGAGATAAGAAAGAGCAAAAGAGAGACAAAGAGGGGCAAAAATTAAAAGATTAAAAAACAAAGAGAGATGAAATAGAGAGTGAGAGAGAGTAAGAGACTCGGGAGCAGATAAGGATTAAAGAGTGAGCAAAAGAAGTGAGTGAGAAAGGGTAAGGTATAAATTGAGAGAGAAGAGAGACTGTGGAAGACAAGACGAAAGATAGTGTGAGTAGAGGTAGAAAAGGGTACGAGGGAAATATGGAAAAAGAGGGAGGAGAAAAGACATAACGAGAGATTGAATTAATGAAAGAGGTAGAGATGGAGGGAGGAAGAGGGTGAGAGATGGTTGGAGAGAAAGAGTGAGCAAAGTGATAAGAGGATAATAAAAGAGAGCAAGAGAGATTTTGTCAAAGAGAGCAAGAAGAGAGCAATATAGAAAGAAAAGCGATAAAGCATAAGTCAGAGAAAAGAGTTTATGCGAGGAAGAGAGAGATGGATGGAGGAGTGAGGGGGATGGAAGAGAGTGGGAGTGGAGAGGACGAGAGAGTGAAGGAAGATATGGAGAGTGAGTGAGAGGGATGAAGAAAGGGGATATAGAATGAGATTTTGTGGGAGAGAGAGAGGGAATGAATTGAGCGAGAATGCCGCCGAGAGGGGCTCAATTGGCGAGAGAGCACGAAAGAGATGAGGAAGGGAAGGATGAATGGAGTGGGTGAGAGTGGGAGAGAATGTAGGATTTCAGAGAGAGAGGAGTGAGCTCAATAGAAGAGAGAGTGAACATGGAGCGATAAAGAGAGAGGGAATGAGGAGTATAAGAGAGTGAATCTAAGAGATAGGAAGAGGAAACAAGAAAGGGAGAGTGTGTGAGAGAGAAATAGGAGAGAACAAGAGGTCGACGATGAAAGAGCAAGAGAGAGGGAGAGGGTGAGCGAGTGAGTGAGGGAGCAAGAGATAGGACGATAAGGAAAGCGGGAGACAAGTGGGAGGGTCAAAGGAGTGAAAGAGGGAGGGAGGCGAGAGAGCGGCGGTGAGGGTCAATGCGAGTGTGAAAAGTGAGAGACAGTGGAGAGAGAGAGAAAGATAAAAGGGGTGGAACAGAGAGTAAGAGAGAGAAGTTAAGAGTGAGTAAGAAAGAGAGAGATAGAAGGAGGTATTGAGAGGGTTTAAAGGGAGAGAGCAGGAAAGAGATAGAAAGAGAGAGTGGAAGGGACAAAAGTGAGAAGAGAGACTGCGGGAAGATCAAGCAAGAGTGAGTGAGGGGTAAAAGGTGAGGGGGAATAGGACATTGTTAAGAGAGAGAGGGAGACAAAGAGGATAATGGTAGGGAGAGGGAGGGAGAGATGAGATAAAATGAGAGGGAGGAAGGATGGAGGACAGAATGGGTGAGAAATGAAAGAATAGAGAGCAATAAAAAATCGCGTAAAAGAGAGTATACGTATATAAAAAGAGAATAGTGTGTGTGAGGGAGAGACTGAGAGAATATAATAGAGAAGGGATAAAAAGAGTGAGAGAGAAAAACAAAATGGTAACAAAGAGTGAGATAGAGAGTGAGAAATTGTAACAAAGAGAAAGAGAACGAGAGATAAAAGGTTATGGGAATGTAGAGAGAGAGAGGGACAAAGTGTGTCACAAAGAGAGAAAAAGAGGTAATGAAAGGTTTAAAGAGAGAGCATTAAAAAGAGAGGAAATAGAGAGCTAGAGAGAGATGGAAAGGAGAGAGGAGGTAGATGGAGAGAGAGTGTGGAAGAGTGGAAGATAAAGTGAGTGAGAGAGAGGGGGAGGGACGTAGGGAAGAGCAAGGGAAGAAAACAAGAGAGGAGAGATAGTTTGGGGATGATAGAGAGCGAAAGAGTGAGAGGAGAAAGAGTAAGATAAAGAGAGAGTGTAATTAAAGTGAGATAGGTAGGGAGAGAGGAGAGAGGGTGAGAGAGAAATAGGAGATAGAAGAGAGGGTGAAGAAAGAGCAAACAAAGAAAGGGAGCAAAATAATGAGAAATGGATAGAGAGTGAGAGATAGGAAGATAAAGAGAGAGGGAAGAGAGAGGGAGCAAGAGAGAGAGAAGTGTGAGAGAAATTAAGAAATAATTAGAGAGAGATGAGAAGGAAAGAGTGAGAAGAGAGAAAGATTGAAAGAGAGGGAAAGAGGGAGCAGGGAGGCAGGGAGGAAGATGGGGAAGGAGAAAAAGAGTAGAGTAATGAAGGAAAAGAAAAGGATGACATAAGAGAGATGGATTGGAGCAACAATGCAATAATTAAGTGTGGAAAATAGAGTGAGAGAGAGAGAGAGGGAGATCAAGGAGAGAGTGAGAGTGTGCGAAAGAGAAGAGAGACGGTAGAGAGATGGGTGGATGGGGAGGGAGAGAAAGTGTGAGAGGATATATATATAGAAGAGATAGATAAAGGAGGGAGTAAGAGAGAGCATGATAAGTAGAGAGAGTGAGAGAAAGTAAGGAATAGGGGTGGAGAGAGAAATGGTTAAAGGTAGAGGGAGAGAGTGAGAGAGAAAAAGGGAGGAGGGACTAGAGGGAGTGAGTGGGAGATGGAATGGAGGCAGATAGAGGGAGATGAGGCAGAGGGAGAGAAAGATAAAGAAAGAAAGAAGAGAGGGAGGGAGATTAATGTATCGTATGAGTGGGGGGTATAAAGAGAGAAAGAATAGGTAGGAGAATGATAAGACCGAGAGGGAACAAATGTAGTGAGAGGAGAGCTGTGAGGGATTAAAGGAAGAAGAGAGAGGGAGGGAGAGAGATGGGGAGAGAATGAAAGAGGGTGGGATGGAATCAAGTGAGCGAGGGAGGAGAGCCAGAGAGGGAAAGTGGAGAGAGCACGAGAGAGAGAGAGAGAGAGAGAGGAAGGAGGGAAGTGAGAGAAATAGAGAATGAGAGAGTGGAGGGAAGAGGAAGATAAAGAGTGAGGAAGAGTAATATTTAAGGCGATTTAGAATAACGATTGATCGAGAGATGATGAAATATAAAGGAAGAGAGAATAAAGATTGTGAAAGAGATAAATAGAGGGAGTAAGTGTGAGAGTGGGGCAAGAGAGAGTAAGGGAAAGGGAGCAAGAGAGAATGATTAGTGGAGTAAGAGAGAGAGTTAGGAAGGAGGTGTCGCAGAGAGTAGGAGAGAAAAAGGGTGAGAGAGCATAGAGAAAGTGACAAGAGGGTGAGGGAGTAGGAGTGAGAGTGAAATGGTAGAGAGTGAAGAGCCAAGAAGGGAGAGTGAGACAAAAAGAGAAAGAAATATAGAATGAATAGAGAGTGAGGTAAGAGAGGGTAAGAGAGAGGAACTAGTGAGAGAAACAGATAATGAAATAAGGAGGGAGGGAAGTAATAAAAATAAGTAGAGAAGAGGGGTGAGAAAGAAAAGAGATAGAGAAATGAGAAGAAGGTAGAGAGAGATTGAGTGATGGATTTAGAGATAATGAGTGAGAAAAGAGAGGAAGACCGAGCAAGAGAAAGCCGAGAGGGAGAATACATAATAGGAGTGATGGCTGGTGAGAAAAGGAAGAGATGTAGAAAAAGAGAGATAGAGGGAAGAGTCAAAAGAGAGAAAAGATAGCAAGAGAGGAGAGACAAACAAAATAGAGTGTAAGAGATATAGTAAGAAAGCGAGAGAGTGAGAAAGAGAGATCGATGGCAAGAGTAAGGGAGATGAGGGGAGAGAGCGAGTGGAGAGAGGAGAGAGGAGGAGAGAGAGCATGAAAGATTTAAGAGGAGAGAGAGGGAAAGATATGGAGTAAAATGGAGATGAGGCGAGATTAAGAGGATTGAGAAAGAGTCGGGAGAGTATATATCGAGATAGCGAAAGTGGTAGTAAGGTGAAGTGGAGGGAGAGTCGGGTTCGTAAAAGGATGAGGGAGAACGGAGAGAGAAAGCTGTAGAGAAGAGAAAGTGAGAGAAGTGAGGTCAGCGAGAGAGGGAATGGGAGAGTGCGATGGAGAAAATGAGAGAGGAGGACAGAGTGCAAGAGGAGAGAGAGAATATAGAGATAAAAGAGAAAGGGAGAATGAGAGGCAAGGATGGAGTGAAAGAGGGTGGGAGAAAAACAGGAGAGAGAGATGTGTGAGAGAACCTAAGAAATAATGAGATTGGGGATGAGGAGCGAGAGTGAGATGTGAGAGTGATTGGTAGGAGGGAGGGAGGGAGACTACGAGAGAGATAGCGAGGGATAGAGGAAGAGAAATAGTGAGTAAATATAGAGAAGAGAGGGTGATAGAATAAAGCACAAGAGAGACACAGAGAGAGTGCGCAGGGAGCAAGCAACAATAAAGAGAGATGAAATATAGGAGTAGAGAGTGGAGACCAAGAGAGGGAGTGAACTAGAAACAGAGAAATGGGGAGGGAGGGACCGACGTGATCGAGGAGAGAGCAGGAGGAAGAAGGGTGTGAGAGTAAGACAAAAATAAAGAGAAAAAGAGAGACTCAATGAAGACTGAGCAAAAGCATGCCTGTACAGTGGTGGAGAGACAAATGGAGATATAGAGAGAGATAGAGGGTGAGATGAGAGAGGGATGGAGAAAGATTTAAGTGATGTTGGAGAGAAAGAGGAAAAATGATAAGAGAGAGTGTGTGAGAGAGAAAGACAGAGGGAGAGAGTACAAAAGAGAAAGAAAATGTGATAAAGACATAACAGAGAAAATGATGAGAGAGGGAGAGGGGTGAAAAAGAGAGAGAAAGAGAGAGAATGTGAGAGAGATTGATGCGCGGGCGTGAGAGCGGAAGATAGAGTGGAAGAGAAAGATTAAGGAAAGATCTACTAAAGAGAGTGAGAAAGAGAGAGGTAAGAGAATGATTTTGTGGGAGTGAGAGTGGGGGATGAACTAGAAGTATGAGCGAGGGAGAGAGATAGTGTGTCTGAGTGAGAGAAAGAGAGAGTCGGAGAGAGAGGGAGAAAGGGAGGGAAGCGAGAGACAAGGAGAGAGGGTTAGAAAGAATGGGAGAAGGAGAGAGTAGAGAGAACATAAGTGAGAGATGGAATAAAGAGAGAGAGAGACGGTTGCAGTTGGGGAAAGAAATATAAGAGAAAGTGAGAGGATCACAGAGAGTGTGAAAGAGAAAGGAAAGGAGAATGAATGGAAGAGAGTAAGAAAAGAATCTATGGGAGAGTAAGAGTAAGAGTAAGTGAACTAGAGCATGGTGAGAGAGAGGGAACATCACTCATTTGTGCTCTCTTTAGGTCTCCCATATGTAGATAACTCTTCTTTCTCCCTCTCTTTCCCTCTCTCGTCCATATCTCCATTTATATCTCCTTTTACCTCTCACTTACTATCTTTCACTCTATATTCCCTGCGTCTCTCTTCTTTCTCTATTACCGCCTTACCCTCTCCTTCCCACTCACTCTTCAATCCCTAACTCTCACTCTATACTATCTTTATTTCCGTTGTTCATTTGCTCTTCTTCCCCTCTATGTCTCTCTCTCGCACTTTCTCGCTCTCTCTTTTCTCGCGTTACTCACACTTTCTCTCTCTATTTCTCATTCTCTCTCCCTCACACGTTCTTTCTTGAATGATATCATATCTTGCTCCCTGACCTCATATCCATCTCATTATTTATTATTTTCTCTCATAAATTCTCTCTTGATTGTTGTCATCTCCCTTTCCTCCTCAATCCCTCCCCTTTCAATCCCTCCTTCCCTCTCTTTCTCCCTCTCTCCCTATCTCACTCCTCCCTCTCTCCTCTTGCGCTCACTCAATCACTCACTCTCCCTCCCTCTCGTTTTCTTCACTACACTCTCTCGCTTGCTGTATCTTCTCTCAATTTCACTTTTGTTATTCTCTCTCCCTTCCTCTCTTTCTCTCTCTCACTTTCTCTCTCATTCCATACCTTCGCTACCATCCTTCTCACTCTCTATCTCAATTTCTCTCCTTCTCCCCAACTTTCCCTCTCCATCCTCCTATCCCACTTTAACTTCCCTCTTTCTTCTCCCACCCTCACCTTTCCCACCCCTCACCTACTTTTCACTCTCTACCACTCTTCTTCTCTCTCTCTTTGCCATGCTTTCTCACTCTCTCTTTTTCTCTATTTTTCTCTTTATTCCCCTTGCTCTCCATACGCCCCTCCCTACTATTCTTTCAACCTCATATCTTCTCATTTTTACTCTCTCTGTCTCTTTTGTCTGGGTCATTGCTCTCTTTTTGTCTCTTCCTCAAGCCTACACTTTTTTCTTGGTTTTCTTCGTCCCTCTCTCCATTTTGTCTTTCTCTCCTATCTCCCTCTCACTCCCTCTCCCACACTCTCTCCTTCTCACTCTACCTCCCTCTCTCTTTCTTTTTAGACCTTTCTTATAATCTTTATGTATATATAATCTCTCCCTCTCAAAATATCTCTGTCTCCTAATTTATTTTTCTCACTCTTTCACTTATTATAATCCTCTCTTATTTGTTGTCTCTCTCTTACTTTTACTATGATGGTCTCTCATGTCTCTCTCTTACTTTTGCTACCTCTCGTGCTTTCTTTTACTCCATCTCACTTCCTCTCTCTTACCTCAAAATCTTTTCCTTTTTCCTTTCTCTCCTTCTCTCTATTAAATTTCACTCTCACTCTGCTTGCTCTCTTTCTCATCCCCTCAGTTGTCTGTCTCTCTCTCTCAATCTCTCTCCCCGCTCTACCTCTCTCTATCACCTGCCTCCCACTCTCTATCATTCCCTTCTCTCCCAATTTATCTCTCACTTACTCTCTCCTTCTATCACTCCTTCCCTCACTTCAACTTACCACTCGCTTCTTCTCACTTTTTGTTATCTCTCTCACTTAGTCTCTATACTGCTGCTCCATCTTCTCTAATTATTTCTCTTCGTCCATCCCACTCTCACTCCTCTCCTCGCCCAACCTCCCATTCCTTGCCACTTCCTCTATCTCTTTAACACACTTCTCTCCCTCTCTCCTTTTATAACTCCCCTTTCTAACTTTTTATCATCCATTTAGTGCTCTCCCTCTCTCTCCCCTACTCACTCACTTTCTCATGCTTAACACTCTTTATTTCTCTCTCCACTATCTCTCCTCTCTTGCTCCCTCTTGATCTTCAATCTTTCTCATGAACTCTCTTTACCTCTCCATTTATTCTCTTTATCACTCATGCTCTCTCTTACACTTTCTATTAAATCTCTCTTCTCGCCTTTGCTCTCTTACGTTACCTTTTACCTTCTCTTCTTAATCATCCCTTGCTCTCTCTAGTTTCCCATTCCCATTCTCTCCCCATCCCCCACTTCCTCTCTATCGCTTCCATCCCTCCCAATGTCCGGACGCAGAGAAAGAGAGATATGCGAGAAATAAGAATGGAGAGAAGAAGGGACAAAGAGAGAGGAGAGAAATAAATATAAGAAAAAGTTGTGAGAAGAGGAGCAACAATAAGAGAAAGAGAAAGTTAAAATAAATAGGAGAAAGAGAGAGGAAGGGAGCAAGTAGAAGAGAGGAGAGAGATAAAGGAAGATAAGGTGAGTGAGGGAAGAATTAGAGAGAGTGAGTGGAGAGTGAGAGGGAGCAAGAGAGAGGAGAGAGAGCGATGAAGAGTGAGAAGAGAAAGAGGGAGAGTCAGTGAAAGGGGGCGAGAGAGCTTCAGAGAGAGGAGGAAGGGAGTGAAATGCGAGAAATAAAGAAAGAGAGAGTGGGGGATAGAGGAAGAGAAAAGGTGAGAAGAGTAAGAGAGAAGGTGTAAGAGAATAAAGAGTGAGAGCAAGATGATGATAGAAATTGGAAGAGAGAATAGAGATTGTGTAAGAGATAAAGAGAGGGAGTAAGAATGAGAGTGAAGCTAAATAAAGTGAGTGGAAGAGAGAGTAAGAGAACTGGGAGCAAGAGAGTTAGACAGATGGCAAGAGGAGAGATGAGGGAGAGGAAAGGGGTGAGAGGGAGCAATAGAGAGAGAGAAGAGAATGAGAGTAAGAGTGCGAGTGAAATTAAAAGAGAGTGAGGGAGCCAAGAAGAGGGAGAGAGACAGAAAGAGAATAAAATAGAGAGCAAAATAAGGGAGGGAGGAAAAGTAACAGACAATAAGAGAGAAGAGTGGGTGAGAAAGAAAAGAGATAGAGAATGATAGGAAGAGAGGAAGAGAGAGCAAAGGGTGAGAGAGAAACATGTTAAAGAGTGAGAGACATAGTGAGAAAGGAAGAGAGAGAGAAAAAGAGATAACAGAAAAGAGTAAAAAGAGTGAGAAGATATAAAGAGATGGGGCATAAGAAAGCGAAAGAGAGAAAAAGAATAAAGAGTGATGTACATAGTAAGAAGGAGAGAGGAAAGAGAGAGATAGAGGCAAGAGTAAGGAGAGAGTCGAATGGGGACAGAGGGAGAGAGTGAGAGATTGAAGACATTATGGGTAGAGCATGAAAGATTTTATACAGAGTAGGAAGTGAGAGAGGAAATGATATCAATCAAGATGGAGATAGAGAGCAAGAGGTTAGTGAATGGAGAGGGGGATAAAGAGGGAGAGAGATCGAGATAGAGAGAGGGAGGGTAGTGGGATTTGAGAGAGGGGAAAGAAAGAATGAGGGAGAGTGAGAGATACGTAAAGAAGAAAGTGAGAGAAGAGGGGTAAAAACAAAGAAAACGAGAGAGTGAGGGAAGACATGGTTTAAAGAAAGGAGATAGAGACAAATAGGATGTTGTGGGAGAGAAATGAGAAAATAGAGTGAGAGAAGAGAGAGAAAGAGAGGAATGAGAGAGAGTGATGGTAGTACCAGAGGGAAGGAGAGATGGGGACAGTAAGAGGAAAGAGAAGAGACAGGGAGAGCGGAGAAAGGTAGGAAGGGAGGAGGGATCGAGATAGGGAGGGAGGTAAGAGAATGCGTTAAAAGGGGAGAATGAGAGGGGAAGATGGAGTGAAAGTGAGGGAGAGAGAAGGAGAGCTTTTTTATCTCTCTTTCTCTCTTTCCTCACTCTCCATTCTTTATTTATTTCTCTTTCTTTGTCTCTCTCTCCATTCCTAGCCCCCTCACACTTTAATTGCTCCTCACTGCACGTCTTCACTCTCCTTCTCTCTCTTCCTCTTTGTACTCTCTCTCCCTTTCTCTCTACTTTTATTTTGTCCTTGTTTATTCTCCTCTCTCTCTTCCTTTGTACTCCTCCCTCTCTTTATCTCTTTCACATTCTCTATCATCTCTTTCTCACTTTCTATCGCTATCTCGCTCGCACTCTTTACTCTATGTTAACTTCTCTTTTACTCTTCTCATTCTCTTCGCAACCACCCCACTCCTCTCTTTCTACTTCTCTCACTTCCCTCCTTCACGCTCTCTCTCGTACACACTCTCCTACTTTCCTTCTTGATTATCTCTCTCCTCTCCTTCTCCTCTCATTCTCGAGAGGGAGCTGGAATGTATAATGAGGGCGAGAAAGAGAGAAGGAAAGATAGAGGGGAAGGAGAAGAGAGAGAGAGAGATAGAGTAAGGAAAGAGAGAGTGTGTGAGAGTGAGGATGGCTAGAGTGGGAGAGAGGGAAAGATGTGTCTTATCTCTGCATCTCTTTCACCCTAACATTTCCGTTCTCTTTTATCACCACTTTCTCCCTCTATCTTTCTCACTCCCTCAATCTTGCCCTCTCTAGGTCTCCCTTATGTAGCTCACTCTTCTTTCTCCATCCCACACACTCATGCACTCGTCCCTCTCTCTCTCGTTCTCTCTCCCATTTTCTCTTAGATCTCTTCACTCTCTCGCACTCATATATGTCCTCTCTCTGCTCTCCAACTTTTATGTCTCCCAATCCCTCGCTTTCTTTCTCATTATTTCTCACCTTTCTCTCACACTTCTCTCTCTCTCTCTCTCTCTCTCTCTCTCTCTCCCTCTCTATCTCCTATTTCTCTCACTCTCCTTTCATTACTCTTGTTCTCCCTCTCTCCCTCTCTATTTATATATCTCTCTCTCGATCCCACTCTGCCTCTTCTCTCGCTCTCTCTCTCTCTCTCCCTTCCCACCCTTCTAGTATCTTTTTTTCTCTTTTCGCTATCTCTCTTTCCCTTACTTATATCCACTTCGCTCCCTTACTCTCTTTTAGTACTTTCAGATCTCCTTCACTCTCTCACTATCGTGCTCTTTAGCGCTCTTACTCTCTCCTTTATCATTATCAAGGCCATATTCATGCCCTCTGTGACTCCCTTTGCAGTAGCTCACTCTTCTCTCTCCATCTCATAAACTGATACACTCTCTCTTAATCTCTCTTCCTCTCACTCCCTTTAGCTTCATTTCTTGCTCTCACTTTTGTTACCATTTTGTTTTTTCTCTCTCACTCTCTCCTCTCTCTCCTTTACTCCATTTTTCTGACTTCTCTCTCTATCTCCTTCTCCATTATGCCCTCTCACTTTTTATTATTTTTTTCTATCTTATACTCTCTTTTACACTCTACTTTGTTGCTTACTCTTCTCTCTTTTTCCTTAACTTTTCACTCTATCTCCACTCTCTCTCTCTCTCCTACTCTCTCTTATTTTCATCCATCACTCTCTCATTTTCTAACTTCTCTACCTTCCTCCCTCTCCTTACTTTATCCCTCTCTTTCTTACCCTCCCTCTCTCTATATTCTCCCGTTCTCCATCACTTGCCCTTCACTCTTACTCAATCTTCACTTATTCTCTTTCTTGCTCTCTCTCTCTTTAAACCCTCTCACTACTCTCTTTATCAACTTTCTCACTCACTCTCTTCCTCTCCTTCACTCTCTATTCCACTCCTTTTAATCTCATCACTCTATCTTTTGTTCTCTTCGATTCTCCCTTTATCCCTCACTCGAGTCTCTCTCGCTCCCTTACCACTTTCACTCCCCATCCTCTCTTCTCCTCGCTCTAATTATCTCCCTCTCTTTCTTACTCTCTCTCCTCGCTCGTCGCTCTTTCCCTCTCTCCCACTCGCTCTTCCCTTACTCTCTTTTCTCTCTATTTCTCCTCGCATACTCTCCCTTTCTAGTTTCTCTTCCTCTCCTGCTTCACTCTCAATCTTACTTACTCATTCCCTCTCTCTTTCTCACTTCTTTTATGATCACTCTCTCTCACATAGTCTCTTATCTATCGTTTTCTCCTCACTCTCCTCTCAACTTTCTCTCCCCGTCACCCCAACTCCTCTTATTTCCTTCCCTACCTCCCTCTCACTCACTTTTTAGCTCTTCTTTCACTGTCTCACGACTTTCCCCTCTCTCTCCTCTCACTCTTCCATTCTCACCCCCTCTCTCTCCCACTAAGCTCATTCTCTCGCCCCTCTCTCCATCTCTCTCACTCTACCTCTATTTCCTTCTTCACTCTCTCTTCTCTCCCGCCTCTCTTCCTCTCTCACACACTCTCTATTGCTCTCTTTCATACTCTCTTATCATTTTACTCACTCTTTCTCTCCAATCATCTATCACTCTCTTCCTCTCTCCCTCCTCTCCTTTCAATTATTCAAATATTTCTCTCTCTCCCCCTCTCGCCCTCCCTCCCTCCCTCTCCATATCTCACTCTATATCTCTCTCTGCCTCTCACTCACTATCTTTTGCTCTATCTTCCCTAAGTCTCTCTTCTCTATCTATTTCTATCTTACACTCTCTCCCCTCCCGCTCCCTCTTCAATCTTTATCTTCACTCTCTCGTCTTGCTCTCTCAATTTCATTTCTCTTGTTGTTTTGTTTTCTCACTTTGCCCTCGCTCATTTCTATCTTGCTCTTTCTTATATCTCCCTCTTTCTCACACTTTACTTACTCTTTTCTCCTTCTATATCTCATTCTCTCTCTCTCACCCTCCCTTCCTCACACACTCTCTCAACTCTCACACTATCTCTCATTCATTATCTTACTATACTTCGTCATGACTCCTCTCTCTCTCCTCTCACTCTCTTCCTCCATCCCCTACCTCTCTTGCTCTCTCTCTCTCCTTACCCTTCTCTCACATGCACAGGTTATTCTCTCTTTCTATCCATCCCACGCACTTCCTCTCAACCTTTCCATTTATCTCTCTCACATTCTTTCTCCCTCTTCACCCTCCCTCTCACTCACTCCCTCTCTCTCTATCTTTCCCCACTCACTTCTCTCTCTCTCTCTCTCTTTCTCTCTCCTTCCATCACTCTCTCTCACTTAAATCTCTCTCACTCCCTCTCTCTCGTTTCACACTTGTTGTCTCTCTTACTTTGTATTTTGTTAGCCTCTCTATCTCGCTTTTTTTTCACACATTATCTCTCACAAGCTGTCTCTCTTACTCCATCTCTCGCTTTCATTCACTCCCTTTCACCTCCCTACTATATGTTCCATCTTCCTTTCTCTCTCTATTAAATTCACTCTCACTCTTATTCCCTCACTTTCTCACCCTCTTTTCTCTCTCTCTCTCTCTCACTCAATATGCCCCTCACTCTTACCTCTCTATCTCTATCGCCCTCTTTTTCACTCTCTTCTCTCCACTTTCTTATAGCCTTCTCTCCCTTTCCGTCGCTCCCTCACTCTCTTCAATTTAGCTCTATCCCTTCTTCTCTTTCTCACTCTTTGTTATCTCTCTCTTACTTACTCTCTGCATCAGTTGCCTCCTCCGTCACTATTTCTTTTCGACCTCATCCTCCCACCCTATCTCTTCTCTCTCACCTCCTTCTCTCTCTAACTCATGATTTCCTAAATCCCTCTCTTTCCCTCTCACAATTCCTCTCCCGCTCCCTCTCTCCCACTCTCTCTCTCTTTACATCCTCTCTCTCGCTCTTTATCATCCATTATTTTGCTCTTCCTCTCTCCCTCAGGCTCACTCTCTCGCTCTATTTACCAGTACTCTATTTCTCTAACACTCTCTCCCTCTCTTTCTCTCTATATCTCTCTGGCACTTCTTTCTCTTACCACTATGCTTTCTCTCTCAATCTCTATTATTTCTCTCTTTTCGATCTTTTGCCTTTTTATTATGTTGCTCTTTATTCTCTCTTTCTCTCTCTATTCCTACACTCTCTCTCACTCTCCCTCTCTCCCTACTTCTCTCTCTTAAATCCCTCCCTTAGCTCTCTCCCCACTTTCCCTCTCTCTCTCTTTGTCTCTCTCACTATTCCTCGCCTTCTCTCACACATCTCTTCCTCTCTCTACCCGCCTCTTTCACTCCCTCCCTCCCTCCTCTTCTCTTCATTTATCTCACTCTCTTTACCATACTGCCTTCTTACTTTCTTCAAATGTACCTATATATATCTCTACCGACTCGCCCACTCCTCCATCTCTTCATCTCTCACTTCTCTCCCCGCTTCCTTACTTTCTCTAATCCCTTTTATTTATCCTTCTATCATTTTTCATCGCTTTTTCATCGCTTTTTCATCGTTTCTCACTTTATTTCTTTCTCCCTTCCCCTCCCACCCCTCTCCCTCTCCCTCTCTCTTTCCTCTCTCGTTGGCCACACTCTCTCCCTCCCCATTTTCTCGCTCTCTCTCTCTCTCAAACACCATACACTCCATGACATCCTCCCTCCTCCTTTCTTTCAACCTCATAACTTCTCTTACCTTTTCTCTCTCTCAATCTCTTTATTTCCAATCTTTACTCCCTTTTGCTCTTTCCCTGCTCTGCTATTTTCCTGCTTTCTTTCATCCCTCTCTCCTCTCACTCTATCTCCCATCTCTCTCACTCTCCCCCCACTCTCTCTCCTCACTTCCCTCCCACTCGCTCTCTTCCTCTTTACACCTATCTCATAAGCTATACGTATATATATATTCTCACCTTTCAAAATATCTCGCCTTCCTATTTAATTTTCTCTTTTTCTCTCACTTAATATCTTCCTCTCCTTTTTTCTCTTGCTCTTCCATTTTTGTTTATTCTCTCTCACTTTCTTTTCTCTCTCTATTTCTCTCTATTGCTTTTTTTCCCTCTTTCTCGCTTGTAATCTCTCATTAATTTCCACTCACTTTACTCCCTTTCCTCTCTTTCTAACTCTATTCTCTCCTTTGTGCTATCTTAATATCTCCCTCTATTGGTCTCTCTTCCTTCCCCTCTCCTCTCACTCTTTCTCCCGTCTATCCCCCAATGCCTTTCTCTCATCCCTCCCTCCCTCGCAATCAACCCTCCCTCGCTCCTCGTTGCTCACCTCCCCCTACCTCTCAATCGATTCTCCTATTATCTTTCCTTTTTCTTCACTATTATTTCTTGCTATATCTTCCTTCACACTTTCTTCTCTCTACTTTTCTAAGTCTCTCTCTAACAATTCTATCACTTCCTCTCTTCAATATCTCTCACTTCCTCCCTCTCTCGCTTTATGTGTGGGAGATGAAGAGAGGGAGAGTGGAGGGAAGAGGGAGTGAAAAAGAGAGCTTATGTGTGTGAGAAAGATAGAGAGAGATGAGAGTGTTGAGATAGGATGGGGAGAGCCGCGAGAAAGAGAGAGCAAAAAAGAGTGGGATTAAACAAAGGAGAAAGAGTAAGAGGTGAGGAGAATAAAGTAACATAAGAGTGCAAGAGAGGAAGAGTATTTAACAAATTTTATCCTCCTCTCCTCTCTCTTGCCTCTTTCTTTTTCTCTGTTCTCGCTCCTCGCTTCTTCTCTTTATTTCTCTATTCTTTTTTTCCCTCTTCTCGCTCACACTCTCCGTCATCAATTTCACTCTACTTTACTCCCTCTCCCTCTCTTTCTCTACCCAATATTCTCTCTCACACAG
Source organism: Papilionanthe hookeriana x Papilionanthe teres (assembly GCA_022702705.1). Classification (NCBI taxonomy): domain Eukaryota; kingdom Viridiplantae; phylum Streptophyta; class Magnoliopsida; order Asparagales; family Orchidaceae; genus Papilionanthe; species Papilionanthe hookeriana x Papilionanthe teres. Next base: position 64,458,219 of record CM040432.1, on the reverse strand, counting down.
CGCCTTTTACTATCTCTTCTATTTAAAGATTCTCCTCTCTCCTTCACACTTTCCCTCCTCTATCCCCTACTCGCCTCCCTCACTCTCAATCACTCTTCCTCCCTCCTTTCCTCTCTCTCACTCTCTCCCTCTCTCTCACACATTCTCCTATTCTCCATCCCTCGTTTACCTTGCATTACTATCTTCGCTCTATATTCCGTCACTCTTTCTTCTCTCACTCTCTCGAACCTTTATCACTCCCTTTCTTTCATCAATCTCTCTCACTTCTCCCATCTCTTTATTTTTTACTTTTTATTCCAAATCTTTCTTTCTCTAACATATATTACTCTATTTTCCATTACAATCACTCACACACACACACTTCCCTCTCTTTCTCTTACACACACTCTCTCTCTCAATCCAACTTTTCATGTATATATCACTTTCATTCGTCCCGCTCCATTCTAATTCTTTGTTCCTTCTCTCATTTTATCTCTCTACTATTGCTCTCTCTTCTCTCCCTCTCACTCTCTCACCATATTCCCCCACTCTCTCTCCCTTTCATTCTCATTTCCTCCTTCCCACTCGTCTCTCTTCTCGCCTCTCATTCAATATCTAGCTCTCATCTCTCTCTACTCTTCCCTCCCTCCCTACCCACTCATCTCTCTCCTTTCTCACCCTCCTATTATCTTTTTTCACTCTTGTTCCTCTCCCTCTAGCCTTTCATATATCCTCTTGTCTCCCTCACTCTCTCTTACTTTTTTCTCTAGATCTCTTTCACTCTCTCACACCGTTCTCTTTTATAACTCTCATTATCACCCTCTACAATTCTCACTTCCTCATTTGTGCCCTCTCTAGGTCTCCTTAATGTTGCTCACTCTTTCTCTCCATCTCGCACACTCAAACACTCTCTCACTCCCTCCTAATCTCTCTCCCTCTCACCTTTCGTAGTTCCTCTTTCCGGGCACTCTATCTCACTCTCTTTTGCTATCTTGTTCTTTCTCACTCACTCTATCCTCTCACTCTCCCTCACTCCATCTTTCTCTCTTCACTCTCTATCCTCTTTCTCACCATTATTCTCCCCTCCCTATATCTTTTCTCACTCTCTATTCCATTTATCGATCATATACTCCTACACTCTCCTTTGTTTCTCTCTTTCTCTCTTTCCTCTCGCACCCTCTCTCTCATCCCATCCCCTCCCAATCTCTCTCCCCTCTCTTGCTTCCAACCCAACCTCTCTCTTTCTCTCTCTTATCTCCATCACTCCCCCTCTCTATCTCCTGCTCTCATGCACCCACTCTCACCTTTCTCTTGCTCTTCCTCTCTATTTACCCATCTCACTTACTCTTAATCGATCTTTTCACAGACTCTCTTCTCACTCTGTCACCCGTTCTCTCTTTGTCACTTCCTCCTTCTGTCTCACTTTTCCCTCACTTCCTCCATCTCTCTCTACCTCTCTCTCTGGATATATCTTATCTCTACTTTTAACATACTTATTATCCTCACTACCTCTCTCGCTCTCCCTCTCTTTAACTCCTTAATCCTTCTCCCTTCCAAGAGAAAGGGAGAGAGAGGGCAAGAGAAAATAGAGACAGAAGAGAGTGAGAGAGTAACAGTGAAAATGAAATTGAAGAGAGAGGGAGATCGAAATAGTGAGAGAGAGAAAACAAGAGAGAAATCAAGAAAGAATAGAGTCAAGTAAGTGAGGGAACAATGAGCGAAATAAGGAGGGATGGAGGAAGGGAGGGAAGGAGGGGAAGTAATAAATACAAGAGAGAGGGTGAGAAAGAGAAGTGATGGAGAATGAGAAGAAGTCAAGATATAAAGGGATGGATATAGTGGGATATACGTAGCGAGTAAAGAGAGCAAGAGAGAGAAAAAATGGGGAGAGCGAGAGACATACGAGAAAGAGAAGAGGGGAGAGTAAATAAGAGAAAAGATAGTAAAATAAAGCAACGTAGTGGAAGAGATAGAAACATAAGTGAGAGTAAAAGACATAGGAAGAACTATGACAAAGGATAAAAAGAGAGAAAGAGAGCAAGAGTAACGGAGAGAGTGAGAAGGGTGTATTGGGGAGAGAGAGATGATTTAAGAGAGGGGGACTGAAAGGGAGAGAGAAAGAAGAAGGAAGTGGGGCATAGAAAGGAAGAGAGGTAGAGAGCGAGAGAATGCACAGAGATCAGAGAAATAGTTAAAGGGATCGTGAGATATATAGGTCGAGAGCGAGAGAGTAGGGTGTGTATGAAAGGTGAGAGAGTGAAAGAGATTTAAAGAGAAAGAGGGAGAGAGTGTATGAATGTGTGAGATGGAGAGAGAGAGTGAGCTTACATAAGGAAAACCTAGAGGTGCAAGATCAAGGAGTGAGAAAGAGAGAGGGAGAGGAAGTAGACCGATAAAGAGAATAAGCGCGAGAGTGAGAAGTGAGACGAGAGAGAAAGACAAATACCCTCTCCTTTATCTCTCCATCCATCTTTCCCACTATCCCACTTTCTAACCTCTCTCCTTTTTTCCACAGAGACTCCCTTTCCCTCCCTCAATCTCTCTCCCTCTCTCTCTCCTTCCATTCTATCTTTCCCCTCCGTCTTTCCCCCCGTTTTCTAGCCCCCTCACCTCTCTCTTTCATTCTCTTTCTTTCTCTTCTCACACTCTCTACCTCAATCATTCTCTTTCTTTTCCTCACTCCTTATTCCTCTTTCATTATCTTCTTTCAATGCTTCTTCTTTTACTTCTCTCACTTTCATTTCTGTCACTCACTCCTTCAATCTCTCTCACTCCCTCCCACTCTTTATTTTTCACTCTTTAATCATTATAGTTCTTGCTCTCATTTCTATAACCCCTTTTTTCATTACACTCACTCACACACAAACACTCTCTCTTTCGTTCTCTCTCTCTCTCATACGCGCTCTCATTATCTCTATTACTCCTTCTCTTTTGCTCTCATTCCTTACTCTTTCTTCATTCTTTTTTTTTGCTCCCTTACTCTATTCTATTTCATTCTAACTTTACTCCCTCCCTCTCTCTCTTTCTTACTCTCTATGCTCTCATACTCTTTCTTTGTTGATCAATCTCTCTCTCCTCTCTCACTCTCTTCCTCTATCCCCTTCTCTCATGCTCTCTCTCCTTCCTTCCCTCTCATGGAGTTCCCCTCAACCTTCTCCTTCTCTCTCATTCATTCACCTCCTCACCCTCTTTCTCCCTCTCACTCACTCGCTCTTTCTCTATCTTCCCTTACTCTCTATTCTCTCTCTATTTCTCTTTCCCTCCCTCCATCACTCCTTTTCATATAAATCTCTCTCACTCTTTGTTCTCTGTATCTTACTTTGTATTATGTTGGTCTTTCTTCTGTCTTTTTCATACCCACTATGCCGATAAACATTCTCTCTTGCTCCTGCTCTTGCTTTCTTTCACTCCTTCTCACTTCCTCTCTATTTCCTCAAAATCTCTTCCTACACCCTTTCTTCCTTCTCTCTATGAAATTTCATTCTCACTCTCCTCCCTTTCTCACCCTCTTTTCTTTGTCTCTATCTTTGTCTCTCTCCCCCCTCACTCGCCTTTGTATATTCATTTTCCTCTTTAACTTCCTTCGTCCAGTTTCACTCTCACTCACTTCGATGTCGCCTTCCTCCCTCCCTCTCTTCAACTTAGCTCACTCCGCTCCCTTATATCTTCCTCACTCTTTATTATATATCTCTCACCCACTCTCTCGTACTGCTACTCCAACTTCTCTCACTATTCCTCTCGCTCTTCCCCGCCACTCTCCCTCTTCTATCTCCCTCCATCACTCACACTTTCCTCCTCTCTATATTGCACTTTCTCTCCCTCTCTCCCTCCTTCCCTCTCCTCACTCCTTTTACAACCTCTCACACTCCTTTATTATCCATTCCGTCCACCTCTCTCCCGTTCTCGCTCACTCTCTCTACGATCTTCTAGCACACTCTATTTCTCTCACACTCTCTCCCACTCCCTGCTCCCTCTCTCTCTTCAATCTTTCTCTACCGCTCTATTCTTTCTCTCTTGCTTCTTTTTATGACCACTCATGCTCTCTCTCACACTCTCACTATATCTTTCTCTATTTCTCTATTCCCTCTCCATTTCTCTTTATTTTCTCTATATCTTCATTCTCTCTCTTTCTCTCGCTCAGTCTCCCTCACTCCCACTCTCTTTCCTCACTCCCTTTTTTTGCTCTCTCACTTTCTCTCTCTCTATCCCTACCTTCTCTCACTCTCTCTCTTTTCCTTCCTCCTCTCTCTCTTTCTCCCTCCCTCCCTCCTTCCCTCCCACCCATCTCACTCATTCTCTCTCTCTCACACTCTCTCCCCATTCTTTATTTTTTTCTTGCCCGTCTCACTCATTCTCGCTCTGCCTTCTCTTGTTCTTCGTGTCACTCACACTTTCTCAACCTCTCACTTCTCATCTATCTCACCCTCTCCTTCTTTCTCCATGTCATTCTTTCTAGTTCCTTCTCTCACTCTCTCTTGTTCTCTTTCGCTCCTCTCACACTCTAACTTCTCTCGCTCTCTATATAATTCCATCTAACTATTTTCTCTCTCATTGCTCTCCTCCCTTTATCTCTTTTTATATCTCTCCTCAGTTTTATTATATCTTTTCTTCTTTTTCTATCACTCTTCTTTCCCTTTGCCTCCTTCACTTCTTCACAATTTTTATTGTCCCTCCCTGTTTCTTACTCTCTCATTTCGTCTCTCCTTCGTCTCTCTTTTTTCTTTCTTTCTCCTTCCTTCCTCTCTTTCCCCGATTTTACTATTGCTCTCTCTCTTTCATCCTTCATATCTTTCTTCGCTCGCTCACTCGTATTACTCTCTCCCCTCTCTTCTCGCTCTCTCTCTTGCTCGCTCATACTACCTCTTCGATTACTACATATCTCTCTGCTCTAACTCTTTCTCCTTCTCTATCTCCCACACACTCTCTCTTGCATCCCACCCTCCCTCTTTCTTCTCAATCACTTACCCTCCTTCCATTCCTCCCTTCCTCCCTTTCTCTCCCTCCCTCTCATCCTCTCCATCTCCCATTTCACTTCGTCACTTATCTCCCTCTACTCATTATCTTATCTCTCTCTCTCTTTCTCGCTATCACTCTCTCTTTCTTTATCTTCCTTTCCATGCTCTCTTTCTCTCTATTTCTCCCTCCATCTCTCTTCCTCTCTTGTTCCATCTCTCTTCAATCTCTCTCACTCCCTCCCTCTCTATTTTGAGCATTTATTCTCTAATTGTTCTTGTTCTCTCTCCTATTGTTCCCTCTTTTATTACTCTCACTCACACGCACTTGCTCTCTCTTTCCTCACTTTTTCTCTCCTAGTCCTTTTCTCGCACATTCTCTCCCAGTCCCTCTCTTCATCTCTATATCACTCTCACTCTTAACATGTCCCTCTATCCTTCTTATTCTCTATCCTTTCTCTCTCCTAATATGTCTTCTATTATTGTCTCTTCACTCTCATTCCTTTCGAATTCCCTTCCTCTCCATATACACCAAATCTTTCTCTCCCTCTCTCACTTTCCTTCTTCCCTCATATGTCTCCCTCTTTCTATCCGCCCTCTCTTTCACACACTCTCTCACCGTTGCCCCCACCCTTCGTGTATTCCCTCCTCTCTCTCGATCTCTCTCACTCGTTCTCTTGCTTTCCATTCCTTTTAACCTCTCACTAACCCTCTCTTGTCTACTCACTTTCTTACCCACCTTCCCATCTCTCTCTTACCTCTCATTCATTCTCTTCTTCCTCTTTCTCTCACTATCTCTTCTCTCCATCTTTAACTCTTCGCTTCCGACTCTTCCTCTCACTCACCGCCTTCTCACTCTTCTCTTTCTCTCCCTCTCTCTGTCACTTGACTCTCTTTCCTGCTCTCACCAAGTTTATATTTTGTTGCTTTTCTCTCCCTATCACTTAGACTTGTGCTCTATCTCCCACCGTTATTTCTCCCTCCCACCCCCTCTCCCTCCATGCCTCCCTTCCACTCTATCCCCAACCATCTCTCCAAGTACTTCCCTTTTTTATTCTCTATCTCTCTCTCTCCTTCTTTCACTCCATCATTTCCTACACCCCTTTATCTCATTCTCATATCTTCTCTTACTTTCTACCTCTCAATCTCTTGAGGTCCCTTTCTTGCTCTTCCCCGCTCTCTCTCTTTCCTCCTCCATTTTTATTACTATTTTTTTCTATCTCCTATTTTTCTTGCACTTATCTCTCTATCTTGGTCTTTTTTTCTACCACCTCCTCATCTCTGTCTCACTATTTCTCATATTCTCTTACATTCTCCCTCTTTCACACTCTTCCTTTCTCTCTCCCACCCATTTCTTTCACCACAACCTCTATCTCTTCCTCTCTCTTGCTCACTCTCTCACACACACTCTCGCTCTCTCTCCTTTTTCCCTCCCTCTCTCTCAAATTTAATCTCACTCCCTCACTCTCTCCTCCAAACTTTCCCTCTCTCCTCTTTCCCTTTCTCTCCTTCCCTCCTCCCTCCATCTCTTCTCCCTCTTTACTCACTCTTTCTCTCTCTCACTCTCACTCTCTCTCTCTCCCTCACTCACTCTCTTTCAATTTTTCTCACATCTTGCTGTCCCCTCAAATTCATCTCATTATTTCTTATTTTCTCTCATACATCTCTTTTTCCTCTCGATCCCTCCCATTCAAGAGGAGAGAGTTGTGAGATAGGGAGTGAGGTAGAAAGAGGGAGGGATAGAGAGGAATTAGAGATGTATGAGAGAAAATAAGAAATAATGAGATGGATTTTAGGGGAGAGAGCAAGATGTGAGAAAATTGAGAGAGAGTGAGTGAGGGAGTGAGAGTGCGAGAGAGAAGAGTGAGTAAATAGAGAGAAGAGAGGGTGGTAGATGAAAGATCAAGAGAGAGGACAGAGGGAGTGGAAGAGAGAGCAAACAAATCATAAAGAGAGATGAAATAAAGTATGAGAGAGTGAGCAAGAGGGGAAGTGAACTAGAAATAATAGAGAGAGAGGGAGGGAGTGATAGGGATTGAAAATTTGAGAGAGTGAAAATTTAAGAAAGCTAGAGAGTGAAAATTTGAGAGAATGAGACAAAAATTGAAAGAGAATAGAGGCACAGAGAAGATAGAACAAATGTTTGGAAGTGAGAGGTAGAGAGAGATATAGAGGAGAATATAGAGAGAGATAGAGGGGTGAAGGGAGATAGAGAGATAGAAGGCGGGAGGGAGAGAGAGGGAGGGAGGAAGAGACTAGTCGATGGAGAGAAAGAGTGAGCAATGAGATAGGAGGGAGTGATAAAAGAGAGCAAGAGAGAGTGTGTGAGAGAGTAAGTGAGAGGGAGAGAGTAAAAGAGAAAGAGAAGTGATAAGTCATAAATAGAGAAAATAATGAGGGAGGGAGAGAGTGAGAAAGAGGGAGAAACAAGGAGATGTGAGAGAAGAAGGTGAGAGTGAGAGAGAAGAGACAGTGAGGGAAGATAAAGACAGAGTGAGCGAGAGGGAGAGAGGGGGTGAGAATGTGATTTTGGAGCAGGAATGAACCAGAAGAATGTGAGAGGGGAGAGCCATAGTGTGTCTAAGATAGAGAAGGAGAGAGGGAGAGAGAGGCAGGGAAGGAAGGAACTAAAAGACAGGGGGAGAGAGGGAGGGAAAATTATGAGATGAGTGAGAAGAGGAAAAAATAAGTTGTAGTGTGTGTGAGAGAGTGAACATAAAGCAAGAAGGGGTGAGGGAGAGAGGGAATAAGAATGAGAGTGAAACTGAGCAGAGAGAATGAGGGAATAAGAAAAGGAGAGTGTGTGAAAGACAATAGAGAGAAAAGACTTTGAAGGAATAGAGAGCATGAGAAAGGGAGAGATTAGCGAGCGAAAGAGAGAGAGCAAGAAAATAAGAGACGATTATGGGAGAGAGAGAGATATATATTAAGGGATTGAAATAGGCAAGGAGAGCAAGAGAGAGGTGTTGAGGGATATTGCGAGGGTCAAATTTCAGAGACAGAAGAGTGAGTGAGAGAGGAATAAAGAGAGATTGAATATAAAGAGAGAGAGATGGAGGTAGTGAGGGAGAATGAGAGACAGAAGGAGGAATAATGAGAAAGTGAATGGGAGAGGGAGTTAGAAGAGAAGCTGACTGAGTAAGATTAGTGAATGAGGAGTAAAGAGAGTGGAAAAATGGGAGAATGGTGAGAGAGTGGGAGTAAGAGAGGTAGATATCGAGGGAGAGGGTGAGAGGGAGGGAGAGAAGAGAGATAAAGTAAGAGCGAGGGATGGAAACAAGAGAGGGGGGAGAAAGAGAGATTGAGGGAGGAAGAGAGTGACAGATGGCTGGAGAGAAAGAGTGAGTAAAGTGATAAGAGAGTATTGAAAGAGAGCAATATAGAGTTTGTGTGAGAGGGAAAGAAAGAGACAAATAGAGAATGAAATAGTGATAAAGCATAAACAAAGAAAAGAGTGAGAGACGGAAAGAGTGAGTATGAGAGACGCTGACGAAGGGAGCCAGAGGAATAGAAGAGAGTGCGAATGAGAGAGGAAGAGAGAGTGAGAAAGAAGAGAAAGTGAAGGAAGAAATAGAGATGGAGTGAGACAGATCGAGAGATGGGTAGAGAATAATGCTTTATGGGAGAGAGAGAGGGGGTAAAATGGAAGAGAGTGAGAGGGAGAGAGGGAGAGAGGGAGAGAGGGGGAGAGTGCGTGAGAAAGAGAGATAAGAGCAAGAAAGGGAGAGAGAGGGAGGTAGGGAAAGAAACAAGAATGTTGGGGTGAGAGGGCGAGAAGATTGAGAGGAGGGCAAGGAGAGAGAGGAATAGAAGAGAGAGTAAGAGAGAGAGTGCACATGTAGTGAGAAAGAGAGATTGAAGGAGGGAGTAAGAGTGAGAGTGAAACCAAAGAGAGAGGAAGAGAAGCTATAAAGGTAAAGAGTGCAATAGAGAAATAGAGGGAAGATTGAGGAGAAGAGAGGGAAAGAGCGAGCGAGCGAGAGAGGGAGTAAGAGAGAGGGAGATAAGGAAAGCAAGAGAAAGAGAGGTTTAAAGGGAGTGAAAGCGGGAGGGAGAGCGAGGAGACTCAGTGAGGGATAAAAAGAGCATCAAAAGAGAATAGAACAGAGAGTGAGAAAGAAATATAAAGAGTTGGAATAGAGAGTGAGAGAGAGGAAGAGAGTGAATGAGAAAGAGAGATAAAATGAGGTAGTGAGAGGATTTAAAGAGCGGGCAATAAAGAGAAAGGAAGAGAGAGTGAAAAAAGAGACTAACAGAAGATCGAGTAAGAGTGAGTGAGGGTTATGAAGTGAGGGTTATGAAGTGAGGGAGAACGAGAGAATAAAGAGTGAGGGAGGGAGTAAGAAAGATAAGGATAAAGTTAATGAAATGAGGGAGGTAAAGAAGTGAGAAAATGAGAGATGGAGGGATGGAAACAAGAGAGAGAGGAGCAAGTGGGACATCAAACGAGAGAAAAGTAATAGAAAATAGAGAAGAGAGAGCAACAAGGTAGAGTGTAAAAGAGCATAAGATAGAAAAAGTGAATAGAGAGGAGAGATAGAGAGATTGAGAGAGCATAATAGAGAGTGGAAAAAGCAAAACAGTAAAAGAGAGTGAGATAGAGAGCATGAAATTGAGCTAATGGGGGTGAGAAAGAGAAAGAATAAGAGAGATTGCGAGAGTGTATGAGCATATGAGATGGAGAGAGAAGAGTGAGATACACAAGGGAGACCTAGAGAGGGCACGAATGAGGCATTGGGAATGATAGAGGATAGAGTGAGAGAGTTAAAGAGTACAGTAGTGAGGGAGTGAAGGAGAACCAGAGAGAAAGAGGAAAAGAAAGTGAGGGGGAGAAGAGGATATAAAGAAGGGAAGGAGAGAGTGTGACAAGAGAAAAAAAAGATACTAGGAGGATGGGAAGCAAGAGAGAGTGGGAGCACGGGTTGGAGGAAGAGAAAAGAGAGATAGAGAGTGAGAGAATGAAAGAGATAGTGAGGGAGGGATCAAGAGAGATTTTTAGATAGAGAGGGAGAGAGTGAGAGCAAGTAAGGCAAGGAAAGTGAGACAAAGAGGAGATAGAGAGAGGGAGAGAGCGAGAGAAGTGTGAGAGAATGTGAGAGAAATAATGAGAAAGAAGTGAGAGAGATTGGGAGAGATAAAAGTTGGAGAGCGAGAGAGAGGGTGTACATCAGTGTGAGAAGGTGAAAGAGATTTAAAGAGAAGAGGGAGAGCGATTAAGAGAGGGAGAGAGTGTATGAGTGTGTGAGATGGAAAGAGAAGAGTGATCTACATAATGGACACCTAGAGAGGGCCTGATTGAGGGAGTGAGAAAGATGGAGGGAGAGAGTGAGACTGATAAAGAGAACAAGTATGAGAGGGAGAAGGAGAGAGAAAGACAAATAATCTCTTCCTTTCACTCTCCATCCATCATTCCCTCTCTCCCACTTTCTAACCCTCACTCACTCTCACACATTCTCTTTCCCTCCCTCAATCTCTCTCTTATCCTTCCCCTCTATCTTTCCCTCTCTCTTTTCCTCCCCATCATTTTCTATTCCCCACTCCCTCTCTTTCATTTAATTTCTTTCCCTCACACCCTCTTTCACTCTTTTTCTTCCTCACTCCTTGTTCTTCTTTCATTATCTTTCTTTATTCCTTCTTCTCTTTCTACTTCTCTCACTGCCTCTACCTCTGACACTCCTCTCGTCAAACTCTCTAACTCCATCCCTCTCTCAATTTTTCAGTCTCTCTCACTCCCTCCCTCTCTTCTATAACCCCTTTTTAATTATACTCACTCACACACAAGCACTCTCTCTGTCACTCACTCTCTCTCTCAAACCCACTCTCATTGTCTCTCTTACTCCTCTTTTGCTCTCCTTCCTTACTCTTTTCTTTCTCTCTCTTTTTTGCTCCCTCTCTCTATTCCATTTCATTCTAACTTTTACTCCCTACCTCTCTCTCTTTCCAACTCTTTATTCTCTTATGCTTTTTCTTTTCTTGATCACTCTTCTATCTCTCTCACTCTTCCTTCGTCTATCCTCTTCACTCTTGTTCTTTCTCACCCCTTCCCCCTCTCTCTCACTTGTTCCTCTCTCTCTCTCACAAACAAACTCTCTTTCTCTGCATCTATCCCTCTCATGAACTTCCCCTCAACCTTTCTATCTCTCTCTCATTCATTCTCCTCTAACCCTCCCTCTCTCCCTCTCACTCAATCCCTCTTTCTCTATCTTCCACCACTCTATTCGCTTTCTATTTCTCTCTCCCTCCCTCCATCACTCTCTCTCTCTCTCTCTTTCTCATTCTTTGTTGTCTATCTCTTACTTTCTATTATGTTGCTCTCTCTTCTCTCTCTCCCTTGCTTTCCCTCTCTCTCTCACTCTTTATTCCAACTTCATTATTGCATTGTTGCTCAGTTCATCTCTTTTATGTCACTTATTCATTTCTCTCATTACTTAACTCTTTTTCTCCCTCCCTCCCTCCCTCTCTTTCAATCCTTTTCTCTTCTCACCCTTTTCTCCTCTTCTCTCTCTAATTATTTCTTTATTTTGCTCATACTTCTCTCTCTGCACTCCCTTCCTCCCTCTTCTCTCTCTCTCTTTATCTTCATATTTTTGACTCTCTATCTATTTCTCATTTTTCTGCTCCCTTTCTTGCTCTCTTGCTCTTTCTTCCTTCACTGTCTCTTCTTCTCTATTTCTTTCTCTCTCTATCATCTCTCCCTCCCTATCTATCTTTAATTACACTCTCTCTTACTCACTCATTGTTCTCTCTCTTTATCTTACTCTCTCTCGTTTCACTCTTTCACTCTCTATCCTCCAGACACTCTCTCTCCTCCTCTCTTGTTGCCTTCCCTCCCTCGTCCCTACCTCCCCCCACTCTCTCACACACTCTATCTTCCACTCTTCCACACTCTCTCACCCTCAACCTCCCACTCTCCCTTTCCATCTCTCTCTAGCTCTCTATTTCCTCTCTCTTTCTTACTTTCTCTTTAAACCCCTCCATCTTGCTCTATTTCTCAATCAATTTCTCCCTCTCTCTCTCTATACCATCACTTTTTATCTCTCTTGCTCTCTCTTTCTCACTCCTTTAATCTTGCCCTCGCTAGGTCTCCCTCAAGTAGCAAACTCTTCTCTGTCCATCTGACACACTCATACACACTCTCACTCTCTCTCAATTTCTCTCCCTCTCACCTTCGTTAGCTCCTTTCTCTCTCTCTATCTCACTCTTTGTTAACATTTTATTTTTTATCTCTCGCTCTTTTTATCACTTCTCTGTTATATTCCCTCACTCTCTCTCTTTCTCACACTTAATACTCTTTTTATACCTTATACTCTCTTTTACACACTCTTGTGTTGCTCTCTCTTCATTCATTTCTCTTACATTAGGTCACTCTGTCCCCCACTTCCTCTCTCCTCTCTCTCTTGCTTCTATCCCTCCCTCTATCATTTTATCTATTCTCTTCCTCAGTCCCTCTTCGTCCCATTATCCCTCTCCGTCTCCCTCTCTCTAAACAATATCCTATTCTCCCTCACATTTTACACCTCACTCACTTACTCTTACTTAATCGTCCCTCAGTCTCTCTTCTCACTCATTTCCCTCCACTCTCTCTTCATTTCTTCTTCCTGCTCTCCCTTTAAACCCTCTCAATACCTCCCTCTATCTTTCTTTCTTACTCACACTCTCCTCTCTCACTCTTAGTTCCAGTTTTTGTCATCTCTCTCACCCGCTCTTCTGTCTCTCTCTTTTCACACTCACTTTAACCTTCACCGCCACTTTCTCGCTCTCCCTCCATCTTTCACTCCCTTCATCCCTCTATTTATCCTGCTTTCCCTCTCTCTTTCACTCCTTCCTTGTCTCTTATTCTTCTCTCGCTCGTTCACCCTCTCCCTCTCTTCTGCACTCTCTTCCCTCACCGTCACTTCCCTTTATTTCTCTCTCACTCTGTCTCCCTTTCTCGTCGCCTCTTCCTATCACTTCGCTCACTCTCATACTTACTCCCTCATTCCATGTCTCTTTCTCGCTCCATGTTCACTTTATGTCACTTACTCTTTCTTCTGTTATGCTCGCTCCTCTCTCTCCTCTCAATCTCTCTCCCACTCTCCCCCACTCCTTTCATTCCTTCCCTCCCTCTCCATCCCTCTCTCGCTCTCTCTTTCTCTCTCACACACTCTCCCCCTCTCTCCCTCTAACTCTCTTCCAATTCATCCCCCTCTCTCTCCCACTAAATCTCATTTTGTACCCCCTATCAAGATCTTCCTTCACTCTCTCTTCCTCTCTCACTTCCACTCTCTCTTCCTCTCTCACTCCCACTCTCTTCCATCCCTCTCACTCCCTCTGTCCATCTCTCTCCTCCTCACTCACTCATTTCTCTATTTATGCTTTATCAATTTTTCTTTCTCTATTGCTCTCTTCTTTCTATCATTAACACTCTCTCTTTCTCTTTTTTATCACTCTATTATCACTTTACTCACTTTTTCTCTCTCCTTCCCCTCTCTCCCTCTTTCAGTAGTTCAATCTCTTGTTATGTCTTTTCTCCCTCCCTCACTTTCCATATTTCCCTCGATTACTCCCTCTATCTACCTCTCACTCACTATCTTTTGCTCTATCTTCTCTGAGTCTTTCTTCTCTCTCGATTTTTGCCTTACCCTCTTTCCTCCTCTCTCTTCGCTCACTCTTTAATCCCTATCTTAACTCCCTCTCTTTCTCTCTCTCTCACACTAAATCTATTCATCTCTCTTTATTATTTGTATGCTCACTTTTGCCCCTTGCTATCTCTCTCTCTTAATCTTTCTTCTATCTCCCTCTCTTTACTCAGTCTTTCTCTCCCTCTATCTATCACAATCTCTCTCACACTCCCTCCCTTACAAACTATCTCTCAATTGCTCTCACATCTTGCTCTCTCTCCTCATATCCATCTCACTTTTTTCTCTCGTACATCTCTCATTCCTCCTCAATACCTTCCTGTTTCAATCCATCCCTCCCTCTCTTTCTTCCTTTCTCTCTTCTCTTGCACTCACCGGTTTACTTCCTCACTCTCCCTCTCTTTTTCTCTATTGCTCTCTCTCATTCTACATCTCTGCTCTCTTTTCTCACTTTTATTTTTCTATATTTATCTCTCGCTCCCTCTGCCCACTCTCTCGCCCTATCTCCCATTCAATCTCTGTCATTCTCTTCCACTGCTACCCTCTCTCCCATGCTCTCAATCTCAATCTCTCTCCTTCTCTCCGTCTCCATCTCCCTCTCTCCTTCTCTCCTTTTAACTAACTCTCTTACTCTCACTCCCTATCTCAATCCCTCCCTCCTTCCCTTTCCTTCTCCCTTTTCTCTATCTCTTTTCTCACTCTCCTTTTGCACTCAATCAAACTTCCTTCTTCCCTCTCATTTTCTCCATTGATTTTTTCCATTCCTCTCTTTTGCTCTCTCTTCTCTCACTTTCTTTTCTCTTTATTTCTCTCTAACAGCCTCCCTCTATCTCTCTATCTTATTTTTACCGCTCATGCTCTCCCTCACTCTCTCTGTTTCTTTCATTTTATCCCCTCTTGTCACTCTCCCTCAACCTTTCTCTCCCCTCTCCACCCACTGTCCTCTTGCTCCCTATCTCCTTCATGCTAAATATCATTTCCCCTCTCACTTCCCCTCTCTCCCTCTTAAATTTTTCATGCTCTCTTTCTCACACACTCTCTTCAATCTCTCACTCTCTTCCTCTATCTCTTCCATTCTTACTCTCTCCCTTACACTTACCCTCTAGCTCTCTCTTCCTCACTCTCCCTTTCTTACTATGTCTCTCACTCTTTATTCTTTCTCTCTCTCTCTCTGTCTCTCTCTTTCTTGCTATCTCATGCTATCTTCTCACCCTCTTTTGCTTTCCCTTTATCTCTCTCTTTCTCCCTCTCTTCATTTCTCACAGTCTCTCACTCTCCATTATCTTTCTCTCTCTCGCTCGTTGCTCTCTTCCTCTCTTTTCTCTATCTTTGTTTCCCAATATCCATCACTCAATCTCTCTCTACCTTCCTCTCATTCTCAATCTCTTTGCTTTCTCACCCACTCTTCCATCTTATTGTCTATTACTTCCCCTCCCTCCCTTATTTCACTGTCTATTTCTCTCTCTTTCCCTCTCTTACCTCACTATCTATTCTTTATATGTTCTTTCTCTTTTTGTCTCTCTCTCATCATGTCTCCCTCACACTCTTTAATTTAACTCTCACTCTTACTCTCAATCTCTTCAATCTCTCTTTCCATATTGCACCTCTCATCCTTTCTCTCTCCCTCTGTCTCTCCTGCTCCATCTATCATCTCTTATTCTCTTTCTCTTACTCTCTCTTCCCAGATTTTCTTTCTTCAGCTTCACTCTCACTCTTACTCTCTCTCTTAATCTCTTCAAAATCTCTATTCTTTCTTCCTATTTCTATCATCATCTTGTTCTCACTCTCTATTCTCCCTTTCTCTATTTATCTCACATCCCTCCCTCCCCCCTCTCTGTCAAGTTCTTTCCACTTGTCCTCCCTAGCTCTCCCTCTTTCTCTTCTCACTCTTCATAGCTCTCTCTCATTCTAATATTCTCCCTCTCGCTCACTCTCTCTTTCTTTATCTTCCCTCACACTCCTCCTCTCCCTTTATTTCTCTTACTCTCTCTTCCTCCTTTGCTCCTTTCCTCTCTCTTCCTCACTGTTTATTTGCTTTCTCTTGCTCTATTATTTCTCATTCTTCTCTAAGTTTTTCTCTTCTATTTTTTTTTCTCCTCTCTTTGTCCCTTTCTCTCTTCTGCTCTCTTTCTCACAAACAATTTCTCCATTTCTCTCTCCATCCAGACACTGGAAGCGATGGAAGCAATAGAGAGTAAGTGGAGGATAGAGGGAGAAAAAGTGAGGAAGAGAATGGGAGATAAGAGAGCTAGAGAGAGCGAGGGTTAAAGGATAGAAAGAGAGAGAATAAAGGGCAACGTAAGAGAGCAAAAGAATGAGAAAGAGAGATTTAATAGAGAGTGTAAGAGAGCGCATGAGTGGTAAAGAGAAAGAAATAGAGAGATAAAGGAAGGTCGTGAGGAAGATTGAAGAGGGAGAGGGAGCAAGAGAGGGAGTGATAGTGTGAGAGCTATAGCAAGAGAGAGTGAGTGAGAAGGGGAGAGATAGGGAGAGCAAAAGATTGGATGATAAAGAGTGAGAGAGGAGTTTAAAGGGAGAGAGGGAGAGAAGTGTGAGATAGAGAGAGAGGAAAGCGTAAGTGAGAATGGGAGGGAGGGAGGGAGGGAGGGAGGGAGAGGTCAGAGAGTGGGAGGATGGATGAAGAGAAACAGTTAGAGATGATGGATTAGCAGTACAGAGAGTAAGTGAGAGAGAGAGATACCAAAGAGTGAGAAAGAGAGAAGAAGGGAATGAGCTAAGTTGAAGTGACGGGAGTGACAGAAGGACAGAGTGAATGTGAGAGAAATTGAGAGCGAAGAGAGTGATAGAAATAGGGAGACGTGATAGAGAGGTAGAGCGGGGGGAGAGAGATTGAGAAAGAGAGACAAAAAAAGTGGGTGAGAAAGAGAGCAAGTAAGAGTGAGCAAAATTTAATTGAGAGGGAAGGATATGGAAAGGAAGAGGGAAGAGATATTAAGGGAAGAGAGAGGAAGTGTGAGGGAGTGAAAGAAAGCAAGAGAGGGAGCAAGAGAGAATGTTTATGGGTGCTAGTGGGTGAAAAAAATCAGAGACGATAAACTATCACAATAAAAGAAAGAGAGACAAAAATAGGAGAGGAATATAACAAGTGAGAGAGTGGGAGAAAAATAATTAGGGAGACATATATTTTGAGAGAGGGAGAGAAAATATATACGTATAGATTATGAGAAAGGTCTAGAGAAGGAGAGAGTGGGAGGGAGATTGAGAAAGAGATAATGTGGGAGAGGGAGTGAGAGAGAGAAGGGAGAGAAAGAGAAAGAGGAGAGAGGGAGGAAGAAATGCAAGAAGAAAATGTAGAGCAAGGTATGAGACAAAAAGAGATCAAAGAAGGGAATAAAAGAGATTGAGAGAGAAAAAGTGAGAGAAGGTATCAATGAGGTTGAAGGAACAATACATAGGATGTCATGGAGAGCTAGGGGCATGAAGAGAAAAATAGAGAAAAGAGAGGGAGAAAGCGTAGCAGAGAGAGAGAGAGAGAGGAAGGGAGGGAGAGGGTCTGGATAAAAGTAGGAGGGGGTGGAAGAAGTGTGGGAGAGGGAGAAAGAAAGAGTGGGAAGTTAAAGTGGGATTGGGGGATAGGAAGGGAAAGTGGGGGAGATGGAGAGAGATTGAGATAGAGAGAGTGGGAGGGAAGGCAGTAGAGGTAGAGAATGAGAGAGAAAAGATGAGAGATAACAAATTAACAAAAAGTGGAAGTGAGAGAAGAGACAACAAGAGAGGGAATTAGAGAGAGTGAACGAGAAAATGAGTGGGAGGGAGAGTGTGTGAATGGGTTAGTACAAGCGGAGAGAGAGAGGAGTGACATAGTGAGAGAGTGAAGGAGGGATTGAAAGAGAGAGGGATTGAAAGAGAGAGGGATTGAGGAGGAAAGGGAGATGTTTAAAAGAAAATAATAAATAATAAGATAGATATAATGGGAGAGCACAAGATATAATAGCAATCGAGAGAGAGCGTGTGGGAGAGAGAGTGAGAGAGAGTGAGAGAGAGAGGGAGAGAAAGAGTAAGTAAAGCTAGAAAAGAGAAGGAGATAGAAGAAAGTGCAAGAGAGAGACATAGAGGGACAAAAGAGAGCAAATAAACAACATATAGAGATTAAATATAGAGTGAGAGTTATGGATTGAAGAGTGAGCGGGAGGGAGAGAGGGAGAGAGGTAAGGCTACTTAGAGAGAAGAGAGAATTAGGGAATATCGAGCAAAAGATATTAAGTGTGAGGTAGAGGGAGGAGATATAGATGGAGATATGTGAGAGAGGGAGATAGAGGGAGATAGAAGAGTGAGCTACATAAGGGAGACCTAGAGAGGGCACGAATGAGTGATGTTCCCTCTCTCTCACCATTACTAGCTCCTTCCCTCTCTTTACCCCTCACTCGCTTACTGTTACTCTCCCGCAGACTCGTTTCTTACACTCTCTCCCTTTCACTCTCCCTCACTTTCTATTTCCTACACTCTCCTTAGACCCTCTCACTTCCACCTATCTTTCTTTTTCCCTAACTACCTCCATCTCCCTCTCACTCTCTATTTCACCTCACTTTATCTCTCTCCCTCCTATCTCACACACTCTCTCACAATTGTTCTCACATCTTACTCTCTCTCCTCATATCCATCTCATTATTTATTATTTTCTCTCACACATCTCTCTTTCCACCTCAATCTCTCCCTTTTTCAATCACACATCTCTCTTTCCACCTCAATCTCTCCCTTTTTCAATCCAGCTTCCCTCTCTTCCTTCCTCTCCCTATCTCACTTGTCCCTCTCCTCATTCAACTCCTCCCCTTTCCTCTCATTTTCTCTATCACTCTCTCATTCCCTCTCTCTTGGACTCTCTTCTCTCACTTTCACTTTCTCTATTTCTCACTCCTTTTCTCTTGCTCTCTCTCATTCTCTCCCTCTGCTACACTCCCTCCCTCCCACTCTCATCCTTTCTCTCTCATTCTCTCCCTCTGCTACCCTCCCTCCCACTCTCTATATCTCAATCTCTCTCCCTCTCTCCCTCTCCTCCCCCTTATCACGTTTTCAGTCAATCTTACTCTACCTCGCTACCTCAAACTTGCACAAATTATTTTGCATTCATTCCCTCTCTCGCTTCCTATCTCTCTATCTCTTATATCTTTCTTGCACTCTGTCTCTCTCTTTCTCACTATCTCCCTTTCTCACTATGTCTGTCACTCTTTTATGTTTCTCTATTTTGATCTTTTTTATTTGTCTTTCACTCTCTCTTCCACCTATCTCCCTCTCTCACCCTCTATAGATCTTCCCTCACTCTATCTTCTCTTTCACTCTGTCTTCCACTCTCACGCCAATGCATCAATTTCTCTCACTCTCTCTCTTTCTTTTTTCACCCTCTCCCTCTCTCATCCTTTTCTCTATTTATGCCTTATCACATTCTCTTTCACCTTTGCTCTCTCCCTCACTCATTCTCTCTCACACACACTCTCTCTCTCACACTCTTTTATCACTCTCTCTTATCATTTTACTCACTTATTCTCTCCGACCGTCTCTTATCCTCTTCCTCCCTCTCTGTCTCTATCTCTCTTAACCTTTTTCTCACTCCATATCTTCTTCTCTCTCCACCTCTAACTTCATATCATTTTCTCAATCTTCCCTGAGTTCTCTTTTCCCTCTATTTTTGGCTTACTCTCACACCCATACTCCCTTCATCTATCTCTCTGTTTCTAGTTCACTCCCTCTCTCGCTCTCGCTCCCACACTATATTTCATCTCTCTTTATCATTTTCTTGCTCTCTCTTGCCCTCTCACTTGCCTTTTCTCCTATCACCTTCTCTTCTCTATATTTTCTCACTATTTCACTCCCTCTATCCCTCACTCTGTCTTAGTCTACCTCCATCCCTCTCTCTCAATCTCTCTCAATATCACTCTTGCCTCTCATTCCCATCTCATTATTTTTTAGGTTCTCTCACACATCTCTCTCCTCCTTTGTCCCTCCCACTTTCACTCCATCCTTCCCTCTCCTTCTCCTTTCTCTCTATCTCTCTCTTCTCTCTCTCTCCTCTTGCAGTCACTCACTCAATCTACCTCCCTCCCTCACATTTTCTCCATCGTACTCTCTTATTCCCTCTCTCTTAATCTCACTTTCAATCTTTCTCATGGCCTCCCTCCATCTCTCTATTTATTTCTTTACCACTCATCCTTTCTCTCACACCTCTAATTTTTCTCTTTCTCGGTCTTTTGCTTTCTCTTTTTTTGCTCTTTATTCTCGTTCTTTCTCTCACTCTCGATTCCCTCTCTCCCTACTGTCTCTTTCAATCCAATCTCTGCTCTACCTCTCCCTTTCTCTCATTCTCTGTACTTCTTCTTTCTCTATCTCGTTATTTCTCACCTTCACTAACACATCTCTTCCTCTCCCCCTCCTTCTTTCACTCCCTCTCTCCCTCTCTCTTTCTTTTTCCATAAATCTCACTCTCCTTAATTTTCACTTCATCTCACACTCTCCCACTTTCTTTATATATCTTTCTCTCTCACTCCATCACTCACTCTCTTGCTCTTTATTTGTCATTTCTCTCTCTGATCCTTCTCAACACTAACCCACGAATTCTCATTGTTTCTCACTATATCCTACACTTCTCTGCCAATCTCCCTCCCTTCTTTTCTCCTTATTTCACTCACTCCCTCCTTTCCTCTCCTTCTGTCTAGTCTATCTCTCCCACACACACTCTATCTCTCTTTAGTATCACTCTCTCTCACTTTCTTGCTCTCTATTAATCTCTTGACTCTCTCCCTTTCTTTCTCTTCTCTTTCTCCTCGATTTCACTCTCACTCTTACATGATCCCTCTCCCACTTTCCTCATGATTACTCTCACCCTGTCTCTCTTTTTCTCTCGTGCTTTCTCTCTCCCTTTCTCCCTACCTTTGTCTCTCTTCAATTTCGTTGTAACTCTTCCTCCCCCTTGCTCCCTTTCTCTCAAACCTATATCTTCTCACACTTTCTCCATCTCAATCTCCTATACTCTCTTTCTTGATCACTCTCGCTCTCATTTCCCTCACTCTCCATTTCTTTCTCACTATTCTATTCTCTCGCCACACTCCCTATTCTCTCTTCCACTTTCTATCTCTATCTTATTCACACCCTTTATTCTGTGTTAACTTCTCCCTTACTCCTCTCAATCCCCTCTCTTCCTCCATCTCCTATACTCTTTCTCTATTTCTCTGGCTTCCCTCCATCATCCCTCTCTCACGCTCCCTCTTACTTCCCTTCCTTGTTCTCTCTCACTCCATCTCTCTCACGTTCTCTCTCTCACACATCTTTTCTCCTTTATTCTCTCCCTCCCACATCCCTCCCTTCCACTCTCTCTATATGAATCTCTCCATCTCATCTTTTTTTCCTTCTCACTCGTTCTCTTTATCTCCCTCCCTAGCTCAATCTTGCTCCTTATCTTTGGCTCTCTCTTCCTCTCTCGCTTCCATTCTCTCTCTTAAATCTTTCTATCTCTCTCCCTCTTTCACTCTCTCTCTGTTCAGTCTCTCTAACACTCTCCATCTATCTCCCCCTTTTACACTCTTGCCCTCTATGTTTCTTTTTCTTGCTCTCTTCCTTTCCACTATGTCTCACTCTCTATTATACTTCATTCTCTTGCTTTCGAGCTCTCTCTTATTCTTTGTTCTCCCTCTTTACCCACTCTTTATCACCCTATATCCATCACTCTAATTCTCTCACTTCCTCTCATTCTCACTTCCTGCATGCCCTTCTCTTAACATCATATCTTCTCTTACATTCTCTCTGTCAATCGCTTTAGCTCCCTTTCTTGCTCCTCCCCACTCTTCTTTCTCCTCCATTTCTTATTACTATTTTTCTATCTCTCCTCTTTCTGCTGCTCTTATCTCCTTCCCTCCTCCCTCACACACACTCTCTCTCTCACTTTCCACTCTCATAATATCTTTCTTTTTCTCCCTTGTACCTCTCTCTCGTTCCCTCCCTAATATCCTTTTCTCTCTCTTTCACTCTCTTCTCCTGTTTCTCTTTAGATCTCTTTCATTCTCTCACTCTTGTTTTCTTTATCACACACTCTCTGCCTCTATCTTTCTCACTTCCTCAATCTTGCCCTCTTTAGGTCTCTCTTATGTAGCTCCCTTCTCTCTCCATCTCACTGACTCTCTCTCGAGCACTCACATGCACTCATGCACTCTCTCGCTCTACCTCTCACCCACTTAAGCTCAATTTCCCAATCTCTATGTCGCTCTCTCTTACCATCTTACTCTTTCTCTCGCACTCTTTCTTACACCATTGCTGCATCTTTCTCACTTCTCTCTCTATCCTCATCTCTATTATTTGCTCTGCCTCACGCTCTTTATGTTCCACTCTATTTTTTCTTACTCTTTCTCTCACACTCTTTCTCACGCCATTGTTGCATCTTTCTCCTTTCTCTCTCTATCCTCATCTCTATTATTTTCTCTGCCTCACTCTCTTTATGTTCCACTCTATTTTTTCTTAGTCTTTCTCTCGCACTCTTTCTCACACCATTGTTGCATCTTTCTCCCTTCTCTCTCTATCCTCATCTCTATTATTTGCTCTGCCTCACTCTCTTTATGTTCCACTCTATTTTTTATCTCATGCTCTCTTTTTCCCTCTTCATTGTTGCTCTCACTTCTCTCTTTCTTCTCACTCTTTCTCTCCCTCTATCCCTCACACTCTCTCCCTCTCTATTTATTCCATCCCTCCCACTATCTCTTTCTCTCTCTTCTCTCCCTTGCTCCCTCCCTCCCTCTTCTTCACCATCTTCATCTCAATCTCCCTCTCCAACTCCCTCTCTCTCTTGCTCTCTCTCTCCATTCTTCTATTCTCCCTATCTCTTTACCTCTCACTCACTCTCTCTTACTCAATCTCCTCTTCTTTCTCTATTATATTTTCACTCTTTATCACTTGTCTCTACATTCTCTCTTTATACTATCTCAATCCCTCGCTCTATCTCTTATTCTCACTCAGTCCATCCCTCTCTCTCTCTCACCCACTATTTCATCTCTCTTTATCTTTCTATCTCCATCTCACTTCTCTTCTATCTCACACACTCTCTCTCTCTCTTAACACTTTTTATTTCTCACTACCTCTCGTTAACTCTCCCTCCCTCTTTCAGTCCCGACATTCCTCTCTTTCTCCACTCTCCTTATCTCTTTCTTGCTCCCAATCTCACCCACTCACTCTCTCACTCTCCCATGCTCTTTCTTCCATTACTCTTTCCATATTTCTCTCTGACGCTCTCTCCCTTTCTCGCTCCATCTTTCTCTCTCTTCCATTTTAATATCACTCTTACTCCCTCCCACTTTTTTCTCACTTCACGTTCACTATCTCTCACTTACTCTCTATTATGTTTTTCTCTCTTCTCTCTCTCTTTTCAATATTTATCACCATCTCTCCCCTCTGTATTGCTTCTGTGTCTCCCTTCCTCTCTCTCTGTCTCTCTCACTCACTCTCTCACTCTCTCCCTCTCACTCCCTCTTCATCCCCGTCTCTTTAAAACTCATGCTCTACTCCCTCTCTCCATCTTACTCACTGTCTTCCCTCACTCTTCTTTCATCTTCCCTCAACCTCGCTCACGTCCACTCTCTTCAATCACTAACACCCCTTCTCTCTATCTCTCATTTTCTCATTCTCTCCCTCTGTCACTCTTTTCTATATGCTTTATCACTTAACTTTCTCTACTGCTCTCCCTGTATCACACACCCACTCTCATTCTCTCCCTCTCTCTTTCTTTTCTCTAAGTTTTATTCCTCTTCCTTGTATGAGAAAGGAAGTAAAGATAGGGATTGAAGAGTGAGGGCGAGGGAGAGAAAGTAAGACAGAAATAGAGAGAAAAGAGAGACTCAAGAAAGTTGGAGAAAATGATAGTGAGTGAGAGGTGGAAAGAGGGAGATATTGAGGGAGATCATGCGAGAGAGGGAGAGTGAGAGGGAGATTGAGAGAGACTGAATTAATGAAAGAGCGAGAAAGGGAGGGATGAAGAGAGTGAGAGATGGTTGGATAGAAAGAGTGAGTAAAGTGACAAGAGAGTGATAAAAGAGAAAAGTAAAGAGTGTTTGTGAGAGATAAAGAGAAAATACAATGGAGAAAGAAAAAGCGATAAAGCATAAACAGAGAAAAGAAGAGTGGAAGAGAGTGAGGAAGATATAGAGAGACATAGATGGAGGGAGTCAGATGAATTGAAGAGGGTGGTAGATAGAGCAAGAGATTGTGAAGGAAGATATAGAGAGAGTGAGAGAGGGAGAGAGTGAGTAGATAACGAGATTTAGTGGGGGAGAAATGGGGGGATGAATTTGAAGAGAGTGAGAGGAAGAGAGGGGGAGAGTGTGTCTGAGATAAAAAGAAGAGTGAGAGAGGAAGAGGGAAAGGGAGGCAAAGAGCGAAGGAGGCAAGAGAGTGTGGGAAAGAGTGAGAGAGAATGAGTGAGAGGTATAAAGTGAGGGAGAATGTGAGAATATAGAGTGAGGGAGGGAGCAAGAAAGAGCGGGATAAAGGTAAGGAGAGGGAGGGAAGAAGTGAGAAAATGAGGGGGTGGAAGCAAGAGAGAGAGCAGAGTGAATGGGGGATAGAGTGAGAGAAAAGTAAAATAAAAGAGAGAAGAGAGAAAAACAAAGTAGAGTGTGAAAGATAGTATAAGATAGAAAAAGAGAATTGAGGGTGAGAAAGAGAGACTGATAGAACATAAAAGAGAAGTGGATAGAGAGGGAAGACAAAGATGAAGTAAGGGAAGAGAGGAGATGATGAGAGAGAAAAACAAAACGATAATAGAGAGTGAGATGGAGAGAAAGAAATGGAGCTAAAGAGGGTGAGAGGGAGAGAGATTAAGAGAGAGTGAGAGAGAGTGTATGAGTGTGTGAGATGGAGAGAGGAGTGAGCTACACAAGACAAACCTAGATAGCACGTGAATGACGGAGTGAGAATAATAGAGGGAGAGAGTGAGAGAGCTTAAGAGAAATTGGAAAAGAGAGTGTGGGAGAGAAGAGGATACAAAGAAAGGAAAGAGAGAGGGACCAGAAAGAAAAATGATACTAAGAGGGTGGGAAGGCAGAGAGAGTGTGAGAAAGCGTGAGAGGAAGAGAAGAGACATATTGAGAGCGATAGAATGAAAGAGAGTGTGAGGGAGGGATCAAGAAAGAAATATACATAAAGGGAGAGAGAGTGAGAACAAGTGTAAGAAAGGAGGGTGAGAGAAAGAGGAGATAGAGAGAGGGAGGGAGAATGGCAGAAAACAAGAGTAGTGTGAGAAAATGTGAGAAACAATGAGAAAGAAAAGAGAGTGATTGGGAGAGATAAAATTTACAAAGTGAGAGAGAATGTGTGTATGAGTGTGAGAGAGTGAAAGATAAAGAGGAGAGCGATTGAAAGAGGGAGAGAATGTACGAGTATGTGAGATGGAGAGAGATGAGTGAGGTACAAAAGGGAGACCAAGAGTGGGCAAAATTGAGGGAGTGAGAATGATAAAGGGAGAGAGTGAAAATGATAAAGTGAACAAGTGTGACAGAGTGAAAGAAATCTAGAGAGAAAGAGGAAAGAATGTAAAAGAGAGAAGAGGATATAAGAGATGGAAATGAGAGAAAAATGATATTAATAGGGTAGGAAGGGACATAGAGTGTGAGGGAGGGAGAGAGGGAGAGAGAGAGAGAGAGAGAGAGAATGATGAGAGAGTGAGGGAGGAAGCATGATAAATATTTAGATGGAGAGAGATAAAGTAACAAAATAAGCAAGGAAAAGAGATTGAGAGATAAGTCTGACAAAGAGAGGAAGGGAGAATGGGAGGCAGAGAGGGAGAGAGGGAACTGTGAGAGAAAGTGAAAAATAATGTAAGTAAAAAGAGAGAAGGATTGAGAGAGAAGAAGGGTGGATAGCGAGAGATGGAGTGTGTTATGAGGGATAGCGGACAGAAAGATTAAGCAAAGAGAGAAGAACGAGTGACAGAAGAGAGAGCGAGAGAGAGAAAAGTAAGATTTTAAGAAATAAAGATAGAAAAGAGAGTAGAGAGAGGTAGAGAGTGAGAAAGAGAGAGATGAAGAGAGGGAGTTAGAGAGATTGAAGAGTAAAAGATTGAGAATAGAGAGAATGCGATAAAAAATTGAGAGAGTAAAGAGTGAGAAAAGAATTGAGCAAGGGAGAGACTGAAAGAGGGAACAAAGGAGATGAGAGTGAGAGAAAGATCGAGGGAGAGATTGAGAGAGAAAGCAAGGGGGATGCAGTAGTAGAGGGAGCGATTGAGAGAGTATGTTAAAAAAAAGAGGGAGAGAGTGAGAAAAGAGACAAAAAGAGTGGAGGAAAGTGAGAGAGAAAGATAGAGAGAGTGAGGGATATCTGGAGAGAAAGGGTGAGAAGAAAGAAATTAAAGAGAGAGATATCAAAAGTGAGCTTAGGAGGGAGAGATGAGAAAGAGAGGGACAAATTTAGAGTGAGAGTGATATAGATATGAAAAGAGGAACTCGAGAGAAAGAGCAACAGCGAAGCAAAAGGAAGATAGTGTATGTGTGTGTGAGTGAGAGTAATAGAGAATAGAGTAATATAAGATAGAGCAAGAAAAATAGAGAATAAATAGAGAAAATTTAAGAGTCGGAGGGAGTGAGAGAGATTGAAAAGAGAGGGAACGATAGATAAAGTGAGAGGTAGAGAGAAATAAAGAGAGAAGAGAGTATGAACAAAGATTGAGCAAGAGAGTGAGCTAGAAGAATGAGGAGAGAGAATAAGAGGAGAGAGAGAGGGAGGGATAGCACGAGCAAGTGAGAGAGGTAGATGGAGGTATTGAGAGGGAGAGGAAGAGTGGGGAGGGAGAGTGACTGAGAGAGAGGGCAATAGTGGGAGGGATGCAAGAGAGAGTGTGTCAGTGATAGAAGAGGAGAATGAATTAAAGAGAGAAGGAATTGGTAGCAATAAGAGAGATACTAAGAGCGAGTAAGAGATAAAATGACTAAGAGAGGAAGAAGAGTAAGAGTGAGTGAAATTGAGGACAAAGAGAGGGGAAGAAGATAAGTTAGTGAGAGGGAGAGTCAGAGAGATATTATGAGAGGAGAAAATGCATATATAGAGAGAGATTTTAAGATAGAGCAGGTGAGAATGAAAGGTGGGGAGGGAGTGAGAGAGAGAGAGAGATAAAAGCAAGAGAAAGTGGAGAGTGGGAGGAAAAAATCAAGAAAGAAATGGAAAGTACGAAAACAGGCACTAAGATAGGGCAAGAAAGCAAGCTAAAGAGATTGAGAGAGAAAGTGAGTGATGGTATGAGGTTGAAAAAAAAGGAGGGAGCAGTGGGACGATATGTTGGAGAGAGCATGGGGATAAAGACAAAAAGAAGAGAGAGAGAGAGAGACGGTTAGAGCTACAGAACAGAGACCTATAGAGAGAATTTAGGAGAGAGTAAAGGAGAGTGACAATTAAAATGATACATTGAGAAAAAGTGAATGAGAGAAAAAGAAATAGAAGATATGAGAGGGAGGGAGGGAGGAGTAAGGAATGCCAAAATGAGAGAAAGAAAGAGAGAGAAAAGATAGATGAGGAGGAAGGGAGGGAGTGTGAAGATAGAGGGAATGAAATGATAAAGAGAGAGGAAGAGAGGGGGAGGGAAGGAGAGAGAGGAGGGTATATGGTAGAGAAAGTGAAAGATGGTTTCATAGAGAAAGAGAGGGGTAAATAGAGGGAGAGGGGGAACAAATGAGGGAGAGAGAGAGATCGAACACGTCCATGAGAAAGAAGTAGTAAAAGGAGGGATGAAGAGAGGAGAGAGAGGGATCAGAGAGAATATGAGGGAGAGGGAGGAAGATGGAGAGTGATAGAGTGAGAGAGAGGAATGGAGAGTGTCATAGAGAGAGTGGGCAGGGAGAGGGAGAAAGAGTTAGAAGGAGAAAGAGAGAGAAGAGAGAGTATTTCGTGTGTGTCTGAATAGGAGGGATGGAAGTCAGAGAGAGGGACGGAGGTGAGAGAGTGAGAGGGAATTGAGATAGATGGAGAGAATGAGTCAGATAATGGAGGGGAATAAATATATAGTAAGACAAAGTGAGAGAATATTGAGTGAAAGAGCGAGAGAGATGGAAGGCATAGAAGATAATGAATGAGAGTGAGAGGGGAAGGTAGGGATGGGGAGATAGATAGACCGAGAGCGAGAGAGGGAAAGAGGGGGAAAAGAGAGGTGCATGTGTGTGTGAGAGAGAGGGAGAGAAGTGAATGTGAGAGATAGTGGGAGGGGGAGAGAGAGCGAGACAAGGAGAGTGAGAATTAGTGGTGGATAGATGGAGAGAATGATTAAGAGGAGAGGAGAATATAATAACATAAGTGATGAAGAGAGAGAAAGAGAGAGAGGGAATAGAGTGAGAGAGGGAGAGCGAGGAAATAAGAGTGAGATTTAAATTGAATAAAGAGAGAGAGGGACCAAGAAACTGAGACAAAAATAGAGAGAAAAGAGAGGGTATGGAAGGTAATAAATAGATAAATTGAAGAGAAAGAGACGAGAAGGAAGAGTGACAATGAGAGACGTGCTTTGAGAAAGGGAGTCATGAAGGATTAGATTGAGAGAGAGTGAAAAAATAGATAGATAAATTGGTAGATAAAGATATAGATCGAGATAAGAGCATGAGATAGAAGGAGAGAAAGAAAATAAATTAGTAAGAAAGAAATGCAGAGAAGGAATGGGAGAGAGCGATGGGGAAAATAATAGGGAGGGAGGATGATTGAGTAAGTGCAAGAGGAGAGAGAGAGGAGAGAGATAGGGAGAAAGGAAGAAAGAGAGGGAAGGAGGGAGTGAATGTGGATGGGATTGAGATAAGGAGGGAGAGTGAGAGAATCAGTGAGAAGGAGAGAAGGAGAGAGGAATATAAAGGGATAAAAAGAATGAGTAAAGAGAGAGAAGAGAGAGAAGAAAGAGCAAAAGAGAGCAAATAAACAATAAAGAGAGATAAAATAGAGAGTGAGAGACCATGAGAGGGAGTATGAGAGAGATTGAAGAGTGAGCCGGAGGGAGAGAGGGTATGGTAGAAATAGAGAGAGAAGAGAGACTCAAAGAATATAGGGAGTGCGAGCGAGATAGACATGGAAAGTGGGAGTGAGAATAGAGAGTGTGAAAGAGATAAACAAAGGGAGTAGGAATGAGAGTGAAGTTGAAGATAGACAGTGAGTGAGAAGAGAAAGTGAAAAGGAACAAGGGAGACAATGATAGATTGAGAAAAAAATATATTTAGGGAAGGAGAGAGAGAGAGAGAGAGAGAGAGTGGAAAAGAGAAAGAGGGAGAGAAGCGAGTGAGGAAGTAAAAGTGAGTGAAATTAAAAAGAGGGAGGGAGCGAAGAGGGGAGAGAGTGACAGAGCGAGAAAGAAATGGAGAAGGAATAGAGATTGAAAAAAGAGAGGAAAGAGAAAGAGAGCTAGAGAGAAAAAGAGAGCAACATAAGGAGGGAGGAAGGAGAGGAAGTAATAAACAATGAGAGAGAGAGGGGTGAGAGAGAGAAGAGAGATGGAAAGAAAGGAAGATAGTGAGATTTAGAGTGATGGATAAAGGAGATGAAGAGTGAGTAAGGAGAGAGAAAAGAGAGCAAGAGAGAGTCATAGAGAGAAACATAATAAAGAGTGAGAGATAGTGAGAAAGGGACAGAGTGAGAAAGAGAGAGATAGATTGCAAGATTAAGGGAGAGAGTGACAGAAAGGGGTGATAGAAGTAAAGAGTGAGCAATCTCTCTCCCTCTCACCATCTTAAGCTACATTTCTCGATCTCTATCTTGTTCTCTGTTACCATGTTGCTCTTTCTCTTGCACTCCATCCTCTGTCTCCATTGTTTCATCTTCCTCTCTTCTCTCTATCTCCATCTCTTTTATTATCTGTCCCTCAATCTCACTTTCTTGCACTCTATTCTCTTTTTCTATCTCATGCTCTTTTTTGCTCTCATCATTGCTACTCTCTCTTCTCTCTTTTATCTCACTCTTTCTATCCCTCTACCCACACTCTCTCTACCTATTTATTGCTTCCATCCCTCCCACTATCTCTTTATCTCCCTTCTCTCCATCTCTCCTTTCCTCTCCATTTCTCTTTCTCCCTCTACTTCTCTATCCCCCTCTCTGTCTTCGTCTCACTCTTTCTCTCCCTAGCCATGATTCTATTCTCTTTATCTCTTTACCTCTCATTCACTCTTTCTTACTAAATCTTCCCTCAATCTCTCTTCTATCTATGTATCCTTTTCACACTCTCTATCACTTACTCTCTATTGCCTTCTCTTTAATATATCTCACTCCCTACCTTTATCTCTTTCTAACTCACTTCCTTCCCTCTCCCTCCCTCTATCTCATTCACATCTCTCTCAGTCTATTCTCTTCTATCACTATAGATCTCTTTCATTATCCATCTCTCATTCTAAATATCACACTCTCTCTCTATCTCACTCTTTCAATCGTGCCCTCTCTAGGACTCCCCTATGTAGCTCACCCTTTTCTCTCCATCTCACTAACACTCCCTCTCGGGCTCTCACACACACTCATACACTCTCTTACTCTCTCTCATCTCTCTCTCATTCTCACCCACTTAAGCTACATACTCCCTCTCTCAGTCTCTCGCCTATCCTTCACATGTACTTTCTCTCTCGCACTCCAACTTTTAACTCTCTCAATGCCTCCCTCACTCACTTCTCTCTCTCTTTCTCTCTTGTACTCTCTTTCTTTCTCTCTTACTCTCTCTCACTCTCCCTCCCTAACTCTCTTTCCTTCTCCATCTATCATTGTCTCTCTTTCTCCTTTTCACTTTCTCTCTTCACCCACTCTCTCTCTCTCTTCAGCTTCTCTCTCATTCCAACCCCTTCTTATTATCTCGTTCACACTCTCTTTCTCTTTTGCTCTATCTACTTTGAGTCTCTCTTCTCTCTCAATTTCAACCTTACCCTCTCTCCCTCCAGCTCACTCTTCAATCCCTCTCATAGTCCTTCTCATGATCTCACACTCTCTATTTCACCTCTCTTTATTATTTATTTGCTCTCTTTCGCTTCTTCCATCTCTCTCGTCTCTCTCTTTACTCACTATTTATATCCCTCTATATTCCTCTCTCTCCTTCTCTGCTTCTCACTCATTCTCTTACTCTCCCTCTCTATCTCAAGCCACCCTCTTTCTCTCTCTCCTTCCCTCTCTTTCTCCCTTTCTCCCTATCTATCTCTCCTCTCTATTCTCATTCACTCAATCTTCATCCCTCCCTCTTATTTTCTCCGTTGTTCTCTCTCATTCCCTCTCTCCATGTATTTCTAACTATTTTATTTTCTCTTTCCCCTTCTATCTCATGCTCCTATCTCTATATATATCTTTATCTACCAAGTTATCTATCTATTCTTTCACTCTCTCTCATTCTAACCCGTCATGATCACAGCACCACTCTAATTGTCACTCTTCCGTCTCATCTCTTTCTCTTCAATTTATTTATTTATACCCTACCTTACTCTCTTTTGTCTCTATTTTTTTCTCTATGTCTTTGTCCCTCTCTCCTATTATTCAATTTAAATCTCACTCTTGCTCCCTCCCTCTCTCTCTCTCTCTCTTTCTCTCTCTTCCTCTCTTATGTTATTATATTCTCCTCTCTTACTCTTTTTCTCCATCTATCCACCACTAATCCTCACTTTACTGTCTCGCTCTCTCCCTATCCCACTATCTCTCACACTCTCTTCTCTCCCTCTCTCTCTCTCTCACATGCACTCTCTCTTTCCCTCCCTCTTTCCCTCCCTCGTTGTCCTCTCTCTATCTCCCCATCCCTATCTTTCCCCTCTCACTCTCACTCATTCTATTTTATAACTTTCATCTCTCTCACTCTTTCACTCATTATTCTCTCACTCTGCCTTATTATATATTTTGTTCCTCTCTATTATCTGACTCTTTCTCTTTATCTATCCCCTCTCCCTTTCTCAGTCTCTCGACTCCCTCCCCCTTTCTCTCTGACTTCCATCCATCCTGTTTAGACACACACAAATAATCTCTCTTCTCTCCCTTTCTCCTTCTCACTCTTTCTCCCTCTCCTCTCTCACTCTCTATATCACACTCTCTCCCTTCCTCTCTCTCCCTCTATCACTCTACATTGTTCTCCCTCTCCCTCCTATTCTCTTTGTTCCCTCTCTATCCTCTCTTCATCCCTCCTCTTCCTACATCTTTCTCATACATGTGCTTCGTCTCTCTCCCCCCATCTATTCCTCCATCTCCCTCTTTCTTCTCCTCTCTTTCTCTATCAAACCATCATTCACTTTCTCTTCCATATCCCTCCCTCTCTCTTTCTCCTTCCCTCTTCCTCTCTTCCTCTCTCTTTATCATTTCTTTCCCTCTATCTTTCACACTCCCTCCCTTCCTCCTCATCTATCTTTCTCTTTCTCTTTCTTCCTCTCATTCTAGCATTCCTTCCTCCTCCCTCCCTCCTTCTCATATCTTCTCTCATATCTCTCTCTCATTCACTTTTTCTCTACGTATCATTTTTAACTGTCACTCACCCCCTCTGTTTCTCTTTCACTGTATTGTTTTCTCTCTCTCTCTCTCTCGTTTACTCTCTCTTTCATTTTCTCTATAGGTCTCTATCATGTCGCTCTCTCTCTCTCTCTCTCTCTCTTTCTCTTCTTTGTCTCTTTATCCCCTCTCTTTCTCCAACACATCCTCCCACCTCTCCCTCCCTTTCATTCAACCTCATACCATCACTCACTTTTCTCTCTCAATCTCTTTAGCTCGCTTTCTTACCCTATCTTATTGTCTCTTCCCTTGCTCTCCAGTTCCTTGTTTTTTTCCTCCCACTCTCTATTTTCTCTTGCTTTTATTTCTCTCTCACTCTCTGCTTCTCTCTTTCTCACATGCTCTATCTTACAATATCTCTCTATTTGTATTCTCTCCTTCTCTCATAATATCTCTCTCACTGTCCCTCTCTCTAACTTATTATATCTCTCCCCTCGTTCTCTCTTACTCTTCCTTTTCCGCTTGTTCTCTCTTCCCTTATCTCTCTTCTCTCTCAATTTCTCTATTGCCCACTCACTCTTACTCCTCTCCCTCTCTTTCTCATTTTCTCTCTTACTCGCTCTTACTATCTCTCCTATTGCTACCAATTCCCTCTCTCTTCTAATTCTTTCCCCTTCTCTATCACTCTCACACACTCTCTCTTGCATCCCTCCCTCTATTTCCCTCCCTCTTAGTCATTCTCCCTCCTTCCGTCCCTCTCCCTCTCCCTCTCAACACCTCCATCTCCCTCTCTCACTTGCTCACTCTATCTCTCCCTCTCTCGCTCACTCCTTTTATTCTCTCTCCTCACTTCCTCTAGCTCACTCTCTTACTCAATCTTCCTTCACACTCTGTTCTCTCTTTATTTCTCTCTCTATTCCTCTCTAGTTTCCTCTCTTTTAAATCTCTCTCACTCCCTTGCTCTCTCAATTTTTATCTATTTATTCTCAATATTTCTTGCTCTATTTTCTATTACTCTATTCTCTATTACTCTCACTCACACACACACTCTCTCTTCCTCTCGCTTCCCCTCTTGCTATTTCTCTCTTAGTCCCACTCTTCATCTCTATATCATTCTTACTCTTAATTTGTCCCTCTCTCTTTATCATTCTCTATTCTTTCTCTCCCTCCTATGCTCACTTTGATTTCTCTTTTCACATTCTTTCATTTCACCCTTTCTCTTCAGATATCCTCCACTCTCTTTGTCTTCCTCTCTCACATTCCTCCTTCCCTTTTTATGTCTCCTTCTTTCTCTCTACCCCTTTCTCATTCACATACTCTCTCACTCTCTCCCTCTACTGCTGCATCTCCCTTGTTCTCTCTCTCAATCTCTCCCTTGATCTCTCTCTCACTCATCTCCTTTGCTCTCTCTCTCAACTTTCCCTGACTCCATTTTTTTCTCACTCTCTTTACTCTCTCTTTTTGTCTCTCACATTCTCTTTCACCCTCTGTCTCAATCATTCACTCTTTAATCTTTGTAACTCCCTCTCTCTATCTCCCTCTTAATCTCTCTACCTTTCTCTAACTCTCTTTTCTATCTTTATTTCTTACTCTCTTGCTTTTCTCTCTCTTGCTCTCTCTTTTGTCACTGGCTCTTCTCTCTTTGCTCAATCTTTATGTCCCACATCCCTCATACACACTCTATCTCTCGCAATCCAACTTTTTTCTCTCTCAAGCCTTCTCTCTTCTCACTCTCATTATTTATAACTTTCTCTCACTGTTCCCTCCCTCCCTCTCTCCCTCCCTTTCTCCCTTCCTCTCTCAGTCACACTTACTCTCAATCTCTTTTACTTATGTTCTCACTCTATCCCTCTCCATCTAAATATTTATCTTGCTTCCTCCCCACTCTATTTCATTCTCTCATTCTTTATCTCTCTCTCCTCTCCCTCCCCCTCCCTCCTCTACATCTCTGTCCCTTCCCACCCTTTTAATATATTTCTTCTCTCTTGTCCCTCTCTTTACTTCCCTTTCTTTTATCCTCTTCTCTCTCTCACATTCTTTCCTCTTTCTCTCTAGATCTCTTTCACTCTCTTACACTTGCTCGCTTTATGGATCTCTCTTTGTCCCTCTATCTTTCTCACTCACTCAATCTTGCACTCTTTTTGTCTCCCTTATGTATCTCACTCTTCTCTATCCATCTCACACACTCATACACTCTCTCCCTCTCTCTCTCTCTCCAACTTTTATCTCTCCTAATCCGTCTCCCTTCTTTCTCATTATTTCTCACATTCTCTCACACTTCTCTCTCCCTCCCTCTCTCCATCTACTCACACCTCACTCTCTCCCTCTATCTCTCTTGTGTTGCTCACTCTTCTATCTCCATCTCCCACACTCATACTCTCTCTCACTCTCCCTTAATCTCAATCCCTCCCACCTTTTTTAGCTCCATTTCTTTCTCTCTATCTCACACTCTATTATCGTTTTGTTATTTCTCTCTCACTCTCTCCTCTCCCTCCCTTCATCTTTTTGTCTTCTCTCTCTATCCCCTTCTCTGTCACTCTTTCTTTCTCACTCTCTATTCTCTTTTTCAATCTTATACTCTCTTTTACACTCTACTTTGTTGTTCTCTCTTCTCTCTTTTCTTTTAATTTCTCTCGCTCTATTCCCCACTCTCTCTCCTATCTCTCTCTTGCTTCCACCCCTCTCATTTTCTCACTTCTCTACCTCTCTCCCTTTCCTTACCTTTATCCCTCTTTTTCTTGCTCCCTCCCTCACTCTATATTCTCTCGTTCTCTCTCACTTTTTACCTCTCACTCATTCTCTCTCACTCTCTCCCACAATTTCTTGCCTCCTTCTCTCCCTCCCTCCCTCCCCCTCTCCTTCTCTAGCTCTTCATTCTCTCTCATACACACTCTCCCCCTCTCTACCTCACCCTTTTCAAATTCATCCCCCTCTCTCTCCCACTAAATCTCATTCTCTACCTACTCTCTCTCTCTCACTCTCTATATCTTCCTTCACTCTATCTTCCTCTATCTGTCACTCTCTTCCATCCAACTGATGCCCTCCATCTATGTCTCTCTATATCTTCCTCACTCTCTCCCTCACTCACTCTTTTCTCAGTGTATTCTTTATCACTTTTTATTTCTCCATTGCTTTCTATTTCTCTCTCGCAAACACTCTTTACTTCTCTTTTTCATCACTCTCTTATCACTTTACACTCTCTTTCTCTCCAACCATCTCTCCTCTCTTCCTTCCTCCCTCTCTCGCTGTTTTCAGTAATTTAGTATTTCTCTCAATCTCCCTCTCTCCCTCCCTCCCTTCCTTATCTCCCTTAATATCTCCCTCTTTCCACCTCTCACTCACTATCATTTTCTCCATCTTTCTGGAGTCTCTCCTTTGTCTCTATTTTTGCTTAACTCTCTCTCCCTCTCTCCCTTGCCCTCACTCTTTGATCCTTATCTTTACTCCCTCTCTCATAGAAGGGAGAGGAATAAAAATTAGAGAAAAGAGTGAGAAGTGAGTGTATGTGTGTGATAGAAAGAGCAATAGAGAAAGTGAAGCATAGAGAAAAGAGTGAGAGAGGGAGAGAGTGAGAAAGCAAGAGATAGAGAGAAGGGGTATTATAGTTTGAAGAGAGTGGAAGTGAGTGAGGTTGAGGGAGTATGACTGAAGAGAGAGTGAGGGAAGAGAGTGATCGAGATGGAGAGAGGGAGTAGAACATGAGATTGAAAGAGGGGGATGAAGAGGAAGTGTGAGAGAGAGAGGGAGAGAGTGTGTGTGTGAGAGAGAGAGTGAGAGAGGAAGAGATAGGAAGAGAGAGGAAGTGAGGCATATAAGTAATACTGAGGGAAGAGAGGGGGATACATATTGAAAAGAGAGACAGAAGAGAGAGCAGCGGAATAGAGATTAAGTGAGAGAGAGTGAACATGGAGCGAGAAAGAGATTGAAAGGAGGGAGTAAGAGTAATAGTAAAATGAAAGATAGAGAAAACAGAGTGAGAAAGGGAGGGAGTGTCAGAGGGAAATAAAGAAAGAGCGAGGAAGAGAGTACTTGGGAGAGGGAGAGAGTAAGTGAGCGAGATTGGAAGCAAGAGAGAGATAAGGAGTGTGGAAAAAGAGTGGGATGTCAAGAGTGAAAGATAGAGGGGGAGTAAATGAGACGTAGTGAGGGATAAAACTGTTAAGAGAGAGAGAGAGATAGAGAGATGGATAGACGATGCGAGATAGAGAGGGGTGGAGTGAGTGAGGATAAGTGAAAGAGAGAGGGATTGAGATGGATTAAAGAGAGGACAGTAAAGAGAAAGCGATAAAGAGTGAAAAGAAAATATGGCGAGATGAGGAGATTGAGTAAGAGAGAGTGAGTGAGAGGTAAAGAGATAGGGAGAATAGAAGAATGTTGAGAGAGAGAGAGAGTAAGAGAGAGGGGGATTGAGAGGGACAGAGGAAGATGGGGATGGAGAGGAAAGGAGGGAGGAAGTAAGGGAGAAATGGAGCGAGGAAGAGAAGAGAGAGAAAGAGATAGTAGGAGGAATGGAAGCAATAGAGAGGGAGTGAGGCATAGAGGAAGAGAGAGAGTGAGATGAAAGAGAAAAGCTAGAGCAAAAGCGAGCAAGAGAAAAAATAGAGTGCAACAAAGAGAGAGCGAGGTAGAGCAATTAATAAAGATGAGGATATAGAGTGAAGGGAGAAACATGCAGCAATGGAGTGGGAATGAGTGTACGAGAAAGAGAAAGATGGTAAGGGAGAGTGAGATAGTGATCGTGAAATTGAGCTTAAGAGCTTGAGAGGGAGAGAAATTCAGAGAATGAGAAAGTGTGATAAGTGTATTAGTGTGTGTGAGAGCTCGAGAGAGAGTGAGTGAGATGGAGAGAGAAGGGAGCTACATAAGGGAGACCTAGAGAGGGCAAGAATGAGGGAGTGAGAAAGATAGAGGGAGAAAGAGCATGATAAAAAGAATGAGAATGAGAGAATGAAAGAGATCTAAAGAGACAGGAAAAGAGAATTAGAGAGAGAAAAGGATATAAGAGAGGGAATAAGAGAAAGGAACAAGAGAGAAAAAAGATATTATGAGAGTGGAAAGGCAAAGAGAGTGTGAGGGAGGAGGGAGGGAGATAAGAGAACAAAAATATGAGAGATAAGAAAATAGTAATTATAAATGGTGTGGAAAAGGGAGTAAGGAAGAGCAAGAAAGAGAGCTAAAGAAATTAACAGAGAGAAAGTAAGAGAAGATAAGAGGTTAAGAGAAAGAGATGCAGTAAGTGAGAATGAGAGGAAGGGAGAGCATTAGAGTGATGGATATAGGGTGATAAAGAGTGAGTAAAGAAAGAGAACAAAGAGTAGGAGAGAGCTCGAGAGCAAGAGAACATAATATGGAGCGAGACATATTGAGAAAAGGAGAGATCAAGAAAGAGAGTGATAGAGGGCAAGAGTAAAAAAGGGGAAGATAGAGACAGTTAGAGAGACTAAACAGAGAGAGGGAGTGAAAGAGGGATAGAGATAAAGCAAGATACAAGAGAGAGATAGGAAGCGGGAGAGGAAGAGAGAACAAAAGATAGTGAACAAGATTGAGATAGGGAGGGAGATTAAGAGAACGAGTGAGAAGGAAAAAGAGAAGGGGATGGAGATGGAGAAATATTGACATAGTCTGAGTGGGAGGTAGGGATGTGTAAGGGAAAGAATTAGTAAGAAAGGATGAGAGCGAGAGTGAGAGAGAAGTAGAGAAAAGAGAAAGTGAGAGGAGAGAGCAAGAAAGAGGGAGTGAGATAGAGCGATATAGAAAATAAGAGAGGAGAGGGAGACAATGAGTGAGTGCAATAGGATCGAGAGAGAGGAGTAAGATTGGGAGAGAGCGAGAAAGAGAGGGAAGTGGGGATTGAAAAAGGGAGGGATCAAGGACGAAAGAAAGATCGATGAGAAAAAATAAGAAACAATGAGATGGATATAAGGGGAGAGAGCAATATCAGAGAGAAACTGAGAGTGAGTGTGTGAGGGAGAGAAAGTGAGAGAGAGTGATATAGAGGTAGAGATAGAGTGAGTAAAGACAGAGAAGATAGGGTGATAGAAGAAATATTAAGAGAGATAGAATGCGGGCAAAGGAGAGCAAGAAAACAATAAAGAGAGGTGAAATAGAGAGTGAGAGATAGAACAAAAGAATGAGTAAAGATAAGGATTGAAGAGTGAATTAGAAAAGGAGAGATAGAAAGGGGTTGAAGTGAGAGTGGGAGGGAGGGAGAGAGAAAGAAGAGGGACTCAAAGAAGATCGAGCAAAATGTAGTGAGTGAGAGGTAAAGAGAGGAAGATGTTGAGGGAGATATGCAGAGAGTGTGAGGATGAGAGGGAGATAGAGAGAGAATTTAACATGAAAGAGGCTGAGTGTAAGGGTTGGTTCGAGAGAAAATTGGGTAAAGAGATAAGGATGATTGATAAAAAGAGAGAGCAAGAGAGTGTCTGTGTAATAGAGAGCAATAGAGAAATAAAAGTGATAAAACATTGTGAAAAGTGCGAGAGAGGGAAAGAGTGAGAAAGTGAGAGGTGAAGGGAGTATGAAAGAAGTGAGTGAGGGAAGATATAGAAAGAGAGCAAGTGAGAGGGAGTAAGGGGGTAGAAATTGAGATTGAAGTAGAGGTGAATGAAGAGGAAGTGAGTCGGTGGGAAAGAGGGGAAGAGTTTGCATTGAGAGAAAGAGAGCGAGAGAGGAAGAGAGAGGAAGTGAGGCAAGGAAGCAATAGAGAGGGAGATTAAGATAGAAAGGAAAGAGAGAATAGAGAGCAACATAATAGAGAGTAAGTGAGAGAGAGAAAACATGGACCGAGAAAGACAGTGGGAGGAGGGAGAGTGTGATCTTGAAAAGGAAGAGGGAGACGAAAACGGTGAGAGTATAAGAGAGAAATAAAGAAAGGCTGAGGTAAGAGAGAGCATGAGAGAGGGAAAGATTGAGCGAGATAAGGAGAGTAGAGAACAAGAGGGACGTAGGGAGCGAAAGAGAGGTGGTGAGGGATAAACTGTGTCGGAAGAGAGAAAGATAGAAGAGAGAGTGAGAGAGAGAGAGATAAAGAGAGATAGAAGAGAGAGTGTGCGTGTGAGAGAGAGAGAGTAGGGAGTGAGCGAGTAAGAGAGATGAGAGAGGGAGTGCGATGGATTAAGAGAGATCAATAGAGAGAAAGTGATATAGAGTGAAAAGGAAATAAAGAGATAAGAGAGACCGAGGGATGATGGGCAAGAGAGTGAGTGAGAGTTAAGAAGATAGAGAGAATACAAGAAGGGCAAGAGAGAGAGTAAAAGAGAGGGAGATAGGGAAGGAGAGGGAGGGAGGAACAAAGTAAGGGAGGAGGGGAGGGAGGGAGGGAGAGAAAAGAGAGAAAGAGACAGTGTGAGGGATTGAAGTGATAGAGATGGAGAGATACAATGTGGGATAGAGAAAGAAAGAGTGAGGGAGAGAGTGGGAGTGAGGTAGTACAAGAGGAAGTGAGGGACAGCAAGAGAGAGTGAGAGAAAGAGAGAATGATGATATAGAGAGAGATAGAGAGGGAGAAATAGATAGAAATAGAGAAAGATATAATAGTGTCTGAGAGAGAGCTCGAGTGGTAAAAAGAAAGAAATGGAGAGATAGAAGTAGGCTGTGAGAAATATTGAAGAGAGAGAGGGAGAAAAAGAGGGAGAGAGTGTGAGAGAGATATAGAGAGTGCTGGAAGCAAGAGAGAGTGAGCGAAATGGGGATAGAGGGGGAGAACAAAAGAATAAATGAAAAAGAATGAGAGAGGAGATGTAAAGGTAGAGAAGGAGAGAGATTAAAGAGAGAGAGGGTGTGAGAGATGTAGAGAGAGAAAGGAAGATTTAAGAGGGAGAGAGAGAGGAAGCGAGAGCGGAAAAGATAGTGAGCAATGTGGAGATAGGAAGGTAGAGTAAGAGAATGAGTGAGATGGAGAGAGGAAGAGAGGGAGATGGAGTGGGAGAGAGGGAGAGAGTGGGAGGGAGGGTAGAGGAAAGAGAGAATGAGAGAGAAAGGATGAGAGAGAGTGTGAGAATGGGAGAGAAGTGAGAAAGAAATAAAAAAAAAGGAAAGTAAGTTAAGTGAGAGCAAGATTGGGAATAAGAGAAAGCGATAAAGGAAATGAGAGGGAGGGAAGGAGTGAGTGCAGGGGAGATGAGAGAGGAGTGAGATAAGAAGAGAGGGAGAAAGAGGGGGAAGGAGGAGTTGAAAGAGGGAGGGGTCGAGGAGGAAAGAGAGACGTACAAAAGAAAAAAAAGAAATAATGAGATGGATATAAGGGGAGATAGCAGGATGTGATGGTAATTTAGAGAGTGAGAGGGAGGGAGAGTGAGAGAGAGTAAGAGATTGAGGGAGAGAAAGAGTGAGTAACGACAGAGAAGAGAGAGAAAGAAGAATGGGCAATAGAGAGACAGAAAGGGTGCAAAAGAGAGCAAAAAAACATAGCAAGATGAAAAAGAGAGTGATAGAGCAAGAGAGGCAGTGAAGATTGGGACTGAAGAGTGAGTGAGGGAGAGAGAATGAGAGAGGGTAGGGCAGATATGGAGAGATATGGATAGAGAGGGAGAGCAAGAGCGAGAAGGGGAGAAAGACTAAATTAATGAAAGAGGGAGAGAGGGAGAATAGGAGAGAGTGAGAGATGATTCAAGGGAAAGACTGTGTGAAGGTGAGTGATGAGAGAGCGCAATACAGAGAGTGTGTGAGAGATATAGAGAGTAATTGAGAAATGAAAGGTGATAATGCATAACAAAGAAAAGTGCAAGAGAGGGAGACTGAGAAAGAGAGAGATAGACAGAGGGATTCAAAAGGATGGAAAAGAATGGGATAGATAGAGGAAGGGAGAGTGAGAGAGAAGGAGAGAGGGGGTATAAAATGAGATTTAGTGGGAGAGAGAGGGGGATTAAATGAAAGAGAGTGAGTGGGATACAGGGTGAAAGTGTGTGAGAGAGAGAAACAAAGAGCGAGAGAGGAAGAGAGAGAGTGGGTGGGAAGGAAGAAAGAGTGCAGAAGAGAAGGAGAGAAAGATTGAGAGAATACATTAGAGACAAAGCAGTAGAAGAGAGTGAGAGAGAATGAATATGGAAGAAGAAAGAGAGAGTGAGTAAGAGTGAGAGTGAAATTGAAGAGATTGGAAGAGGGACCAAGAAAGAGAGAGAGTGTGTGGGAGAGAAATAGAGTGAAGACAGAGTAAGGGAAGAGAGAGCTGGAGAGAGGAAACAGTGAGCGAGCAAGAGGAGCAAGAGTGAGGGAGATAAAAAGAGCAAGAGAAAGAGAGGGATGAAAGGAGTGAAAGCGGAAGGGAGAGTTAGAGAGTAGCAACGAGGGATAAAGGGAGAGAAAAGAGAGTGGGAGACTAAAAGTGAGTGCAATGAAAGAAATAGAGGGAGGGAGAGCGGAGTGAGAATGAGAGAGAAATGGAGATATAAGAGAGAGTGAAGGAAGATAGAGAAAGAGATATGGAGCAAGATAGAGCAAGAAACGGGCAGATTAAAGTGAAATAGATATAGAGTCAGAGATATGAAGATAGAGAGAGGGAACAAAGTGGAAGGAAGAGAGGTAGAGAGAAGTGTTAGAGAAAGTAAAAATAATGAGAGACATGAGGAGCAAAGTGTGAGAAGAGAGAAGGAATGAAAGAGAGAGGGGAGAGGAAGGATGGGAGGGAGCAAGAAAGGGAGTTAGAAGGAGAAAAAAGAATAGAGTAGTGAGAGAGAAGAGAAAGTAATAGTAGAGAGATTAATAGAGATTGACTGAGCAACAATACAATAGTGAAGGTGGAATAGAGAGTGAGAGAAAGAGGGAGAGCAAGGTAGAGAGTGAGAGTGTGCGAGAGAGAGAAGAGAGAAAGGAGAGAGAGAGGTTAGGTGTAGATTGAAATAAAGTGTTAGAAGATATATAGAGAGAGAAAGAGAGAAGGGGAGAGTAAGAGAGAGGATGACAAGAAAGAGAGTGAGAGAAAGTATGAGAATAGATCGTGAGAGAAATGGTTAAACATAGAGCGAGAGAACGAGAGAGAAAAAAAAGAGGAGAGGAGATGAAGGATGTGAAGGAGGAAGCGAGAGTTAGAGTGATATAAGAAGAGAAGGGGAATGAGTCAAGATAGTGAAAGAGTGAGTGAGAAAGACAGAGGGAGGGAGAATAAGAGAATGAGAGAGATAATGGAGGGTGATGGAGAGAAGAGAGATAGCCAGGAAAGGAAAGTGGGAGAGAATGTAAGAGAGAGCGATTAAGGTGAGAAAAATAGAGAAAAAGAATAGGGGTATAGAGGAAGTGAAAGAGAGAAGAGTAAGAGAGAAGTTGACAATGAATAAGTGCGGGATCGAGATAGCGATAGAAAGTGGAAGAGATGATAGAGAGTGTGAAAGAGATAAAGAGAGGGAATAGGAGTGTCAGTGAAGCTAAAGAGAGAGTGTGGGTCAAGAGAGTGTGTGTCAAGAGAGAGTAGGAGAAAAATAGAAAGAGTGAGATAGTTAGGGAGGCAAGGTGAGAGAGAGAAAAGGAGAGAGATAGGGAGAGAGAGTAAAAGAGATAAAGAGAGAGAAGGCGAGTGAGGGAGTAAGTGTGAGAGACAAATTAAAGAGAGTAAGGGAGCGAGGAATGGAGAGAGAGAAATAGAGAAAGAATGAAGAGTGAGGAAAGAGAGGGAAAGAGAGATAAAACAAGATAAAGAAGTAAACAATGACAAAGAAGAGGGTGTGAGAGAGAGAGAAGAGAGAGATAATGAGAGGAAGGGAGAGAGAGTTAGAGTGATAAATATAGTTGAAAGATTGCCTAAAGAGTTAAAGGAGAGAGAGAGAGAAATGAGAGGGAATGAGAGAAGGAACCGGAGAGAAAAAGAGAGCAAAATAAAAAGGGAGGGAATGAGAAAAAGTAATAAACAATGACAAAGAAGAGGGGGGCAAGAGAGAGAAGAGAGAGAATGAGAGGAATGGAGAGAGAGTTAGAGTATTGGATATAGGAAGGTAAGTGAAGAGATAGAAAAGAAAGCAAAAGAGAGCGAGAGAGAAACATTATAGAATGTGCGAGAAAGAGTAAGAAAGGGATAAAGTGAGAAAGAGAGTAATAGATGGCAAGAGTAAGGGAGAGAGTGAGGAAGGGGGAGATAGAGGGAGTAAAGGTGAGAGATTGAAGAGAGGGAGGGAGTGAGAGAGTTAGAGAGAGCAAAATAGCTTTAAGAGAGGGAAATAGGAAGCGAAAGAGCAAAAGAGCACAAAAAATTGTGAGCAAGATTCAGATAGGAAGAGAGAGTAAGAGAATGGGTGAGAAGGAGAGAAGAGAGGGGGATGGAGAAGGAGAGAGCAGGTGAGAGGGAGGGTAGCGGATGGAGAGAATAAGAGAGAAAGAATGAGAGAGAGTGAGAAAGGGAAAGAAGAAAGATAAATAGAGAAAAGTGAGAGTAAGAGAAGAGAGAGCAAGAGAGAGAATCAAAGAGCGATGGAAAAAACAAGAGGGAGGGATGAGTGAATAAGTTAGTGCAAGAGGAGATAGAGATGGGAGTTAGATAGGGAGAGCAAGACAAAAGGTGAAGGAGGGAGTGAAAGATGGAGGTATCAAGGAGGCAAGAGAGATGCATGAGAGAAAATAAGAAATAATGAGATGGATATGAGTGGAGAGATCAAGATGTGAGAGGAATTGAGAGATTGTGTGTGAGGGAGAGAGATTGAGAGGTAGACGGAAAGAAACAATGAGAAGGAGAGGGAGGAGAAAGAGTTGGTGCAAGAGAGAAATCAGAGGAAGAGAAATATCTAGAAGGCAAGAGAGGACGTAAGAAACTGAGAAAGGTAGCTAGACAGTAAGAGGGAAAGATGGTGAAATACGAGAAAGAGAGGGAAGTGAGGATTGAAAGGGGGAGGGATGGAGGAGGGTGTAGGGATATATGAGAGAAAATAAGAAATAATGAGATGAATAAGAGGAGAGAGCAAGATGTGAGATAAAATAAGAGAGTGTGTGAGGAAGGGAGAGAGAGAGAAAGAGAGAGAGAAGAGAGGGAGTAAAGAGAGAG
Organism: Papilionanthe hookeriana x Papilionanthe teres; assembly: GCA_022702705.1. Taxonomy (NCBI): domain Eukaryota; kingdom Viridiplantae; phylum Streptophyta; class Magnoliopsida; order Asparagales; family Orchidaceae; genus Papilionanthe; species Papilionanthe hookeriana x Papilionanthe teres. Next base: position 64,414,321 of record CM040432.1, on the reverse strand, counting down.
AAGAGAGGGTGATAGAAGAAGATCAATATAGAGAGATAAAGGGGGACAAAAGAGTGCTAGAATTAATAAAGAGAGATGAAATAGAGAGTGAGAGAGAGCACAAGACGGAGTGAACATAAGGATTAAAGAGTGAATCGAAGAAATAGGAGAGAGTGTGAGACAAATGGAATGAGAGAGAGCGATAGTGAAAATACGAGGGAGGGAGGGGGAGTGAATCGGTGTGTGCAAGAGGAGAGAGAGAGAGAGAAGTTGGATAGGGAGAGAGAGGGAAGGAGGGAGTGAAAAAGGAGGGATCAAGAAGAAAAAGAGAGATTTTTCTCCATTTACGCTTGCCTTCTTTCTCTCTTTCTCACTCTCTCCATTTCTTACTACGTCTCTCACTTTCTCTTTTGATTCTCTCTCTCACTCACTTGCTCGCATTACTCTCTATTCTCTCTTTACTTGCTCTTTATCTCTATATCCATCACTCTATATCTCTACCTTCCCTCATTCTCTATCTCTTCTATTTCTCACCTACTCTTCTCTCTTATTGATATTTTCTTCCACTCCTCTCCTTATTTTTTTCTATGTTTCCTCGCTTAACTCGCACTCTATTCTTTCTCTATTTCTCTCTTTTTGTCTCTCTCTCCCTTCTTGGCTCCCTCACTCTCTTCAATTTCACTCTCATTCTTACGCCCTCTCTCTCATCTCTCTTTCTTTCTCTCTTGCGCTCTCTCCCTTTCTCTCTCCCTCTCTCTCACTCCCACCCTCCCAAACCCTCTCTATCTTGCTCAACCAATCATATCCCTTGCACCCTTTCTCTTACACTCTATTCCCCCACTTTCTTTCTTCGGCTCCACTTTCACTCCTACTCCCTAGGTCTCCCTCATGTAGCGCACTCTTCTCTCTTCACACTCTTACACACACTCACTCTCTCTCATCTCTCTCCCTCTTACCCTCTCACCCTCATTAGCTCCATTTCTCACTCTTGGTTAACATTTTGTTTTTTCTCTCACTCTTTTTATCTTTCACTTTTAAATTCTATTAATCTCTCTTTCTCACATCTATTCTCTTTTTATATCTTATACTCTTAATTACACACTCCTTTGTTGCTCTCTCTTCTTTCATTTCTCTTACATTCTGTCACACCATTCCACACTTTATTTCTCCTCTCTTCCATCTATTCCTCCCTCTCTCATTTTATCTCTTCTCTCCCTCCCTCCCTCTCCCTCCCAATATCCCTCTCCGTCTCCCTCTCTCTCTCAACAATCTTTTATTCTCTAGGACCTTTTCCCCTCACTCACTTACTCTTGCTTGATCTTCCCTCAGTCTCTTTTCTCACTCACTGTCCCTTCCATTCTCTCTTCCTTTCTCTTTCGTGCTTTCTTTTCAAACCCTCTCAATACCACCTTCTATCTCTCTATCTTACTCACGCTCTCCTTCTCTCTCTCACTCTTTGTTCCAGCACTTTCAATCTCTCTCTCGCCCTCTCTTCTGTCTCTCTTTCACACTCACTTTAACCATCATGGTCACTCTCTCGCTCTCCCTCCCTCTTCACTCCTTTCATTCCTCTCTTTCTCCTACTCTCCTAATCTCCCTGTCTCTTGTCCCTCTCTCACTCACTCACCCTCTCCCTCTCTCCTGCTCTCTTTTCCTCACCCTCTCTTCTCTCCATTTCTCTCACACTCTCCATTTCTCGTTCCCTGTTCATATCTCTTTAGTTTCACTCTTCCACATACTCCCTCTTCCCTCTCTCTTTCTCGCTCCATGTTTACTCTGTCACTTACTGTCTCTTCTATTATGCTCGCTCCTCTCTCTCCTCTCAATCTTTCTCTCCCACTCTTCCCCACTCCCTTCATTCCTTCCCTCCCTCTCTCCCCCTCTCTTGCTCTCTCTTTCCCTCTCTCACACACTGTCCCCCTCTCTCCCTCCCACTCCCTTCCAATACATCTCTCTCTCCCACAAAATCTCAATCTGTACGTTCTCTCCATCTCTCTCAATCTCTCCATATCTTCCTTCACTCTCTCTTCCACCATCACTCCCGCTCTCTTCCATCTCCCTCTTCCTCGCTCTTTTCTCAATTTCTCTCTTCATGCTCTCTTTCGCATACTCCCTCTTACTCTATTTTATCACTCTCTTATCACTTTACTCAGTCTTTCTCTCCAACCACCTCTCACTCTCTTCCTCCCTCCCTCTTTCCCTCTTTCCCTCTTTCATTAATTCAATCTCTCGCTTTGTCTTTTCTCCCTCCCTCTCCATATTTCCCTCAATATCTCTATGTATCAACCTCTCACTCATTATCATTTACTCTATCTTCCCTGTGTCTCCCTATCTCTCCCTTGCTTTTTCTCTATCACTTTCTCTTATTCCCTCTCTCTTGCTCTCTTTTCTCTCACTTTCACTTTTCTCTATTTTTAACTTGCTCTCCCTCTTCATTTCTCTCCCTCTCTCCCATTCTTTCTCTCTCGTTCTCTCCCTCAATTACCCTCTATCCCACACTCTCTATCTCAATCACTCTCCCTCGCTCCCTCTCCATCTTTCTCTCTCCATCTCTTGTTTTAATCTATTCTCTTACTCTCCCTCCCTTTCTTGATCCCACCCTCCATCCCTCTCTTTTTCCCTTTCCCCTATCACTCTTCCCTCTCTCTCCTCTTGCATTTAATCAATCTCCATGTTTCCCTCTCATTTTATTCATATCTCTCTCCCATTGTTCTCTCTTGCTCTCTGTTCTCTCACTTTCTCTTCTCTCTATTTCTCTCTCACAACCTCCCTCTATCTCTCTATCTCTTTCTTTTTACCACTCCTACTCTCCCTCACTCTCTCTATTTCTTTCTTTTTACCCCTCTTCTCTCATTTTCTCTTCTCTCTATACCTCTCTCACTCTCCCTCATCCTTTCTTTCCCCTCCCTCCATCCCACTTCTCACACTCCCACTCTCTCTATCTCAATCTCTCTCCCTCTCTACCCACTGCCCCTTGCTCCCTATCTCCATTTTGCTCAATATCATTTCCTCTCTTACTTCCCCGCTATCCATCTTACATCTTTGATGTGCTCTCTCTCTCTATCTCTCTCTCTTTGTCTTCAATCTCTTACTCTCTCCCTCTATCTCCCCCATTCTCACTCTCTCCCTTATTCTTGCCCTCTATCTCTCTAGTTCTAAGTCTCTCCCTTTCTTACTATGTCTCTTACTCTCTATTATTTTTCTCTGTCTCATGTTTTCTTACTATTTCTTGCAATGTTCTCACTCTGTTTACTCTTTCCCTCTCGTGCCTTTCTCTCATTCTCTATCTCTTTGCTTTCTTAACGACTCTTCTCTCTTATTATTTATTAAATCCTCTCCCTCCCTTATTTTTCTCTTTGTGTCTCTCTTTCCCTCTCTTACCTCACTCTCTATTCTTTCTTTGTTCCTTTCGCCTTTTGTCACTCTCCCCCTTCTTGGCTCCCTCACTCTTACTCTTAATTTCTTCTCTCTCTCTCTCTCTCTCTCTTTATTACTCTCTCACACCCTTTCTCTCTCCCTCTCTCTTGCTCCATCTATCATTCACTCTTGCCCCACTTTCTCCTACTCTCTCTTGCCCCACTTTCTTTTTTTAGCTTCACTTTCACTTTTACTCCCTCTCTTTATCTCTTTCACAATCTCTATTCTCTCTTCCTCTTTCTATCGTCATCTTGCTCTCGCTCTTTATTCTCTCACACCTTTTCTCACTCTTTCTTTTCCTTTACCCCCAGTCTCTCTTTCACTATTTATCTCACTTTCCTCCCCCTCTCTATCAAGATCTCTCCACATGCCTTCCCTGACTCTCCCTCTTTATCTTCTCTCTTCACCGCTCTCTCTCATTCTCTTATTCTTCCTCTTGCTCACTCTCTCTTTCTCTATCTTCCTTCACTCTTTTTTGCTACTTTGTTATTTCCTCTCTCTTTCTCACTATTTATTTGCTTTATCTTTCTCTATTCTTGTTGATTCTTCTCTAAATATTTCTCTTCTATTTCTCTCTCTCCTCTTTTTGTCCCTTCCTCTCTTCTTCGCTCTTTCTAAACACACAAGCTCTCCCTTTATCTCTCCATCCAGACATTGGGAGAGATGGAAGCAATAGAGAGGAAGTATGGGATAGAGGGAGAGAATGGGAGATAGGGAGATACCAACATAAGAGAGAGACAACAAATAGGAGTGGAATATAACAAGTGAGAGAGTGAGAGAAAAATAAATAGGGAGACAAGGATATTTTGAGATAGGGAGAGAATATATATACATATAGATTATGAGAAAGGTCTAGAGAGGAAGAGAGAGGGAGGGAGAGTGAGGAGGAGATAGTTTGGGAGTGGGAGTGAGCGAGAGATAGGAGAAAGAGAAAGAAGAGAGGGGGAGGAAGAAAAGCATGAAGAAAATGTAGAGCAAGGGAAAAGACAAAAAGAGAGCAAAGAAGAGAACTAAAGAGATTAAGAGAGAGAAAAAGTGAGAGAAGGTATGAGGTTGAAAGAATAGTAGGGAAGACGCCATGGAGAGCAAGGGGCATAAAGAGGAAGATATAGAAAAGAGAGAGAGAGAGGGAGAAAGCGTGGCAAAGAGAGAGAGGAAGGGAGGGAGATGGGGCTGGATAAAAGTGGGAAAGAGGGTGGAAGAGGAGTGGGAGAGGGAGAAAGAAAGAGGGGGAAGTTAGAATGTGTTCGTTAGAGTGAGTGAGAGTGAGAGAGAGATAGTAGCAATGGAGAAAGGTGAGAGGGGCAAGCTAGAGAGAAAGTGAGTGAGTGAAAGTTAGGGGGAGTGAGGGAGTGTGAAAGATAAAAAGAGAGACTAAGGAAGAGAAAGAGCATTAGTAAAATAAAGTGAGAGTGGGAGAGAGAAAGGGACTGGGGAAGAGAAAGTGAAAGAGAGAATAGAGAGTGTAAAATCTAAAATAGAGAGGGTATCTATATCTCTATTGCTTTCTCTTTACCACTCATGATCTCTCTCATGTTCTCCATTATATCTCTCTTACGCTGCCCTCTATTCTCTCTCTTTTTTCCACTCTATCCCTCACACACTGTCTCTCCCTCTCTCTCTACTTCTCTATCTTTGAATCCCACTCTTAGTTGTCCATGCTTTCTCTCTCCACCTCTTCACCCTCTCTCATTATTTCTCACCTTCTCTCACACATATCTTCCTTTTCTCCCCCCTCTCATTCACTCCCTCCCTCGCTCTCCCCATCTCTCTCCATATATCTCACTCTCTTTTCCTTTCTTATTTTCACAATCTCCCAATTTCCTTGTATATCTTCCTCTCGCACTCCCTAGTTCACTCTCTTGCTCTTTAGTCTCTAACTCCCTCTTTCTCTCCATCTCCCTCTCTCTACTCTCACTCACTATATTTTTCACTATCTTACTTGAGTCTCTCTTCTCTCTCTATTTCTATCTTACCCTCTCTCTGTCTCTCCCTCCCGCTCACTCTTTGATCCCTTTCTTCACTCCCTCTCTTGCTCTCTCTCTCACTCTGTATTTCATCTTTCTATATTGTTTCTTTGCTCTCATTTGTCTCCTCTGCATCGCTCTCTTACTCATAATGCTATCTCCCTCTCTTCTCTCTCTTTACTCACTCTTTCTCTTCCTCTATCTCTCACTCCCCCTCCCTCAGACACACTCAATTCCTTTCACATCTTGCTCTCTCCCCTTATATCTATCTCATTATTTATCATTTTTGTTCACACATCTCTCTTACCTCCTCGATCCCTCCCTCTTTCAATCCCTCCTTCCCTCTCTCTATGCCTCCCTCCCAATCTAACTCCTCTCTCCTCTCCTCGTCCACTTACTCGTTCATTCCCTTCCCCCCTCTTTTTCTCTATCTCTCTCTCTCTAAGTCTCTCTCTCTTGCTCTCTATTCTCTCACTTACACTTTTCTCTACTGACTCGCTCTCTTCCTCTCTCACGTTATCTCTTCAGTCACTCTCTCTACACTCTATTTCTCTCTCACACTCTATCCCTTTCTTGCTCTCTTTCTCTCTCTTCGGCTTCACTCTCACTCTTGCTCCCTCACTTCCTCTCTTTCTCACTCCATGTTCACACTCTCTTACTTTCTTTTCAATTGCTCGCTCTACACTTAATCTTTCTCTCCCCTTCTCTTGCTTCCTTCCCTACCTCCCTCTCTGCCTCTCTCGCTCTCTCTTTCTCTCTCACACACACTCTCTCCCTCACACTCACTTCCAATTCAACTCTCCTTCCTATCTCTCTCACTAAATTTAATTCTCTACCCACTCTCTCCCTCACTCTTTCTCTCTATATCTTCCATCACTCTCTCTTATCTCTCACCCTCACTTTCTCTCTCACTCCCACTCTCTTTAATCTCACTCACTCCCTCCCTCTGTCTTTCTCTTTCTCTCTCTCCCTCCTTGCTCTTTTCTCTATATATGCTTTATCAATATTTTTTTCTCTTCTCTCTCACACACAGATACTCTTGCTCTCTTTTATCACTCTCTCTTATCACTTCACTCACTCTTTCTTTCCAACCATCTCTCACTCTCTTCCTACCTCAATCTCTCCCTCTCATTAATTCAATCTCTCTCTCTCTCTCTATCACCCTCTTGCTATTTCCATATTCCCTCTATATCTCCCTCTCTCACCCTCCCTTAAGTCTCTCTTCTTTCTATATTTTTATCTCACCCTCTCTCCTTCTCTCCCTCTCGCTCACACTTCAATCCCTGGTTTTACTCATTCTTTTGCTCTCTCTCTCTCTCTCTCTCTCTCTCTCTCTCTCTTTCATGTCTATTTATTATTTTCTTGCTCTTCACTCCCTCTCTGCCTCTCACACTTTCTCTTTCTTCTATCACCCTCTCGTCTCTCTCTTTACTCACTCCATCTCTACCTCTATCTCACTCATTTTTCACTCTCCCTCCCTCACACACTCACTCTTTGTTTCTCTCACATATTGCTCTCTCCCGTCATATCCTTCTAATAGTTTCTTATTTTATCTCATGGATCTCTCTTTCCTCCTTAATACCTCCCTCTCTTTTTTGCTCTCTCCCTAGCCCTCCCTCTCATTTTATTTATCTCTCTCTTTCACTCTCTCTCGCTGGTTCTCTCCTCCCTTTTTTCTTTTCTCTACTTCTCTCTCACTCTTACTCTCCCATTCTCTCGCTCTCTCTCATCCTTTCTCACTTATTCTCCCCTTCCCAAATCCCTCCCTCCCACTCTCTATGTCAATCTCTCTCCCTCTCCATCTGCTTCTCTCCTTTCCATCTCACTAGTTCTCTTAATCTCCCTCCCTATCTAAATCTTGCTATCTTTTGCTCTCTCTTCCTCTCTAGCTCCCTATATCTCACTTTAATCTTTATTTCTCTCCTTTCACTTTAATCTTTCTTTTTTTGTTGAGTCTCTCTAACTCTCTCCATCTATCTCCCCTTTCTCTTTCTTGCCGTCTATCTCTCTCTTTATCCCTCACTCCCTTTCTCGCTATGTCTCACTCTTTGTTATGCTTCTTTCTATAGCTCTCTTGATCTCTCTTACTCTTTGTTCTTTCTCTTTATTCACTCTTTATCTTCTATATACATCACTATAACTCTCTTCCTTCCACTCATTCTCTCTCTTTTCCGCATCTTCTCTCTCATTGTTTATTACTCTCTCCCTCCCTCCCATCCTCCTCCTTTTATTGCTCTCTTTGTCTCTCTAGCTCCCTTTCTCTTGCCCTCTCTTTCCTCACTCTGTATTCATTCTCTATTTCTATCTTGCTTTGTCACTCTGTCCCCTCCTCGCTCCCTCACTCTCTTTAATTTCACTCTCACTCTTACTCCCTCACTCTCTTTATCTCTCTTTCTCTCGCTCTCTCCCACTTTCTCTTCTTGGTTGTCCCTCTCTCTCCATCTTTCTACAATTTTCTCTCCCATTCTCTTATTATCCCTCCCTTACTTTCTCCTGCTCACACTTTTTCTCCATCTTACCTCACTCTCCTTTTCTCCCTATCTCTCTCTAATACTCTCCTCCTTGCTCCCTTCCTCTCTCATTTTCACTAATTGTTCTCTCTCTCTTTTGTTGCTTACACCTTTCCAGCTCTTTGTCTAATGTTTCTCTCTCACTCTCTTCCTTACTCTCACACCCACAATCCCACTCGTTGCTCAATATTTCTCTCCCCTATCCCTCACATGTAATCTCTCAATCTCTCTCTCTCGCTCCAACTATTATTCTTCTCGGGTCCTCTATCTCATTAATTCTACATTCTCTCACCCTCTCTCTACCTCCTCTATCTCTCACCCTCTTTTCATGCATCTTGTTCTCATTCTTTTCCTCTCTATCAATATACCTCTCTTGCTCCCTTCCTCACTTTCCCCTTCATTATGCTGCTCTCTATCTCTCTTCTCTTCCTGCCTCCCTCACTCCGACTTTCTCTCCATTATCACCCTCTTAATATCTTTCCTCACTTTTGTCCCTCTCTCTCATTCCCTTTCTTCAATCCTCTTCTCTCCCTCACACTCTTTTCCTCTCTCTCTAGATCTTATTAACTCTATCACTCCTGTTCTCTTTATCGCTCTCACACTCTGCATCCATCATTCTCACTCCCTAATTACTGCCCTCTCTAGGTCTCTGATATGTAGCTCACTCATCTCTCCATCTGATACACTCATTGTCTCTCACTCTGTCAATCTCTCTCGCTCTCACCCTCTTTAGCTCCATTTATTGCTCTCTATCTCACTCTCTCTTACTATCTTGTTCTTTCTTGCTCAATCTCTCCTCTCTTTTCCTCGCTCCATCTTTCTCAATTCACTCTTTATCCTCTTCTCTTTTATTCTCTCTTCCTCTCTTTTTCTTGCTCACTATTTATTCTTTTTTTATCTTAACTCCTTTTTACACTCTCCTTTGTTGCTCTTTTTCCTCTTACACTTCTCTCATTCTACCTCCACTCCGTCTCTCCTTTCCCTTGCTTTCGAACCTACCGTTCTCTTTCTCTCTCTCCCTCTATCATTCCTGCTATTCCTCCAGATCTCCCTCTTTGCCTCTCTCTCTCCTGCTCCCTCTCTCACTCACTAATAACCCCTTCTTGTGCTCACTTTACATCTCACTTATTTACTCTTACTTGACTTCCCATAGCCTCTCTTCTCACTCTCTCACTTTCTCTCTCCTTCTCTCTCTTTAAATGCTCTCACTTCCACCTGTCTCTCTTTCTCCCTCACGACCTCCATCTCTTTATCTTTCCATATGCCACCCCTCATTATCTATCCCTCTCGATTTTTCTTCTTCCTCTCACTTTTGACCCTCCCGTTACCCCTCACTTCCTCTCTCTCGCTCTCCATACCTCTTTCGCTCTCTTAATCCTTCTCTTTTTTCTATACTCTCCTTTGTTGTTCTCTCTTCCCATTTTCTCTTACTTTTTCTCACTTGATCCCCCACACTCTCTCTCCTCTCTCACTCACTTGATTCCATCCCACCCTCTCTCATTCTCTCTCCCTCTCCCTGCCTCCCTCTTCAACCCTTTATCCCTCTCCATCTCCCTCTCCCTCCGTTGGTCCCTCTCGCTCTCATCATTCTCCTATTCTCCCTCTCTTTACAACCCAGTTACGCACTCTTACTTTATCTTCCTTAGTCTCTCTTCCTTCCTTTTTTCTGCACTCTCTTTAATCCCTCTCACTACTCCTTCAATCTCTCTCTCACTCACTCTTTCCTATCTCTCTCAATCTCTATTCCATCTCATTTTATTTTTGATTCGCTCTCTCTTCAGTCTCTCTTTTAATGCTCCCTTTATCCCTCACTGCCTTTCTCTCGTCTCCATCCCTGTTTCACTCCCTTCACCCCTAGCTTTCTCTCTCTCTTCTTATCTCCCTCGCTTTTGCTCCCCCTCTCACTCACTCACTCTTTCCCTCTCACTACTCCTTCAATCTCTCTTCCTTACTCACTCTTTCCCTATCTCTCTCCCTCTATTCCATCTCATTTTATCTTTGATTTGCTCTCTCTTCAGTCTCTCTTTTAATGCTCCCTTTATCCCTCACTGCCTTTCTCTCGTCTCCATCCCTTGCTTTCTCTCGCTCTTCTTATTTCCCTTGCTCCCACTCCCCCTCTGACTCACTCACTCTCTCCCTCTCACACGCTCTCTCTTCCCTTACACTCTCTTCACTCTATTTCTCCCTCACACTTTCTCCCTTTTTGCCCCTCTTCCTCTCTCTTCAATTTCATTCTCACTTCCACTCCCTCACTCTCTCTCTTTCTTGCTTCATGTTCACTCTCTCTTCGATTGCTCGCACTCCTCTATCCTCTCAATCTTTCCTCCCTCTCTCCCCTCTCTCTTGCTTCCTTCCCTCCCTCCCTTTCTCTCGCTCTCTCGCTCTCTCTCCTTCTCTCCTTCTCTCTCTCTCCCTCTCTCCCTCTATCCCTCTCACTCTCTTCCAAATCATCCCTCCTCTCTCCCACTAAATCTCATTCTCCACCCCATCTCTCCCTCCCTCTCACGTATCTCTATATCTTCCATCACTCTCTCTTCTCTCTCACCCTTTCTTTGTCTCTCACTCCCGCTCTCTTCAATGTCTATCACTCTCTTTCTCACTCTCCTCTCCCGTACTTTTCTCTTTTTATGCATTACCACTTTTGCTTCCTCTATTTCTATCTCGTTTTCTCTCAAGCATAAACACTTTTGTTATCCTTTAAAAATCTATCTTATCACATTACTCACTATTCTCTCTAACAATCTCACACTCTCTTTCACCTTACCTCTCTCCCTCTTTCATTATTTCATTCCCTCACTCTATCGCCCTCTCACCCTCCCACTAACTCCATATCCCCTCGACATCTCCCTCTCTCTTCCTCACACTATACTCTATCTTCCCTCTGTCTCTCTTCTCTCTATTTTTCTATCTCACCCTCTCTCCTTCTCTCCTTCCTTCTCACTCTTCAATCCCTATCTTAAGTCCATTTTTTGTTCTTTTTATCTCTCTATTTCATCTATATTTATTGCTTTCTTGCTTTACTCTCTTTATCTCTCTTTTGCTCATTCTTCTATCACCCTCATTTCTCTCTCTTTACTCACCTTACTCCTCTCTCCCATTTATCTTCTACTCTCTAAGTCACCCATTCTCCCTCACTCCCCTTTTCTCTATTGCTCTCTCCCATTCCCCCTCCCTTTCTCCCTCATCTCTCACTTTCTCTTTTCTCTATTTCTCTCTCACTTTTCCTCTCCCATTCCCCCTCTCTCATCATTTCCCTCTTGCTTCCCTCCCTCTCACTCCTCTATCTCAATCTCCCTCCCTCTTTCTCCCTCTCTCCCTCACTCCTTCCCCATCTCCCTCTCTCTTTTCTTCTCACACATTCTTTAATCTCCCTCCTTATCAAAATATTGCTCACTAAGTTTTGTGCTCTCTTACTCTCTCAATTCCTATCTCTCTCTTAAATCTCTCTCTCGTGCCCTCTCTCACTCCATCTCTCTCTCTTCAATCTCTCTCACTCTCTCCCTCTATCTCCCCCTATCACTCTCTTCCTTACTTTTACCCTCTATCTCTCCCCCTCTAACTCCCTACCTTTCTCATTATGTTTCATTCTCTATTATGTTTCTTCCTCTCACTCTCAGGCTCTCTCTTGATCTATTTTTCTCTCTACTCACCCTTGATCTCTCTATGTCCATCAATCTAACTCTCTCTTTTCTCTCTCTATTATCTCTCACCCCCTCTTCTTCTCATTGTTTATTATTTTCTCTCATTCTCTCCCTCCCTCCCTCTCTCCCTGTCCCCTTATTTTGCTCTCTTTTTTATCTCTAGCTCCCTCTCTTGTCCTCGCTTTCCTCGTTCTCTATTCCTTATCTATTTCCCTCCCACTTTCTCACTCTCTCCCCTCCTCATTCCCTCGCTCGCTTTAATATTACTCTCACTCTTACTCCCTCACTCACTTCTCTCTCTCTTTCTTTCTTGCAGTCTCTCTCTAACTCTCTCACACTCCCTCCCTGACTCACTCTAGCTCCATCTATCATTCATTCTCTTTCTTGCTCCTTTTCTCTTTCTCTCGCTTCACCCACTCTCTCTCTCTCTCTTCAACTTTACTCTCACTCCTACTCCCTCTCTTTATCTTTTTCACACTCTCTATTCTCCCTCCTACTTTCTATCGTTATCTCCCTCACACTCACTACCTCTTTTGTTTTATCTTCCTTGAGTCTCTCTTCTCTCATTATTTCTGCCTTACCCTCTCCCCATCTCGCTCTCTCTTTAATCTCTATCTTCATTCCCTCTCTTGCTCTCTCTCTCTACCTCTTTCATATCTCTTTGTTGATTCTTTTCTTGCTTTTGTCCCCTCTCTGTTTATCTTTTGTTCATTCATCTATAACCACCCTCTCTTCTCTCACTTTACTCACTCTTTCTAAGATCTATCCCCCACTCTCTCTTTTATTCTCCCTCTATCCCTCTATCACAGTTGCTCTCAGAGCTCACCCTCAGCCCTTATCTCCATCTCATTATTTATACTTTTGTCTCACACATCTTTCTCTCCTCCTTTGTCCCTTCCTCTTTCACCGCCTCCTTCCAACTCTTTCTTCTTTTCTCCTATCTCTCTCCTCTCACTCTCCCTTTGCACTCACTAGATCTCCCTCCCTCCCACTTATTTTATCCATAGCTCTCTCTCATTCCCTCTCTCTTGTTCTCTTTTCTCTCATCTTCACCTTTCTCTATTATATCTTACTCTCCCTCTCGCTTTCTCTCGCTCTCTCTCTCGTTCTCTCCCTCTACTATCCTACTCCCACTCTATCTATGTCAGTCTCTCCCTCTTTCTCTCTCTCTCTCTCACTCCCTATCTCCCTCTCTCCTTTCCTCCTACTCACTCATTCTCTTACTCTGCCTTTCTATCAGAATCACTCCCTCTTTCACTCCCTCCTTCCCTCTCTTTCTCCCTTCATCCTTATCTCTCTGCTCTTGCACTCACTCACTCAATCTCCATCCTCCCTATAATTTTTTCAATTGCTCTATCTCATTCCCTCTCTGTTATCTCACTTTCTCTTTTTTCTATTTCTCTCTCATTTTCTCTCATCCTTTCTCTTTTACTCTCCCTCCCACTTCTCACCTTTCCACTCTCTCTATCTCAATCTCTCTTCTCTCTCTTCCTCTCCATATGCCTCTCTCCATCTCTCTTTCTCATTAATTTTCTTAACGTCTCTCCCTATCTCTATGTTGCTCACTATCTTTTCCTCTCTCGCTTCCTCTCTTTCCTACTTAAATTTTTCAGTCTCTCCCTCTCACACTCCCTCCTTCTCTTTAATCTCTGCTCTCTCCCTCTCTATCTTCCCCGTTCTCACTCAATTCATTACTCTTGCCTTCTATCTTTTTCCTTCTATCTCTTTCTTTCTCACTCTCTCTCTTTCTTACTATGTCTCTTACTTCAAATATGTATGTTTCTCTCACTCCCTTGCTCTCTCTCATCTATCTTTTCTCTCTCTTTACTCTTGTCCTCTATTTCTCTTTCTCTCCACTCTCCCTATCTCATTACATCTCTCACTATCTATTATGTTCCTTATTCTCCTTCTCTTGCTCTCTCTTGCTCTCTTTTCAAGGGTAGATAGAGAGAGAAGCGATAAAAGAAGAGAAGAAAAAGTGGGATGGAGAGATGGAAAGAGGGAGGCATCGAAGAGGAAAGAGAGATGCATGAGAGAAAATAAGAAATAATGAGATGGATAAGAGGGGGGAGAGCAAGATGTGATAGAAATTGAGAGAGAGTGTAAGGAAGGGAGAATGAGAGAGAGTGTGTGAGGGAAGGGAGAAAAAGAGTGAGTAAAAAGAGAGAAGAGTGGGAGATAGAAGATATGGCATGAGAGAGAGACAGAAAGGGGGCAAAAGAGAGCAACACAAATAAAGAGAGATGACATAGAGAGTGAGACAGAGCAAGAGAGGGAGTGGAGATTGGGATTGAAGAGTGAGAGGAAAAGAGGGGAGAGTGGGTAAGGCAAAAATACATAGAGAAGAGTGTCTCAGGGAGTATAAAGCAAAATATAGTGAATGAGAGGCTGAGAGAGATATTGAGGGAGCTATGGAGAGAGAGAAGGCAGGAGGGAAAAAGAGAGAGACATTGAGTTTGTGAATGAGGGAGAGAGGGATAGAGGAAGAGAGTGAGAGGTGGTTGGAGGGAAAGAGTTTGTAAAGTGATAAGTGAGTGATGACATAGAGCAATAAAAGTGAGTGAGGGAGAAATGGATTACAGTGAAGAAAGAAAAAGTGCGTGGTAGAGATGGAGAAAGAGAGAGATAGACCGAGGGAGTCAAAGGGATGGATGAAAGCGGGAGTGAGAGAAGAAGAGAGTGACAAAGAAGAGAGGGTGAATGAAGATGTAGAGAGTGTGTGTGAGAGAGAGAGGGAGAGAGTGAGTATAGAATCAGATGTAGTGAGAAAGAGAGCAGAATAAAGTTAGAGAGAGTGAGAGGGAGAGAGGGGAAGCATGTGTGAGGGAGAAACAAGGGCGAGAGAGGGAGAGAGAGGGAGGGAGGGAAGGAAGCAAGCGTGAGGGTGAGAGGGAGAGAAAGATTGTAAGGAGAGAATGGAGAGAGAGCAGTATAAGAGAGAGTAAGTGTCAGATAATGAATATGGAACAATAAAGAGAGAGGAATGAGGGAGTGAGAGTGATAGTGAAACAGAGGAGAGAGGAAGTGGGGGTGAGAAAGAAGAGTGTGAGAGAGAAATAAGAGAAGAGAGGGTGAGGTCAGAGAGAGCGGGAGAGAGGGAAAGAGTGAGTGAACAAGAGTGGGAGTAAGAGAGCAGGAGATAAAAAGAGTAGGAGGAAGAGATGGGCTAAGGGAGTGAAAACCTGAGGGAGAGACTAATGGTGAGTGGAGTAAGAGAGAGGGAGACAGAGAGGGAGATAGAGAGGGAGCAAGGGAGACTTAAAGAGAGCAGGGAGTGGGAATGATAGCAGGAGAGAGTGAGAGCAATAAAGAGTATAATAGTTAGAGAGGGAAAGAGATCTTGAGAGAAATAGGAATGGAGAGTGAGGGAGAGAAGAGGATAAAAGAATGGGAAAGTGAGAGGGATAAGAGAGTAAAAAAGAAATTAGGAGAGTGAGAAGGGAGAGAGAGTGTGAGCAAGGGAGGGAGGAAAAGAAGAGAGATAGAGAGCAAGAGAATGAAAGAGAGAGTGAGGGAGGGATCAAGAGAGATATATAGATAGAGAGGGAGAGAGTGACAAAAGATTAAGGAATAGAGAGTGAGAGATAAATGGACGTAGAGAGGGAGGGAGGGAGGGAGAGAGAAAGTGAGAGAGAGTATGAGAGAATGTGAGAAATAACGATTGAGAAGAGAGTTGGATTGAGAAGGATAAAAGTTGGAAAGCGAGATAGAGGGTCCATGTGGGGGATATGGGAGAGAAAGATTAAGCATAGACATAGATTGTGTGTGTGTGAGGAAGAGAGTGTGAGAGAAAAACATAAGCGAAAGAGTCAAGTGTGAGTGTGAGAGAATGAAAGAGATAGTGAGGAAAAGAGTGAGAAAGATAGAGGAGACAGAGAGACGGAGGGAGAGAGGTGGAGAGAAATAGAGAGATAAGTGTGGGGAACGTGAGAAACCATGAGAGAGAAGAGGGAGGCATCAAGAGATATATATATATATATATATATATAGATGGATGCGTATATATATGTATATCATGTATATGTAAAGAGACAGAATGAGATGAGAGATGAGAGATGAGAAACAGAGAGACAGAGGGAGAGAGGGAGACAGAAATAGAGAGAGTTGTGTGAGGAAACGTGAGAACAATGACAGAAGGAGAGTGAACAAGAGATAGGAAGAGATAGAGCTTGTGTGTGAAAGAAAGGGGAGGCAAAGAGGGAGGGAGGGTGTGAAAGAGAGAGGAAGAGAGAGGGAGAATGTAAAAGAATGTGAGAAATATTGAGATAGAGATGAGGTTGAGGTAGAGAAAAAAGAGCAAGATAGAGAGATAAGAGCAAGAAAAAGAGAAGATAGAGAAAAATAGTAATAAGAAATGGAGGAAAGAGAGTGGGGAAAAGCAAAAAAAGGGAGATGAAGAGATTTAAAGAGAGAAAGAAAGAGAAGATATAAGGTTGATAGAAAGGGATGTAGAAAATGATGGAGTGTAAGAGGGAGAGAGAGCGATGGAAAAAAATGGAAGGACTTTGAGAGATGGTTGGGGAGGGAGGATGGGAGGGAGAGAGGGTGGGAGGGATAAATAACGAGGGGAGATAAAGTAAAAGTGTAAGAGATAAGGAGAGAAGAGGAACAAAATAAAAATTTGGTGAGATCAGGAAAGAGAGAGCAGGTCACAGAGAGTGAGGGAGAAAGAGAGAAGGGGAGCGAGAAAGGCAGCAAGAGGAAGAGTCAGTAAGAGAGAGTGAGAGAAAAGCGGAGAGAAGAGAATGAAGGAGAGGAAAGAGAGAGATGGGAGGGTGGGTAGGAAAAGTGAGAGTAAGAGAAGTGAGGGTTAGTGTGAGAGACAAAGGAAAGGAGAGCAAGAGAATGAGTAAGAGAGATTGAGAGAGAGAGAGAGAGTGGGGGATACGAAGTTTGAGGGAGGGAGTGAGAGAGTGTGCGAAAGAGAGAGGGAATAGAAAAAGAGGGAGACATAAAGAGGGAAGGAGGAAAGTAAGAGGGAGAGAAAGAGTTGGTGATATATTTAGAGGAAGGGTGAAAGGAATGAGGGTGAAGAGAGAAAATAAAAGATAGAATAGGAGAGAGAGAAAAAATAGAGAATGAGAATGATAGAGGGACAAGTTAAGAGTGAGATTGATATAGAGATAAAGAGATGGACAGGGAGAGAAAAAAGCGAGAGGATTATGAGAGAAAAAGGGAGAGAATGACTGTGAGTGAGAGTAACAAAAGAGAGAACAATAGAGGAGAGCAAGAATAATAGGAAATAAATAGTGGAAATAAGTGAGAGGGAGTGAGAGAGACTAAAGAGAGAGGGAACAAGAGATGGAGAGAGAAATAAAGAGAGAAGAGAGCTTGAAGGAAGATAGAGAAAAAGAGAGTGATAGCGGAAAAGAGGTAGAGAGAATAAGAGAATGAGTAAGGGAGACAGAGGGACTCTCACTTTCCCTCTCCCTTTCTTACACACTGTCTCATCCTTTTTCTCTCATTCTCTCCCTCCGCTGCCCTCCCTCCCATTCTCTCGATCTCAATCTCTCTTCCTTTACATCTCCCTCTCCTCTTCTCCCCTTCTCACTAATTCTCTTACTCTCCCTCCCTACTCCATATTGCTCATTATCTTTTCCTCTTTCTGCTCCTCTCTCACTTCCTCTCTCTCCCTTTTAAATATTTCTTGCTCTCTGTCCCTCTCTCTCTCATCTCTCTCCTACTCCCCCTTCCTCGCTCTCTCCATTACTCTTGCCCTCTATCTGTCTCTTTCTCACTCTCTCCCTTTCACTCTATGTCTCTCACTTTCTCTTATGTTTCTCTCCTTCGCTCTCTCGCACTATCTCGTTCTCTTTAATATATCTTTACTCACTCTTTCTTCTTATATCTATTCCTCTAACTCTGTCTCCCTTCCTCTCGTTCTTTCTCTTCGCTCTCTCACCCCCTCTTCTCTGTCCTTGTTTATCACTCTTTCCCTCTTTCCTCACTCTCCATTCTTTATTTATTTCTCTTTCTTTGTCTCTCTCTCCATTCATCGCTCCCTCACTCTCTTTAATTTGTCTCTCACTCTTACTTCCTCACTCTCCTTCTCTCTCTTCCTCTTTTGTACTCTCTCTCCCTTTCTCTCTCCTTTTCGCTTTCTCACTGTCCCTCCCTAACTATCTCTCTCTTGCTCCTTTCTCCTAGTATCTCTTCACCAAATCTCTCTTCAGCTTCGCCCACACTCCTCCCTCTCTTTATCTCTTTCACATTCCCTATCATCTCTTCCACTTTCTATCGCTATCTCGCTCGCACTCTGTACTCTATGTCAACTTCTCTTTTAGTCTTCTCATTCTCTTCTGTAACCACCCCACTCTCTCTCTCTACTTCTCTCACTTCCCTCCTTCGTCACTCTCTCACACACACTCTCCTACTTTCCCTTCTTGATTATCTCTCTCCTCTCCTTCTCCCTCTCATTCTCAAGAGAGAGTGGGGAATAGATAATGAGGGGGAGGAAAAGAGAGAGGGAAAGATAGTGGGGAAGGAGAAGAAAGAGAGAGAGAGACAAAGGTAAAGAAAGAGAGTGTGTGAGTGAGTGAGGGTTAGAAAGTAGGAGAGAGGGAAAGATGTGTCTTATCTCTTGATCGCTTTCATCCTCTAACATTTTTTCTCTTTATCAGTCTCACTTTCTCCCTCTATCTTTCTCACTCCCTCAATCTTGCCCTCTCTAGGCCTCCCCTTATGTAGCACACTCTTCTCTCTCCATCTCACACACTCATGCACTCTCTCCCTCTCTCATTCTCTCTCCCTTTTTCTCTTTAGATCTCTTTCACTCTCTCACACTCATGCACGACCTTTCTCTTGCTCTCCAACTTTTATCTCTCCCAATCCCTCGCTTCTTTCTCATTATTTCTCACCTTCTCTCACACTTCTCTCGCTCTCTCTCTCTCTCTCCCTCCCTCTCTCTATCTCCTATTTCTCTTACTCTCCTTTCATTACACTTGTTCTCACTCTCTCCCTCTCTATTTATATATCTCTCTTGATCCCTACCTCACTCTCTCACGCTCTCTCCCTCCCTTCCCACCCTTCTAGTATTTTTTTTCTCTCTTTTCTTTCTTTCTCTTTCCCTTCCTTATATCCACTTCGCTCCCTAACTCTCTTTTCTTATTTCTATCTGGATCTCCTTCACTCTCTCACTATTGTGCACTTTAGCGCTCTTACTCTCTCCCTCTATCATTATCAAGGCCTCATTCATGCCCTCTAGGTCTCCCTTGTGTAGCTCACTCTTCTCTCTCCATCTCATAAACTGATACACTCTCTCTTAATCTCTCTTCCTCTCACTCTCTTTAGCTCCATTTCTTGCTCTCTATCTCACTCTTTGTTATCATTTTACTTTTTCTCTCTCACTCTTTCCTCTCTCCTTTACTCCATTTTTCTAAATTCTCTCTCTATCCCCTTCTCTATTATGCCCTCTCACTTTTTATTCTTTTTTCTATCTTATACTCTCTTTTACACTCTACTTTATTGCTTACTCTTCTCTCTTTTCCTTTACTTTTCTCTCACTCTATCTCCACTCTCTCTCCTCTCTCTCTTGTTTTCATCCCTCACTCTCTCATTTTCTAACTTCTCTACCTTTCTCCCTCTCCTTACTTTATCCCTGTCTTTCTTACTCCCTCCCTCACTCTATATTCTCCTGTTCTTCATCACTTCATACCCCTCACTCACTCTTACTCGATCTTCACTTAGTCTCACTTCTATTCTCTTTCCTGCTCTTTCTCTCTTTAAGCTCCCTCACTACTTCCTTTTATCAACTTTCTCACTCACTCTCCTCTCCTTCACTCTCTATTCCACCTCTTTTAATCTCACTCTCACTCTATCTTCTGTTCTCTTTTGATTCTCCCTTTATTCCTCACTGAGTCTCTCTCGCTCCCCTTACCACTTTCACTCCCTTCATCGCTCTCTTTCTCCTGCTCTCATTATCTCCCTCTTTCTTACTCCCTCTCTCATTTGCTTGCTCTTTCCCTCTCTCCCACTCGCTCTTCCCTTACTCTCTTTTCGCTCTATTTCTCCCTCGTACTCTCTCCCTTTCCAGTTTCTCTTGCTCTCCTTGGTTTCACTCTCACTCTTACTCTCTCATTCCCTCTCTCTTTCTTACTTCATGATCATTTTCTCTCACTTATTCTCTCTTTTATTGCTTTCTCTCCTCATGCTCCTCTCAATCCTTCTCTCCCAGTCACCCAACTCTCTTATTTCCTTCCGTACCTCCCTCTCACCCACTTTCTAGATCTTCTTTCACTGTCTCACGCACTTTCCCCCTCTCTCTCCCTCTCACTCTTCCATTTCACCCCCTCTCTCTCCCACTAAGCTCATTCTCTACCCCTCTCTCCATCTCTCTCACTCTACCTCTATTTCCTCCTTCACTCTCACTTCTCTCGCAGTCTCTCTTCCTCTCTCATTCTCACACTCTTCCATTGCTCTGACTCCCTTCGTCAACCTCTCTCATTCCACTCTAGCTCTCTCTCGCTCTTTTCTTTATTTATGCTTTATCATTATTTCTTTCTTTATTTCTCTCTCTCTTTCTCTCTCACACACTCTATATTGCTCTCTTCATACTCTCTTATCATTTTAATCACCCTTTCTCTCCAACCATCTATCACTCCCTTCCTCCCTCCCTCTCTCCCTCTTTCATTTATTCAGTATATCTCTCTCTCTCTTCCCCTCTCACCCTCCCTCCCTCCCTCTCCATATCTTACTCTATATATCTCTCTCTCTGCCTCTCACTCACTATCTTTTGCTCTATCTTCCCTAAGTCTCTCTTCTCTATCTATTTCTATCTTACACTCTCTCCCTCCCGCTCCCTCCTCAATATTTATCTTCACTCCCTGTCTTTCTCTCTCTCTCTCTCTCTCTCTCTCTCTCTCTCTCTCAATTTCATTTCTCTGTTGTTTGTTTTCTCACTTTTGCCCTCTCTCTGTCTCTATCTTGGTCTTTCTTCTATCTCCCTCTCTTCTCACACTTTACTTACTCTTTCTCTCCTTCTATATCTCATCTCTCTCTCACCCTCCCTTCCTCACACACTCTCTCTCAACTCTCACACTATCTCATTCTTTATCTTACTCTTCTTGTCATCACTCCTCTCTCTCCCTTCTCATTCTCTCTTCCTTCATCCCCTAGCTCTCTTGCTCTCTCTCTCTCTCTCCCCTTCCCCTTCTCTCACATGCAAAGGTTATTCTCTCCTTCTATCCCTCCCACGCACTTTCTCTCAACCTTTCCATCTATCTCTCTCGCTCTATCTCTCACATTCTTTCTCCTCTTCACCCTCCCTCTCACTCACTCCCTCTTGCTCTATCTTTCCCCCACTCACTTCTCTCTCTATTTCTCTCTGTTGCTCTCTCCTGCCATCACTCTCTCACTTAAATCTCTCTAACTCCCTCTCTCTTTCACACTTGTTGTCTCTCTTTGTATTTTGTTGGCCTCTCTTCTCTGCTTTTTTTTCACACACTATCTCCCACAAGCATTCTCTCTTACTCCCTCTCTTGCTTTCATTCACTCCCTTTCAATTCCCTACTATATGTTCCGTCTCCCTTTCTCTCTCCTCTCTATTAAATTTCACTCTCACTTATTACCTCACTTTCTCACCCTCTTCTCTCTCTCTCCCTCCCTCTCTCTCTCTCTCTCTCTCTCTCTCTCTCTCTCTCTCTCGCTCTATATGCCCCTCACTCTACCTCTCTATCTCTATTGCCCTCTTTTTTTACTCTCTTCTCTCCAATTTCTCTATTACACTCTCTCTCCTTCTGTTGCTCCCTCACTCTCTTCAATTTAGCTCAATCACTTCTTCTCTTTCTCACTCTTTGTTATCTCTCTCTCACTTACTCTCTATACTGTTGCTCCCTCTTCTGTCAAAATTTCTTTTTGACCATCCTCCCAACCTCTCTCCACTCTCTCACCTCCTTCCCTCTCTCTCTAACTCACGATTTCTTAAATCTCTCTCTTTCTCTCTCACAATTCCTCTCCCTCTCTCCCACTCTCTCTCTCTCTTTACATCTCCTCTCTCTCGCTCTTTATCATCCATTATTTGTTCTTCCTCCCTCTCCCTTGTGACTCACTCTCTCTTGCTCTATTTACTAGCACTTTATTTCTCTAACAGTCTCTCCCTCTCTTGTTCTCTATATCTCTCTAATTCTTTATTTTGCCACTCTTGCTTTCTCTCTCTCAATCTCTATTATTTCTCTCTTCTTGGTCTTTTGCTCCCTCTTATGTTTCTCTTTATTCTCTCTTTCTTTCCCTCCATCCCTACACTCTCTCTCTCTCTCCCTCTCTCCCTACTTCTCCCTCTTTAAATCCCTCCCTTAGCTCTCTCTGTCTTCCCTCTCTCTGCCTTTTGTCTCTCTCACTATTCCTCGCCTTCTCTCTCACATCTCTTCCTCTCTCTGCCTGCCTCTTTCACTCCTTCCCTCCCTCCTCTTCTCTCCATTTATCTCACTCTCTTTACCATACTTGTCTTCTCACTTTCTTCAAATTGTATTTATATATCTCTCTACTACCACGCCCACTCCTCCCTCTCTTCATCTCTCACTTCTCTCCTACTTCCTCACTTTCTGTGATCCCTTTTATTTATTCTTCACTCTCGTACTTTCATCGCTCTTTCATTGTTTCTCACTTTATTTTTTTCTCCCTCTCCCATCCCCTCTCCCTCTCTTCCTCTCTGTTGGCCACACTCTCTCCCTCACTCATTTTCTCTCTCTTTCTCTCAAACACCATACACTCCATGACGTCCTCCCTCCTTTTCTTTCAACCTCATAACTTCTCTTACATTTTTTCTCTCTCAATCTCTTTATTTCCATTCTTTACTCCCTTTTGTCTCTTCCCTTGCTCTACATTTCCTTCTTGCTTTTCTTCATCCCTCTCTCCTC
Organism: Papilionanthe hookeriana x Papilionanthe teres; assembly: GCA_022702705.1. Lineage (NCBI taxonomy): Eukaryota > Viridiplantae > Streptophyta > Magnoliopsida > Asparagales > Orchidaceae > Papilionanthe > Papilionanthe hookeriana x Papilionanthe teres. Next base: position 64,391,954 of record CM040432.1, on the reverse strand, counting down.
TTTCTCTATCTCCCATCTCTCTCTCACTCCCTCTCCCACACTCTCTCCTCACTCTCCCTCCCACAGTGTCTAATACTTCTTCTCTTCAATCTCTCTCACTCCCTCCCTCTTTGCTTATGTGTGGGAGATGGAGAGAGGCAGAGCGAGGGAGGGAAAGAGGGAGCGAAAAGGAGAGCTTATGTGTGTGAGAAAGATAGAGAGAGAGAGATGAGAGTGTTGGAGATAGTGGGCAAGGGAGAGAGTGCGAGAAAGGGAGAGCGAGATAGAGTGGGGGATAAACAGTGAGAAAGAGTAAGAGGTGAGGAGAATAAAGGTAGTGTAAGAGAGGAAGAGACAGAACACATATTATCCTCCTCTCCTCTTTCTTTTTTGCTCTTCCTTTTTCTCTTTTTCTCACTCCCTCGCTTTCTCTTCTCTCTTTATTTCTCTATTATTTTTTTCCCTGTTTCTCGCTCCCACTCTCTGTCATTAATTTCACTCACTTTACTCCCTATCCCTCTCTTTCTCACGCTATATTCTCTCTCACATGAGCACTCTTACTATCTTTTCTATTAGCATCTCTTCACTCTCTCCTTTCACACTTTCTCCTCCTCTATCCCCCACTGCCTCCCTCCCTCTCAATCACTCTCCCTCCCTCCTTTCCTCTCTCTCTCACTCTCTCCCTCTCTCTCACACATTCTCCTATTCTCCCTCCCTCATTTCTTCTAGATTACTATCTCTTGCTTAATATTCCTTCACTCTTTCTTCTCTCAGTCTCTCTACCTTTTTCACTCCCATTCATCATCTCTCACTCCTCCCGTCTCTCTATTTTTTCTTTTTATTCCTAATCTTTCTTGCTCTAACTTATATTCTCTATTTTCCATTACACTCTCACACATACACAATTCCCCCTCTTTCTCCTACACACACTCTCTCTCTTAATCAAACTCTTCATGCATATATCACTTTCATTCTGTCCCGCTCCATTCTAATTCATTGTTCCTTCTCTCTTCTTATCTCTCTTTTATTGCTCTCTCTTCTCTCCCCTCTCACTCTCTCACCATATTCCCCCACTCTCTCTCCCTTTCATTCTCACTTCCCTCCTTCCCACTCTGTCTCTCTTTCTCAGTCTCTCATTCATTATCTAGCTCTCTATCTCTCTACTCTTCCTCCCTCCCTCGCCCACTATCTCTCTCCTTTCTCACCCTCCTATTATCTTTTTTTCACTCTTGTTCCTCTCCCTCTTACCCTTTCATATATCCTCTTATCTCCCTCACTCTCTCTTGCTTTTTTCTCTAAATATCATTCACTCTCTCATAATTGTTCTCTTTATCACTCTCATTATCACCCTCTACAATTCTCACTCCCTCATTTGTGCCCTCTCTAGGTCTCCTTTATGTTGTCACTCTTCTCTCTCCATCTCGTACACTCAAACACTCTCTCACTCCCTCCTAATCTCTCTCCCTCTCACCTTTTATAGTTCCTTTTCTTGCACTCTATCTCACTCTCTTTTACTATCTTGTTCTTTCTCATTCACTCTATCCTCTCACTCTCCCTCACTCCATCTTTCTCTCTTCACTCTCTATCCTCTTCATCATTATTCTCCCCCCTCTCTCTTTCTCTCTCTATTCCATTTATCGATCATATACTCTTACACCCTTCTTTGTTTCTCTCTTTTCTCTATTTCCTCGTACACCCTCTCTCTCATTCTATCCTCCAATCTCTCTCCCCCCTCTCTTGCTTCCAACCCAACCTCTCTCTTTCTCTCTCTTATCTCCATCACTCCCCCTCTCTATCTCCCGCTCTCTTGCACCCTCTCTCACCTTTCTCTTGTTCTTCCCCTCTATTTACCCATCTCACTTACTCTTAAACGATCTTCCTACGGACCCTCTTCTCACTCTGTCACCCATTCTCTCTTTGTCACCTTCTCCTTCCTACTATTTCTTTAAACCCTCTCACTTCCTCGTTCTGTCTCACTTTCTCCCTCACTTCCTCCAACTCTCTTTACCTCTCTCCCTCTAGATATATCTTCTATCTCTCACTTTTAACATACTTATTATCCCTCACTACCTCTCTCACACTCTCCCTCCCTCTTTCACTCCCTTAATCCCTCTCCCTTCCAAGAGAGAAAGGGAGAGAGAGGGCAAGAGAAAAATAGAGACATAAGAGAGTGAAAGAGTAACAATGAGAATGAAATTGAAGTGAGGGAGCCAGAAACACACAGAGAGAGAGAAAACAAGAGAGAAATCAAGAAAGAATAGAGTCAGGTAAGCGAGGGAACAAAGAGCGAAATAAGGAGGGATGGAGGGAGGGAGGGAGGGGAAGTAATAAATAATAAGAGAGAGGGGTGAGAAAGAGAAGTTATGGAGAATGAGAAGAAATCAGTGATATAAAGTGATGGATATAGAGATATAATGAGTGATTAAAGAGAGAAAGAGAGAGAAACAAAATAGAGAGTCAGAGACATAGTGAGAAAGAGAGAGAGTGAGAAAAAGAGAGACAGAGGACGAGAGTAGATAGAGTGAAAAGATAGCAAGTGAAAGCAATAGAGCGGGAGAGATAGAAACATAACTGAGAGTAAAAGACATAGTTAGAACGGGAGACAATTATATAAAGAGAGAGATAGAGGGCAAGAGTAAGGGAGAGAGTGAGAAGGGGTAGATAGGGGGAGAGAGAGAATGGAAAAGAGGGGAAGTGAAAAAGGGAGAGAGAGCAAGAAAGAAATTGGGGAATAGAAAGGAAGAGGGGAAGAGGGTGAGGAAACGACAATGAGCAATATGGAGATAGGAAGTGAGATTAAGAGAATGAATGAGATGGAGAGAATGAGATGGAGAGGAGAGAGAGAGAGATAGAGAGTGAGTGAGATTGAGTTTGAGAGAGTGGGTTAGAGAGAAGTGAGAGGGTGAGATAAATAATGAGAGAAAGCGAGAGAAAGGACGAGGAATAAAGAAAGAAATATAGAGAAAAAAGTGAGAAAAGAGAGAGGAAGAGAGGGGGATGAGAGAGTGATGGAAAAAAATATCAGGGAACGAGGGAGATTGAGTTAGTGAGTGCAAGAGAAGAGAGAGTGGAGAGAAATAAGGAGAAGGGGAGAAAGAGAGGAAAAAAGAGAGTGAAAGAGATAGGGACAATGGAGGATAGAGAGATGTGTGAGAGATAATAATAAATAATGAGCTAGAGAAAAGGGGCGAGAGTGAGATGTGAGAGCAATTGACGAGGAGGGTTGGAGGGAGAGTAATAGAGAGTTTGAGATATGAGGGAGAGAATGAGTGAATAAAGATAAAGAAGGGAGGCTGTTAGATCAAAGAGCAATAGAGGATGGAGAGAGGGAAAGAGAGAGAAAGAAGCAATAAAGAGAGATGAAATAGAGTGAGAGATTGAGCAGAGAGAGTGAACTAGAAATAGAGGGATTGAGGGAGGGAGTATAAGAATTGAAGAGAGAGCAAGAGGAAGAAAGGGAGAGAGAGTGAAACAGAAAGGAGACAAAAATGATAAATAGGGAAGATATAGCAAAAGATCAATAGTGCATGGTAGAGAGTGGGAGATATAGAGGAAGATATGGAGAGAGATGGATGGAGGGTGAGAGAGAGATAGTGAGAGATAGAACAAAAAAGAACAAGATAATAAGAGAGAGGAGGGTGAGTTAGATAAGGGTGAGTTAGATAAGGGTGATTTAGAGTGTGAGAAAGTGTATGAGTGTCTAAGATCGAGAGAAAAGAGTGAGCTAGTTATGGGAGACAATGACAGGGCACGATTGAGAGAGTGAGAAAAATTGAGGGAGGGTTTGAGAGTGATAAAGGGAGAGAAAAGATGAGAAAGTTGGAGAGAGGGTAATCCTTTGAGAATTTGAAAGATGGAGGTTAAGAGAGAGAGGGGAGTGAGAGAAGCGGAGAGAAGTGAGGGAGGGAAGGAGGGAAGAGAGTGAATGAGATAGTGAAAGAGATAAACAAATGGGAGGGAGGGTAGAATAGTTGAGAGAGAATGACAGGAAGATAGAGTAAGAGAGTGTGAGCTAAAGAAGAGTGAGAGATAGTAAGAGAGAGGAGAAAGAGAGAAGAGAAAGATGGGGAAGGATAGAAAGGAGTGAGATAGATATCAAAAAGTTATGGGAGAGCGATACAAAGAGAGAGAGAGAGAGAGAGAAAGGGAACGAAGCGAGGGAGAGGAGAGAGGGTAGAATAGAGGAAAGAAAGGGTGAAAGAAAGAAGAAGAGTGTTATAGTGTGTTTGAGAGAGGGTTTGACATAGGGGAGACCTAGAGAGCAAATAAGATGGAGTGAGCAAGATAGAGAGAGAAAAATAGTAATAAAAAGAGATAGAGGGTGATTGAAAATATGATCTTGAGAGAGAAAAAGAGAATGTATGAGGGAGAGGACATAAGGGAGGGAAAGAGAAACTAGGAGGAGATAGAAAGAGATAGATTAGGAAGGAGGAATGGAAGTGAGAGAGTAAGAATAACTGAGAAGAGGGAGACTAAGAAAGAGAATGAATGTTGGAGAGAAGGAGAGGAGAGAAGGAGGATAACGAGAGAGTGGGGGAGATTGAAAATAATAGTAAAATTATAAGAATGAGAGATACAAAGAGAGAGAGAGGAAAGAGGGGAGGGAGAGAGTTAGAAATGTGAGAGAAAGTATGAAACAGTGAGAGAAATGGGGAAAGAGAGAAAAGAGAGGGATTCAGAGAGGGTGGCAGTACAATGAAGAGAGAGAGTGTGTGAGAGATAGAGAGAAAATGAGTTAGTAAATAGAGAGAAGATAGAATGATATGAGAGAGCAAGAGAAAGATGAAGAGCGATAGAACAGAGAATGAGGGGGTAGAGAGTGATAAAGGGAGAGATAGAGGGAGGAAGTCAGAGAGATTGAAGAGATTTAGGGACTGAGAAAGGGAAGATATTGAGAGAAAAATAAAGAGAAAAGAGAGTGTGATGGAAGATAGAGCAACTAAGAATACTTGATTAGGAGAGTGGACAGAGAGCAAAAGAATGAGTGGGAGAAAGAGAGCTAGAGAGATAGAGAGGGTGAAAGGGAGGTAGAGGGATAATGAGTGTGGAAAAATGGAAGATAGAGTGAGTGAGAGAGGGGAAGGGAGGGAGAGAGGGAAGGAAGCAAGAGAGGAAGAGAGAGAATATGTGGAGGATAGAGGGAGCAAAAGAGTGAGAGGAGAGAGAGCAGAGAAGAGAGAATAAGTTAAAGATAGAGTAAAGAGTGAGTAAAAATGAGGGAGAGTAAGAGAGAGTGAAACTAAAGAGAAAGAGGGAGGAAGAGAGGGGAGAGTGAGAGAGAAATAGAGATGGAAGAGAGAGTGAAGAAAGTTAAAGCAAGAGATATGTAACAAAGAGCAAGAAAGGGAGCAGAAGTCAGAGAAAAAGATAAAAACATAAGAGTTGGAGAGTGATAAAGATTGTGTGTGTGTGTGAGAGAGGAAAAGAGATTGAGACTGAAACATAAGATAAAAAGTTAGAGAAGTGTGAGAAATAAAATAGAAATAAAGAGAAAACAAATAGCGAAAATGAGTGAGGAAGAGAGAGAAGGAGGAAGTGAGAGTGTGAGAGACAAAGGGAGAGAAGGAGAGTGAGGGAAGATAGAAAAAGAGATAGTGACAAGAGAGAGAGGGGAGAATAAGAGATTGAGAGAGAGAATGAGAGAGATATCGAGAGTAAAGCCAAGAATGGAAAGTGGGAGAGAGCATAAGAGAGAGAAAGGAAGGAGGGAAGTGAGAGAAATAGAGAAAGAGAGTGGGGGATAAAGGAAGAAAAAGAGTGAGTATAGTAACAGAAATATTAAAAGAAAATAAAGAGAGTGAGCTTATAACGATAGAAAGTGGAAGAGAGAATAGAGGGTGTGAAAGAGATAAATAGAAAAGTATGAGTGACAGTGAAGCTAAAGAGAGTGGGTGAAGAGAGAGTAATAGAAAAGGAGCAAGAGAGAGAATGATAGATGGAGCAATAGAAAGAGTTAGGGAGGGAATGTGAGAGAGAGAAAAGGAGAGAGAATTAGAGAGAAAGTGCAAGAGAGATTAAGTGAAAGAGGCAACCACGGGAATAAAAGTGAGAGTGAAATTGAAGAAAATGATGAACCAAGCAAGGGACAGAGAGAAACGGAGAAAGAATAGAGAGGGAAGAGAGGGAAAGAGAGTGGGAGTAAGAGAGCGAAATATAGTGGGAGAGAGAAGGGAGAGAATGAGTTGCAGGGATGGAGAGTTAGAGTGAAAGATATATGAAGATAAAGGCAAGACAAATGAGAGAGAAAAGTGAGAAAGAGATAATGGCAAGAGCGAGAGAAAGAAACATAATAGAAAGTGAAAGACATAGTGAGAAAGGGGGAGAGTGAGAAAGAGAGAGCTGAGGGCAAGAGTAAGGGATAGACTGAGAAAGGTAGAGATAGAGGGAGAGGAGAGAGACTAAGGAGAGAGAGGGAGTGAGGGAGGGAGGGAGCAAGAAAGACTTAAGAGAGAGAGAGAGAGAGATAATTAAGCGAGAGAGGAAAAGAACACAAAATACTGTGAGCAAGATTGAGATATGAAGGGATTGCAAGAGAATGAATTAGTAGAAGAGAAGAGATAGGGAGCTTGAGAGGGAGAGAAAGAGAGAGACTTGGATGGAGTGGGGATAGGGTAGCAGAGGATAGAATGAGTGAGAAAGGATGAGAGAGACAGCGAGAGAAAGGGAGTGGTAGAATGAGAAAGAAATAGTGAAAGCGATGGTAAGGTAGGGAAGAGAGATGTATGAGAGAAAATAAGAAATAATGGGATGGTTTTGTTGGGAGAGAGCAAGATATACGAGCATTTGAGAGAGAGTGTGTGAAGGAGGGAAAGTGAGAGAAAGGGAGTGGTAGAATGAGAAAGAAATCGTGAAAGCGATGGAAAGGTAGGGAAGAGAGATGTATGAGAGAAAAGAAGAAATAATGGGATGGTTTTGTTGGGAGAGAACAAGATATACGAGCATTTGAGAGAGAGTGTGTGAAGGAGGGAAGGTGAGAGAGAGAGAGAGAGTGAGGGATACAGGAAGAGAAAGAGTGAGTAAAGAGAGATATGAGAGGGAGATAGAAGAAGGAAAAGAAGAGAGAGAAAGAGAGGGCAAAAGAGAGAAAACAAACAATAAAGAGAGATGAAATTAAAAGTGAGAGATAGCAAGTGAGGGAGTGAAGCTGAGGATGAAGAGTGAGCGGGAGGGAGAGAGCAAGGCATAAATAGAGAGAGAAAGAGACTCTGGGAAGATAGAGCAAAATATAATGAGTGAGAGGTAGAGAATGAAATATAGAGAGACTAAATTTATGAAAGAGGGAGAGTGGGAGGGAGGAAGAGAGTGAGAGATAGTTGGAGAGGAGTGATTAAAGTGATAAGAGAGTAATGAAAGAGAGCAATAGAGTGTGAGAGAAAGAGAGAGCAATAGAGTGTGAGAGAAAGAGTGATAAAACATAAATAGAGAAAAGAGCAAAAGAGGGAGATAATTGAGAAAGAGAGAGATAGAGGGATCAGAGGGATGGAAGAGAGTGGGAATAAGATAGGAAGAGAGTGTGAAGAAAGATATAGAGAGAGTGAGAGGGAGGGAGAGAGGGGGGTTGAGAATCATACTTAATGGGAGAGAGTGAGGGAATGAATTGGAAGAGAGAGATGGAGAGAGCGGGAGACTTTGTGAGAGAGAAAGAAGAGCGAGAGAGAGTGTTCTAGAGAGAGTGGGATAGAGTGCAAGAAAGGGATTGGAGTAAGTGGATGGAAGATGAATTAAGGAATTAGTGAGAAAGAGAGAGGGGGAAGGAACGGATGGGGAGATGGTGAGAGGGAGAGTGAGGGAGGAAAAGTGGGAGAGAAAAAGAGAGTACATGAGAGAGAGAGAGAGAGGGAGAGAAGAGTGTGTGAGAGATAATGGGAGGTGAAGATAGATATGGAGAGTGTGATAGAGTGGGGAATAGACAGAGAGAAAGAGTAAGAGGAGAGGAGAATAGAGTAACATAAGAGAGAAAGGGAGAAGGTAGGAGTAAGAGTGAGACTTAAATTGTTTAAAGGCAGAGAGGGACCAAGAAATAGGGACAAAAATAGGGATAAAAGAGAGAGTAAGGGAGAAAGAGAAAGAGAGAGGAAGGGAGATTGAGAGAATGAGAGAGAGTAACAGAGAGAAGTAGAGAGGAAGGAAGAACAAGAGCAAAAGAGGAGTGGGAGAGAGGTGGTGTGAGAAAGTGAAGTAATGAAAGATTATATTGAGAGAGAGCGAGATAATAGATAGATATATTGGTAGATAGAGAGAGATAGAGATAGGAGAATGATATGAGGGGGAGAGAGATTAAAATTGTGAGAAAGAAATGGAGAGTGAGGGAAAAGAGAGCGAGAGAAATCAAGAAAGAGAGTTTAGGAGATTGAGATAGAAAAAGTGTGATAATATATGGGTTTAAGAGAAAGGAACAAGGGGGCAGGAAGAGTTACAGTGAAATTGAAGAGAGAGAGAGGTAGTGAGAAAAAGAGAGAGAAAGCACGAGAGAAAAAGAGAGAGAGGGTGAGAGTAATCAAGAGGAATGATGGAGAAGAATCATGTAAGAGTGAGAGTGAAATCGATGAGAAAGAGAAGAGAAAGAAAAGGAGAGAGTCAAGAGATAAATAGAGAGAAGAGAGAGTGAGGAAAAAGAAAGCAAAAGAGAGTGAGAGAGAGTTGTACTGAGAGAGAGATATAGAGTGTGTGTGTGAGAGATAGACTAGATAGAAGGGAAGCAGTGAAATAAGGAGAAAGGAAGGGAGGAGGATAGAGAGAGAGGTGTAGGAAAACGTGAGAAACAATGATGATTAGTGGATAATTGGTGAAGCATTGAAAGGGATCAGAGAGAGAATTGACAGATAAAGAGCAAGAGAGTGAGTGAGGGAGTGAGAGAGAAAACTATATAAAGAAGTGGGAGAGAGTGAGAAGAAGAAAAAAATTAAAGAGAGTGAGATAAATGAAGATATAAGGAGAGAGGGAGGGAAGGAGTGAAAGGAGGAAGGAGAGGAAGAGATGTGTTAGTGAAGGTGAGAAATAATGAGAGAGCGAGAAGAGGTAGAGATAAAGAAAGAGAAAGGGAGAGGCAAAGCTGAGAGTGGGAATGAATGTGAGAGTAGGGATAGAGGGAATATAGAGTGAGAGAAGGAACAAGAATAAAGAGCAACAAAAGGGAAAGCAAAAGACCAAGAGAGAGAGAGAGAATTTGAGAGCGTGAGAGAAAGCATGAGTGGTAAAAAGAAAGAATACAGAGATGGAGGGAGGCCATAAGAAAGATTGAGGAGAGAGAGGGAGTAAGAGCGGGAGAAAGAGTGTTAAGAGAAATATAGTGCTAGATGATAGAGGAAAAGGGAGTGAGTGAGAAGAGGAGAGAGGGAGAGCAGAAGAATGGGCGATAAAGTGTGAGAAAGAAGAGTTGGAAAGGGATAGAGGGAGAGAGGGAGAGAAAGTGCGAGAGTGAGAGGGAGGGAGGAAAGCATGAGTGAGAGATTACAGAGGAGAGGGAGCAGAGAGACTGGCAGGATGGAAAAAGAGAAATAATGAGACAGGAGAGCGCAACAGTACAAAGAGTAGGTGAGAAAGAGATAAAAAAGTGTGAAAAAAAGAGAAGGGAATGAGCTAAGTTGATGCGAGGGACGGAGTGATAGAGGAGAGAGTGGAAAATAAATTGGGAGATAAGAGACTGATCAAAAAAGGGAGAAGGAGATTTGGAGGTAGACTGAGGGGGAAGAGAGGGCGAGAGAGAGAGAGAGAGAGAGAGAGTAGAGAAAAGAGGGTGAGAAAGAGAATGAGTAAGAGCAAAAGTGAAATTTAATAAAGAGAAGGAGAGAGAAAGGGAGAGGGAAAGATGGATAGAGACAAACGAAGAGATTGTGTGTGAGAAAGTGGAAAGAAAAGAGAAAGGGACAAAAAAAGGAAAGAGAGAAATAGAAAAAAAATGTGCTGGAGAAGAGTAGAGAAATAATGGAGAAAGAGAAAGCAAATCAATAGTGAGAAAGAGAGAGGAAGGGAACAAAGGAAGAAGAGAGAATGAGAGATATCATGAAAGAAAGAGTGAGGAAGATTAAGAAAGAGAGTGAGCAGGACGGAGACAGAGGGAGAATAAGAGAATGAGAGAGATAATGAGTGAGAGATTAATAGCGAGTTAGAGAGAGAATGAGAGCCAAGGAAGGCAAGTGGAGAGAGCGCGAGAGAGAGAGAGAGAGAGAGAAGAAGAGAGGCATGTGTGAGAAATAGAGAAAGAGAGAGTGGGGGTAGAGGAAGATAAAGAGTGAGAAGAGTAAGAGAGAAGGTGAGAGAGAATAAAGAGTGATAGTGAGATAACAAAAGAAACAGGAAGAGCGGATAGAGATTGTGAAAAAGATAATGAGACGGAGTAAGAGTGAGAGTAAAGCTAAAGAAAGAGAGTGGGTGAAGAGAGTAAGGGAAAGGGAGCATGATAGAATGATGGATGGAGTAAGAGAGAGAGTTAGGGAGGGACGGTGAGAGAGAGAGAGAAAAAAGGGTGAGAGAGCACAAGAGAAAGAGAGAGAAGAGATTGAGGGAGTAGGAGTGAGAGTAAAATTGAAGAGAGTGAGGGAGCCATGAAAGGAGGGAGAGTCAAAAAGAGATAGAAATAGAGAAAGGGGAGAGAGTGAGGTAAGGGACGGTAAGAGAGAGAGGACTAGAGAAAGAAATAGAAAATGAAATAATGAGGAAGGGGAAATAATAACAAATAAGAGAAGAAAGAGTGAGAAAGAAAAGAGATAGAGAATGAGAGAAAGGTAGAGAGATGGGGTGATGGATGTGACGAGATAATGAGTGAGAAAAGAGAGGAAGGGGGAGCAAGAGAGAAGTGAGAGAAACATAATTGAGAGTGAAAGACAATGCAAAAGGAAGAGAGGTAGAAAGAGCGAGAGATAGAGGGAAGGAGTAAAAAGAGAGAAAAGGTAGCAAGAGAGTGCAAGAGAGTAAGAGAGAAACAACATAGAGATTAAGAGATATAGTAAGAAAGTGAGAGAGTGATAAAGAAAGAGATGGAGGGCAAGATTAAGGGAGAGAGTGAGCGAGATATTGAAGGGAGAGAGGGAGAGAGAGCATGAAAGATTTAAGATGTGGAGAGAGGAAGCAACAGAGAAAAAGATAGGGAGTAAGATGGTGATAGAGGCGAGATTAAGAGAATGAGTGAGAAAGAGAGATGGGGAGAGAGGGATATATTGAGATATAGATAGTGTCAGGGTGAGAAGTGGGGAGAGAGTGGGAGTCAGAAAGGATGATAGAGGGAGAGAGAAAGGTTGACGAAGAATGAGAGAGAATTAGAGAGAAGAGAAAGTGAGAGAAGTGAGATCAAGAGAGGGAATGGAATATTGCGATAGAGAAAATGAGATGGAGGGAGGCAGATTGAGTGAGTGAGCGCAAGAGGAGTGAGAAAAGAGTGAGATTGGGAGAGGGAATAAGAGGGAAGGATGGAGTGAAAGAAGGAGGGACAGAGGAGAAGAGAGGGATTTGAGAAAGAACCTAAGAAATAATGACATGGGGATGAGGGGCGAGAGTGAGATGTGAGAGCAATTGAGACAGAGAGGGATGGAGAGACACTAAGAGAGATAGAGTGAGTTATAGCGAGAGAGAAATAGTGAGTAAATATAGAGAAGAGAGGGTGATAGAAGAAAAAACAAGAGAGAGGACAAAGAGAGGGAAAGAGAGAGCAAGCAAAAGATAAAGTTAAATGAAATATAGAGCGAGAGCGAGAGCAAGAGAGGGAGTGAACTAGAAAAGTAGAGATAGAGGGAGGGACTGATAAGGATTAAGGAATGAGTGGGAGGGAGAAAGGGTGTGAGAGTAAGACAAAAACAGAGAAGAGAGATTAAGGAAAAATCAGGAAAAAGATAGGTAGTGAGAGGTGGAGAGTGAGGGAGATATAGAGAGAGATATAGGGTAAGAGAGATTGAAAGAGGGAGAGAGGAACAGATTGAGTGATAGTTGGAGAGAAAGAAAATAATAAGGGTGACAAAAGAGAGTAAGAGAGTGTGTGTGTGAGAGAGAAAGAGGGAGGGAGAGAGAGAGAAAGCGAAAAAAATGTGATAAGGCATAGATGAGAGAGGGAGAGGGTGATAAAGAGAGAGAAAGAGAGAGAAAAAGAGAGTGTGAGAGAGATTGATGCCTGAGCATCAGAGAGGAAGACAGAGTGGAAGAGAAGAAAGAGTTAGGGAAGATTTACAGAGAGTGAGAGAGAGGGAAAGAGGGGGGAGAGAATGAGAATTTGTGGGAGTGAGAGTGGGGGATGAATCGAAAGAGTTTGAGAGAGGGAAAGAGATGGTGTGTTTGTGCGAGAGAAAGAGAGAGAGAGAGAGGGGGAGGGAAGGAAGCAAGAGACAAGGGATAAATGGAGAGAGAGATTGGGAGAAGAGAGATAGGAGAGAGGAACATAAGTGAGAGTGAGTTACAAAAAGTGAACAAAGATCGAGAAAGAGAGAGGGAGTACAAGTGTGAGTGAAACTAAAGAGAGAGAAGAGGGAGGGTGAAATAGAGAGAGTGTGAGAGAAAAATAAAAAGAAGTGTTAGAGAGGGAAAGAGCAAGTGAGGGAGAGAGGGAGCAAGAAAGTGAGAGTTAATGAGTGTGTGTGTGAGAGAGAGAGAGAGAAAGCAAGGTTGAATAGAGAGGGGGAGAGGGAAAAGAGATAGAAATAGAGGAAGGAGAGAGGTTAGGGTGATGGATATAAGAAGGTAAAGAGTGAGTAAAGAGAGATAGAAGAGAGCGAGAGAGAGAAGCATAATAAAAAGAAAGAGAGTGAGAATAAGAGAGATAAAGGTCAAGAGTAAGGGAGAGAGTGAGAAAGGGGGAGATATAAGGAGAGAAGGAGAGAGATTGAAGAGATAGAGAGAGTGAGAGAGAGAGGAAAAAAGATTTAAGTGATAATAAAAAGTTACAGACATAGTGAGAAAGAAAGAGATAGAGGGTAAGAGTAAGGGAGAGAGGGAGAAAGAGGGAGATATAGGGATAGAAGGAGAGAGATTGAAGAGATAGATGGAGTGAGAGAGAGAGAGCAAATAAGATTTAAGTGATAGAGAGATAGGAAGCGAGAGAGGAAAAGAATGCAAAATAATGTGTGGATGTTTGACATAGGAAAGTAGAATAAGAATGAGTGGGAAGATGAGAAGGAGATAGGGGACGAAGTGAGAGATAGGGAGAGAGATTAAATAGAGAGTGGGAGGAAGGGTAGTAGAGGGAGAGAATGAGAGGGAAAGGATAAGAGAGAGAGAGAGAGAGCGAGATTAAGGGAGACAGAAATAGAGAAAAGTTAAAGTGAGAGAAGAGATTATGGGTCTTTCTCTCTAGATCTCTCTCACTCTCCCGCGCTGGTCTCACTATCGGTCTCCTCTCTCCTGCATCTTTCTTACTCCCTACGATCTTGCCCCTCTACAGGCCTCCTTATGAGCTCACCCTTCTCTCTGTCTCCGCGCCCATCCTCTCTCTCTCTCAAACTCTCTCCCTCTTCTCTTTAGATCTCTTTTCACTCTCCTTTTCATCGCCCTCTCTTTCTCTCTGCATTTTTATCTCTCACAATCTCTCGCTTCTTTGTCATATTTCATACACTATCTCATGCCTATCTGCCTGTCTCTCTCTCTCTCACTTTTATCTCCCGATCTCCTCTTTATCTCACTCTCATTTCCTTCCCTCACTTGTTCTCACTGTCTCACATACATGCGGTCCCTCTCCTTCTCTGCTGTTCTAGGCTCTGCTCTCTCTTCTCTTCCACAACCACCCGCCGCACTCTCTCTGCCTTCCCGCCCCTCCAGGTATCTCTTTTAATCTCTTGTCCCGCTCTCTCTTTCCCTTCCTTATATGCCTTTTCTCCCTCACTCTATTTTCTATTTCTCTTTGGATCCTCGTTCACTCTCTCACTACTACTCTTCGGCCTCTTACTCTCTCCCTCTATCTTTCTTAATGCCTCGATTCGTACACCCTCTACGAGTCTCCCTTTGTGTGGCTCACTCCTTCTCTCTCCGTCTCTCACTCATACACTCTCTCACTCACTCCTCCGTCTCTCTACTCTCACCTCTTCGCTCGTATTTTGCTCTCGGTCTCACTTTAATAGGAAATTCCCCAGTTTGCTTTCTTTCTGGCTCTCTCCCTCCCTCCACTGCCTCCATGCAATGTATCCTCTCACTCCCTGCTTTCTCTCGGCTCTCCTTTTCTATCTTATACTGTTTTACACTCTCTTTGTTTGCTCTCTCCTCTCTCTTTTCTTTTTCTCGGTCTATCTCTGCTCTCTCTCTCTTTCTCTCTCATGGCTTCCATCCCTCCGCCCTCTCATTCTCTGCTTCTCCCACCCTCCTTCCTCTGCCTGCCTGCCTGCTTTCTGATCTACTCTTTCTATACCCTCTCATTCTCCCTCCTTCATACCTCTCACAATTCACTCTTACTCGATCTTCCTTAGTCATCTTCTCACTCCTATCTTCCCTTTCTCTTTCTACTCTTTCTTGAGCCCCCTCACCTGCTCCTTCTCATCTCTCTTTCTCACTCACTCATCCTCTCTCTCGCTCTCCCTATTCACACTTTTTATCTCTCTCTCACTCTCTCTTATGTTCTCATTTGATGCTCCCTTTGTCCCTCCAGTCTCTCTCACTCTCCCTCTGCTGCTCCCTTCATCCTTTGTCTTTTCATGCTCTCTTCCCTTTCTCTCTCGCACTCCCTCTCTTCTCTTTCATTTCTTTTTCTCCTCCCAACTCACTCTTCCATATCTCTTTTCTCTACATTTCTCTCTCGCACTCTCTCCCTTTCTTGTTTATTCCTCTCTTTAGTTTATCTCACCCTTACTCCCTCATTCTCTCTCTTGGCTCCATGTTCACTACATCTCGTTTATACTCTCTTTTATGCCTCTCTCTCCTCGCTCTCCATCTCTCAACAACTCTCTTGTTTTAGCCTACCTCCCTCTCCCTCCCTTTCTAGCTCTTCTTTCTTTTTCTCACACTCATCCCCTCTCTCCTTCTCATTCTATTCCAGTTCACCCTTCTCTCCTCCTTCCGACTCGTTCTACTACTTCTCTCCATCTCTCTCACTACATCTCCCCAACCTGTTGCTTCTCTCTCTCCTCTCTCACTCTCTCTTCCTCTCTCATTCTAACACTCTTCCATTCCTTTGACTCCCTTTCTTCCAACCTCTCTCATTCTCACTCTTCCCTCTCTCTCTCTCTCTCTCGCTCTTTTATATGTTTATGTTTCATCATTTATTTCATTCTCTCTTTCTCTCTCTCACACACACTCTCGTAGCACCATTCATCACTCTCTTATCACTTTACTCCTCTTTCTCTCCCGCCTCAATCCTCGCTTCTCCCTCCCTCCTCTCTCTTTAGTTTATTTAGTTTTCCATCCTCTCTCTCCATCATCTACTCACATATTTCCCTCTCTGCCCTCTCTAGCTAACTATCTTGCTCCTATCTTCTGCAAGTCTCTCTTCTCTCTGTTCACCTTCTTCATTCTATCTTCCTCTCTCGCTCACTCTCTATTTATTTCTCTTTGTTGTTTGCTCTCCTTTGTACTCTCTCTGTCTCTCTCTTGCTCTTTCTTATCTCCCTCTCTTCTCGTTCTTTTCTTACTGCTGATCTGATACATCTCTCGATTTCTCTCTCCCTGATCCTCCTCACCTCTCTCAATTTCTTGCAATATCTCTCACTCATTTCTTACTCTCTTTGTCATCCCTCCCTCTCTCTTCCTCATCCCCTACTCTCTTACTCTCCCTCCTTCCCTCTCTCTCGCACGCACGGTATTCTCTTCTTTTATCATCGCCTTCCTCTCGGCCATACATCATCTCCGTCGCTCTCTCTCTCTCTCACATTCATTACCCTCTTCTTCACTCCCTCTCCCTCTCACTTACTCTCTTGCTTTCTATCATCCCCCACTCGCATCTCTCTCTGTTCTCTCTGCCAGTCTCTCCCACCATCCTCTCTCTCGCTTAAATCTCTCTTGGTCGTCTTTCCTTGTTCTCTCTCTTACTTTGTATTATGTTCGCCTCTCTTCTACGACATTTTTCTCACACTATCTCCCATAAGCATTCTCCCTTGCTCATAACAGCTTTCATTCACTCCTTTGATTCCACCAATATCTCTTCCCTCTCCCTTTCTCTCTCTCTCTATTAAATTTCACTCTTTTATTCCCTCTTTTCTCCACCTCTTTCTGTCTCTCTCTCTTACATTCTGTCTCCTACGTCTACCTCTTTATCTCTCTATCTCCTTCTTTCTCTTACTCTCTTCTTTCTGGGAATTCTCTCACTCTCTCTCTTCTTGGCTCCCTCTCTCTTGATTTAGTTGATCACTTTTTCTCTCTTTCTCGCTTAGTCCTCGTACTATTGCTCCCTCTTCTCTCACTATTTATCTTTGTCCAACCTCCCCCTCTCTACTCTCTCTCTCTCTCTCGCACATTCTCTCCCTCCCCATCATCCCACTCACTACATTTTTCCCTCCCTTTCTCTTGCTCTGTCAGCCGGCATTATATTTCTCGGAAACACTCTGTCTCTCTTTGCTTCCCTCATCTCTCTTGTATTTTCTTTCTCTTACCACTCACACTCTGACGTATATTTCTATTTCTCTGTCTTTTTTTATGTTGCCCTTTATTCTCTCTCTTCCCTCCCTCTATGTCTACCTCTTTCTCGCACTCTCCCTCTCTCCCTACTTCTCTCCTTCGATCCCTCCCTCGGCCACTCTCCCATCTTTCCTCTCTCTGCCCTCATCTCTGTTTCATTATTACCCACCTTCTCTCGAACATCTCTTCCTCTCTCTGCATCCTTTACTTTCCTCTCATCCCTCCCTCTCTCCTTTTCCCTCGCGTATATATCTCTCTCTCTCCTTACCTTACTCTTCTTCTCACTCTCTCCGAAGCTTTATTTAAAAATCTTTCTCTCCTTACCTCGCCGCTCTCTTGCTCTTCGTCTCTCACTTCTCTCCCCTGCTTCCTCGCCTCCTCGATCCCTTTTATTTCTTCTTAACTCTCGCACTTTAAATCTCTTTTTCATTACACTTTCAATTTATTTTCTTTCTCCCTCTCCCATTACTCTCCCTCTCTTCTCTCTCTGTGACACTCTCTCCTCTCATTTTCTCTCTCTTTCTCCTGATCTGGTAATCTCCATGATATCCTCCCGCCTTTTCTTTCTTCTCGTAACTTCTCTCACATTTTTTTCTCCTCTTCGATCTCTTTATTTCCTTCCTTACTCCCTTTTGTCTCTTAGTTTCCTACATATCCTTCTTGTTTTCTTCGTCTCTAGACACATCTTATAGTATATGAATATATATTCTCTCCCTGTCAATGCTCATTTGTCTTTGTCTCTAATTTATTTTCTCCCTCTCTCTCAAGCATTACCTTGCTTTCCTCTTTCTCTCTTGCTCTTTATTCTCATTTTCCTCTCTTCCCTCACTCTTTTTCTCTCTCTATTTATTGCTTTTTTCCCTTTTCGCTCGATAAACGCGGTACAAACTCTGCGAGTGGAACGATGGGTCGCGGGAGCACTTAAATTTTGTATTGACGCATCTTTTGGCGTAAACGGTTCTTCCTTGCCTTGGGACCAAATTTTCACCAGTGATGCGAGTAAACGAGGCGGTGACGATCGATACGACCTCGTGAGCGGCACTGTTAGGCACTCGAGCGATTTACGAGCTAGAAAAAGGCCTCCTTCTTTGTCGGAGAATCCAGCAAACACGGCCACTAACCTACGCTTCGATGTTGGCTAAAGCTACCTTTGAACCTATTCTCTTTCTTCTTTCTTGAATAAGAAAACTCTTGCATTGTTCTGAGTTTTCTATCTCAGTTGAGTGTGTGCTTGCTGCTTTCTTAAGGATTCCTAGTCTGAAATCTCTCTTTTTTAGTGTCGTTCACTCAAGGTGATTACTTTCTCTGCGATACCTTAACCGACTGCTCACTGAGCGAAAGAGCTTCTGTAAAAGGCAGATTTAGTGACTCATTCACAGAATTAAATACGAGAGTCTCTCCTTTCGGTTTCGAGCAAGCTAGGATGTCTTAGCAAGGAAAAAGACTTCGCGAGAACCAAAAAATCGAAAGAAAGAGCATTGTAGTAGCGCCGAATATGCCTATGAAAGGTAGCAACATGCATTCCGTTCCTCGTTCCAGGACAGGAGAGCAGCAACTCTGGACACATGCGATACGCCTGACGCCACTTTTCGGGAAGCAGGCAGCAAAAACATAGTTGATCACCTTTCGCGGAGTTGACACTCTGACTCGTTTTTTTTTTTTTTTTTTTTTTTTTTTTTTTTTTTTTTTTTTTTTTTTTTTTTTTTTTTTTGAAGCGGGGCAGTCGAGAGAAATCTCTCAAGCAGCTCAAATCAATTTTGAGGTTCTGCTTGAAGAATGAGTGATTGCCCTTCTCCGAACCTTACTGCCCAATCGGAGAGCGGACAACCCCTTACCTCCCCATAGATAGGCCAAGGTTACTCTCCGACTCGCCAACGAATTTACAGTCCATCCCCATTAACCCATGCGGGATACGGTGATCATGAGAAATTCACGAATTAGAGATGATGTAATATACTCTTTCAATAAGCGGTACGATTGAAGCGACGGGGAAGCGCTAGTAGAGGTGCCCACAGGTAAAAACCCCACAAATCCACGCCCCCCGACGACGACTCTCGTCAGCGCAGGTTGGGTGTAGTAAGTACATGAAACGGAAACAAAAAAATCTTTTTAGATTTATGAATTGAAATGAAATCAAAAATTTTTTTCGTTGATCTCAGTCTCTCTCTCCTCGATTTCACTCACTTTACTCCCTCTCTTTCTAACTCTTAATTCTCTCTCATGAGCACTTTTCTTATCTCCTCTGATGATCTCTCTTCCCTCTCTCCTCTCACTCTTTATCCTCCTATATCCCCCATAGCCTCTCTCTCATCCCTCCCTCCCCCTTCCTTGCTCTTATCTCCCCAGTCTCTCGCTCATTCTCTTATTCTCCCTCCATTTTTTTCTTTTAGCTCGCTATCTCTTGCTCTATCTTTCTTCACACTTCTCTCTCTGCGACTAACTCTCTACTTCGATCACTCCCTCTCTTGATAAACTCTCCTCCCTCCCCTCTCTATTTTTCCACTCTTTATTCTTAATCATTATTTTACTCACTGATTATTACTCTCTTTTGGTCTCAAATCACACGCACACACTCCCTTTCTCATTATCTTACTCTCTCTCTCTCTCTCTCTCTCTCTCTCTCTCTCTCTCAGTTTCTCTATTCAATCACACTCTTCATCTATATATCACTCACTCTTAATCGGTTTCTCTTCGTTCTCATTCTTTGTTCCTTCTCTCTCCGTATGTCTCTTTTTTTACTTGATATTCTCTCTCTCTCTCCCTTCCTCTTTCCCTCCATATCCCCCACTCTCTCCCTCACTCTCACTCACTTTCCTCCTTTATCTCTATGTATATCTCTAACCTCTCTTTTTCACACACTTTCTCACCTCCCCCTCACTCTCTTCCTCTCCCTCTTGATCTTTCTTCATCTCTCTCTTTTACTCATTCTCCTTGCTCTCCTTCCCTCTCTCCCTCCACACACCTTTTCTTACTCTATTTTTCCTCACTCACTTTTCTTTAATTATTGTCTCTTTTCTCTTTCTTAATCCCTCATTCTTAAATATCTCTCGTATCCAGTCCCATCTCTCCACTCTCTTATTCTTTATATCTTGCTCTCTTACTCTTCTCTCTCTCGATCTCTCTTTTGTCCACGGCATCTCTCTACATGTCCCCGATATCGCGCACACTCTCTCCAACGTTTGTCTCTCTCGATCCCTTTCTCTCTTCTCTCTCTCTCTCTCTCTCTCTCTCTCATTTTCTCACTTTCTCATTCTTTTACTCACATACTCCACCTCTTTTCACTCTCTTTCTTTTTCTCACTCCTTATTCCTCTTTCATTATCTTCATTCTTTCTTCTCATTCTACTTATTTCACTATCTCTTCTCCCGTCGCTCCCTACGTTTCCAATCTCTCTCACTCTCTCGTCTCTCTGACCTACACTCTTTATTCACTTATAGTTCTTGTTCTCACTTCTATAACCCGATTATTCCATTACACCCGATCACACCTGGAAATATTCCCTCTCGCTCTCTCTCTCTCTCGAACCCACTCTCTCATTTGTCTCTCTTGCTCCTTCTCTTTGCTCTCCTTCCTTACACTTTATTCTCTCTCTCTCTCTTTTACTCCCTCCCCATTCTATTTCATTCAGCTATTACTCCCTCTCTCCCTTTTTTCACTCTTTATTCTCTCATGCTCTTTATTTTGTTGGTCGCACTTCTCTCTCTCCTCTCATCTCTCTTTCTCTGTCCGCTTCTCTCTTGCCTTATCTCCCTCCTTCCCACTCTCTATTGTCCCTCTCTCTCTCTTCGGCTTAGTCTCTCTTTCTCTCCCTCATCCCTCCTATGGACTTCGCCTCAACCTTTCCATCTCTCTCGCATTCATCGTCCTCTTCACCTTCTCTCTCCCTCTCACTCACTCTACTCTTTATCTATCTTCTCCCATCTTATTTTTCTCTCGATTTTTCTCTTCCTTCTATCGGCTCCCTCGCTCTTTCTCGCTTTTTAGTGCATCTCTGTGTGTTTTGTTCTGTTTGTCTCATTCTCTTTCTTTCTCACACCCACTTATCCCATGAAACAATTTCTCTTGCTCCCTCTCTTTTTTTCTTCACTCATTCTTCAAAAATATCTTCACACTCCTTTCCTCTCTCCTTCCTCTCCCCAGTAAATTTCATTCTCGCTCTTACTCCTTTTATTATATTTCACTCTCCTCCTCTCTCTTTCTAACCCTCATTTCTACATCTACGTATCTCTTGATCTCTTTCCTCCTCATTTTCCTCTCTTTATTTATCGCCCCTCCTTATCTCGCATCTCTTCTCTCCCAATTTTCTCACTCTCTCTCATACATTTTCTCCCTCCCTCTCATCGATTTAGCACGCTCCCCTCCTTCTTCTCTCTTTCTCACTCTTTGTCCTCTCTTCTCTCCATTGTTATTACTCTCATCCTACATCCCTTTCTTACTCTATTTAACCTTTCTATTATGTTTCTCTCTCTCGCTTTCTCTTTTTCTTTCTCTTTTATATCTCTTACTTATCTTCTATGCTCAATTCTTCCCAACTCTACATCCTTCCTCTCGTTCCTCTCTTCTCCCTCTCGCCTCATTTTCTTTGTCATTGTTTATTACTTTCTCTCCTTCCCCCTCTTTCTCACACCTACTCTTTTATTTTGCTCTCCTTTCTCTCTCCCCAGCTCCATGTCTCTTTCCTCTCTCTCTCTCTCTCTCGTTTAGCTCTTTTCTCATCTTTCATACATGTTTATCACTCGCTCTCTGGCTACTCTCATTATTTCTCTCTTCTCTCTCTCTCAAGCCTATCTTGCATATCATTGCTTATTACCTTCTAATTTTATCTCTTTCACTCTCTTTCCCCACTCTCATTATTTCTCTATTTTCCTCTCTCCATTCCTCGCTCCCTTCTTAATATTTAATTTGTCTCTCCCCTTCCTTCCCTTTATCTCACTCCTTCCCTCTCTCTTTCTCTCATGTACTGTCTCGTTTCTCTCTCCTTTTCTCTCTCACTTCACATCCCCTAATTATCTCTTTCTTGCTCTTTTTCTCTCTCTCTCTTCACCTTCTCCGCCCACTCCCTCTCCTTATCTTATTCACACTCTCATCCTCTCTTTCGCTTTATATGCGTTTATCTTTATTCAACATCGACTTCTCTCTCCTTACTCTTCTCACTCCTTCTCTTCCTCTGTCTACTATTTTGTTTTTCTCTTATTTCTCTCGATTCCTGTCGTCGCTCTCTTTTAACACTCTCTCCCACATTTTTTCTTTACGGATATCTCTTTTTTCTCATCATACACCCGTTCTCTCTCTCGTTCTCATATTCTCCCTCCCTTTGTCTTGCTCACTCGCTCATTGGCTATCTTGACGCATTCTCCTTCTCGTCTTACTATCTCTCGCTTTCTCCTTTTTCTCTTTACCCTTCCTCTTTTCCCCCTCTCCTACGTCCCTCTGCGTTTTCTCTCTCGTTATGTACTCGTTTAACGCGTGTCTCTCATACATTCGCATACTTTCTCTCACTCTCTTTCTCGTCGTCCCTCTCTCTTACTCTCACTCCTTCTATCTCTCTCTTCCTCTCTACATATATCTTCTAACACTTTCTTTCTCTACTCCTAACATCTCTCTCTTCCATCTCCTTCTCTCTCTCCTTCCCTTTCCTCTCTACCTTGCTCGCCTCTTATCTCTCGCTCTCTATTCCACCTTCATTCTTTTGCATTATTACTTTATCGATCTACGTAACTGCTCTCTCTTCTCTCTCATTGCCTGACTCTTTTTTCTCGTTCTAACTCCCTTCTTGCTCCCTCTTTCACCCTCTCTCTCTCTCTCTGTGTGTGTTTTCATTCCTTCCCTCTTCATGCTTTGCTCCTCATCACTCTCATTATTTCTTACTTTCTCTCTCCACAATTTCTCTCTCGCACTCTC
Source organism: Papilionanthe hookeriana x Papilionanthe teres (assembly GCA_022702705.1). NCBI lineage: Eukaryota > Viridiplantae > Streptophyta > Magnoliopsida > Asparagales > Orchidaceae > Papilionanthe > Papilionanthe hookeriana x Papilionanthe teres. The sequence goes on along the minus strand of CM040432.1, from coordinate 64,369,556 downwards.
CCTTCCTCTCTCTTTCCCTCTCTGTCTTCATATCTCACTCTATGTATATTTCACTTTCTTCTACCCTTTTCTTGCTCTGTCTTTCTCCATATCTCTTGCTCTATGTTCCTTTACTCTCTCTTATATTTCCGTTTCTCTCTCATTCTCCTCCCTCTCCCTCCCTCTCTCTCTTTACTTTCACTAACTTTTAAGTACCCACTCTCTTTTACTGCATATGTTCTCTCCCTTTATCCTACGTTCTAAGCTCTACCTCTCACTCACCTTTCCTCCTTTCATCCTCTTTCCCCTTCTCTTTTTATCTCTCTCTCTCGCTCTTCTGCCTCACTCACTCTTTCCTCTCTCTGTCTCTCATCCCTCGCTCTCTCTTCTCTACATTTCTCTCTCACTCTCTTCCCTTCCTTGCTTCTTCTTCCCTATCTCTTTAGTTCTTTCACTCCCTCACTCCCTCACTCTTTCTCGTGCCTCCATATTCATTTTTCTCTGAAATCTCTTATTGCTCTCTCTCCATTTTCTTCTCTGAGTATTCTCTCGATATCTCCCCCACTCTTGCTTCCTTCACTCCAACCCTCCTCTCTTCCTCTCTCACTCTTCCTTCCTCTCTCTCTCTCGAACGCTCTCCCCCCTCTCTCCCTCTCCTCCTCTTTCACCCAATCTCCTCTTTCTTCCACTTAATCTCATTTTATATCCCCTCCCTCTGATCTGTCTCCCTCTTTCTCACTTCGTCACTTTCTTGCACTTTTACTATTATGCCCTATCACTATTTATTTTCAGTGCCTCTTTATTTCTCTCTCACACACTCTACATTATCTCTTGTCATCACAAACTTATAATTTTACATGATCTTTCCCTCAAACCATCTCATAAGCATATCATCACTCTCTCCTTTTATCTCCCTCTTTCGGTAATTTAATCAATCTCTCTGTCATGCTTTACACACACACTCTCTGTCCATATCTCTCCATATTTGACTTACCCTCTCTCACTCTCCCTCTCCCTCGCTCTTTCTTCGGTCCCTACCCTCGCTCCCCACTCCCTCGCTCTTTCTTGAGTCCATACCTTCGCTCCCTCTGTGCTCTCTCTCTCTTCTTCATTTGACTTTGGTTTTTTGCTCTTTTTTCTTCCTTTGTCTCTCTCTATTGTGCTTTCTTATATCCCTCTCTTCTCTTTCTTTACTCACTCTTTCTCTCCCTTTATCTCTCGCTCTCCCTCCCTCCCACTCTACCTCATATGCTCTCACATCACCTCTCTCCGCTCCGCCATCCATCTCATTATTTCTTATTTTCTATTTTACATTTCTCTTTCCTCCTCGATCCCTCCCTCTTTCAATTCCTCCTTCCCTCTCCTTCTCCCTCTATATCTGTCCTCTCTTTTATCTCCCCTTGCACTCACTTTTTCACTCCCTCTCTCTCCCTCTCACTTTCTTTATCACTCTCTCATTCCCGATATCTGCTCTCTCTTGTCCCAACCTTCACTTTTCTGCTATTTCTCGCCCCTCTCATTCTCGAACTCTGTCTCATCCTTTCTTTTTCTCATTCTTTCTCTCTCATTCTCTCCCTCCTTCCCTCCCTTCCTCTCTCCATCTCATTCTCTCACCCTCTCACCCAACTCATCTCCCTCTCTTTCTCTCTCATCTCGCTCGTTCTCTCTCTTACTCTCCTCACTATCCGCATTGCTCTCTGTCTATCGTCTCCCTCTTCCTCTCTCGCTTCTTCTCTCTTTCTCTTAAATCATTTTTGCTCTTCTAGCTCCTCTTCATTCTCTCTCCTTATCAACTTTGTCTCCCCTTGCTCACTCTCTCTCTCTCTCACTCTTGTCGTTTGTCTGTCTCTTTCTCACTCTTTTCCTTTCTCACTATAGGCCTTGACTTTCTTTTTGTGTCTACATCTTGCTCTCTTGTTCTTTGTTGCTCTCTTTTTCTCTCCCTTTACTTCGTTTCTATTCCTATATCCATCGCTCTAACTCTCTCTCCATTCCTCTAATTCTCTCTCACCCCCTCTTCTCAGTCATTGTTTATTACTTTCTTTCTTTTTCTCTTTCATCATCTCTTTCAATTTGGAGATAGAAGAGAAAGAGTTATAGAAGAGCGAGCAATAGTAGAGAGAGAAAGCAAATAAATAGTGAGAGAGAGAAAAAGGGAGCAAAGTAGGAGAAAGATAGAGTGAGAGAGATAAGAGAAGGAGAGTGAGACAAGATTGAAAGAGAGAGTGAGCGAAGGAAGAATAATAGAATGAGAGAGAATATGAAGCAGTGAAAAGTGAGAAGAGAAAGAGGTAGAGCCATGGAGGACGAGTGAGAGAGCTTGATAGAGAGGGAAGGGAGAATGTGATAAATAGAGAAAGAGAGAGTGGTGGATAAAGAAAGAGAAAGAGTGAGAGAGTAAGAGAGAAGGTGAAGATAATATAGAGTGAAAGCAGATGACGATGGTAAGAAGGAAGAGAGAATGAAGATGCGATAAACGAGGGAGTAAGAGTGAGGTATTTGAAGAAGAGTGGAAAAGAGAGTGAGAGAAAGGGAGCAAGAGAATGATAGATGGAGAGCGAGAGAGAAAGGGAGGGGAGAGAGAGGGTATGTGAAACAATAGAGAAAGAGAGAGGAGAAATTGAGAGTAAGAGTGAGAGTGAAATTAAAGAGAATGAGGCAGAAGGTTGAGAGAGACAAAAAAGAGAAAGAAACAAAGAAAGAATAGAGAGTGAGGTAAGGAGGAAAGAGAGAAACTAAGTGTGAAATAACGGAGGGAGGGGAAGTAATAAACAATAAGAGAGAGTAGGTGAAAGCAAATAAATAGAGAATGAATCATGGATATAGGGAGACAAAAAGAGAGAAAAGGGAGGAAGAGAAGGCAATGAGTGAGTGAGAGAAACATGATGTAGTGTGAGAGACATAGTGAGAAAGGGAGAGAGGGAGAGAGAGAGATAAAGGGGAAAGAAGTAAAGAGAGTGAGAGCAAATAAAAATAGTAAGAAAGCGCCGAGAAAGAATAAAGAGTGAGAGACATAGTAAGAATGCGAGTAGTATGAAAAGTAGGTAGAAGTAAGGGAGAGAGTGAGAAACGGGGGAGATAGAGGGAGAGTGTGAGAGATTGAGAAGACATTGAGAGAGAGAGAGAGCATGAAAGATTTATGAGGGAGAGAGGAAAAGTGAGAGGAAATAATATTGAGCAGATGGAGATAGGGAGTAAGATGGAAGTAGGTGGAAGCAGAAGGTGAGATAGAGAAAGTGGGAGGGTGAGAAGTGGGATGCACACCGGGGAGAGAAAGGATGAGAGAAGTGAGAGAGATAGTGAGAGAAGAAAGTGAGAGAAGGGGTAAAAATAAAGAAATAAAGAGAGTGAGGAGAGCATTAGTGGGTAAAAAGAAAAGATAGTGAGATAGAGGAAGACTGTGAAGAGAAATAGAGAGAAGAAGTGAGAAGAAAGAAGACCAAGAGAGAGGAATGGAAGAGAGCGATGAATAAAATGAGAGGAAGGAGGGAGATTGAATAAGTACAAGATGAGAGAGAGAAGAGTGATAGGGGTAGGGAGAAAGAGAGGAAGGAGGGAGGGATTGAGATAAGGAGGGAGAGTAAGATAATGAGGTTAAAAAGACGAGAAGGAGAGATATAGAGAGATGTGGGGAGTGAGGGAGAGAGGAGAAAGATTGAGATAGAGAGCGTGGGATGGTGGGTAGTGGAGGGAGAGAAAGATAGAGGTGAGAGAAATGGCTACGAAGGGCAAGAAAGAAATAGAGAAAAGTGAAAGTGGGACAAAAGAGAGCAATAAAGAGGGAATGAGAGAGTATGATAGAGAAAAAGCGAGGGAGAGATAGGGGTGAACAAGTGAGTGCGAGAGGGAGAGAGGGAGAAAGAGAGGGAGGGATGAATTGAAAAAGGGAGGTTTCGAGGACGAAGGAGAGATGTTTGAGAGAAAATAATAAATAATGGGAATTAATATGAGAAGAGAGAGCAATATGTGAGTGCAATTGTTGAAAGATGGTGTGTGAGGAAAAGTGTGTGAGAGAGTGGGTGATAGAGGGAGAGAAAGAGTGAGTAAAGGGAGTAGATAGAAGAAAAGGAAAACGAGTGACAAAGAGGGGTAAAAGTGACCATACGAATAACAAAGAGAAATGAAATTGAGCGAGAGAGTGAGCAAGAGAGCGAGTTAATATAGAGATTGTAGAGTGAAGGGAGAAAGTGAGAGCGGTAAGGCGAAATCGAAGAGAGAAGAGTGACTCGGGAAGATAGAGAAAATGATAGTGAGTGATAGGTAAATAGAGGGAGACATTGAGGGAAATATGGAGAGAGAGGGAGGGAGAAAGACATAGCAAGAGGTTGAATTAATGAAAAAGGGAGAGGAGAATCAGTGAGAGATGGTTGGAGAGAAAGTGTGAGTAAGTGATAAGTGAGTGATAAATAAGAAGCGAGGGAGTGTGTCGAAGGGGCTTGAAAGATAGAAATAGAGAAAGAAAAAAGTGATAATGCATAAATAAGAAAATAGAGGAAGAGAGGGAAGAAGAGAGATGGATGGAGTAAGAGGGATGGAATAGAGTGGGAGCGAGAGAGAGGAAGAGAGAGAGTGAAGGAAGATATGGAGAGAGAGTGTGAGAGATGGAGGGAGAAGGGGCATAAAATGAGATTTAATGGGAGAGAGGCGGGGTGAATTGGATGAGAGTGAGAGGACGAGAGGGGAGAGTGTGTGAAAGAGAAACATAGATAGAGGGAGAGGGAGGAGAAATTAGGGAGTGGGGAAGAGTGAGAGAGAAAGATTGAGAGCGAGGCAGAGGAGCCGGCCTGATAGAAAAGAGAGTAAGTTATGAAAAGTGAACATGGAGTGAGGAAGGGAGAGGGAATGAGGGAGTATGTGTAACAATGAAACTGAAGAGATAGGAAGAGGGAAAGAGAAAGGGAGAATGGGAGAGAGAATGGAGAGAAGTGAGGGTGAGGGAAGAGAGAATCGGAGAGAGGTAGAGGGTGAGCGTGCTAGAGAGGGACCAAGAGACAGGGAGATAAGGAGAGTAGGATAAAGAGAGGGATGACGGGAGTGAAAGAGAAAGGGAGAACGAGAGAGTAGCGGTGAGGGAGATGAAAAGGGGTGGAACAGAGAGTGAGAGATAGAAGGAGAGAGTGAGTAAGAAGAGAGATAGACGGAGGTATTGAGAGAGTTTAAAGAGAGAGCACGAAAGAGAAAGTAAGATAGAGTGAAGGGATAGTGAGTGAGATGAGAAAGAGAGGGAAGATCAAGCAAGGGTAAGTGAGTGACGGGTATAAGGAGTGTTGGAGAATAAAAGATTGCTAACGAGAGAGCGAGAAAGAGAGGAGGAAGAGAGAGAGATAAAATGAGAGAGGGAGGGATAGAAGCAAGAGATAGAGGAGAGAGAAAGTGGGGGATGGAGTGACGGAATGTAAGAGAAATGAAAGAGAAACTGACAAAAGTGTGTAAGAGAGTATAAGATATAAAAGAGAATTGAGTGTGTAAAAGAGAGAGATTAAAAATATAATAGAAAAGGGATAAAAATAGAGAGAAAAAACAAAATGTTAAAGAAGAGTGAGAAATGGTGAGGCTAATAAGAGTGAGGGAGAGAAATTGAGAGTGAGTGAGTGTGTGTAAGAATGTGTGATATGGAGAGAGAAAGTATTGCTACATGAAGGAGACTGGGGAACTTTGAGTAAGTGAGCGGAAAAATAAAGTGGAGGAATAGAGAGTAAGAAAGGATGCAAGAGATAATGATAGATGGAGCAAGAGAAGAGGAAGAAGAGAGTGAGGGAGTAAGAATGAGAGTGAAATTGAAGAGTGTGGGCGACCCCCGGGGAAAGGTAGAGAGACAAAAACGAGAAATAGATAAATAATAAAGTACGAAGGCATGCGAGGGAGAGGGAGTGAAGTACGGGGAGGAGCGTGAAAGTAAATAACGATAAGAGAGAGAGGAGGGGTGACGAATAGAAGAGAAAATGAGGGAAGGTAGAGAGATAGTGTGATGGATATAAGAAGATAAAGAGAGTAAAGAAAGAAAAAGAGAGCAAGTGAGAGCGGGAGTGAGAGAATCAAAAGCAAAAGTGAGGAGATAGAGAAAAATGGAGAGAGCGAGAAGAGGCAGAAGGCAAGATTAAATGGGAGAAAATTTTCTCTTTTCTTCTTGATCCTCCTTTTTTACTCCCTCCTTCCTCTCTTTCTCCCTTTCTCCCTATCCTAACTTACCTCTCTCTCCTCATGCACTCATTCACTCCCCTCCCTCCCTTTATTCTCAACATCGCTCTCTCTCATTCCATTTACGCTCTCCACAGCTCTCCTCTCCCCTCCCACTCACTCTTGATCAACATGTTCACTCCCTCCTTGTCTCTCTCTCACTCTTTATTTCATCTCTCTTTATTGTTTTCTTGCTTTCATTTGTCCCCCTCTATCTCTCTCTCTTTATCTTCTTCTATTACCCTTTCTTCTCTCTCTTTACTACTCCATCTATCTCTCTCACTCCCTCTCTCACACACTCTCTCTTAGTTTCTCTCACATCTTGCTCTCTCCCCTCTTATCCAGCTCATTATTTTTTATTTTCTCTCATAGATCCTATACCTCTCCATCACTCCCCCCGATCCCCACTTCCTCTCTTTTTCTCGTATTCCACCCTCTCTCTTCCTCTTACTCTCCATAGCTACATTTTTCACTCTTTCTTACGTCCTCTCTTGCTTTCTTGATTTTTCTCTTTCTCCTATCTCTCTCTTTCACCAACTCTCTCTTCCCTCTCTTTACTCGTAATTTCTTTACCTCTTGTCTCTCACTCTCCTCCCTCACGAAACTCTCACAATTGCTCTCATCTCTTGCTCTCTCTCTGCATATCGATCTCATTATTTCTTATTTTCTCTCATACGTCTCTCATCCTCTGATCCATCCCTCTTTCATTCCCACATTCCCTCTTTTTCTCCTACTCACCACTATCTAACTCCCTCTCTCTATCTCTAGCTCGCATTACCTCAGTCCTCCCTTTCCCTCCCCTCTCCTCTTTATCATTTTCTCATCGCTTTTTCTCGCTCTACTCTTCTCTTACTCTCACTTTTCTACATTTCTCTCTTTTCTTCTCCCTCTCTCTCTCTCTCATTCTTTCTTTCTTATTCTCTCCATCCATTTACCCTCCCTCTCCTCTCTCCCTCTTTCCCTCTCTCCTTCTCCATCTCCCTCTCTTCTCTCCTTTCTCTCATTATCTTACTCTCCATCCACATGCGAGTCTTGCTCGCCAATATTTTGTGTTTTTTCCTTTCTCGCTTCCTATCTCTTTTTCTTAAATCTTTCTTGTTCTCTCTCCCTCCTCTCACTCCTTCCCAATCTTCAATCTCTCTCCTTCACTCCCTCTATCTCCCCCTCCTCCTCTCTCCTACTGTTGCCATCTATTACTCTGTTTCTCACACTACGGCCCCAACACTTTCGTATGTTTCTCTCTCTCGCTCTCTTTTGCTCTCTATTCTCTCTCTTCACTTATCTTCTTTGTATCCATTACTCTAACTCTCTATCCTTCCTCTCATTCTCTCTCTTCTCCCTCTCGCCCATTTCTTTGTCATTGTTTATTACTTTCTCTCCATCCCTCCCTCTTTCTCCCCCCTCCCTCTTTATTTTGCTCTCCTTTTCTCTCGCTCCTTATCTCTTTCCTCTATGTTATTACTCTAACTCTCTCCCTTCCTCTCATTATCTCTCTCTTCTCTCTCTCTCGACCTGTCTTCTCTGTCATTGCTTATTCTTGTCTCTAATTTTATCTCTCTTTCCACTCTCTTTCCCCGCTCTCCATTATTTCTATTTTCCTCTCTGTTCTCGCTTACATGTATATTTAATTTGTCTCGCACTTACTATCCTCACCGCCCTCTCTCTCTTTCTCTCAAGTACTCTATCTCCTTTCTCTCTCCTTTTCTCTCTCTCTCACTTCACATCATAATTATCTCTTTCTTGCTCCCTTTTCTCCTACTCTCTCTCTTCACCCGCTCTCTCTTAAACTTAACTCTCACTCCCTCCCTCTCATATCTATTCACACTATCCCCATCCTCTCTTTCGCTTTATATGGCTATCTTTATTCAGCATCCTTGTCTCTCTCTCTTACTCTTCTCACTCCTCTTCTCTACGGCCACCGTTTTTCTCTGTTATAAGCTTCCCTCTCCTTCGTCGCTCTCTCTAACACTCTACTCCCATTTCTCTTTAAAGGATATCTCTTTTTTTTTCTCCATCACCCACCCATTCTCTCTCTCATTCTCTTATTCTCCCTCCCTTTGTCTTGCTTACTCGCTCTTTGACTATCTTGACTCGATCTCCTTCTCTTCTTATATCTCTCTAACTCTCGCTTTTCTCCTTTCTTCCCTTCCTCTTTTCTCCCTCTCCCCTCGTCCCTCCTCATTTTTCTCTCTTGTTCTCTTGCTTTACGTTTAACCATCTCTCTCCACCTTCTATTCACATACTATCTCTCAGTCTCTTTGTTTTCATCCTCTCTCTTACTCTCCCTCCCTATATCCTTCTTATGTCTTCTAACACTTTCTTTCCCTCTACTCCTAACATCTCTCTCTTCCATCTCTCTTCTCTCTCTCACACACTTTCACTCTCTACCTTGCACTCCCTCTATCTCTCAATCTCTATTTCACCTTCATTATTGCATTATTACTTTGTCAATCTTTATAATCTCTATGCTATTGCTCTCTCTTCTCTCTCATTATTCAACTCTTTTTTCTAATTCTAACTCCCTTTCTTGCTCCCTCTCGTCCTCTCTCTCTCTCTTTCATTCCTTCTCTCATCTCTCTCATTATTTCTTACTTTCTCTCACAATTTATTTCTACATCTCTCCCTTCCTCTCTTTCCTCTCTCTATCTTCATCTCTCTCACGCTATATATATTTCACTTTCTTCAACCCTTTTCTTGCTGTCTTCCTCCATATCTCTTGCTTTATCTTCCTTTACTCTCTCTTATATCTCCATTTCTCTCTCATTCCTCACTCCCTCTCCCTCCCTCTCTCTTTACTTTCACTAACTTTTAATCTCCCTCCCTGTTTGTTTTACCCACTCCTTTCTCTCCCTTTATCCCTCATTTCTGTCTCACAGCTCTCACTCCATTCCTCCTTTCATCCCTCTCTTTCTCCTGCTCTTTTTACTCCCTCTCTCACACTCCTTCTCTTGCTCACTCACTCTTTCCCTCTCTCCCGCTCTCTCATCCCTCGCTCTCTCTTCTCACTATTTCTCTCTCACACTCTCTTCCTTCCTTGCTCCTTCTTCCTATCTCTTTAGTTCTTTCACTCCCTCACTCCCTCAATCTTTCTCATTCCATATTCATTTCTCTCCCGATCTCTTGTGCTCTCTCTCCATTTTCTTCTCTCGATCACATTCTCTCAATATCTCCCCTACTCTTGCTTCCTTCCACTCCAACCCTCTCTCTTCCTCTCTCTCTCTTCCTTCCTCTCTACTCTCAAACGCTCTCCCCCTCTCTCCCTCTCACTCTCTTTCACTTCATCCTCCTCTTTCTTCCATAATCTCATTTTATATCCCCTCCCTCTAGTCTATCTCCCTCTTTCTCACTTCGTCCCTTATACGCACTTTTGCGGCCCATGCTTATCACTATTTATTTTATTGCTCTTTATTTCTCTCTCTCGCACTCTCTATTGCTCTTTGTCATCCTGAACTTATAATTTTACACGATCTTTCCCTCGACCATCTCTCACTATCTTCCTCTCTCCATTATCTCCCTCTTTCATAAATTCAGTCACTCTCTCTACATCCATGCTTTACACACACTCTTTCTGTCCATATCTCTCCATATTTGCCTTACCTCTCTCCCTCTCTCTCTCGCTCTTTCTTGATCCTACCTTCACTCCCTCTCTTGCTCTTTCTCTCGCTCTCTTCTTCATCGGCTTTGTTTTTTGCTCTTTTTGACGTACCCTTTATTTGTCTCTCTCTATTGCCCTTTCTTCTATATCCCTCTCTTCTCTTTCTTTACTCACTCTTTCTCTCCCTTTATCTCTCTCTCTCTACTCTCCCTCCCTCCCTCTCCCCATCATATGCTCTCACATCTCTCCTCTCCACTCATATCCATCTCATTATTTCTTATTTTCTATTACATACATTTCTCTTTCCTCCTACATCCCTCTCTTTCAATTCCTCCTTCCCTCTCTTTCTCCCTCTCTCCTTATCTCACTCATCTCTTTTATCTCCCCTTGCCTCACTTTTCTCACCTCCCTCCTCTCATTTTCTTTATCGCTCTCTCGCATTCCCCGTATCCTGCTCTCTCTCGTCTAACCTTCACTTTTCTGTTCTTTCTCACTTCTCCTCTCTCATTCTCGAACTTTGTCTCATCTTTTCTTTCTCATTCTTTCTCTCGCATTCTCTCTCCCTCACCTTTACCCTCCTCCCGCTCTCTCCATCTCATTCTCTCACCCTCTCCACCCGCTCGCGTCTCCCTCTCTTCCTCTCTCCATCTCACTCGTTCTCTTACTCTCCCACCCTATTTCCACATTACTCACTATCTTATTGTCTCTCTCTTCCTCTCTCTCTTCCTCTTAAATCATTTTTTCTCTCTCCACCTCTCTCACAACCTCTCTCTTCATTCTCTCTCCTTATCAACCTTTATCTCCCCTTGCTCACTCTCTCTCTTACTCTTATCTTCTGTCTTTCTCTTTCTCACCTTTTCCTTTCTCACTATGGCTCTCACTTTCTTTTATGTGTCTCTCTTGCTCTCTCGTTCTTTGTTGATCTCTTTTCTCTCCCTTTGCTACGTGTCTCTTCATATATCCATCACTCTAACTCTCTCTCCATTCCTCTAAATTCTCTCTCACCCCCCTCTTCTCAGTCATTTATTTATTACTTTCTCTCTTTTTCTCTTTCACCCTCTCTTTTCTCACTCTCCATTCTTTCTCTATTTCTCTCTCTCTTTGTCTCTCTCCCATCCTTGCTCCCTTACTCCCTCACTCACCTTCTCTCTCTTTCTCCCTCCCTTTCTCTCTCCCTTTCTCTCTCCTTTCCTCTCTCTAACTTTCCCTTCCTATATCTCTTGCTCCTTTTCTCTTCCTCTCTCTTCACTCACTCTCTCTCTCTTGACTTCACTCCTCTCTTCATCCCTTCACACTCTCTATTCTCTCTTCCTATCTATCACTATCGTGAGCACTCATATTCATCGACTTCTCTCTTGCTCTTCTCACTCATCTTATCTCCCCACTCTCTTTCTACATTTCTCTCACTTCCTTCCTTTGTCACTTTCTCTCACCTCTCTCCCACTTTCCTTCTTGTTCTCCTCTCTCAATCTCCCTCATTCTCTCTCATTCTTCATTGTCCCTTCTTCTCTCTTTTGTAGTCTCTCTTTCTATATCTTGACTCATTCTCCTTCTCTCCATATATCTCTCTCACTCTCCCTTCCTCCTTCGCTCCTTCCTCTCCTCTCCCTCAGTTTCTCCTCTCTTTCTCTCTCCGTTCTTACCACTCTAAATTTAGCCATCTCTCTCTCCACCTCCTTTATTCTCATACTCACTGCTCTCTCTGTATCATGCTCTTCTGATACTTCTTATCTCTCTCTCTTCCTCTCTAAATTATATCTATCGTACTTTCTTTCAGTACGCCCCAAACATCTCTCTCTCTTATCTCTTTCTCTCTCTACATACACTTTCACTCTCTATAAAATCTTTGCCTCTTATTCCACCTTCATTATTGCATTTTTTTTCGATTAATCTATTTTAATCTCTCTTTTATCTTTCTCTTCGCTCTACATCTCTTGTTCTCTTCCTTCTTCTCTCTCACACTCTCTGTCTCCCTTCCCACCCTCCTTTATTATCTTTCTTTCTCTCTTGTCCCTCTCTCTCTTTCACTTTCATATATACTCTTCTCCCTTCACTCTCGTTCCTTATTTCTCTTTAGATCTCTTTTATTCTCTCGGTATTGTTCTCTTTATCTCTTTCCTCTCTCTACATCATTCTCACTCCCTGTTTAAGCCCTCTTTAGGTCTCCCCTGTGCGCTCACTTTCTCTCTCCATTTCACACACTCACATTACACACTCACTCTCTGATCTCTCCCTCTAGCTCTCACTAGCTCCATTTCTCGCTCCATCTCACTCTTTATTATAGTTTTCTTTATCTTTAACTCTCTCTTCCTTTTCAATTTAGTCTCTCTTCTCACTCTCTATTCTGTCACACCCTCTCCTTTGCCTCATTCTATCTCTCTTTCGCACTCACTCTCACCCTCTCTCTCTCAAACTTTATTCCACCAACTTTTACCTCTCTCATTCTCTCTTTTATCTTTCTCTTTTGTTGTTTCCTTTATCCCTCATTGACTCTCTCTCGCTCTCCCTCTTGCTTTCACTCTTTTTCGTCCCTCTCTTCGATGCTGCTCTTTTTATCTCTCTGTCTTGCTCCCTTTCTTGCTTGGTCACTCATTGCCTCTCTTTCGCTCTCACTTTTCCTCACTCTCACTTATCTCTGTTCTCTCTCACACTCTCCTCCTTCTCTCTTATCCTTTCTCTCTCTTTGTTTCACTCTCGCTTACTCGCTCAATCCCTCTCTCTTTCTCATTCTATATTCATTCTCTCACTTACTCTCTGTTCTACTACTCTCTCTCGACTCTCTCACTCTCGATCTCACACACTTGTCTTGATATCGTCCCCTCGTTATTTCTCCCTCCCAACCCTCTCCTCCCACCAACTCCCTCCGAAAAATACATCTGACCATCTCTACGAGTCCTTCTCTTTTTTCTTATCTCTCTCTCCTCTTATACTCCATCATTTCCTACATCCGCTTCCTCTCGAGCCTCATCTTCCCATACTTTCTCTCTCTCATTCTCTTTTTCCTTTCTTGTTCCTCCCCACTCTCTCTTTCCTCCTACGATTTCTTATTCTTATCTTTTCTTATCTCCTCTTTTTCTTTCTCTTATCTCTCTATCTTGCTTCTTTCTCTACCTCCGACTCATCTCATCTCATGACTACTCACATCCTCCCTCTCCTGTCACTCCCTCTCGCCTCTTTCACACCCTCTCCCTCCTTCCCCTTTCTTCACACCTGACTCCCCATCTCTTCCTCTCTCTTGTTCTTATCTCCCACATTCTCTCGCTCTCTCTCCCCTTCTTGTTTCCTCCCTCTCTCTCGAATTTTACTCAGCTCTTACTTTCTCTCCCTCACTCCCTCTCTCCAAACTCATTTTTTCTCGATTTCTCTATCTTTCCTTTTGCCCTCTCTCCTTCCTCTCCTCTTGCCACATCTCACCTTCCCTCTCTCCCTCCCTCCATCTCTTCTCTCTCTCTTTACTAGCTCTTTATCTCTCTCTCTTACTCTCACCCAGTCACACACACACTCTCTCGATTCTTCCTTAACATCTTGCTTTCTGTCCCTCAAATTCATATTATTTCTTACTACTATATCTCTACTTTCTTCTCTCCTCCCGTCCACTCCCTCTCTCAGTAGAAGAGAGTTGTGAGATAGGGAGTGAGTAGAATAAGAGAGAGAAGAAGGACGAAAAGAGGGATGAGATCGAGAGGAAAGAGAGATGTATGAGCAAAATAAGAAATAATGAGATGGATTTGAGGGAGAGAGTAATATGTGAGTGAAATTGAGAGAGGAGTGTGTGAGGGAGAGAGAGAAGAATGATAAGAAAGAATGGAAAGTGATAGATGAAAAAGGAAGAGAGGACGAGGAGGAGGAAGCAGCAAACGAGCAAATGATAAAGAAAGATGAAAAATGAGGAGCTAGCAAGAAGAGAGATGAACAAGAAATAGAGAGAGAGAGTAAAATTAAATAAAGGTGGCGGGCTGGAGTGAAAGGAAGAGAGAGAAATGAGAGAGAGAGACTGGAAGATGAAATGAAAGTTTGGAAGTGAGAGGTAAAGATAGGGAGATATAGGGAACGGTATAGAGATAGAGGGAGAAGGGAGAAGAGGCAAAGGTGGGAGAGAGATAGAGGAGAAGGGAGAAAGAGAGGCAAGGTGGGAGAGAGGGGAGAGGAAGAGACTAGATGATAGATGAGAGAATTGTGTTAGTAAGATGGAAGGGAGTGATGACGCGAGCGGGGAGAGAGTGTGTGTGAGAGAAAGAGGTTGGGTGGCATCAAAGAGAAAGAAAGTGATAATTCATAAGTTTGAAAGAACGAAGAGGGAGAGATTAAGTGGGAGTAAAAGGGAGTGAGAGAGATTGAAGAGTGAGGAATTGGAGTGGAAGTGAGTAAGAGAGAAAGAGAGTGAGGGAGAGAGGGATAAATAATCTGATTTTGAGAGAGCGAGAGTAGGAATGAACAGAAGAATATGAGAGGAAGAGTGATAGTGTGTACGAGAGTGTGAAAGAGAGGGGGAGAGAGAGGGGAGGAAGGAAAGAAGCAAGAGACATGGGGAGAGAGGGAGAGAAAATATAATATGAAAGAGAGAAGAGAGAGATTAATAAGTTAGAGTGTGTGAGAGGGCGGAACATAGAGTGAGAAGAGTGAGGAGGAGAGAGGGAGTAAGAGTAAGAATAAACTAAACGAGAGAGAGAAAGAGGAAGCGAGAAAGGGATAGAGTGTGAAAGACAAATAGTGTGAAGAGAATGTGAGGGAATAGAGAGCGTGAAAGAGGGAGAGATTAGGAAGCGAAGATGTATTAAGAAAGAGAGAAACGAGGAGTGTGGGGGAGGAAAGAGGGGTTAATGGAGTGAAAGAGGGATGGAGAGTGAGAAGGGTGGTGAGGGATAATGTGAGGGTGAATGTTAGAGATAGAATTAATAGCGAGAGAGAGAGATAAAGAGAGATGAAATAGAAAGAGAGAGAGAGATAGAGGTAGTGAGGGAAAAGAGAGATAGGAGGAAGTGCGAGGGTGGTTTTAAAGAGAGTGAATAGGAGAGAGAGGCAGTGAGAAGAAAGTGTTTGTGGCAAGATACGTAAGATTAGTGAGTGAGGGGTAAAGAGAGGAAGAAAGAGAGAATGGTGAAAGAGGGAGCAAGAGAGAGGGAAACACAGAGGAAGATATAGCGAGGGAGAGAGACAGGGGGGTGAGAGAAGAGAGAGAAAGAGAGAGCGAGGGATAAAAACAAGATAGGAAGGGAGAGAGGAGGATAAAATGAGAGAAAGAGTAAGCGGAGAGAATGAAAATAAAACAACAAAGCAGAATGTAAAAAGGGTATAACACATAAAAAAGGAACAAATAGTGAGAAAAAGAGAGAGGGGGAGAGAGAAGATAATGAAGAGATAAAGAAGGAGTGAAGTAGAGATAAGAGAGAGTGAGCGAGATAGAACATGATAGTGAGTGAGAGTGAGATTGAGAGCAGGAAATAAAACTAAAGAGGGTGAGAGGGAGAAAGATTGAGAGAGAGGGTGAGAGAGTGTATGAGTTTGTGAGATGGAGAGGGAAGAGTGTGCTAGAAGGGGAGATGTAGATAGGGAATGAATGAGGAAGTAGGAATTATAGAGGGAGAGAGCGAGATCCGTAAGAGAGAAAAAAAGATATTAGGAGGGTGCGGAGGGAGAGAGATTGTGAGCTAGGAAGGAGGAAGTGAAGTGTGAGATAGAGAGCAAGAGATGAAAGAGAGAGTGAAGGAGATATCGAAAGGGAGCGAAAGAGATTGAGATAGAGATAGAACATGGGGGAATGTATGAGGATGAATAGTGGGAGTGGAAGGAGTCAGGTGAGAAAGAGAGAGATGTATTAAATAGAGAGGTGTAGTGAGAAAGTTATGAATTGCAAAAAGAAAAGGGAAGAGAGACTGAGGTAAGATAGGGAGAATATAAGAATTCAAAGAGAAAGAGAGAGAGAACAAGAAAGAGGGAGAGACAGATAGGCAAGGAGAAAAGAGAGGGAAAGAGACAGTGGGAGAATGGAAGGAAAAAAGAGGGAGAGAGAGTGGGGGATATAGGGAGAGAAAAAATGAGATGAAAGAGAGAAATGAGAGCAACAATGAAGAGAGCAAAAGAAATCATAAAATAGAAAAAGATAATTGAGTGCAAGTAAGAGAGAGTAAAGAAGGGTGAATAATGAAGACGGGGAAAGAGAGAGAAGAGAGATAGATGCAAAAATGAAGAAAGAGGAAGGAATGCGAGAGACAAATCAAGTTGGTAAGAGAGAGAATGATAGAGATCAAGAAATGGAGTTATGAGGGTGAGAGAGAGTGTCTGAGTGTGTGTGATCGAGTGTGAGGGGGGTGGGAAGGGATAGAGTATATAACAGAGGGAATGATGGAGAGGGACAAGTGACAAAAAGAGATAATAGGTGAGGAGGAAGGGAGAGAGAGTGTGAGGGAGGGAGGGAAGGAGATAGAGAAGAGAGAGATAGAGAGCTTGAGAATGAGAGGGATAGTAAGCTAGGGAGCAAGAGAGATATATAGGGAAAGAGGAAAAGACTGAGAACAACAGTAAAGAAAAGAATGTAAGAGATAGGGGTCAATAGAGGGAGGGACAGGGTTAAAGAGGCAAGTACGAATGGAGAGAGAAAGTGGGAGAAAGTGAGACACGATGAGAGAGAGAAGAGAGTGAGTGAGTGTGTGAGGGATGAAGACAAAGAGAGCGAGATGACAGAGTAACAGATAAAAGAACAAGAGAGAGAGCAAGGGAGTAAGAAAGCACGAATAGAGAGTGAGCAAGATAGAACGAGGGAGTGAGAGATATTTTAGTGCTATGAGTTGAGTTAGAGAGAGATAGAAAGAAATAGAGAGAAAAACATGTGAGGAAAAGTAAAGTAAGAAAATGTAGTGAGGGTGAGAGAGGGAAGGAGGGCAAAAGAATGAGTGAGAGAGATGAAGATAGAGCAAGAAACATCGAGCAAGAGAGGGAATGATTATGTGAAAGGAGCTGAGAGAGAGAGAGGTAAGAGGAGGCATGAAGAGAGGAGAGAGCAGGAGAGAGAACAAGAGATGGAGGGAGGAAGATGGAGAGTGATCGAGGGAGGAAGATGGAGAGTGACCGAGGGATAGAGTTTGTGATAGAGAGAGTGGGCGAAGAGATGGAGAAAAAGTGAGAGAAAAGAGAGAAGGGAGAGTTTTGTGTGTGTGTCTGAATAGGAGGGATGGAAGTGGGAGAGAGGGAGGAGGAGAGAGACTGGGAGGAGTGGGAGATAGAGGGAGAGAAATAGTCATAGAAGAAAGAGGAATATAATATATAGTAAGTGAGATGGAGGCAGAAGAAGATAATAAGTGAGAGACATGGGGAAGGGAGGGATGGGGTGATGGAGAGAGGGAGAGTGACGGAGAGAAAGAGGAAGAGAAAGAGATAGTGCATGTGTATTTGAGAAAGAGTGTGTGTGAGATAGTGAAAGGGGTAGAGAGAGCCAGGGATGTAGAGGGAAATGGAATGAGGATAATCGGGAGAGAGTGTTAGAGGAGAGGAGAATAAAGTAACATGAGAGAGTAAGAGAGAGATGAAGAGAGTGAAGAGAGAATGAAAAAGGGAGAGGGAGGGAGTAAAATTGAGATTGAAATTGAATAAAGGGAGAGCTCTCTCCCGCTTTCTTTATATATCTTTCTCTCTCCCTCCCTGCTTGGTCTTTATCTATCACTTCTCTCTCTGATCCTTCTCAACACTTCCTCTATTACCCACTAATTCTCATTGTTTCTCACTTTATCCTACACTTCTCTCCCAATCTCCCTCCCTTCCTTTCTCCTTATTTCACTCACTCCCTCATTTCCTCTCCTTCTGTCTAGTCTATCTCTCCCACACACACTCAAGCTCTCTCACTCAGTATAACTCTTTCTCTCACTCTCTTGCTCCCTTTTTCCTCACTCTCCCTTCTCTCTATTAATTACTTGAAACTCTCCCTTTCTTTCTCTTCTTTTTCTTGTCATTTCACTCTCACTCTTACATGATCCCTCTCCCTCTTTCCTCATTATTACTCTCACCCTCTCTCTCCTTTTCTCTCATGCTTTCTCTCTCCCTTTCTCCCTACCTTTGTCTCTCTTCAACTTCACTGTAACTCTTCCTCCCCCTTGCTCCCTTTCTCTCAAAGCCATATCTTCTCACACTTTGTCTATCTCAATCTCCTATGCACTCTCTTGATCACTCTCGCTCTCTTTTCCCTCACTCTCCATTTCTTTCTCACTATTCTAAGCTCTCACCCCCTCATATCATTCTTCTATCTCTATCACTCTCTATCTACCATTTATCTATCTATTATCTCACTCTCTCTCAATATAACCCTTCATTACTTTACTTTCTCAAACCACCTCTGTCACACTTCCCTTTCGCTCTTGTTCTTCCTTCCTCTCTTCCTCTATCTGATACTCGCTCTCATTCTCTCAATCTCCTGCCCTCTCTCTTGCTCTTTCTTCCCTTACTCTCTCTTTGTTCCCTATTTTGGTCTCTATTTCTTGGTCCCTCTCTCTCTTTATTCAATTAAATCTCACTCTTACTCGCACCCTCTCCCTTTCACTCTCTTAATTCCATCTCTCTTCCCCTCTCTCTTACTCTCTTATGTTACTCTATATTCCTCTCCTCTCACTCTTTCTCTTTGTCTATCCCCAACTCTATCACACATCCCTCTCTAGCTCTCTCTTCCCCTCCCTTTATCTATCACACACTCTTCTCTCCCTCTCTCTCTCTCTCTATTATTCACTCTCTTTTTCTCTCCCTCTTTCCCTCTGTCACTCTCCCTCTTACCATCTCCCTATCCCTCCCTTCCCGCTCTCTCTCTCATGAAGTCATGCTCTTTTTTCTCTCCCTCTTCCAACTCATCCCACCCTGCCATTAATTCTCATTGTTTCACTTTATTTATCCTACATTTCTCTCCTAACCTCCCTCCCTTCATTTCTCTTTATTTCACTCCCTCCCTCCATCCTTCCCTTTCAGCCTAGTCTATCTCTCTCACACACACTTTATCTCTGTCTCTCAGCATCACTCTCTCTCACTATATCTCGCTCTCTTTCTCCTCACACTCTCTTCTCTCTTCCTCTCTTGCTTCCTTCCCGCTCTCCCTCCCTTCCCCTCTCTTACTCACTCTTTGCTCTCTTTCTTCAACTCATTCTTTTGTTCTCTATCCACTCTCCTAATCGAGCATTCTCACTTGCTCTATTTTCCATCACGCTCACTTTTCTCTTTATTTTTCTCTCAATATCTCCCCTTTCTCAGTCCCTAAATCTCTTTAATCTCTCTGACTTCCTCCATCTCTCCCTTTCTCACTCTCTGCCCCTCTCATTCTCTATTCTATCTCTCTTCCTCTCTCTCTTGCTTTCTCATATCATTCTATCTTCTCTCTATTTACTAACTCATTTTCTCTCTATCTCTCACTTTCTCTCTCTTCCTTGTACTCCCACCTTCTCTGAATCCCTCACTTTTCTTTCTTTCCCCCTCTTCTCTCGTTGTTTCAAACTTTCTCCCACATTTCTAACTCTCTCGCTCCCCTCATTCCTCTCTCTCTCTCTCTATATCTCTCTCTTATTATTTTACTATTATTCTCAATCTCCCCCACTCTCTCCTTATCCCTCCTTCTCTCCTTCTCTCCTTCTCTCCATCATTCATTCTCTTTATTAGTCTCCCTCTTCTCAGTTATTCTTGCTCTAACTCTCATTCCTCCCTCGTAATCTCTCTCTTTCTATCTCCTCTTAGTCTCTCTTTCCCTCCCTTATGTCCTCTCCCTCACAGACTCTCTTTTTCTTTCTCTATTTTACTCACTCCATCTTATTTGCTCTCTCTAGGACTCCCCTATGTCAAACCCTCTCTAAAACACACTCTATCACTCTTCTTCTTTCTTTCACCCTTTCTATCTTCTATTCTACCCTCTCTTCTCTCCCTCGCTTCGTTCCCTTTCTCTCTCTCACTCTATGTCGCTGTCCTATATTTTTTTGGTATTTGTCTCACTCCTCTCTATCCTCCCCCATCTTTCTCATCTCTCTTTCTCCTCCCTCTCACTACCTCTCACTCTTCTTTAGCTCACAATCTCTTACTCTATCTTCCTCTCATTCTCTCTCAACTTTTCCACCCTCCCTCCCTCCCAAAATGTCTACCTCTTTCTTTATGTCATTCGCTCTCTTCCCTCCTTCCCTCTCACTTCTCTCCTCTTCTCTCACTCCCCCTCTCTCTTAACCTGCATCTTTCAAATTCTCAATAGCTTACCCTCTACCCAAGTTTCTCATCTTCTCTCTCTCTCCTTATCCCTCACAAACTCTCCCTCTATTTTTCTCACTCTCTCAATTGTGCCCTGTCATTGTCTCCCTTAACTAGCTCACTCTTCTCTCTCCATCTCAGACACTCATACGCTCTCTCACACTCTAAATCGCCCTTATTTAACTCACCCTTAACTCCATTTATTGTTCTCTATCTCACTCTCTCTTATTATCTTATTCTTTTTCGCTCTATCTCTCTCTATCTCTCTCCTCCATCTCTCTCTCACCCTCCATCCATCTCTCTCCATGTCTTCCTCTATATCTCCTACTCTCTACCATGCACTAGTCATCTTTTGCTATATCTTCCCTGCTTATCATTTTTGTCTCCTTTCTGTTTCACTCTCTCCCTTTCTTCCTCCTCTCTCTTCAATTCCTATACTCCCTCCCTCTATCCCTATTTTTCTAGTTCACTCTCTCTTGCTCAACCCCTCACTCTATTTCATCTCTCTTTATTGTTTTTTGCTCTCTTTCCCTCTCTCCAACCTCTATTTCTCTTTGATCTAACAACCTCCCTTCTTTATCTTTATTCACTCGTTCTCTCCCTAATCTCTCACACTCTCTATTACTCTCCCTCCATCCCTCCCTTGTCAATTGCTCTCAAATCTCACTCTCACCACTTTTCTCCATCTCATTATTTATTTTTATCTCTCACACAGCTCTCTCTCCTCCTTTGTCCCTGCCTCTTCCACCCCCTTTTTTCCTCTCTTTCTCCCCTTCTATTTATTTCTCTCCTCTCTCTCTTCTCTTGTAGTCACTCACTCAATCTCCCATGTTTCCTCATATTTCATCCATCGCTCTCTCATCCCCCCTCTCTTCCTCTCTCTTTTCTCAATTTTTTTCTCTATATTTCTCTCTTTATTCCTCATCCTTTCTCTCCCCCTCTCATTATTTATCTCGCCCTCTCCTTCTCTTTAACCCACTTTCTCTAACTCAATCTCACTCCATCTCTCTCTCTCCCTCTCCATCTCCTTCTCTTATTCTCATTCATTCTCTTAATATTGCTCCCTATCTCCATATTGCTCATTATCTTTTCCTCACCCTCTTCCCCTCTTCCTTTCTATCTCCCCCACTTCTTTCTTGCTCTCTCTCACTTTCTCACTCCCCCTCTCTTCAATTTTTCTCTCTCTCTACCCCTTCTCACTCTCTCGCTTACTCTTGCGCTCTATCTCTCTCCTTATCACTGTCTCCCTTTCTTACTATGTCTTTTACTCTCAATTATGTTTCTATCTCTCCCGCTCTTTTCCTTTCTCTTGCTATCTTTTCTCTTTATTTACTCTCACCATCTATCTCTCTCTTTCTCACTCTCTCCCTTTCTCACTACGTCTTTCACTCTCTATTTTGTTTCTCTCTCTTGCTCTCTTTAGTCACTCATTATATCCCTATATCCATCACTTTAAATCACTGCTTTCTTCTAATTCTCCATCACTTCTCTTTCTCACCCCCACTCTCTTATTGTTTATTACTTCACCTCCCTCCCTCCCTCCAACCCTCCTTATTTCGCTCTTTGTTCCCTCGCTTACCTGAATCTTTATTCTTTCTTGATTTCTCTCTTGTTTTATCTCTCTCTCTCTATTTTTGGCTCCCTCGCTCTCTTCAATTTCATTCTCACTATTACTCTCTCACTCTCTTCTGTCTCTATTTTATCTTGCCCTCTCTCTCCCTTTCTCTCTTGGAAGGGAGAGGAATTAAGGGAGTGAAAGAGCAAGGGAGATGAGAGAGAGGTAGTGAGGGATAATAAGCATGTTAAAAGTGAGAGATAGAAGATATATCAAGAGAGAGAGGTAAAGAGAGATGGAGGAAGTGAGGGATAATGTGGGACAAAAGGAGGAATTGAGAGTGTTTAAAAAAAAAGTAGGAAGGAGAAGGTGACAGAGAGAGAATGGGTGACAAAGTGAGAAGAGAGATTGTGGGAAGATCGAGTAAGAGTAAGTGAGAGGGGTAAATAGAGGGGATAAACAACAGAAAAGTGAGAGAGGGTGCATGAGAGCAGGAGATATAGTGGGGGAGTGATGGAGACGAGAGAGTAAGAGAG
The DNA here is from genome assembly GCA_022702705.1 of Papilionanthe hookeriana x Papilionanthe teres. Lineage (NCBI taxonomy): Eukaryota > Viridiplantae > Streptophyta > Magnoliopsida > Asparagales > Orchidaceae > Papilionanthe > Papilionanthe hookeriana x Papilionanthe teres. Next base: position 64,347,517 of record CM040432.1, on the reverse strand, counting down.
AGGTAGGGTTAGAAGCAAGAGAGAGTGGGAGAGAGATTGGAGGATAGAATGAGAGAGAGGGTGTAAGAGGAAAGAGAGAAAGAAGAGAGACAAAAGAGAGTGTAAAAGAATATTTGATCGATAAATGGAATAGAGAGTGAGAAAAGAGAGAGGGAGAGAGAATAATGGTGAACAGGATAGAGAGTGAAGAGAGAAAGATGGAGTGAGGGAGAGAGAGAGGATAGAATGAGCGAGAAAGGACAAGATAGTAAGAGAGAGTGAGATAGAGTGCAAGAAAGGGAACTACAAAAGGTGAGAGGGAGAGAGATTAGGAGGGAGGGAGAGAGTGTTTGAGTGTGCGAGATGGACAGAGAAGAGTGAGCAACATAAAGAGGACTTAGAGAGGGCACAAATGAGGGAGTGAGAATTGTAGAGGGTGATAATGAGAGTGATAAAGAGAACAATTGTGAGAGAGTGAAAGAGATCTAGAGAAAAAAGAAAGAGAGAGTGAGGGAGACAAGAGGATATATGAAAGGGTAAGAGGGAGAGGAACAAGAGTGAAAGAAAAAGATGATAGGAGGGTGATAAAGGAGAGAGATAGTGGCCAAGGGAGGGATGAAGAGATAGAGAGCTAGATAATGAATGAGAGAATGAGAAAGAGAGACAGAGTGGGAAGGAGGGAAGTGAGAATGAAAGGGAGAGAGAGTGGGGGAATATGGTGAGAGAGTGAGTGGGGAGAGAAGAGAGAGCAATAAAAGAGAGATAAGAAGAGTGAAGGAACAAAGAGTTAGAATGGAGCTGGACAGAATGAAAGTGATATATAAATGAAGAGTGGGATTGAAAGAGAGTGTGTGTAGGAGAAACAGAGGGAAGTGAGTGTGTGTGTGTGAGTGTAATGGAAAATAGAGTAACATAAGTTAGAGCAAGAAAGATCAGGAATAAAAAGTAAAAAATAGAGAGATGGGAGGACTGAGAGAGATTGATGAAAGGGAGTGACAAAGGTATAGAGAGTGAGAGAAGAAGAGAGAAAAGAAAGAGTGAAGGAAGATAGAGCAAGAGATGGTAATCTAGAAGAAACGAGGGAGGGAGAAAAGGAGAATGTGTGAGAGAGGGAATGAGTGGGAGCGAGGAAAGCAGGGAGGGAGAGTGATTGAGAGGGAGGGAGGCAGTGGGGGATAAAGGAGGAGAAAGTGTGTGAGGAGAGAGGGAAGAGATGCTAATAGAAGAGATACTAAGAGTGCTCAAGAGAGAGAGTATTGAGTGAGAAAGAGAGGGATTGGGAGTAAAGTGAATGAAATTGACGAGAGAGAGTGGGATCGAGAAAGAGGAAAAAAAACCAATAGAGAAATAAAGAGAGAAGAGAAAGCGAGTGAGCGAGAACAAGAGAAAAAGGAAGAGAAAACAGAAAGAGGAGAGGAGGATAATGTGTGTTCTGTCTCTTCCTTTCTTATACTCTTATGTAACTTTATTCTCCTCACCTCTTACTCTTTCTCAATATCTATCCCCTACTCTATCCGCTCTCCCTTTCTCGGGCTCTCTCCCCCGCCCACTATCTCTCACACTCTCATCTCTCTCTATCTTTCTCACACACATAAGCTCTCTCTTTCACTCCCTCTTTCCCTCCCTCGCTCTCCCTCTCTCCATCTCCCATCACTCACTTCCCCCTCTGTCTCACAATTTCTCTTATTCACCTTCCATCTCGCTCATTTTTTCACACATTATTCTCACTCTTTCTTACTATATATTTTATTCCTCTCGCTTAAATGAAGTTTCCTCTCCCCTTATCCTCCATTCCCTCTTTCACTCTCTCAATCTTTCTCTTGTTCTCCCTCTCTTTCATTCTTGTGCTCTCTCTATGTGTCTGTTATCTCACTCTCATTTTACTTACACTCATTCCATCTCTCTCTATCCCTATTTATCTCTATCTCTATACCTCTTGTCCCTCTCTTCTTTCTCACTTACTCTGCCTCTATCTCCCTCCATCTACCTCTCACTCCATCTCCCTCTCCCTCCATCTCCCTCTCCCTCCATCCCTCCTCTATTTTTCTCTGTCACTATCTACCTCTACCTCTAACCATCTCTCTCCTCCACCTCTAATTCTCATACTGTCCCTCGCTCTCTCTTCTATCATGCTCTCTTACACTCCCTCCCTTTATCTCTCTCTTTTCTTATATATATCCTCTCACACTTTCACTCTCTCTATCCAACACATCTCTCTACACTCACTATTCTCTCTCTCACACACTCTCGCTCTCTCCCTTGCTCTCCCTCTCTCTCTCACTCTCTATTCTAACTTTATTATTGCATTGTTGCTTAGTCCATCTCTCTTGTGTCGCTTATTCATTTCTCTCATTACTTAACTCTTTTTCTCCTTCTATCTCCCTCCCTCCCTCCCTCCCTCCTCTCTCCCTCTCATTCAATGCTTTTCTCTTCTCACTTTTTTCTCCACTTTTCTCTCTAATTATTTCTTAATTTAGCTCACACTTCTCTCCCTGCACTCACTTCCTCCCTCTTCTCTTTCTTTATCTTCATATCTCTGACTCTTTATCTATTTCTCATTCTTCTGCTCCCTTTCTTGCTCACTTGCTCTTTCTTCCTTCACTCTCTCTTCTATCACTATTTCTCTCTCACTCTCTATCATCTCTCCCTCCCTATCTATCTTTAATTACACTCTCTCTTACTCACTTACTGTTCTCTCTATTTATCTTGCTCTCTCTCCTCTCATTCTTTCTCTCTCTATCCTCGAGACAGTCTCTCCTCTTCTCTTGTTGCCTTCCCTCCCTCGTCCCTATCTCCCCCCACTCTCTCACAACTCTATCTTCCACTCTTCCACACTCTCTCACCCTCTACCTCCCACTCTCCCTTTCCATCTCTCTCTAACTCTCTATTTCCTCTCTCTTTCCTGCTCTTTCTTTAAACCCCTCCATCTTTCTCTCTTTCTCACTCTGCTTCTCTCACTCTCTATTCCATCACTTTTTATCTCTCTTGCTCTCTCTTTCTCACTCCTTTAATCTTGCCCTCGCTAGGTCTCCCTCCTATAGCGCACTCTTCTCTCTCCATCTCACATGCTCATACACACTCTCACTCTCTCTCCCTCTCACCCTCGTTAGCTCCATTCCTCACTCTCTATCTCACTCTTTGTTACCATTTTATTTTGTTGTATCTCACTCTTTTTATCACATCTCTAGTATATTGCCTTACTCTCTCTCTTTCTCACACTTAATACTCTTTTTATATCTTATACTTTCTTTTACACACTCCTTTGTTGCTCTCTCTTCATTCATTTTTCTTACATTAGGTCACTCTGTCCCCCACTTCCGCTCTCCTCTCTCTCTTGCTTCTATCCCTCCCTCTCTCATTTTATCTCTTCTCTTCCTCCGTCCCTCTTCGTCCAATTATCCATCTCCGTCTCCCTCTCTCTCTGAACAATATCCTATTCTCCCTCACATTTTACCCCACTCACTTACTCTTGCTTGATCTTCCCACAGTCTCTCTTCTCACTCAATCTCCCTCCACTCTCTCTTCCTTTCTCCTTCCTGCTCTCTCTTTAAACCCTCTCAATACCTCCTTCTATCTTTATTTCTTACTAACTCTCCTCTCTCACTCTCAGTTCCATCTCTTTTCATCTCCCTCTCAACCTCTCTTCTGTCTCTCTCTTTTCACACTTATTTTAACCCTCACCGCCACTCTCTCGCTCTCCCTCCCTCTTTCACTCCTTTTATCCCTCTCTTTCTCCTGCTTTCCCTCCCTCTTTCACTCCCTTCTTCCTTGTCTCTTGCTCCTCTGTCGCTCGCTCACTCTCTCCCTCTCTTCTGCACTCTCTTCTGACGGAGATAAAGAGGGAGACTAAGGGAATGAGTGAGAAGGAGAGAAGCAGAGAGAGGAATATCGAGGGAAGGAAATGATGATTAAAGAGAGAGAGAGAGAGGAGAGGGAGATAGAAAAAAAAGAAAAAGAGAGCACATAAACAACAAAGAGAGATATATAACGAGAGAGTGAGATCATGATAGAGGTAAGAGATGGATTGAAGAGTGAGCCGGAGAAAGAGAGGGTAAGGTAGAAATAGAGAGAGAAGAGCGAATCAAAGAAGATAGAGCAAGATACATCGAGTGTGAGCTAGATAGATATGGAAATGGGCATGAAAATAGAAAGTGTGAAAGAGATAAATAGGGGGAGTTGGAACGAGAATGAAGTTGAAGACAGAGAGAGAGCGGGTGAAAAGGAGCAAGAAAGAGAATGATAGATGGAGAAAAAAAAGGGAGTTAGGGAGGGAGAATGAGAGTAAGAGTTAGAGAAATAAAAAGAGTGCAAGAGAGAAAGAGGGAGAGACGCTAGTGCGGGAGTAAGAGTGATAGTGAAATTAAAGAGAGTGAGGGAGTGAAGAGGAGAGAGAGATTGAAAAGAGAGGGGGTGACAGAGAGGGAGAGAGATAGAAAAATTTAAGAGGGAGAGATATCAAGCAAGAGCAAAAGAGAGAGCAAAAAATAGTGAGCAAGATTGAGATTGGGAGGGAGATTAAGAGAATGAGTGAGAAGAAAAGGAGAGAAGGAGTTGGATAGGGAGAGAGGGAGGGATACTAAGATAGAGAGAGTGGGAGGGTGGGAAGCTGGAGGGAGAGAATGAGAGAGAAAGGTTGAGAGAGAGACAGAGAGAATAGGAAAAGAAGAGTGAGAGAGAAATAGAGAAAATTTAAAGTTAGAAAAGAGAAAGTAAGAGAGAGGGAATGAAGAGAGAGAAAAAGAGAAAATGAGCGGGAAGAAGACGGACTGAATGAGTACAACAAGAGTGAGAGAGAGAGGAGAGTATGATAGAGAGAAAGCAAGAACGAGAAGGAAGTGGGATTGAAAGACAGAGGGATCGAGGGGGAAAGAGAGGTCTATGAGTGAAAATAAGAAATAATGAGATGAATATGAAGGCAGAGAGCAAGATATGAGAGACACTGAGAGAGTGTGAGGGAGGAAGAGTGAGAGAGAGACTAAGAGATAGCTGGAGAGAAAGAGTGAGTAAAGAGAGAGAAGGGAGGGTGATAAAAGAAAGAGAAAGAGAGAGAGAGAGACAAAGAGGGAAAATAGAGAAAGAAAACAAAAAAGAGAGATGAAATAGAAAGAAAGAGGAAGAAAGGAAGTGAACATAGGGATTAAAGAGTAAGCATGAGGGAGCGAAGGAGAGAAAGTGAGACAAATATGAGAGAAGAGAGGTTCAGGGAGGAAAGAGGAAAAGATCATGAGTGATAGTGAGAGAGAAGGAGATATATTATAGGGGATATGGAGATAGCATGAAGGTAAGAGGGTGATAGAGAGACTAAATTAATGAAAGAGGGGGATAAGGTGAAAGTGAAGCTGAAGAAAGAAAGTGGTGGAATAGAGTTTAAGAAAAAGGGTGCAAAAGATAACGATAGATCGAGAAAGAGAGAGAGTGTTTGGGAGGGAGGAGTGAGACAAAGAAAGGGAGAGAAAAAGGGAGGGAGAGAGAGAGGGCAAGAGAAAAAGAAAGAGGGAAGAAAGAGAGTAAGAATGAGAGTGAAATTGAAGAGAAGGAGCTAGGAAGGAGAGAGAGATAAAAAGAGAGAAATAGAGAAAAAATAGAGTGCGAGGTAAGTGAGGGAATAGAGAGCGAAATAAGGAGTGGAGTGGAAGTAAAAAACAAGAAAAGAGATTTTCTTACTCTCTTTTTGTCCCCTCTATCTCTCTCTCTTAATCTTCTTCTATCACACTCTCTTCTCTCTCTTTACTTACACTCTCTCCCTCCCTCACACTCTCAATTAGTTTCTCTTACATCTTGCTCTCTCCCTCTAATCCATCTCATTATTTCTTATTTTCTCTTATAGATCCCTATATCCTCCTCCATCCCTCCCCCATTCAATCCCCACTACCCTCTCTTTATCGTATTCCATACTCTCTCTATCTTTAGCTCCACTCCTTCCTATATCCCAACCTCTCTCTCACTCTTGATATCCCTAGCTACCATTCTCACTCTTTCTTACGTCGTATCTTGCCTTCTTGATATTTTATTTCTCTGATCTCTCTTGCACCAACTCTCTCTTCCCTCTCTTTACTCATTATTTCGTTACCTCTTTCTCTCACTCTTCCTCCCTCACACACTCTCTCTCAATAGCTCTCACACCTTGCTCTCTCCCCTAATATCCATCTCATTATTTCTTATTTTCTCTCACACATCTCTCTTTCCTCCTCGATTCCTCCCTCTTTCACTCCCTTCTTCCCTCTTTTTCTCTTGCTCTCCCTATCTAACACCTCTCTCTATATCCTCTTGCACTCACATATTCACTCCCTCTCCCTCATTTTTTATATTGCTCTCTCATTCCCTCTCTCTCGCTCTCTCTTCTCTTACTCTCATCTTTCTCTATTTCTCTCTCTCCCTTTCTCTCTCTATTTCATTCCTTCTCTCTTATTCTCTCCCTCCACTACCCTCCCTGTGACTCTCTCTTTCTCTGTATCTCTCCCTCTTGCTCTCTCTCCTCCATCTCCCTCTCTTTTTCTCTCCTTCTCACTCATTCTCTTAGTCTCCCTTCCTATTTTAATCTTGCCCACAATTTTTTACGCTCCTTTCCTCTATCGCTTCCTATCTCTCTCGCTTGAATCTTTCTTGATCTTTCTCACTCTCTCGCTCCCTCGCTCTCTTCAATCTCTCTCCTTTACTTCATTTATCTCCCCCTTCCTCACTCTCTCCCTTACTCTTGCCATCTATTACTCTCTCAGTCTATCCCTTTCTTACTCTGTCTCTCAGTTTCTGTTATGTTCCTCTCTCTCGCTCTCTTTTGATGTCTTTTATCTCTGTTTGCTTATCTTCCGATATCCATCACTTTAACTCTCTCTCCTTCCTCTCATTCTTTCTCTTCTCTCTCGCCCTCTCTTCCTTATCATTGTTTATTACTTTCTCTCCTTCCCTCCCTCTTCCTTATCATTGAAATAATGGCAGAGAGAGACTAAATGAGTGAGAAGGAAAAAAAAGAGAGATAGAGAGGGAGAAAGACAGAGAGGTTGAGATAGAGGGAGTGGGAGATAGGGAAGCTGGAGAGAGAATGAGAAAGAAAGGATGAGAGAGAGCAAGAGAATGGGAAAGGAAGAGTGAGAGTGAAATAGAGAAAAAAGAAAGTGAGAGAAGAAAGCAAGAGAGAGGGAATGAGAGAGAGCAATAGAGAGAATGACTAGGAGGGATAATGAGGGAATGAGTGAGTGCGACAGAAGTGGGAGAAAGGTGTAACCTATATATCTCTCTCTTGCTCCCTTGCTCACTATCTCTTTCATTCTCTAGCTTTTTATCTCACTATTCTCTATCTCCCTCCCCCACATTCTCTCTATCCCCACTCTATTGATATCACTTTTTTTCTTTTGTCCCTCTCTCATTCTCATCTTACATCCTCTTCTCTCTCTCACCCTCTTTTGATCTCTTTCATTCTCTCACTCCCATTCTCTTTATCACTTTCTCTCTCCCTCTATATTCCTCACTCCCTCATTCTTGCCCTCTAGAGGCCTCTCTCCATCTCACTCAATCTCTCTCTCGAGCTATCACACACACTCATACACTTCTCGCACACTCTCTCTCAATTTCTCTCCCTCTCACCCTCTTAAGCTCCATTTCTTGATCTCTATCTCACTCTCTCTTACCATCTTGCTCTTTCTATTGCACTCCATTCTCTCTCTATTGTTTCATCTTCCTCTCTTCTCTCTCCCTCTATGTTATTCTCTCCCTCGCTCTCTATCCTTCGCTCTCTTTCTTGAACTCTATTCTCTTTTTCTATCTTATGCTCATTTTTTCTCTCCTTTTTATTGATCTCTCTTCTCTCTTTAGTTCACTCTCTCTCACTCTATCCCCCACACACTCTCTCCCTCTCTATTACTTCCATCCCCCCACTATCTTTTTCTCTCTGCTCTCCCTCCCTGTCTTCATCCTTTACTTCCTCTCTCCCTCCCTCTCCTTCCCCAACTCCCTCTCTATCTCCCTCTTCATCTCTCTCTTTTGCTCTCTCTCTCTCTCACCATTATTCCATTCTCTCTATCTTTTTACCTCTCACTCACTCTCTCTTACTAAATCTTCCGTTTGTCTCTCTTCTCTTTATTCCCTTACCACTCTCTTTCACTTTCTCTCTATTGCTCTCTCCTTAATCCATCTCACTCCTCCCTCTATCTCTCTTTCTGACTCCCTTCCTTCCCTCTCCATCCTCTATCTCGTCTTCATCTCTCTCACTCTCTTTTCTTCTTTCTCTGTAACTCTCTTTCATTTCCCAGTCTCATTCTCTATATTATTCTCTCTCCATCTTTATCACTCCCACATTCTTACACTCTCTAGGACTCCCTTATGTAGCTCACCCTTTTCTCTTCACTCACTCACACACTCGCTCGAGCTCTCACACACACTCATACACTCTCTCACTCTCTATCTCAATCTATCTCCCTCTCACCCACCTAAGCTCCATACTCCCGCTCTCACTCTCTAGCCTCCCTCTATCCTCACATGCACTCTCTCTCTTTCTATCTAAATATCTCTCTGGATCCCTCCCTCACTCTCTCATTCCTTCTCTCGAGCTCACACTTCTTTAACTCTCTCTAAAGTTTTTCCCTGCTCTTCCTCACACACACATACAATCTCTCTCTTTGCTCGAACTTTCTCTCGCCTATTCCCCACATGCAACCTCTCTCTTACTCTCCAACTTTTATCTCTCTCAATCCCTCTCTCTTCTTAATCATTGTTTTCTCTCTCACTTCTTTCTCTCACTCTCTCCCTCCCTCTCTCTAACCCCTCTAAATCTCTCTCTCTCTCTCTTTTTCTTACTCTTGTTCTCTCTCCCTCTCTATCTATATGTCTTTCTTGATCCCTCCCTCACTCTCACTTTCATTCTCTTGCTCTCCATCTCTCTTCTCTTCCTCCCTCTCTCTCTCACAATCTCTCTTCATTATCTCTCTCTATCTCTGTTCTCTTCCACCCTCTCTCGTTCACACTCTCTCTCCATTCTAGCCCCACTCCGTCTCTATTTCCTTCTCTCTTTCTCTTCCTTAATCTCTCTTCTTGTGTCTCTCACACTTCCTCACTCCCCTTAAGTTTCTCTAACTACCCCCTCTCGCCTTTTTTGCTTGCTCCTCTCTCTCTCTCTCTCTCTCTCTCTCTCACTCTCACTCTCACTCTCACTCACCCACTTTCTCTCCCTCTAACACACGTTGTAACTTCCTCCTACTTATTTCTCCCTTTCCCAACCTCCCAACCCCTCTCCCCTATCCAAACCCCTCTCCCTTCCTCTCTCAATGCCACGCTACCTCTCTCTCTCTTTTTCTCTATCTATCTATCTATACCCTTTGCTCTCCATGATGTCATCCGTCCTTTGATTTAAAATTCATACATTCTGCTCTCTTTTTGTCTCTTCCCATGCTTTGCAATTCCTTCTTGCTTTTTTTCATCCCTCTCCTATTTCATTTTCTCCTATCTCTCTATCTCACTCCCTCTTCCATCTCTCTCTTTCTCACTCTCCCTCCGTCTCTCTCTCTCGTCCTCTCTAGAGCTATCTCATAATCTATATGTATATATATTCTCTTCCTCTCTGAAATATTTCTTAATCTTCAAGTTTATTTTTCTCCCTCTCTCGCAGTTATTATTTTCCTCTCCGCTTTCTCTCTTGCTTTTTTCCTCTTTCTTGCTCCCACTCTCTCTCATAAATTTCACAAACTTTACTCCCTCTCCCACTCTTTCTCACTCTCTACTCTCTCTCACGAGTGCTCTTAATATCTCCTTTCCTCAATTTCACGCACTTTACTCTCCCTCTCCCACTCTTTCTCACTCTCTACTCTCTCTCTCACGAGTGCTCTCATTATCTCTTTTATTAGTCTCCCTTCCCTCTCTCCTCTCACTCTTTCTCATCCTTTATCCCCCTTTGCCCCTCTCTCTCTCTCATCCCTCCTCCCTCTCTATAAATCACTCTCCCTCCCTCCCTTGCTCTCACTCTCTCCCTCTTGCTCACTCATTCTCCTATTACCCTCCCTCTTTTTCCTCCAGCTCACTATCTCTTTCTCTATCTTTCTTAACTGTTTCTCCTCTTTCTACTTCTCTCACACTCTCTACCTTTACCACTCCATCTCTTCAATTCTCTCACTCATCTCTCTCCTCCTTTGTCCCTCATTATCTCACTCTCTCTCAATATAACCCTTCAGTACTTCACTTTCTCACACCACCTCTGTCACACTTCCCTTTCGCTCTTGTTCTTCCTTCCTCTCTCTTTTATCTGATACTCACTCTCATTCTCTCAATCTCCTGCCCTCTCTCTTGCTCTTTCTTCCCTTACTCTCTCTTTTCTCCCTATTTTTGTCTCTATTTCTTGGTCCCTCTCTCCCTTTATCCAATTAAATCTCACACTTACTCCCACCCTCTCCCTTTCACTCTCTTGATTCCTTCTCTCTTCCCCTCTCTCTTACTCTCTTATGTTACTCTATATTCCTCTCCTCTTACTCTTTCTCTTTGTCTATCCCCGACTCTATCACACATCCCTCTCTAGCTCTCTCTTCCCCTCCCATTATCTGTCACACACTCTTCTCTCCCTCTCTCTCTCTCATTCACTCTTTTTTTCTCTCCCTCTTTCCCTCCGTCACTCTCCCTCTCACACCATCTCCCTATCCCTCCCTTCCGCCCTCTCTCTCATGAAATCATGCTCTTTTTCTCTCCCTCTTCCAACTCATCACACCCTCCCATTAATTCTCATTGTTTCACTTTATTTATCCTACATTTCTCTCCCAACCTCCCTCCCTTCATTTCTCCTTATTTCACTCCCTCCCTCCTTCCTTCCCTTTCAGCCTAGTTTATCTCTCTCACACACACTTTATCTCTGTCTCTCAGTATCACTCTCTCTCACTCTCTCTCGCTCTCTTTCTCCTCACACTCTCTTCTCTCTATCTCTCTTGCACTCTCTCCCTTTGTTTCTCTTCTCTTTCTCCTCAATTTCACTCTCACACTTACATGCTCACTCTCCCTCTTTCCTCATGTTTACTCTCACCCTCTCTCTCTTTTCTTTTGTTCTTTCTCTCTCCCTTTCTCCCTACCTCTCTCTCTTTTATTTCACTGTAACTCTTTGTCCCTCCCCCTCCCTCCCTCTTTCCTAAACCCATATAGTCTAAGGCTTTCTTTATCTTAATCTCTAAGGCTCCCTTTCTTGATCTCTCTTGCTTTATTTTCCTTCACTCTCCATTTCTTTCTCACTATTTTATTATATCTCCTCCCTCATATCATTCTATTATCACTATATCTCTCTCTCTATCTACCAAATTATCTATTCGTTTCTCTCGTTCTCTCTTAATCTAACCCTTTATATATATTTCTCTCACTTCTGCTCCCTTTCTTTTTCTTGGTTACATATCTCTTACTTTATCTTCCTTCACTCTCTCTTCTATCTCTATTTCTCTCTCACTCTCTCCTCTCTTCCTCCCTCTTTCTCTTTAGTTTCACTCTCTCTTACTCTCCCTCATTTTTTACTCACTCTTTGCTCTCTCTTTACTTATTCTCTCTTCTCTGCTCTCTCTACTCTCACTCTTTTTCTCCCTCTATCCTCCACATATTCTCTCTATTCCTCTCTTGCTTCCTTCCCGCTCTCCCTCCCTTCCCCTCTCTTACTCACTCTTTGCTCTCTTTCTTCAACTCATTCTTTTGCTCTCTGTCCACTCTCCTAATCGAGCATTCTCACTTCCTCTATTTTCCATCATGCTCACTTTTCTCTTTATTTTTCTCTCAATATCTCCCCTTTCTCAGTCCCTAAATCTCTTCAATCTCTCTGACATCCTCCATCTCTCCCTTTCTCATTCTCTGCCCCTCTCATTCTCTATTCTATCTCTCTTCCTCTCTCTCTTGCTCTCTCATATCATTCTATCTTCTCTCTATTTACCAACTCATTTTATCTCTATCTCTCACTTTCTCTCTCTTCCTTGTACTCCCACCTTCTCTGAATCCCTCTCTTTTCTCTCTTCCCCCTCTTCTCTCGTTGTTTCATACTTTCTCTCACATTTCTAACTCTCTCACTCCCCTCTTTCCTCTCTCTCTTTCTCTCTGTATCTCTCACTCTTATTATTTTACTATTATTCTCAATCTCCCCCACTCTCTCCTTATCCCTCCTTCTCTCCTTCTCTCCTTCTCTCCATCTTTCATTCTCTTTCTTAGTCTCCTTTTTCTCAGTTATTCTTGCTCTCACACCCATTCCTCCCTCCTAATCTCTCTCTTTCTATCTCCTCCTAGTCTCTCTTTCCCTCCCTTATGTCCTCTCCCTCACAGACTCTCTTTTTCTTTCTCTATTTTACTCACTCCATCTTATTTGCTCTCTCTAGGACTCCCCTATGTCAAACCTCTCTAAAACACACTATCACTCTTCTTCTTTCTTTTACCCTTTCTATCTTCTATTCTACTCTATCTTCTCTCCCTCGCTTCGTTCCCTTTCTCTCTCTCTATGTCGCTGTCCTATAGCTTTTTGATATATGTCTCACTCCTCTCTATCCTCCCCCATCTTTCTCTTTTCTCTTTCTCCTCTCTCTCTCACTACCTCTCACTCTTCTTTAGCTCACACTCTCTTACTCTATCTTCCTCTCATTCTCTCTCAACTTTTCCACCCTCCCTCCCAAAATTTATATCTCTTTCTTTATCTCATTAGCTCTCTTCCCTCCTTCCCTCTCACTTCTCTCCTCTTCTCTCACTCCCCCTCTCACTTCTCTCCTCTTCTCTCACTCCCCCTCTCTCTCTTAACCTCCATCTTTCAAATTCTCAATGGCTTACCCTCTCCCCAAGTTTCTCATCTTCTCTCTCTCCTTATCCCTCACAAACCCTCCCTCTATTTTTCTCACTGTCTCAATCGTGCCCTGTCAATGTCTCCCTTAATTAGCTCACTCTTCTCTCTCCATCTCAGACACTCATACGCTCTCTCACACTCTAAATCACCCTTATTTAACTCACCTCCTTAGCTCCATTTATTGTTCTCTATCTCACTCTCTCTTATTATCTTGTTCTTTTTCGCTCTATCTCTCTCTCTCACCCTCCATCCATCTCTCTCTCACCCTCCATCCATCTCTCTCCATGTCTTCCTCTATATCTCCCACTCTCTACCATGCACTAGTCATCTTTTACTGTATCTTCCCTGCTTATCATTTTTGTCTCCTTTCTGTTTCACTCTCTCCCTTTCTTCCTCCTCTCTCTTCAATTCCTTATTCCCTCCCTCTATCCCTATGTTTCAGTTCACTCTCTCTTGCTCAATCTCTCACTTTATTTCATCTCTCTTTATTGTTTTTTGCTCTCTCTTTCCCTCTCTCCAACCTCTATTTCTCTTTGATCTAACAACCTCCCTTCTTTATCTTTATTCACTCATTCTCTCCCTCATCTCTCACACTCTCTATTACTCTCCCTCCATCCCTCCCTTGTCAATTGCTCTCACATCTCACTCTCGCCCCTTTTCTCCATCTCATTATTTATTTTTATCTCTCACACAGCTCTCTCTCCTCCTTTGTCCCTGCCTCTTTCACTCCCTTTTTTTCTCTCTTTCTTCCCTTCTCCTTATTTCTCTCCGCTCTATCTTCTCTTGCAGTCACTCAGTCAATCTCCCATGTTCCCTCATATTTCATCCATCGCTCTCTCATCCCCCTCTCTTCCTCAATCTTTTCTCACTTTTTTTTCTTTATATTTCTCTCTCTTTATTCCTCGTCCTTTCTCTCCCACTCTCTCATTATTTATCTCGCTCTCTCACTTCTCTCCAACCCACTTTCTCTAACTCAATTTCACTCCATCTCTCTCTCTCTCCCTCTCCATCTCCTTCTCTTTCTCATTCATTCTCATAATCTTGCTCCCTATCTCCATATTGCTCATTATCTTTTCCTCACCCTCTTCCCCTCTTCCTTTCTATCCCCCACTTCTTTCTTGCTCTCTCTCACTTTCTCACTCCCCCTCTCTTCAATCTCTCTCTCTCTCCCTCTCTACCCCTTCTCACTCTCTCGCTTACTCTTGCGCTCTATCTCTCTCCTTATCATTGTCTGCCTTTCTTACTATGTCTTTTACTCTCAATTATGTTTCTATCTCTCCCGCTCTTTTCCTTTCTCTTGCTATCTTTTCTCTCTATTTACTCTCACCCTCTATCTCTCTCTTTCTCACTTTCTCCCTTTCTCACTATGTCTTTCACTCCCTATTTTGTTTCTCTCTATTGCTCTCTTTACTCACTCATTATATCCCTATATCCATCACTTTATATCACTGCTTTCTTCTCATTCTCCATCACTTCTCTTTCTCACCACCTCTCTTATTGTTTATTACTTCACTTCCCTCCCTCCCTTCCTCCCTCCCTCCATCCCTCCTTATTTCGCTCTTTGTTCCCTCGCTTACCTGAATCTCTATTATTTCTTGATTTCTCTCTTGTTTTATCTCTCTCTCTCTCTATTTCTGGCTCTCTCACTCTCTTCAATTTCACTCTCACTGTTACTCTCTCACTCTCTTCTGTCTCTATTTTTCTCTTGCCCTCTCTCTCCCTTTCTCCCTTGGAAGGGAGAGGAATTAAGGGAGTGAAAGAGCAAGGGGATGAGAGAGAGGTAGTGAGGGATAATAAGCATGTTAAATGTGAGAGATAGAAGATAGATCAAGAGAGAGAGGCAAAGAGAAATGGAGGAAGTGAGGAAGAAAGTGGGACAGAAGGAGGAAGTGAGAGAGTTTAAGGAAATAGTAGGAAGGAGAAGGTGACAGAGAGAGAATGGGTGACAAAGTGAGAAGAGAGGTTGTGGGAAGATCGAGTAAGAGTAAGTGAGAGGGGTAAATAGAGGGGATAAACAACAGAAAGGTGAGAGAGGGTACATGAGAGTGGGAGATATAGTGAGGGAGTGATGGAGATCAGAGAGAAAGAGAGAGGTAGGTTTATAAGCAAGAGAGAGGGGGAGAGAGATTAGAGGATAGAATGAGAGAGAGGGCGTAAGAGGAAAGAGAGAAAGAAGAGAAACAAAGGAGAGTGTAAAAGAATATATGATCGATAAACGAAATAGAGAGTGAGAAAAAGAGAGAGGGAGAGAGAATAATGGTGAAGAGGATAGAGAGTGAAGAGAGAAAGATGGAGTGAGGGAGAGAGAGTGGATAGAATGAGCGAGAAAGAACAAGATAGTAAGAGAGAGTGAGATAGAGTGCAAGAAAAGGAACTACAAAAGCTGAGAGGGAGAGAGATTAGGAGGGAGTGAGAGAGTGTTTGAGTGTGCGAGATGGAGAGAGAAGAGTGAGCAACATAAAGGAGACCTAGAGAGGGCACAAATGAGGGAGTGAGAATTGTAGAGGGTGATAATGAGAGTGATAAAGAGAACAATTGTGAGAGAGTGAAAGAGATCTAGAGAAGAAAGAAAGAGAGTGAGGGAGACGAGGATATATGAAAGGGTAAGAGGGAGAGGAACCAGAGTGAAACAAAAAGATGATAGGAGGGTGAGAAAGAAGAGAGATAGTGGCCAAGGAATGGAGGAAGAGTAGAGAGAGATAGAGAGCTAGATAATGAATGAGAGACTGAGAAAGAGAGACTGAGTGGGAAGGAGGTAAGTGAGAATGAAAGGGAGAGAGAGCGGGGGAATATGGTGAGAGAGTGAGAGGGGAGAGAAGAGAGAGCAATAAAAGAGAGATAAAAAGAGAGAAGGAACAAAGAATTAGAATAGAGCTGGACAGAATGAAAGTGATATATACATGAAGAGTGGGATTGAAAGAGAGTGTGTGTGTAGGAGAAAGAGAGGGGAGTGTGTGTGTGTGAGTGAGTGTAATGGAAAATAGAGTAACATAAGTTAGAGCAAGAAAGATCAGGAATAAAAAGTAAAAAATAGAGAGATGGGAGGAGTGAGAGAGATTGATGAAAGGGAGTGATAAAGGTATAGAGAGTGAGAGAAGAAGAGAGAGAAGAAAGAGTGAAGAGAGTGAAGGAAGAGTGAAGGAAGATAGAGCAAGAGATAGTAATCTAGAAGAAACGAGGGAGGGAGAATAGGATAATGTGTGAGAGAGAGGGAGAGAATGAGAGCGAGGAAAGTAGGGAGGGAGAGTGATTGAGAGGGAGGAAGGCAGTGGGGGATAAAGGAGGAGAAAGTGTGTGAGGAGAGAGGGAAGAGATGCTAATAGAAGAGATAGTAAGAGCGCTCAAGAGAGAGAGTATTGAGTGAGAAAGAGAGGGATTGGGAGTAAAGTGAGTGAAATTGATGAGAGAGAGTGGGATCGAGAAAGGGAAAAAAACCAATAGAGAAATAAAGAGAGAAGAGAAAACGAGTGAGTGAGAACAAGAGAAAAAGAAAGAGCAAAAGAGAAAGAGGAGAGGAGGATAATATGTGTTCTGTCTCTTCCTCTCTTATACTATGTTACTTTATTCTCCTCACCTCTTACTCTTTCTCACTATCTATCCCCTACTCTATCTGCTCTCCCTTTCTCGCGCTATTGAGAGAATGAGAAAGCGAGAGGGCGAGATATTGAGAGAATGAGAGCGAGTATCAGATAGAAGAAGAGAAGAAGGAAGAACAAGAGCGAAAAAGAGGTGGGACAGAGGTAGTGTGAGAAAGTGAAGTAATGAAGGGTTATATTGAGAGAGAGCGAGATAATAGATAGACAAATGGTAGATAGAGAGATAGAGATAGGAGAATGATATGAGGGGGTGAGAGATTAGAATAGTGAGAAAGAAATCGAGAGTGAGGGAAAAGAGAGCGAGAGAGATCAAGAAAGAGAGTTTATGGGTTTGAGAGAAAGAGAGAGAGGGGGGAAGATGAGTTACAGTGAAATTGAAAGAGACAAAGTTAGGGAGAAAGGGAGAGAGAAAGCACGAGAGAAAAAGAGAGAGAGGGTGAGAATAATCATGAGGAAAGAGGGAGAGGGATCATGTAAGAGTGAGTGAAATTGAGGAGAAAAAGAAGAGAAAGAAAGGTAGAGAGTCAAGAGATTAATAGTGAGAAGAGAGAGTGAGAAAAAAGAGAGCAAGAGAGTGAGAGAGAGTGATAGAGGGTGTGTGGGAAAGATAGACTAGACCGAAGGAGAGGAAAGGAGGGAGTGAGTGCAATAAGGAGAAAGGAAGGAAGGGAGATTAGGAGAGAAGTGTAGGATAAAGTGAAACAATGAGAATTAGTGGGTAATAGGGGAAGTGTTGAGAATGATCAGAAAGAGAAGTGACAAATAAAGAGCAAGAGAGTGAGTGAGGGAATGAGAGAGAGTGATATATAAAGAAAGTGGGAGAGAGTGAGACGAAGAGAAAATTAAGGAGAGTGAGATTTATGGAGAGAAAAGGAGAGTGGGAGAGAGGGAGTGAAAAAAGGAGGGGGAGAGGACGAGATGTGTTAGTGAAGGTGAGAAATAACGAGAGGGAGAGAGAGAGAGAGAAGAGGTAGAAAGAAAGAGAGAAAGGGAGAGGGAGTGCTGAGAGTGGGATTGAAAGAGAGAGTATGGAGAGAGGGAATGGAGAGTGAGAGAAAGAACGAGAATAAAGAGCAAAAAAAGAGAGCAAAAGACCGAGAAAGAGAGAAATTAGAGAGTGTGAGAGAAAGGATGAGTGGTAAATAGAAAGAAATATAGAGATGGAGGGAGGCCATGAGAAAGATTGAAAGTGGGATCAAGAGAGAGGGAATAAGAGAGTGCAATGGAGAAAATGTGGGGGACGGAGGCAGATTGAGTGAGTGAGTGCAAGAGGAGAGAGAGAAGAGAGAGATAGAGAGAAATGGAGAAGGAGAGGGAATGATGGAGTGAAAGTGGGAGGGACAGAGGAGGAGAGAGATGTGTGAGAGAACCTAAGAAACAAAGAGATGGGAATGAGGGGCGAGAGTGAGATGTAAGAGCGATTGAGAGAGAGGGATGGAGGGAGACTAAGAGAGAGAGTGAGGGATAGAGGAAGTGAAATAGTGAGAAAATATAGAGAAGAGAGGTGATAGAAGAAAAGGTAAAAGAGAGGGCAAGAGAGAGCAAGAAAACGATAAAGAGAGATGAAATATAGTGTGGGAGTGAGAGCTGAAGGGAGTAAGGGTGTGAAAGTAAGCTAAAAATAGAGAGAAAAGAGAACTCAGGGAAGATTAAGAAAATGATAGGGAGTGAGAGGTGGAGAGAGAAGAAGATATAGAGAGAGATAGAGGGTGAGCAAGATAGAGACATGAAGGGAGGAAGAGACTAAGAGATGGTCAGAGAGAAGGAGTGAGTAAAATGATAATGAGAGTGATAAAAGAGAGTAAGAGAGAGAGTGTGTGTGAGAGAGAAAGAAGTAGGGAGTGAGCAAAGGAGAAGAGAATGAGAGGAAGGTTGAGAGAGAATGAGTGATGGATATAAGGAGACAAAAAGAGAGAAAAGATAGGAAGAGAGAGCATTGAGTGAGTGAGAGAAACATAATGGAGAGTGAGAGACATAGTGAGAAAGGAAGAGAGGGAGAAAGAGAGATAAAGGGAAAGAGTAAAGATAGTGAGAAGACAACAAGAGATAGTAAGAAAGCGCGAGAGAGAAAAAGAATAGAGAGTGAGAGACAGTAAGAAAGCAAGAGAGTAACAAAAAGATAGATATAGGGCAGAAGTAAGGGAGAGAGTGAGAACAGGGGAGATAGAGGGAGAGAGTGAGAGATTGAAGACATTGAGAGAGAGAGAGCATGAAATATTTATGAGGGAGAGAGGAAAAGTGAGAGAGGAAATGATATTGAGCAAGATGGAGATAGGGAGCAAGAGGGTAGTAGGTGGAAACAAAGAGAGATTGAGATAGAGAAAGTGGGAGGGTGAGAAGTGGGATGGAGAGAAGGGAAAGAAAGGATGAGGGAGAGTGAGAGAGATATAGAGAGAAGAGAAAGTGAGAGAAGAGGGGTAAAAATAAAGAAATAGAGAGAGTGAGGGAGAGCATGAGTGGTAAAAAGAAAGAGATAGATAGATAGAGGAGGCTGTGAGAGAGAAATAGAGAGAAGAGAAGTGAGAGAAAAGAGAGCAAGAGAGAGGAATGAGAGAGAGCGATGAATAAAATAAGAGGGAAGGAGGGAGATTGAATAAGTGCAAGATGAGAGAGAGAGTAGAGTGATAGGGGTAGGAAGAAAGAGAGGGAAGGAGGGAGGGATTGAGATAGGGAGGGAGAGCAAGAGAATGAGTTAAAAGGAGAGAAGAGAGATAGAGAGATGTAAAGGGAATTAGGGAGAGAGGAGAGAGATTGAGATAGAGAGCGTGGGATGGTGGGTAGCGGAGGGAGAGAAAGATAGAGAGAGGCGAGAGAAATGGCAAGGAAGGGAGAGAGAGAAATAGAGAAAAGTGAAACTGAGAGAAAAGAGAGCAAGAAAGAGGGAATGAGAGAGAGATAGAGAAAAAGCAAGGGAGAGATAGGGGTGAACGAGTGAGTGCAAGAGGAGAGAGAGGGAGAAGGAGAGGGAGGGATGGATTGAAAAAGGGAGCTTTCGAGGACGAAGTAGAGATGTTTTAGAGAAAATAATAAATAATGAGATTAATATGAGAGAGAACAATATGTGAGAGCAATTGAAAGATAGTGTGTGAGGGAAGGTGTGTGAGATAGTGGGTGATAGAGGGAGAGAAAGAGTGAGTAAAGAGAGGGAAGAGAGGGAGATAGAAGAAAGAGCAAGAGAGAGATAGAGAGGGGTAAAAGTGAGCATACAATTAACAAAGAGAAATGAAATAGAGAGTGAGAGAGTGAGAGCAAGAGAGCGAGTTAATATAGGGATTGTAAAGTGGAGCGAAGGAAGAAAGTGAGAGCGGGTAAGGCAGAAATCAAGAGAGAAGCGTGACTCAAGGAAGATAGAGAAAATGATAGTGAGTGAGAGGTCGATAGAGGGAGACATTGAGGGAAATATGCAGAGAGAGGGAGGGAGAAAACACATAGCGAGAAATTGAATTAATGAAAGAGGGAAAGAGGGAGGGAAGAAGAGAGTGAGAGATGGTTGGAGAGAAAGTATGAGTAAAGTGATAAGTGAGTGATAAAGAAGAGCAAGAGGGAGTGTGTTAAAGGGAGCAAGAAGAGAGAAATAGAGAAAGAAAAAGTGATAATGCAAAAATAAAGAAAAGAGCAAGAGAGGAAGAGAGGGAAGAAGAGAGAGATGGATGGAGGGAGTAAGAGGGATGGAAGAGAGTGGGAGTGAGGGATGGAAGAGAGAGTGAAGGAAGATATGGAGAGATGGAGGAAAGTGACATAGAATGAGATTTAATGGGAGAGAGAGGTGGGATGAATTGGAGGAGAGTGAGTGGGTGAGAGGGGCAGAGTGTGTGAGAGAGAGAAACAGAGAGAGAGAGGAAGAGGGGGAGAAATGAAGGGTGTGGGAAAGAGTGAGAGAGAATAATTTAGAGCAGACAGAGCAGCGAGTGCAATAGAAGAGAGAGTAAGTGACGAAGATTGAACATGGAGTGAGAAAGAGAGAAGGAATGAGGGAGTATGTGTAACAATGAAACTGAAGAGATACAAAGAGGGAAACAGAAAGGGAGAGTGGGAGAGCGAATGGAGAGAAGAGAGGGTGAGGGAAGAGAGAGCCGGAGAGAGGGAGAGGGTGAGCGAGCAAGAGAGGGACCAAGAGACAGGGAGATAAGGAGAGTAGGAGAAAGATAGGGATGAAGGGAGTGAAAGAGAAAGAGAGAGCGAGAGAGTGGCGGTAAGGGTTAAAGTGAGTGTGAAAAAAGAGATAAAAGAGAGGGTGAGAGAGAGATGAAAGGGGTGGAACATAGAGTGAGAGATAGAATGATAGAGTGAATAAGAAAGAGAGAGATAAGAAGGTATTGAGAGAGTTTAAAGAGAGAGCACGAAAGAGAAAGTAAGATAGAGTGGAAGGGACAGTGAGTGAGAAGAGAAAGAGAGGGAAGATCAAGCAAGGGTAAGTGAGTGAGGGGTATAAAGGGCGAGGGAGAATAAAAGATTGTTGAGAGAGAGAGGGAGAAAGAGTGGGATAATGGGAGAAAGAGAGAGGGAGGAAGAGAAGAGATAAAATGAGAGAGGGAGGGATAGAAGCAAGAGATAGAGAAATGAAAGAAAAGAGAGCAACAAAGGAGTGTGTAAAAGAGAGTATAAGATATAAAAAGAGAATAAAGTGTGTAAAAGAGAGATATTGAGAGAATATAATAGAGAAAGGGATAAAAAGAGAGAGAAAAACAAAATGTTAACAAAGAGTGAGAAATGGTGAGAGGAGCTAATAAGAGTGAGAGGGAGAGAGATTAAGAGTGTGTGAGATGGAGAGAGAAGAGTACGCTACATGAAGGAGGCCTAAAGAGCAGGAGTGAAAGTGAAGCTGAAGAAATAAAGTGGAGGAATAGAGAGTAAGAGAAAGGAGGCAAGAGATAATGATAGATGGAGCAAGAGAGAGAGGGTTTGGGCAAGTGAGAAAGAAAGAGGAAAGAGAGTGAGGGAGTGAGAATGAGAGTGAAATCGAAGAGTGTGAGGCAGCCAGGAAGGTAGAGAGACAAAAACAAAGAAATAGAGAAAGAATAAAGTGTGAGGTATGCGAGGGAGAGGGAGTAAAGTAACGGGAGGGGTGAAAGTAAATAACAATAAGAGAGAGAGGGGGTGACAAATAGAAGAGAGAAAATGAGGGAAGGTAGAGAGATAGAGTGAGGATATAAGGAGTAAAGAAAGAAAAGAGAGCAAGTAAGTGAGAGAGAATCAAAAGAGAAAGTGAGAGACATAGAGAGAAATGGAGAGAGCGAAAAAGAGAGACAAAAGGCAAGAGTGAAAGGATAAAAATTTCTCTTTTCTTCTTGATCCCTCCCTTTTTCACTCCCTCCTTCCCTCTCTTTCTCCCTCTCTCCCTAAATAACTTACCTCTCTCTCCTCGTGCACTCATTCACTCCCCCTCCCTCCCTTGTATTCTCACTATCGCTCTCTCTCATTTCATTTCAGTCTCACCCTCTCTCCTCTCCCTCCCACTCACTCTTCAATCCTTATGTTCACTCCCTCTCGTGCTCTCTCTCACTCTCTATTTCATCTCTCTTTATTGTTTTCTTGCTTTCATTTGTCCCTCTCTATCTCTCTCTCTTTATCTTCTTCTATCACCATTTCTTCTCTCTCTTTACTACTCCATCTATCTCTCTCACTCTCCCTCCCTCACACACTCTCTCTTAGTTTCTCTCACATCTTGCTCTCTCCCCTCTTATCCAGCTCATTATTTTTTATTTTCTCTCATAGATCCCTATACCCTCCTCCATCACTCCCCCTTTCAATCCCCACTTCCCTCTCTTTCTCGTATTCCACCCTCTCTCTTCCTCTTACTCTCCATAGCTTCCTTTTTCACTCTTTCTTACATCCTCTCTTACTTTCTTGATATTTCTCTTTCTCCTATCTCTCTCTTGCACCAACTCTCTCTTCCCTCTCTTTACTCGTTATTTCTTTACCTCTGTCTCTCACTCTCCCTCCCTCACAGACACTCTCACAACTACTCTCACATCTTTCTCTCTCTCCTCATATCCATCTCATTCTTTCTTATTTCTCTCATACGTCTCTCCATCCTCCTGATCCATCCCTCTTTCACTCCCTCATTCCCTCTTTTTCTCCTGCTCTCCCTATCTAACTCCTCTCTCTATCTCCTCTTGCATTACCTCAGTCACTCCCTCTCCCTCCCTCTCATTTTATCCATCGCTTTTTCTCGCTCTCTCTTCTCTTACTCACTTTTCCCTATTTCTCTCTCTTCTTCTCCTTTTTTCTCTCTCTCTCTCTCTCTCTCTCATTCTTTCTCTCTTATTCTCTCCATCCGCTCACTCTCTCCCTCTTTTTCCCTCTCTCCTTCTCCATCTCCCTCTCCTCTCTCCTTTTCACTCATTATCTTACTCTCCATCCCTATCTCAATCTTGCTCACAATTTTTTGTGCTCTTTTCCTTTCTCGCTTTCGATCCTATCTCTTTCTCTTAAATCTTTCTTGTTCTCTGTCCCTCTCTCACTCCTTCCCTCTCTTCAATCTCTCTCCTTCACTCCCTCTATCTCCCCCTCCTCACTCTCTCCCTTACTGTTGTCATCTATTACTCTCTTTCTCACTCTATCCCTTTCTTACTCTATTTGATACTTTCTATTATGTTTCTCTCTCCCGCTCTCGTTTGCACTCTTTTCTCTCTCTTCACTTATCTTCCTATATCCATTACTCTAACTCTCTATCCCTTCCACTCATTCTCTCTTTTCTCCCTCTCACCCCCTTTTCTTTGAGATTGTTTATTACTTTCTCTCCTTCCTTGCCTCTTTCTCCACTCCCTCCTTATTTTGCTCTCCTTTTCTCTCTAACTCCCTATCTCTTTCCTCTCTCTCTCCATTAGCTCTTTACTCACTCTTTCATCTATATTTATCACTCTAACTCTCTCTCCCTTCCTGTCATTATCTCTCTCTTCTCTCTCTCTCAACCCATCTTCTCTGTCATTGCTTATACTTTCTCTAAATTTATCTCTCTTTTTCCCACTCTCCATTATTTCTCTATTTTCCTCTCTCCATTCCTTGCTCCCTTACTATATTTAATTTGTCTCTCACACTTACTCTCTCACTCGCCTTCTCTCTTTCTCTCATGTACTCTATCTCCCTTTCTCTCTCCTTTTCTCTCTCTCACTTCACATTCCTAAATATCTCTTTCTTGCTCCTTTTCTCCTACTCACTCTTCACCCACTTTTTCTCTTCAACTTAACTCTCACTCCCACTCCCTCTCCTTATCTATTCACATTCTATATCCTCTCTTTCGCTTTATATGGCTATCTTTATTTACTGTCAACTTCTTTCTCTCTTACTCTTCTCACTCCTTCTCTTCCTCTATACCCCCACTGTTTTTCTCTATTTCTCTCACTTCCCTCCTTTGTTGCTCTCTCTAACACTCTCTCCCATTTTCTCTTTCTGGATATCTCTCTTTTCTCCATCACCCTCCCATTCTCTCTCTCATTCTCTTATTCTCCCTCCCTTTGTCTTGCTCACTCGCTCTTTGACTATCTTGACTCATTTTCCTTCTCTTCTTATATCTCTCTAACTCTCACTTTCTCCTTCGCACCCTTCCACTTTTCTCCCTCTCCCCTCATCCCTCCTCTTTTTTCTCTCTCATTCTCTTGCTCTACGTTTAACCATCTCTCTCCTCCTTCTATTCACATAATTTCTCTCTCTTTCTTGGCATCCTCTCTCTTACTCTCCCTCCCTCTATCTCTCTCTTCCTCACTCTGTATATCTTCTAACACTTTCTTTCCCTCTACTCCTAACATCTCTCTCTTCCATCTCTCTTCTCTCTCTCATACACTCTCACTCTTTACCTTGCTCTCCCTCTATCTCTCACTCTCTATTCCACCTTCATTATTGCATTATCACTTTGTCAATCTCTATAATATCTATGCTAGTGATCTCTCTTCTCCCTCATTACTCAACTCTTTTTTCTCCTTCTAACTCCCTTTTTTGCTCCCTCTCGTCCTCTCTCTCTCTCTCATTCATTCTTTCTTATCATTCTTTGCTCCTCAGCTCTCTCATTAATTCTTACTTTCTCTCACAATTTCTCTCTACATCTCTCCCTTCCTCTCTCTTTCCTCACTCTATCTTCATATCTCTCACTCTATATATATTTCACTTTCTTCTACCCTTTTCTTGCTCTGTCTTGCTCCATATCTCTTGCTCTATCTTCCTTCACTCTCTCTTATATTTCCATTTCTCTCTCATTCTCACACCACTCTCCCTCCCTCTCTCTCTTTACTTTCACTAACTTTTATTCTCCCACTCTCTCTTTTACCCACTATGTTATCTCCCTTTATCCCTCATTTCAAATCTCTAGCTCTCCCTCCCGCTTTCACTCCTTTCATCCCTCTCTTTCTCCTGCTCTTTTTATCTCCCTCTCTCATGCTCCTTCTCTTGCTCACTCACTCTTTCCCTCTCTCTCGCTCTCTCTTCCCTCGCTCTCTCTTCTCTCTATTTCTCTCTCACACTCTCTTCCTACCTTGGTCCCTCTTCCAATCTCTTCAGTTCTTTTTCACTCTTACTCCCTCACTCTTTCTCATTCCATATTCATTTTCTCATACTCTCTTCCACTTCTCTTTCTCCACTTTTTTTTCTCAATCACTCTCAATCTCTCCCCCACTCTTGCTTCCTTCACTCCAACCCTCTCTCTTCCTCTCTCGCTCTTCCTTTCTCTCTCTCTCAAACGCTCTCCCCCTCTCTCCCTCTCACACTCTTTCAAGTCATCCTCCTCTTTCTCCCACTTAATCTCATTTTATATCCCCTCCCTCCGTCTATCTCCCTCTTTCTCACTTTGTCCCTTTCATGCACTTTTTACTGTTATGCCTTAACACCATTTATTTCCTATTGCTCTTTATTTCTCTCTCACACACTCTCTATTTCTCTCTTTCATCACAAACGTATAATTTTACAAAGTCTTTCTCTCCAAACACCTCTCACGATCTTCCTCTCTCCCTATCTCCCTCTTTCATTAATTCAGTTTCTCTCTTTCTCATGCTTTACCCCTGTCTCTCTGTCCATATCTCTCCATATTTGCCTTACCCTCTCTCACTCTCCTCCCTCGCTCTTTCTTCAGTCCCTACCTAAACTTCCTCTCTTTCTCTCTTGCTCTCTTCTTCATCTGACTTTTGTTTTTTGCTCTTTTTTGCACCCTTTTTGTCTCTCTCTATTGCCCTTTCTTCTATCTCCCTCTCTTCTCTTTCTTTACTCACTCTTTCTCTCAATCTCTCTCTCACTCTCTCTCTCACTCTCCCTCCCTCCCTCCCACTCCCTATCAATTCCTCTCACATCTTGCTCTCTCCACTCATATCCATCTCATTATATCTTATTTTCTCTCCATTGCTCTCTCCCTCCCACTCTCTCTCTCTTTTTTCCTTCCATTCTCCCACTGTCTCTTTCCCTCTCTTTTCTCCCTCCGTTTCTCCCTTCCAATCTGCCTCTCCCACTTTCTTGTTATCTCTCTCTCTTTCTCTCTCAATTCTTATATTCTCCCTATCTTCCCTCAGTCTCTCTTCCCTCTTTATTTCCTTTTCGCAATCTACAACTTTCTTAGTACTCCTCTCTCTTTAATACATCTCTCTCTTTCTCACTCAATTCCTTCCACTCCCACTATTCATTCTCATATATTCTCCCATGTTCTATCTCTCTATCTCAATCTCTTTAGCTCTGTTTCTTAATCTCTCCTTCACTCTCTCTTTCATCTCTTGCTCTCTATTTGACACTTTACTTCCTCCATCCCTAGCTCATAGTCTCTCTCCCTGCGCACCCTCCTAATATCTTTTTTCTCTCTTGTGGCTCTCGCTCTCTCCCTCTATAATTCTTACTTCCTCATTCATACCCTATCTACATCTCCCCTTTCTAGCTCACTCTTCCCTCTCCATCTCACAAACTCATACACTCTCTCACCCTCTCTCTCTCAATCTTTCTCCCTCTCACCCTCTTTAGCTCCATTTCCTGCTCTCGATCTCACTCTCTCTCACATTCATGTTCTATCTTGCTCACTCTCTCTTATCTCTCCCTTGCGCCATCTTTATCTCTTCATTATCTATCCTCTTCTCTATTTTCTCTCTCCCTCTCTCTCTCTTTTTCTCACTCTCTATTCCCTTTTTATGTCTTATACCCTCTTTTACACTCTGCTTTGTTGTTTTCTTTTCACTCATAGCTCCTAAATATCTCTCACTCCCTTGTTCTATCTTGTTCACTCTATTCATTCTTTCTTGCTCTCTTTCTCTCTTGTTCTCTTATTTGTCGCTCTGTCATCTCTTTTTCTTTGTCTCTATCCCTCACACACTCACTCACTTTCTTCTTTCTCTCATCATATCTCACTTTCTCCCTCTTTCTCTCTCCTTTCCTACTTGCCTCTTTAACCCTCTCCCTCCCTCTACCTGACCCCTATCTCTCACTTTCTTTTCTTACTGTTGTTCTCAGTCTTTTCCTTTTTCCCTATATATCTCTCTTACTCCCTAGCTTACTATCCCTCTCATTCTCTAGCTCTCTATCTCCTTCCCTCCCTCCCTCACACTCTCTCCCCCTTCCTAATCTCCTATTATCTCTTTTTGTCACTTGTCCCTCTCCATCATTCCCTCTGTTATATACTCTCTCCCTTCCCACCCTCCCTCACACTCGATCACACACACTCATACACTCCCTCTCACCCTCATAACTCCATTTCTTGATCTCTATCATTCTCTCTCTTACCAACTTGCTTTGTCTCTTGCATTCCTTCCTCTCTCTTCATTGTTGCATCTATCTCTCTTCTCTCTCTCTTTCCCAGTCTCCATTATTCACTCTTCCTTACTCTCTCTTACTTGCACTGTATTATTTTTTCTATCTTATGCTTTCGTTTGCTCTCTTCATTGTTGCTCTTATTTCTCTCTTTCTTCTCATTTTTTCTCTCCCAATATCCCCCCACTCTCTCCTCTTTTTTCCTTCCATTCTCTCACTGTCTCTTTCCCTATCTTTTCTCCCTCCGTTTCTCCCTTCCTATCTGCCTCTCCCTCTTTTTTGTTCTCTCTCTCTCTCTCACAATTCTTATATTCTCCCTATCTTCCCTCAGTCTCTCTTCCCTCTTTATTTCCTTGTCGCAATCTACAACTTTCTCACTACTCTCTCTTTAATACATATCTCTCTTTCTCACTCAATTCCTTCCACGCCCACTATTCATTCTCATATATTCTCCCATGTTCTATCTCTCTATCTCAATCTCTTTGGCTCTGTTTCTTGATCTCTCCTTCACTCTCTCTTTCATCTCTTGCTCTCTATCTGACACTTTACTTCCTCTATCCCTAGCTCACAGTATCTCTCCCTTCGCACCCTCCTAATATCTTTTTTCTCTCTTGTGGCTTTCGCTCTCTCCCTCTATAATTCTTACTTCCTCATTCATGCCCTATCTACATCTCCCCTTTCTAGCTCACTCTTCCCTCTCCATCTCACAAACTCATACACTCTCTCACCCTCTCTCTCTCAATATTTCTCCCTCTCACCCTCTTTAGCTCCATTTCCTGCTCTCAATCTCACTCTCTCTCACTATCATGTACTATCTTGCTCACTCTCTCTTATCTCTCCCTCGCTCCATCTTTATCTCTTCATTATCTATCCTCTTCTCTATTTTCTCTCTCCCTCTCTCTCTCTTTTTCTAACTATATGTTCCCTTTTTATGTCTTATACCCTCTTTTACACTCTGCTTTGTTGTTTTCTTTTCACTCTTTCCTCTTACTCTTTCTCTCATTCTATCGTCCTCCTCTCTCTCTCCCTATCTTGTTTCCATCCCTCGCTCTCTCTTTCTCTCTCTTCTCTCACTCCCCCCCTCCGTCCCTCTCCCTCGCTATCTCCCTCTCTGTTTTCCTCTCTCTTGCTCCCTCTCTTTCACCATTCTCCCGTTCTTTCACTCTCTTTACCCCTCACTCACTAATCTTACTAAATCTTGCCACAGCCTCTTTTCTCACTGGCTCTCTCTCCCATTGACTCTGTTTTAAACCACCCTCTCCTTCCTCCTATCTCTCTTTCTCCCTCACTACCTCCATCTCTCTGTCCTTCTATTCCATCTCTCTTTATCTCTCTCTCGCTATTAATTCTATCTCTCACATTTGACCCTCGCATTATCCCTCACCACCTCTCTCTCACTCTCCATCCCTCTTTCACTCCGTTAACCCCTCTCTCTCCCCCACACTCTTTGTTCCTCTCTTTCTTAATCCCTCTCTCGCTCTCTCAATCTCTCCCTCTTTCACGCTCTTTATTCCCTCACAATCTCTTCACATTATTTGTCTTTCACACTCTCTCCCTTTCTCGCTTCCTCTTTCTCTCTGTTTAGTTTTATTCTTACTCTTATCCCTTCTCTCCTCCCTCACTCTTTCTCACTCTATGTTCAGTCTCTCTCACACACTCTAACTTATGTATCTCTCTCTTCTCTCTCACCTATTATATTTTCTCTCCCTCTCTCCCCATGTCTCTTGCTTATTTCCTTCGCTCCCTCTCTCTCCCTCTCTCTTTAACACTCTCAGACACACTATCACTTTTCCCCTCACATTCTTCTTGTTCATTCCTACTCTCGCTCACTCAAAATCAGATTATCTATCCTCTCTCTCTCCCTCACTCTCTCTATATATTCTCTCACTCTCTCTTCTCTCTCACTCTCACTTCCACTCTCACTCCCACTCTTCAATCTCTCTCACTCACCTTTTTCTCCCTCTTTCTCAATCTCTCCCTCTCTCGTCCTTTTCTCAAATTTATGAATTATCACTTTTCTTTCTCTTTTACACTCACCCTCCTTCTTTCTTGTCACACACTCTCTCCCGCTCTCTTTCATCACTCCCTCCCATCTCTTTACTCACTTTTTTCTCTCTAACTATCGTCTAGTCTCTTCCTCTCTCCCTCTCTCTCTCCCACCTTTTGGCTCTCTTTCTCCCTTCTCCCTCTTTCTCTCTCTATACCCTCCTCTATATCTCCCTCTCTTTACCTCTCACTTCCAAACTTTTACTCTATCTTCCCTTATTCTATCTTCTCTCTCTCTATTTCTATCTTTCTCTCTCTCCTTTCCAATCTCCAGCTCTCCCATTAATCTCTATCACTCCTTACCTCTATCTCTCTATTTCTAGTTCACTCCCTCTCTTGCTAGATCCTCATTTTTTATTTCGTCTCTCTTTATCATTTGCTTGCTCTCTCTTTCCATCCCTCTGTCCTCTCTTGATTTTTCATCTATCACTTTCTCTTCTCTCTTTACTCACTCTTTCTCTCTCTCTCACTCTCTCCCTCACACACACTCTCTTAATTGCACTTACATTTTGCTATCTCCCCTCAAATCCATCTCATTATTTCTTATTTTCATTCATACAGCTCTATTTCCTCTCGATATCTTCCTCTTTCAATCCTTCTTCCCTCTTATTCTACCTCACTCCCTATCTCACAACTCTCTCTTTCTACTTGAGAGAGGGAGGGATTGAGAGGAGAGAAAAAAGTATGAGACATAATAAGAAATAATAGATGGATTTGAGGGGAGAGAGCAAGATACTAGAGCAATTGAGAGAGAGTGTGTGACAGAGTGAGAGTAAGAGAGAGAGATAAATAGTGGGTAAAGAGAGAGAAGAGACGGAGAGAGGAGAGAGGGAAGGAGAGACAGGGCAAGAGGAGAGAAGGAAGGAGAGAGGGCAAGAGGAGAGAGAGAGAGAGAGAAATCGATAAAAAATGAGTTTAGAGAGAGGGAGAGAGAGTAAGAGTTGGAGTAAAATTCAAGAGAGGGAGGAAACGAGAAGGGGTGAGAGAGAGAGAGTGTGTGTGGGAGAGAGTGAACAAGAGTGTGGAAGAGATAGAGCTTGTGTGTGAAAGAAAGGGGAGGGAGGGAGGGAGGGTGTGAAAGAGGGAGAGAGGGAGGATGTAAGAGGAAAAATGTGAGAGAATGTGAGAAATAGTGAGACAGAGATGAGGTGGAGCAAGATAGAGAGATAAGAGAAAGAAAAAGAGGAGATAAGAAAAATAGTAATAAGAGATGGAGGAGGAAAGAAATAGTGGGGAAGAGAAAGAAAGGGAAAAGCGAATGAGAGAGAGAAAGTAAGGAAAGATGAGGTTGAGAGGAAGGGATGTAGGAAATGATGGAGTACAAGAGGGAGAGAGAGAGAGAGATAAGAAAAAATAGGGAAGGACTCAGAGAGATGATTGGGGATAGAGTGGGAGGGAGTTAGGGAGGGAGAGGGGTTGGGAGGGAGAAATAACGAGGGGGCGATATTGCACAAGTGTGAGAGATTGAGAGGAGAGAGTGGAGAGAGAGTAGTAGAAGAGATAGTAAGTGCGAGAGAATGAATATAGAATGAGAAAGAGAGAGGTACTGAGTGAGTAAGAGTGACTGAAACAAAGAGAGAGAAATGGAGGCAGAAAGGAGGAGAGTGCGAGAGAGAAATACAGAAAAGTGAGAGTGAGGAAAGCGAAAGCAAAAGTGAGGCAATGAGTGACCGAGCAAGAAAGGGAGCAAGAGAGAGGGAGATAAAAAGAGTAGGAGAAAGAGAGGGATGAAGAGAGTAAAAGCGAGAGGGAGAGCGCGAGAGATTCAATGAGGGATAAAGGAAGCAACAAAAGAGAAAGATAAAAGAGAGAATGAGAGAGATAAAATTGGTGGAATAAAGTTTGAGAGAGAGGGGGTGAGAGTGAGTACAAAAGAGAGATAGAATGAGGCAGTGAGAGGGTGTGATGGTAATAAAGAGAGTGAAAGATAAAGAAAAAATTGTAACAGGGAGTGAGATGGAGCGAGAAATGGAGCTAATGAGAGGAAGAGGGAGAGAGAGTGAGAGAGAGTGAGAGTGTACGAGTGTGTGCAATGGAGAGAGAATAGTGAGCTACATAGGGGAGACCTAGAGAGGGCATGAATGAGGGAGTGAGAATGATAAAGAGAGAATGAGAGAGATAAAGAGAACAATACTGGGAGAATAAGAGAGATCTTAAGAGAAATAAGGAAAGAGAGTGAAGGGAGAAGAGTATATAAGAAAGTGAAAGAGAGAGAGAAACAAAGAGAAAGAAAGATAATAAGAGGGTGGGAAGGGAGAGAGTGTGTGAGTGAGAGAGAAAAGAGATAAGAGAGAGTGATAAAAGAGATTAAAATAGATTGATTGAAAAACAATGCAATAATGAAGGTGGAATAGAGTGTGAGAGAGAGGGAGAGCAAGGGAGAGAGGGAAAGTGTGTGTGAGAGAGAAAAGAGATAAGAGAGAGAGATGTATGGGGGTAGAAGGAAAGAAAGTATGATAGGATATAAATTTAGAGAGGAAGAGAGAGAGATAAGGGTGGGATTGTAAGAGCATGATAAGAAGAGAGAGTGAGAGAAAGTATGAGAATAGGAGGTGGAGAGAGAGATGGCTAAATTTAGAGGGTAAGAGCGGGAGAGAAAAAGAGAGGAGAAACTGAGGGAGAGGAGAGGAAGGGAGCGAAGGAGGAAGGGAGAGTGAGAGAAATATATGGAGAGAAGGAGAATGAGTCAAGATATAGAAAGAGAGACTAAGCAAAAGAGAGAGGAAGGGACAATGAAGAATGAGAGAGAGAATGAGGGAGATTGAGAGAGTGAGAAATAGTAAAGGAAAGTGGTAGGGAGTGTGAGAGAAAGGGACAAAGGAAGGAAGTGAGAGGGATAGAGGAAGAGAGTGGGAAGATATAAGAAGAGGGAGAAGAGTAAGAGAGAAGTTGACAGAGAATAAGAAGTGCATTCGAGATAGTGATAAATAATGAAAGAGAGAATAGAGAGTGTGAAGGGATGAAGAGAGGGAATGAAGCTGAAGAGAGAGAGTGAGTGAAGAGAGAGTAAGAGAAAAGGAGCAAGAGATATAGGAAGGAAAAGTGAGAGAGAGTAAATGAGAGAGAAAGGGAGAGAGAAAGGGAGGGAGAAAGAGAGGGAAGATGAGTGAGGGAGTAAGACTGGAAGAATCTAAAGGGAGTAAGGGAGCAAGGAAGGGAGAGAGACAAAGAGAGAGAGAAATAGAGAAATAATGGAGAGTAAGAAAAGAGAGGGTGAGGGAGAAAAAGAGAGAAAGTAATAAACAATGACTGAGAAGAGGGGGTGAGAGAATTAGAGGAATGGAGAGAGAGTTAGAATGATGGATATAGGAAGAGAAACTGAGTAAAGAGAGAGAGCAAGAGAGAGACAAATAAAAGAAAGTAAGAGCCATAGTGAGAAAGAAAAAGAGTGAGAAAGAGACAGACATACGACAAGAGTAAGAGAGAGAGTGAGCAAGGGGAGATAAAGGTCGAGAAAGAGAGAATGAAGAGAGAGGGTGTGTGAGAGGTAGAGAGAGCAAAAATGATTTAAGAGGAAGAGAGAGACAATAAGATAGTGAGCAATGTGGAGATAGGGAGGGAGAGTAAGAGAACGAGTGAGATGGAGAGAGGAAGAGAGGGAGATGAAGCAGGTGAGAGGGTAAGAGAATGAGATGGAGAGAGTGGGAGGGAGGGTAGCGCAGGGAGAGAATGAGAGAGAAAGAATGAGAAAGAAAGGATGAGACAGAGTTCGAGAATGAGAGAGGGGAAGTGAGAAAGAAATAGAGAAAAGTGAAGGTTAGACAAGAGAGAGCAGGATATTTAGGAATGAGAGAGAGCGATAAAGAAAATGAGAGGGAGGGAGAGGGGGTGAAAAAGTGAGTGGAGAGAGTAATGGAGCTTAACTCTCTCAGTCTCTCGCCTATCGTTCACATGTACTTTCTCTCTCACACTCCAACTTTTAACTCTCTCAATGACTCCCTCACTCTCACTCTTACTCCCTCACTCACTTCTCTCCCTCTTTCTCTCTTGCACTCTCTTTCTTTCTCTCTCACTCTCCTACCCTAACTCTCTTTTTTTCTCCATCTATCATTGTCTCTCTTGCTCCTTTTCACTTTCTCTCTTCACTCACTCTCTCTTCAGCTTCACTCTCATTCCAACTCCTTATTATCTCGTTCACGCTCTCTTTCTCTTTTGCTCTATCTACTTTGAGTCTCGTTTCTCTCTCAATTCCTACCTTACCCACTCTCCCTCTAGCTCACTCTTCAATCCCTCTCATAGTCCTTCTCATGATCTCACTCTCTCTCTATTTCACCTCTCTTTATTGTTTATTTGCTCTCTTTTGCTTTTTCTTCCATCTCTCTCTTCTCTCTCTTTACTCACTCTTTCTATCCCTCTATATTCCTCTCTCTCCTTCTCTGCTTCTCACTCATTCTCTTACTCTCCCTCTCTATCTCAACCCATCCTCTTTCACTCACTCCTTCCCTTTCTTTCTCCCTTTCTCCTTATCTATCTCCCCTCTCTATTCTCACTCACTCAATCTTCATCCCTCCCTCTTATTTTCTCCATTGCTCTCTCCCATTCCCTCTCTCCATGTATTTCTAACTATTTTATTTTCTTTCTCCCCTTCTATCTCAAGCTCCTATCTCTATCTCTATCTTTATCTACCAAGTTATCTATCTATTCTTTCACTCTCTCTCATTCTAACCCATCATGACACTTTCTCACAGCACCACTCTTATTGTCACTCTTCCGTCTCATCTCTTTCTTTTCAATTTATTTATTTATTCCCTCTCTTACTCTCTTTTCTCTCTATTTTTGTCTCTATTTCGTGGTTCCTCTCTCCTATTATTCAATTTAAATCTCACTCTTGCTACCTCCTTCTCCCTCACTCACTCTCTATTCTCTCTCTTTTTCTCTCTCTTCCTCTCTTATGTTATTCTATTCTCCTCTCTTAGTATTTTTTTCCATCTATCCACCACTAATCCTCACTTTATTGTCTCGCTCTGTCCCCATCCCACTATCTCTCACCCTCTCTTCTCTCCCTCTCTCTCTCTCACATGCACTCTTTGTTTCCCTCCCTCTTTCCCTCCCTCGTTGTCCCTCTCTCTATCTCCCCATCCCTATCTTTCCCCTCTCACTCATTCTCTTTTGTGCCTTTCATCTCTCTCACTCTTTCACTCATTATTCTCTCACTCTGTCTTATTATATATTTTGCTCCTCTCTATTATCTAACTCTTTCTCTCTATCTATCATATCTCCCTCTCTCAGTCTCTCGCCTCCCTCCCCCTCTCTCTCTGACTTCCATCCCTCCTATTCACACACACACACAAATACTCTCTCTTCTCTCCCTTTCTCCTTCTCACTCTTTCTCCCTCTCCTCGCTCATAGCAAGAGAGAAAGAGAGAGAAGAGAGCAAGGGAGTAACAGTGAGTGTGAAATTAAAGAGATTGAGGGGGCCAGGAAGGGAGAGAGAAATAGAGAAAAAATAGAAAGTGAGGTCAGAGAGGGCAAGAGAGAGGGGTGTAAAGAGAGAAACAAGGGGGAGGAAGGGAGGGGAGGTATAAAAAAAGGAGAAGAGGGGGTGAGAAGGAAAAGAGATAGAATGAGAGGAAGATAGAGAGAGATTAAGTTGTGGATAGAGAGAGATAAAGAGAGGAAAAGAGAGCAAGAGAGTGAGTGAGAGAAACATAATAAAGAGTGAGAGACATAGTCATAAAGGGAGAGAGGGAGAAAGGGAGGGATAGAGGACAATAGTAAAGAGAGAAAAGATAGCAAAAGTGAGCAAGAAAGCTAGAGAGAGAAATAGAATATGAAGTAAGAGGCATAGTAAGAAAAGGAGAGAGTGAGACAGAGTGATAGAGGGCAAGAGTAAGGAGAGAGTGATAATGGGGGAGATAAAGGGAGAGAGCTAGAGATTTAAGAGAGAGAGGGAGTGAGAGAAAGGGAGAGAGCATGAAAGAGGGGAGCGAGAGAAAGAGGGAGACATATTGAGGGAAGGAGGAAAGTGAGAGATGGTGAGAAAGTTGAGGATATACGAAGAGAAAGCGTAAAAAGGATGAGAGACAAGAGAGACAAAAGAAAGATAGAATATGAGAGAGAGAGAGAGAGAGAAAGTAGAGAATGAGAATGATAGAGGGACAGGTTAAGAATGAGAGTAATATAAAGATGAAGAAGGGGACTGGGACAGAAAAGCAATAAAGGGAATAGGAGGAATAGTGAGGAAGAGGGAACAAGAGGAACAATCTCTCTTTTCTCCTTTTTCTCTTACTTTTCTCTCACTCTATTTCCCACTCTCTCTCTCCTCTCTCGCTCTCTTGCTTCCATTCCTCCCTCTCTTATTCTCTCACATCTCACCCTTCCCCCTTTATCGCTCTCCATCTCCCTCTGCCTCTGTTGCTCCCTCTGTCTCATCATTCTCATGTTCTCCTTCTCTTTATATCCCCCACTTATTTACTCTTACTCGATCTTCCCTCATTCTCTCTTATCACTCTCTCTTGCTTTCACTCTTTCTTTCATTCTCTTTTCTGCACTGTCAGCCCTCCCACTACCTCTTTCTATCTCTCTCTAGAGAGAGACGAAGCGAGAGACTAGAGAGTGAGAAAGGGAGAGGGAAGGAATAAGATTGAGATTGAAATTGAATAAAGACAGAAAGGGATAATAGCAGAGACAAAATAGAGAGAAAAGAGAGAGTAAGGAAAGAAAGAGTAAGAGAGAGGGAGAGAGAGAGAGAATGAGAGTACGAGAGAGAAGAAGAGAGAAAGGAAGACCATAGTTAAAGATGAGCGGAAAGAGGTGGTGTTAGAAAAGTAATAGTAATGAAGGGTTAAATTAAGAGAGAGCGAGAGATGGTAGATAGAGAGAGATAGAGATATTGCATGAGATGGATGGGGAGAGAGAAAAAAATAGTGAGAAAGAAATGGAAAGTGAGGCAAAAAAAGAGCAAGAGAGATTGAGATAGAGGGAGTGTGAGGTGTATGTGTTTGAGAGAAAGGGGGAAAGGGGGAGGGAGGAAGAGTGATAGTGAAATTGAAGAGAGAGAGAGAAAGGGAAAAGAAGAGAGAAAAAGAGAGACGGTGAGAGTAATCATGAGGAAAGAGAGAGAGAAAGGGATAATGAGAAGTAAAAGATAAAGAAAGGGAGAGAGAGTCTGTGAGAGAGGTAAAGAAAGGGAGAGAGAGTCTGTGAGAGAGAAATTGAGTGAAGAGAGAGAGTAAAAGAGAGCAAGAGAGGAGTGAGAGAGAGTGAGACTGATAGAGAGATAGAGTGTGTGAGAGAGATGGACGAGAGAGAAAGGGAGGGAAGGAGGGAGGAAGTAAAATAAGGAGAAAGGGAGGGAGGGAGGGTGGGAGAGAAATGTAGGATAAAGTGAGAAACAATGAGAATGAGATGAAAGTGAGAGATAGAGGTAGAGATGAAAGGGATCAAAGAGAGGGAGGAAGTGGGAGATAAGTGACAGATAAAGAGCAAGAGAGTGAGCAAGGGAGTGAGATATATATATATATATATATATATATAGAAAATGGGAGAGCGTGAAAAGAATAGTAAGGTAAAAAGAGTGAGATATACAGAAAGAGAATGAGAGAGGGAGGGAGGGAAAAAAAGAGGGAGGGGAGAGAGGGAGAGATTTTTGTGTGAAGGTGAGAATAATGAGAGAGAGAAGAGGCAGAGAGAAGGAGAGAGAGGGTTGAAAGTGGGATTGAAAGAGAGAGAATTAGGGAGAGAGGGAGAGGGAGAGTGTGAGGGATATAGTGAGAGAAGGAACGAGATTAAAAAGCAACAAAAGAGAGCAAAAGACTAAGTGATAGGGATTGAGGAGAGAGCGGGAGGGGCAACGGGTGTGAGAGTAAGATAAAAATAGAGAGAAAAGAGAGACTCAAGGAATATTGAGAAAAATATAGGGAGTGAGAGATGAAGATAGAGGGAGATATAGAGAGAGATATAGCATGAGAGAGATAGAGAGAGGGAGGGAGAAGAGACTGAGTGATTGGTGGAGAGAAAGAGTGAGTAAAATGATAAGACAGAGTGATAAAATAGAGTAAGAGAGAGTGTGTGTGAGAGATAAGGAGGGAGGAAGAGAGCGAAAGAGAAAGAAAATGTGATAAGGCATAAATAGAGAAAAGGATGAGTGGGGGAGAGTGTGAAAATGAGAGAGAAAGAGAGAGAGAGAGAGAGAGAGAGAGAGAGAGTGAAAGAGATTGTGTGAGAGTGAGAGAGGAAGACAGAGTGGAAGAGGAGAGAGTGAGGGAAGATCTACAGAGAGTGAGAAAGACGGAGAGAGAGGGAGAGAATGAGATATTGTGGGAGTGAGATACACAGATGAACTGAAAGAGTGTGAGAGAGGGATAGAGATTGTGTGTCTGAGTGAGAAAAAGAGAGTAAGAGAGAGAAAGCTGGAGGGAGAGAAGGAAACAAGAGACTGGGGAGGGAGGGAGAGATATATTGGGAGAAGAGAAAGAGGAGGAACACAAGTGAGAGTGAGTGACAAAGAGTAAACCTGGACAGAGAAAGAGAGAGGGAGCAAGAGTGAGAGAGAAACTGAAGAGAGAGAAAAAGGAGACGAAAGGGTGAGAGTGTGAGAGACAAATAAAATGAAGAGAGTGTGAGGGAAGAGAGAGATGATAGAGGGAGAGAGCAAGAGAGGGAGAAAGGGAGCAAGGTAGTGAGAGATAAGGAGTGTGTGAGGGAGTGCGAGGGAGAGGTGGTGAGGGATAAAGCGAGAGAGAGAGATAAAGTGAGGTGGGATAGAGAGAGAGGAGAGAAAGAAGAGAGAGAATGAGTGGAATGGAGAGAGGTTAGAGTGATGGATATAATATGATAAAGAGTGAGTAAAGAGAGATAAAAGAGAGCGAGAGAGAGAAACATAACAAAAGTGACAGACATAGTGGGAAAGGGAGAGAGTGAGAGAGAGAGACAGAGAGCAAGTGTAAGGGAGAGAGTGAGAAAAGGGAGATAGAGGGAGAGAAGGAGAGAGATTGAAGAGACAGACGGAGTGATAGAAAGAGTAAGAAAGATTTAGGAGATAGAGAGATAGGAAGTAAGAGAGGAAAAGAATGTAAAATAATGTGTGCAAGTTTGAGATAGGAAGGTAGAGAAATAATGAGTGAGAAGGTGATAAGGAGATAGGGGCGGAGAGGGAGAGCAATGGAGATATAGAGAGTGGGGGAGGGTAGCGAGTGGAAGGGAGAGAATGAGAGAGAAAGGATGAGAGAGAGAGAAAGGGAGAGAGAGAAATATAGAAAAGTGAAAGTGAGAGAAGAGAGAGCAAGAGAGAGGGAATGAGAGAGGATTGAGAACATGAGAGGAGAGGAGAGGAAGTGAATGAGGAGAGAGAGGGGCGAGGTAAGGAGAGGGAAGAGATTTTGAAAGAGGTAGAGATCGAGGTGAAAAGAGAGATGTGAGAGTGAGCATGAGTGGTAAAGAGAAAAAATGAGATAGAGAGAGATGGAGGTCCTAAGAAAGATTGAAGTGGGAGAGGGAGCAAGGGAGGGAGAGAGAGTGTGAGAGAGAAATAGAGAGTGCTGGGAGATAGATCAAAAAAGAAGTGAGCAAAAGCGGGTTGGGAGAGCAAAATAATGGATGATAAAAAGAGAGATTGTGAACATGGAGCGAGAAAGAGAGTGGGAGGAGGGAGTAAGAATGATTGTACAATGTAAGATAGGGAAGGAAGAAGCAAGAAAGGAAGAGAGTGTCAGAAAGAAATAAAGAAAAATGAGGGAAGAGAGAACATGATAGAGATAGAGAATGAGCAAGTGAGATAGGGAGCGAGAAAGAGAGAAAAAGAAGTTGAGAGGGATAAAAGGTGTCAAAAGAGAGAGATAAAATAGAGATTGATAAAGAGAAAGAAAGAGATAAAGAGAGATAGAATAGAGAGTGTGTGAGAGAGAGGGATGGAGTCAGGGAGGAAGTAAGATGGATTAAAAAGAGAGAAGTAAAGAGAATGTGACAGGGAGTGAAAAGGAAATATAGAGAGAAGAAATACTGAGTAAGAGAGAGTGAGTGAGACATAAAAAGATAGGGAGAATATAAGAATGGGTAGGGAGAAAGAGAGTAAGAGAAAAGGAGACAAAAGGGAGATGGGGAAAGCGTGGGAGGGAGGAAGGAGGAAGGGAGAGAAGAGAGAGAAAGAGGCAGTAGCTCTCCCTTTATTCTTCAATCTCCCTCATTCATGCCCTTTCTAGTTCTCCCTTATGTAGCTCTCTCTTCTCTCTCCATCTCACACACTCATACACTCTCTCACTCTCTCAGTATCCCACCCTCATTAACTTTATGTCTTGCTCTACATCTCACTCTCTATCAGCATTTTGTGTTCTCTCTCACTCTCTCTTCTCCCTCCCTAGCTTCATATTTTCTCTCTTCTCACTATATCCCCTTCACTATTAATTTCTCACTCCCTCTCTTTCTCACTCTCTATTCACTTTTCTATCTTATAGTTTTTTTACACTCTCTTTCGCTGCTCTCTCTTCTCTCTTTTCTCTTACTTTCTCTCACTCTATCCACCACTCTCTCTCTCTTGCTTCCATACCTCCCTCTCTAATTCTTTCTCTTCTCTCCCTCTCCATATCCCTCTCTTTATCCTTCTCCATCCCCCCACTCTCTTGTTCCCTCTCTATCAACACTCTCTCGTGGTCCCTAAGTTTTTTCCCCCCACTCACTTACTCTTACTCATTCTTCTCTTAGTCTCTCTTCTCACTCTCTCTGCCTTTCACTCTTTTTTCCTTTCCCTTTTCTACTCTCTCTTTAAACCCAAACCCTCTTGCTCTCTATTTCTATCTCTCTTTCACACTACTCTCTCCCTCTCCCTCACTCTCTATTCCACTTCTTTATACCTCTCTCCCACTCTCTCTTCCATCTCACTTGTGATGCTAACTTTATCGCTCAATGCTTCTCTCTGTCTATCCCTCCTGCTTTCACTCCCTGCATACCTCACTTTTTCCTGCTCTCTTCATCTTCCTCTCTCTTGCTTCCTATGTCGCTCACACATTTCCTCTCTCCCTCTCTCTTCCCTCACTCACTTTTCTCTATATTTCTCTCTCACACACTCTCCCTTTCTCACTCCTTCCTCTCTCTGCAGTTTCTCTCTCAATGTTACTCCCTCATTCTGTCTATCTTTCTCTCTCCATGTTCTCTCTCTCACACTTACTCTCTTTCTACTGCTCTCTCCACTCTCTCCTCTCAATCTTTCTCTCCCTCTCTCCTCCACTCTATTGCTTCCTTTTCTCCCTCCCTCTCTCTCCCACTCTTGCTCATCTTTCTCTTGCTCACACACTCTACCTCTCTCCCTCTCACTCACTTCCACTTCATCCCCTCTCTCTCACTAAATCTCATTATATACCCCTTCTCTCCCTTTCTCTCTCTCACTGTCTCTTCATTCACTCTCTCTTCCTCTCTCACTCCCGCTCTCTTCCTCTCTCACTCCCACTGTCTTCCATCCCTTTAACTCCCTCTGTCTATCTCTTTCTCTCTCTCACTCTCTCCCTCTCTTGCTCTCTCCCTCTCTCTCTTCTCTCTTAAAGGTTTATCACTTTTTATTTCTCTTTGCTCTACTTCTTTCTCTATCACACACACACTCTAATGCTTCTCTTTCATCAAACTCTTATCATTTTACTCACTCTTTCTCCCCAACCATCTCTCATACTCCTCGTCTCTCCCTCTCTCTCTCTTTTTCAATCTCTCTATCTTCCTCTCCCCCACCCTCTCTCTCCTTATCTCACTGTATTTGTCCCTCTCTCTACTTTTCACTCACTATCTTTTGCTCTATCTTCCTTGAGACTCTCTTCTCTCAGCATTTCTACCTTACCTCTCTCCCTCTTTCTCTTCCGCTCACTCTTCAATACCTATTTAAACTCCCTCTCTTGCTCTCTCTCACTGTCTAATTCATCTCCTTTTGTTGTTTGCTCTCATTTTCCCCCGTTCTGTCTCTCTCTCCCTTTTTTTTATCTCCCTCTCTTCTTTCTTTTTCCTCACACTTTCTCTCCCTCTATCTCTCATTCTCCCTCACTCTCCCTCACACACTCTCTCTCAATACTTCTCACATCTTGCTCTCTCCCCTCATGTTCATCTTATTATTTCTTACTTTCTCTCAAACATCTCTCTTTCCTCATCGTTCCCTCCCTATTTTAATACCTACTTTCTTCTTGTGTTCCTCTGTCCATATCTCACGCCTCTTTCTATCTCCATTTGCACTCACTCCTTCACTCCCTCACCCTCCCTCTCATTTTCTCAATCACTTTCTCTCATTCCCTCTCTCTTGCTCTCTCTTCTCTCACATTCACTTTTCTCTATTTCTCTCCCACTCTCCCTCTCCCTTTATCTTGCTCTCACTCATTCTTTCTATCTAACTCTCTCATGTGTTACTCTCCCTCCGTCTCTGTCTATCTCAATCTCTCTCCCTCTCTTCTTCTTTGCCTCTCCATCTCTGTCTCTTCATCACTCTTTCTCACTCATTCTCTTACTCTCCCTCCCTATCTCAGTCTTGCTCGCAATCATTTGCACTCTTTTTCTCTCTCGCTTCCTATCTCCCTCTCTTAAGTATTTCCTGCTCTCTCTCCCTTTCTCACTCCCTCTCTCTCTTTTATCACTCTTCATGCCTCCCCCTTTCTCACTCTCCTCCTTACTCTTGCCCTCAATCTCTCAATTTCTCACTCTCTCCCTTTCACTCTGTCTCTCACTTTCACTAATGCTTTTCCTATTGCTATCTCACTCTCTCTTGCTCCCTTTTCTCTCTCTTTACTCATTTTTTAACATCCTATATCCATCAATCTAACTCTCTTTCCCTTCCTCTCATTCTCTAACTCTTCTCTCTCCCTTCTTCTCTATCATTGTTTATTACTTTCTCTCCTTCCCTCCCTCTTTCCCACCCTCCCTACTTATTTCACTATCTTATTCTCTCGATAGCTCCCTCTCTCTTTCCCTCTATTTCCTCACTTTCTCTTCTTTCTCTATTTCTCTCTCACTCTAATTCTCTCTCCCATCCTCGCTCCCTCACTCTCCTCAAATTCTCTCCCACATTTACTCCCTCACTCGGTTCTCTTTTCCTTTCTCTCTTGCTATCATTCTTCCTTTCTCTCTCCTTTTCCCTCTCTCACTTTCCCTCCCTAACTTTTTCTCTCTTGCTCAATATATCATTTTCTTTCTTGTTTCTTTTCTCTTACTCTCTCTTCACCAACTCTTTCTCTTTAGTTTCACTCTCGCTCCTACTCCCTCTCTTTATCTATTTCACACTCTCTATCCTCTCTTCCACTTTCAATCGTATCATCATTCTCCGTTAACTTCTCTCTTACTCTTCTCACTTATTCTCTTCCTTTATTTAGCCACTCTCTTTCTATATTTCTCTCACTTCACTCTTTCATCACTCTCTCTCCCACTTTCCCTTCCTGACTCTCTTTCATTCTCCTCCCTCTATCTCTCCTGCTCACTCTCTATTTTTGTATCTTTCCTCATTCTCCTTCTCTCCCTATATCTCTATCACTCTCACTTCCTCCTTCGCTCCCTTCCTCTCCTCTCCTTCTGTCACTCCTCTCTTTTTCTCTTTTGCTCTCTCCCTCTACCTCTACAATATCTTTCTCCATGTCCTATTCTCATACTTTCTTTCTCTCACTGTCTCTTCTTATCATGCTCCCTCTTACTCTCCCTCCCTTTATCTCTCTCTTCCTTTCTGTATATATACTCTCACACTTTCTATCCCTATATCCCCTACATCTCTCTCTCCTCTCTCTCATCTCCATGACATTCACTCTCTCTCATGCTCTCCATCTCTCACTCTCTATTCCAAATTCATTATTTCGTCGTTGCTAAATCAATCTCTCTTTTATAGGTCTATCTCTCATTACTCAACCTTTTTATCCTTCTATCTCCCTTTCTCGCTGCCTCCCTCCCTCTATCTCATTCTCCTTCTCTCTCTCTCTCTAATTATTTCTTACTTTCTCTCACTCTTCTTTCTACCTTTCTCCTTCCTCCCTCTTCCCTTTCTTTACCTTCATATCTCTCACTCTCTATCTATTTATCTATCTTCTGCTTTCCTTTCTTGCTCTCCTTATATCTCTTTATCTATATCTCTCCCTCCTTGTTCTCTCTTCTGTCTCAATATCTCTCTAATTCTCACTCTTCTCTCCCTCCCTCTCTCTCTTTAATTTCACTGTCTCTTAGTTTATGTCTGCTCACCCATTCTTTGTTCTCTCCCTTTATCTTACTCTTTTCTCTGCTCTCTCTCCTCCCACTCCTATTCACTCTACCCTCCACGCCAATCTCCCTTCCTGTCTTGCTTCTTTCCCTCCCTTCTGCCACCCTCCCTTCCCCTCTCTCTTACTCACTCTGTCTTCAACTCGCCCACACTCACTCTCCATCTACCTCCCTCTCTCACTCTCTATCCTCTTTTGTTCTCACTGTCTTCCTCTCTATCTATATATCCCTCACTCTCTCTTTCATTCTCTCGCTCTCTTTTTCTCTCTTCTCCTTCTCCCTTACTCACACTCTCTTCCTTCTTAACCTCCTAATTTATTTATTTTTATCTTTCCTTTCTTATTTACTTTTCTCTCGCTCGCTCTCTTTTCATATTTCTCTTTAGATCTCTTTCACTCTCTCATCTGTTCTCATTATCGCTCTCACTCTCTCCCTCTATCATTCTCACTCCCTCATTTGTGCCCTCTTTAGGTCTCTCTTATGTAGTTCACTCTTCTCTCTCCATCTCACACACTCACACACTCTCTAGCGATCACTCACTATTAATCTCTCTCTCGCCCTCTTTAGCTCCATTTCTTGCTCTCTAT
This sequence comes from Papilionanthe hookeriana x Papilionanthe teres, assembly GCA_022702705.1. Taxonomy (NCBI): domain Eukaryota; kingdom Viridiplantae; phylum Streptophyta; class Magnoliopsida; order Asparagales; family Orchidaceae; genus Papilionanthe; species Papilionanthe hookeriana x Papilionanthe teres. The sequence continues at coordinate 64,303,694 of CM040432.1, read as the reverse complement.
CTCATTCTCTATTACCATTTTGTTCTCTCTCTCTCACTCTCTCCTCTCCCTTGCTCCATTTTTTCTCCTCTCTCTTTATCCTCTTCTCTATTATTTTCTCTCACTCTCTCTCTCTTTTTGTCTCACACACAATCTCTATTTCTCTTTTTTATCACTCTCTTATCACTCAGCTTTTATTTTCTCTCGAACCATCTCTCACTCTCTTCTCCCTCGCCCGATCGCCCTCCATCTCTCTCTCCATATCTCCCTCTATATCATTCTCACTCCACCCCTCACTCACTATCTTTTGTTCTATCCCTCTTGAGTCTCTATTCTCTTTCTATTTCTTCCTTACCCTCTCTTTCTCTCTCGCTCCAACACACTTTTGAATCCCTACCTTTACTCTCTTTCCTCCTCACTCTCTCATTTTCTATTTTATCTCTCTTCGTTGTTTGTGTGCTCTCTTTTGTCCCCATAGCTTCTCATAGTTTGCGCTATTTTCCTCGCTCGCTTCCTATCTCTATTTCTTTTAGTTCATTTTTGCTTCTCTCCCTCTCTCACTCCTCTCTTCAATCTCTCTCCTTTTTTTATCCTTTCTCACTCTCTCCCTTACTCTTGCCCTCTACCTCTCACTTTCTCACTCTCTCGCTTTCACTCTCTCCCTCTAGATCTTTCTTCTTCTCTCTTTTGATCTATCTCTTTCACTCATTCGCACGCTCTCCTTCCTTCTCTCCCTTTCACTCACATTTCTTTATTTTTCCTCATCTTTTATCTCTATTTATATCATACTATCTCTATCTCTCTTTGTTTCAATCCCTAAATCTTAAATACCTCTCGCTCCCTCACTCTATCTCTCTCTCACTCTCTATTCTTTCAATATTGTCCATGCTCTTCTCTCTCTTGATCTATCTTTTGTCACTCTATCATCTCTCTTTCTTATTAATTACCCCTCATACACACTCTCTCTCCAGTCTCTCTTAATCCCTGTCTCTTCTCTCTTTCATTGTTTCTCACTTTCTCCCTATTCCTCTCTCCCTTCGTTCTTCCCTCTTTACCCCTCTCCCTCCCTCTATGCCCTATCTCTCATTCTCTACCTCTCTATCTCCCTCCTTCTATTCCTCACACTCTCTCCCTTCCCACTCTCCTAACATCTCTTTTTCTCTCTTGTCCCTCTCTCTCATCCCCTCTCTTATATCCTCCTCTCTTTCACTCTCTTTTTCTCTTTCTCTATAGATCTCTTTTGTTCTCCCGCTCTAGTTCTCTTTATCACTCTCTCACTCTCCCTCTATATTTCTCATTCCCTCATTCTTGCCCTCTCTAGGTCTCCCTTGTGTAGCTCATCCTTCTCTCTCCATCTCACTCACTATCTCTCTCGAGCTCTCACAGACATTCATACATTCTCTATCTCGCTCTCTCTTATCATCTTGCTCTTGCACTCCAGCCTCGCTCTTTATTATTGCATCTTTCTCTCTTTTCTCTATACCCTTCTCTATTATACTCCCTCCCTGGCTCTCTCATTCCTGCACTCTATTCTCCTTTTCTATTTTATGTTCTATTTTGCTCTCTTCATGGTTGCTCTCTCTTCCCTCTATCATCTCACACTTTCTCTCCTTTTATTCCTTAATCTATCTCTCCCTCTCTAGTGCTTCAATCCCTCCCACTATCTCTTTCTTTCTTCTCTCCCTCCTTTCCTCTCTGTCTCCCTCTCTCTCTTGCTCTCTCTCTAGCTATTCTTCTATTCTCTCCATCTCTTTACCTCTCACTCACTCTCTCGTACTCAATCTTCCTTTAGTCTCACTTCTCTATCATTTCCTTTTCACTCTCAATCACTGTCTATCCACTAGAAATACGAGAAAGAGTTCGATAAGTCTTAGCAATAAAGGAGAAAGAAAAAGAGAACAAACTATGAGAATGAGAGAGGAAGGGAGTGAAGGAGGAAGTTAGAGTGAGAGAGATATTGGGAGAGAAGGAGAATGAGTGAAGGTAGAGAAAGAGAGTGAGTAAGAGAGAGAGGGAGGGAGAAAAGAGAATGAGAGAGATAATGGAAGAGAGATGGAGAGAGAGAGAGAGAGCCAGGAAGGGATATTGGGAAGGAGCGTGAGAGAGAAAGAGGGAGGAGGGAAGTAAGAGAAATAGAGAAAGAGAGTGGGGAATTGAGAATGAGTGACAAGAGTAACAGAGAACTTACAGAGAATAAAGAGTGAGAGCCAGATAGCGATAGAAAGTGGAAGAGAGTATAGAGGGTGCAAAAGAGATAAAGAGAGGGAGTAGGAGTGAGAGTGAAGTTGAAGAGAGAAAGTGGGTGAAGAGAGTAGGACATAAGGAGCAAGAGAGACAGTGTTAGGGATGGAATGTGAGAGAGAAAAAAAGAGAGCAAAGAGAGAAGGTGAGAGAGAGAGAGGCAAGTAAGCGAGTAAGAATTAGAGTAAAATTGAAAAGAGTGAGGAACCAAGGAAGGGAGAGAGATAGACAAAGCGCGAAAGAAATAGAAAAGGAATGGAGAGTGACGAAAGAGAGTAGAAGAAGCAAACTAGAGAGCAAAGATAGTAAAATAAGGATGGGAAAAAAGAGAGAAAAGAAAGTGAAAAAAGGATGGAGGGAGGCAAAGAGAGAGGTAAGGAGACAAAGTAATGAACATGGACAAAGAACTGGTGGAGAGAAAAGAGCAAGAGAATGAGAAAAAGGGAGAGAGAGTTAGAGTATGGATATTAGAAGATATTGAGTGAGTAAAGAGAGCAAGAGAGTGACAGAGTGAGAGAGAGAAACATAATAGAATGTGAGAGACATAGTGAGAATGAGAGAGACAGAAGGCAAGAGTAAGGGAGAGAGTGAGAAAGGCAGAGATAGAGGGAGAGAAGGAGAGAAATTAAAGAGAGAGGGACTGAGATGGAGAGAAAGAAAGATTTAAGAGAGGGATATAGGAAGAGAGAGGAACGGAGCGCAAAAGATTTTTTATTATGATTGAGGTAGGGAGGGAGAGTAAGAAAATGAGTGAGGAGAGAAGGAGAGAGGGAGAGAGATTGAGATGGAGTAAATGTGAGGGAGGGTAGGAAGCGAGAGAATGAGGGAGTAAGGATAGGAGAGAGAACACGAGAAATGGGAGTGAGAGAGTGTGAGAGAAATAGATAAAAGTGAAGGTGAGCGATAAGAGAGCGAATGAGAGAGAGTGATAGACAAAATGGGAGGGAGGGAGTGTGAGTGAATGAGTGAGTGCAAAAGAAGATAAAGTGGAGTGAGATAGGGAGAGAGGGAGAAATAGTGGGAAGGAGGGATGAGAGAGGTATGAGAGAAAATAGTAAATAATGGATAATAGAGGAGAAGCAGATGTAGAGCGAGAGAAAGTGTGAGGGAGGAAGGTGAGAGTTAGAGTAGAGATAGAGGAAGAGAAAGAGTGAGTACAGAGAGAGAAGGATTGAGAGGAGAGTGAGGAGAGAGTGCAATATAAGTGAGAGTAAGTGAGAGAGAGTGATCATGGATCAAGTGTGAGAGTGAAACCAAAGGGAGAGGAAGAGAATCTAGAAAGGGAGAGAGTACGAGAGAGAAATAGAGAGAAAAGAGAGTAAGGGAAAAGCTAGTGGGAGACAAGGAAAGAGTGAGCAAGTGAGAGAGGGGGTAAGAGAGAGGGAGATAGAGAGTTTGAAAGAGATAAAGAGAGGGTTCCTCTGTATCTCTATTTCTTTCTCTTTACCACTCATGCTCTCTATCACACTCTCTAGTATATCTTTCTCTCTCTTATGTTGCCCTCTATTCTCTCTCTTTCTCTCACTCTATCCCTCACACATTCTCTATCCCTCTCTCCCTCTTTCCCTACTTATCTATCTTTCAATCCCACTCTTAGCTCTCTCTGTCTTTCTCTCTCTACCCCTTCACTCTCTTGCTCTTTATTCTCTAACTCCATCTCTTCATCCATCTCTCTCCATATATCTCCCTCTATATCTCCCACTCTCTACCGCTCGCTCACAATATTTTGTTCTATCTTCTTTGAGTCTCTCTTGTCTTTCTATTTTTGTCGTACCCTATCTCTATGTCTCTCCCGCACACTCTTCAATCCCTTTCTTCACTCCCTCTCTTGCTCTCTCTCTCTCACTCTCTATTTCATCTCCCTTTGTTGTTTCTTTTCTCTCATTTGCCCCCACTCTATATCTCTATTACTCATAATTCTATCTCCCTCTCTTCTCTCTCCTTACTCATCTTTCTTTTCCGCTATCCCTCACTCCCCCTTCCTTACACACTCTCTCTCAATTGCTCTTCAATCTTGCTCTCTCCCCTTATATCCATATAATTATTTACTATTTGTGCTCATACATCTCTCTTACCTACTCGATCCCTCCCTCTATCAATCCCTCCTTCCCTCTCTCTATGCCTCCCTCCCAATTTAACTCCTCTTGCACTTACTCATTCACTCCCTCTCCTTCTCTCGTTTTCTCTCTCTATCTCATTCTCTCTCTTACTCTTGCTCTCTCTTACCTACTCGATCCCTCCCTCTTTCAATCCTTCCTTTCCTCTCTTTATGCTTCCCTTCCTATCTAACTCCTCTCTCTCCCTCTCCTCTTGTATTCACTCATTCACTCCCTCTCCTTCCCTCATTTTCTCTATCTCTCTCTCTCATTCTCTCTCTTACTCTTGCTCTCTCTTCTATTACTTACATTTTTCTCTACTGGCTCGTTCTCTTCCTCTCTTACGTTATCTCTTCCCTCACTCTCTGTTCACTCTATTCATCTCTCACACTCTCTCCCTTTCTTGTTCCCTCTTCTTCTCTCTTCAGTTTCACTCTCACTCTTGCTCTGCCAATTCCTCTCTGTCTCTCACTCCATGTTCACTCTCTCACTTTCTCTTCAATTCTCGCTCTACTCTCAATCTTTCTCTCCCTCTATCCTCCCTCTCTCGCTTCCCTCCCTCCGTCTCTCTGCCTCTCTTGCTCCCTCTTTCTCTTTTACACACACACTCTCTCTCTAACATTCTCTTCTAATTCAACTCCCCTCCCTCTCCCACTAAATCTAAATCTCACTCACTCGCTCCCTCTATCTCTCTTTCTCTCTCTCGCTTCCTGCTCTTTTTTCCTTTTATGCTTTATCACTTTTTCTCTCTCTTTCTCTTTCACACACACGTACTCTTGCTCTCTTTTATCACTCTCTCTTATCACTTTACTCACTCTTTCTCTCCAACCATAACTCACTCTCTTCATCCCTCCATCTCTCCCTCTTTCATTAATTTAGTGTCTCTTTCTCTATCGCCCTCTCACTCTCTTGCTATCTTCATATCCACTCTATATCTCCCTCTCTCACCTTCCCTTCCTTAAGTCCTTCTCTATATTTCTATCTCACCCTCTCTCCTTCTCTCCCTCTCGCTCACTCTTCACTCCTTGGCTTTACTCTTTCTTCTGCTCTCTTACTATTTCATCTCTCTTTATTATTTTCTTGCTCTTTTTCACTCCCTCTCTGTCTCTCACTCTTCCTCTTTCTTCTATCACTCTCTTATCTCTCTCTTTACTCATTCCATCTTTACCTTTATCTCACTCACTCTCACTCTCCCTCCCTCACACATTCACTCTCAGTTTTTCTAACATATTGCTCTCTGCTGTCATATCCATCACATTGTTTCTTATTTTATCTCATATATCTTTCTTTCATCCTTGATCCCTCCTTGTTTCAATCCCCACATCCCTCTCTTTCTCTCTCCCTACTTTACTCTTCTCTCTCGCTCCTATTGCACTCACTCATTGACTCCCTCTCCCTCCCTCTCGTTTTTATTATCGCTCTCTTTCACTCCCTCACTCTTGTTCTCTCCTCTCACCATTTATTTTCTATACTTCCCTCTCAATCTTGCTCTCCCATTCTCTCGCACTCTCTCATCCTTTCTCCCTTATTCTCCCCTTCCCGCATCCCTCCCTCCCACTCTCTATGTCAATCTCTCTCACTCTTCATGTCCTTCTCTCCTTTCCTTCTCACTTGTTCTCATAATCTCCCACTTCATCTCAATCTTGCCATCTTTTGTTGTCTCTTCCTCTCTCGCTTCCTATCTCTCTTATAAATTTTTCTTCCTCTCCCCTCGCTCACTCCCTCTCTCTGTTCAGCCTCTCTAACTCACTCTCTCTCTCTCTCTCTCTCTCTCTCTCTCTCTCTCTCTTTCTCACTACCTCACACTCTCTGTTATGCTTCTTTCTCAATTCTCTAGCTCTCTCTTTATTCAATCTTTATCTTCTATATCCATCACTCTAACCCTCTCCATTCCACTCTTTCTCTCTTCTCTCACTTCTCTCTCTTTCCCCTGTCTTCTCTCTCATTGTTTATTACTATCCCTCCCTCCCTCCCTCCCTCCCTCCTCATTTTTTTGATCTATTGATCTCTCTAGCTCTTTTTCTCTTTCCCTTTATTTCCTCACATTGTAATCTTTCTCTATTTCTCTCTAACTTTGTCACTCTCTCCCCTCCTCGCTCCCTTGCTCTCGTTAATTTCACTACACTCTTACTCCCTCACTCGCTTCATCTCTCTTTCTCATGCTCTCTCCCACTTTCCCTTCTTGGTTGTCCCTCTCTCTCCATCTTTCTATCATTCTCTCTCTGTCATTCTCTCATTCTCCCTCCCTCTCCGTCTGTTGCTCACTCTCTTTCTCTATCTTACCTCACTCTCCTTCTCTCCCTATATCTCTCTCATACTCCCTTCCTTCTTTGCTCCTTTTCTCTCTCATTATCACTATTAGTTCTTTCTCATTCTCTTTTGTTGCTTATACTTCTCAAACTCTTTCTCTAATGTTTCTCTCTCACACAAGCAATCTCTCTCTTTGCTCAATCTTTCTCTCCTCTATCCTTCTCATACCCTTCGTATTCTATCTCATTAATTCTCACATTCTCTCACACTTCTCTCTCTCTCTCTTTCTCTCACCCTCTCTCTGCCTCCTTTATCTCTCACTTTATTTTCATGACTCTTGTTCTCACTCTTTTCCTCTCTATCTATATATCTCTCTTGCTCCCTTCCTCCTTTTTCATTCTCTTGTACTAATTCTATCTTATTTCTCTGCAACTCTCCATTTCTCACTATGTCTCTCACTCTCTATTATGTTCTTCTTTCTTGCTCTCTTGCTCTCTCTTCCTCCCTATTTTCTCTCTTCATCTCCCTATATCCATCACTCAATCTCTCTCCACCTTCCTCTCATTCTATCTATTTTTCTTCTCAGACCCACTTCTCTCTTTTAGTTTATTACTTACCCTTCCTCCCTCCCTCATCATTTCTCTCTAGCTCCCTCTCTCTCATGCCCTCTCTTTCCTCACTCTCACTTATTTTCCATCTCTCGCTCTTTTTGTCTCTTTCTCCCTTCCTGACTCCCTCATTCTCTTCAATTTCACTCTCTCTTACTCCCTCACTCTCTTATCTCTCTTTCTCTATTGCTAACTCTCACTCTCTCTCCCTCCCTCCCTCCCTCCCTCTCACACTCCCTCTCTAACTCTCTCTCTTGCTCAATCTATCTCCATTTTTTTTACTCGCTCAATCTCGCACTCTTCTCTCACTCTCATTGTTTCTCACTTTCTCCCTCTTTCTCCCTGCCTTCCTTCTTCCTTCTTTAACTCTCTCCCTCCCTCCCTCCGTCTCACCCCAATCTCTCACTCTCTTTTCTTTACTCATGTTCTCACTCTCTCTCTATCCCTAAATATCTTTTTTTGCTCCCTTACTCAATATGTCTTTCATTCTTTAACTCTTTACCTCACTCTTCTCCATCTCCCTCCCTCACATTCTCTTCTCTTTCCACTCTTCTAATATCACTTTTTCTCTCTTGTCCCTCTCTCATTCCCTCTCTTATATCCTCTTCTCTCTCTCACTCTCTTTTCCTTCTCTTTCTATTGATCTCTTTCATAGTCCCACTCTCGTTCTCTTTATCACACTTTCTCTCCCTTTATCTTTCTCACTCTCTCATTCATGCTCTCCATAGGTCTCCCTTATGTAGCTCACCCTTCCTCTCCATCTCACACTCTCTCACTCTTGAGCTATCACACATGCTCATACACTTCTCACACACACTCTCTCAATCTCTCTCCCTCTCACCCTCTTAAGCTCCATTTCTCATTCTCTATCCCACACTCTCTTACAATCATTCTCTTTCCCTAGCACTCTATCATCTCTCTCCATTGCTACATCTTTCTCTCTTCTCTCTCTATCCCACTTTATTATTCTCTCCCTCACTCTTTCTCCCTCCCTCTCTTTCCCTACCTCTCTTTCTTGAACTCTATTCTCTTTTCCTATCATATGCTCATTTTTCTCTCTTCTTTATTGCTCTCTCTTTATCTCTTTCTATTTTCCACTCTCTCTATTCCTCTCTATTGCTTCCATCCCTCACACTATCTTTTTCTCTCTCTACTCTCCCTTCCTCCCTCCCTTTCACACCTTCCATATCTCCCCTCTATGTCTCTCTCTATTTCTCTCTCTCGCTCACCATTATTCCATTATGCCTATCTCCTTACCTCTCACACACTCTCTTACTAAATCTTCCATCGGTCTCTCTTCTATCTATATTTCCTTTCCATTATCTTTCACTTTCTTTCTATTGTGCTCTCCTTAATCCATCTCACTCCTCCTTCTATCTCTCTTTCTCACTCCCTTCCTTCCCTCTGCCTCCTTTATCTAATCCCCATATTTCTCACTCTCTTTTCTTCTTTCTCTGTAGATCTCTTTCATTATCCCACTCTCATTCTCTATATCATTCTCTCTCCATCTTTCTCACCCCCACATTCCTGCCCTCTGTAGGACTCCCTTATGTAGCTCATCCTTCTCTCTCCATCTCACTCACACTCTCGCTCGAGCTCTCACGCACACTCATACACTCTCTCTCTCTCACTCTCTCTCCCTCTCACCCACTTAAGTTTCATACTCACTCTCTAGCCTCTCTCTATCCTTTACATGCACTATCTCTCTCGCTCTCCCTCTCTCTTCTCTCTCATTGTTTCTCACATTCTCTCACACTTTCTATCTCTATTTCTTTCTTTCTCTCTCCCTCCCTTGCTTTGTAACTTTTATCTCTCACTCTCTTTTCTTTACTCTTATTCTCAACTCTCCCTCTCATCTATATATCTCTTTGGAACCTTCCCTCTTTCTCTCTTTCATTCTCTCAAGATTACACTTCTCTGACTCTTTCTCTTATGTATTCCCTCACTCTCTTCCTCACACAAACACAATCTATCTCTTTCGTCAAACTTTCTCTCCCTTACCCCCCACACGAACCTTCTCTCTTGCTCTCCAATCCTCTCTCTTGATCTTTATTTATCACATTTGTAACACTTCCTTGTCTCACTCTCTCCATATCTCTCTCCCTTCCTCTCTCTATCTCCTCTAATTATCTTTCTCTCTCTCTCTCTGTTCCTTACTGTTGTTCTCACTCTCTCCCTCTCTAACTATATATCTCTCTTTATTCCTCCCTCACTCTCTTTCATTCTCTCGCTCTCTATCTCCCTTCTCTTCCTCCCTCTCTCACTTATAATCTCTCTCCATTCTCTCGCTCTATATCTCTCCTCTCTTCCTCCTCACTCCCCTTAAGTTTCACTAACTAACGTTCTCTCTCTAACTTGCCCTTCTCTCCCTTCTCCTTCATCTTGTCTCTCTCCTTCTCTTACTCACCCATTTTCTCTCTCACCCGCATGCATTCTAAGTCCCCCCTCCTTCTTTATCCTTTTCCCACCCCTCCCCCACCCCTCTCCCCTATCCAAACTTTTTCCCTTCCTTGCTCTCTCTACCACACTACCTCTCTCTCTTCCTCTCTATCCCCCATGCTCACCATGATGTCATCCCTATTTTTATTTCAACCTCATGCCTTCTCTCACTTATTCTCTCTCTCTATCTCTTAAGTTCCCTTGCTCTCTTTTTGTCTCTTCCCTTGCTCTGCATTTACTTCTTGCTTTTTTTCCTCCCTGACTCCTCTTTCTTTTCTCCTATCTCTCCTCTCTCTCTCGTTCTCCCAACTCTCTCCTTCATACTCTCTCTCTCATCCTCTCTAGAGCTATCTCATAATCTATATGTATATATATTCTCCCCTCTCTCAAATATCTCTTAGTCTCCCAGTTTATTTTTTCCCTCTTTCTTAGTCATTATTTTCCTCTTCTGTTTCTTTCTTGCTTTTCCTTTCTCTCTTGTTCCCTCTTCCCTAACTCTCTCTTCTCTCTCTATTTATCTATTGCTTTTTTCCTTCTTTCTCGCTCCCACTCTCTCTCCTTAATTTCACTCACTTAACTCCCTCTCCCTCTCTTTCTCACTCTCTACTTTGTCTTGAGTGCTCTCGCTATCTCTTCTGTTAGTTTCCCTTCCCTCTCTCCTCTCACTCTTTCTCCTACTTTATCCCCCTTTGCCCCTCTCATTCTCCTATTTCCCTCCCTCTTTTCCTTTAACTCACTATCTCTTGCTCCATCTTCCCTGAATCTTTCTCCTTTCTACTTCTCTAACACTCTCTACCTACTACTCCATCACTTCAATCTTTCTCACTCCCTCCCTCTCTATTTTTCACTCATTTATTCCCCATGTTTCTTGTTCTCACTTCTATTACGCTCTTTTCCATTACACTCACTCACCCACACACGGTCCCTCTATCTCTTACTCCCTGTCTTGCTCCCACTCTCTCAGCCACACTCTTCATCTCTATATCGCTCTCACTCTTAAATCGTCCCTCTCCTTTCTAATTATTTATTCCTTCTCTGTCCTTATCTCCTTTTTATTACTCACTCTTCTCTATCTCTACTTTCACACTTTCTCTCCATATATCCCCCACTCTTTATCTCTCTCTCTCTTCCCTCCTTCCCTCTCCATTTGCCTCTCCCTCACTCTCTCTTTCATTCTCTCACCCTCTATCACTCTCTCTTCTCACTCTCTTAATTTCTTTTCCCTCCTTCCCTCTCTCTCTTCTCTCCCTCTCTCTTTCTCCTTATCTCTCTGTCTGCCTCCCATCTCTTGCTCCGTCTCTCTCACCATTCTCCAATTCTTCCCCTCACTTTACCCCTCACTCACTTCTACTTAATCTTCTCACAACCTCTCTTCTCACTATCTCTCCCATTCACTTTTTCACTTTCTCTTTCCTACCTAAACCCTCTCACTTCCACCTTCTGTCTCTGTTTCTCCCTCACTGCCTTCTTTTCTGTCTCACTCTCTATTCCATCTATATTTATCTCTCTCTCGCTGTTTCTTCAATCTCTCACGTTTGACCCTCCCGTTATCCCTCACTACCACTCTCTCGCTCTCCCTCCCTCTTACACTCCCTTACTCTCTCTCTCTCTCTCTCTCTCTCTCTCTCTCTCTCTCTCTCTCCCTCTCCCTCTCCATATATTTCTTTTTCTTTCTCCCTTCTCGGTCACTTGATCTCTTACTCTCTCACATTCTCTATTCTTTCACACTTTTTTCTCTCTATTCATCTCTCACACTCTTTCCATTTCTCCCTCCCTCACTCTTTCTAGATCTACGTTTGCTCTCTCACTCACTCTCTCTTATGTTGCTCTCTCTTCTCTCTGTCCTCTCACTCTCTTCTCTCTATTTGTCTCTCTTCAGTTTCACTCTCACTTACACCCTCTCTCCCTCACTTTCTGACTCTATTTTTCCCTTACCTTATCTTCATCTCTCCCTTCCACTCAATCTACAATCCCTTCACTCCCTCTTATGCTCTCTCTCTCTCACTCTCCTTTTCATTTCTCATTGTTGTTTCTTTGCTCTCATTTGCCCCCTATCTATCTCTCTTGCTCATAATTTATCACCCTCTTCTCTCTCTTTAATCACTCTTTCTCTTCCTCTATCTCTCACCACCACTCCCTCGCACGCTCTCTCTCATACTCCCGCTCTCCCTCACTCTTTCATGCTCTGCGTTCTCTCTCTCACTCACTCTCTGTTATTTTGCTCTATCTTCTCTCCCTCCTCTCCCTCCTCTCCCTCCTCTCAATCTTTCTCTCCCTTTATCCCCTGTCTCTTACTTCCTTCCCATATCCCTCTCTTGCCCTCTCTCAGTCTCTCCTTCTCTCTCTCAGATACACTATAACTCTCCCCCTCTCACATTCTTCTGGTTTATTCACACTGTCTCTCTATAAAATCTCATTCTCTACCGATCCTTCCCTCTCGCTCACTGTCACTATATCTTCCCTCACTCTATTTTCTCTCTCCCTCTCACGCTCTCTATTCTTCACACTCTCTTCTCTCTATTTGTCTCTCACACTCTCTCCCTTTCTCACTCCCTCTTTCTCTCTCTTCAGTTTCACTCTCACTTACTCTCTCCCTTACTCTTTCTGACTCTATTTTTGCCTTAACTTATCTCCATCTCTCCCTCCCACTCAATCTTCAATCCATTTCTTCACTCCCTCTCTTGCTCTCTCTGACTCTCTCATTCATCTCTCTTTGTTGTTTCTATGCTCTCGTTTGCCCCATCTCTATATGTCTCTTACTCATAATTCTATCACCCTCTCCTCTTTCTCTCTCTTTAATCACTCTTTCTCTTCCTCTATCTCTCACTACCCCTCCTCTCACACACTCTCTCAATTGATCTCACATCTTGCTTTCTCCTCTTATATCCATCTTATTATTTATTATTTTTGCTAATACATCTCTCTAAACTTCTCGATCCCTCTTTCAATCCCTCCTTCCTTCTTTGTATACCTCCCTCCTCATCTAACTCCCCTTTCCCTCTCCTCTTGAACTCACTCATTCACTCCCTCTCCCCCACGTTTTCTCTATCTATCTCTCTCTCTCACTCCCTCTTCGTCTCTCTTTAGTTTCACTCTCACTCTTACTCCCTCACTTAGTTCGAGCGAGTGTTAGAGTGAGAAGATCTCGTGAGATTGTCTAGTGATTCTGAGGCCCCAATTCTTTACCAGAAGGGATGCAAAAGGTCTCTGCCCTGGAATCCGATATATAGGGAGGCGCTAGTTTGGTTTTTGAAAGTTGTCAAAAATTTGAACAATGTTTTCTGAAACTCAAGTGCGAAAGATTGGTTAGATTGAAATCTGCTACTATGGAAAATAGAAAATATGAGGGCAGCTGAATCTTTTTTCATGGAGTACCCAATAACCATGACCTAAAACACAGGCTGGTCAACTTACCTCTTTCTCAAATAGAGAGAGGGAGGCGTGAGAGAGATTGAGAGGAGAGGGAACAAGAGAGGACGAGACATAGAGAGAGAAGTAGAGAGAGAAGAGAGTGTGAGGGAAGATAGAGAAAGAGAGAGTGATATTGAAAAAGAGGGAGAGAGAATAATAGAATGTGTGAGAGAGGGAGGGAGAGATTGAGTGAGTGAAGTTGGAGATGGAGGGGATGAGAGGGATGGAGAAAGGGAGGGAGGGAGGGTAAGTGATTGTTAAGGAAAAGGGAGGTAGGATGCGAGAGAGAGAGAGAGAGTGTGTGTGCGTGGGGGATAAAAAAGGAAAAGAGTGAGAACAAAGAGGGAATATGTAGTAATATAAGAGATAGTATCAGTGAAGAAGAGAGAGGAGAAAGAGAGGGAGAGAGTAGTAAGAGTGAGTCAAATTTAAGAGAAAGAGAGGAGGAAGAAAGAGAGAGAGCAATAGAGAAATCTAGAGAGAGGGAAAGAAGGAGAACGAGAAAGAAAGAAAGAGAGACTGCGAAGGACAGCAAACAAGAGAGTGACAGAACGAGGGAGGCTTTGTAAAAGTGTGGAGAGAGGTTGTCAAAGAGTGAAGGTGACAAAGGGAAAGAAGAGAGAATGAGAAAAATATGAGAGAAATATTAAGAGTGGGAGAGATATAAAAGAGATAAAGGGAGGGGAGAGCAGAGAGAGATAGAATTGTTAGAATTCATTAAGAGAGAGCAAGAGAAGTTAGAGAGTGAGAAGGAAGCGAGAGAGAATAAGAGAGAGTGAGAGAAGGAACTAGAGAGAATGAGATGGAGAGAGATGGAGAGGATAAGAAAGATGGGAAGAGAGGGGAAGGGAAGGAGGGAGAGAGAGGTCGTGTAAGTGTGATTGACATGAAAGAATGAGAGAGAGAGCGAGAAAGCAATAAAGAGAGGGAGAGATAATGAGAGAGATTAGAAGAGTTGAGAAGAGATAAGTGGGTCTGAGGGAGGGAGAAAGAGAGAGCGTAAGAGAAAAGAGATAGTGAGAGAGAAAAAAAGGGAGTGAGGGATAAAGTTAGAGAGAGAAAGATACTGGGAGAGAGTGAACAAGAGTGAGATAAAGAGAGTTAGAGAGAAACATTGACAGAGAGGGTGAGGATGAGGGAGGGAAGTTGAAGAGAATGAGAGAATGTCTGAGAGAGAGAGAGAGAGAGTGGGAAAGAAAGAAAGAGAGAACACTGACAGAGAGAGCTTAAGAGAAGAAAATTGATAAAAAGGAGGGCAAAAGAAGAGAGGTGAGAGAGAGAATAAGAGTAGGCAAGAGAGTGAGAGGAGAGAGAAAGAGAAAAAGTGAGAAAAGGGGGAAAAAGAGAGGGGAGAGCAATTAAAGTGAAAGAAAGAGAGAAAAGAGAGAAAAATAGAGAAAGAGAGAAAAATATGAAGGAAGAGAGAGGGGAAGTGATATTAGAATAAAGAGATGTAGAAAGAGAGAGAGAGAAGAAGAGAAGGGTGGGAGTTAGGAAGAGAGGAAGAGTGAACAAGAGAAAGAGCTTTAGAGAAAAATACATAAAAGAAAAGAGAGTGGAATAGGGAGTGAAGAGAGATAGAGGGAGAACAAGAGAGAGTGAGTGAGACAAGAAACAAGAGAAAGCAAGAGAGAGATTAAGGGACAGGGTTTGAGAGAGAAGGAGAGAAAGAGGGATGAAGAGGGAAAGAGAAAAGTGATATAAAGTGAGAAAAAATGAGAGAGAAGAGGGAAGAGAGTGAGAGGAGAGATGGTTGTGAGAGATAGAGAGGGGCATAAAGGAGGTAGAGCGGAAAAGAGAGTGAGAGATAGATGAAGAGAAAAATTGTGCAAAGAAAGAAGAGAGTGTGTTAAAAGAGAGTGCAAGTGAGAAAGAGAGTGAGAGATCGAGAGAGTGAGAAAAGGAGATAGAATGGAGTGTAAGAGCGAGAGGAAGAGTGAGAGACAGACAAGAATTGAGTTAAATTTAAGAGAGAAATGTTTTGTGAAAGGAAAGTAGGGAGAGAAATTGAGAGAGAAGTGCAAGTGAGGTAAGATAGAGCAAGAGTAAGGGAGAGAGAGGGAGAGAGGATAATAAGGGGGGAGAGAGAATGAGAGAGGGAGAGGGAGACTAAGTGAGAGCGAGAATAAAGAGTGAAAAAGAGAGAGAGAGAGAGAGAGAAGGAGGGATCAAAGCGAGAGTAAAATTAAAGAGAGAGAGAGGGAGAGGGAGAATATTGGGAAAGAGCAAAGAGAGAGGGAAAGTGAGAATGAGTGTGATGGAAAGAGAGTGGCTAAGCGAGTGAAAGAGGAGAGAGAGAGATGATGGAGAGAATAGAGGAGAAAAGAGAGGGAGGGAGGGGGAAAGAGGGAGAGACTGAGATGAGAGAGAGAGAAGTGCTAGAGAAAATGAGAAATAATGAGGAGATGAGGGGAGGGAGAGAGAGAGAAATGAGAGAGCAATTGAGAAAGAGAGGGAAGGAAGGAGAGTGAGAACGAGGGTGAGTGAAGTAGGCATAGAATGAGTGAGTAAAGTGAGAGAAGAAATAACGATTGAAGATTTAGCAAGATATAGATAGACAGAGACCAAGCACGCAATAAAGAGAGATGAAATAGAGGGATGTGAGAGAGAGAGTGAATTTGAAAGAGAGAGATATAGGAAGGGAGTGAGAGGGGTTGAAGAGAGAGTGGTAGAGGAGAATGAGAGAGAATAGGGACTCAAAGAAGATCGAGCAAAATACAGTGAGTGAGAGGTAGAGATAGTAAGATGTAGAGAAAGATATGCAAAGATAGAAGGGTGAGAGAGAGATAGAGAGAGTGAAAAGCAATGAAAGAGGAAGAGAGTGAGGGTTGGTGGAAAGAGAAAGAAAAGTGATAAAACATAGAGAAATGAGTTAGAGAGGGAGAGAATGAGAGAGAGAGAGAGAGAGAGAGAGAGAGAGAGAGAGAGATGGAGAGAAGGGGTGTGAGATATTGAAGATATTGGAAGTGAGAGAGGTAGAGGGAGTATGAATGAAGAGAGAGTGAGGGAATACATAGAAAGAAAGTGAGCTAGAGGAATAGAGGCGGTAGAGCAAGAGTTTTAAAGAGAGGGGGTTGAAGAGAAAGTGAGTGAAAGTAAGGGAGGGAGAGTATGTGTGCATGAGAAAGAGAGAGAGAGCACGAGAGAGGAATGTTGGCAAGGAACCCATAGTGGAGTAGATTGGGGATAAAAGACTGAAAGGAGAAAGAAAAGAGAGCACAACAGAATAGAGATTAAGTGAGAGAGAGTGAACATGGATCAAGAAAGGGAGTGGGAGGAGGGAGTAAGAGTGATAGTGAATGGAAGAGAGAGAAAGAGAGAGCGAGAAAGGGGAGAGTGTCAAAGAGAAATAAAGAATGAGTGAAGGAAGAGAGAACATGAGAGAGGGAGAGAATTAGCAAGCAAGATAGGGAGCAACAGAGAGATAAGGACATTGGATAAAGAGAGGGATTTAGGGAGTGAAAGTGGAGGAGAGAGAGAAAGAAACGTAGTGAGGGACAAAAGAGAGAGATAAAAGAGAGTTCGAGAGAGAGATAGAGAGGGATAAAGTAAGATGGAATTGAGGGTGTGAGAGAGAGATGGATGGAGTGAGTGACAAAGAGAGATAAAGGGAGAGAGTGAGATTTGTTAAAGTGAGAGCAGTGTGTATGTGAGGGATGGGGGCAAAGAAAAAGAGATGACAGAGTGTTAGAAGAGAGATCAAGAGAGGAAAAAGCAAGGGAGCAAGAAAGAAAGAATAGATAGAGAGTGAGAGAGCGAGGGAGTGAGAGATATTTAAGAGTAAGGAATTGGGACAAAGAGAGATAGATAAAAAGTAGAAAGAAAAGAAAACAAAGCATGAAAAGGTGAGTGAGAGGGAGAGAGGAAGAAGAACAAGAGAATGAGTGAGAGAGAGATCGAGAGAAAGAGAGCACAAAAAATCGAGAGGGAGAGAATGTGTGAAAGAGAGAGGTGAGGGAGGGAGACCTATAGAGGGATGGAGGGAAGTGAGAGAAAGGGAGAGAGAAAGTGGGTGATATATGGAGAGAAAGAGTGAAAGGAAGAGATAGAAGAGAGAGCAACAAAAGAGAGATAAGGAGAGAGAAGAAAAAACAATGAGATAGGAGAGAGATGGATTAAGAGTGGGAGTGATAAAGAGATGAAGAGTCGGATTGAGAGAGAAAGAGAGAGAGCGGGAGAGGGAGTAAGACAGAGAGCGGCTGTGTGTGTGTCTGTGTGTGTGAGTGTAATGGAAAAGAGATTAATAGAAGTAAGAGAAAGGAGGATAAGGAGTGAAAAATAGAGAGGGAGGGAGTGAGAGAGATTGAAGAGAGGAGTGACTGAGGTAGAGAGAGTGAGGGAGGTAGAGAGAAAAAAATTGAAGGAAGAAAGAGCAAGAGATAGTGAGTTAAAGGAATAGATGGAGGGAGAATAAAGGAATGAGTGAGAGAGAAAGAGAGAGTGAGTGTGATCAAGGGAGTGAGAGAGGTAGGGATGAGGGAGAAAGAGAGGCAGTGGAGGATGGGGGAGCAGAAAGAGTGAGAGGAGAGAGAAGAGAGACTAATAGAAGAGATACTAAGAACAATCAGGAGATAGAGAATAGTGTGTTATAATGAGAGGGAGAGGGAGGTAAGGAGTAGTAAATAATGATAGAGAAGAGGGGGGAGAGAGAAAAGAGAGAATGAGATGAAGGGAGAGAGTTAGAGCTATGGTTATAAGAAGATAAAGAGTGGTAAAGAGAGAAAAAAGAGAGTGAGAAAGAGAAACATAATAGAAAGTGAGAGACATAGTGAGAAAGGGAGAGAGTGAGAAAGAGAGTGACAGAGGGCAAGAATAAGGCAGAGAGTGAGAAAGGGGGAGAAGATGAAGAGAAGGTGAGAAATTGAAGAGTGAGGGAACGAGAGAGGGAGACAGAGCAATTAAAATTTAAGAGATAGAGAGATAGAGAAATAGAGAGAAAGGATGTGAGAGAGGAAAGGAGCACAACATAATGTGAGCGAGTTTGAGATAGGGAGGTAGAGTAAAAATGAGTGAGGAGATGAGAGAGGGGTGGAGAGGGAATGAGGGGGGAGAAAGAGAGAGATTGAGATAGAGAGAGTGAGAGGGAGGGTAGCAAGGTAGAGAATGAGAGAGAAAAGATGAGAGAGAGAGAACATGTGAAAGTGAGAGAGTGAAATAACAAAAAGTGAAAGTGAGAGAAGAGACAACAAGAGAGAGGGAATAAGACAGAGAGAGAGAAAACGAGAGGGAGGGAATGTGAGTGAATGAGTGAGTGTAAGAGGGGAGAGAGAGGAGTGAGATAGGGAGTGAGGGAGACAGATTGGGAAGGAGGGATTGAGGAGGAAAGAGAAATCTACAAAATAAAATAATAAATAATGAGATATATATGAGGGGAGAGAACAAGATATAAGAGCAATCTAGAGAGAATGTGTGAGGGTGGGAGAGTGAGAGAGAGTGATAGATAGAGGGAGGGAAAGAGTGAGTAAAGTGAAAAGATAGGAAGATTAAAGAAACTGCAAGAGAGAGACATAAAGGGGTAAATGAGAGCAAATAAATAACAAAAAAAGATGAAACATAGAGTGAGATTTAGGGATGAAGAGTGAGCGGGAGGGAGAGAGGGAGAGAGAGTTAGGCAGTAATAGAAAGAGAAGAGAAAATAAGGGGAATATAGAGCAAAGATAGTAAGTGAGAGGTAGAAAGAGGAGCTATAGATGTAGATATGGAGAGCGAGGAAGATAGAACAATGAGCTACATAATGGAGACCTAGAGAGGGAACGAATGAGTGTTGTTCTCTCCCTCTCCCCATTCTCCAGTTCTTGCCCACTCTTTACCCCTCACTTGCTCTTCCTCTCTCACATATTCTTTTCTTACACTCTTCCCCTTTCACTCTCCCTCACATTCTCTTTCCTACTCTCTCTTTAGACCTCTCACTTCCTCCTATCTTTCTTTTTCCCTAACTACCTCCATCTCTCTCTCTATTCCACCTCATTTTATCTCTCTCCATCTTATCTCACACACTCCCTCACAATTGTTCTCACATCTTACTCTCTCCCCTTATATCCATCACATTATTTGTTAAATTCTCTAACATAACTCTCTTTTCACCTCAACTCTCCCTCTTTCAATCCCTCTTCCTTCTCTTTATCCCTTTCTATCTTACTCCTCTCTCTCTCTTGATTCACTTCCTCTCCTTTCCTATTATTTTCACTATCTCTCTCTCTCTCATTCCCTCCTCTTGCTCTCACTTCTCTCACTTTAACTTTTCTCTATTTCTGTCTCCCTTAATATCGCTCTCTCTCTCTCTCTATCTCTCTTATCCTTTCCCTCTCATTCTCTCCCTCTATTACCCTCCCTCTAACTCTCTATTTGCTCTCTCTCCCTATCTCTCACTTCGTCCCCTATCTCCTTCTCATCTTCCCACTCATCCTCACTCTACCTTCCTATGTCAAACTTCCACACATTATTTTGCATTCTTTTTCTCTCTCGCTTCCTATCTATCCATCACTTAAATCTTATTTGCTTTCTCTCTACTCCATCCATCTCTTCAATCTCTCTCCTTCTATCCCTATATCTCCCCATTTCTCACTCTCACCCTTACTCTTGCCCTCTATCTCTTTCATTCTCACTCTCTTTCTTTCTCACTATGTTTGTAACATTTTATTATCACTTAAATCTTTTTTCCTCCCTCTCTCACTCCCTCTATCTCTTCAATCTCTCTCCTTCTCTCCTTATATCTCCCCTTTCTCACTCTCTCCCTTACTCCTGACCTTTATCACTCTCATTCTCACTCTCTTTCTTTCTCACTTTGTCTGCAACTTTTTATTATGCTTGTCTCTCTCACTCTCTTCTATCTCTCTTTACTCACTCTTTACCTTCTTATATCCATCACTCTAACCTCTCTCCTTCATCTCTTTCTATCTCTTTACCCTCTCCCCCTCTCTGTATTCAACTTTGCTCTCTCTCTCTCTCTCTCTCTCTCTCTCTCTCTCTCTCTCTCTCTCTCACTCACACACACACACACACACACACACTCATTAACTCTCACTTTCTTGCTCCCTCTCTCCCTCACTCGCTCTTTCCCTCTCTAACACTCTCTTCTTTTTATTTTTCTCTCACACTCTCTCGATTTCACACTCCCTCTTCTCTCTCTTTAGTTTCACTCTCACTTGTACTCCCTCTCTTTCTCGGTCTTTGTTCACTCTTTGTAACTCACTCTCACTTATGTTCCTCTCTCCTCTCTCTCTTCTCCCAATCTTTCTCTCCCTTTATCCCTTGTCTCTTGCTTTCTTCCCTCCCTCCCTCTCTCTCTTTTTCTCTCACACAAACACACCATCTCTCTCCCTCTCTCACACTCTTTTGATTCATTTCCCACTCTCACTCCCACAAAATCTCATTCTCTCCCTCCTCTTTCCCTCTCTCTCACTCTCTGTAGATCTTCCCTAATTCTCTCTTCTCTTCCACTCTGTTTTCCTCTCTTATGCTCACGCATCAATCTCTCTCACTCTCTCTCTTTCTCTCTCTTTATCACCCTCTCCCCCTCTAATCTATGCCTTATCGCATTTTTCTCGCTTTCGCTCTCTCCCTCCCTCTTTCTCTCACAAACACTCTCTCTCTTACTCTCTTTTGTCACTCTTATTATTTTCTTTCTCTCCAACTATCACTCAATGTCTTCCTCCCTCCCTCTTTCTATCTCTCTCACCCTTTATCTCTCTCTATATCTCCCTCACTCACCACCTCTGACTCCCTATCTTTTTCTTGATTTTCCCTTAGTCTGCTCATTCCTCAATCCTTATCAGTCCCTCCCTCTATCTCTATTTTTCTATTTCACTCGCTCTCTTGCTCTTTCACTCACTCTATATTTCATTTAACTTTATCTTTTGCTTGCTCTCTCTTTCCCTCTCTCTGTCCTCTCTCTTGTTTTTCTTCTATCACCCTCTCTTCTCTATATTTACTCACTTCTCTCTCCCGCTATAACTCACTCTCTCTCTTAGTCTCTCTCCATCCCTCTCTGTCTCAATTACTCTCACATCTCACTCTCTCTCTTAGTCTCTCTCCATCCCTCTCTGTCTCAATTGCTCTCACATCTCACTCTCGCCCCTCATCCCCATGTCATTATTTCTTAGGGTCTCTCTCACACTCTCTTCTCCTCTGTCCCTCCGTCTTTCACTCCATCCTTTCCTCTTATTCCCTCCCCCAATCTCACTCTTTTCTCTCTCCTCTTGCACTCACTCACTCAATCTGCCTCCCTTCGTCTCATTTTTTCTATCGCACTATCCCATTCCCTCTCTCTTGATCTCACTTCTCTCACTTTCTCTTCTCTCTAATTCTCTCTCATTGTCCCTCAACCTTCTCTCTCCCTCTATCATCCTTTCTGACTCCCACTCTCTCCCCACTTCTCACCCTGCCACTCTCTATATCTCAATATATCCCTCTCTCTCCATCTCTCTTTCTCACTCATTCTCTTAGTCTCGCCTCTATTGCCATCTTACTCCCTATCTTTTTCTCTCTTGCTTCTTCTCTCCACATCTTAAATCTTTCATGCTCTCTCTCCCTCTCTCCCTCCCTCTCTCCCTTCAATATCTCACTCACTCTATCTCTTAATCTATATTTTGTTTCTCTTTCACTCTCTTGCACTCTCTTGCTACCTTTTCTCTCCTTTTACTCCTTCCCTCTATCTCTCTCTTTCTACCTCTCTTCCTTTCTCATTGTCTTTCACTCTCAATTATGTTTCTCTCACTTACTCTCTTGCTCCCTCTTCCTCTCTTTTCTCACTCATTATCTCCTATATTGATCACCCCATCTCTCTCTACCTTCCTCTCATTCTCTATCTCTTTTCTTTCTCACCCTTTCTTGTCTTATTTTTTATTATTTCCCCTTCCTCATTATTTTATTTTCTATTTCTCTCTCTAGTCCCCTCTCTCTTACCGTCCCTTACCTCACTCTCTCCTCTTTCTCTATTTCTCTCTTTTTAACTCTCCCTCCTTTCTTGGCTCCCTTACTCTCTTCAATTTCACTCTCACTCCTACTCTTTCAATCTCTTCTCTTTCTTTGTCTCTACTTCTTCTCGCTCTCTCGTCATTTCTCACCTTCACTAACACATCTCTTCCTCTCCTTCCTCCTTTCACTCTTTCCCTCCCTCTCTCTTTATCTCTTCATTTATCTCACTCTCTTTAATTTTTTTCTTCTTCTCACTCTCTCCCACTTCTTTATATAGTTTTCTCTCTCACTCCCTCACCACTCTCTTGCTCTTTATCTGTCACTTCTCTCTGATCCCTTTCAATGCTTCCCCTATTACCCACTAATTATCATTGTTTCTCACTTTTTCCTACTCTTCTCTCTCTATCTTCCTCTCTTCCTTTCTCCTTATTTCACTGCTTCCCTTCTATCTAGTCTATCTCTCTCACACACACACTCTATATCTCTCTCTCTGTACAACTCTCTCTCACTCTCTTTTGCTTTCTTTTTCCTCACTCTCTCTTCTCTCTATTTATCTCTTGACTCTCTCCCTTTCTTTCTCTTCTCTTTCTCCTCGATTTCACCTCACTCTTACATGATTCCTCTCCATCATTCCTCTTGATTACTCTCATCCTATCTATTTTTCTCTCGTGCTTTCTCTCTCTTTTTCTCACTAGCTATCTCTCTTCAATTTCACTGTAAATCTTCCTCCCCCTTGTTCCTTTCTCTTAAACCCATATATTCTCACACGTTTTCTATCTCAATCTCCTAAACTCTCTTTCTTGATTTCTCTCGCTCTGTTTTCCTTTACTCTCCATTTCTTTCTCACAATTTTAATCTCTCTCCCCCCTCATATCATTCTCCTATCTCTATCTCTCTCTATCTACCAATTTATCTATCTATTATCTCGCTCTCTCTCAATATAATATTTCATTACTTCACTTTCTCACACCACCTCTCTCTCACTCCTCTTTCGCTCTTGTTCTTAGTTCCTCTCTACTTCTCTCTGTTATTCTCTCTCATTCTTTCAATCTTCCTTCCTCTCTCTTGCTCTTTCTCCCTTTCTCTCTCTTTTATCCCTATTTTTGTCCCTATTTCTTGGTCCCTCTCTCCCTTTAAACAATTTAAATCTCACTCTTACTCCCACCCTCTCCCTTTCTCTCTCTCTTATATTACTCTATTCTCCTCTGCTTCTCTTTCTTTCTCTCTATCTATTCCCCACTCTATCACACTCTCCATATCTCGCTCCCTATCTTCACCTCCCATTATCTCTCACACACTCTTCTCTCCCTCTCTCTCTCATGCACTCTCTTTTTCTCTCCCACTTTTCCTCCCTCACTCTCCCTCTCACCATCTCCCCATCCGTTCCTTCCCCCTCTCTCTCACTAATTCCTTAATTCATCTTCCATCTCACTCACTCCAATCCCTTTCTTACACTCTATCCCACTCTCTCTAGCACACTCTCTCTCGCTCTTCTTTCTCTCTCACACAGTCTCCCGCTCTCTCCATCTCTCTCTTCCAATTCATTCCCTCACTCTCTCCCATTAAGTACACTCTCCCTCATTCTCAACTCCCTCTCTCCCTCCCTCTCACTCTCTCTATATCTTCCTTCACACTCTCTTCCTATCTCATTCCCACTCTCTTCCATCCCTCTGATCCCTCTATCTCTCTCTTTCTCAATTATCTCCCTCTCTTGCTCTTTTCTCTATTTATGTTTTATCACTTATTCTTTCTCTATTACTCTCTCTTTCTCTCACACTATTGCTCTCTTTCATTACTCTTTATCACTTTAATCACTCCTCTCCAACTATCTTTCATTCTCTTCCTCCCTCCCACTCTCCCTCTTGCATTAATTTAGTCTCTCTACATTTCATTCTCTACCTCTCACTCATTATATTTTGCTCGATCTTCCCTGAGTCTCTTTCTCTCTCCCTCCCGCTCACCCTTCATCCCTAGCTTCACTCCCTCACTTGCTATCTCTCACTCTTGATTTCATCTCTCTTTATTGTTTGTTTTATCTCTTTTACCCTCTCTTTGTCTCTCTTCTTTTCCTTCTTCTATCTCCCTCTCATATCTCTCTTTACTCATTCTTTCTCTTCCTCTATCTCTCATTGTCTCTCTCTCTCACTTTCCCTCCTTCACACACTCTCTCTCAAATGCTCGCATATCTTGCTCTCTCCCAACAAAACCATCCCATTAATTCTTATTTTCTCTCATACATCTCTCTTCCCTACCTTACCATCCCTTTCACTATTTCTTTCTCATTCTACCTCTCCCTTTCTCTCACTGTCTCTCTCATCCTTTCTTACTCATTCTATCCTCTGCTACCCTATCCCCACTCCATCCAAGTCTCTCTCTTTCTCTCCCTCTCAAGCTCCCTATCTTCTTCTCTTCTACTAAGTCATTCTCTTGCAATCCCTCCATATCTCAATCTTACTCACAGTCTTTTGTGTTATTTTCCTCTCTCGCTTAATTATCTCTCTCTCTCTCTCTTAAGTCTTTCTTGCTCCCTCCCTCCCTCACTCCCTCTCTCTCCTTAATCTCTCTCCTCTCCCTCTATCTCTACCTTTCTCAGTCTATCCCTTACTCTTGCCCTCTAGCTCTCTCTTTCTCACTCGCCCCCTTTCTCACTATGTCTTTCACTTTCTATTATGTTTCTTTCTCTCGCTCTTGCCACTATCTCTTTCTCGCATTTCTCTCTCATTAGTCTTGCCTTTATCTTCATATATCTTTCACTCTAACTCTCCATCCCTTCAACTCATTCTCTCTCTTCTCTCTCCCACTATATTTCGCTCTCTTACTCGCTCTCTCTTTCCCTCTCTTTCCTCACTCTCTATTCTTTCTCCGTTTTCTCTCTGTCCCTTCCTAGGTTCATCATTTTCTTCAATTTCACTCTCACTTTTATTCCCTCAGTCACGTCTTTCACTCATTCTCTCTTGCACTTTCTCTCTAATTCTCACTCCTTTTCTCTCTCTGTCACATTCCCTCCCTAACTCTTTCTCTTGCTCCATCTATCATTCTCTCTCTGGCTCCTTTTCTATTACTCTCTCTTCACCCACTCTCTTTAGCTTTAATGCCACTCATACTTTTCTATTTATCTCTATCACACTCATTATTCTCCCTTCCACTTTCTATCGTTATACGCTCACTCTCTTTATTTTCTTTCAATATTTCGGTTACTCTTCTCACTCTTTTTCTTCCTTTATCCCCCACTCTCTTTCTCTATTTCTCTCACTTCCGTCCTTCCTTTCTCTCTCTTACGCTCTCTCCCACTTTCCATTCTTGGCTCTCCTCTCCATCTCTCTCTCATTCTCTCTCCCAATCTCTTATTCTCCCCCTCTCTTTTTTCACTATCTCTTTCTATATCTTCCCTCACTCTCCTTCTCTCCCTTTATCTCTCACACTCTCACTTCCTCCTTCTCTCCCTTCCTCACTCATTTTCGCTATTTGTTTTCTCTTTATTTCTCTTTAATTTGTCAAACTTCTCTAACTCTTTCTCTTAAGTTTCAGTCTCAATCTCTTGTCCTCACACACACACACAATCTCTCTCGCTCTCCAAATCTTATGTTTATATCTATTTCTCTGACTTCTGCTTCTTTTCTTGCACTTTGTTACATATCTCTTGCTTTAACTTCCTTCACTCTCTCTTCTATCCCTATTTCTCTCTCACTCTCTCCTCTCTTCCTCTCTCTTTCTCTTTAGTTTCACTCTCTCTTACTCTCTCTCATTTTTACTCACTCTTTGCTCTCTCTTTAACTTATTCTCTCATCTCTGCTCTCTCTCCTCTCACTCTTTCGCTTCCTCTATCCTCCATGTATTATCTCTCTTCCTCTCTTGCTTCCTTCCCCTCTTTCACTCATTCTATCTTCCATTTTTTCACACTCACTATCCCTCTACCTCCCTTTTGCCGCCTCCATTTCTCTCTAGCTATTTTTGTCCCACTCATTCTTTTGCTCTCTGTCCACTCTCCTAATCAAGCATTCTTACTTGCTTTATCTTCCATCACGCTCTCTTTTCTCTTTATTTTTCTCTCAATATCTCCCCTTTCTCAGTCCCTAAATCTCTTCAATCTCTCTGACTTCCTCCCTCTATCTCTCCCTTTATCACTCTCTGCCCCTCTCATTCTCTATCTATCTCTCTTTCTCTCTCTCTTGCTCTCTCATATCATTCTATCTTCTCCCTATTTACTGACTCATTTTCTTTCTATCTCTCACACACTCTCTCTCATCATTGTACTCCCACCTTCTCTGAATCCCTCTCTTTTCCCTCTTTCCCCTATTTCTCTCATTGTTTTATACTTTCTCTCACATTTCTAACTCTATCCCTCCCCTCTTTCCTCTCTCTCTCTCTTTGTATTTCTCATTCTTATAATTTTACTATTATTCTCAATCTCCCCCACTCTCTCTTTATCCTCCTCTCCTTCTCTCTAACATTCATTCTCTTTCTTAGTCTCCCTCTTCTCAGTTATTCTTGCTCTCACTCACATCCATTCCTTTTTCTTAATCTCTCTCTTTCTATCTCCTCCTAGTCTCTCTTTCCCTCCCTTATGTCCTCTCCCTCACACACTCTCTTTTTCTTTCTCAATATCACACATTCAATCTCCCTCTATCTCTTTTTATTGTTATTTTTATCTCTCTATCTTGCTCACTCCATCTTATTTGCTCTCTCTAGGTCTCCCCTATGTCAAACCCTCTCTCAAACACACTCTATCACTCTTCTTCTTTCTTTCGCCCTTTCACTCCTCTATTCTACCCTCTCTCCTCTCCCTCGCTTCGGTCCCTCTCTCTCTCTTTTTGTGTCACCCTCCCATACCTTTATGATATCTGTCTCACTCCTCTATATCCTCCCCCGTCTTTCTCCTCTCTCTTTCTCCTCTCCCTTTCTCCTCTCTCTAACTATCTCTCACTCGTCTTTAGCTAACACTCTCTTACTCTATCTTCCTCTCATTCTCTCTCAAATATTCCATCCTCCCTCCCATTTGTCTATCTCTTTCTTTGTCTCATTCGCTCTCTTCCCTCCTTCCCTCCCTCACTTCTCCCTCGCCTCTCTCTCTCCCCTCTCTCTCTTAACCTCCATCATTAAAATTCTCAATGGCTTGCTCTCTCTCAAACTTTCTCTTCTTCTCTCTCTCCTTATCACTCTCAAACCCTCCCTCTATTTTTCTCGCTCCCTCAATCGTGCCCTGTCATTATCTCCCTTAACTAGCTCACTCTTCTCTCTCCATCTCAGACACTCATACGCTCTCTCACACCCTAAATCACCCTTATCTAACTCACCCTCCTTAGCTTCATTTATTGTTCTCTATCTCACTCTCTCTTATTTTCTTGTTCTTTTTCGCTCTATCTCTCTCTATCTCTCTCCTTTATCTCTCTCTCTCACCCTCCAACCATCTCTCTCCATATCATCCTCTATATCTCCCACTCTCTACCATGCACTATTGATCTTTTGTTATATCTTCCCTGTTTATCATTTTTGTCTCCTTTCTGTTTCACTCTCTCTTCCTTTCTTCCTCTTGCTCTCACTTCAAATCTTATACTTCCTCCCTCAATCCCTCTGTTTCTAGTTCACTCTCTCTGCTCAATCTCTCACTCTATTTCATCTCTCTTTATTGCTTCTTGCTCTCTCTTTCCCTCTCTCCATCCTCTATTGCTCTTTGATCTAACAACCTCCTTTATTTATTTTTATTCACTCATTCTCTCCCTCATCTCTCACACTCTCTATTACTCTCCCTCCAACCCTCCCTCATCAATTGCTCTCACATCTCACTCTCGCCCCTTTTCTCTTGCTCATTATTTATTATTATCTCTCACATATCTCTCTCTCCTCCTTTGTCCCTGCCTCTTTCACTCTCTTTTTTCCTCTCTTTCTCCCCTTCTCCTTATTTCTCTCCTCTCTCTCTTCTCTTGCACTCACTAACTCAATCTCCCTCGTTCCCTCATATTTTATCCATCGCTCTCTCATCCCCCTCTCTTCGTCTCTCTTTTCTCACTTTTTTCTCTACATTTCTCTCCCTTTATTCCTCTTCCTTTATCTCCCCCTCTCTCATTATTTATCTCGCCCTCTCACTTCTCTCTAACCCACTCTCTCAAACTCAATCTCACTCCCTCTTTATCTCTCTCTCTCCTCTCCATCTCATTCTCTCTTTCTCATTCATTCTCTTAATCTCGCTCCTTATCTCCGTATGGCTCATTATCGTTTCCTCGCCCTCTTCCCCTCTTCCTTTCTATCTCCCCCACTTCCTTCTTGCTCTCTCTCCCTTTTTTAGTCCCCCTCTCTTCAATCATCTCTCTCTCCCTATCTACCCCTTTTCACTCTCTCTATTACTCTTGCCCTCTTTCTCTCTCTTTATCACTGTCTACCGTTCTTCCTATGTCTTTTACTCTCAATTATGTTTCCATCTCTCCCACTCTGTTGCTTTCACTTGCTATCTTTTCTCTCTATTTACTCTCGCCCTCTTCTCTTTCTTTCTCACTCTCTCACTTTTTGACTATGTCTCTCACTCTCTATTTTTTTCTCTCTCTTGCTCTCTTTACTCACTCATTATATCCCTATATCCATCACTTTATATCACTGATTTCTTCTCATTCTCCATCACTTCTCTTTCTCACCCCCTCTCTCTTATTATTTATTACTTCCCCTCCCTCCCTCCCTCCCTCCTTATTTCGCTCTTTGTTCCCTCGCTTACCTGACTCTCTATTCTTTCTTGATTTCTCTCTTGTTTTCTCTCTCTCGCTATTTCAATCTCCCTCTCTCTTCAATTTCATTCTCACTGTTACTCTCTCACTCTCTTCTGTCTCTATTTTTCTCTTGTCCTCTCTCTCCCTTTCTCTCTTGGAAGGGAGAAGGATTAAGGGAGTTAAAGAGGGAGGGAGAGCGAGAGAGAGGTAGTGAGGGATAATAAGTATGTTAAAAGTGAGAGATAGAAGATATATCCAGAGAGAGGTAAAAAGAGATGGAGGAAGTGAGGGAGAAAGTGAGACAGAAGGAGGAAGTGACAAAGAGAGAACGAGTGACAGAGTGAGAAGAGAGTCTGTGGGAAGATCGATTATAAGTGAGATGGGTGAATAGAGGGGAAGAGCAAGAGAAAGGTGAGAGAGGGTGCATGAGAGCGGGAGATAGAGAGGGGCAGTGATGGAGATAAGAGAGAGAAAGAAAGAGGTTGGGTTGGAATCAAGAGAGGGGGAGAGAGACTGGAGGATAGAATGAGAGAGAGGGTGTAAGAGGAAAGAGAGAAAAGAGAGAAACAAAGGAGAGTGTAGGAGTATATGATCGATAAATGGAATAGATAGTGAGAAAAAGAGATAGGGAGGGAGAATAATGGTGAAGAGGATAGAGAGTGAAGAGAGAAAGATGGAGTGAGGGAGGTGAGAGGATAGAGTGAGTGAGAAAGAACAAGATTGTAAAAGAGAGTGAGATAGAGTGCCAGAAAAGGAACTACAAAAGGTGAGAGGGAGAGAGATTAGGAGGGAGTGAGGGAGTGTTTGAGTGTGCGACATGGAGAGAGAAGAGTGAGCAACATTAAGGAGACCTAGAGAGGGCACAAATGAGGGAGTGAGAATTGTAGAGGGTGATAATGAGAGTGATAAAGAGAACAATTGTGAGAGAGAGTGAAAGAGATCTAGAGAAAAAAGGTAAGAGAGAGTGAGGGAGACAAGAGGATATATGAAAGGGTAAGAGGGAGAGGAACAAGAGTGAAAAAAAGATAATAGGAGGGTGAGAAAGGAGAGAGATAGTGGGTAAGGGAGGGAGGAAGAGTAGAGAGAGATAGAGAGCTAGATAATGAATGAGAGACTGAGAAAGAGAGACAGAGTGGGAAGGAGGGAAGTGAGAATGAAAGGGAGAGAGAGTGGGGAATATGGTGAGAGAGTGAGAGGGGAGAGAAGAGAGAGCAATAATAGAGAGATAAAAAGAGAGAAGGAACAAAGAATTAGAATGGAGCGGGACAGAATGAAAGTGATATATACATGAAAAGTTGGATTGAGAGAGAGTGTGTGTGTAGGAGAAAGAGAGGGAAGTGTGTCTGTGTGTGAGTGAGTGTAATGGAAAATAAAGTAATATATGTTAGAGAAAGAAAGATTAGGAATAAAAAGTAAAAAATAAAGAGACGGGAGGAATGAGAGAGATTGATGAAAGGGGGTGATAAAGGTAGAGCGAGTGAGAGAAGAAAGAGTGACGGAATATAGAGCAAGAGATAGTAATTAGAATAAACGAGGGATGGAGAATAGGAGAATGTGTAAGAGAGAGGGAGAGAGTGAGAGAGAGGAAAGTAAGGAGGAAGAGTGATTGAGAGTGAGGGAGGCAGTAGGGGATAGAGGAGGAGAAAGTGTGAGAGGAGAGAGGGAAGAGATCCTAATAGAAGAGATAGTAAAGGCGCTCATGTGAGAGAATATTGAGTGAGAAAGAGAGGGAGAGGGAGTAAAGTGAGTGAAATTGTCGACAGAGAGTGGGAGCGAGAAAGAGGGAAAAAAATAATAGAGAAATAAAGAGAGAAGAGAAAGCGAGGGAGCGAGAACAAGAGAAAAAGGAAGAGCAAAAGAGAAAAAGGAGAGGAGGATAATATGTGTTCTGTCTCTTCCTCTCTTACACTCTTATGTTACTTTATTCTCCTCACCTCTTACTCTTTCTCGCTGTTTATCCCCCACTCATTTTCGCTCTCTCTTTCTCGCACTCTCTCCCCGCCCACTATCTCTAACACTCTCATCTCTCTCTATCATTCTCACACACATAAGCTCTCTTTTTCACTCCCTCTTTCTCTCCCTCACTCTCCCTCTCTTCATCTCCCACACATAAGCAGAGTGGGAGGGAGTGAGAGATATTGAAGGGAGGAAGTGATAGAGGTAGAGAGAGTTAGAAAAGTAGAGAGAGAAGAATGTGTGAAGGAAGATAGAGCAAGAAATAATAGTGAGCTAGAGGAAAAAAGGAAAGATAATAGGAAAATCAGTGAGAGATAGGGGGAGGGTGAGAACAAGGGAGGGAGGGAGGTTGATTGCGAGGGAGGGAGGGATGAGAGAAAGGCATTGGGGGATAGACGGGGAGAAAGAGTGAGAGGAGAGAGGGAAGAAAGACCAATAAGTGAGATATTAAGAGAGCTCACGAGAGAGAGAATAGAGTTAGAAAGAGAGGGAAAGGTAGTAAAGTGAGTGAAATTAATAAGAGAATGCGAGCGAGAAAGAGGGAAAAAGGAATGGAGAAATAGAGAGAGAAAAGAGAGTGAGAGAGAACAAACAAGAATGGAAGAGCAAGAGAGAAAAAGGAGATGAAGATAATAAGTGAGAGAAAGGGAGAAAATTAAATAGGAAGACTGAGAGATATTTTGAGAAAGGGTGAGAATATATATATATATATATATATATATACATATAGCTTATGAGATAGGTCTAAAGAGGAAGAGAGCGAGTGGGAGGGAGAGTGAGAGAGATGGGAGATAGAGTGAGAGGAGAGAGGGATGAAGAAAAGCAAGAAGAAAATGTAGAGCAAGGGAAGAGATAAAAGGGAGTAAAGAATGGAAATAAAGAGATTGAGAGAGAGAAAAGGTAAGAGAAGTTATGAGGTTGAAAGAAAAGGAGGGAGGACGTCATGGAGTGTATGGTGTTTGAGAGAGAGAGGGAGAGAGTGTGGCCAACAGAGAGGAAGAGAGGGAGAGGGAGAGGGGTTGGGAGAGGGAGAAAGAAATAAAGTGAGAAATAATGAAAAACCGATGAAAAAGCGATGAAAAATGATAGAAGAATAAATAAAAGGGATTAGAGAAAGTAAGGAAGCAGGAGAGAAGTGAGAGATGAAGAGAGGGAGGAGTGGGCGAGGTAGTAGAGAGATATATAAATACATTTGAGGAAAGTAAGAAGATGAGTATGGTAAAGAGAGTGAGATAAATGGAGAGAAGAGGAGGGAGGGATGGAGTGAAAGAGGCAGGTAGAGAGAGGAAGAGATGTGTGAGAGAAGGCGAGGAATAGTGAGAAAGACAAAAGGCAGAGAGAGGGAAAGATAGAGAGAGCTAAGAGAGGGATTTAAAGAGAGAGAAGTAGGGAGAGAGGGAGAGTGAGGGAGAGTGTAGGGATAGAGAGAGGAAGAGAGAATAAAGAGCACCATAAGAGAGAGAAAGAGACCAAGAAAGGAGAAATAATAGAGATTGAGAGAGAGAAAGCATGAGTGGTAAGAGAAAGAATTAGAAAGATATAGAGAGCAAGAGAGGGAGAGAGTGTTAGAGAAATAGAGCACCGGTAAATAGAGCAAGAGAGAGTGAATCACAAGGGAGAGAGAGGAAGAGCAAAATAATGGATAAAGAGCGAGAGAGAGAGGATGTAAAGAGAGAGAGAGAGTGAGAGAGAGGGAAAGGGAGAGGAATTGTGAGAGGGAAAGAGAGGGATTTATGAAATCATGAGTTAGAGAGAGAGGGAAGGAGGTGAGAGAGACGAGATAGGGTGGGAGGATGGTCAAAAAGGAATAGTGACAGAGGAGGGAGCAACAGTACAAAGAGTAAGTAAGAGAGAGATAACAAAGAGTGAAAAAGCGAAGAAGGGATTGAGCTAAATTGAAGAGAGTGAGGGAGCGACAGAAGGAGAGAGTGTGTAAGAGAGAAATTGGAGAGAAGAGAGTGAAAAAAGAGAGCGATAGAGATAGAGAGGCAGAGTGAGGGAAATATTGAGCAAGAGAGAGAGAGAAAAGTGGGTGAGAAAGTGAGGGAATAAGAGTGAGAGTGAATTTAATAGGGAGAGAGAAAGGAAGGCGGAACATATAGTAGGGAAAGGGAGTGAATGAAAGCAAGAGATGGAGTAAGAGAGACAGCTTGTGAGAGATAGTGTGTGAAAAAAAAAAGCAGAGAAGAGACGCCAACAAAATACAAAGTAAGAGACAACAAGTGTGAAACAGAGAGAGGGAGTGAGAGAGATTAAAGTGAGAGAGAGTGATGGAAGGAGAGGGAAAGAGAGAGAAATAGAGAGAGAGAAGTGAGTGGGGAAAGATAGAGCAAGAGGGAGTGAGTGAGAGGGAGGGTGAAGAGGAGAAAGAATGTGAGAGACAGAGCGAGTGAGATAAATGGAAAGGTTGAGAGGAAGTGCGTGGGAGGGATTGAAAGAGAGAATAACCTGTGCATGTGAGAGAAGGGGAAGGAGAGAGAGAGAGCGAGAGAGGTAGGGGATGGAGGAAGAGAGAGTGAGAGGAGAGAGAGAGAGGAGTCATGACAAGGATAGTAAAATAATGAATGAGAGATAGTGTGAGAGTTGAGAGAGTGTGTGAGGAAGGGAGGGTGAGAGAGAGAATGAGATATAGAAGGAGAGAAAGAGTAAGTAAAGTGTGAGAAGAGAGGGAAATAGAAGAAAGAGCAAGATAGAGACAGAGAGGGCAAAAGTGAGAAAACAAACAACAAAGAGAAACAAAATTGAGAGAGAGAGAGAGAGCAAGACAGGGAGTGAAGATAAAGAATTAAGAGGGAGCGGAAGAGAGAGAGTGTAAGATAGAAATAGATAGAGAAGAGAGACTTAGGGAAGTTAGAGCAAAAGA
This sequence comes from Papilionanthe hookeriana x Papilionanthe teres, assembly GCA_022702705.1. Lineage (NCBI taxonomy): Eukaryota > Viridiplantae > Streptophyta > Magnoliopsida > Asparagales > Orchidaceae > Papilionanthe > Papilionanthe hookeriana x Papilionanthe teres. The sequence goes on along the minus strand of CM040432.1, from coordinate 64,270,240 downwards.
TAGTGAGTGAAAGGTAGAGATAGATATAGAGTGAGATATGGAGAGGGAGGGAGGGAGGGCGAGAGGGGGAGAGAGAGAGAAATACTGAATAATTGAAAGAGGGAGAGAGGGAGGGAGGAAGAGAGTGACGGATGGTTGGAGAGAAAGAGTGAGTAAAATGATAAGAGAGTATGAAAGAAAGAAATAGAGAGTGTGTGAGAGAGGAAGAGAGACTGCGAGAGAAGAGAAAGTGAAGAAGGAAATAGAGGTAGAGTGAGAGAGATGGAGAGAGGGGCAGAGAATGAGCTTAGTGGGAGAGAGAGGGGGTGAAATGGAAGAGTGAGAGGGAGAGAGAGGGGGAAAGTGCGTGAGACAGTGAAAGAAGAGGTAGAAAGTGAGTGAGAGGGAGGTAGGGAAGGAAATAAGAGAGTTGGGGTGACGGGAGACAAGGATTGAGAGGAGAGTGAGGAGAGAAAGCAATAGAAGAGAGACTATGTGAGAGAGAGTGATCATGAAGTGAGAAAGAGAGAGGGAATGAGTAAGTAAGATTGAGAGTGAAACCAAGGAGAGGAAGAGAAACTAGAAAGGGAGAGAGTGCGAGGGAGAAATATAGAGAAAAGAGAGTAAGAGAAGAGCGAGTAGGAAAGAGGGAAAGATCAAGCAAAAGAGAGAGAGAGAGAGTAAGAAAGAGGGAGATAATTAGAGCAGGAGAAAGAGAGGGATGAAGGGAGTGAAAGTGGTAAGGGGAGCGAGAGAGACTCAGTGAGGGATAAAGGGAGAATCAAAAGAGAACATAAGATAGAGTGAGAGTGAGATTAAAAGAGGTGGAATAGAGAGTGAAGGAGAGGAAGAGAGTGAGTGAGAAAGTTGATAAAAGGAAGTAGTGAGAGGGTTTAAAGAGAGAGAGAGAGAGAGAGAGAGAGAGAGAGAGCAAGAAAGAGAATAAGTGAAGATTGAGTAAGAGTGAGTGAAGGGTATGAAGTGATGGAGAACGGGAGAATATAGAGTGAGGGAGGGAGTAAGAAAGAGAGGGATAAAGTAAAAAGAGGGAGGAAGGTAGAGAAGTTAGAAAATGAGAGAGTGATGGATGAAAACAAGAGAGAGAGGAGAGAGAGTGGAGATAGAGTGAGAAAAGTAAAGGAAAAGAGAGAAGAGTAAGCAACAAAGTAGAGTGTAAAAGAGAGTATAAGATAGAAAAAAATAATAAAAAGTGAGAGGGCATAATGGAGAAGGGGATAGAGAGAGAAGTCAGAAAAATGGAGTAAAGGAGAGAGAGGAGAAAGTGAGAGAGAAAAAGCAAAATGGTAACAAAGAGTGAGAGCAAGAAATGGAGCTAAAGAGAGTGAGAGGAAGAGAGATTAAGAGAGAGTGTATCAGTTTATGAGATGGAGAGAGAAGAGTGAGCTACACAAGGGAGTCCTAGAGGGCATGAATGAGGCCTTGATAATGATAAAGGGAGAGAGTAAGAGCGCTAAAGAGCACAATAGTGAGAGAGTGAAGGAGATCCAGAGAGAAATACAAAAAGAGAGTAAGGGAGCGAAGTGGATATAAGCAAGGGAAAGAGAGAGAGCGAAAAGAGAAAAAAAGATACTAGAAGGGTGGGAAGGGAGAGAGAGAGAGAGCGAGAGAATGAGGGAAGGATCAAGAGAGATATATAAATAGAGAGGGAGAGAGGGAGAACAAGAGTAATGAAAGGAGAGTGAGAGAAATAGGAGATAGAGAGAGGGAGATAGAGAGAGAGGGAGAAAGAAGTATGCATGAGAGAAAACGAGAGAAATAGAGGAAGCAAAAATGGTAATGCATAAATAGAGAAAAGTACGATAGAGGAAGAGAGTGAGAAAGAGAGTGATAGAGGAAGGGAGTGATAGACATTGAAGAGAGAAGGAGTGAGAGAGAGAGAAGAGAGAGTGATGGAAGATATAGAGATAAGTGAGAGGGATGGAGAGATGGGGTGGAGAATGAGATTTAGTGGGAAAGAGGGGGGATAATTTGGAAGAGAGTGAGAGGGATTGAGGGAGAGAGGGAGATAGAGAAGGAGAGAGAGCGAGAGAGGGAGAGAGAGGGAGGGAGGGAAGGAGAAAGAGAGAGGGGAGAGAGGGAGGAAAGATTGAGAGGATAGGGGAGTGCGAGCAATCGAAGAGAGAGTGAACATGAAGCGAGAAAGAGAGAGAGTGAGGTGGAAGTGAGAATGAATTTGAAGAGAGAGGAAGAGGGGCAAAAGGGAGAAAGTGTAAGATAGAAATAGAGTGAAGAGTGTGTAAGGGAAGAGAGTGTGAGAGAGGGACAGAGTGAGTGAGTCAGAGGGGGAGCAAGAGCAAGGGAAATAAGAAGAACGAGAGAAAGCAAGGGGTTTAGGGAGTGAAAGAAGGATGGCGACGAGGGAAAGGCAGAGAGGGATAAAGGGAGAATTAAAAGAGAGACTGAAGAGGGAGCAAATTAAAGATAAATTGAGATGGAATAGAGAGAGAGATAGGGAAAGAGTTAGTGAGAAAGAGAGATTGAAGGAGTAGTGAGAGAGGGAGAGAGTGAGTGAGTGAGATGGGGAGCAGAAGCGAGAGAGATAAGAAGAGAGAGAGAAAGAGAGAAAGCTAGGGGTGAAGGGAGTGAAAGAGGGATGGAGACGAGACAAAGGTAGTGAGGGATAAATGGAGCATTAAAAGAGAGACTGAAGAGAGAGCAAATCAAAGATAAAACGAGATGGAATGGAGATTGAGAGAGATAGGGAAAGAGTGAGTGAGAAAGAGAGATTGAAGGAGTGGTGAGAGGGATTAAAGAGAGTGCAGGAAAATGGAAGGAAGAGAGAGTGAAAGGTAGAGAGTTAGAAGAGAGACTAAGGAAAGATCAAGTAGGAGTGCGTGAGTGGGGTGTTAAGAGAGGGAGAATAGGAGAATGATGAGAGCGATAGGGACCAACGGAGGGAGAGGGAGATGGAGAGGGATAAAGGGATGAAGAGGGAGGGAGAGGGAGGGAGAGGGAAAGAGGATGGGATGGAATTAAGTGAGCAAGAGAGGAGAGAGAGTGTGGGTGATAGAGTGAGAAAAATTAATAGAAAATGGGAAGAGAGAACAACAAAGGAGAGTATAAAAAGAGAGAATGATTAAGAGAGCAAAAGAGGTATGGAGAGCGAGAAAGAGAAAGTGAGGGATAACAGGAGGGTCAAAAGTGAGAGGAAAAAAAGAAATCTAGAGGGAGAGATAATGAGGGGTGGAATATGGAGAGATAGAGAGATGGAGTTCGTGAGGGAGAAAGAGAGACAGTGGAAGTGAGAGCATTTAAAGAGAGAAGGAAAGAGAAAGTAAGAGAGTGAGAAGAGAGGCTATGGGAAGATCAAGTAAGAGTAAGTGAGTGAGATGTAAAGTGAGCACAAGAAGGGGATATTAGTGAGTGAGAGAGGGAGCAGGAGAGAGGGAGGCAAAGAGGGAGATAAGGAGGAATAGAGCAGGAATGACAGAGGGAGAGAAAAGAGAAAAAGAGAGTGGTAGGTTTTAAAGCAAGAGAAAGGAGAGAGGGAGTGGAGGTAGAATGAGAGAAGTTTAAGAGGAAAGAGAGCAACAAAGGAGAGTGTAAAAGGGAGTTAAGATAAAAAAGAGAATAAATAATGAGAAAGAAAAAGAGGAAGAGAGAATAGGAGAGAAGAGGATAAAGAGTGAATTGAGAAAGATGGAGCGAGGAAAAGAGAGGAGAGATTGAGCAAGAAAGAATAAGATAGTAAGACAGAGTGAGATAGAGAGCAATAAATGGAGCTAAAGAGGGTGAGAGCGAGAGAGATTGACAGAGTGAGAGATAATGAGTGTATCAGATGGAGAGATGAGTGAGCTACATATCAGAGACCTAGAGAGGGCAATAATTAGGGAGTGAGAATGATGGATGCAGAGTGTGAGAGCGATAAAGAGAACAATACTGTGAGAGAGTGAATAAGATCTAGTGAGAAAAAGGAAAAGAGAGTAAGGGAGAGAAGAGGATATAAGAAAGGGAATGAGAAAGAGGTACAAAAGAGAGGAAAATATATTAAGAGGGTGATAATGGAGAGAAAGTCGGAGTGAGGGAGGCAGGAAGAGAAGAGAGATAGAGAGCAACATAATGGAGGGGAAAGTGAGGAAAGGATCAAGAGAGGTATATTGATACACAGGAAAAGAGTGAGAACTAGAGGCATGAAAAGAGGGTGAGAGATAGAGGAGGTAGAGAGAGGGTGAGAGAAAGAGAGAGAGAAGTGTGAGAGAATGTAGAATTAATGAGATAGAAGATAGAGGACATGAGAAGGATAATAATTGGAGCGAGAGAGAGATTGAGAGATTACATGTTAGGGATAGAGGGAGAGAAAGATTGAGAAACGAGAGAGATTGTGTGTGTGTGAGAGTAAGGAAGAGAGTGAGAGAGAAACTTTAGACAAAGAGTTAGAGAAGTGTAAGCAACAAAAGAGAAAGAGAGAGAACAATTAGTGAGAATGAGAGAGGAAGGGAGCAAGGAGGAAGGGAGTATGAGAGAGATATAAGGAGAGAAGGAGAGTGTGGTAAGATGGAGAGAGAATGTGAGGGAGGGATAATAAGAGAATGGGAGAGAGAATGGTAGAAAGATAGAGAGAGAAAGTGAACCAAGAAGAGAAAGTGGGAGAGAGTGTGAGAAAGAGAGATGAAGAGAGTGAGGGAGTAAGAGTGAGAGTGAAATTAAAGAGAGTGAGGGAGTGAGGAGGTGAGAGAGTGACAAAGCGAGATATAAATAGAGAAAGAATACAGAGTGAGAAAAGAGAGGGCAAGAGAAAGGGAGCTAGAGGGACAAAGAGAGCAAAAAAAGGAGGAGGAGGAAGCGAGGGAGAGAAAGTAATAAACAATGAGAGAGAAGATGCGAAAAAGAGAGAAGAGAGAAGAGAGAGAATGAGAGGAAGGAAGAGAGTTAGAGTGATGTATATAGAAGATAAAGAGTGAATAAAGAGAGAGAACAAAGAGTAAGAGAGATCAAGAGAGCTACAGAAATAAGCATAACAGAGAGTGAGACATAGTGAGAAAGGGAGAGAGCGAGAAAGAGAGAGACAGAGGGCAAGAAAGAGAAAGGGGAGATAGATGGAGAAAGTTAGAGAGACTCAACAGAGAGAGGGAGTGAGGGAGAGGAGAGAAAGAAAGACTAAAGTGAGATATGGGGAGCTAGAGAGGAAGAGAGAGCAAAAGATAGCAAGATTTAGATAGGGAGGGAGATTAAGAGAACTAGTGAGAAGGAAAGGAGAGAAGGAGATGGAGAGGGAGAGAGATTAACATAGAGAGTGGGAGGGAGGGATGTGGGAAGGTGAGAATAAGTGAGAAAGGATGAGAGAGAGCGAGAGAATGGGAGAATAAGAGTGAGAAAGAAGTAGAGAAAAAAAAGTGGAGAGAGCAAGCGAGACAGTGAGGGAGAGCGATAAAGAAAATGAGAGGGAGGGCTAGGGAGAGAGTGAAAAAGAGAGGGAGGTGGGGAATGAAAGAGGGAGGGAATAAGGAGGAAAGTGAGATCCATGAGATAAAATAAGAAACAATGAGATGGATATGACGGGAGAGAGCAATATGTGAGAGAAACAAAGAGTGAGTGTGTGAGGGAGGGAGAGTGAAAGTGAGTGAGATAGAGGTAGAGATGGAGTGAGTAAAGAGAGAGATGAGAGGGTGATAGAAGAAAGAGCAAGTGTGAGAGAGAGAGTGAAGAAGAGCAAGAAAATAATAAAGAGAGATGAAAAAGAGGGAGAGAGGAAGTAAAGAAAAGGTAAAACCAGGGATTGAAGTGTGAGCGAGAGGGAGAGAAGGAGAGAGGGTGAGATAAAAATATAGAAAGAAAAGAGACTTAAGGGAGGGTGAGAGAGGGAGATATAGAAGGGATATAGCAAGAGGGCCAGACAGAGGGACTCTCACTTTCCCTCTCCCTTTCTCACACACTGTCTCATCCTTTTTCTCTCATTCTCTCCCTCTGCTCCCTCCCTCCCATTCTCTCGATCTCAATCTCTCTTCCTCTCCATCTCCTTCTCGTCTTCTCTCCTTACTAATTCTCTTACTCTCCCTCCCTACTCCATATTGCTCATTATCTATTCCCCTCTCTGCTCTTCTCTGACTTCCTCACTCTCCCTTTTAAATATTGCTTGCTCTCTATCCTTCTCTCTTTAATCTCTCTCCTACGCCCCTTCCTCGCTCTCTCCCTTACTCTCGCCCTCTATATGTCTCTTTCTCACTCTCTCCCTTTCACTCTATGTCTCTCACTTTCTCTTATGTTTCTCTCATTCGCTCTCTCGCTCTGTCTCGTTCTCTTTAATATGACTCACTCTTTCTTCTTATATCATTCCTCTAACTCCGTCTCCCTTCCTCTAGTTCTCTCTCTTCACTCTCTCATTCCCTCTTCTCTGTCCTTGTTTATCTCTATTTCTCTCTTTCCTCACTCTCCATTCTTTATTTATTTCTCTTTCTTTGTCTCTCTCTCCATTCCTAGCTCCCTCACTCTCTTTAATTTGAATCTCACTCTTACTGCCTCACTCTCCTTCTCTCTCTTCCACTTTTGTACTCTCTCTCCCTTTCTCTACTTTTCTTCTGTCCTTGTTTATCTCTCCTTCTCTCTCTTCCTCTTTTGTACTCCTCCCTCTCTTTATCTCTTTCACATTCTGTATCATCTCTTCCACTTTCTATCGCTATCTCGCTCGCACTCTTTACTCTATTTTAACTTCTCTTTTACTCTTCTCATTCTCTTCTGCAACCACCCCACTCTCTTTCTCTACTTCTCTCACTTCCCTCCTTCATCACTCTCTCAGACACACTCTCCTACTTTCCCTTCTTGACTATCTCTCTCCTCTCCTTCTCCCTCTCATTCTCGAGAGGGAGTGGGGAATAGATAATGAGGGGGAGAAAAGAGAGAGGGAAAGATAGAGGGGAAGGAGAAGAGCGAGAGAGAGAGAGAGAGACAGAGGTAAGGAAAGAGAGTGTGTGAGAGTGAGTGAGGGTTAGAAAGTGGGAGAGAGGGAAAGATGTGTCTTATCTCTAGATCTCTTTCACCCTCTAACATTTGTTCTCTTTATCAGTCTCACTTTCTCCCTCTATCTTTCTCAATCCCTCAATCTTGCCCTCTCTAGGTCTCCCTTATGTAGCTCACTCTTTTTTCTCCATCTCACACACTCATGCACTCTGTCCCTCTCTCGTTCTCTCTCCCTTTTTCTCTTTAGATCTCTTTCACTCTCTTGCACTCATATATGTCCTCTCTCTTGCTCTCTAACTTTTATCTCTCCCAATCCCTCACTTCTTCCTCATTATTTCTCACCTTCTCTCACACTTCTCTTGCTCTCTCTCTCTCTCTCTCTCTCTCTCTCTCTCTCTCTCTCTCTCTCTCCCTCCCTCCCTCCCTCTCTCTCTCTCTATCTCCTATTTCTCTCACTCTCCTTTCATTACTCTTGTTCTCCCTCTCTCCCTCTCTATTTATATATCTCTCTTGATCCCAGCCCCATTCTCTCGCTCTCTCTCTCTCTCCCCCTTCCCACCCTTCTAGTATCTTTTTTTCTCTTTTTGCTCTCTCTCTTTCCCTTGCTTATATCCACTTCCCTCCCTTACTCTCTTTTAGTATTTCTCTCCGGATCTCCTTCACTCTCTCACTATTGTGCTCTTTAGCGCTCTTACTCTCTCCCTTTATCATTATCAAGGCCTCATTCATGCCCTCTAGGACTCCCTTGTGTAGCTCACTCTTCTCTCTCCATCTCATAAACGTATACACTCTCTCTTAATATCTCTTCCTCTCACTCTCTTTAGCTCCATTTCTTGCTCTCACTCTTTATTACCATTTTGCTTTTTCTCTCTCACTCTCTCCTCTCTCTCCTTTACTCCATTTTTCTGACTTCTCTATCTATCCCCTTCTCCATTATGCCCTCTCATTTTTTATTCTTTTTTTCTATCTTATACTCTCTTTTACACTCTACTTTGTTGCTTACTCTTCTCTCTTTTCCTTTACTTTTCTCACTCTATCTCCACTCTCTCTCCTCTCCCTACTCTCTCTCTTGTTTTCATCCATCACTCTCTCATTTTCTAACATCTCTACCTTCCTCCCTCTCCTTACTTTATCCCTCTCTTTCTTACTCCCTCCCTCACTCTATATTCTCCCCTTCTCCATCACTTCATACCCTTCACTCACTCTTACTCAATCTTTACTTATTCGCTTTCTAGCTCTCTCTCTCTCTCTTCAAACCCTCTCACTACTTCCTTTTATCAACTTTCTCACTCACTCTCTTCCTCTCCTTCACTCTCTATTCCACCTCTTTTAATCTCACTCTCACTCTATCTTTTGTTCTCTTCAAATTCTCCCTTTATCCCTCACTGTCTCTCTCTCGCTCCCCTTACCACTTTCACTCCCTTCATCCCTCTCATTCTCCTGCTCAAATTATCTCCCTCTTTCTTACTCTCTCTCTCTCGTTTGCTCGCTCTTTCCCTCTCTCCCACTCGCTCTTCCCTTAATCTCTTTTCTCTCTATTTCTCCCTCGCACTCTCTCCCTTTCTAGTTTCTCTTCCTCTCCTTGGTTTCACTCTCAATCTTACTTGCTCATTCCCTCTCTCTTTCTCACTTCATGATCACTCTCTCTCACATAGTCGCTCTTCTATTGCTTTCTCTCCTCACTCTCCTCTCAATCCTTCTCTCCCTGTCACCCCACCTCTCTTATTTCCTTCCCTACCTCCCTCTCACTCACTTTCTAGCTCTTCTTTCACTCGTCTCACGCACTTTCCCCTCTCTCTCTCCCTCTCACTCTTCCATTTCACCCCCTCTCTCTCCCACTAAGCTCATTCTCTGCCCCTCTCTCCATCTCTCTCACTCTACCTCTATTTCCTTCTTCACTCTCTCTTCTCTCGCGGTCTCTCTTTCTCTCTTACACAATCTCTATTGCTCTCTTTCATACTCTCTTATCATTTTATTCACTCTTTCTCTCCAACCATCTATCACTCTCTTCCTCCCTCCCTCTCTCCCTCTTTCAATTATTCAATATTTCTCTCTCTCTCCCCCTCTCGCCCTCCCTCTCCATATCTCACTCTATATATCTCTCTGCCTCTCACTCACTATCTTTTGTTCTATCTTCCCTAAGTCTCTCTTGTCTATCTATTTCTATCTTACACTCTATCTCTTCTATATACAAGGAAAGTGGGAGAGAGTGAGAATAAGAAAGGAAAAGAGAGTGAGATATACGGAGAGACATGGAGAGAGCGAGGGAGGGAGTGAAAGAGAGGGGGAAAAAGTAAGATGTGTGTGAGAGAAGGCGAGAAATAATGAGAGAGAGTGAAGAGGTAGAGAGAGAAAGATAGAGAGAGCTAAGAGTGGGATTGAAAGATAGAGAAGTAGGCAGAGAGGGAGAGTGAGTGTGTGAGGGATAGAGAGAGATAAAGAGAGGGAATAGAGGCCAACATAAGAGAGAGATGTAATAAAGAGTGTGAGACAGAGCATGAGTGGTAAAGAGAAAGCAATAGAGATATAGAGGGACCTACTCCCTCTTTTTATCTCTTTCACACTCTCTATTCTCTCATCCACTTTCTCTTCTCACACCCTTTCTCTCTTCCACTTTCTCTTCCCCACTCCCTTTCTCTCTTTCATTCTCTCTTTCCTTTACTACCGCTCTTTCTCTTCCTCACTCTCTCTTCTTGTGTCTTTCACACTCCCTCACTCCCCCTAGTTTCACTGACTCACTTTCTCTCTCTATATTTCCCCTCTCATATTTTCTCTTACTATTGTCTCTCTCTCTCACTCACTCTCACGAACATATTCTAACTTCCCCCTTTTTTTTCTCCCTTTCCCACACCTCTCCCACCCCCTCTCCCTCCCTTCCTCTCCATATTTGCCATGCTTTCTCCTCTCTCTCTTTTCTTTATCTTTCTCTTTATACCCCTTGCTCTCCATGGCATAATCCCTATTATTATTTAAACATTATACCTTCTCTCACTTTTTTTCTCTCTCAATCTCTTTAGTTCCCTTCTTTGCTCTCTTTTTGTCTCTTCCCTTGCTCTGCATGTTCTTCTTGCTTTTCTTCCTCCCTCTTTCCTCTTCCTCTTTTTCCTATCTCTCTCTCACTCCCTCTCCTACACTATCACCTTCTTACTCTCCATCCCTCTCTATCTTCCTTTCTAGACCTTTCTCATAATCTCTATGTATATATATTCTCTCGCTCTCTCAAAATATCTATCTTTATTTTTCTCCCTCTCTCTCACTTGTTATATTCCTCTCCTATTTGTTGTCACTCTTATGATGGTCTATCTCTATCTCCCATTCGCTTTCTCTATCCCTTACTTCCTCTCTATTGCTCCATCCCTCCCAATGTTTGGATGGAGAGATAATGGGAGAGATTTTGTATTAGAAAGAGGGAAGAAGAGAGGAATGGACAAAGAGAGAGGACAGAGTGAGAAATAGAAGAGAAAGAGTTAGAGAAGAGTGAACAATAATAGAGAAAGAGAAAGCAAAAAAATAGTGAGAAAGAGAGGGTGGTGGGTAAAGGAAGAGAAAGAGTGAGAAGAAGAGTAAGAGAGAAGGTGAGAGATAATAAAGAGAGAGAGCAAGATGACAATAGAAAAAGGAAGAGAGAATAGAGATTGTGATAAACAGGGGGAGTAAGAGTGAGTGGAGCTAAAGAAAGAGAGTGAGGGAAGAGAGAGTGAGAGAAAGGGAGCAAGAGAGAATGATAGATGGAGCAAGAGAGAGAGAGAGAGAGAGAGAGGGTAAGAGAGAACAATAGATAAAGAGAGAGAAAAAATTGAGAGTAAGAGTGAGAGTGAAATTAAAGAGAGTGAGGGAGCCAAGAAGGTTGAGAGAGACAAAAAGAGAAAGAAACAGAGAAATAATAGAGAGTAAGGTAAGAGAGGGAAAGAGAGAGGAACAAAGAGCCAAATAAGGGATATTGAGCAAGATGGAGATAGGGAGCAAGAGGGCAGTAGGTGGAAACAGAGAGAGATTGAGATAGAGAAAGTGGGAGGGTGAGAAGTGGGATGGAGAGAAGGGAAAGAAAGGATGAGGGAGAGTGAGATAGATATAGAAAGAAGAGAAAGTGAGAGAAGAGGGGTAAAAATAATGAAATAGAGAGTGAGGGAGAGCATGAGTGGTAAAAAGAAAGAGAAGAGAGTTAGAGGAGGCTGTGAGAGAGAAATAGAGAGAAGAGAAGTGAGAGAAAAGAGAGCAAGAGAGTGGAATGGGAGAGTGCGATGAATAAAATAAGAGGGAAGGAGGGAGATTGAATAAGTGCAAGATGAGAGAGAGAGAGGAGTGATAGGGGTAGGGAGAAAGAGAGGGAAGGAGGGAGGGATTGAGATAGGGAGGGAGAGTAAGAGAATGAGTTAAATGGAGAGAAGGAGAGATAGAGAGATGTAAAGGGAGTGAGTGAGAGAGGAGAGAGATTAAGATAGAGAGCGTGGGATGGTGGGTAGCGGAGGGAGAGAAAGATAGAGAGAGGAGAGAGAAATGGCGAGGAAGGGCGAGAAAGAATTAGAGAAAAGTGAAAGTGAGAGAAAAGAGAGCAAGAAAGGGGGAATGAGAGAGAGTGATAGAGAAAAAGTGAGGGAGAGATAGGAGTGAAGGAGTGAGTGCAAGAGGAGAGAGAGGGAAAAAGAGAGGGAGGGATAGATTGAAAAAGGGAGGTTTCGAGGACGAAGTAGAGATGTTTTAGAGAAAATAATAAATAATGAGATTAATATGAGGAGAGAGAGCAATATGTGAGAGCAATTGAAAGATAGTGTGTGAGGGAAAGTGTGTGAGAGAGTGGGAGATAGAGGGAGAGAAAGAGTGAGTAAAGAGAGGGAAGAGAGGGAAGAGAGGGAGATAGAAGAAAGAGCAAGAGAGAGACATAGAGCGGTAAAAGTGAGCATACAATTAACAACGAGAAATGAAATAGAGAGTGAGAGAGTGAGAGCAAGAGAGCGAGTTAATATAGGGATTGTAGAGTGGAGCGAAGGAAGAAAGTGAGAGCGGGTAAGGCAGAAATCAAGAGAGAAGAGTGACTCAAAGACGATAGAGAAAATGATAGTGAGTGAGAGGTAGATAGAGGGAGACATTGAGGGAAATATGCAGAGAGACGGAGGGAGAAAAGAAATAGCGAGAGATTGAATTAATGAAAGAGGGAAAGAGGGAGGGAAGAACAGAGTGAGAGATGGTTGGAGAGAAAGTATGAGTAAAGTGATAATGAGGAGCAAGAGGGAGTGTGTTAAAGGGAGCAAGAAGAGAGAAATAGAGAAGAAAAAGTGATAATGCAAAAATAAAGAAAAGAGTAAGAGAGGAAGAGAGGGAATAAGAGAGAGATGGATGGAGGGAGTAAGAGGGATGGAAGAGAGTGGGAGTGAGAGAGGAAGAGAGAGTGAAGGAAGATATGGAGAGAGAGTGTGTGAGAGATGGAGGAAAGGGGCATAGAATGAGATTTAATGGGAGAGAGAGGCGGGATGAATTGGAGGAGAGTGAGAGGGCGAGCGGGGGAGAGTGTGTGAGAGAGAGAAACAGAGAGAGAGGGAGAGGGGGAGAAATGAAGGGAGTGGAGAAGAGTGAGAGAGAATGATTGAGAGCAGACAGAGCAGCGAGCGCAATAGAAGAGAGAGTAAGTGACGAAGAGTGAACATGGAGTGAGAAAGAGAGAGGGAATGAGGGAGTATGTGTAACAACGAAACTGAAGTGATACGAAGAGGGAAAGAGAAAGGGAGAGTGGGAGAGAGAATGGAGAGAAGAGAGAGTGAGGGAAGAGAGAGCCGGAGAGAGGGAGAGGGTGAGCGAGCAAGAGAGGGACCAAGAGACAGGGAGATAAGGAGAGTAGGAGAAAGACAGGGATGAAGGGAGTGAAAGAGAAAGGGAGAGCGAGAGAGTGGCGGTGAGGGTTAAAGTGAGTGTGAAAAAAGAGATAGAAGAGAGGGTGAGAGAGAGATGAAAGGGGTGGAACAGAGAGTGAGAGATGGAAGGAGAGAGTGAGTAAGAAAGAGAGATATAAGAAGGTATTGAGAGAGTTTAAAGAGAGAGAACGAAAGAGAAAGTAAGATAGATTGAAGGGACAGTAAGTGAGAAGAGAAATACAGGGAAGATCAAGCAAGGGTAAGTGAGTGAGGGGTATAAAGGGTGAGGGAGAATAAAAGATTGTTGAGAGAGAGAGGGAGAAAGAGAGGGATAATGGGAGAGAGAGAGAGAGGGAGGAAGAGAAGAGATAAAATGAGAGAGGGAGGGATTGAAGCAAAAGATAAAGGGTAGACAATGTGGGGGATGGAGTGACAAAATGTAAGAGAAATGAAAGAAAAGAGAGCAAGAAAGGAGTGTGTAAAAGAGAGTATAAGATATAAAAAGAGTACAGAGTGTGTAAAAGAGAGATATTGAGAGAATATAGTAGAGAAAGGGATGAAAAGAGAGAGAAAAACAAAATGTTAACAAAGAGTGAGAAATGGTGAGAGGAGCTAATAAGAGTGAGAGGGAGAGAGATTGAGAGTGAGTTAGTGGGTGTAAGAGTGTGTGAGATGGAGAGAGAAGAGTGTGCTACATGAAGGAGACCTAGAGAGCAGGAGTGAAAGTGAAGCTGAAGAAATAAAGTGGAGGAATAGAGAGTAAGAGAAAGGATGCAAGAGATAATGATAGATGGAGCAAGAGAGAGAGGGTTTGGACAAGAGAGAAAGAAAGAGAGAAGAGAGTGAGAGAGTTAGAATGAGAGTAAAATTGAAGAGCGTGAGGCAACCAGGAAGGTAGAGAGACAAAAATAGAGAAATATAGAAAGAATAAAGTGTGAGGTATGCGAGGGAGAGGGAGTAAAGTAAGAGTAGGGGTGAAAGTAAATAACAATAAGAGAGAGGGGGTGACAAATACAAGAGAGAAAATGAGGGTAGGTAGAGAGATAGAGTGATGGATATAAAGAGATAAAGTGCAAGTAAAGAAAGATGAGCAAGTGAATGAGAGAGAATCAAAAGAGAAAGTGAGAGACATAGAGAGAAGTGGAGAGAGCAAGAAAGAGAGACAGAAGGCAAGAGTAAATGGAGAAAACTTTCTCTGTTCTTCTTGATCCCTCCCTTTTTCACTCCCTCCTCCCTCTCTTTCTCCCTCTCTCCCTATCTAACTTACCTCTCTCTCCTCATGCACTCATTCACTCCCCCTCCCTCCCTTGTATTCTCACCATTGCTCTCTCTCATTCCATTTCTGTCTAACCCTCTCTCCTCTCCCTCCCACTCACTCTTCAATCCTTATGTTCACTCGCACTCGTGCTCTTTCTCTCACTCTCTGTCATCTCTCTTTATTGTTTTCTTGCTTTCATTTGTCCCTCTCTATCTTCTCTCTCTTTACTACTCCATCTATCTCTCTCACTCTCCCTCACTCACACACTCTCTCTTAGTTTCTCTCACATCTTGCTCTCTCCCCTCTTATCAAACTCATTATTTTTTATTTTCTCTCATAGATCCCTATACCCCCTCCATCACTCCCCCTTTCAATCCCCACTTCCCTCTCTTTCTCGTATTCCACCCTCTCTCTTCCTCTTACTCTCCATAGCTACCTTTTTCACTCTTTCTTACGTCCTCTCTTACTTTCTTGATATTTCACTTTCTCCTATCTCTCTCTTGCACCAACTCTCTCTTACCTCTCTTTACTCGTTATTTCTTTACCTCTGTCTCTCACTCTCCCTCCCTCACAGACACTCTCACAATTGCTCTCACATCTTACTCTCTCTCCTCATATCCATCTCATTCTTTCTTATTTTTTCTTATACGTCTCTCTGTCCTCCTGATCCATCCCTCTTTCACTCCCTCATTCCCTCTTTTCTCTTGCTCTCCCTATCTAACTCCTCTCTCTATCTCCTCTTGCATTACCTCAGTCACTCCCTCTCCCTCCCTCTCATTTTCTCCATCGCTTTTTCTCGCTCTCTCTTCTCTTACTCACTTTTCTCTATTTATCTCTCTCTCTCTCTCTCATTCTTTCTCTCTTATTCTCTCCAACCGCTACCCTCCCTCTCACTCTCTCCCTCTCTTTCCCTCTCTCCATCTCCATCTCCCTCTCTTCTCTCCTTTTCACTCATTATCTTACTCTCCATCCCTATCTCAATCTTGCTCACAATTTTTTGTGCTCTTTTCCTTTCTCGCTTCCTATCCTATCTCTTTCTCTTAAATCTTTCTTGTTCTCTCTCCCTCTCTCACTCCTTCTCTCTCTTCAATCTCTCTCCTTCACTCCCTCTATCTCCGTCTCCTCATTCTCTCCCTTATTGTTGTCATCTATTACTCTCCTTCTCACTTTATCCCTTCCTTACTCTATTTGATACTTTCTATTATGTTTCTCTCTCTCACTCTCTTTTGCTCTCTTCTCTCTCTCTTCACTTATCTTCCTATATTCATTACTCTAACTCTCTATCCCTTCCTCTCATTCTCTCTTTTCTCCCTCTCGCCCCCTTTTCTTTGTCATTATTTATTACTTTCTCTCCTTCCCTGCCTCTTTCTCCCCTCCCTCCTTATTTTGCTCTCCTTTTCTCTCTAGCTCCCTGTCTCTTTCCTCTCTCTCCATTAGCTCTTTACTCACTCTTTCATCTATATTTATCACTCTAACTCTCTCTCCCTTCCTCTCATTATCTCTGTCTTCTCTCTTTCTCAACCCATCTTCTCTGCATTGCTTATTACTTTCTCTAATTTTATCTCTCTTTCCCCACTCTCCATTATTTCTCTATTTTCCTCTCTTCATTCCTTGCTCCCTTACTATATTTAATTTGTCTCTCACACTTACTCTCTCACTCACCCTCTCTCTTTCTCTCATGTACTCTATCTCCCTTTCTCTCTCCTTTTCTCTCTCTCACTTAACATCCCTAAGTATCTCTTTCTTGCTCCTTTTCTCCTAGTCTTTCTTCACCCACTTTCTCTCTTCAACTTAACTCTCACTCCCACTCCTTCTCCTTATCTATTCACATTATATATCCTCTCTTTCGCTTTATATGGCTATCTTTATTCACTGTCAACTTCTTTCTCTCTTACTATTCTCATTCATTCTCTTCCTCTATACCCCCACTATTTTTCTCTATTTATCTCACTTCCCTCCTTCGTCGCTCTCTCTAACACTCTCTCCCATTTTCTCTTTCTGGATATCTCTCTTTTCTCCATCACCCTTCCATTCTTTCTCTCATTCTCTTATTCTCCCTCCCATTGTCTTGCTCACTCGCTCTTTGACTATCTTGACTCATTCTCTTTCTCTTCTTATATCTCTCTAACTCTCACTTTCTCCTTCGCACCCTTCCCCTTTTCTCCCTCTCCTCTCCTCATCCCTCCTCTTTTTTCTCTCTCATTCTCTTGCTCTAAGTTTAACCATCTCTCTCCACCTTCTATTCACGTACTTTCTCTCACTCTCTTTCTTGTCATCCTCTCTCTTACTCTCCCTCCCTCTATCTCTCTCTTCCTCTCTCTGTATACCTTCTAACACTTTCTTTCCCTCTACTCCTAACATCTCTCTCTTCCATCTCTCTTCTTCTCTCGCACACTTTCACTCTCTACTTTACTCTCCCTCTATCTCTAACTCTCTATTCCACCTTCATTATTGCATTATCACTTTGTCAATCTCTATAATCTCTACGCTAATGATCTCTCTTCTCTCTCATTACTCAACTCTTTTTTCTCCTTCTATCTCCCTTTCTTGCTCCCTCTCATCCTCTCTCTCTCTCTCTCTCTCTTTCATTCATTCTCTCTTCTCATGCTTTGTTCCTCATCTCTCTCATTATTTCTTAATTTCTCTCACAATTTCTCTCTACATCTCTCCCTTCCTCTCTCTTTCCTCTCTCTATCCTCATATCTCTCACTCTATATATATTTCACTTTTTTCTACCCTTTTCTTGCTCTATCTTGCTCCATATCTCTTTCTCTATCTTCCTTCACTCTCTCTTATATTTCCATTTCTCTCTCATTCTCACTCCACTCTCCCTCCCTCTCTCTCTTTACTTTCACTAACTTTTAGTCTCCCACTCTCTCATTTACCCACTTTGTTATCTCCCTTTATCCCTCATTTCAACTCTCTAGCTCTCCCGCACGCTTTCACTCCTTTCATCCCTCTCTTCCTCCTGCTCTTTTTATCTCCCTCTCTCATGCTCCTTTTCTTGCTCACTCACTCATTCCCTCTCTCCCGCTCTCTCTTCCCTCGCTCTCTCTTCTCTCTATTTCTCTCTCACACTCTATTCCTTCCTTGGTCCCTCTTACTCGCTCACTCTTTATCATTCCATATTCATTTTCTCTCACTCTCTTCTATTTCTCTCTCTCCACTTTCTTTTCTCAATCATTCTCTCAATCTCTCCCCCACTTGCTTCCTTTCCCTCCAACCATCTCTCACGATTCCTCTCTCCCTATCTCCCTCATTCATTAATTCAATCTCTCTCTCTCTCATGCTTTACCCCTGCCTCTTTGTCCATATCTCTCCATATTTGCCTTACCCTCTCTCACACTCTCTCCCTCGCTCTTTCTTCAGTCCCTACCTTCACTCCCTCTCTTGCTCTCTCTCGCTCTCTTCTTCATCCGACTTTGGTTTTTTGCTCTTTTTTGCACCCTTTCTGTCTCTCTATTGCCCTTTCTTCTATCTCCCTCTCTTCTCTTTCTTTACTCACTCTTTCTCTCAATCTCTCTCACTCTCTCTCTCTCACTCTCCCTCCCTCCCACTCTCTATCAATTCCTCTCACATCTTGCTCTCTCCACTCAAATCCATCTCATTATTTCTTATTTTCTATTATACATTTCTCTTTCCTCCTAGATCCCTCACTCTTTCAATTCGTCCTTCCCTCTCTTTCTCCCTCTCTCCTTATCTCACTTCTCTCTTTATCTCCCCTTGCACTTACTTTTCACCCCCTCTCCCTCCCTCTCATTTTCTTTATCGCTCTCTCTCATTCCCAATATCCTGCTCTCTCTTGTCTAACCTTCACTTTTCTCTATTTCTTTCTCACTTCCCCTCTTTCATTCTCGAACTCTGTCTCTTCCTTTATTTCTCATTCTTTCTCTCTCATTCTCTCCCTCCGCTACCCTCCCTCTCATTCTCTCCATCTCATTCTCTTACCCTATCACCAGCTCCATCTCCCTCTCTTCCTCTCTCCTTCTCACACTCCCACTCTCCAATCTCAATTTCTCTCTTTCTCTATCTCCCTCTCCACCCACTGCCCCTTGCTCCCTATCTTCATTTTGCTCAATATCATTTCCTCTCTCACTTCCCCTCTATTCATCTTACATCTTTCATGTGCTCTCTCTATCTCTGTCTTCAATCTCTTACTCTCTCCCTCTATCTCCTCCATTCTCACTCTCTCCCTTACTCTTGCCCTCTATCTCTCTATTCTCAGTCTCTCCCTTTCTTATTATGCTCTCACTCTCTATTCTTTTTCTCTCTCTCGTGTTTTCTTACTATTTCTTATAATGTTCTCACTCTGTTTACTCTTTCCCTCTCGTGCTTTTCTCCCATTCTCTATCTCTTTGCTTTCTCACCCACTCGTCTCTCTTATTATTTATTACATCCTCTCCCTCCCTTATTTTGATCTTTGTGTCCCTCTTTCCCTCTCTTACCTCACTCTCTATTATTTCTCTGTTTCTTTCGCTTTTTATCACTCTCCCCCTTCTTGGCTCCCTCACTCTCTTTAACTTCACTCTCACTCTTACTCTTAATTTCTTCTCTCTCTCTCTTTCTTTATTACTCTCTCACACCCTTTCTCTCTCCCTTTCTCTTGCTCCATTTATCATTCTCTCTTGCCCCACTTTCTCTTACTCTCTCTTGCCTCACTTTCTTTTTTTAGCTTCACTTTCATTCTTACTCCCTCACTTTATCTCTTTCACAATCTCTATTCTCTCTTCCTCTTTCTGTGGTCATCTTGCTTTCCCTCTCTATTCTCTCACACCTTTTCCACTCTTTCTCTTCCTTTATCCCCACTCTCTCATTCTCTATTTATCTCACTTCCCTCTCTCTCTCTATCAAGATCTCTCCACATGCCTTCCCTGACTCTCCCTCTTTTTCTTCTCTCTTCATCGCTCTCTCTCATTCTCTTATTCTTCCTCTTGATCACTCTCCCTTTCTTTATTATCCTTTACTCTTTTTTGCTACTTTTCTCTTTCATATCTCTTTCTCACTATTTATTTGCTTTCACTTTCTCTATTCTTGTTGATTATTCTCTAAATCTTTCTCTTCTATTTCTCTCTCTCCTCTCTTTGTCCCTTCCTCTCTTCTTCCCTCTTTCTAACACACAAGCTCTCCCTTTATCTCTCCATCCAGACATTGGGAGACATGGAAGCAATAGAGAGGAAGTATGAGATAGAGGGAGAGAATGGGAGATAGGGAGAGACCAACATAAGAGAGACAACAAATAGGAGTGGAATATAACAAGTGAGAGAGAAATAAATAGGGAGACAAGGATATTTTGAGATAGGGAGAGAATATATATACATATAGATTATGAGAAAGGTCTAAAGAGGAAGAGAGAGGGGAGGGGAGTGAGAAGGAGATCGTTTGGGAGAGGGAGTGAGAGATAGATTGGAGAAAGAGAGAGGAGCGGGGGAGGAAGAAAAGCAAGAAGAAAATGTAGAGCAAGGGAAGAGTCAAAAAGAGAGCAAACAAGGGAACTAAAGAGATTAAGAGAGAGAAAAAGTGAGAGAAGGTATGAGGTTGAAAGAATAGTCGGGAAGACGCCATGGAGAGCAAGGGGCATAAGGAAGAAGATATAGAAAAGAGAGAGAGAGGGAGAAAGCGTGGCAAGAAAGAAAGAGGAGTGGGAGAGGGGGCTAGATAAAAGTGGGAGAGAGGGTGGAAGAGGAGTGGGAGAGGGAGAAAGAAAGAGGGGGAAGTTAGAATGTGTTCGTGAGAGTGAGTGAGAGATACTAGCAATGGAAAACAGCGAGAGGGGTAAGCTAGAGAGAGAAAGTGAGTTAGTGAAAGTTAGGGGGAGTAAGGGAGTGTGAAAGACATAAGAAGAGAGACTAAGGAAGAAAAAGAGTGTTAGTAAAATAAAGTGAGAATGAGAGAGAAAGGGAGTGGGAAAGAGAAAGTGAAAGAGAGAATAGAGAGTGTGAAATAGAAAAAGAGAGGGAGTAGGTTCCTCTATATTCTATTGCTTTTTCTTTACCACTCATGATCTCTCTCACACTCTTTATTATATCTCTCTTATGCTGCCCTCTATTATCTCTCTTTTTCCCACTCTATCCCTCACACACTGTCTCTCCTTCTCTCCCTACTTCTCTATCTTTGAATCCCACTCTTAGTTGTCCTTGCTTTCTCTCTCTACCTCTTCACTCTCTCTCATTATTTCTCACCTTCTCTCACACATATCTTCCTTTTCTCCCCCTCTCTTTCACTCCCTCCCTCACTCTCTCCATCTCTCTCCATCTCTCTCCATTTATCTCACTCTCTTTCCTTTCTTATTCTCACAATCTCCCAATTTCCTTGTATATCTTTCTCTCGCACTCCCTAGTTCAATCTCTTGCTCTTTATTCTCTAATTCCCTCTTTCCTTCAATCTCTCTCCATATATCCCTCTATATCTCCCTCTCTCCAGCTCTCACTCACTATATTTTTACCTATCTACCTTGAGTCTCTCTTCTCTCTCTATTTTAGTCTTACCCTCTCTCCGTCTCTCCCTCCCGCTCACTTTTTGATCGCTTTCTTCACTCCTTCTCTTGCTCTCTCTCTCACTCTATATTTCATCTTTCTTTATTGTTTCTTTGCTCTCATTTGTCTCTTCTCTATCGCTCTCTTGCTCATAATTCTATCTCCCTCTCTTCTATCTCTTTACTCACTCTTTCTCTTCCTCTATCTCTCACACCCCCTCCCTCACACACACTCTCAATTTCTTTCACATCTTGCTCTCTCCCCTTATATTTATCTCATTATTTATCATTTTTGTTCATACCTCCTCGATCCCTCCCTCTTTCAATCCCTCCTTCCCTCTTTTTATGCCTCCCTCCCTATCTAACTCCTCTCTCCTCTCCTCTTCCACTTACTCATTCATTCCCTTCCCCCCTCTTTTTCTCTATCTCTCTCTCTAAATCTCTCTCTTGCTCTCTCTTCTCTCACTTACACTTTTCTCTACTGACTCGCTCTCTTCCTCTCTCATGTTATCTCTTTAGTCACTCTGTCTACACTCTATTTCTCTCTCACACTCTATCCCTTTCTTGCTCTCTTTCTCTCTCTTTGGTTTCACTCTCACTCTTGCTCCCTCACTCCCTCTCTTTCTCACTCCATGTTCACTCTCTCTTACTTTCTTTACAATTGCTTGCTCTACACTTAATATTTCTCTCCCCCCTCTCTTGCTTCCTTTCCTCCCTCCCTCTCTGCCTCTCTCGCTCTCTCTTTCTTTCTCACACACACTCTCTCCCTCACACTCACTTCCAATTCAACTCTCCTTCCCATCTCTCTGACTAAATCTAATTCTCTACCCACTCTCTCCCTCACTCTAACTTTCTCTCTATATCTTCCATCACTCTCTCTTATCTCTCACCCTCACTTCCTCTCTCACTCCCACTCTCTTTAATCTCACTCACTCCCTCCCTCTGTCTTTCTCTCTCTCCCTCTCCCTCCTTGCTCTTTTCTTTATTTATGCTTTATCAATTATTTTCTCTTTTCTCTCTCACACACACATACTCTTGCTCTCTTTTATCACTCTTTCTTATCACTTTACTCACTCTTTCTTTCCAACCATCTCTCACTCTTTTCCTCCCTCAATCTCTCCCTCTCATTAATTCAGTCTCTCTCTCTCTCTATCGCCCTCTCACCCTCTTGCTATCTCCATATCCCCTCTATATCTCCCTCTCTCACCCTCCTTTATGTCTCTGTTCTTTCTATATTTTTATCTCACCCTCTCTCCTTCTCTCCCTCTCGCTCACACTTCAATCCCTGATTTTACTCTTTCTTTTGCTCTCTCTCTGTCTCTCTCTCTCTCTCTCTTTCATCTCTCTTTCTTATTTTCTTGCTCTTCTTCACTCCCTCTCTGCCTCTCACACTTGCTCTTTCTTCTATCACAATGTCCTCTCTCTTTACTCACTCCATCTCTACCTCTATCTCACTCGCTTTCACTCTCCCTCCCTCACACACTCACTCTTTGTTTCTCTCACATACTGCTCTCTCCCGTCATATCCATCTCATTGTTTCTTATTTTATCTCATGGATCTCTCTTTCCTCCTTAATCCCTCCCTCTTTCAATCCCCACCTCCCTCTCTTTTTCCCTCTCTCCCTAGCCCTCCCTCTCATTTTCTTTATCGATGTCTCTCACTCTCTCTTGCTTGCTCTCTCCTCACTTTTTTCTTTTCTCTACTTCTCTCTCACTCTTACTCCCCCATTCTCTCACTCTCTCTCATCCTTTCTCACTTATTCTCCCCTTCCCACATCCCTCCTTCCCACTCTCTATGTCAATCTCTCTCCCTCTCCATCTCCTTCTCTCCTTTCCTTCTCACTAGTTCTCTTAATCTCCCTCCCTATCTAAATCTTGTTATCTTTTGCTCTCTCTTCCTCTCTAGCTCCCTATATCTCACTTTAATCTTTCTTTCTCTCCTCTCCCTCACTCACTCTCTCTGTTGAGTCTCTCTAACTCTCTTCATCTATCTCCCATTTCTCTTTCATGTCGTCTATCTCTGTCTTCCTCGCTCTCTCCCTTTCTCACTATGTCTAACTCTCTATTATGCTTCTTTCTATAGCTCTCTTGATCTCTCTTACTCTCTGTTCTCTCTTTTTATTAACTCTTTATCTTCTATATACATAACTATAACTCTTCCTTCCTCTCATTCTCTCTCTTCTTTCTTCTCTCTCTTTTCTACATCTTCTCTCTCATTGTTTATTACTTTCTCTCCCTCTCTCCCTCCCTTTCGCCTTCTTTTTTTGCTCTCTTTGTCTCTCTAGCTCCCTTTCTCTTGCCCTCTCTTTTCTCACTCTGTATTCTTTCTCTATTTTATCTCGCTTTGTCACTCTCTACCCTCCTCGCTCCCTCACTCTCTTTAATTTCACTCTCACTCTTACTCCCTCACTCTCTTCATCTCTCTTTCTCACTCTCTCTCCCACTTGCTCTTCTTGGTTGTCACTTCCTCTCTCCATTTTTCTACCATTCTGTCTCCCATTCTCTTATTATCCCTCCCTCACTTTCTCCTGCTCACACTCTTTCTTCATCTTACCTCACTCTCCTTCTCTCCCAATATCTCTCTCATAATCCCTTCCTCCTTGCTCCCTTCCTCTCTCATTCTCACTAATTGTTCTCTCTCTTTCTCTTTTGTTGCTTACACTTCTCTAACTCTTTGTCTAATGTTTCTCTCTCACTCTCTTCCTTACTCTCTCACACACAATCTCTCTCGTTGCTCAATCTTTTTCCCCCTTATCCCTCACATGTAATCTCTCAATCTCTTTCTCTCGCTCCAACTATTATCCTTCTCATGTCCTCTATCTTCTATCTCATTAATTCTACATTTTCTCACACTTCTCTCTCTCTTTCTCTCACCCTCTCTCTGCCTCCTCTATCTCTCACCCTCTTATCATGCCTCTTGTTCTCACTCTTTTCCTCTCTATCAATATACCTCTCTTGCTCCCTTCCTCACTTTCCCCTTCATTATGTTGCTCTCTATCTCTCTTCTCTTCCTGCCTCCCTCACTCCAACTTTCTGTCCATTATCACCCTCTTAATATCTTGTCCTCACTTTTGTCCATCTCTCTCATTCCCTTTCTTATATCCTCTTCACTACCTTTCCTCTTTCTCTCTAAATCTTATTCACTCTCTCACACTTTTGTTCTCTTTATCACTCTGACACTCTGCATCCATCATTCTCACTCCCTATTTATCTCCCTCTCTAGGTCTCTCATATGTAGCTCACTCATCTCTCCATCTCATACACTCATGCTCTCTCACTCTCTCAATCTCTCTCGCTCTCTCCCTCTTTAGCTCAATAGAGAAAAGTGTAAGTGAGAGAAGAGAGAGCAAGAGAGAGAGAAATTTAGAGAGAGAGATAGAGAAACGAGGGGGAAGGGAATGAATGAGTGAGTGGAAGAGGGAGAGGAGAGAGGAGATAGATAGGAGGGAGGCATAAAGAGAGGGAAAGAGGGATTGAAAGAGGGATCTGACGAGGAGGTAAGAGAGATGTATGAACAAAAATGAGATAAATAATGAGAGATATAAGGGGAGAGAGCAAGATGTGAAAGCAATTGAGAGAGTGTGTGCGAGGGAGGGGGAGAGAGATGAGGAAGAGAAAGAGTGAGTAAAGAGAGAGAGGAGAGGGAGATAGAATTATAAGAAAAAGAGCGATGGAGAGAAGACAAATGAGAGCAAAGTAACAATAAAGAAAGATGAAATATAGAGTGAGAGAGAGAGCAAGAGAGGATGAAGAAATGGATCAAAGAGTGAGCGGGAGGGAGAGACGGAGAGAGGGTAAGGCAAAATAGAGAGAGAAGAGAGACTAAGAAGAGAGAGAAAAATATAGTGAGTGAGAGGCAGAGAGAGGGAGATATAGAGGGAGATATGGAAAGAGATGGAGGGAAAGAGGGAGTTGGGAGAATAAAGCAAGAGAGCGAACAAGGGAGTGCGAGAGAAAGATATACAAGGAAATCGGGGACAGTGTGAGAATAAGAAAGGAAAAGAGAGTGAGATATATATGGAGAGAGATGGAGAGAGCGAGAGGGAGGAAAGTGAGGGGGGAGAAAAGGAAGATATGTGTGAGAGAAGGTAAGAAATAATAGAGAGAGTGAAGAGGTAGGGAGAGAAAGGTGGACAACTAAGAGCGGATTCAAAGAGAGAAGTGGAGAGAGGGAGACAAAGGTGTGAGGATAGAGTGAGAAAAGAGAGAGAACAGAGGGGCAACATAAGAGAGAGATATAATAGAAAGTGAGAGAGATCATGAGTGTTAAAGAGAAAGCAATAGAGATATAGAGGGACCTACTCCTCACTTTTCTACTTCACACTCTTTATTCTCTCTTCACTTTTCTCTTCCCCACTCCTTTTCTCTTTCATTCTCATTTTATTTTACTAACGCTCTTTCTCTTCCTGCCTCTTCTTATGTCTTTCATAATTCCTCACTCCCCCTAACTTTCAGTAACTCACTTTCTCTCTCTAGCTTGCCCCTCTTTGGCTTTTCCATCGTTACTATCTCTCTCTCACTCTTACCCACTCTCACGAACATATTCTAACTTCCCCCCTTTCTTTCGTCCCTCTCCCACTCCTCTTCCACCCCTCTCTCCACTTTTATCATGCCCCTTCTCCCTCCCTTCCTTACTCACTTTGCCACGCTTTCCCCCTCTCTCTCTTTCATAGCGATCTTCCTCTTCGCCCTCTTTACCTATGGTGTCTTCCCTACTATTCTTTCAAATCTCATACCTTCTCTCACTTTTTTCTCTCTCTTAATTCCCTTTAGTTCCCTCTCTTGCACTCTTTTAGTCTCTCCCTTCTCTACATTTTCTTCTTGCTTTTGTTCCTCCCCCTCTCCTCTTTCTCTTTCTTCATCTCTCTCTCACCTCTCCGAAACTATGTCCTTCTCACTCTCCCTCCCTCTCTCTTCCTCTCTAGACCTTTCTCACAATCTATATGTATATATATTCTCCCTATCTCAAAATATCTCTGTCTCCCTATTTATTTTTATCTCACTCTCTCACTTGTTATACTGAAGAATTTACTTGTTGTCTCTCTCTTTATGTTGGTCTCTCCCTACTTCATTTTCTCCCTCTATCCCATACTTCCTCTCTCTATTACTTCCATCTCTCCCAATGTCTGGATGAAGAGATAAAGGGAGAGTTGTGTGTTAGAAAGAGGGAAGAAGAGAGGAAGGGACAAAAGAGAGGAGAGAGAGAGAAATAGGAAGAGAAAGATTTAGAGAAGAATAAGCAAGAATAGAGAAAGAGAAAACAAATAAATAGTGAGAAAGAGAGAGGAAAGAGCAATATAGCAAAAAAGAGTGAAGAAAGATAGAGAAAGAGAGAGTGAGCAAGAGGAAGAATGAGAGAATGAGAGAGAGAGAGAGAGATGAAGAGAGAAGAGAAAAGAGTGAGAGTCGGGGAGGGCATGTGGAGAGATCTTGATAGAGAGTGGGTGGAAAGTGAGATAGCCAAAGAAAGAGAGTGGGGGAAGGAAGAGAAAGAGTGAGAAAAGGTGTGAGAGAATGGAGAGCGAGAGCAAGATGACGATAGAAAGAGGAAGAGAGAACAGAGATCGTGAAGAGATAAAGTGAGGGAGTAAGAGGAAAGTGAAGCTAAAAAAAGAAAGTGGGGCAAGAGAGAGTAAGAGAAAGTGAGGGAAGAGAGAATGATAGATGTAGCAAGAGAGAGGGAGAGGGAGAAAGGGTGTGAGAGTAATAAAGAGAGAGAGAGAGAAGAAGTTAAGAGTAAGAGTGACAAGAAGTTAAAGAGAGTGAGGGAGCCAAGAAGCGGAGATTGACAAAAGTGAAAGAAACAGTGAAAGAATAGAGAGTGAGGTAAGAGAGGGAAAGAGAGACACAAAGAGGATGTAATAAATAATAAGAGAGAAGAGTGGGTGAGAAAGCAAAGAGATATTGAATGAGAGAAAAGCTCGAGAGGGAAAGAGTAAATAGAGTGCCAACATTGCAAGAAATAGTAAGAAAAAACGAGAGAGAGAAAAAGAATAGAGAGTGAGAGACATAGTAAGAAAGGGAGAGACTAAGAAATAGAGAGATAGAGGGCAAGGTGCAAGGGAGAGAGTGAGAATGGGGAGATAGAGGGAGAGAGTAAGAGATCAAGACAAGTGAGAGAGAGAAAGTACATGAAAAGATGTAAGATGGAGAGAGGGAACAGAGAGAAATGATATTGAGCAAAAATGAGATAGGGAGCAAGGGGCAGGGTGGGAGAGGGAGAGAGAGAGAGGAGAGATTGAGATTGAGAGAGTTGGAGTGTGAGAAGTGGGATGGAGGGAGGGGGAAGAAAGGATGAGGGAGAGGGAGAGAGGTATAGAGAGAAGAGAAAGTGAGTGAAGAGGGGTAAAAAAGAAAGAAATAGAGAGACTGAGGGAGAGTAGGAGTGGTAAAAAGAAAGAGAGTAAAGAGATAGAGGGAGGTTGTGAGAGAGAAATAGAGAGAGAAAGTGAGAGAACAAGAGAGCAAGAGAGAGGAATGGGAAAGGGAGATTTATTAAATGCAAGAGGAGAGAGGGAAGAGTGATTGGGGAAAGGGAAAGAGAGGAAGGAGGGTAGGGATTGAGATAAAGAGGGAGAGTAAGAGAACAAAGTTAAACAAAGTGAAGGAGAGAGGAGAGGAGAGGGAGGAGGGAGGATATCGAGATAGAGAGTGTGGGATGGAGGGTAGTTTGAGGGAGAGAATGAGAGAGAAAGGATGAGAGAGAGATAAATGAAGGAGAGGTAGGAGAAATAGAGAAAAGTGAGTGACGAAAAGAGAGCAAGAGAGAGGGAACAAGAGAAAGCGATAGAGAAAAGCAAGGAGAGATGGGGAGACACAGGGAAGATAGAGAAAATGATAATGAGTGAGAGATTGACATTAAAGAGAAATTGAGGGAAATATAAGAGGGAGGGACATAGCGAGAGATTGAATTAATGAAAGAGGGAAAGAGGGAGGGAGGAAGAGAGTGAGAGATGGCTGGAGAGAAAGAGGAGGAAGTGATAAGAGAGTGATAAAAGAGAGTAAGAGAGAGTGTGCGAAGAGAGCAAGAAGAGAGAAATAGAGAAAGAAACATGATGTAGAGCATAACTAGAGAAAAGAGCGAGTGAGGGAATGTGAGGAAGAGAGCAATGGAAGAGAGTGGGAGTGAGAGTGGAAGAGAGAGTGAAGGAAGATATGGTGAGAGGGTGAAAGAGTGAGAGAGATGGAGAGAGAGAATACAAAAATGAGATTTTGTGGGAGAGAGAGATGAATTGGAAGGGAGGGAGGGAGAGAGGGGGAGAGTGTGTGAGAAGGGAAAGAGAGAGCAAGAGAGTGAGAGAGAGAGAGGGAGGGAAGGAATGAAGGGAGTGGGGAAGAGGGAGAGAAAGGTGAGTGGAGAGAGAGGAGCGAGACAAAGAAGAGAGAGTAAGTGATAGAGAGTAAACATGGAGCAAGAAAGAGAGAGGGATTGAGGGAGTATGTGAAGAGTAAAACTGAAGAGATAGGAAGAGGGAATGAAAGGGAGAGTGTGAGAGAGAAATGGAGAGAAGAAAGGGTGAGGAAAAGAGAGCAAGAGAGTGGGAGAGGGTGAGTGAGCGAGAGATGGACAAGAGATAGGGAGATAAGGAGAGTAGAAGAAAGAGAGGAATGAAAGGATTAAAAGAGGGAAGGAGAGCGAGAGAGGACCGTGATAGTTAAAGTGAGTGTGAAAGAGAGAGCGAAGAGAGGGTGAGAGAGAGATTGGAATGTGGTGAAATCAGAGAGTGAGAGAGAGAAGGAGAGCGTGAGTAAGAAAGGTGAGAGATAGAAGGTGGTATTTCAGAGGGTTTAAAGAGAGAGCACGAAAGAGAAAGGAAGAGAGAATGGAAGGGACAAGAGTGGAGAGAAAGAGACTTCCGAGGGAAGATCAAGCAAGTGTATGAGTGAGTGGTGCGAGAGAATAAAAGATTGTTGAGAGAGAGTGGGAGACGGAGAGGATAATGGGAGGGAGAGGGAGGGAGGAAGAGGAGATAAAATGAGAGGGAGGATGGGACGGAAGAGAGAGAAGAGAAATAAAGTGTGGGATGGTGTGAGCCGTAAATGTAAGAGAAATGAAAGAAGAGAGCAACAAAGGAGTGTGTAAAAGAGAGTAAGATATAAAAAGAGAATAGATGTGAGAAAGAGAGATTAATAGAATTTAAAAGAGAAGGGATAAAAAGACAGAGAAAACAAAATGTTAACAAAGAGTGAGATGTAGAATGCGAAATGGAGCTAACGAGGGTGAGAGGGGCGAGAGGGAGAGAGAGATCGAGAGAGAGGAGCGTGTGTAAGAGTGTGCAAGATGGAGAGAGAAGAGTGCGCTACACAGAGGGAAACCTGTGAGTGAGCAGGCGGGAGCCGAAGAAAGAAAGTGGGGGGAATAGAGTGTAAGAGAAAGGGTGCAAGGGATAATGATAGGTGGAGCAAGAGAGAGAAAGAGGGTTTGGGGAGGGTGGGTGAGAGAGAGAGGGAGAGAGGGGGAGAGAGGCAAGAGATAAAGTAAGAGAGAAGAGAGAGAGCGGGCGTAAGAATGAGAGTGAAATTGAATAGAGTGAGGGAGCGTAAGGGATAGAGAGACAAAGAGAGAATAGAGAAAGAAAGAGTGCGAGTTAAGCAAGGAAACAGAAAATAAGGAGAGGAGTCTCTTATACTCCTTCACAACCTCTCTCCCCATTTCTTACTCCCTCTCACTTTTTCTCACTCTCTCGTTTGCTCTCTTTCCTCGTCGCTCTTTCTTTCTTTCTCCTTCTCCTTCCTTCCCTCTCTTGATTTCTCTATTGCTCTCTCTTTCTTCAATTTCACTCACTCTTACTACTCTCTCCCTCTCTTTCTCACTCTCTCCCCGCTCTCTCATACTATCTCTTCTATCACATACTCCTTTTCTCTTTCTTCTCACTCTTTCTCCTCCTATCCACTACACTCACTCATTTCTCCCGCATCCCACACTCCCTCTTCCTTCACAATCACTTACTCTCGCTTCCCTTCCTCCTTTTCTCCCTCCCTCTCATCCCCTCCAGAGACCTCCCACTTCAAGCAGCCACTTCATTCCTCTCTCTCGCACTCACTCATTCTATTTCTCTCTCCTCACTTTTTCGCTATCACTTCTTTCACTATCTTCCTCTTCTCTATTTCTCTCTCTTTCTCTCTCTTCCTCTCTATTCTCTCTCTCTTCAATCTCTCTCACTCCCTCCATTTCCTCATTTTTCTACTATTTATTCTCTATCGTTCTAGATCCGTCTTCTATTGTACTATCTTTTATTAGTCTCACTCACACATACTCACACTCTCTTCTCTTTGTTCCCTCTCTTGCTTCTTGTCTCCTAGTCCTTCTCTCGCTCTTCTCGTACTTTACCTTTCTTCATCTCTATATCACTCACACTTAACATGTCCCACTATCCTCCTCATTCTCTATTCTTTCTCTCTCGCCAATTTGTCTTTTATTTTTCTATTTTCAATCTTATTCCTTTCACCCTTCCCTCTTTTCCATATATCCTCAACTTTCTCACTTTCTCCCTTCCTTTATATGTCTCCTCTTATTTTTCTCTTTCACCCACTCTTTCTCCCCTCTATTCCCACATCTCTCTCGTCTCTCTCTTCACTCTCTCGTACATTCCTCACTCTCTCCCTTCCACTCTCTCTCTCACTCTCTATTCCACCTTCATTATTGAATTATTGCTCAATCAATCTCTCTATCGCTCTCTCTACTCTCTCACCTAACTCTTCTCCTTCTCTATCTTCCTCTTTCTCGGCCCCTCCCTCCCTCATTTACTCTCTCTCATTGTTTCAATCCTTCTCTCTTCTCACTCTTTTGCTCCACATCTCTCTCATTATTTCTACTTTCCTCGTACTTCTCTCTCTCTCTACCTCTCTTTCTTCTTTCTTCCCTCTCTTTATCTTCATAGCTCTTACTCTCTATCTATATCTCTTTCTTTGCTTACGTTTCTTTCCCCTCTCATGCTTCATATCTCGCTCTATACTCATTTATGCTCTCTCTTTTATCATTTCTCTCTCATTCTCAATCGCTTTCACCCTCCCTCCCTCCTAATTTCACTCTCTTAGTCACCCTTACCCACTCTCACTATTTCGCTTATCCCACTCTCTTTTTTCTCTCTCTCATCTCAGTCTTTTGCTCCTTCTATCCTCCACACACACACTCTCTCCTCCTCTCTTTCTTCCTTCCCTCCCTCCCACCTCTCTCGCCCCTCTCTCACTCACTCTATCTTCCACTCTTCCCACACTTACTCTCCCTCTACCTCCTGTCTCCTCTCCATCTCTTATGTTCTAACTATCCCTCTCCATCTCTTTTGCTCTAACTATCCCTCTCTATCCATAACCTCCCTCACTATCTATTTTATTCTCTATAGCCTCACCCTCTCTCTTCCCCTCCCTCCCTCTCTAATACTCTCTCCCTTCCCACCCCGTTAATATCTTTTCTCTCTAATCCTCAATCTCATTCTCTATGTTATATCTCTTTTCTCTTTCTCACTTCCTTTCCTCAAAGATCGTCAATCTCTCACTCTGCTCTCTTTTCTGGGCCACTCTCTCCCTATCTTTCTCAACTCTCTAAACATGCCCTCTATTTGTCTCTCCCTCATGTATCTCACTATTCTCTCTCAATCTCACAGACTCATACATTCTCTCACTCTCTCTAAATCACTATCCATTTCATCACCACTTTTGGCTCAATTCTCACTCTTTATTTCACTCACTCTTACCATCTTTACTTCTTTCTCTCTCACTCTCTCTCATCTCCCTCCCTCGCTCCATTTTTCTCTCCTCTTTATCCCATTGTCTATTATTTTCTCACTCTCTCTATCTCACTCTCTATCTCTCTTTTCTTTATTATTATACTCTATTTTACAACCACCTTCTCTTGCTCTTCCTTTCACTCTAACTCTACACACCCTCTCTCATCTTTAGCTCTCTTCCTTCATCCCTCCCTATTACATTCTCTCTCCTCCCTCCCTCTCCGCTGCCCCATGCTCCCTCTCTCTCTCTCATCATTCTCCTCATTCTCCTCCAACTCCTTTTAGCCCTCACTCCCTTAGTCTTACTGGATTCTCCCCTCAGCCTATCTTCTCACTCTCTCTCCCTTTCGCTCTCTCTTCCTTTCTCTCTTTCCCCGCTCTCTTTAAACCCTCTCATTACCTCCTATCTATTTTTTCACTCGTTTTCTCTTCTCTCTCACTCTCTATTCCACCTCTTTTTATCTCTCTCTTATTCAATCTTCGCCTCTCTTTTAATGCTCCCTTTATCCCTCACATCCTATCTTTCACACTCCCTCCCTCTTTCACTCCCTTCATCCCTTTCTTGCTTCTGAACTCCCTTATCTACCTCTCTGCTCCCTCTCTCACTCGCTCACTCTTCCCTCTCTCTCTCCTACTCTCCTACACTCTCTCTCTCTCTCTCTCTCACTTTCTCATGTTCTCTCTTTCCTCTTCCTTTCCCTTCAGTTTCACTCTCAGTACTACTCCCTCATTCCCTCTCTCTTCTTGCTCCATGATTACTATCTCTTATTGTTCTCTCTCCACCGGCCTCCTCTCAATCTTTCTCTCCCTCTCTACATAAACTCGCCTCTTTGCCTCTCTCTCCTCACTCACTCTTCCTTCTTCTCTCAAACACACTCTCTCCCTCTAACTCCATTCTAATTCATCCCCTCTCTCCCCCACCGAACCTACTCCTCTCTACCCACTCTCTCCCTCTCTCGATCTCTTTCTATATCTTCATTCACTCTCTCTTCCTATCTCCCACTCTTTTCATCCATCTGACTCTCCATTTATGTTCCCCTATATATTCCTCACTTTTATCTCCCTCTCTCGCTCTTTTTTCTCTATTTATGCTTTATGACTTTCTTTCTCCATCATTTTCTTTCTCTATCACAAACACTCTTTATTGCTCTCTTTACTCTCTTATCACTATTCACTCTTTCTAACCATCTCTTACTCTCTTTTTCCTTCTCATTCTTCATTAATTATGTTTGTCTCTCAAACTCCTTCTTTCATTAATTCCCGTCTCTCTCTCTCTCGCCTTCCCTTCATCACGTCCTCCCTCTTTCCGCCTCACTCACTATCTTTTTCTCCATCTTCCCGAGTCTCTTTTCCTCTATATTACCGCCTTACTCTCTCTCCCTCTTCTCCCCTCCCCTCACTCTTCAATCCCTATCTTCACTCCTCACTTGCTTCCTCTCTCTCCACTCACTTTTATTTCATCTCTCTCATTGTTTATTTGCTCTCTTCTCCGTCCTTTCGCTATCTCTCTTTTTGTTTTCTTTTATCTCTCACTATTCTCTCTCTTTACTCATTCTTTCTCACCCTCTCTCTCTCTCTCTCTCTCTCTCTCTCTCTCACACTCTCCCTCCCTCACAAATACTCTCCCAATTGCTCTCACATCTTGCTCTCCCCTCAAACTATCTCATTATTTATTATTTTCTCTCATACATCGCTCTTTCTCCTCAAGCACTCACATCTTCAATCCCCCACTCTCTTTCTCCTTCTATCCCAAACTCTCACTCCCCTCTCTCGCCTCCTCTTGCACTCACTCTCATTCACTCCATCTCCCTCCCTCTCATTTTATCTATCGCTCTTCCCTCTCTCTTTCTCTATCTTTCACTTTCACTTTCCTCTATTTCTCTCACTCTCCCCCTCCCGTTCTCTAGCTCTCTCTCATCCTTTCTCTCTATTTTCTCTCATTTATCATCCCTCCCACTCTCATATCTCAATCTCTTCACTTTCTCTCTTCCTCTCCATCTCCCTCTCTCTCATCCTCTCCTTCTCTTCTTCTCTCCTTCTCACTCATTCTCTTACTCTCCCTCCCTATCTCAATCTTGCTCACTATATTTTGTGCTCTTATCCTCACTCTCGCTTTCTATTTCTCTTAAATCTTTTTTGGCTCTTCCACTCTCACTCCCTCACCACTTCACCCTCCCTTCGTCTCTCTCTATCTTCCCTTTCTCACTCTCTCCCTTACTCTTGCTTTTGTCTTTTATTTTCCCTTCCACACTATGTCTCTCACTTTCTATTATGTTTCTCTCTCTCGCTCGGTTGCCTTTGCTCTCTGCTCCATCAATCTTAACTCTCTCCCTTCTTCTCATTCTCTCTCTTCTCTCACCCCCTCTTTCTCACTCTCACTCTTACTCCCTCACTTGCCTTTCTCTTGCACACTATCTCCCTTTCTTTCTCATTTCTCTCTTTCTTCACCTTCCTCCCTAACTCTCTGATGCTCCATCGATCATTCTCTTCGTTTTCTTCATACTTTCCTACCACTCTCTATATAGTTTCACTTTATATAGATTCATTCTTTATGTCTTTCTAATTTCTATTCTCTCTTCCACATTCTATTGTTATCTCGCTCGTAGGCTTTATTCTCCGTCAACTTCTCTCTTACTCTTCTCACTCATTCTTTTCCTCTATTCCCCACTTTTTTCTCTATTTCTCGCACTTCCATTCTTGGTGCTCTCTCACTCTTTTATTCTCCCTCTATCGCTCTCTTGTTTCACTCTCTCTCTTTCTCTATCTTTCTATATTCTCCTTCTCTTCTCCCAATATCTCTCTACTCTTTCCCCTCCCTCCTTCTCTCCCTCTCTCTTTCTTTCTTTATTTCCCACACTTAACTTTTTCTCTTATGTTTCCATCTCACTCTTTCTTCCTCACATAAACACACACCTCTCTCTTTACCTCAATCTTTCTCTCCCTATCCCTCACACGCACTCTCTCTTTTCCGCTCTCCAACTTTTATCTTTCTCAATCCCTCTTTCTCTCTCATTGTTTCTCATCCTTATTTTCTCCCACCGCAGTCGTTTCCTATATTCAACTCTCATTTCCTTATTCTTGTTCTTACTTTCTCCCTCTATTTATATATCTCTTTTGATCCCTCTCTTAGTCTCTCTTTCAATCACTTCGTTCTCTATCTCACTCTTTTTCTTCCTCCTCCCTTCCTGGGCCACGCCTCCCTCTTCACACCCCTTCCCTCTCTTTCTTTCTCTTTAATTTCCCACACTTCTCTAACTTTTTCTTTATGTTTCCATCTCACTCTCTTCCTCACATAAACACACACAATCTCTTTGCTCAATCTTTCTCTCCCTATCCCTCACACGCACTCTCTCTCTTCCCGCCTCCAACTTTTATCCTTCTCTGTCCTCTCTCTTCTCTCATTGTTTCTCACCCTTCTTTCTCTCTCCCTCCGCCGGGCCGTCTCCTATATCTTTAATCCCTACTCTCATTCTCGTTCTCACTTTCTCCCTCTCTATCTATAAGACTTTCGATCCCTCTCTCACTTCTTTCAATCACTTCGTTCTCTATCTCACTCTTTCTTACTCCCTTCCTAGTTCCGCGCCCCTCTCCCTTCGCACCTCGCCCGATATTTTTTTTTCTCTCTTTGTCGCTATCACTCTCTCCCTCTATAATTCTTGCTTCCTCGGGTGCCCTCTCTACGTCTCCCACTTGTACCTCACTCTTGCTTCCATCGCTTTCTTCTTCTCTTCATCCCTCCCTCTTCCTCCACTATCTCCCTCTCCTTCTCTCTCTTGCTCCCACTTTCTTCCGATTTTCTCATTTTTCGCCCTCATTACCCTCACTCATTAATTTTACTCGATCTTTCCACAACCTCTCTTCACTCTCTCTCCCATTCACTCCCTTAATCCCTCTCTCTCCCAAAATTCTGTCTCTCTCTTTTTACCCCTCTCTCGCTCGCTCAACCTCCCCCTTTTCACGCCTCTATTATCTCACAATCTCTTCTCTCTATTTGTCTTTCACACTCTTTCTC
This sequence comes from Papilionanthe hookeriana x Papilionanthe teres, assembly GCA_022702705.1. Lineage (NCBI taxonomy): Eukaryota > Viridiplantae > Streptophyta > Magnoliopsida > Asparagales > Orchidaceae > Papilionanthe > Papilionanthe hookeriana x Papilionanthe teres. The sequence goes on along the minus strand of CM040432.1, from coordinate 64,235,032 downwards.
CTTTATTCTCTTTTTTAGTTTCACTTTCACTCTTACCCCTCTCCTTCTCACTCTTTTCTTACCACACTCTACGTTATGTTTCCCTCTTCTCTCCTCACCTCTTAGTTTTTCTCTCCTCTTCCCCAATCTCTTGCATCCTTCCTTCCCCTCCCTTCTCTCCCTTCTCTCTCTCTTTCTCTCACACAAACACACACTATCACTCTCGCCTCTCACACAAGCCTTCTCTCGGGTTCATTTTTGCTCTCTCACAAAATCACATTCTCTACCCCATCTCTTCCTCTCGCTCACTTACTCTATATCTCCCCTCACACTTTTTCACTTGCACTTCCTCTCTCACTCCCACCCTTCAATCTTTCTCACTCCACCTCTTTCTCCCTTTATCCTTCTTTTCTCTTTTATGACGTACCACTTTTCTCTCTCTTTTACTCACTCCATCTCGCTTCTCCCGGACACACCTCTCTTGCACTCTTTTATCACTCCCCACTTCCTTACTCACTTTTTCTCCAACTATCAACCATTCCCTTCCTCCTCTCTCTCTCACCTTCGTCACGCTATCCCCTTCTCCCTCTATCTCTACATCCTCCTCTATCTACTTCTCTCTACCTCTCACTCTAAACTTTTCGTCGATCTTCGAGTCTTTCTTCTCTTTATTTGCCTTACTCTCTCTCTCCTTTTAATCTCTCTTCTCTCCCCATCTCTCTATTTCTAGTTCACTCCTCTCTCTTGCTCACTCTCTAAAATCTTTATTCCATCTCTCTTTATAATTTTTCGCTCTCTCGCCCGTCCCTCTATCCTCTCTCTCGTTCTTTCATCCACCCTTTCTTCTCTATTTACTCACTCTTTCTCGCTCTCTCCTCTCGCACTCACATGATCACGGACTCACACCTTGCTCTCTCCCCAATCATCTACTATTTTTTATTTCTCTCAAACATCCCTATTTTCGCCGATCTCTCCTAATCCTTCTTCCTCCCTCTCTTTCTATCTCACTCCTATCTCATGACTCTCTTTCTCTTGAGAGAGGGAGGGATCGAGAGGAAAGAAAGATGTATGAGAGAAAATAAAATAATGAGATAGAATCGAGGGGAGAGAGCAATACGTGAAAGCACCGAGAGAGAGTGTGTGCGAGGGAGTGAGAGTAAGGCAGAAAGAGCGAGTAAAATGAGAGAAGAGATGGAGGGAGGAGAGAGGCAAGGAGAGACGGCAAGAGGAGGAGAAATCGAGAGAAGAAAGAATTTGGAGTGAGAGAGGAAGCGAGGGGAGAGAGAATTAGAGTGAGAGTGAAATCGAGAGAGCGGGAGGGAGCAAATCAGAGAAGGGAGAGAGAGCGAGAGAGGTGGGGAAAGAGTGAAAAGAGAGAGGAAGAGATAGAGCTTGTGTGTGAAAGAAAGGAGGGAGAGAGGGAGCGAGGGTGTGAAACAAAGGAGGAAGAGTGTTAATGTAAAGAATACGAGAAATATGAGATAAAGATGAGGGGTAGGTAGAGAAAAAAGAGCAAGATAGAGATATAAGAGCAAGAAAAGAGGAGATAGAGAAAAATTGTAACAAAAAATGGAGGAGGAAAGAAAGAGAGTGGGGAAAGAAAAAAGGGAGAACTCAAGAGATTGAAAGAGAGAATGTAAGAGGAAGACAACAGGGTTTGAGAGAAATGGACGTAGAAATGATGGAGTGCAGAGGGAGAGAGAGAGATAGAAAAAGGAAGGACATGGAGAGATGATTGGGGATAGAGGGAGGGAGGCAAAAAGGTGGAGGAAATAATGAGGGGAGATAAAGCACGAGTGTGAGAGATAGGGAGAGAAGAGCACAAAATAAAAACTTAGTGAGAGCAAGTGAAAGAGGGCAAGGACAGAGAGAGGGAGAAAGAGAGAAGGAGAGCGAGAAAGGCAGCGAGAGGAAGAGTCGTTGAGAGAGAGGAAAGATGGAGAGAAAGAGAGGGAGAGAAAAGAGGAGAGAAGAGAATGAATGAGAGGTAAAGAGAGAGATGACGGCAGAAAGTGAGAGCAGAGAAGGAGGGTTAGTGAGAGGGACAAAGGAAACAAGAGCAAAGAGAACACTGAAAGATTGAGAGGAGATTGAGAGAGAGATTGAGGGGATGCAGAGGTAGAGGAGGGAGTGAGAGAGTAAAAGGAAGAGAGAGGAAGAGAGAAAGGGGGAAACACATAAGAGGGAGTAGGGAAGTGAGAGAGGATAGAAAGAGTCAGTTATATGGAGAGAAAAGGTGAAATGAATGAGAGTGGAGAGAGAAAAATAAAGTTAGATTATGTGAAAGAGAAAGAATTGAGAATGATGGGGAGGGATAATTAAGAGTGAAAGTAATTTGTGATGAAGAGAGGACAAGAAGAGAAAAGCAAGAGAAGGACTAGGAGAGAAAAAGAAAAGGACTGTGAGTGAGAGTAACAAAAGAGAGAACATTAGAATAGAGAGCAAGAACAATAGAGAATAAATAGTGGAAAAAAGAATGGAGGGAGTGAGAGAGAGTCAGAGAGACTAGAGCAAGAGAGAAGAAGAGAGCTGAGAGATAAATAAAGAGAGAAGAGAGTGTGAAGGAAGATAGAGAAAGAGACAGCAGAGAGAAAAAGAGGGAGAGAGTTAGCGCAAGAGAACGAGTGAGAGAGAGAGAGGGACTCTCACTTTCCCTCTCCCTTTCTCGCATCATCCTTCTTCTTCATCCTCTCCCTCCACTACTCTCCCTCCCACTTCAATCTCAATCTCTCTTCCTCTCCATCTCCCTCTTCTTTACTCCCCCTCCCTATCTCCATATTACTCACTATCTTTCACAGCTCTCCTGCTCCCTCTCTCTCGCTTCCTCTCTCTCCTCTTTAAATCTTTCTGCTTCTCATCCCTCTCTCTCACTCCCCGTCTCTCTTAATCTCTCTCCTTCTCCTTCATCTTCCCCTCTTTCTCGCTCTCTCTTACTCTTGCCCTTTATTTTTCTTCTTCTTAATCTCTCGCTTTCTCTCTCCGTCTCTCACTTTCTCTTATGTTTCTCTCTCGATTCCCTCGCGCTCTGTTATTTTTCTCTCTTACTCACTCCCTCCTTCCTATACTATTACTCTAACTCGTCTCCCTTCCTCTCATTCTCTCTCTCCCTCCTCACCTCCTCTCTCGTCATTGTTTATCTCTCTTTCCCTCTTCTCACTCTCCATTCTTTATTTATTTCTCTCTTTTTCTCTCTCCATTCGTTCCATCACTCTCTTTAACTCGTCTCTCACTTACTCCCTCACTCGTTTTCTCTCTCTTTCCCTTTGTACTCTCTTACTCTATCTTCTTCCATTTCTCTCTCACTTTCCCTCCCTAGCTATCTCTCTCTTGATCCTTTCTCCTACTTCACCCACGCTCTTTCTTTAGCTTCACTCTCACTCCCACTCTCTCTTTTATCTCTTCTTACCTTTTGTCTACCATCTTCTATCGCTACTTCTCACAGACTCTTTATTCTCTATTAACTTCTCTTTACTCCTCTCACTCATTCTCTTCCTCTATTCCCCCACTCTTTCTCTACTTCTCTCATTTCCCTCCTTCGTCACTCTCTCTCACATCTCCTACTCCCCCTTCCTAATCATCTTCTCCTCTCCTTCTCCCTCTCATTCCTGTGAGGGACCTAGAGCAGATAATGAGGGAGAGGAAAGGAGAGAGGGGAAGATAGAGGGGAAGGAGACAGAGAGAGATAGAGGGAAGGAAAGAGTGTGTGAGAGTGAGTGAGGTCTAGAAAGGGAGAGAGGCAGATGATGGAGAGAGAAAGCAGAGATTATGTCTTTCTCTCTAGATCTCCTTCACTCTCTATCTTTCACTCCCTCAATCATGCCCTCTCTAGGTCTCCCCTTATATCTCACTCTTCTCTCACCATCTCACACTCATACACTCTCTCCCACTCACTCTCTCTCTCCCTCTTTCTTCTTTAGATCTCGGTTTCACTCTCTCACACTCATACGCACCCTCTCTCTCTCTCCAACTTTTATCTCCTAATCCCTCTCAGTTCTTTCTCATTATTTCTCGTATTCTTTCACACACTTCTCGTTCTCTCCTCCCTATCTCCCTCCCTCTATCTCCTATTTCTCTCACTCTCCTTTGATTACGATTCTCACTTTCTCCCTCTCTATTTATATATCTCTCGATCCCTCCTTCACTCTATCTTTCAATCTCTAGTTCTCTCTCTCTTCTCTTCCTCAACCTCGTCACACTCTCTCCTCTTCCCACCCTCTTAGTGTCTTTGTCTCTCTTGCCCGTCTCTCTCTTTCCCTTCCCTATATCCTCTCTCTCACTTTTCCCTCTTTCTCTAGATCTCCTTAACTCTCTCACTACCGTACTCTTTATTGCTCTCACCGTCTCTTTACTGTCAATGCCTCATTCGTGCCCTCTCAGGTCTCCCTTATGTAGCTCACTCTTCTCTCTCCATCTCATACATTCATACACACTCTTAATCTCTCTTCCTCACCCTTCAACATTGCCTATCTCACTCTCTACCATTTTACTTTTTCTCTCTCACTCTCTCCTCCTCTCCCTCCTTTACTCCAACTTTCGTCTTCAGTCTCTATACCCTTCTCTATTATGTCACACTTTCTATTCTCTTTTTCATTCTATACTCTCTTTTACACTCTAATTTGTGGCTTACTCTTCTCTCTTTTCTTTACTTCTCTCTCGCCATCTACACTCTCTCTCCTCTCTCTTTTCCTTCCATCCCTCGCCTCATTTTCTCACTTCTCTATCACCCTTCATATCCTTACCTTTATTTCCTATTTCTTGCTCCCCTCCCCTCACTCTATATTCTTCCTGTTTTCCCTCTCACTTCATACCCCTCGCTCACTCATACCAATCTTCCCCTTTACCTATATTCTCGCTCTTTTCTTCCTTTCTCTTTCCTCGTTTTTCTCTTTCTACTTCCTTTTATCTCTCTTTCTCACTCACTCTCTTCCTCTCTTCACTCTCTATTCCACCCTTTTATCTCTCTTCACTCTCCTTCGTTCCTTGATTCTCCCGTTATCCCTCAATGAGACTCTCTTGCTCTCCCTCCATCCTCTCTTCTTCTGCACTCATTATCTCCCTCTCTCACTTGCTCGCTCTTTTCCCTATCTCCCACGTGAACTTTCTATCCTCTTTTCTACTCATTTCTCTTTCTAGTATTCTTTCCCTTTCTAAGCTTCTCTTCTTCGTTTGGTTTCACTCTCACTCTTGCTCTCTCATTCCCTCTCTCTTTTCTTGCTCCATGATCACTCTCTCTCACTTACTCTTACTTCTATTGCTCTTTATCCTCACTCTCCTCTCAATACTTCTTCTTTACTCACTTTTTCTCTCCCTCTATCTCTCACTCACTCTCAATCTCCCTCCTCACACATCTCTCCATCGTTCTCACATCTTGATTTCTCCCCTCATATCCATCCCATTATTTATTATTTTCTCTCATACATCTCCCATTCCTCCTTGACCCCTCTCCATCCAATCCCACTTTCCCTCTCTTTCTCCCTCTCTCTCCCTTTCTCACTCCACTCTATCTTCTCTTGCACTCACTCATTCACTCACACCCTCCATCTCATTTTCCTACGCTCTCTTCTCTCACTTAAACTTGTCTCTATTTCTCTCACACTCTCCCTCTCCCCATTTCTCTCATCTCTCTCCAATCCTTTCTCCTCATTCTTTCCGCTTCGCTACCCTCCCTTCCACTTTCTCCATCTCAATCTCTCTCCCTCTCTCCTTCGTCATTCTCTACTCATTCTCTCTTACTTTCCCTCCCTATCTCATCGTAATCAAAATCTGCGTCTATTCCTATCTCTCTTCCTATCTCTCTATTAAATCTTTCTTTCTCTCCATTTCATTCTTCTCTTCAATTTCTCTCCTTCCCTCTATATTTGCCTTCACTCTCTTCTTCTTGCCTTCTGCCTCTCTTCACTATGCCTCTCAATTCTATTACGTTTCTCTCTCTCACTCTCGTTCTCTTTACTCAATCTATATCTTCCTTCCAATATCCATCACACAACCTCTCTCTTATTCTCTGCCTTCCTTTCCACAGCTTCTTGTCAATGTTTATTACTATGTCTCCTTCCTTCTCACTTTGCCTCCCTCGATCCTTATTTCACTCTCTTTTCTCTCTAGTTATCTTTTCTTTTCCTCTTCATCACTCATTCTTTCTTTTTTATTTCTCTCTCGCTTTGTCAATCTCTCTCCCTTGGTCCCTCACTCTCATTCTTACTCCCTCACTTGCCTCTCTCTCTCTTTCTCTCTCTTGTACTCTCTTTTCTCTCTCTCTCTCTCTCACTCCATCCATAACTCGTCTCGCTCCTATCATTCTCTCTTGCGTCTTTCTCCTACTCTCTCTTCACCTACTCCCTCTCTCTTCAGTTTCACTCTCATCCTACTCCCTCTCTCTTATCTCTTTCACACTCTTTATACCCTTTCACTTTCTATCACTATCTCTGGCTCTCGCTCTTATTCTCCGTAACTTCTCTCTACTCTTGTCACTCTTTCTCAATCTCCTCACTCTCTTTCTATTTCTCTCACTTCCCTCCTACCACTTTCTCACGCTCTCTCCCACTATCCCTTCCTAGTTCTCCCTCTCTCTCTCTCTCCATCTCTCCCCGCATTATCTCTCTCATTGTCTTTCTCCCTCATTCTCTCTCTTTTGCTAATCGTCTTTCTCACCTTCGCTCATTCTCCTTCTCTTCCAATATCTCTCACTCTAACTTCTTCCTTCGCTCCTCTTCCCTCTCTTTTCTCACAGCTTGTTCTTCTTTATTATCAGGAAGACTTCATTAACTTTTCTCGAGTTTCTCTCACTCTTCTCACACACAAAAATCTCTCTCTTTGCTCTAATCTCTCCCTATCCCTACACACACTCTCTCTCCAAATTTTATGCCTCTCAATCCCTCTCTTCTCACTTATTATTTCTCACATGCTTTCACACTTCTCTTGCACTAAAGGATGATAAAATTAGAGAGAGTCTCAGATGGTTTGGTCACATTAACTGCCGACCAATTCGACGATCCGATTAGAGGAGTAGATGTTTTAAATACAACGAGTGTTAAGAAAGGCAGAGGTAGGCCTAGAAAAACTTGGGCTTATTGCATAAAAAATGATCTTAATTTATTAGAATTAAATGAAAATTTGACACTAAATAGGACGCAACGGAGAAAAAAGGATTCATGTACCGACCCCACTTAAGGATTAAGGCTTGCTGTTGTTGTTGTTTCACACTTCTCTCTCTCTCTCTCCCTTTCTCCCTCCCTCTCTCTCTCCCTCTCTTTCTCTCACTCTTTCATTGCACTTGTCCTATCTATATATTTCACTTCATCTCTCCCTTACTCTTTCCATTATCTTGCTCTCTATCTATCTCTTCACTTTCTCCCTCCCTCACTAGCACTCTCCCTTCCCACCCACCTAATATCTTATTTTCTCTTGTCCCTCTCTCCCTTTCTCTTCTCTCTAAATCTCTTTCAATCTCAAAATATTGTTTCTTTATCGCTCTCACTCTCTCCCTTTATTCAAACTCGCTCATTCGTGCCCATTCTAGGTCTCCTTAATGTAGCTCACTCTTCTCTCTCGCATCTCACACACTTATACACTCTCTCACTCTCTCTCTCAATTCCAACCCATTTTAGCTCGTCTTACTCTCTATCTCACTCTTGTTACCATTTTGTCCTTTCTCTCACTATGTCCTCTTCCTCCCTTGCTTCAATTTTTCTCTTCTCAATCTATCCCCTTCACTATTATTTTCTCACACACTCTCTCTTTCACACTCTCTATTCACTTTTCTATATTATATTTTTTTCACTCTCCTTATTGCTATCTCTTTCTCTCTCTCTCTTACTTTTCTCTCGCTCTATCCTCCACTCTCTCTCTCTGCCTCCATCCCTCCCTCTCTCATTCTTTCTTCCCTCCCATATCCCTCTCTTTATCCTTCTCTCTCTCCCACTCTCTCTTGCTCCCTCTCTCTCAACACTCATATCTGCTCTCACTCACTCTTACTCGATCTTCCTTAGTCTCTCTTCTCACTTTCTCTGCCTTTCACTCTCTTTCCTTTCCTTCCTGCTCTCTCTTTAAACCCTCTCGCTCTCTATTTATATCTCTCTTTCACACTAACTCTCTTCCTCTCCCTCACACTTTATTCTACCCTTTTATATCTCTCTCACTCTCTCTTCACTCACTTGTGATGATGCCTTTATCCCTCACGTCTCTCTCCCGCTCTCCCTCCGGTTTTCACTCCTTTCGCATCCTCAATTCTCCCTCGCTCTCTTCATCTTCCCTCTCTTGCTTCCTTCTCTTACCGCTCACGCATTCCATCTCTCCCTCTCTCTCTTCCCTCACTCACTCTTCTTATTTCAATCTCACACTCTCTCCCTTTCTCACCCTTTCTTCCTCTCTCTCGCAATTTTGTTCTCACTCGTTACCCCTCATTCTCGTCTATCTTTCTCTCTCCATGTTCACTCTCTCACACTTACTCTCTTTCTACTGCTCTCTCCACTCTCTCCTCTCAATCTTTCTCTCCCTCTCTCTCCCACACTATTGCTCTCTCCTCCCTCCCTCTCTCTCTCACTCTTACTCTTCATTCTCTTGCTCACACACTCCACCCCTCCCTCTCACTCCCTTCCACTTCATCCACCCTCTCTCTCCCACTAAATCTCATTCTATACCCCCTCTCTCCCTCTCTCACTCTTCATTCACTCTCTCTCTTCCTCTCTCTCACGCCCATTCGATTCCTCTCTCACTCCCGCTTTCTTCCATCCTCTCGACTCCCTCGCCATCTCTCTCTCACACACTCGGTCCCTCTCTCACTCTCTTCCGCTCTCGCTCTTTCTCTCGTTAAAGCTTTATCACTTTTTATTTCTCTATCTTCTCTCTTTCTCTCTCTCACTTTAATGCGTTTCTCTTTCATCTCACACTTATTGCTTCACTCTTTGTCCCCAACCATCTCTTACACTCCTCTCTCCCTCTCCCTCTCTCCCTCTTTCATTAATTCAATTTCTCTCTATCTTCCTCTCCCCCTCCTCCTCTCCATATCTCACTTATTTACCCCTTCTCTCTAAATCTCATTCACTATCTTTCGCTCTATCTTCCCCGAGACTATCTTCTCCGTATTTCTCACATACCCTCTTTCTTTCTCTTCCGCTCACTCTTCAACACTTATCTCACTTCCCTCTTACTCTCTCTTTTACTATCTAATTCATCTCTTTTTATTGTTTGTGTTGCTCTCAATTTCCCCTTCTCTCACTTCTTCCTTTCTTCTATCTCCTCTCTTATTCTCTTTCCTCTTTCTTTCTCTCCCCATGCTTTCATTCTCTCTCCCTCCCACATACTCTCTCTCTCAATTGTTCTCACATCTTGCTCTCTCTCCCCTCATATTCATCTCATTATTTCTTATTCTCCTCTCAAACATCTCCCTCTTTCCTCATCGTTCCCTCCCTTTTTCAAAACCTAATTCCCTCTCTTGTGTTCTTCTATCCGTATTTCACGCCTCTTCTATCTCCACTTCCACTTAACTTCAATCCCTCTCCCTCCTTCTCATTTTCTCTATCGCTCTCTGCTCACTCTTCTTTGCTCTCTCTTCTCTCGCTCACTTTTCTTTATTTCTCTCGCACCGTCCTCTCCCTTTATCATGCTCTCTCATTCTTTCTCTATCTAGTTCTCTCCTCCGCTACTCTTCCCTCCCGCTCTGTCTATCTCACTCACTCTCTCACCTTCCTTCCCTCTCCATCTCCGTCTCTTCTTTACTCCTTTTCACTCATTCCTTTACTCTCCCTCCTTATCTCGCCCCGTGCTCACAATCTTTTGCACTCTTTTTCTCTCTCACTTCCAATCTCCTCTCTTAAGTCTTTTCTCGCTCTCTCCCTCTCTCTCTTTTTAATCTCTCTCCATCCTCCCCTTTCTCACCTGCCTTCCTTACTCTTGCCCACTATCTCTCAATTTCCCTCTCCCGCATTTACTCTATGTCTCTCACTTTCTATTATATTTCTCCCCGTCGCTCTCTTCGTTCCCTTTTCTCTCGTTCACACATTCTTTAACTTCCTATCCATCACTCTATCTCTTCCTTCCTCTCATTTTCCCTCTTCCATCATTGTTTATTACTCTCTCCTTCCCTACCTCATTCCTCCCCCTCTTTCCCTCCTTCCCCGCTTTATTTCGCTCTCTTTTTCTCTCTATAGATCCCTCTCTCGCTTTCCTACTATTCCCTCACTCTCCATTTATTCTCTATTTCTCTATCTCTCCGATTCTCCCATCCGCGCTCCCTCACTTCTTTTCTCAAATTCTCTCCTACTCATTTTTGCCTCACTCTACTTCTCCCTTTCTCTCTGCACTCTTTCTTCCTTCTCTCCTTTCTCCTTCTCACACTTTCCCTCCCTAACTCTTCGCTTCTCAACCTATCATTTTTTTCTTGTTTATTTTCATTACTCCTCTCTTCACCCACTCTTTCTCTTTAGCTTCACTCTCACTCCTACACCTCTCTTATCTCTTTCACACTCTCTATCACATCTTCCACTTTCAATCGCCGTCTTTATTCTCTCGTCAACTTCTTTCTTATGCTTCACTTATTCTCTTCCTCTATTCACCGACTTTCTTTCTCTATTTCTCTACCTCCCTCCTTCATCACTTTCTCCCAGCTTTCCCTTCGGCCCTTTTTCATTGTCTCTCTATCTCGTATTCTCCCTCTATCTCTCTCGCTCAATCTCTATTTCTCTTATCATTCCTCATTCCCTTCTCTCCCTATATCTCTATCACTCTCACTTCCTCCTTGCTCCCTTTGTCTCCTCTCCCTCTCCCTCTCTGTCCCTCTCTTTTTTCTTTCTCGCTCTCTCCCTCTACCTCTACTATCTCTTCTCCACCTTTATTCTCAAACTTTCTCTCATTCTCTCTTATCATGCTCTCTATTGCTCTCCCTCCCCACTATCTCTCTCTTCCTCCATATATATATATACTCGCACTCTCTAACCCTCTATCCCTACATCTCTCTCTCCCCTCTCTTCTCTCCCTCATACTCACTCTCTCTCTCGCTCCCTCTCTCACTCTCTATTCCACCTTCACTATTTTGTTGTTGTTCAATCAGTCTCTCTTAATCTCTCTTATATCGCTCTCTCTCTCTCTCTCATTACTCAACTCTTTCTCCTTTCTATCTCCCTCTCCATCCCTCCCTCCCTCCCTCTATCTCTCTTTCTCTCCTTCTCTCTCTTATTTTTTTTTTACTTTCTCTCACTCTTCTTCTACCTTCTCCCTTCCTCCCTCTCACTCTCTCTCTATCTTCATATCTCTCACTCTCTATCTATTTATCTATCTTCCCCGCTCTCTTTCGCTCCTTATCTTCGATGTACATCTCTCCCCCTCCTTCACTCTCTCTTCGTCTCTCTATTTCTCTCCAATTCTCACTGCTCTCTCCCTCCCTCTCTCTTCTTAATTTCATTATCTCTCTAGTTTCCTCTATCTCACCCATTCTCTCGTTCTCTCCCTTTATCTTACTCTTCTCTCGCTCTCTCTCCCCTCCCACTCCCTTCACTCTCTATCCTCCACGCACAATCTCTCTCCTCTCACGCTCTTTCCCTCCCTCCTACCACCACCTTCTCTCTCTTACTCACTCTAACCTCAACTCTCCCACACTCTCTCTCCATCTACCTCCCTCTCTCTCCCTCTCTCCCTCTCTTCTATCCTTTTTGTTCTCACCGTCTTCCTCTCTATCATATATCCACACTCTCTCTCATTCTCTCACCTTCTTTCGTCTCTCTCTTTCTCCCTCACTCACACTCTCTCTCCCTTCAACTTCCTAATATCTTTTTCACTTCTCTCGTCTGTCATTCTTCTTTCACTTACTTCCTTTTCATATTTCTATTTAGATCTCTTTCACTCTCACCTATCCTCATTATCGCTCTCACTCTCCCTCTTTCATTCTCACTTCCTCATTTGTGACCTCTAGGTCTCTTCTTATGTAATTCACTCTTCTCTCTCCATCTCACATAACACACACTCTCTAGCGCTCACTCACTATTAATATCTCTCCCTTGCCCTCATTACCACTTCTCTCTCTCTCTCTCTCTATCTCACTCTATTACCATTGCTCTTTCTCTCTCTCCTATCCCTGCTCCATTTTCTCTCTTCTCTCTCTATCCTCTCTCTATTATTTTCTCTCATTCTCTATTCTCTTTTTCTATCTTATACCCTCTTTCGTACTCTCCTTTGTTTCTCTTCTTTCTATACTTTTCTCTCACTATATCCCCCACTCTCTTTCCTCTCTGTCTCCATCCCACCACTCTTTCTCTCTCTTTCTCCCTCCCTCTCACCCTCATTTTCCTCTTTTTCTCTCTCTTTTGCTCCCTCTCTCTCTCTCTCTCCTTCTAGTCTCCTACTTTTCACCGCACTCACTTCGTCTTTCGATCTTCCCCATTAATTTTTCTCACTATCTCCCTTTTACTCTCTTCCTTTCTTTTCGTTCTCTTTAAAACATCTCACTACCTCTTTCGCCTCTTTCTCTCACTTGGTCTCTCCCCCCTCTCTCACTCTCACCTAACCTTTTTTTATATGCACTTCCTCTCACTTATCTTCTATCTCTATCTCCACGCTCCCTTTATCTCCCTCTCTCTTTCACTCTCTTCTATCCCTCTCTTCCTCCAACTCTCCTACCCCTCTCTCTTGATCACTCTCTCACTCTGCCACTCTTTCCCTCTCTCTTGCTTCCCGCTTCCCTCACTCTCTCTTTCTTACTACTTTCACACTCTCTCACTTTATTGCTCCCTCTTCCTCTCTTCAGTTTCACTCCCCACTTTTACGACTTCATGTCCTCTCTTTTTCTTGCTCCATGATTACTCTTTATATTGCTCTCTCTCCTCTCTCAATCTTTCTCTCCAACTCTATCACACTCTCTTGCTCCCTTCCCTTTCGCCCTCTTTCTCGTCTTCTTGCCTTTTTTTTTACACACTCTCCCTCTTCCAATTCATCTCCCCTCTCTATCCTGCAAATCTCATTCTCTACCCCTCTCTTTCTCTCACTCTCTCAATATCTTCCCTTCAATCTCACTTTCTCCAACTCGCACTTTGTGCCCTCTAACTCCATTCCATTCCTCTCACTCCATCCATCTCTCTTTCTCACTCTCTCCATCTCTCATTGTTTTATCTATTCATGCCTTATCACTTTTCTTCTTTATAGCTCTCTCTCATTCTCTCTCACACACAATCTCTATTGCTCTTTTTCATCATTGTCTTATCACTCTACCTAATTTTCTCTCCAAACATTTCTCACTCTCTTCTCCCTCCCTCTCACCCTTTTTCATTAATTCAATCTCTCTCTCTCAATCTTCCCTCTCACCTCCCTCTCTCTCTCCATATCTCCCACTATATCTTCCTCACTCCACCTCTCACTCACTATCTTTTTTTTCTATCTCCCCGAGTCTTTATTCTCTCTCTATTTCTCTCTACACTCTCTCCCTCTCTCGCTCCCACACTTCAATCCCTATCTTTACTCTCTTCCTCATCGCTCTCTCACTTAGTATTTCATCTCTCTTCGTTGTTCTTGTGCTCTCTTTTGTCCCTTCCCGCCCCTATCTTGCTTTTTCTTCTAATGTCCCTCTCTACTCTTTCTCACTCTCTCTCTTTCTCTCTCACCCTCAAATCCATCTTATTATTTCTTATTTCTTTCTCATAAATTTCTCTTTCCTCTCTATCCTCCCTCATTCAATCTTTCTTCCTTCTCATTCTACCTCACTCCCTATCTCACACCTCCCTCTTTTCCTTCTCTGCACTCACGCATTCACTTCAGCTTGCTACCTCTCTTTCTCTCTCTCCTCTCTCATTCTCTCTTGCTCTCTTTCTCTCACTTTCAATTTTCTTTATTTCTCTCTCTCTCCCTTAATTGCTCAATCTCATCATTTCTTCTATCTCGCTCTCTCTTACCATCGCGCTTCCTTCTCTTGCACTCTAGCTTCCTCTCTTTTGTTACTGTATCTTTTCTCTTCTCTCTCTATACTCTTTCTCTATTATTCTCCCTCCCTCGCTCTCTTTCCCGCACTATATTCTCCATTTCTATTTTATGCTCTCTTTACTATCTTCATTATTGATCTCTCTTCCCCTTTCATTCACACTTTCCTCCCCTCTATCCCCCAATCTATCTCTCCCTTCTATTGCTTCAATCATTCCCACTATCCCTTTCTTTTTTTTTCTCTTTCCCTCCTTCCCTCTCTCCCCATCTCCCTCTCTCTCTGTCTCCCTCTCTCGTTCTCTCTAAATTTATTCCTCTATTCTCCTATCTCACTTCACCGACTCGTCTTACACAATCTTCCTTGGGCCTCACTTCTCTCTTACAAAATCTTCCTTTTAGTCTCACTTCTATCCATTTCCTTTTCACACTCCATCATAGTCTCTCTACTACTCTCTTAACTATCCACTCCCTCCCCGCCTTATTTATCTCACTCTCTCCATCCTTCTCTCTCACATACCCCTATATCTATCTCTCTCTCTCTCTCTCTCTTTTTTTTTTTTTTTTTTTTTTTTTTTTTTTTTTCCCCCCCCCCCCCCCCCCCCCCCCCCCCCCCCCCCCCCCCCCCCCCCACACAGAGCCAATTTCTATCACTCTCTATTTCTCTATCTTTCACATCTTATATCTCACACTACCACTTTTTCACTCTTCCTCCTCTTTCACTCCCTACATCCGGTTTTTTATCCACTCTCCTTATCTTCTCTTCTCTCTTTCTCTTCGTCCGTATCTCGCTCTCTCACTCTCCCTTCCTCTCATGCTCTCTCTCTCACTCTTTCTTTATTGTCTTAACACTCTCTCCCATTTTCACTCCCTCTTCTCTCTCTTCCATTTCATTGGCTCCATTTTACTCTCTCATACCACTCTCTCTTTTATCATCCATTCTTTTACTCTTCTCACTCTCTTCCCTCTGTCCTTCACTATGTTTTCATTTCTCTCGCTTGCCTCCTTCCTTCTCTCTCTCTCTCTCCCACTCTCTCATGATTCCTTCTTCTTTCCATCACTCTCTCATTCTCTTATTCTCCCTCTCTCTTAACCACTCTCTTTTCTCTATATATTTACTATCTCCTCTCTGTCCCTATATCTCTCACTCACACTTCCCGTTTCATTCCTCCACTCACTTTCATGCTTGTCTTTCTTTTATTTATCTTTGGCTGCTCACACTTCTCTAACTTTTTTTTCTGCGTTTCCTCTCAATCTCTCTCTTTCCTCACACACAATCTCTCTCTTTTCAATCTTCTCTTCCCTACTCTCAAATTCACTCTCTCCATCGTACCATCTATCTCTCTCAATCTCTTCTCTCTCATTGTTTCTCACATGCTCACATTTCGCTCTCTTTCCTCTTTTCTTCTCTCTCCTTCCTGTCTCTGTCTCCCCTAAATTTCACTCTCTTTCCTTACTCTTGTCCTCACTCTCTCGCTCCTCATCATATATATCTCTCTTGACTTTCTTCTTTACACTCTATTTCATTCCTCACCTTATCTCTTACTTTCCTTCCTCCCTCGATCACACCCTCTCTTTTCCCACCTCCTAATATCATTTTTCTGTCCCTCACTCTTCTCATTCTTATCTTCTCTTTCTCTCGCCTCACACTCTTTCTTTATTTCTCTCTAGATCCCTTTCAATTTCCCACTATTGTTTTCTTTATGTTCACACTCTCCCCCTCTATCATTCTCACTCCCTTATTCGTACCCTCTAGGGCTTCTTTATGTAGCAACCTTCTCTCTAATCTCATACACTCCCACATTCTTCAATCTTCTCTTAGTACCACCCTTTGGGCATATTATTTTCAGCTCTCCTCTATCTCGCTCTTTGTTACCATTTAGTTCTTTCTCTCTCACTCTCTCCTCTCCTCCTTTACTCTACTTTTCTTTCTTTCTCTCTATCCCCTTCTATTATTTTCTCTCTCTCTAAATCTCTTTTCTCATTTGTTTATTGTATACTCTTTCTTTACACTATCCAGAGCTCTCTCTTCTCTATTTTCTCTTATTTTTCTCTCACTCTATCTCAATCTCTCTCTTGCTTCCATCAAGCCCTTTCGAATTTCCAACATGTGCCGTGTGTGACTCCCGGCGAATTCGAGCTTTCTCCTAAGCATTCCTTTCTCTTTCTCTCTGCTCTCTCCTCTCCCTCTCCCTCCCTCTCCCTCCCATTATCCCTTTCGGTCTCTCCCCACTCTCTTGCCCTCTCTCAACATTCTCCTATTTTCCTTCACTTTAACCCCTCACCGCAAACTCGATCTTCCCCAAGTCTCTCTTCTCACTCTATCTCTCATTCACTTTCTCTTCCTTTCCCTTTCATTTCTTTAAACCTCGCTCGCTACCTTCTTCTATTCTTTGCACTCACTCTCTCTTCTCCTATCTCACACTTTACCATTGCATCTCTCTCACTCTCTTCGTCGTCTTCGATGCTCCCTTTATCCTCATCGCTCTCTCTCTCTCTCTCCCTCTTGTTTTCACTTCCCTTCATCCATCTCTTTAGCCTTAACCGTTTTATCTCCGCTCTCTTGCTCCCACACTTTCTCACTCTTCACGTTCTCTCTCCGTCATCTTCCTCTAACCCTCTCTTCTCTTCGCCCCTCACACTCTTCTTCTCACCTCTCTCTTCCTCTCCTTCGGTTTCACTCTCACTCTTACTCCTTACCCCTCTCTCTTTAACGTTCCATATTCATTATCTCTTGCTTACTCTCTCTTCCATCTTCCTTTCCTCTCCTTACAATCTTCTCTCTCCCTCTCACCCTCACTCGCTTGCTCTCTCACTCTCTCTCTCTCCCTCTCACTCTCTTTCAGTTCATCCCACTCTCTCTCCCACAAAATCTCATTTTATATCCCTCCCTCTCACACTCTCTATATCTTCATTCACCCTCTCTCCCTCTCTCTCACTCGCTATATTCCATCCCGCTCGACTCCATCGCTCTATCTTTCCTCTCGCCTTTCTTGCACTTTCTCTCGTTATGCTTTATCACTTTTTCATTCTCTATTGAATCTATGTTTCTTCTCTCTAAATCTCTATTGCTCTATATCATCACTCATTTATCACTTACAAACCCTTCCCTCCAACCACCTCTCACTCTCTTTCCTCTCTCCCTCTCTCCCTCATTCACTAATTTAGTGTCTTCTCTCCTTCTCCTCTGCCCTCTCTTCTCCATATCTCCTCTATATCTCCTTCTCGCTACCTATCACTCACTATTTTGTTTTATTTACCCACTCTCCTACTTCTTCGCTCAACTTTATTTCACTCCCTCTCGTATCTCATGTACTATTTCATCTCTCTTTGTTATTTGCTCTATTGCCCACTTCCGTCTCCCTCTCCGTCATGCCATTTCTTCTTCCTCTCTTTCTCTCTATTTACTCACTTATCTCTCCCCCCACACACACACTCTCTCGTCTCATTTCATTTTCACACACACTCTCTCAATTGCTATCACATCTTTCTCTCCCCTTATATCCACTCCCAATATTCCTTATTTTCTCATTCCCCCGATGCATCTCTCTTCTCCTCGATCCCTCCTCGTTCAATCTCTATCCCATTGTCTTCTCTCTTCTTTTTCACTCCTCTATCTCCTCAAAAGAGAGGAAGAGAGAGCAAGAGAGCGAGAAAGAGGAACATAATAGAGAGTGAGAGAGATACGATAAAGGGAGAGTGGGAGAGAAAAAGAGATAGATGGCAAGAGTAAAGAGAAAGAAAAGATAGTGAGAGAGAGCAAGAGAGAGAGAAAAAGGTAGAAGTAAGAGACATAGTAAGAAAGAGAGAGAGTGAGAAAGAAAGAGAGATAGAGGGTAAGAGTAAAGAATTGAGTGAGAATGGGGAGATAGAGGGGGAGAGTAAGAGATTAAAGAGAGGAATGGAGTGTGAGAGGGAGAAAGAGCTTGAAAGATTTAAGAGGACTGAGAGGACCTAGAGAGGAAAAGATAGGAGCAAGATGGGGAGATAGGGAGAGAAGTTAAGAGAATGAATGAGAAAGAGAGGAGAGATGGATATGGAGAGGGAGAGAGAGAGAGGAAGAGAGATTTAGATACAGTGAGTGGAAGGGAGAGTGGGAGAGAGAAAGACTGAGGGAAAATGAGAGGGAAATGAGGAGAACAAGAAGTGAGAGAAGAGAGAGGTAATGAGATGGGAGCAATAGAAAAAAATATAGGGAGGAGGGAGATTTCGAGTGCATGACTGCAAGACTAGAGAGATAGAGATGAAGGGAGAAAGAGAGGGAAGGAGTGAGTGATTCAGATAGGAGGGAGAGTAAGAGAATATATGGGGAGAAGGAGATAAGGAGAGAGGGAGATAGGGAGGGAGAGAGGGAGAAAGAGGAGAAAACAACTAACATAGAGAGAGTGGGAGGAGGAAGAGCGGGGGAGAGAATGAGAGAGAGACTGAGAGAAAGGGAAAGGAGAGTAAGATGTAAATAAAGGTGAAAATAAGAGAAAGAGAACAAGAGAGACGGAATGAGAGAGTAATGGAGAAACTAAGTGAAAGGGAGGGAGATCTAGTGAGAAAAGAAAAGGAGGAGAGAGGAGAGATAGGAGAAAAGGAGAATGAGTTGGAAGGAGGGAGTGAATGAGGAAGGGATAAAGGAGGAGAGAGAGGTGTGAGAGAAAATTACAAATAATGAGATGGACATAAGAGGTGAGGGTGATATCTTAGAGCAATTGAGATAGAGGGACGGAGGGAAAATAAGAGAGTAGATAGATCTGAGAAAGAGTGAGTAAAGAGAGAGAAGAGATGGTGGTTATAGATGAAGGAAGAAGAGAGAGATACAAAGGGGGAAAGAGCAAGCAAAGGAAACAATAAAAAGAGATGAAATAGACAAAGTGAGAGAGAAAGAGCAAGAGAGGGAGTGAAGATCGAGATTAAAAAGTAGAGCTGGATAGGGAGAGGGATAGAGGGTAAGGTATAAATGAGAGATAAGAGAGACACAAGGAAGATAGAACAAAAGAGCTATATAGAGAGTGTGAGGGAGATAGAGATATAAAGTGGGAGAGAGAATGCAGAGTGTGAAAGAGATAAAAGAGGAGTAGGAGGAAAGTGAATAAGAGAGATGAGAGAGGGCGGGTGAAGCGAGAGAAAGAGAAAGGAGAAAGAAAGAGAATGAATGATAGATGGGGCAAGAGTAAGTCAGTGGAGTGTGAGAGAGTTGGAGAGACTGCAACAGAGAAAGAGAGAGAGAAGCGAGTGAGGGAATAAGAGTGAGTAATATGAAAGATAGTAGGGAGCAAGAGGGGAGAGAGTATAAAGAGAGAGAAATACCGAATAAAGAGTGAGGAAAGAGAGGACAAGAGAGGGAGCTAGAAAGAAAAAAGAAAGCAAAATAAGGAGGGAAGGAGGGAGGGAGGGGGAAGGGGAGTGGGGAATGAGAGAAAGTAATAAGCAATAAGAGAGAAGAGGGGGTGAGAGATAAGAGAGAGAAAGAAAAGATAGAGCAACGATGGATATAGAGAGATCAAGGTGAGCAAAAGATAAAAAGAGAGCAAGAGAGTGCTTGGGAGAGAGAGAAAAAGAAAATAATAGAGATTGAAAAATAGTGAGAAAGGTAAGAAGAGTGAGAAAAGGAGAGATAGAGGATAAGAGTAAGGGAGAGAGGAGAGGGGGAGATAGAGGGAAAGAGTGAGAGAGATTGAAGAGGGAGAGGAGTGAGAGAGGGAGTGAGAGAGGGAGAGAGAGAGAAAGATTTATGAGAGAGATAGGATTTAGAGTAAAAGATAACGCAAATGTTAGTGAGCAATATTGAGAAAAGGACGGAGATTAGAGAATGCGTGAGAAGAAAAGAGAGAGGGAGATGGAGAGGGAAAGAGGTAGAAAGAGGGAGGGAGATTGAGATAGGGGGAGTGGGGGTAGGGGAAGCAGGATGGAGATAATAAGAGAGAGAGAATGGGAAAGGAAGAGGCAGAGAGATAAAGAAAAGAGAAAGTGATAGAAGAGGGAGTACGGGAGAGGGTAATGAGAGAGAGCATTAGAGAAAAGGATAAGTGAGGGAGAAGGAGGACTTAGTGACTACAACAGAAGTGAGAGAGAGGAGTAAGGTGATGAAAAGAAAGAAATTAGGGTGATAGAAGAAAGGGTAAGAGAGAGACAGAGAGGGTAAAAGAGGCAAGAAAGCAATAAATAGAGATGAACAAAAAAAGGGATTGAAGATAGATCGAGAGTGAGCAGAGGGAGAGAAGATGGAGATAAAAAATAGAGAGAGAGAGTGAGGGAAGATAGAGTTGAGTGTGAGGTAGAGAGAGGGAGATGTAGAGGGGACATGGAGATAGTGGGAGGGTGAGAGGACGATAGAGCTAGAGATTGAAAGAATGTGAAAGAGGGAGAGAGGGAGGGCGGAAGAGAGTGTGTGAGATGGTTGGAGAGAATAGCTAAAAGTGATATGAAAGAGTGTTAAAGGAGAACAAGAGGGTCTCGTGCGTGAGAGAGAAAGAGAGAGAAATAGAGAAATAAAAAGTGATAATGCAAAAATAGAGAAAAGTGCGAGAGATGAGGGTGAGAAAAAGAGAGATAGACGAAGAGAGGATGTATTATCAAGAGAGAGGAGTGATGGGGGAGGAAGAGAGGGTGAGAGAGAAGAGAGAGTGATGGAAGATATAAAGATAGAGTGAGAGGGAGGGAGAGATGGGGTGGAGAATGAGATTGGGTAGGAAGAAAGGGGGATGAGTTGAAGAAAGTGAGAGGGAGAGAGGGAGAGAGAGAAAGAGAAAGGGAGAGAGAGCGTGAGAGGGTGAGAGGGAGGGAGAGAAGGAAGCGAGAGGGAGGGAGGGAGGGAGGAAAGATTGAGAGGAGAGAGGGAGAGAGAGCAATCAAAGAGAGAGTGAACATGAAGCGAGAAAGAGAGAGAGTGAGGGAGTAGAGAGGAGAGAGAAGGAAAATAAAGAGAGAGGAAAGGGACGAAAAGGAGAAAATGTAAGAGATAACAGAGTGAAGAGAATGTGAGGAAAGAGAAAGCATCCGAGAGGGATAGAGTGAGCGAATGGAAGGGAGAGCAGGAGGGAGGGCGATAAGGAGAGCGAGAGAAAGTGAGGGTTGAAGGATGAAAGAGGGAGGGAGAGACGAGAGAAAGGCAAAGGCTAGATAAAGGGAGCATTAAAAGAGAGATAGAAGTGGAGAGTAAATCAATGATAAAATGAGATGAGATAGAGAGGAGAGAGATGGGAAAGAGGAGGAGAAAGAGAGATTGAATAGTAGTGAGAGGGATTAAAGAGAGTGCAGGAAAATGGAATTAAGAGAGATGAAAGGGAGAGAATGAGTAGAGAGACTAAGGGAAGATCAAGCACAAGTACGTGAGTGGGGGTAGAAAGAGAGGGAGAACAGAGAATAATGAGAGCGAGAGGGAGCAACACACAGAGGGAGAGAGAACCTGAGAGGATAAATGGAGGAAGAGGGAGAGAGGAAAAGGAGGAGGGAGGGGGAGAGAGAATGAGATAGGGTGATGGAATCAAGCGGCGAGAGAGAGAGAGAGTGTGGGGAATAGAGTGAGCGAAAAGTAAGAGGAAGAGAGAAAGAAAGGAGAGTGTAAAAGAGAGAGAGAGGGATTAAGAGAGCGAAAGAGGTATGGAGAGTGAGAGGAAGGAGGAATGTAGGGACAAAAGTGTGTGACAAGTGAGGGTAGGAATAGAGAGGATAAAGAGAGATGGAGATCTGAGGGAGAAAGAGAGACAGTGGAAGTGAGAGCATTCAAGGACAGAGTAGAAAAGAGAAAGTGACAGAGTGAGAAGAGATTCTATGGGAAAATAAAAAGAGTGAGTGAGTGAGTATGTAAAGTGAGCACAAGAAACACCAAAGAGGAGAAGATATTAGTGAGTGAGAGAGGGAGAAAGAGAGAGGGAAACAAAGAGGGAGATAAGGAGGATAGAGCAGAAGGACCGAGGGAGAGAAGAGAGGGAAAGAGAGTGGTAGGTTTGAAAGCAAGAGAAAGGAGAGAGGGAGTGGATGGGGAGAGTGAGAGAGTGTAAGAAAGGGAGTAACAAAGGAGAGTGTAAAAGAGAGTATAAGATAGAAAAAGAACAAGATAGTGAGAAAGAAAAGAGAGGGAGAGAAAAATAATAGAGAAGAAGATAGAGAGTGAAGGTAGAAAGATGGAGCTAGGAAAAGTGGGGAGAGATTTAGCGAGAAAGAACAAGATAGTAAGAGAGAGTGAGTAAAGAGCAAGAAATGGAGCTAAAGAAGGTGAGAGCGAGAGAGACTGGAGAGTGAGAGAGCATATAAATAAGTGTATGAGATTGAGAGAAGAGTGAGCTACATACGAGAGACCCGAGAGGGCAATAATTAAGGAGTGAGAAGGATGGTGGAAGAGAGTGAGCGATAAAGGAGAACAAGAGTGTGAGAGAGTGAATGAGATCTGAAAGAGAAGGAGGAAAAGAGACTGAGTGAGAGAAGATAATATAAGAAAGGGAATGAGAGAGAGGGACAAAAGAGAAGAAATATATTAAGAGGATGAGAATGGAGAGAAAGTGTGAGTGAGAGAGGAAGGAAGATAAGATAGAAATAGCAAAGAGAATAAAGGAGGAAGGGAGCAAGAGATATATAGATGAGAAAAGAGTGAGAACAAGAGTCATGAAAAATAGAGTGAGAGATACAGGAGGCAGAGAGAGGGTGAGAGAAAGAGAGAGAGAGAGAGAGGTGCGAGAGAATGTGAGAATTAATGAGATAGAATACGAAGGGTATGAGAAGGATAATAGTTGGAGAGAGAGATTACATGCGAGATGGCAGAGGGAGAGGAAGATCGAGTAAAGAGAGATTGCTTGTGCGTGAGAGAGAGAAACATTGGGAGAAAGAGTTTTGAGAAGTATAAGCAACAAAAGAGAATGAGAAAGAACTAATAGTGATAATGAGAGAGAAAAGGAGCAAAGAAGGAAGGGAGTATGAGAGAGAAATAAAATAGAGAGAAGGAGAGTGAGGTAAGATACGTGGTACAAGTGAGCAAATGTGAAGGGAGAGGGAGGGAGAATGAGAGAATGAGAGAGAGAGAGAGAATGATGTAAAGATGGAGAGAGAGGGACAAATCAAGAAGGGAAAGTGGAGAGAGCATGAGAAAGAGAGATGAAGCGAGGAGGGAGTAAGAGTGAGAGTGAAATTATGAGAGCAAGGGAGCGAGGAGGGGAGAGGACAAAGTTAGAGAGAAATAGAGAAAGAATAATAAAGTGAGGAAATAAAGGGAAAGAGAAAGGAGCTAGAGAGATCAATAGATCAAAAAATGAGGGAGGGATGGAGGGAGAGATAGTAATAAACAATGAGAGAGAAGACAGTGGGAAAGAGAGAGAAGTGAGAGAAGAGAGAGAAAAGAGTGATGAAGGGAGAGAGTTAGGAGTGATGAATATGGGGTTAAAGAGTGAATAAAGAGAGAGCTGTGAGAACTGTAGAAAGAAGCATAATGGGGAGAGTGCGAGGTAGTGAGAAAGAGAGAGAGAGAGAGAGAGAGAGAGAGTGAGTTAGAGAGGCCGAACAGAGAGAGGGAGTGAGCGAGGGGAGAGGAAGAAAGATTTATAAGAGAGATAGGGCTAGAGAGGAAGAGACAGCAAAAGATGGCAAGATTGGAGATGGGGTGGGAGATTATGAGAACAAGTGAGAAGGAAAGGAGAGAAGGATGAAGAGTGAGAGAGATTGACATAGAGAGTGGGAGGAGGGATGGGAAGGGGAGACTAAGGGAGAAAGGAGAGCGAGAGAATGGGAGAGCAAGAGGGAGAGGGAAGAGAAATAAAAGGTGAGAGGAGAGAGCAAGAGTGAGGGAGTGAAAGAGAGTGATAATGAAAACGAGAGTGAGGGAGAGGAGTCAATGAGTGTGTGCAATAGGAGCGAGAGAGAAGAGTAAAGTAGGGAGAGAGAAAGAGAGGGATGTGGGGATTGAAAGAGGGAGGGATCAATGATGAAAGAAAGTTATATGAGATAAAATTAGAAACAATGAGATGGATATGACAAAGCAGAGCAATATGTTAGAGAAACCGAGAGTGAATGTGCGAGGGAGGGAGGAGGAGAGTGAGTGAGATAAAGGTAGAGATGGAATGAGTAAAGAGAGAGTGAGAGGGTGATAGAAGAAAGAGGAAGAGTGAGAGACAGAGAGAGAGTGAAGAAGAGCAAGAAAATAATAAAGAGAGATGAAATAGTAAGAGAGCAAAAGAAAGAAAGTAAAGCCAAGGAGTGAAAAGTGAGCGAGAGGGAGAGAAGGAGAGAGCGTGAGATAGAAATAAGGAGAAGGACTTAAGGAAGGGAAGGTGAGAGAGGGAGATATTGAGTGGATATGAAGATAGCAAGAGTGAGAGGCGATGTGAGAGAGAGACACTAAATTAATGAAAGAGGGAGAGATGGTGATGAAGAGAGTGAGTAATGGTTGGAGAGAAAGAGTGATTAAAGAGAAAGAGAGGGAGGATAAAAGAGAGCAAGAGTACGGTGTGAAAGAGAAAGAGAGAGAAAAAGTGATAAAGCATAAAAGGAGAAAGAGAAGAAACGAGAGAGAGAAAGAGAGAGATGGAGCGAGTGAATGAGATCAAGAGAGGGAGGGAGAGAGAAGGGAGGGTGAGAGATAAAGAGGGAGTGATGCAAGATATAGAGATAAATTTAGAGTGAAGGGAGAGAGTGGGTAGGGAATGAGATTTTAGTAGAGAGGGAGTCAATTGGAAGAGAATGTCGTAGAGAGAGTGTGTGTGTAAAAGAGAAAGAGGGAGCGAGAGAGGTAGGATGGAGGGAGGGAAGCGAGAGAGGGGGGATAGAGGGAGAGAAAGATTGAGAGTAGAGCGAGAATCGAAGAGAAAGTGAGAGAGTGAACATGGAGGAGAGATGAGAGAATTGCGCAGCAAGAGTGAGAGTGAAACCAAGAGAGAAGAAGAGGAGCAAGAAAGTGAGAGAGTAGAGAGATGAATAGAGGAATGTGAGAGTGAGGGAAGAGATAACGTGAGAGAGGAAGAGAGCGAGGCCAAGAGAGAAAAATGTAAGTAATAGAAGAGAGAGAGCAAGAGCAAGAGAGAGAATGAGAGAGAGATGTAAAGAGAAAACAGGAAAGAGAGGAGTGAATGAGTGAATACAGTGGAGGAGAGGGAGGTGAATGGAGGAATACAAGAGTAGAGAGGGAGAGAGAGGAGTTAGATAGGGAGGGAGGCATAAAGAGAGGAAAGGAGGGATTGAAAGAGGGGATTGAGCAGGTGGGCAGAGAGCAAGAGTAAGAGAGAATGAGATAGTGAGAGAAAACGAGAGAAGGAGAGGGAGTGGAATGAAGTGAGTGCAAGAGGAGCAACTGGGGAGGGAGGCATAGAGAGAGGGAAGGAGGGATTGATAGAGGGAGGATCGAGTAGGTAAGAGAGATGTATGAGACAAATAGTAAATAATGATATGTATGTATAAGGGGAGAGAGCAAAGATTGAGTATACCGAGAGAGAGTGTGTAAGGAAGGGGAGTGAGAGATAGCGGAAAAAAAATATGAGTAAGGAGAGGGAAGCAGAGGGAGATAGAATTATGAGTAATAGATATATAAAGTGGGGGCAAATGAGACCAAAGAAACAACAAAGAGAGATGATATAGAGAGTGAGAGAGAGCAAGAGAGGAGTGAAGTAAGGGATTGGCAGAGTGCGTTTAGAAAGAGACAAGAGATAAATGGTACGACAAAAATAAGAGAGAGAAGAGAGACTCAAAGAAGATAGAGCAAAATATTGTGAGTGAGCGGTAGAGAGTGGGAGAGATATAGAGGGAGATATGGAGAGATATTGAGGAAGAGATGTAGTTAAAGAATAAAGAGCAAGAGAGTAAAGGGTAGAGAGAGAAAGACAGAGAGAGCTAAGCGTGGGATTGAAAGATGATAAGTAGGGAGAGAGGGAGAGAGGGAGAGAGAATGTGTGAGGGATAGAGTGAGAGAAAGAGAGAGAATAGAGGGCAACATAAGAGAGAGAAAGATATAATAGAGAGTGTGATGTAGAGCATGAGTGGTATAGAGAAAGAAATGTAGATACAGAGGAACCCTTATCTCTTTCAAACTCTCTATCTCCCTCTCTCTACTCCTCTTTCACTTGCTCACTTTTCCTTCTCTCCCACTCGCTTTTTCCTTACTCTCTTTCTCTCTATTTCTCTTTCGTACTCTCTCCCTTTCTAGATCTCTCTCTCTCTCTCTCTTCCTCTCTTCGTTCACTCACACTTGATCCATGATCACCTCTCTCACTTACTCTCACTTATATTGCACTCTCCTCACTCTCCTCTAAATCCTTCTCTCTCGTACTCACTCTTTCTCTTCCTCTATCTCTTACTCTAACTCTCAACCTTCCTCCCTCACACACTTTTCTCGATTGCTCACATCTTGCTTTCTCCCCTCATATCTATCCTATTATTCATTATTTTCTCTCATACCTCTCTCATTCTCTCTTGATCCCTCCCTTCAATCTTTCTCTCCATCTCACTCCCTCTCTCTTTTATTTTCTCTCCTTCTCTCTCCCTCTATATCCGCCTTTCTCACTCTCTCCGTTACTCTCGCCTTCCGTCTCTCTCATTCTCACTATGTCTCTCACATTCTATTATGCTTCTCTCTCTCTCACTCTGTCACTCTCTTACTCTCTTTACTCACTCAATATCTTCTAATATCCATCACTCTAACTCTCTCTCCCCATTTTCTCATTCTCTCGCTCTTCTCTCCACCAAGCCATTAATACATTATTTCCTTACCTTCTCTCTTGCCTCCCTCCATCCTTTTTCACTTTCTTTCTCTCTCTTTTTCCCCATCCTTATTTTACTATCTTTGTTCTCTAGTTTGCTTTTTTTCCTCTTCGTCACTCTCCATTCCTTTCTATTTCTTCTCTCGTCAGATATATCTCTCCTTCGGTTCCTCACTCTTTTCAATTTTACTTCATTCTTACTCCTCACTCGCCTCTCTCTCTCTCTCTCCTTCTCTCTTTGTTCTCTTTTTTTCTCTCTCACATTCCATCCCTAATCCCCGTCTTGCTCCATTTATCGTTCTCTCTCTTTGCTCCTGTCCTACTCTTTTCACCCACCCTTCTCTCTTCAACTTCACTCATTCTACTCCCTCTCTTTATCTCTTTCGCACTCTCTATAATCTCTTCCACTTTCAATCGTTATCCGGCTCTCACTCTTTATTCTCCGTAAGTTTTGTTACTCTTGTCACTCATTCTCAATCTCCACTCTCTTTCTTCTATTTACTTCCTCCTCTCTTTCTCTCACGCTCTCTCCCAGAATATCCTTCGGCTCTCTCTCTACATCTCTCTTTCCATTATCTCTCTCATTCTCTTTCTTTCTCCTCCCTCCTCTCTCTGCTCACTCTCTCTCTACCTTCGTTCATTCTCCACATCTCTCTCACTCTAACTTCCTCCTTCAATTTCTTCTTTCCTCTCTCATTCTCATAGTTTGTTCTCTTTTCTTTCTCCTTTATTGCTAAGACTTATCGAACTCTTTCGTGTTTCTCTCACTCTCTTCCTCACAAAGAAATCTCTCTCTCCCTATCCCTACACACACTCTCTCCACATTTATGCTTCAATCCCTCTCTTCTTACTTTTATTTCTTCACATGCACTGCCCACTGTCTCTTCTTGCCTTCTCTATGTCTCCTTTCTTTCACACCTTTCTGCACTTGTCCTCATCTATATCATCTCTCTCTCTCACCTTCCCATTTGGACTTTCCTCTATCTATTTCTCATTCTTCCTCACTCTCTCCTTCCTCAGTTCTCATCTTGCATGCCGCCTTCTCCTGTCCCTTTCTGTCTTTCTGTCTCTCACTACTCCTTCACTTATTTCCCATATAGATCTCTTTCATCTACCACATCTCATTTATCACTTCATCACTCTCTCATTTTCAAACTCCTTTCATGCCTTTCTAGGTTCCCTCATGAAGCCTGCCCTTCTCTCTCTCCATCTCGGGCACACTATACATTTCTCTCACTTCTTCAGCTTCCCCACCCTCATTAGCTCTATGTCTTGCTCTATATCTCACTCTCTATTACCATTTTAGGTTTTCTCTCTCTCACTTTCCTTCTCCCTCCCTCGTTTCATATTTTTTCTTCACCCATCCCCTTCACTATTATTTCACACTCTCACTCGCTCTCTATTCACTTTTCTATCTTATAGTTTTTACACTCTCCTTCGTTGCTCTCTCTTCTCTCTTTCTCTTACTTTTCTCTCACTTTATCCACCACTCTCTCGTCTCTTCGTCTATCCTCCCTTCCCATTCTTTCTCTCTCTCTCTCCATATTGCTCTCTTTATCCTCTCCCTTCCCCCCTGCCTCCTCTCTGCTCCTCTTCTCAACACTTCGTGGTCCCTAAGTTTTTAGCCCTAGCCACTTACTCTTACTCAATCTTCTTCTTAGTCTCTCTTCACTCTCTTTTCCTTTCCCTTTCATGTTTCTATTTCTATCTCTCTTTCACACTACTCTCTCCCTTTTCCCTCACTTCATTCCACTTTTATATCTCTCTCACTCTTCTCTCTCCGTCTCTCACTCCGTGATGCTCCCTTTATCCTTCAAAGCCTTCTCCTCGCTCTCCTCTGCCACTCCCCATCCCTCACTTTTCCGCTCAAGCATCTTCCTCTCTTGCTTGCTCTTCGTTCACTTCACATTTCCTCTCTTCCTCTTCTCTCTCACTCACTCTTTCTCTGCTTCTCTCTCATGCACTCTCCCTTTATTATCTATCCTCTCTCGCAGCTTTCGTCTTTCAATGTTACTCCCTCATTTTGCCTATCTTTCTCCATGTTCACTCTCTCACACTTGTACTCTTCTACTGCCTTCCTCCACTCTCCCTCCTCTCAATCATTCTCCCTCTCCCCCCACACTATCATTCTTCTCCCTCCCTCTCTCTCTCCCACTCATGCTCTCTCTTTCTCTCGCTCACACACTCTACCCTCCTCTCCCTCTCACCCTTCCATCTCTCTTTCCACTCTCTCCCTCACTAAATCCATTCTTTACTCCCTCCCTCTTTCTCTCATCGTCTCTTCATTCACTCTCTCTTTCTCTCCCTCACTCCCACCATCTCCATCTTTCTCCGACTCTCTCGTCTATCTCTCTCTCTTTCACTCTCTCCCTCTCTCGCTCTCCCTCTCTCTCTTTCTCTCGTTAAAGGTTTATCACATTTTATTTCTCTATTGCTCTACATCTTTCTAATACACACACTATCTAATGCTTCTCTATCATCACACTTTTATCACTTTACTTCACTCTTTCTCTCCCCAACCATCTCTCACACTCCCTGCCTCTCTTTCATTAATTCAATCTCTCTCTATCTTCCTCTCTGTCTCTCTCTCTCTCATTATCTCGCTCTATTTGTCCCTCTCTCTACTTCTCACTCACTATCTTTTGCTCTATCTTTCCTTGAAATTTTCTCTCGTATTTCTTTCTTACCTCTCTCCCTCTTTTCTCTCGCTCACTCCTTAATACCTATTTACACTCCTTCTTGCTCTCTCTCACCGTCTAATTCATCTCTCTTCATAGTTCGTTTGCTCTCATTTTCCCCCTTTGTCGCTTCCTTCCCTTCTTCTATCTCTCTCTCTTATTTCTCTTTCCCGTCACTTTCTTCTCCCTCCTCTTTCATTCTCCTCACTCTCCCTCCCTCACTCACTTATCAATTGTTCTCACATCTTTCTCTCTCCCTCATGTTCATCTTATTATTTCTTTCTTTCTCTCAAACAACTCTTTCCTCATCATTCCCTCCCTATTTCAATACCTAATTCTCATACTCCTCCGTTCGTATCTCACGCCTTCTATTCCACTCGCACTCACCCCTTCACCCTCACCCTTCCTTCTCTCATTTTCTCAATCACTTTCTCTCATTCCTCACTTGGTATCTCTTCTCTCACATTCACTCTATCTCTCTTCCTTCTACTCTCCCTCTCCCTTTATCTGATCTCTCTGTCTTTCTATCTAATCCCTCCCCTCAAGCATTCTCCCTCCCACTCTTTCTATCTCAATCTCTCCTCTATTCCTCTTTCCTCTCCATCTCTATCTCTTCATCACTCTTCACTCATTCTTACTCTCCCTCCCTATCTCAATAAAGAGAGAGAGAGAGAGAAATGAGAGCACGTGAGAGATAATGAGGAGAAGAGAGGATTTAAGAGAGATAAAGCTGAATGTGAAGGACAGAGTGCATTTAATGTATAAAGGAAGGAGAAAGATCAGGTAAAGAGAGAGATTGTGTGTGAAGAAGACTGCATCGAGAGAGAAGCATAAGAGAAAGAGTTAGAGAAGTGTGAGCAATAAAAAGAGAAAGAAAGAGAAAACAAATTGTGAGCATGTGAGAGGGAGCAAAAGAGGAAGTGAGAGTGAGAGAGATATAGGGACATAAGGAGAATGAGGGAAGATAGAGAGAGAGTGTATTAAGAGAGAGAGGGAGGGAGAATAAGAGAACGAGAGAGTGATGGAGAGAGAAGGAGAGCCTGGAAGGGAAAGTGGGTGAGAGCGAGAGAGAGAGAGAGAGAGGAGGGAGGAAGAAGGGAAGTGAAAGAAATAGAGAGAGTGGGGGATCGAGGAAGAGAGAGGAGAAGTGCAAAAGAGAATGGATGATAAAAAGAGAGAGTGGTACGAGAGAGCAAGAGTGATGTTGAAATGAAAGAGAGAGAAAGTGGGAGCGAGAATGGCAGAGAGTGTCGTAGATAATAAAGTGTGAGGGAAGAGAGAGAACAGAGAGGGAGAGAGTGAGCGAGCGAGGTAGGGAGTAAGAGAGAGAAGAAAGAGATAAGGAGAGCGGATAAAAAGACTGGATGGAGGGAGTGAAAAGGGGCAGAAGAGTCAAAAAGTGGTAGTGTGAGATACAAGGTGTCTAAAGGATTAGAGATAGAAGAGAGAGTGAGAGAGATATAGAGAGATACGAAAAGGTGGAATATAGTGTAAGTAAGAGAAGGATGGAGGATCGAGAAAAGATAACAGAGGGAGGGAGGGAGTGAGATGGATTAAAGAGAGAGTAGTGGATACTGTGATAGAGAGTGAAAAGGAAATAGATAGAGAAGTGAGACTAAAGGAAGATTGAGTACGAGAGAGTGAGTGAGAGGTAAAGAGATGGAGAGAATAGAAGAAGAAGGAGATAAAGAAGAGAGAGAGAGGGAGACAGAGAGGAAAGGAGGGAGAGAAGAAAGAGAGAATAGTGGGAGGGATTGAAGCACGTAGAGAGGAGAGATAGATTAATAACAAAAGGAGAGAAAGTGTGAGATGATAGAGGGAAGAGAGAGCAACAATGAAGAGAGCAAAATAGAAAGCATAAAATAGAAAAGGAGAATAAGAGGAAATGAGAGCTAGGGAGGGAGTATAATAGAGAAGGGTATAGGGAGAAGAGAGAAAGATGCAATAATAAAGAGCGAGGCTGGAGTGCAAGAGCAAGATGATAAGAGAGAGCGAGAGGAAGTTTGAGAAATGGAGCATATGGGGAGAGACAGAGAGATATTGAGAGACACAGAGTGAGAGAATGTATGAATGTCTCGCGAGAGCTCGAGAGAGATAGTGAGATGGAGATAGAAGGATGAGCTACATAAGGGAGACCTAGAGAGGGCAAGAATGAGAGATGAGAAATATAGAGGGAGAGAGAGAGTGATAAAGAGAACAAGAGCGGGAGAACAAAAGAGACCTATAGAGAGAAAAAAAGAGAGTGAAAGAGAGGAGGATATAAGAGAGGGGATGAGAGAGAGGGACAAGAGAGAAAAAGAGTTGTTAGGAGAGTGGGAAGGGAGAGAGGTGAGGAATGGAAGGAGGGAGATAGAGAGAGAGAATGAGAGATAGGGTATAGAGGGAGGGAGAGGGGTAAAGAGGGAAGAACGAAGGAGAGAGGAATAGGGGAGAAAGTGAGAAACAATGAAAGAGAGAAGAGACAGGATTAAGAGAGACAAAGTTTGGAGAGAGAGAGTGTATGAGGGATAATTACTAAGAAAGAGAGATGATGGGAGTGACAAAAAGAGAGATCGAGAGAGAAGAGCATGGGTAATATAGAAAGAATAGGAGTGAGAGTGATAGGGAGCGAGGAGCGAGAGGTATTTAAGATTTGTGTGATCGAGACAAAGGGAGATAGAGATAGTATGATATAAATAGAGATAAAAGATGAGGAAAAAATAAGGAAAATGTGAGTGAGAGGGAGAGAAGGAAGGAGAGCGTGCGAAATGAGAAAGAAATAGATCAAAAGAGAGAAGAAGAAAGATCAAGAGAGAGAGAGTGAAAGCGAGAGAGTGAGAAAGTGAGAGGTGAGGCCAAGAGTAAGGAGAGAGTGAGAAAGGATAAAAAGGAGAGAGATTGAAGAGAGGAGAGTGAGAGAGGAGAGAAGCAAAAAAGATCTAAAAGAAAGATGGGGACAGTAGCGAGAGAGGAAAATAGCTAAAACTATGAGAAGCTAAGGGGACAAAAAGAGCAATAATAAACAACGAAGAGAGATGAAATAGAAAATGAGAGAGTGAGGA
Source organism: Papilionanthe hookeriana x Papilionanthe teres (assembly GCA_022702705.1). NCBI lineage: Eukaryota > Viridiplantae > Streptophyta > Magnoliopsida > Asparagales > Orchidaceae > Papilionanthe > Papilionanthe hookeriana x Papilionanthe teres. The sequence goes on along the minus strand of CM040432.1, from coordinate 64,202,776 downwards.
GGAAAGGGAGTAAAGATAGGGATTCAAAGTGTGCTGGAGCGAGAGAGAAAGAGAGGGTAAGACAGAAATAGAAAGAGAATAAGACTCAAGAGGGATAGAACAAAAGATAGTGAGTGAGATGTGGAGGGGAGAATGATATGTAGGGAGATATGGAGAGAGAGATGGAGTGGGCGCACGGGCGAGGGAGAAGAGAGAGAGATGGTTTGAGAGAAAACAAAAGCTGAGTGATAAGAGTGATAAAAAAGAGAAATAGAGATTGTGTGCGAGAGCCGCAAGAGAGAGTGAGAGAAATAATAAAGAGAAGAGGATAGAGAGAGAGAGAAAAATGGGATGGAGAGGAGAGAGTGAGAGAGAAAGAACAAAATGGTAATAGAGAATGAGATAGAGAGCAAGAAATGGTGCTAAAGAGGGCGAGAGAGAGAGATTAATAGTGAGTGAGCGCTAGAGAGTGTGTCAGTGTGTGAGATGGAGAGAGAAGGTCAACTACATAAGAGAGACTTAAAGAGGGCAATAAATGAGGGAGTGATAACATAGAGAAAGAGAGTGAGAGCGATAACGAGAACAGATGAGAGAGTGAAAGAGATCTAAAGAGAAATATGAAAAGAGAGAGAGCGAGAGAAAAGTAAATAAGAAAGGAAAGAGAAAAAATAAATAAATTAGGGAGGTTGAGAAGGAAGAGAGTGTGAGTAAGGGAGAAAGAGAAGAGAAACAAAGAGAGAGAGAGAACGAAAGAGAGAGTGAGGGATATATAGATAGAGAGGAAGACAGTGAGAACAAAAGAGGATAGAGAGGGAGAGAGGGAGGTAGATGGAGAGTGAGTGTGGGCGAGTTGAAGCATGAGTGAGTAAGAGAGAGGGGAAGGAGGGTGGTGAGGGAGGGAATGAAGCATGGGAGGAAGAGAGATTGTGCGTGGAGGATAGAGTGTATAGGAGTGGGAGGAGAGAGAGCAGAGAAAAGAGTAAGATAAAGGGAGAGAACAAAGAATGGGTGAGCGTACGGAAATCAGAGATAGTGGAAAGTAAAGAGAGAGAGGGAGAGAGAGAAGAGGAAGAATGAGAGAAATTGGAGCATTTAAGAGAGACCAAGGAGGGAGAGATATAGATAAAGAGATATAAGGAGAGCAAGAAAGGAAAGAAATAAGATAGATAAATAGATAGAGAGTGAGAGATATGAAGGTAAAGAAAGGGAAGAGGAGGAAGGAGAAAGGTAGAAAGAAGAGTGAGAGAAAGTAAGAAATAATGAGAGAGAGAGATAGAAGGAGAATGAGATGAGGGAGGGAGGCAGCGAGAAAGGGAGATAGAAGGATAAAAAGGTTGAGTAATGGAGAGAGATTAAGAGAGATTGATTGAGCAACAACGAAATAATGAAGTTGGAATAGAGAGTGAGAGAGGGAGGAGCATGAGAGAGAGTGAGTGTCAGTGAGAGAGAGAGAGGAGAGAGATGTGGGGGATATTAGGATAGAAAGTGTGAGAGTATATATACGTAAAGGAAGAGAGATATAGGGAGGGAGAGTAAAAGGGAGCATGATAAGAAGAGACAGTGAGAGAAAGAAAGTGTGAGAATAGACGGGAGAAATATATTATAGAGGTAGTGGGAGAGAGCAAAAGAGAAAAAGAGAGGATATTGGAGAGGGAGAGGAGAGGAAGGGAGCAAAGGAGGAAGTGAAAGAGTGATAGAGATATAGGGAGAGAAGGAGAATGAGGAAAGATACAAAAATAGAGAGTGAGCAGGAGAGAAAGAGGGAGGAGAAAAAGAGAATGAGAGAGAGAATGAAAGAAAGTCAGGAAGGGAAAGTGGGAGAGAGAGTGATGAAGGAGGGAAGTGAGAGAAATAGAGAAAGAGAGTGGCTAAATAAAGGAAGAGAATAAGTGAGAAGAGTAAGAGAGAAGTTAACGAGAATGATGATACGATTGAAAGTGGAAGAGAGGATAGAGTGTGTGAAATGAGCAAAGAGAGGGAGTAGAGCGAGAGTGAAACTAAAGAGAAAGAGTTGGTGTAGGTTTCAGAGAGTAAGAGAAAAGAAACAAGAAAGAAAATGATAGATTGAGCAAGAGAGAAAAGTTAGGGAGGGAAAGTGAGAGAGTGAAAAGGAGAGAGAAAGGAAGAATGATAACAAGAGAGAAAGAAAAAGAGAACCGAGTGAGGGAGTAAATGGGAGAGAATTCGAGGAGAGTGAGGAGCGAGGATTATGGAGAGAGAATTAGAAAGACAGAGAACAGAGAGGCTAGCTGAGAAAGTGAGGAAATAGAGGGAAAGAGAGAGGGAGCTATCGAGAGACTAAGATAGTGAAATAAGTAGGAGGGAGGGAAAGAGGGAGGGAAGGAGAGAAAGTAATAAACAATGATAAAGAAGAAGGAGAGAGAAGAGCGAGAACGAGGAAGGGAAAGAGAGTTAGATTGATGGATATAGGATGTTAAAAAATGAGTAAAGAGAGAGAAAGGGAGAAAGAGAGATTGAGAGAGCAATAGAAAACATTAGTGAAACTAGAGATGATGCGAATCTGGAGAGAGGAGAAATTGAGAGATTGAGTGCAAGAGTAAGGAAGAGAGTGGTAGGGCGGGGGGAGGCAAGCGAAGAGTGATAAAAGAGATAGAGGGAGTGAGAAAGGGAGAGAGAGCAGGAAATACTTAAGAGAGGGAGATAGGAAGCGAGAGAGAAAAGAGTGCAAACGACAAGTAGCAAGACTCGAGATAAGAGAGGGAGAGTAAGAGAATGAGTGAGAAAGAGTGATGAAGACTGGAGATGAGAGGCAAAGAAGAAAAAGAGGGAGAGAGATTGAGATAGATAGAGACGGAGGGAGAGTAGGGGATGAGAGAGTTAGATAAAAGATGAGAGAGAGCAAGATAAAGGGAGAGAGTGGGAGAGTGGAGAGAACAGAGAGAAAAGTGAATGTGAGAGAAGAGAGAGCAAGAGAGGGACGAGAGAAAGTGATTGAGAAAATGTGGAGGGGAGGGCGAGGGAGTGAAGGAGTGAGTGGCAAGTGGAGATAGAAAGAGGCGGGAGATACGATTGCAGGAACACAAGAAGAAAGTATGTATTAAAATAGGAGGGAACGATGAGGAAAGAGAGATGTTTCGAGAGAAAGTAAGAAATAATAAGATGAACATGAGGGGAGAGAGTGATGAGAACTATTGAGAGAGAGTGAGGAGGGAGAGAGAGGGAGAATGAGAGATATAGGGAGAGAAAGTGAGGAAAAAAAAAAAAAAAAAAAAAAAAAAAAAAAAAAAAAAAAAAAAAAAAAAAAAAAAAAAGAAAGAAGAGAGAGATAGAAGAAAGGGAGAGAGAGACAGAAAGGGGGAAAATGAGAGCAAACAACAAAAGGAGATGAATTGTAATAAATGAGAGAAAGAGTAAAGAGAGGGAGTGTAAATAAAATAAGAGTGAGCGGAAGAGAAAGAGAGAGAGAGAGGTAAGGGAGAAATGCTGAGAGAAGAGAGTCTCAAGGAAGATAGAGCAAAAGATAGTGAGTGAGAAGTAGAGAGAGGACAAATACAAAGAGATAAGGAGAGAGGTGGGGGAGAGGAAGATGGGAGAGATTTCGAATTAATGAAAGAGAGAGAGGGAGAGACGAGGAAGTGTGAGAGATGGCCGGGGGGAGAAAGAGTGAGTAAAATGATAAGAGTTTGACAAAGAGAAGCATTAGAGTGTGTGTGTGATAGAGAAAGAGTGTAGAGCAAAGAGAAATAAAAAGTGATAAACCTTAACAGAGTAAGAGAGAGAGGGAGAAGGAAAGAGAGGGAGAGAGTGAGAGAGAGAAAGAGATAGAGAGGGAGTCGAGGGATGGAAGACAAAGGGAGGAGAGAGGAAGAGAGCGAGAGTGAGAGAGGAAGAGAGAGTGAATAGAAGAGACAGTGAGAGAGAGAGGGAGAGAAGGGGTATATAATGAGTTTTAGTGAGAGAGGGGATGAAGTCAAGGGAGTGAGAGGGAGAGGGGTAGAGTGTGTGAGCAAGAGAAAGATGAGCAAGAGTGGGAGAGAGAGGGAGGGAGGAAAAGGAATCAATAGTGTGGAGGAGAGAGGGAGAGAAAAAGATTGAGAGGAGAGAGTGGAGAGAGCAAAGAGAACAGGGAGAAGTGAGAGAGTGAACATGGAGAGAGAAAGACAGACAGAAATGAGAGTAACATTGAGAGCGAAATGCAGAGAGAGGAAGGAGTGGGAAAGGGAGAGAGTGTGGGAGAGAGAAATAGAGAGAAAAGTGAGTGAGGGAAGAGAGAGGAGAGAGGAAATGTGTGAGTGAGCAAGATAGGAAGCAAGAGAGAGGAAGATGAAGAGAGCAGGGAAAAGTGAGGTATGCATGGAGGAAAGCAAGGGAGGGAGAGCGAGAGAGAAGCGTTGAGCGAAAAAGTGAGCATCACAAGTGAGAGATGGAAGAAAGAGGAGAGAGAGATATAAAGAAGTGAATAGAGAGTGCTGGAGAGAGGGAGAGAGAGTAGTGTGAAAGAGAGATAGAAATAAAGAGCAAGAGGGTTTGGGTTTAAAGAGAGAGCAGAAAGGAAAGGAAAAAAGAGGAAAGGCAGAGAGAGTGAGAAGAGAGACTAAGAGAAGAATGAGTAAGAGTAAGTGAGTGGGGGTAAAAACTCGGGGACCACGAGAGTGTTGATAGAGAGGGAATAAGAGAGTGGGGGGAGGGAGAAGGATAAAGAGAGGGATATGGAGAGGGAGAGAAGAGGAGAATGCAGGGAGGGATGGAAGCAAGAGAGAGAGAGAGTGCGGGATAGAGTGAGAGAAAGTAAGAGAAAAGAGAGAAGAGAGAGCAGCGAAAGAGAGTGTAAAAAAACTATAAGATAGAAAGTGAATAGAGAGTGAGAAAGAGAGAGAGTGAGAAAATTAAGAAGTGAAGGGGAGGGAGAGTGAGAAGAGAGAAAATATGAAGCAAGGGAGGGAGAGGAGAGAGTGAGAGAGAAAACACAAAATGCCGATAGAGAGTGAGATATAGTAAGATATAAAGTTAATGAGGGGAGGGATACTGGAGAGAGGAGAGAGTGTATGAGTGTGCGAGATGGAGAGAGAAGAGAGAAGCTACATAAGGGAGACCTAGAGCTGCATGAATGAGGGAGATCAAGAATAAAGGAGAGCTTACCGCCTCTCTTTCTCTCTCTCTTTCTCTCCTCCCCCTCCCACTCTTTCCCATCTCCCTTTCGTCTCCTTTTCTCTTACTCTTTCTCCCTACCCATTCTTATTCTCCCTATCGTTTTATGTCTCAATCACTATATCTTACTCGCATTTCTTCTCTCTATATTTCTTTTCAATTACCGTCACTTTCTCTTTACTTCTTTTTAATCCATCTTACTTCCTCCCTCAATCTCTTTCCACTCACTCCATCCCTCTCTCTCACTCTCTATTCTATCTCTCTTTATCTCTTTCTTTCTTTATCAATCTCTATTTTATCTCTCTTTTCGACACCTTTTATCCCTCTCAACTTCTTTTTCTCTCTTTCTCGCTCTCCCTATCTCTACTCATGATCTCTCTATCTCTATCATGCAGCCTCCTTTCTTCCATCATTTTTTTCTTTCTGGACACTCTCTTCCTCTTCTTGCTTCTTCCTTCCCCTATCTTTCATTTTGGCGTTCATTCTTACTCCCTCCTCCCACTCTCTTTCTTGCTCCATGTTCACAATCTCTTTTATCATCCACATTTTGCTCTCCCACTCCCCCTTTTGCTCACTTCTTTTAATCTATCTTCTCCAAGCACTATCTATTTCTCTCTCACACTCTCTCCCTCCCTTGCTCCCTCTCCCGCTTCAATCTTCTTAGGACCTCCATCTCTCTCTATCTCATTTTTCTCTTTACCACTCGTGCTCACTCTCACACTTCTCTCTTTCACCTCATCTCTACCTCTTTCAATCTCTTCCTCTCCTTACCTCGCCCCTCTCTCCTCATTCACTTCCTCTCCTTTTTCTCATGTTCTCAATCCTCTCTCATTCCCTCTCTCTTGCTCTCTCTTCTCACTTTCTCACTTTTTTATATTTCTCTCTCTCTCCTTTCTCTCTCTCTCTCTCATCCTTTCTCTCTCATTCTCTCCCCCTTCCACTCGGCTACCCTTCCCACCTCCCTCTCTATATATCCTCCACGCAAGCCCCCTCCGCCCCTTATCTCGTTATCACCTTTCAATCAATATTTCTCTACCTCCCTATCTCAAACTTGCACACATTATTTTACTTTCTTTCTCTCTCTCACTTCCTCTCTCTATCTCCTAAATCTTTCTTACTCTCTCTCTCAACTGTCTGTCTTTCAATCTCTCTCCTCTCTCCCTCATCTCCCTTTCACTCTCCTTACACTTGCCCTCCGTCTCTCTCTCGCACTCTCTCCCCTTTCCCACCGTGTCCGTCACTTTTATTATGTTTCTCTCTCTCGCCTCTCTTTATCTCTCTTTACTCACTCTTTATCCTCTTATATCCATCACTATAACCTCTCTCCATTCCACTTACATTCTCTCTCTCTTTCTCTCTCTCTCTATCCCACCTCACGTATCTCTCTCTCTCTCGCTTTGTCCTCACCACCTCTCCTCGCACTCCCTCACACACTCCTTATCTCTCACTAGTGCTCCCTTTCTCCCTCTTGCTCTCTCCCTCTATCATCTCTCTCTTCCCTCACACTCTCTTCATTTTATTTGTCTCTCACACTCACCCTTCGTTCCCTCTTCTCTCTTTCGCTCACTTCACTCTTGCCCTTCTCTCGTCCATGTTTACTCTTTGTCACTCACTCTCACTTATGTTCCTCTCTCCTCTTTCTCTCTCCCAATACATCTCTCCCTCTCTCCCCAGCCTCTTGTTTTCCGTTTCTTACTCTTTTCACTAATAATACAATTTCTATCCCTCTCACACTCTCGGCTCATCCGTGCATCTCACTCCCACATCTCATCTCCCTCCTTCTCTTTTTTCACTCTCTCAGAGATCTTCCTCACTCTCCTCTTCCACTCCCCGTTTCCTCTCACTCTCACGCAATCTCTTTCACTCTCTCTCTCTCTCTCTCTCTCTCTCTCATTTTCACCCTCTCCCCCACTCATATTTTTCTCTATTTATGACTGATTACAATTTCTCTTTCTCTTTTCTCTTCCCCTCCTTATCTCTCACACACACTCTCTTACTCTATTTATCACTCTCTCTTATCATTTTACTCACTCTTTCAAAATCACTCAAGCCTCTCTCCCTCCCTTCCGTCTATCTCTCTCACGCTCTATCTCTCTCTATATCTCCCTCTCTTTCATCTCTCACTTATATTTTTCCTCAATATTCCTTGAGTCTCTTTCTCTCTATTTTATCTTACTTACAACGGTTTCCTCTCCCTCCTCGCTCTCTCCTCAATCCCTATCACTTAGTCTTTTTTGCCTTTTGCTTCGCTTTTACCCGTTCCTTTCTCACTATATCCCTCACACTTCCCTCCCTCTCCCTCTCTCCCCACTTCTCTCTCTTTCAATCCCACTTTCAACCTCTCTCTCTCTTTCTCTCTCTCGCCTCTTCTCTTTCTCATTATTCTCACCTTCACACAGGCCCTCCCTCTCTCCCCTCCGTCTTTTTTCCCTCCCTCCCTCTCTCATTCCTTTCCCCGTATATCTCACTCTTTTTACCTTACTATTCTTTTCACGTTCTCCCCATTTTATATATATATATATATATATCTCACTCCCTTGCTTACTCTCTTGCTCTTTATCCGTCACTTATCTCTCACTTCCTCCTCTTTCATCCTTTCATCTCTACCTCTAATCTCACTTTCATCTCATTTCTCACTTTATCCTACATTTCTCTCCCACCCTCCTTCCCTCCCATTCTCCTTATTTTATTTCCTCCCTCCTTCCCTCCCTTTTCTCTCGTCTATGACTCTCTATTCTTTCTTGATTTCTCTCTTGTTTTCTCTCTCTCTCTCTCTATTTCGATCTCCCTCTCTCTTCAATTTCATTTTCACTGTTACTCTCTCACTCTCTTTCGTCTCTATTTTTCTCTTGCTTTCTCTCTCCCTTTCTCTCTTGGAAGGGAGAAGGATTAAGGGAGTTAAAGAGGGAGGGAGAGCGAGAGAGAGGTAGTGAGGGATAATAAGTATGTTAAAAGTAAGAGATAGAAGATATATCCAGAGAGAGAGGTAAAGAGAGATGGAGGAAGTGAGGGAGAAAGTGAGACAGAAGGAGGAAGTGACAAAGAGAGAACGGGTGACAGAGTGAGAAGAGAGTCTGTGGGAAGATCGATTAAGAGTAAGTGAGATGGGTAAATAGAGGGGAAGAGCAAGAGAAAGGTGAGAGAGGGTGCATGAGAGCGGGAGATAGAGAGGGGGAGTGATGGAGATAAGAGAGAGAAAGAGAGAGGTTGGGTTGGAAGCAAGAGAGGGGGAGAGAGATTGGAGGATAGAATGAGAGAGAGGGTGTAAGAGGAAAGAGAGAAAAGAGAGAAACAAAGGAGAGTGTAGGAGTATATGATCGATAAATGGAATAGAGAGTGAGAAAAAGAGATAGGGAGGGAGAATAATGGTGAAGAGGATAGAGAGTGAAGAGAGAAAGATGGAGTGAGGGAGAGTGAGAGGATAGAGTGAGTGAGAAAGAACAAGATAGTAAAAGAGAGTGAGATAGAGTGCCAGAAAAGGAACTACAAAAGGTGAGAGGGAGAGAGATTAGGAGGGAGTGAGGGAGTGTTTGAGTGTGCGAGATGGAGAGAGAAGAGTGAGCAACATTAAGGAGACCTAGAGAGGGCACAAATGAGGGAGTGAGAATTGTAGAGGGTGATAATGAGAGTGATAAAGAGAACAATTGTGAGAGAGTGAAAGAGATCTAGAGAAAAAAGTAAGAGAGAGTGAGGGAGACAAGAGGATATATGAAAGGGTAAGAGGGAGAGGAACAAGAGTGAAAAAAAAGATAATAGGAGGGTGAGAAAGGAGAGAGATAGTGGGTAAGGGAGGGAGGAAGAGTAGAGAGAGATAGAGAGCTAGATAATGAATGAGAGACTGAGAAAGAGAGACAGAGTGGGAAGGAGGGAAGTGAGAATGAAAGGGAGAGAGAGTGGGGGAATATGGTGAGAGAGTGAGAGGGGAGAGAAGAGAGAGCAATAGTAGAGAGATAAAAAGAGAGAAGGAACAAAGAATTAGAATGGAGCGGGACAGAATGAAAGTGATATATACATGAAAAGTTGGATTGAGAGAGAGTGTGTGTGTAGGAGAAAGAGAGGGAAGTGTGTGTGTGTGTGAGTGAGTGTAATGGAAAATAGAGTAATATATGTTAGAGAAAGAAAGATTTGGAATAAAAAGTAAAAAATAAAGAGACGGGAGGAGTGAGAGAGATTGATGAAAGGGAGTGATAAAGGTACAGAGAGTGAGAGAAGAAAGAGTGACGGAATATAGAGCAAGAGATAGTAATCTAGAATAAACGAGGGATGGAGAATAGGAGAATGTGTGAGAGAGAGGGAGAGAGTGAGAGAGAGGAAAGGAGGGAGGAAGAGTGATTGAGAGTGAGGGAGGCAGTAGGGGATAGAGGAGGAGAAAGTGTGAGAGGAGAGAAGGAAGAGATGCTAATAGAAGAGATAGTAAAGGCGCTCATGTGAGAGAGAATATTGAGTGAGAAAGAGAGGGAGAGGGAGTAAAGTGAGTGAAATTGACGACAGAGAGTGGGAGCGAGAAAGAGGGAAAAAAAGAATAGAGAAATAAAGAGAGAAGAGAAAGCGAGGGAGCGAGAACAAGAGAAAAAGGAAGAGCAAAAGAGAAAGAGGAGAGGAGGATAATATGTGTTCTGTCTCTTCCTCTCTTACACTCTTATGTTACTTTATTCTCCTCACCTCTTACTCTTTCTCACTGTTTATCCCCCACTCTTTTCGCTCTCTCTTTCTCGCGCTCTCTCCCCCGCCCACTATCTCCAACACTCTCATCTCTCTCTATCTTTCTCACACACATAAGCTCTCTTTTTCGCTCCCTCTTTCCCTCCCTCACTCTCCCTCTCTTCATCTCCCACACATAAGCAGAGAGGGAGGGAGTGAGAGATATTGAAGAGAGGAAGTGATAGAGGTAGAGAGACTTAGAAAAGTAGAGAGAGAAGAAAGTGTGAAGGAAGATATAGCAAGAAATAATAGTGAGCTAGAGGAAAAAAGGAAAGATAATAGGAGAATCAGTGAGAGGTAGGGGGAGGGTGAGAACAAGGGAGAGAGGGAGGGATGAGAGAAAGGCATTGGGAGATAGACGGGGAGAAAGAGTGAGAGGAGAGAGGGAAGAGAGACCAATAGAGGAGATATTAAGAGAGCTCACGAGAGAGAGAATAGAGTTAGAAAGAGAGGGAAAGGGAGTAAAGTGAGTGAAATTAATGAGAGATTGCGAGCGAGAAAGAGGGAAAAAAAGCAATAGAGAAATAGAGAGAGAAAAGAGAGTGAGAGAGAACAAACAAAAATGGAAGAGCAAGAGAGAAAAAGGAGAGGAAGATAATAAGTGAGAGAAAGGGAGAAAATTAAATAGGAAGACTGAGAGATATTTTGAGAAAGGGTGAGAATATTATATATATACATATAGCTTATGAGATAGGTCTAAAGAGGAAGAGAGCGAGTGGGAGGGAGAGTGAGGAGAGAGAGTGGGAGGGAGAGTGAGAGAGATGGGAGATAGAGTGAGAGGAGAGAGGGATGAAGAAAAGCAAGAAGAAAATGTAGAGCAAGGGAAGAGACAAAAGGGAGTAAAGAATGGAAATAAAGAGATTGAGAGAGAGAAAAGGTAAGAGAAGTTATGAGGTTGAAAGAAAAGGAGGGAGGACGTCATGGAGTGTATGGTGTTTGAGAGAGAGAGAGAGGGAGAAAATGAGGGAGGGAGAGAGTGTGGCCAACAGAGAGGAAGAGAGGGAGAGGGAGAGGGGGTGGGAGAGGGAGAAAGAAATAAAGTGAGAAACAATGAAAAAGCGATGAAAAAGCGATGAAAAATGATAGAAGAATAAATAAAAGGGATTAGAGAAAGTAAGGAAGCAGGAGAGAAGTGAGAGATGAAGAGAGGGAGGAGTGGGCGAGGTAGTAGAGAGATATATATAAATACATTTGAAGAAAGTAAGAAGACGAGTATGGTAAAGAGAGTGAGATAAATGGAGAGAAGAGGAGGGAGGGAGGGAGTGAAAGAGGCAGGTAGAGAGAGGAAGAGATGTGTGAGAGAAGGCGAGGAATAGTGAGAGAGACAAAAGGCAGAGAGAGGGAAAGACAGAGAGAGCTAAGGGAGGGATTTAAAGAGAGAGAAGTAGGGAGAGAGGGAGAGTGAGAGAGAGTGTAGGGATAGAGAGAGAGAAAGAGAGAATAAAGAGCAACATAAGAGAGAGCAAAAGATCAAGAAAGAGAGAAATAATAGAGATTGAGAGAGAGAAAGCATGAGTGGTAAGAGAAAGAATTAGAGAGATATAGAGAGAAAGAGAGGGAGAGAGTGTTAGAGAAATAGAGTGCTGGTAAATAGAGCAAGAGAGAGTGAGTCACAAGGGAGAGAGAGGAAGAGCAAAATAATGGATGATAAAGAGCGAGAGAGAGGATGTAAAGAGAGAGAGAGTGGGAGAGAGGGAGAGGGAGAGGAATTGTGAGAGGGAAAGAGAGGGATTTAGGAAATCATGAGTTAGAGAGAGAGGGAAGGAGGTGAGAGAGAAGAGATAGGGTGGGAGGATGGTCAAAAAGAAATAGTGACAGAGGAGGGAGCAACAGTACAGAGAGTAAGTAAGAGAGAGATAACAAAGAGTGAGAAAGCGAAGAAGGGATTGAGCTAAATTGAAGAGAGTGAGGGAGCGACAGAAGGAGAGAGACTGTAAGAGAGAAATTGGAGAGAAGAGAGTGAAAAAAGAGGGCGATAGAGATAGAGAGGTAGAGTGAGGGGCATATTGAGCGAGAGAGAGAGAGAGAGAGAGAGAGAGAGAGAGAGAAAAGAGGGTGAGAAAGTGAGGGAATAAGAGTGAGAGTGAATTTAATAGAGAGAGAGAAAGGAAGACGGAACATATAGTAGGGAATTGAAAGGGAGTGAATGAAAGCAAGAGATGGAGTAAGAGAGACAGCTTGTGAGAGATAGTGTGTGAAAAAAAAAGCAGAGAAGAGAGGCCAACAAAATACAAAGTAAGAGAGACAACAAGTGTGAAACAGAGAGAGGGAGTGAGAGAGATTTAAGTGAGAGAGAGTGATGGAAGGAGAGAGAAAGAGAGAGAAATAGAGAGAGAAGTGAGTGGGGAAAGATAGAGCAAGAGGGAGTGAGTGAGAGGGAGGGTGAAGAGGAGAAAGAATGTGAGAGACAGAGCGAGAGAGATAAATGGAAAGGTTGAGAGGAAGTGCGTGGGAGGGATAGAAAGAGAGAATAACCTGTGCATGTGAGAGAAGGGTAAGGAGAGAGAGAGAGAGCAAGAGAGGTAGGGGATGGAGGAAGAGAGAGTGAGAGGAGAGAGAGAGGAGTCATGACAAGTATAGTAAGATAATGAATGAGAGATAGTGTGAGAGTTGAGAGAGTGTGTGAGGAAGGGAGGGTGAGAGAGAGAATGAGATATAGAAGGAGAGAAAGAGTAAGTAAAGTGTGAGAAGAGAGGGAGATAGAAGAAAGAGCAAGATAGAGACAGAGAGAGGGCAAAAGTGAGAAAACAAACAACAAAGAGAAATGAAATTGAGAGAGAGAGAGCAAGACAGGGAGTGAAGATAAAGATTGAAGAGGGAGCGGGAGGGAGAGAGTGTAAGATAGAAATAGATAGAGAAGAGAGACTTAGGGAAGATAGAGCAAAAGATAGTGAGTGAGAGGTAGAGAGAGATATAGAGTGAGATATGGAGAGGGAGGGAGGGAGGGCGAGAGGGGGAGAGAGAGAGAAATACTGAATAATTGAAAGAGGGAGAGAGGGAGGGAGGAAGAGAGTGATAGATGGTTGGAGAGAAAGAGTGAGTAAAATGATAAGAGAGTATGAAAGAGAGCAATAGAGAGTGTGTGAGAGAGGAAGAGAGACTGCGAGAGAAGAGAGAGTGAAGAAGGAAATAGAGGTAGAGTGAGAGAGATGGAGAGAGGGGCAGAGAATGAGCTTAGTGGGAGAGAGAGGGGGTGAAATGGAAGAGTGAGAGGGAGAGAGAGGGGGAAAGTGCGTGAGACAGTGAAAGAAGAGCTAGAAAGTGAGTGAGAGGGAGGTAGGGAAGGAAATAAGAGAGTTGGGGTGACAGGGAGAGAAGGATTGAGAGGAGAGTGAGGAGAGAAAGCAATAGAAGAGAGACTATGTGAGAGAGAGTGATCATAAAGTGAGAAAGAGAGAGGGAATGAGTAAGTAAGATTGAGAGTGAAACCAAGGAGAGGAAGAGAAACTAGAAAGGGAGAGAGTGCGAGGGAGAAATAGAGAGAAAAGAGAGTAAGGGAAGAGCGAGTAGGAGAGAGGGAAAGAGCGAGCAAACGAGAGAGAGAGTAAGAAAGAGGGAGATAATTAGAGCAGGAGAAAGAGAGGGATGAAGGGAGTGAAAGTGGTAAGGGGAGCGAGAGAGACTCAGTGAGGGATAAAGGGAGAATCAGAAGAGAACAAAAGATAGAGTGAGAGTGAGATTAAAAGAGGTGGAATAGAGAGTGAAGGAGAGGAAGAGAGTGAGTGAGAAAGTTGATAAAAGGAAGTAGTGAGAGGGTTTAAAGAGAGAGAGAGAGCAAGAAAGAGAATAAGTGAAGATTGAGTAAGAGTGAGTGAAGGGTATGAAGTGATGGAGAACGGGAGAATATAGAGTGAGGGAGGGAGTAAGAAAGAGAGGGATAAAGTAAGGAGAGGGAGGAAGGTAGAGAAGTTAGAAAATGAGAGAGTGATGGATGAAAACAAGAGAGAGAGTAGAGAGAGAGGAGAGAGAGTGGAGATAGAGTGAGAAAAGTAAAGGAAAAGAGAGAAGAGTAAGCAACAAAGTAGAGTGTAAAAGAGAGTATAAGATAAAAAAAAGAATAAAAAGTGAGAGGGCATAATGGAGAAGGGGATAGAGAGAGAAGTCAGAAAAATGGAGTAAAGGAGAGAGAGGAGAGAGTGAGAGAGAAAAAGCAAAATGGTAACAAAGAGTGAGAGCAAGAAATGGAGCTAAAGAGAGTGAGAGGAAGAGAGATTAAGAGAGAGTGTATCAGTTTATGAGATGGAGAGAGAAGAGTGAGCTACACAAGGGAGTCCTAGAGGGCATGAATGAGGCCTTGATAATGATAAAGGGAGAGAGTAAGAGTGCTAAAGAGCACAATAGTGAGAGAGTGAAGGAGATCCAGAGAGAAATACTAAAAGAGAGTAAGGGAGCGAAGTGGATATAAGCAAGGGAAAGAGAGAGAGCGAAAAGAGAAAAAGATACTAGAAGGGTGGGAAGGGAGAGAGAGAGAGAGAGAATGAGGGTGGGATCAAGAGAGATATATAAATAGAGAGGGAGAGAGGGAGAACAAGAGTAATGAAAGGAGAGTGAGAGAAATAGGAGATAGAGAGGGAGAGAGAGAGAGAGAGAGAGAGAGAGAGAGAGAGAGCAAGAGAAGTGTGAGAGAAGGTGAGAAATAATGAGAAAGAAGCGAGGGATTGGGAGAGATAAAAGTTGGAGAGCAAGAGAGAGGACATATATGAGTGCGAGAGAGTGAAAGAGATCTAAAGAGAAAAAGGGAGAGAGAACGAGAGAGGGACAGAGTGCATGAGTGTGTGAGATGGAGAAAGAAGAGTGAGCTACATAAGGGAGACCTAGAGAGGGCAAGATTGAGGGAGTGAGAAAGATAGAGGGAGAAAGTGAGACTGATAAAGAGAACAAATGTTAGAGGGTGAAAGAGATCTAGAGATAAGACACATCTTTCCCTCTCTCCCACTTTCTAACCCTCACTCACTCTCACACACTCTCTTTCCTTACCTCTGTCTCTCTCTCTCTTCTCCTTCCCCTCTATCTTTCCCTCTCTTTTTATCCCCCTCATTAGCTATTCCCCACTCCCTCTCGAGAATGAGAGGGAGAAGGAGAGGAGAGAGATAGTCAAGAAGGGAAAGTAGGAGAGTGTGTCTGAGAGAGTGACGAAGGAGGGAAGTGAGAGAAGTAGAGAAAGAGAGTGGGGTGGTTGCAGAAGAGAATGAGAAGAGTAAAAGAGAAGTTAACATAGAGTAAAGAGTGCGAGCGAGATAGCGATAGAAAGTGAAAGAGATGATAGAGAATGTGAAAGAGATAAAGAGAGGGAGGAGTACAGATGAGGAAGAGAGAGTACAAAAGAGGAAGAGAGAGAAGTAGAGATAAACAAGGACAAAAGAAAAGTAGAGAGAAAGGGAGAGAGAGTACAAAAGAGGAAGAGAGAGAAGGAGAGTGAGGCAGTAAGAGTGAGAGACAAATTAAAGAGAGTGAGGGAGCTAGGAATGGAGAGAGAGACAAAGAAAGAGAAATAAATAAAGAATGGAGAGTGAGGAAAGAGAGAAAGAGAGATAAACAAGGACAGAGAAGAGGGGATGAGAGAGCGAAGAGAGAACGAGAGGAAGGGAGACAGAGTTAGAGGAATGATATAAGAAGAAAGAGTGAGTCATATTAAAGAGAACGAGATAGAGCGAGAGAGCGAATGAGAGAAACATAAGAGAAAGTGAGAGACATAGAGTGAAAGGGAGAGAGTGAGAAAGAGACATATAGAGGGCGAGAGTAAGGGAGAGAGCGAGGAAGGGGGTAGGAGAGAGATTAGAGAGAGAAGGATAGAGAGCAAGCAATATTTAAAAGGGAGAGTGAGGAAGTGAGAGAGGAGCAGAGAGGGGAATAGATAATGAGCAATATGGAGTAGGGAGGGAGAGTAAGAGAATTAGTAAGGAGAGAAGACGAGAGGGAGATGGAGAGGAAGAGAGATTGAGATCGAGAGAATGGGAGGGAGGGAGCGGAGGGAGAGAATGAGAGAAAAAGGATGAGACAGTGTGTGAGAAAGGGAGAGGGAAAGTGAGAGTCCCTCTGTCTCTCTTACTTATTCTCTTATTCTCTCTACCTCTTTTCCGCTATAACTCTCTTTTTCTCTATCTTCCTTCACGCTCTCTTCTCTCTCTATTTCTCTCTCCATCTCTTGTTCCCTCTCTCTTTAGTCTCTCTCACTCCCTCTCACTTTTTTCCACTATTTATTTCCTATTGTTCTTGCTCTCTCTTCTATTGTTCTCTCTTTTGTTACTCTCACTCACAGTCCTTCTCTCCCTTTTTCTCTCATAATCCTCTCGCTTTTTCTCTCTCAGTTCATCTCTTTATCTCTATATCACTCTCACTCTTAACTTGTCCCTCTATCATTCTCATTCTCTATTTTTTCTCTGTCTCCAAATTTCTCTTTTATTTTTCTCTCTTCACTCTCATTCCTTTCACCCTTCCTCTCCATATATCCCCAACTCTTTCTCCCCCTCTCTTACTTTCCTCCTTCCCTCTATATGTCTCCCTCTTTTTCTCTTCCCTCTCTCTTTCACACACTCTCTCACTCCCTCCCTCAACCTCCGCATCACCCTCATTCTCTGTCTCTCAATCTCTCTTACTCATTCTCTTGCTCTCTTTTCCTCTGTCCCTCACACTAACCCTCACTTCTCTTACTCTCACTTTTCCTACCCACCCACCCATCTCTCTCTTTCCTCACCTTCATTCTCTTATCTCCTCTTTTCTCTCACTCTCTCTTTCTCTCCATCTTCACTCTCTCTCACCGACTCTTCCTCTTGCTGCCTTTCTCGCTCTCTTTCTCTCTTTCTCCCTCACTCTCAGTCACTTGCTCTCTCTTTTCTGATCTCACCAAGTTTTTATTTTGTTCCTCTTCTCTCCTTATCTCTCACACTTTTACTTTATCTCCCCTCGTTATTTCTCCCTCCCACCCCTCTCCCTCCCTGCCTCCCTCCCCAACCATCTCTCCAAGTCCTCCCATTTTTTTTATCGCTCTCTCTCCTTCTTGCACTCCATCATTTCCTACATCCCTTTATCTCAACCTTATATCTTCTCTTACTTTCTCTCTTTCAATCTCTTCAGCTCCCTTTCTTTCTTTTCCCCACTCTCTCTCTTTCCTCCTCCATTTCTTATTACTATTTTTCTCTATCTCCTCTTTTTCTCGCTCTTATCTCTCTATCTTGTTCTTTTTTCTCTACCTCAACCTCATCTCTATATCAATATTTCTCACATTCTTTTACATTCTCCCTCTCTCTTCCTCTCTCTTTCACACCCTCCCTCCCTCTCTGCCTCACCTTTCTTTCACACACAAGCTCTATCTCTTCCTATCTCTTGTTCACTCTCCTTCTGTCATTGTTCTCACGTTCCGTCACACATCTCTGTCTATTTCTGTCTCTCTGTCTCCTCTATCTCTCATCTCTTTTCCTTACTCTGATTCTTATTCGCATCCTCTTTCTTTATATATCTCTCTTGATGCCTCCCTCTTCTCTCTCATGGTTTCTCATGTTCCCCCACACTTATCTCTCTATTTCTCTCTCCCTTTGTCCCTCCGTCACTTTGTCTCCTCTATCTCTCTCACTCTTTTCCTCACTCTCTCTTTCATTCTCTCACACTCACACTTGACTCTTTCTCTTATGTTTTCTCTCACACTCTCTTCCTTACACACACACACAATCTCTGTCTATGCTTAATCTTTCTCTCCCTTATCCCCCACATGGACCCTATATCTCGCTTTCCAACTTTTATCCTTCTCAATCCAACTCTCTTCTCAATCGTTATTTCTAACATTCTCTCACACTCTCTCTCACTTTCTCTCTCTCCCTCCCTCCCTCTCTATGTCCATTTATCTCTCACTCTCTATTCCTTAATCTTGTGTCACTCTCTCCCTCTCTATCTATATATCTCTCTTGATCTCTCCCTCACTCTCTCTTTCATTCTCTTGCTCTCTATCTCTCTTCTCTTCCTCCCTCCCTTGCTCACACACTCTCTCACTTCTCACTCTCCTAATATCATTTTTACTCTCTTATCCCTCTCACTTTCCCATTCTTTTATCCTCTTCTCTCCCTCACTCTCCATTCCTATTTCTCTCAAGATCTCTTTCAATCTCTAACTATTGTACTCTTTATTGCTCTCACTCTCTCCCTCTATCATTCCCACTCCCTGGTCTCTTTAGGTCTCCCTTTTTCCCTCTCTATCTCCCTCTCTGTCTCCCTCTCTCTTACTCCCACTCTCTCACCATTAGTCTCTCCCTCCCGTTTTCACTCCCTTTGCCCATCTCTTTCTCCTGCTACTTTTATCTCCTGCTCTCTTACTCCCACTCTTGCTCACTCACTCTTTCCCTCTCTCCCGCTCTCTCTTACCTCACCCTCTCTTCTCTTTATTTCTCTCATACTCTTCTTTCTCACTCCCACTTCCTCTCTCCTCTGTTTCACTGTCACTCTCACTCCCTGATTCCCTCTCTCTTTATTGTTCCATATTCATTTTCTCACACTCACTCTCTCTTCTACTGCTCTCTCACCCTCACTCGCTTGCTTCCTTCCCTCCCTCATTCTCTCTCCCTCTCTCGCTTGCTTCCTTCCCTCCCTCACTCTCTCTCCCTCTCTCGCCCTTGTTTCTCCCTCACACATGCTCCCCCTCTCTCCCTCTCACACTCTTTAACTTTATCCTGCTCTCTTTCCCACTACATCTGATTCTATACTCACTCTCTCCCTCTCTCTCACACACACTCTCTACATCTTCATTCACCCTCTCTTCTTTGTCACTCTCTTCCTCTTTCACTCCCGCTATCTTCCATCCCTTTGACTCCCTCGGTCTATCTCTCTCTTTCTCCCTCTCTACCTCGCACTTTTTCTTTCTTTACTGTAATCCATTTCTCTCTCACTCACTTTCTATTGCTCTATGTTATCACTCACTTATCACTTTACAAACTCTTTCCCTCCAACCACCTCTCACTCTCTTTTTCTATCCCTCTCTCCCTCATTCACAAACTCAATGTCTCTCTTTTTCCCTCTTGCCTTCTCTCTCTCTCCATATCTCCCTCAATATCTCTCTCTGCCTCTCATTCACTATCTTTTGCTTTATACTCCTTGAGACACTCTTCTCTATGAATTTTTGCCTTACCCACTCTCCCTCTCTCTCTCTTCCGCTCACTCTTTAATCCCTATCTTCACTCCCTCTCTTGCTCTGTCTCACTCTCTATGTTATCTCTCTTTGTTTTTCTTGCTCTCTTTTGCCCCCTTTCTATCTCTCTCTCATGCCATATCTTCTATCTCCCTCTCTTCTCTCTCTTTACTCACTCTTTTTCTCCCTCTCTCACACACTCTCTCTCATTCTCCCTTCCTCACACTCTCTCTCAATTGCTATCACATCTTGCTCTCTCCCCTCATATCCATCTCATTATTTCTTATTTTCTCTCATGCATCTCTCCTTCCTCCTCGATCCCTCCCTCTTTCAATCCCTCCATCCCACTCTTTCTTCTCTCTTCTTTTATCACTTCTCTCTCTATCTACCCTTGAAAAGAGAGGAAGAGAGAGCAAGAGAAGGAGAATAAGGAACATAATAGATAGTGAGAGATGTAATGAGATAGGGAGAGTGGAGAGAAAGAGAGATAGAGGGCAAGAGTAAAGAGAGAGAAAAGATAGACGAGGGAGAATAAGGGAGTGAGAGAGAGAAACATATTAGAAGTAAGAGACATAGTAAGAAAGAGAGAGAGTGAGAAAGAAAGAGATAGAAGGCAAGAGTAATGAATAGAGTGAGAACGAAGGAGATAGAGAGGGAGAGAGCAAGAGATTAAAGAGAGGGAGGGATTGTGAGAGGGAGAGACTGAAAAATTTAAGTAGGAAAGAGAGGAAGCGAGAGAGGAAAATATAGTGAGCAACATGGAGATAGGAAGAGACGTTAAGAAAATGAACGAGAAAGAGAGATGGAGAGAGGCAGATGGAGAGGGAGAGAGAGAAGAGAGATTGAGATAGAGAGAGTGGAAGGGTGAGAAGTGGGAGGGAGAGTGGGAGAGAAAGGATGAGGGAAAGTGAGAGAGAAATAAAAAAAGAGAAAGTGTGATAACAGAGAGAGAATGAGATAAAGCAATTGAAAAAATTATAGGGAGGATGGAAATTGAGTGAGTGAGTGCAAGAGCAGAGAGATAGGGACGAAGGGAGAAAGAGAGGGAAGGAGGGAGTGATTCAGATAGAAAGGCAGAGTAAGAGAATGAGTGAGTAGGAGAAAAGGAGAGAGGGAGATAGGGAGTGAGAGAGAGAGAGAAAGAGGGAGAGACTGACATAGATAGAGTGGGAGGGAGGATAGCGGGGGGAGAGAATGAGAGAGAGAGAGAGAAAGAAAGCGAGAGGGAGAGTAAGATATAATAGAGAAAGGTGAAGATGAGAGAAAAGAGAACAAGAGAGAGGGAATGAGAGAGAGCGACGGAGAAACTAAGTGGGAGGGAGGGAGATCTAGTGAGTGCAAAGGGAGAGTGAGAGGAGAGAGATAAGAGAAAAGAAGAAAGAGTTGGAAGGAGGCAGTGAAAGAAGAAGGGACAAAGGAGGAGAGAGAGATGTGTGAGAGAAAAGTATAAAAATGAGATGGAGATAAGGGCTGAGGGTGAGCTCTGAGAGCAACTGAGATAGAGGGACAGAGGGAGAATAAAAGAGAGAGTGGGGGATAGATCTAAGAAAGAGTGAGTAAAGAGAGAGAAGAGAGGGTGGTTATAGATGAATGAACAAAAGATAGACAGAGAGGGGACAAGAGCAAGAAAAGAATCAACAAAGAGATATGAAAGAGACAGAGAGAGAGCAAGAGTGGGAGTGAAGATAGAGATTAAAGAGAGCGACATGGGGAGGGATAAGGCAGAAATTCTGAGAGAAGAGAGACTCGGGGAAGATAAAACAAAAGAGATAGAGAGTGTGAGGGAGATAATGATAGAAAGTGAGAGAGAGAATAGAGAGTGAAAAAGATAAAGAGAGGGAGTAAGAGTGAGAGTGAAGTTGAAGAGAGAGAGAGAAAGTGGGTGAAGCGAGAGAAAGAGAAAAGGAGCAAGAAAGAGAATGAATGATAGATGGTGCTAGAGTGAGTCAGGGAGGGAGTGTGAGAGAGTTAGAGAGAGACTGCAAGAAAGAAAGAGAGAGAGAAGCGAGTGAGGGAGTAAGAGTGAGAGTAATATTAAAGAGAGTGCTGGAATGAGGAGGGGAGAGAGTGACAAAGTGAGAGGCAAATAGATAAGGAATAGAGAGTGAGGAAAGAGAGGACAAGAGAGGGAGCTAGAGATAAAAAAAGAGAGCAAAATAAGGGGACAGGGAGAGAGGGAGGGAGGGAGAGAATGAGAGAAAGTAATGAACAATGAGAAGAAGAAGGGGTGAGAGACAAGAGAGAGAGAAAAGAGAGAGTTAGGTTGATGGACATAAAGAGATCAAGGGTGAGTAAAGAGAGAAAAGAGATTAAGAGAGAGCCTAAGAGTGAGAGAAAGAAACATAATAGAGAATGAAACATAATGAGAAAGTAGGGAGTGAGAGGGGGAGAGATAGATGGTAAGAGTAAGGAAGAAAGTGATAGGGGGACATAGAGGGAGAGAGTGAGAGAGATTGAAGAGAGAGAGGGAGTGAGAGAGGGCGCGAGAGAGAGATTTAAGAGAGATAAGAATTGAGAGAGTAAGAGAGCGCAAAACTTAGTGAACAATATTTTGATAAGGAGGGAGATTAAAGAATGCGTGAGAAGAAAAGAGAGAGGGAGATGGGGAGGGAGTGAGGGAGAGAGGGAGAAAGAGGGAGGAAGATTGAGATAGGGGGAGTGAGAGAGAGGGAAGCAGGAGGGAGGTAAGCAGGAGGGAAATGATGAGAGAGAGGGAATGGTAGAGGAAAAGTGAGAGAGAAATAGAGAAAAGAGAAAGTGAGAGATGAGGGAGCAAGGGAGAGGGAATGAGAGAGAGCAATAGAGAAAAGGAGAGTAAGGGAGAATGAGTGACTTAGAGAGTAGAACAGAAATGAGAGAGAGGAGTAAGGTGAGTAAAGAAAGAGAAATGAGGGTGATAGAAGAATGAGCAAAAGAGAGACGTAGGAGAGAGGACGTAGGAGAGAGGGAGGCAAAGAGGGAGATAAGGAGGAATAGAGCGGGAATGATAGAGGGAGAGAGAGAAAGAGAGTGGTAGGTTTGAAAGCAAAAGAAAGGAGAGACGGAGTGGAGGTAGAATGAGAGAAGTGTAAGAGGAAAGAGAATAACAAAGGAGAGTGTAAAAAGGAGTTAAGATAAAAAAGGGAATAAATAGTGAGAAAGAAAAAGAGAGGGAGAGAGAATAATAGAGAAGAGGATAAAGAGTGAATTGAGAAAGATGTAGCGAGGAAAAGAGAGGAGAGATTGAGCGAGAAAGAACAAGATAGTAAGAGAGAGTGAGATAGAGCAATAAATGGAGTTACTCCCTCATTTCTCTTTCTTGTTGCTTTCATTTCTCTAACTCTTTCTCTAATGTTTCTCCCTTACTCTCTTCCTCTCTCACACACACAATCTCTCTCTTCGCTCAATATTTTTCTCTCCCTATCCCTCACATGTAACTCTCTCTCTCTCTCCCCCCCAACTATTATACTTCTCATATCCTCCATCTTCTATCTCATTAATTCTGACATTCTCTCAAACTTCTCTTCTCTTTCTCTCACCCTCTCTCTGCCTCCTCTATCTCTCACTTTCTTTTCATGACTCTTGTTCTCACTCTTTTCCTCTCTATCTATATATCTTCCTTGCTCCCTTTCTCACTTCTTCATTCTCTTGCTCTATAACTCTATTTTCTCTTCCTCCCTCCCTCACTCACACTTTCTCTCCATTCTCACCCTCCTAATATCTTTTCTTATCTTTTGTCCCTCTCTCTCATCCCTTTCTTATATCCTCTTCTCTCCCTCACTCTCTTTTCCTCTTTCTCTCAAGATCTCATTCACTCTCTCACACTCTTGTTCTCTTTATCATTCTCACTCTCTGCCTCCATCCTTCTCACTTCTTAATTATTGCCTTATCTAGGTCTCTCATATATAGCTCACTCTTCTCTCCATTTCATACACTCATACGCTCTCTCACTCTCTCAATCCTTCTTGCTCTCACCTTTAGCTCCATTTCCTGCTCTCTACTCACTCTCTCTTACTGTCGTGTTCTTATCTCTCAATCTCTCCCCTCTTTTCCTCGCTCCATCATTCTCCCTTCACTCACTATCCTCTTCTTTATTATTCTGTATCCCTCTCTTTTTCTTTCTCACTATCTGTTCTCTCTTTCGATCTTATACTTTCTTTTACACTCTCCTTTGTTGCTCTCTTTCCTCTTACACTTTCTCTCATTCTATCTCCACTCCCTAACTCCTTTCTCTTACTTTCAAAACTACCACTCTTTTTCCCTCTCTTCTATCCCTCCTTCCTTCCCGCTCTATCCCTCCTTATCTCCCTCTTTGTCTCCTTCTCTCTTGCTCCCTTTCTCACTCACTTATATCTCACTCACTTACTCTTAATTGATCTTCCCACAGCCTCTCTCCTCACTCTCTCACTTTCTCTTTCCAACCCTCTCCTTAAACGCCCTCACTTCCACCTGTCTCTCTTTCTCCCTCACGACCTCCATCACTCTATCACTCTCTGTTCCACCCCTCATTATCTCTCTCCCTCAATATCTCTTCTGTCTCTCACTTTTGACCCTCCCGTTATCCCTCACTTCTTCTCTCTCGCTCTCCATACCTCTTTCACTCTCTTAGTTCCTTTCTTTCTCTCTTTTACACTCTCCTTTGTTGTTCTCTCTTTCCTTTTTCTTCTTACTTTTCTATCACTCTATTCCCCACACTATTTCTCGTCTCCCACTCAGTTGATTCCATCCCACCCTCTTTCATTCTCTCTCCCTCTCCCTCCCTCCCTCTTCCTCCCTTTATCCCTTTCCATCTCCCTCTCCGTCCACTGCTCCCTCTCGCTCTCATCATTCTCCTGTTCTCCCTCTCTTTCTACCCCCACTCACGTACTCTTACTTGATCTTACCTTAGTCTCTCTTCTCACTCTCTCCCTTTCATCTCTCCTCCATCCTCTTTCTTGCACTCTTTTTAATCCTTCTCACTACTCCTTCAATCTCTCTTTCTCACTCACTCTTTCCCTATCTCTCTCACGCTCTATTCCAACTCATTTTTTTTATTCACTCTCTCTTCTGTCTCTTATTTAATGCTCCCTTTATCCCTCACAACCTTTCTCTCATCTCCCTCCCACTTTCACTCCATTCAACCTCGCTTTCTCTCGCTCTCCTTATCTCCCTCACCCATGCTCCTCCTCTCACTCACTCACTCTCTCCCTTTCTCACGCTTTCTCTTCCCTCACTCTCTCTTCACTCTATTTTCTCTCACACTTTCTCCCTTTTTTCCCATTTTCTCTCTCTTCAGTTTCACTCACCTATACTCCCTCACTCGCTCTCTTTCTCGCTTCATGTTCGCTCTCTCTCCTCTCAATCTTTCCTCCTTTCTCTTTCCCCTATCACTCCCTCCCTTCCCTCCCTCCCTCCCTCCCTCTCTCCCTCTCTCACTCTCTCTCATTCTGTCCTTCTCTCCTCCCTCTCTCCCTCTCTCCCTCTCACACTCTTCCAACTCATCCCCCACTCTCCCACTAATTATCATTCTCCACCCCGTGTCTCCCTCCCTCTCACTTTATCTATATATCTTCCTTCACTCTCTCTTCTCTCAACCTCTCTTCCTCTATCACTCCCAGTCTCTTCAATATCTCTCTCTCTCTCTTTCTCACTCACCTCTTCTCTCGCACTTTTCTCTATTTATGCATTATCACTTTTTTTTCCTATTTCTCTCTCTTTCTCTCTCACACACAGACTCTCTTTCTCTCCTTTAACACTCTCTCTTATCACTTTACTCATTATTCTCTCCAACCATCTCACACTCTCTTCCGCCCTCCCTCTCTCCCTCTTTCATTATTTCAGTCTCTCACTCTTTTGCCCCGTCACCCTCCTACTATCCCCATATCCCCTCTACATCTCGCTCTCTCTACCTCGCACTCAACTCTATCTTCCCTCAGTCTGTCTTCTCTCTAGTTTTCTATCTCATCCTATCTCCTTCTCTCCCTCCTACCCACTCTTCAATCCCTATCTTCAATACTTTTTTTGCTTTTTTCTCTCTATTTCATCTCTATTTATTGCTTTCTTGCCCTCTTTTACCCTCTCTGTCTCTCTCTTGCACTTTCTTCTATGACCATCATTTCTTTCTCTTTTCTCACCTTACTACTCTCTCTCATTTTTGTTATACTCACTAAGACACTTCTTCTCCCTCACTCTGCTTTTCTCTAATTCTCTCTCTCTCTCTCATTCCCTCTGTCTTGCTTCCTCTTCTCTAATTTTCTCTTTTCTCTATTTATCTTCCACTCCCATTCTCTCTCTCTCATCATTTCTCACTCATTCTCTCCCTCCTGCTTCCCTCCTCCCACTTTTGCTATCTCAATCTCCCTCCCTCTTTCTACCTCTCTTCCTCTCCATCTCCCTCTCTCTTTTCTTCTCACGCATTCTCGAATCTCCGTCCTTATCTTAATATTGCTCACTAAATTTTGTGCTCTATTCCTCTCTCAATTCCTATCTCTTTCTTAAATTTCTCTCTCTCCCTCTCTCACTCCATCTCCCTTTTTAATCTCTCTCACTCTCTCCCTCTATCTCCCCCTCTCTTACTCTTGCTTTCTATCTCTCTCTTTCTCACTCCCTACCTTTCTCACTATGATTCACACTCTATTATGTTTCTTTCTCTCTCTCTCTCAACACTCTCTTGCTCACTTTTCTCTCTTTACTCACCTTGATCTCTCTATATTCATCAATCTAACTCTCTCTGTCTTATCTCTGACCCCCTCTTCTCTCTCATTGTTTATCACTTTCTCTCATTCCCTCCCCTTCCCCCTCCCTCCCTCCCTCCCTTCCTCCTTATTTTGCTCTCTTTTTTTCTCTCTAACTCCCTTTCTTGTCCTTTCTTTCCTCACTCTCTATTCCTTATCTATTTCTCTCTCGCTTTGTCACTCTCTCCCTTTCTTGCTCCCTCACTCACTTACTCTCACTCTTACTCCCTCGCTTCTCTCTTCTTTCTCTCTTGTAGTCTCTCACCAACTCTCTCACACTCCCTAACTCAATCTTGCTCCATCTATTATTCATTCTCTTTCTTTCTCCTTCTCTCTTTCTCTCTCTTCACCCAATTCTCTCTTCAACTTCTCTCTCACTCCTACTCCTTCACTTTATCTCTTTCACACTCTCTATTCTCTCTCCCACTTTCTATCGCTATCTCCCTCACACTCTCTATCTCTTTTGTTTTATCTTCCCTGAGTCTCTCTTCTCTCTATATTTCTATCTTACCCTCTCTTCCTCTCCCCATTTTGCTCACTCTTTAATCTTTATCTTCACTCCCTCTCTTGCTCTCTCTCACTATCTATTTCATCTCTTGTTGTTGTTCCTTTTCTCGTTCTTGCCCCCTCTGTATCTCTCTCTTCTTCCTTCATCTTTAACCACCCTCTCTTCTCTCTCTTTACTAACTCTTTCTAAGATCTATCCCCCACTCTCTGTCTTATTCTCTCTTCGTCCCTCTATCTTAGTTACTCTTCAATCTCGCCCTCGTCCCTTTTATTCATCTCATTATTTTTAATTTTCTCTCACACATCTCTCTCTCCTCCTTTGCCTCATCCTCTTTCACTCCCTCTTTCCAACTCTTTCTTTTTTCTCCTATCTCTCTCCTCTCTGTCTCCTTCTACACAGACTAGATCTCCCTCCTTCCCACTTATTTTCTCCATCGCTCTCTCATTCCCTCTCTCTTGTTTTTTTTTCTCATTTTCACCTTTATTTATATCTTACTCTCCCTCTCCCTTTCTCTCACTCTCTCTCTCTCATTTTCTCCCCCTGCTTCCCTCCCTCCCACCCTCTCTATGTCAGCCTCTCTCCCCTTTCTCCCTCTCTCACTCCCTATCTCCCTCTCTCCTTATCTCCTTCTCACTCATTCTCTTACTCTCTCTCCCTATCTGAATCACTCCCTCCTTCCCTCTCTTTCTCCCTTCGTCCCTATCTCTCTAGTCTTGCACTCACTCACACAATCTCCCTGCCTCCCTGTAATTTTTTCTGTTTCTTTATCTCATTCCATCTCTCTTCTCTAACTTTCTCTTCTCTCTATTTCCCTCTCACTTTCCATCATCCTTTCTCTCTCCCACTCTCTCCCACTTCTCACCCTCCCACACTCTCTATCTAAATCTCTCTTACTTTCTCTCCCTCTCCATCTCCCTCTCTCCTTCTCTCTTTCTCATTCATTCTCTTAACGTCTCTCCCTATCTCCATCTTACTCACTATCTTTTCCTCTCTCGCTTCCACTCTCTCCCTATTAAATCTTTCAAGCTCTCTCTCCCTCTCACACTCCCTCCCTCTCTTTAATCTCTTGCTCTCCCTCTCTATCTACCCCATTCTAACTCCATTAGTTACTCTTGCTCTCTATCTTTCATACTATGTCTCTTAGTTCTACTCTCTTTCTCTCTCTCGCTCCCTTGCTCTCCTGCATCTTTCTTTCTCTTCACTCTTGGCCCTCTATCTCTCTTTCTCTCCCACTCTCCCTTTATCATTATGTCTCTCACTCTCTATAATAATCCTTTGTTGAGCTCTTTTGCTCTCTCTTCCTCTATTTTCAAGGGGAGATAGAGAGAGGAATGAGAAAAGAAGAAAGAAGACAGTGGGACAGAGGGATTAAATGAGGGAGGGATCGAGGAGGAAAGAGAGATATATGAGAGAAAATAAGAAATATTGAGATGGATATGAGGGGAGAGAGCAAGATGTGATAACAATTTAGAGAGTGTGTGTGAGAAAGGGAGAATGAGAGAGAGTGTGTGTGCGAGGAGAGAGATAAAGAGTGAGTAAAGAGAGAGAAGAGATGGAGATGGCTTGAGAGAGAGACAGAAAGGGGGCAAAAGAAAGCAAAAAACAACAAAGAGAGATGAAATAGAGAGTGAGAGAGGGCTAGAGAGGAAGTGAAGATAGGGATTGAAGAGTGAGCAGAAGAGAGAGCGAGGGAGAGTGGGTAAGGCATAAATACATAGAGAAGAGATTATCGGGGAAGATAAAGCAAAAGATAGTGAGTGAGAGGTAGAGAGAGGGAGATATGGAGAGAGAGAGGGGAAGAAGGAGAAAGAAAGAGACACTGAATTAGTGAATGAGGGAGAGAGGGAGAGAGGAAGAGTGTGAGAGGTGGTTTAAGGGAAAGAGTTTGTAAAGTGATAAGTGAGTGATGATATAGAGCAATAGAGAGTATGTGAGAGAGAAACAAAGTACAATAGAGAAAGTAAAAGTGATAAAGCATAACAGAGAAAAGTGCAAAAGAGGCAGAGAGGGAGAAAGAGAGAGATAGACGGAGGGAGTCGAAGGGATAGAAGATAGCTGGAGTGAGAGAGGAAGAGAGAGTGGGACTGAGAGAGAGAGAGAGACAGAGACAGAGGGAGAGAGGGGGTATAGAACGAGATTTAGTGGGAGAGAGAGGGGGATGAAGTGAAAGAGAGTGAGAGGGAGAGAGAGGGAGGAATGGAAGGAAGCAAGCGAGTGAGGGTGAGAGGGTGAGAAAGATATGAGGAGAGAGTGGAGAGAGATCAATAGAAGAGAGAATGAATATGGAACGATAAAGAAAGAAGGAATAAGGGAATAAAAGTGAGAGTGAAACTAAGGAGAGAGGAAGAGGGAGTGAGAAAGAAGAGTGTGAGAGAGAAATAAAAAGAAGACAAGGTCAAGGAAGAGAGAGTGAGAGGGAAAGAGTGAGTGAGCAAGTGTGGGAGCAAGAGAGCGGGAGATAAAAAGAGCAAGTGAAAGAGATAGATGAAGGGAGTGAAAACGGGAGGGAGAGCGAGAGAGAGGCAGTGAGGGATAAAGGGAGAATCAAATGAGAGTGATAGAAGGAGTGAGAGAGAGATAAAAAGCGGTGGAATAAAGTGTGAGAGAGAGGAGAAGAGAGTGAGTGCAAAAGAGAGATAGAAGAAGGTTGCGAGAGGGTTTAAAGAGAGTAGGAAAGGGAAAGGAAGAGAGAGTGAAGGACAGAGAGAGAGTAAGAAGAGAGACTAAGGGAAGATCGAGTAAGAGTATGTGAGTGAGGGGTTAAAAGTGAGGGAAAACGAGAGAATATTGAGTGAGAAGGAGCAAGAGAGTGAGAGACGGAGAGGGATAAATGAAGGGAGAGGGAGGAAGGAAGAGAGCAGAGAGAATGAGAAAGGAATGGATGTAAGCGAGGGAATGGGGGATAAAGTGAGAGAAAAGCAAGAGAAAGGAGAGATGACAAAGCTACAAAAAAGAGTGTAAAAATGAGTATACGAAAGACAGAGAATAGAGAATGAGAAAGAGAGAGAGTGAGAGAAAATAATAGAGAAGGGAATAGAGTGAGAAGAGTGAAAATTAGAGAGAGAATGAACTAAATGGTAACATAGAGTGAGATGGAGAGCAAGAAATTAAGCTAAATAAGGTGAGTGGGAGAGAGATTGAGAGAGAGTGAGGGAGTGTAAGAAGTGTACGAGATGGAGAGAGAAGAGTTGCTACATAAGAAAGCCCTGGAGAGGGCAAGAATGAGGGAGTGAGAATGATAGAGGGAGAGTGTGAGACATAAAGAGAACAATAGTGAGAGAATGGAAGAGATATAGAGAGAAATAGGAAAGAGAGCGAGGGAGAGAAGAGGATAAGAAAGGGAAAGAGAGTGAGGGACAAGAGAGAAAAATTAATATTTGTAGGGTGAGAAGGGAGAGAGTGTGATCGAGGAAGGGGGGAAGGGATGTAAGAGATAAAGAGTGAGGGAATGAAATAGAGTGTGAGGAAGGGATAAAGAGAGATATATTGATGAGAGGGAGAGAGTGAGGAAAAGAGAGTGTGATTTTGGGGAGATAGAGAGAGGGAAGGAGAGATAGAGAAATTCTCATTCATCTCTCCTTCCTCGATCCCTCCCTCTTTTAATTACTCCATCCCACTCTTTCTTCTCTCTTCTTTTCTCACTTCTCTCTCTATCTACCCTTGAAAAGAGAGGAATATAGAGTAAGAGAAGGAGTATAAGGAACATAATAGATAGTGAGAGATGTAATGAGATAGGGAGAGTGGAGAGAAAGAGAGATAGAGGGCAAGAGTTAAGAGAGAGAAAAGATAGTCGAGGGAGAGCAAGGGAGTGAGAGAGAAACATATTAGAAGTAAGAGACATAGTAAGAAAAAGAGAGAGTGAGAAAGAAAGAAATAGAAGGCAAAAGTAATGAATATAGTGAGAACGGGAGAGATGGAGCGTGAGAGAGCAAAAGATTAAAGTGAGGAAGGGAGTGTGAGAGGGAGAGACTGAAATGATAGTGAGCAACATAGAGATAAGGAGAGACGTTAGGAAAATGAATGAGAAAGAGAGATGGAGAGAGGCAGATGGAGAGGGAGAGAGAGAAGAGAGATTGAGATGGATAAAGTGGAAGGGTGAGAAGTGGGAGGGAGAGTGGGAGAGAAAGGATAAGGGAAAGTGAGAGAGAAATAGAAAAAAAAAGAAAGTGAGATAAGAGAGAGGGAATGAGATAGAGCAATTGAAAAAATTATATGGAGTATGGAGATTGAGTGAGTGAGTGCAAGAGCAGAGAGATAGGGACGAAGGGAGAAAGAGAGGGAAGAAGGGAGTGAAAGAGGGGGTGATTCAGATAGAAAGGTAGAGTAAGAGAATGAGTGAGTAGGAGAAAAGGAGAGAGGGAGATAGGGAGTGAGAGAGAGACAAAGAGGGAGAGACTGACATAGATAGAATGGGAGGGAGGATAGCTGGGGGAGAGAATGAGAGAGAGAGCGAGAGAAAGCGAGAGGTGGAGTAAGGTATAAATAGAGAAAGGTGAAGATGAGAGAAAAGAGAACCAGAGAGAGGGAATGAGAGAGAGCGATGGAGAAAATAAGTGGGAGGGAGGAGAGAGATAGAAGAAAGAGATGTAGTGAGTGCAACGAGAGAGTGAGAGGAGAGAGATAGGTGAAAGAGTTGGAAGGAGGCGGTGAAAGAGGAAGGGACAAAGGAGGAGAGAGAGATGTGTGAGAGAAAAGTATAAATAATGAGATGGAGATAAGGGCTGAGGGTGAGCTCTGAGAGCAACTGAGATAGAGGGACAGTGGGAGAATAAAAGAGAGAGTGGGGGATAGATCTGAGAAAGAGTGAGTAAAGAGAGAGAAGAGAGGGTGGTTATAGATGAATGAACAAAAGATAAGGAATAGAGAGTGAGGAAAGAGTGAGAGTAATATAAAAGAGAGCGAGGGAGTGAGGATGGGAGAGAGTGACAAAGTGAGAGGGAAATAGATAAGGAATAGAGAGTGAGGAAAGAGAGGACAAGAGAGGGAGCTAGAGATAAAAAAATAAAGCAAAATAAGGGGCCTGGGAGAGAGGGAGGGAGGGAGAGAATGAGAGAAAGTAATAAACAATGAGAGAGAAAAGAGAGTTAGATTGATGGACATAGAGAGATCAAGGGTGAGTAAAGAGAGAAAAGAGATTAAGAGAGAGCCTAAGAGAGAAAGAAAGAAACATAATAGAGAATGAAACATAATGAGAAAGGTAGGGAGTGAGAGGGCGAGAGATAGAGGGTAAGAGTAAGGAAGAGAGTGATAGTGGGAGAGAGTGAGAGAGATTGAAGAGAGAGAGGGAGTGAGAGAGCGCGGGAGAGAGAGATTTAAGAGAGAGATAGGAATTGAGAGAGTAAGAGAGCACAAAACTAGATGAGCAATATTTTGATAAGGAGGGAGATTAATGAATGCGTGAGAAGAAAAGAGAGAGGGAGATGGGGAGGGAGTGAGGGAGTGAGGGAGAAAGATGGAGGGAGATTGAGATAGGGTGAGTGAGAGAGAGGAAAGGAGGGAAATGATGAAAGAGGGGGAATGGGAGAGGAAAAGTTAGAGAGAAATAGAGAAAAGAGAAAGTGAGAGATGATGGAGCAAAGGAGAGGGAAAGAGAGAGAGCAATAGAGAAAAGGAGAGAGGGAGAATGAGTGACTATGAGAGTAGAACAAAAATGAGAGAGAGGAGTAAGGTGTGTGTGAGAGAGAATGAGCAAAAGAGAGAGAAACGAGGGTGATAGAAAAGAGAGACAAAGAGAGAGAAATGAGGGTGATAGAAGAATGAGCAAAAGAGAGACAAAGAGAGAGAGTAAAGCAAGAAAGCAATAAATATAGATGAAATAGAGAGAGAAAAAGAGCAAAAAATGGATTTAAGATTGGGATTGAAGAGTGAGGAGGGAGAGAAGGAGAGAGGGTGAGATAGAAAAATAGAGAGAAGAGAGACAGAGGGAAGATAGAGTTTAGTGTGAGGTAGAGAGAGGGAGATGTCGAGGGGATATGGAGTTAGTGGGAGGGTGAGAGGGCGATAGAGTGAGGGACTGAAATAATGAAAGAGGGAGAGAGGTAAGGTGAAAGAGAGTGTGAGATGGTTAGAGAGAATAGTGAGTAAAGTGATAAGAGAGAGTTTTAAAGGAGAACAAGAGTGTATGCGTGAGAGAAAACGTGAG
Source organism: Papilionanthe hookeriana x Papilionanthe teres (assembly GCA_022702705.1). Taxonomy (NCBI): domain Eukaryota; kingdom Viridiplantae; phylum Streptophyta; class Magnoliopsida; order Asparagales; family Orchidaceae; genus Papilionanthe; species Papilionanthe hookeriana x Papilionanthe teres. The sequence goes on along the minus strand of CM040432.1, from coordinate 64,170,534 downwards.
AGAAATAGAGGAAGCAAAAGTGGTAATGCATAAATAGAGAAAAGTACGAGAGAGGAAGAGAGTGAGAAAGAGAGTGATAGAGGAAGGGAGTGATAGACATTGAAGAGAGAGGGAGTGAGAGAGAGAGAAGAGAGAGTGATGGAAGATATAGAGATAAGTGAGAGGGAGGGAGAGATGGGGTGGAGAATGAGATTTAGTGGGAAAGAGGGGGGATAATTCGGAAGAGAGTGAGAGGGATTGAGGAAGAGAGGGACAGAGAGAAGGAGAGAAGGAGAGAGAGCGAGAGAGGGAAAGAGAGGGAGGGAGGGAAGGAGAAAGAGAGAGGGGAGGGAGGGAGGAAAGATTGAGAGGATAGGGGAGTGTGAGCAATCGAAGAGAGAGTGAACATGAAGCGAGAAAGAGAGAGAGTGAGGGAGTGCAAGTGAGAATGAATTTGAAGAGAGAGGAAGTGGGGCAAAAAGGGAGAAAGTGTAAGATAGAAATAGAGTGAAGAGTGTAGAAGGGAAGAGAGAGCGTGAGAGAGGGAGGGAGTGAGTGAGTCAAAGGGGGAGAAGAGCAAGGGAAATAAGAAGAATGAGAGAAAGCAAGGGGTTTAGGGAGTGAAAGAGGGATGGCGACGAGAGAAAGGCAGAGAGGGATAAAGGGAGCATTAAAAGAGAGACTGAAGAGGGAGCAAATTAAAGATAAATTGAGATGGAATAGAGAGAGAGATAGGGAAAGAGTTAGTGAGAAAGAGAGATTGAAGGAGTAGTGAGAGAGGGAGAGAGTGAGTGAGTGAGATGGGGAGCAGAAGCGAGAGAGATAAGAAGAGAGAGAAAGCTAGGGGTGAAGGGAGTGAAAGAGGGATGGAGACGAGAGAAAGGAAGTGAGGGATAAATGGAGCATTAAAAGAGAGACTGAAGAGAGAGCGAATCAAAGATAAAATGAGATGGAATGGAGATTGAGAGAGATAGGGAAAGAGTGAGTGAGAAAGAGAGATTGAAGGAGTAGTGAGAGGGATTAAAGAGAGTGCAGGAAAAAGGAAGGAAGAGAGAGTGAAAGGCAGAGAGTTAGAAGAGAGACTAAGGGAAGATCAAGTAAGAGTGCGTGAGTGGGGTGTAAAGAGAGGGAGAATAGGAGAATGATGAGAGCGAGAGGGACCAACGGAGGGAGAGGGAGATGGAGAGGGATAAAGGGATGAAGAGGGAGGGAGGGAGAGGGAGAGAGAATGAGAGAGGGTGGGATGGAATCAAGTGAGCGAGAGAGGAGAGAGAGTGTGGGTGATAGAGTGAGAAAAAGTAAGAGAAAATGGGAAGAGAGAACAACAATGGAGAGTATAAAAAGAGAGAGAATGATTAAGAGAGCGAAAGAGGTATGGAGAGCGAGAGAGAGGAAGTGAGGGATAACGGGAGGGTCAAAAGTGAGAGGCAAAAAAGAAATCGAGAGGGAGAGATAATGAGGGGTGGAATATGGAGAGATAGAGAGATGGAGTTCGTGAGGGAGAAAGAGAGACAGGTGGAAGTGAGAGCATTTAAAGAGAGAAGGAAAGAGAAAGTAAGAGAGTGAGAAGAGAGGCTATGGGAAGATCAAGTAAGAGTAAGTGAGTGAGATGTAAAGTGAGCACAAGAAGGGGATATTAGTGAGTGAGAGAGGGAGCAGGAGAGAGGGAGGAAAGAGGGAGATAAGGAGGAATAGAGCAGGAATGACAGAGGGAGAGAAGAGAGAAAAAGAGAGTGGTAGGTTTGAAAGCAAGAGAAAGGAGAGACGGAGTGGAGGTAGAATGAGAGAAGTTTAAGAGGAAAGAGAGCAACGAAGGAGAGTGTAAAAGGGAGTTAAGATAAAAAAGAGAATAAATAATGAGAAAGAAAAAGAGGGAGAGAGAATAATAGAGAAGAGGATAAAGAGTGAATTGAGAAAGATGGAGCGAGGAAAAGAGAGGAGAGATTGAGCAAGAAAGAACAAGATAGTAAGAGAGAGTGAGATAGAGAGCAATAAATGGAGCTAAAGAGGGTGAGAGCGAGAGAGATTGACAGAGTGAGAGATAATGAGTGTATCAGATGGAGAGATGAGTGAGCTACATATCAGAGACCTAGAGAGGGCAATAATTAGGATGTGAGAATGATGGATGCAGAGTGTGAGAGCGATAAAGAGAACAATACTGTGAGAGAGTGAATACGATCTAGTGAGAAAAAGGAAAAGAGAGTGAGGGAGAGAAGAGGATATAAGAAAGGGAATGAGAAAGATGTATAAAAGAGAGGAAAAGATATTAAGAGGGTGATAATGGAGAGAATGTCGGAGTGAGAGAGGCAGGAAGAGAAGAGAGATAGAGAGCAACATAATGAAGGGGAAAGTGAGGAAGGGATCAAGAGAGGTATATTGATAGAGAGGAAAAGAGTGAGAACTAGAGGCATGAAAAGAGGGTGAGAGATAGAGGAGGTAGAGAGAGGGTGAGAGAAAGAGAGAGAGAAGTGTGAGAGAATGTAGAATTAATGAGATCGAAGATAGAGGACATGAGAAGGATAATAAGTGGAGCGAGAGAGAGATTGAGAGATTACATGTAAGGGATAGGGGGAGAGAAAGATTGAGCAACAAGAGAGATTGTGTGTGTGAGAGTAAGGAAGAGAGTGAGAGAGAAACATTAGACAAAGAGTTAGAGAAGTGTAAGCAACAAAGAGAAAGAGAGAGAACAATTAGTGAGAATGAGAGAGGAAGGGAGCAAGGAGGAAGGGAGTATGAGAGAGATATAGGGAGAGAAGGAGAGTGAGGTAAGATGGAGAGAGAATGTGAGGGAGGGATAATAAGAGAATGAGAGAGAATGGTAGAAAGATATAGAGAGAAAGTGACAACCAAGAAGAGAAAGTGGGAGAGAGTGTGAGAAAGAGAGATGAAGAGAGTGAGGGAGTAAGAGTGAGAGTGAAATTAAAGAGAGTGAGGGAGCGAGGAGGGGAGAGAGTGACAAAGCGAGATATAAATAGAGAAAGAATACAGAGTGAGAAAAGAGAGGGCAAGAGAAAGGGAGCTAGAGAGACAAAGAGAGCAAAAAAGGAGGAGGAAGCGAGGGAAAGAGGGAGAGAAAGTAATAAACAATGAGAGAGAAGACGCGGAAAAGAGAGAGAAGAGAGAGAATGAGAGGAAGGAAGAGAGTTAGAGTGATGTATATAGAAGATAAAGAGTGAATAAAGAGAGAGAACGGAGAGTAAGAGAGATCAAGAGAGCTATAGAAAGAAGCATAATAGAGAGTGAGACATAGTGAGAAAGGGAGAGAGCGAGAAAGAGAGAGATAGAGGGTAAGAAAAAGAAAGGGGAGATAGATGGAGAAAGTTAGAGAGATTCAACAGAGAGAGGGAGTGAGGGAGAGGAGAGAAAGAAAGACTAAAGTGAGATATGGGGAGCTAGAGAGGAAGAGAGAGCAAAAGATAGCAAGATTTAGATAGGGAGGGAGATTAAGAGAACTAGTGAGAAGGAAAGGAGAGAAGGAGATGGAGAGGGAGAGAGATTGACATAGAGAGTGGGAGGGAGGGATGTGGGAAGGTGAGAATAAGTGAGAAAGGATGAGAGAGAGCGAGAGAATGGGAGAATAAGAGTGAGAGAGAAGTAGAGGAAAAAGAAGTGAGGAGAGAGCAAGCGAGACAGTGAGAGAGAGCGATAAAGAAAATGAGAGGGAGGGCTAGGGAGAGAGCGAAAAAGAGAGGGAGGTGGGGATTGAAAGAGGGAGGGATTAAGGAGGAAAGTGAGATCCATGAGATAAAATAAGAAACAATGAGATGGATATGACGGGAGAGAGCAATATGTGAGAGAAACAAAGAGTGAGTGTGTGAGGGAGGGAGAGTGAAAGTGAGTGAGATAGAGGTAGAGTTGGAGTGAGTAAAGAGAGAGATGAGAGGGTGATAGAAGAAAGAGCAAGTGTGAATGAGAGTGAAGAAGAGCAAGAAAATAATAAAGAGAGATGAAAAAGAGAGAGAGAGAGAGGGAGTGAAGAAAGAGTGAAACCAGGGATTGAAGTGTGAGAGAGAGGGAGAGAAGGAGAGAGGGTGAGATAAAAATATAGAAAGAAGAGAGACTTAAGGAAGGTTGAGAGAGGGAGATATAGAGGGGATATAGCAAGAGGGCGAGAGGGCGATAGAGAGAGAGAGACTGAATTAATGAGATGGTTGGAAAGAAAGAGTGAGTAAAGTGATAAAAGAGAGCAAGAGTATGTGTGTGTGAGAGAGAAAAGAGAAAAAAATTGATAAAGCATAAATAGAGAAAAGAGCAAGGAGGGAGAGAGAGAAAGAGAGAGATAGAGGGAGGGAGTGAGTGAGATTAAAGAGAGTGGGAGTGAGAGAGGAAGTGAGGGTGAGAGATAAGAGAGAATGATGGAAGATATAGAGAGAATGTTAGAGTGAGGGAGAGAGTGGGTAGAGAATTAGATTTAGTGAGAGAGATAGAAAGGAGAGTTGGATTGGAAGTGAGTGTGAGGGAGAGTGTGTGTGTGAGAGAGAAAGAGAGAGAGAGAGGCAGAGAGGGAGGGAGGGAAGGAAGCAAGAGAGGGGAGAGAAAGATTAAGTGTAGAGCGAGCAATTAAAAATAAAGTAAGAGAGAGTGAACATGGAGTGATAAAGAGAGGAAGTGATGGAGCAAGTGAGAGTGAAACTGAAGAGATAGAAAGAGAGCAAGAAAGGGATAGAGTGTGAGAGAGAAATAGAGTGTATAGAGAGTGACTGAAGAGATAACATGAGAGAGGAGAGAGCGAGTCAATAGAGAAAAGTGTAAGTGAGAGAAGAGAGAGCAAGAGAGAAAGAGAGATTTAGAGAGAGAGATAGAGAAAACGAGGGGGAAGGGAATGAATGAGTGAGTGGAAGAGGAGAGGAGAGAGGAGATAGATAGGGAGGGAGGCATAAAGAGAGGGAAAGAGGGATTGAAAGAGGGACGGATCGAGGAGGTAAGAGAGATGTATGAACAAAAATGATAAATAATGAGATAGATATAAGGGGAGAGAGCAAGATGTGAAAGCAATTGAGAGAGTGTGTGTGAGGGAGGGGGAGAGAGATAGAGGAAGAGAAAGAGTGAGTAAAGAGAGAGAAGAGAGGGAGATAGAATTATAAGAAAAAGAGCGATAGAGAGAAGACAAATGAGAGCAAAGTAACAATAAAGAAAGATGAAATATAGAGTGAGAGAGAGAGCAAGAGAGGGAGTGAAGAAAGGGATCAAAGAGTGAGCGGGAGGGAGAGACGGAGAGAGGGTAAGGCAGAAATAGAGAGAGAAGAGAGACTCAAGGAAGATAGAGAAAAATATAGTGAGTGAGAGGTAGAGAGAGGGAGATATAGATGGAGATATGGAGAGAGATGGAGGGAAAGAGGGAGTTAGAGAATAAAGAGCAAGAGAGTGAACGAGGGAGTGCGAGAGAAAGATATACAAGGAAATTGGGACAGTGTGAGAATAAGAAAGGAAAAGAGAGTGAGATATATGGAGAGAGATGGAGAGAGCGAGGGAGGGAGTGAAAGTGAGGGGGGAGAAAAGGAAGGTATGTGTGAGAGAAGGTAAGAAATAATGAGAGAGAGTGAAGAGGTAGGGAGAGAAAGCAGGGACAACTAAGAGTGGGATTCAAAGAGAGAAGTAGGGAGAGAGGGAGAGACAGTGTGTGAGGGATAGAGTGAGAAAAAGAGAGAGAATAGAGGGCAACATAAGAGAGAGATATAATAGAAAGTGTGAGAGAGATCATGAGTGTTAAAGAGAAAGCAATAGAGATATAGAGGGACCTACTCCCTCACTTTTTCTATTTCACACTCTTTATTCTCTCTTTCACTTTCTCTTCCCCACTCCTTTTCTCTCTTTCATTCTCATTTTATTTTACTAACGCTCTTTCTCTTCCTCGGTCTCTCTTCTTATGTCTTTCACACTCCCTCACTCCCCCTAACTTTCACTAACTCACTTTCTCTCTCTAGCTTGCCCCTCTTGCCTTTTTCCATTGCTACTACCTCTCTCTCTCACTCTTACCCACTCTCACGAACACATTCTAACTTCCCCCTCTTTCTTTGTCCCTCTCCCGCTCCTCTTCCACCCTCTCTCCCACTTTTATCATGCCCCTTCTCCCTCCCTTCCTTACTCACTTTGCCACGCTTTCTCCCCCCTCTCTCTCTTTTCATGATCTTCCTCTTTCTGCCCCTTGCTCTCCATGGTGTCTTCCCTACTATTCTTTCAACCTCATACCTTCTCTCACTTTTTCTCTCTCTTAATCTCTTTAGTTCCCTTCTTTGCACTCTTTTAGTCTCTTCCCTTCTCTACATTTTCTTCTTGCTTTTCTTCCTCCCCCTCTCCTCTTTCTCTTTCTTCTATCTCTCTCTCACTCCCTCTCCCAAACTATGTCCTTCTCACTCTCCCTCCCTCTCTCTCTTCCTCTCTAGACCTTTCTCACAATCTATATGTATATATATTCTCTCCCTATCTCAAAATATCTCTGTCTCCCTATTTATTTTTCTCTCACTCTCTCACTTGTTATATTACACTCCTATTTGTTGTCTCTCTCTTATGTTGGTCTCTCCCTATCTCCCATTTTCTCCCTCTATCCCATACTTCCTCTCTATTACTTCCATCTCTCCCAATGTCTGGATGGAGAGATAAAGGGAGAGTTGTGTGTTAGAAAGAGGGAAGAAGAGAGGAAGGGACAAAGAGAGGAGAGAGAGAGAAATAGAAGAGAAAGATTTAGAGAAGAATAAGCAAGAATAGAGAAAGAGAAAACAAATAAATAGTGAGAAAGAGAGAGGAAAGAGCAATATAGCAAAAAAGAGTGAAGAAAGATAGAGAAAGAGAGAGTGAGCAAGAGGAAGAATAAGAGAATGAGAGAGAGAGAGAGAGAGAGATGAAGAGAGAAGAGAAAGAGGGAGAGTCAGGGAGGGCATGTGGAGAGATCTTGATAGAGAGGGGGTGGAAAGTGAGATAAATAGAGAAAGAGAGAGTGGGGGTAAAGGAAGAGAAAGAGTGAGAAAAGGTGTGAGAGAATGGAGAGCGAGAGCAAGATGACGATAGAAAGAGGAAGAGAGAATAGAGATTGTGAAGAGATAAAGTGAGGGAGTAAGAGTGAAAGTGAAGCTAAAAAAAGAAAGTGGGGCAAGAGAGAGTAAGAGAAAGTGAGGCAAGAGAGAATGATAGATGTAGCAAGAGAGAGGGAGAGAGAAAGGGTGTGAGAGAGTAATAGAGAGAGAGAGAGAGAGAGAGAAAAAGTTAAGAGTAAGAGTGAGAGTGAAGTTAAAGAGAGTGAGGGAGCCAAGAAGCGGGAGATTGACAAAAAGTGAAAGAAACAGTGAAAGAATAGAGAGTGAGGTAAGAGAGGGAAAGAGAGACACAAAGAGGATGTAATAAATAATAAGAGAGAAGAGTGGGTGAGAAAGCAAAGAGATAGTGAATGAGAGAAAAGCTCGAGAGGGAAAGAGTAAACAGAGTGCCAACATTGCAAGAAATAGTAAGAAAAAATGAGAGAGAGAAAGAATAGAGAGTGAGAGACATAGTAAGAAAGGGAGAGACTACGAAATAGAGAGATAGAGGGCAAGGGTAAGGGAGAGAGTGAGAATGGGGGAGATAGAGGGAGAGAGTAAGAGATTGAAGACAGTGAGAGAGAGAAAGCACATGAAAGATGTAAGATGGAGAGAGGGGAAATGAGAGAGGAAATGATATTGAGCAAAATGGAGATAGGGAGCAAGGGGCAGTGGGTGGAGAGGGAGAGAGAGAGGGAGAGAGATTGAGATTGAGAGAGTTGGAGTGTGAGAAGTGGGATGGAGGGAGGGGGAAGAAAGGATGAGGGAGAGGGAGAGAGGTATAGAGAGAAGAGAAAGTGAGTGAAGAGGGGTAAAAAGAAAGAAATAGAGAGACTGAGGGAGAGTAGGAGTGGTAAAAAGAAAGAGATAAAGAGATAGAGGGAGGTTGTGAGAGAGAAATAGAGAGAAGAGAAAGTGAGAGAACAGAGAGCAAGAGAGAGGAATGGGGAAAGGGAGATTTATTAAATGCAAGAGGAGAGAGAGGGAAGAGTGATTGGGGAAAGGGAAAAAGAGAGGGAAGGAGGGTAGGGATTGAGATAAAGAGGGAGAGTAAGAGAACAGGTTAAACGAAGTGAAGGAGAGAGGGAGAGGAGAGGGAGTGAGGGAGAGATATTGAGATAGAGAGTGTGGGATGGAGGGTAGTTGAGGGAGAGAATGAGAGAGAAAGGATGAGAGAGAGGGAGATAAATGAAGGGGGAGAGCAAGAGAGAAATAGAGAAAAGTGAAAGTGAGGAAAAGAGAGCAAGAGAGAGGGAACAAGAGAAAGCGATAGAGAAAAAGCAAGGGAGAGATAGGGAGACACAGGGAAGATAGAGAAAATGATAATGAGTGAGAGATTGATACATAGAGAAATTGAGGGAAATATGGAGAGGGAGGGAGAAAAGACATAGCGAGAGATTGAATTAATGAAAGAGGGAAAGAGGGAGGGAGGAAGAGAGTGAGAGATGGTTGGAGAGAAAGAGTGAGTAAAGTGATAAGAGAGTGATAAAAGAGAGTAAGAGAGAGTGTGCGGAAGAGAGCAAGAAGAGAGAAATAGAGAAAGAAAACATGATAGAGCATAACTAGAGAAAAGAGCGAGTGAGGAAGAATGTGAGGAAGAGAGCGATGGAAGAGAGTGGGAGTGAGAGTGGAAGAGAGAGTGAAGGAAGATATGGTGAGAGGGTGAAAGAGTGAGAGAGATGGAGAGAGAGAATACAAAAATGAGATTTTGTGGGAGAGAGAGATGAATTGGAAGGGAGTGAGAGGGAGAGAGGGGGAGAGTGTGTGAGAGAGGGAAAGAGAGAGCAAGAGAGTGAGAGAGAGGGAGGGAAGGAATGAAGGGAGTGGGGAAGAGTGGGAGAGAAAGGTGAGAGGAGAGAGAGGAGCGAGCATAATAGAAGAGAGAGTAAGTGACAGAGAGTAAACATGGAGCAAGAAAGAGAGAGGGATTGAGGGAGTATGTGGAAGAGTGAAACTGAAGAGATAGGAAGAGGGAATGAGAAAGGGAGAGTGTGAGAGAGAAATGGAGAGAAGAGAGGGTGAGGAAAAGAGAGCAGGAGAGAGGGAGAGGGTGAGTGAGCGAGAGATGGACAAGAGATAGGGAGATAAGGAGAGTAGAAGAAAGAGAGGAATGAAAGGATTGAAAGAGGGAGGGAGAGCGAGAGAGTGGCCGTGATGGTTAAAGTGAGTGTGAAAGAGAGACAAAAGAGAGGGTGAGAGAGAGATTGAATGTGGTGGAACAGAGAGTGAGAGAGAGAAGGAGAGCGTGAGTAAGAAAGAGAGATAGAAGGTGGTATTGAGAGGGTTTAAAGAGAGAGCACGAAAGAGAAAGGAAGAGAGAATGGAAGGGACAGTGAGTGAGAAAGAGACTGAGGGAAGATCAAGCAAGTGTAAGTGAGTGAGGGGTGCGGGAGAATAAAAGATTGTTGAGAGAGAGTGGGAGACGGAGAGGGATAATGGGAGGGAGAGGGAGGGAGGAAGAGAAGAGATAAAATGAGAGGGAGGGATAGATGGAAGAGAGAGAAGAGAAATAAAGTGTGGGATGGTGTGACAGAATGTAAGAGAAATGAAAGAAGAGAGCAACAAAGGAGTGTGTAAAAGAGAGTATAAGATATAAAAAGAGAATAGATGTGAGAAAGAGAGATTAATAGAATTTAAAAGAGAAGGGATAAAAAGAGTGAGAGAGAAAAAACAAAATGTTAACAAAGAGTGAGATAGAGAATGAGAAATGGAGCTAACGAGGGTGAGAGGGTGAGAGGGAGAGAGATTGAGAGAGAGTGAGTGTGTGTAAGAGTGTGCGAGATGGAGAGAGAAGAGTGCGCTACATGAGGGAGACCTAGGGAGTAGGAGTGAAAGTGGAGCCGAAGAAAGAAAGTGGGGGGAATAGAGTGTAAGAGAAAGGGTGCAAGAGATAATGATAGGTGGAGCAAGAGAGAGAGGGTTTGGGAGGGTGGGAGTGAGAGAGAGAGAGAGAGAGGGGGAGAGAGGGCAAGAGATAAAGTAAGAGAGAAGAGAGAGCGGGCGTAAGAATGAGAGTGAAATTGAAGAGAGTGAGGGAGCCAGGAAGGGATAGAGAGAGACAAAAAGAGAGAATAGAGAAAGAAAAGAGTGCGAGTTAAGCAAGGAAACAGAGAAAAATAAGGAGAGGAGTCTCTTATACTCCTTCACAACCTCTCTCCCCATTTCTTACTCCCCTCTCACTTTTTCTCACTCTCTCGTTTGCTCTCTTTCCCTGTCGCTCTTTCTTTCTTTCTCCTTCTCCTTCCTTCCCTCTCTCTTGATTTCTCTATTGCTCTCTCTTTCTCTTCAATTTCACTCACTCTTACTACTCTCTCCCTCTCTTTCTCACTCTCTCCTGCTCTCTCATACTATCTCTTCTATTGCTACATATTCTTTCTTTCTTCTCACTCTTTCTCCTCCTCTATCCACTACACTCACTCTCTTTCTCTCGCATCCCACACTCCCTCTTCCTTCACAATCACTTACTCTGCTTCCCTTCCTCCTTTTCTCCCTCCCTCTCATCCCCTCCATCTCCCACTTCAGTTGCTCACTCTATCTCTCCCTCTCTCTCTCGCACTCACTCATTCTCTTATTCTCTCTCCCACTTTTTCGCTATCACTCTCTCTTTCACTATCTTCCTTCTCGCTCTCTTCTCTCTCTATTTCTCTCTCCATCTCTCTTCCTCTCTTATTCTCTCTCTCTTCAATCTCTCTCACTCCCTCCCTTTCTCTATTTTTCACTATTTATTCTCTATCGTTCTTGATCTGTCTTCTATTGTACTCTCTTTTATTAGTCTCACTCACACATACTCACTCTCTCTTCTCTTGTTCCCTCTCTTGCTTCTTGTCTCCTAGTCCTTCTCTCGCTCTTTCTCGCACAGTCCCTTTCTTCATCTCTATATCACTCTCACACTTAACATGTCCCACTATCCTCCTCATTCTCTATTCTTTCTCTCTCTCGCCTAATTTGTCTTTTATTTTTCTATTTTCAATCTTATTCCTTTCACCCTTCCTTTCCATATATCCCCAACTCTTTCTCTCCCTCTCTCACTTTCTCCCTTCCCTTTATATGTCTCCTTATTTTTCTCTTCACCCACTCTTTCTCCCCTCTATTACCCACATCTCTCTGCCCTCTCTCTCTTCACTCTCTCGTACATTCTCACTCTCTCCCTTCCACTCCCTCTCTCTCACTCTCTATTCCACCTTCATTATTGCATTATTGCTCAATCAATCTCTCTTCTATCGCTCTCTCTACTCTCTCATTACACAACTCTTCTCCTCCTTCTATCTTCCTTTCTCGGCCCCTCCCTCCCTCATTTACTCCCTCTCTGTTTCAATCCTTCTCTCTTCTCACTCTTTGCTCCACATCTCTCTCATTATTTCTACTTTCTCTCACACTTCTCTCTCTACCTCTCTTTCTTCAGCTTCCCTCTCTTTATCTTCATAGCTCTTACTCTCTATCTATATCTCTTTCTTTTGTTACGTTTCTTTCCCTCTCATGCTTCATATCTCTTGCTCTATACTCATTTATGCTCTCTTTTATATCATTTCTCTCTCATTCTCACTGCTTTCACCCTCCCTCTCTCCTTAATTTCACTCTCTTAGTCACCCTCTCTCTCTCTCTTACCCACTCTCTATTTTCTCAGTTTATCCCACTCTCTTTTTTTCTCTCTCTCATCTCACTCTTTTGCTCCTTCTATCCTCCACACACACTCTCTCCTCCTCTCTTTCTTCCTTCCCTCCCTCCTCCCACCCTCTCTGCCCTCTCTCACTCACTCTATCTTCCACTCTTCCACACTTACTCTCCCTCTACCTCCCTGTCTCCCTCTCCATCTCTTTTGTTCTAACTATCCCTCTCCATCTCTTTTGCTCTAACTATCCCTCTCTATCCATAACCTCCCTCACTATCTATTTTATTCTCGCAGTCTCAATCTCTCTCTCTCTCTTCCCCCTCCCTCCCTCTCTAATACTCTCTCCCTTCCCACCCTGTTAATATCTTTTTTCTCTCTAATCCCTCACTCTCATTCTCTATGTTATATTCTTTTCTCTTTCTCACTTTCCTTTCCTCTAGATCGCTTTGAATCTCTCACTCTTGCTCTCTTTATCAGTTTCACTCTCTCCCTCTATCTTTCTCAATCCCTCAAACATGCCCTCTATTTGTCTCTCCCTCATGTATCTCACTATTCTCTCTCAATCTCACGCACTCATACATTCTCTCACTCTCTCTAAATCACTATCCATCTCATCACCACTTTTGGCTCGATTCTCACTCTTTATTTCACTCACTCTTACCATCTTGTTCTTTCTCTCTCACTCTCTCATCTCCCTCCCTCGCTCCATTTTTCTCTCCTCTCTTTATCCCATTGTCTATTATTTTCTCACTCTCTCTATCTCACTCTCTATTCTCTTTTTCTTTATTATACTCTATTTTACAACCACCTTCTCTTTGCTCTTCCTTTTCTTTCACTCTAATCCCCACACACTCTCTCTCTCATCTTTAGCTCTCTTCCTTCATCCCTCCCTATTACATTCTCTCTCTTCTCTCCTTCCCTCCCTCTCCCTCGTTGTCCCATGCTCCCTCTCTCTCTCTCATCATTCTCCTATTCTCCAACTCCTTTTAGCCCTCACTCCCTTAGTCTTACTTGATCTTCTCCCCAGTCTATCTTCTCACTCTCTCTCCCTTTCACTCTCTCTTCCTTTCTCTTTCCTGCTCTCTTTAAACCCTCTCATTACCTCCTTCTATCTATTTTTTCACTCGCTTTCTCTCTCTCTCTCTCACTCTCTATTCCACCTCTTTTTATCTCTCTCTTATTCAATCTTCAGTCTCTCTCTTTTAATGCTCCCTTTATCCCTCACAGCCTATCTTTCGCACTCCCTCCCTCTTTCACTCCCTTCATCCCTTTCTTGCTTCTGATCTCCTTATCTACCTCTCTCTTGCTCCCTCTCTCACTCGCTCACTCTTTCCCTCTCTCCTACTCTCTCTTCCCTCACACTCTCTTCTCTCTATTTCTCTCTCACTTTCTCATGTTCTCTCTTCCTCTTCCTTTCCCTTCAGTTTCACTCTCACTACTACTCCCTCATTCCCTCTCTCTTTCTTGCTCCATGATTACTATCTCTTATTGTTCTCTCTCCACTGTCTCCTCTCAATCTTTCTCTCCCTCTTCGACATAAACTCTTGCCTCTTTGCCTCCTCTCCCTCTCCCTCACTCGCTCTTCCTTCTCTCTCAAACACACTCCCCCCTCTCTCCCTCTAACTCCATTCTAATTCATCCCCCTCTCTCCCCCACTGAATCCCATTCTCTACCCACTCTCTCCCTCTCTCTTGATCTCTTTCTATATCTTCCTTCACTCTCTCTTCCTCTATCTCCCACTCTTTTTCATCCATCTGACTCCCTCCATTTATGTCTCCCTATATATTCCTCACTCTCTCCCTCTCTCGCTCTTTTTCTCTATTTATGCTTTATGACTTTTCTTTCTCCATTGCCTCTTTCTTTCTCTATCACAAACACTCTTTATTGCTCTCTTTTATCACTCTCTTATCACTTTATTCACTTTTTCTCTTCAATCATCTCTTACTCTCTTTTTCCTTCTCGTTCTTTCATTAATTATGTCTGTCTCTCAAACTCCTTCTTTCATTAATTCTGTCTCTCTCTCAATCTCTCTCTCGCCTTCCCTCATCAATACGTCCTCCCTCTTTCCGCCTCTCACTCACTATCTTTTTCTCCATCTTCCTTGAGTCTCTTTTTCCTCTATATTACCGCCTTACTCTCTCTCCCTCTCTCCCTCCCCCTCACTCTTCAATCCCTATCTTCACTCCCTCTCTTGCTCTCTCTCTCTCACTCACTTTGTATTTCATCTCTCTTCATTGTTTATTTGCTCTCTTCTGTCCTTTCGCTATCTCTCTTTTGTTCTCTTTTATCTCTCACTATTCTCTCTCTTTACTCATTCTTTCTCACCCTCTCTCTCTCTCTCTCTCTCTCTCTCTCTCTCTCTCACTCTCCCTCCCTCACAAATACTCTCTCAATTGCTCTCACATCTTGCTCTCCCCTCAAATCCATCTCATTATTTATTATTTTCTCTCATACATCGCTCTTTTCTCCTCAAGCACTCACACTTTCAATCCCTCCACTCTCTTTCTCCATCTATCCCAGTCTCACTCCCCTCTCTGCCTCCTCTTGCACTCACTCATTCACTCCATCTCCCTCCCTCTCATTTTATCTATCGCTCTCTCTCATTCCCTCTCTCTTTCTCTATCTTCTCTCACTTTCACTTTCCTCTATTTCTCTCACTCTCCCCTCCCATTCTCTAGCTCTCTCTCTCATCCTTTCTCTCTCATTTTCTCCCTCATTTATCATCCCTCCCACCCCCTATATCTCAATCTCTCTCACTTTCTCTCTCTTTCCCTCTCCATCTCCCTCTCTCTCATTCTCTCCTTCTCTTCTTCTCTCCTTCTCACTCATTCTCTTACTCTCCCTCCCTATCTCAATCTTGCTCACTATATTTTGTGCTCTTATCCTCACTCGCTTTCTATCTCTCTCTTAAATCTTTTTGGCTCTCTCCCACTCTCACTCCCTCTACCACTTCAATCTCTCCCCTTCTGTCTCTCTATCTTCCCCTTTCTCACTCTCTCCCTTACTCTTGCTTTTTGTCTTTGTCTTTCCCTTCCACACTTTGTCTCTCACTTTCTATTATGTTTCTCTCTCTCGCTCGGTTGCTCTTGCTCTCTGTTCCATCAATCTAACTCTCTCTCCCTTCTTCTCATTCTCTCTCTCTCTCACCCCCTCTTCTCACTCTCACTCTTACTCCCTCACTCGCCTTTCTCTCTTGCACACTATCTCCCTTTCTTTCTCATTTCTCTCTTTCACCTTCCACTCCCTAACTCTCTGATGCTCCATCGATCATTTTCTCTCTTGCTTTTCTTCTCATACTCTCTCTTCAGCCACTCTCTATATAGCTTCACTCTCTATATAGATTCACTCTTTATGTCTTTCAGACTCTCTATTCTCTCTTCCACATTCTATTGCTATCTCGCTCGTAGGCTTTATTCTCTGTCAACTTCTCTCTTACTCTTCTCACTCATTCTTTTCCTCTATTCCCCCACATTTTTCTCTATTTCTCGCACTTCCATTCCTGGTGCTCTCTCTCACTCTCTTATTCTCCCTCCATCGCTCTCTTGCTCACTCTCTCTTTCTCTATCTTTCTATATTCTCCTTCTCTCCCAATATCTCTCACTCTGCCTCCTCCTTCGCTCCCTTCCTCTCTCTTTCTTTCTCTTTTATTTCCCACACTTCTCTAACTTTTTCTCTTATGTTTCCATCTCACTCTTTCTTCCTCACATAAACACACACAATCTCTCTCTTTGCTCAATCTTTCTCTCCCTATCCCTCACACGCACTCTCTCTTTTCCGCTCTCCAACTTTTATCTTTCTCAATCCCTCTCTTCTCTCTCATTGTTTCTCATCCTTATTTCTCTCTCCCACCGCAGGCTGTCTCCTATATCTCTAACTCTCATTTCCTTATTCTTGTTCTTACTTTCTCCCTCTCTATCTATATATCTCTTTTGATCCCTCTCTTACTCTCTCTTTCAATCACTTGTTCTCTATCTCACTCTTTTCTTCCTCCCTTCCTAGTTCACAGTCTCCTCCATTCACACCCCTTCCTCTCTCTTTCTTTCTCTTTAATTTCCCACACTTCTCTAACTTTTTCTCTTATGTTTCCATCTCACTCTCTTCCTCACATAAACACACACAATCTCTCTCTTTGCTCAATCTTTCTCTCCCTATCCCTCACACGCACTCTCTCTTTCCCGCTCTCCAACTTTTATCCTTCTCAATCCCTCTCTCTCTTCTCTCTCATTGTTTCTCACCCTTCTTTCTCTCTCCCTCCGCTGGCTGTCTCCTATATCTTTAACTCTCATTTCCTTATTCTTGTTCTCACTTTCTCCCTCTCTATCTATATATCTCTCTTGATCCCTCTCACTCTCTCTTTCAATCACTTGTTCTCTATCTCACTCTTTTCTTACTCTCTTCCTTGTTCACAGTCTCTCTCCCTTCGCACCTGCTTGATATCTTTTTTCTCTCTTGTAGCTATCACTCTCTCCCTCTATAATTCTTACTTCCTCAGTCGTGCCCTCTCTACGTCTCCCACTTGTACCTCACTCTTGCTTCCATCGCTTTCTCTTTCTCTCTTCTCTTCATCCCTCCCTCTTCCTCACTATCTCCCTCTCCTTCTCTCTCTCTTGCTCCCACTTTCTTCCGATTTTCTCATTTTTCGCCCCTCATTACCCCTCACTCATTAATTTTACTCGATCTTTCCACAACCTCTCTTCTCACTCTCTCTCCCATTCACTCCCTTAATCCCTCTCTCTCCCAAAATTCTTGTCTCTCTCTTTTTTACTTCCTCTCTCGCTCGCTCAATCTCTCCCTTTTTCACGCCTCCATTATCTCACAATCTCTTCTCTCTATTTGTCTTTCACACTCTCTTTCTTTCTCCTTTATTCTCTTTGTTTAGTTTCACTCTCACTCTTACTCCCTCTCTCCCTCACTCTTTCTTACCACACTCTACATTATGTTTCTCTCTTCTCTTTCACCTCTTAGTTTTTCTCTCCCTCTTTCCCCTATCTCTTGCTTCCTTCCTTCCCTCCCTTCTCTCCTTTTCTCTTTGTCTCACAAACACACTATCACTCTCGCCCTCTCACAGTCTTCTGGTTCATTTTTGCTCTCCCTCTCTCAAAATCACATTCTCTACCTCCTCTCTTCCTCTCGCTCACTTACTCTATATCTCCCCTCACTCTTTTTTCTCACTTGCACTTCCTCTCTCACTCCCACCCTTCAATCTTTCTCACTCCCCCTCTTTCTCCCTTTATCCTTCTTTTCTCTTTATGACGTACCACTTTTCTCTCTCTTTTACTCACTCCATCTCGCTTCTCCTGCACACACCTCTCTTGCACTCTTTTATCACTCCCTCATACTTCTTTACTCACTTTTTCTCTCCAACTATCACCCATTCTCTTCCTCCCTCTCTCTCTCTCTCACCTTCTGTCACGCTATCTCCCTTCTCCCTCTATCTCTCTACATCCTCCTCTATATCTACTTCTCTCTACCTCTCACTTCTAAACTTTTGCTCGATCTTCTTTGAGTCTTTCTTCTCTCTTTATTTCTGTCTTACTCTCTCTCCTTTTAACCCTCTTTCTCTCCCTCTATCTCTCTATTTCTAGTTCACTCCCTCTCTTGCTCACTCTCTAAATCTTTATTCCATCTCTCTTTATAATTTTCTTGCTCTCTCATGCCGTCCCTCTATCCTCTCTCTTGTTCTTTCATCCATCACCCTCTCTTCTCTCTATTTACTCACTCTTTCTCGCTCTCTCCTCTCACTCCCTCACACACTCTCTCAATTGACTCACACCTTGCTCTCTCCCCTCAAATTCATCTCTTTATTTTTTATTTTCTCTCGAACATCCTTATTTTCACTTGATCTCTCCCTCTTTCAATCCTCCTCTCTCTTTCTATCTCACTCCCTCTCTCATGACTCTCTTCTCTTGAGAGAGGGAGGGATCGAGAGGAAGGAAAGATGTATGAGAGAAAATAAAAAGTAATGAGATAGAATTGAGGGGAGAGAGCAATATGTGAAAGCAATTGAGAGAGAGTGTCAGGGAGTGAGATTGAGAGAGTGGGACAGAGAAAGAGCGAGTAAAATGAGAGAAGAGATGGAGGGAGGAGAGAGGCAAGGAGAGAGGGCAAGAGGAGTGAGAGAAATCGAGAGAAGAAAGAATTTGGAGAGAGAGAGGAAGCGAGGGAGAGAGAATTAGAGTGAGAGTGAAATTTGAGAGAGCGGGAGGGAACGAGAAGGGGAGAGAGAGCGAGAGAGTGTGTGAAAGAGTGAAAAAGAGAGAGGAAGAGATAGAGCTTGTGTGTGAAAGAAAGGGGAGGGAGAGAGGGAGCGAGGGTGTGAAACAGGGAGGAAGAGAGAGGTAGAATGTAAAAGAATATGAGAAATAGTGAGATAAAGATGAGGGATAGGTAGAGAAACAAGAGCAAGATAGTGATATAAGAGCAAGAAAAGAGGAGATAGAGAAAAATCGTAACAAGAAATTGAGGAGGAAAGAAATAGAGTGGGGAAAGCAAAAAGGGAGCTAAAGAGATTGAAAGAGAGAACGTAAGAGAAGACATGAGGTTGAGAGAAATGGATGTAGGAAATGATGGAGTGCAAGAGGGAGAGAGAGATAGAAAAAAAGGAAGGACATGGAGAGATGATTGGGGATAGAGTGGGAGGGAGGTAGGGCGGGAGAAATAATGAGGGGAGATAAAGCACAAGTGTGAGAGATAGGGAGAGAAGAGCAACAAAATAAAAACTTAGTGAGGGCAGGAAAAAGAGGGCAAGTGACAGAGAGAGGGAGAAAGAGAGAAGGAGAGCGAGAAAGGCAGCGAGAGGAAGAGTCAGTGAGAGAGAGTGAAAGATGGAGAGAAAGAGAGAGTGAGAGAAAAGAGGAGAGAAGAGAATGAATGAGAGGTAAAGAGAGAGATAGGAGGGTGGGTAGGAAAAGTGAGAGTAAGAGAAGTGAGGGTTAGTGAGAGGGACAGAGGAAACAAGAGCAAGAGAATGACCGAGAAAGATTGAGAGGGAGATTGAGAGAGAGATTGAGGGGGATGCAGAGGTAGAGGGAGGGAGTGAGAGAGTGTGTGAAAGAGAGAGGGGAAGAGAGAAAGGGGGAAACACATAGAGGGAGGAAGGGAAGTGAGAGAGGGATAGAAAGAGTTGGGGTTATATGGAGAGAAAAGGTGAAATGAATGAGAGTGGAGAGAGAAAAATAAAAGTCAGATTATGTGAAAGAGAAAGCATTGAGAAGGATAGAGGGACAATTTAAGAGTGAAAGTAATGTAGAGATGAAGAGAGGGACATGAAGAGAAAAAGCGAGAGAAGGACTAGGAGAGAAAAAGTGAGAAAAGGACTGTGAGTGAGAGTAACAAAAGAGAGAACAATAGAATAGAGAGCAAGAACAATAGAGAATAAATAGTGGAAAAAGGAAATGGAGGGAGTGAGAGAGATTGAAGAGAGACGGAGCAAGAGAGGAAGAGAGCTGGAGAGATAAATAAAGAGAGAAGAGAGCGTAAAGGAAGATAGAGAAAGAGAGAGTGATAGAGAAAAAGAGGGAGAGAGAATAAGAGAACGAGTGAGAGAGAGAGGGACTCTCACTTTCCCTCTCCCTTTCTCAGACTCTCTCTCATCCTTCTTCTTTCATTCTCTCCCTCCACTACTCTCCCTCCCACTCTCTCAATCTCAATCTCTCTTCCTCTCCATCTCCCTCTCTTCTTTACTCCCCCTCCCTATCTCCATATTACTCACTATCTTTTCCGCTATTTGTTCCTCTCTCGCTTCCTCTCTCTCCCTTTTAAATCTTTCTTGCTCTCTATCCCTCTCTCACTCCCTGTCTCTCTTTAATCTCTCTCCTTCTCTCCTTCTATCTTCCCCTTCCTCGCTCTCTCTCTTACTCTTGCCCTTTATTTTCCTCTTTCTTAATCTCTCTCTCTTTCTCTCTGTCTCTCACTTTCTCTTATGTTTCTCTCTCTCTCGATCTCTCGCTCTCTCGTTATTTTTTCTCTCTCTTTACTCACTCTTCCTTCCTATACTATTACTCTAACTCTGTCTCCCTTCCTCTCATTCTCTCTCTTCTCTCCTCACCCCCTCCTCTCTGTCAATGTTTATCTCTCTTTCCCTCTTTCCTCACTCTCCATTCTTTATTTATTTCTCTCTTTTTCTCTCTCCATTCCTCGTTCCATCACTCTCTTTAACTCGTCTCTCACTCTTACTCCCTCACTCATTTTCTCTCTCTTCCCCTTTTGTACTCTCTCTCTCCCATTCTCTCTCCATTTCTCTCTCTCACTTTCCCTCCCTAGCTATCTCTCTCTTGATCCTTTCTCCTACTCTCTCTTCACCCATGATCTCTCTTTAGCTTCACTCTCACTCCCACTCCCACTCCCTCTTTTTATCTCTTTCACACTCTCTATTATCTCTAACACTTTCTATCGCTATCTTACTTGCACTCTTTATTCTCTATTAACTTCTCTTTTACTCCTCTCACTCATTCTCTTCCTCTATCCCCCACTCTCTTTTTCTACACTTCTCTCACTTCCCTCCTTCGTCTCTCTCTCTCACATCTCCTACTTCCCCTTCCTGAATATCTTTCTCCTCTCCTTCTCCCTCTCATTCTAGAGAGGGACCGGGGAGTAGATAATGAGGGAGAGGAAAGGAGAGAGGGAAAGATAGATGGGAAGGAGACGAGAGAGAGATAGAGGGAAGGAAAAAGAGTGTGTGAGAGTGAGTGAGGTCTAGAAAGTGGGAGAGAGGGAAAGATGGATGGAGAGAGAAAGTAAGAGATTATGTGTCTTTCTCTCTAGATCTCCTTCACTCTCTATCTTTCTCACTCCCTCAATCATGCCCTCTCTAGGTCTCCCTTTTATATCTCACTCTTCTCTCACCATCTCACACTCATACACTCTCTCCCACTCTCATTCTCTCTCCCTCTTTCTCTTTAGATCTCGTTCACTCTCTCACACTCATACGCACCCTCTCTCTCGCTCTCCAACTTTTATCTCTCGTAATCCCTCTCAGTTCTTTCTCATTATTTCTCATATTCTCTCACTTCTCTCGTTCTCTCCCTATCTCTCTCCCTCTCTATCTCCTATTTCTCTCACTCTCCTTTGATTACTCTTATTCTCACTCTCTCCCTCTCTATTTATATATCTCTCTTGATCCCTCCTTCACTCTATCTTTCAATCTCTAGTTCTCTCTCTCTTCTCTTCCTCAACCCTTGCTCACACTCTCTCCTCTTTCCCACCCTCTTAGTGTCTTTTGTTTCTCTCTTGCCTGTCTCTCTCTTTCCCTTCCTTATATCCTCTTCTCTCCTACTCTCTTTTCCTATTTCTCTCTAGATCTCCTTAACTCTCTCACTACTGTACTCTTTAATGCTCTCACTCTCTCCCTCTATCATTGTCAATGCCTCATTCGTGCCCTCTCAGGTCTCCCTTATGTAGCTCACTCTTCTCTCACCATCTCACACACTCATACACTCTCTTAATCTCTCTTCCTCTCACCCTCTTCAGCTCCATTTCTTGCTCTCTATCTCACTCTCTGTTACCATTTTACTTTTTCTCTCTCTCACTCTCTCCTCTCCCTCCTTTACTCCAACTTTCTGTCTTCTGTCTCTATCCCCTTCTCTATTATGCTCTCTCACTTTCTATTCTCTTTTTCTATCTTATACTCTCTTTTACACTCTAATTTGTGGCTTACTCTTCTCTCTTTTCTTTTACTTCTCTCTCGCGCCATCTACACTCTCTCTCCTCTCTCTTTTGCTTCCATCCCTCAGTCTCTTATTTTCTCACTTCTCTACCACCCTTCATATCTTTACCTTTATTTCATATTTCTTGCTCCCTCCCTCTCTCTATATTCTCATGTTTTCCCTCACTTCATACCCCTCGCTCACTCATACTCAATCTTCCCTTTATCTATATTCTCGCTCTCTGTTCCTTTCTCTTCCTGTTCTTCTCTTTCTACTTCCTTTTATCTCTCTTTCTCACTCACTCTCTTCCTCTCTTTCACTCTCTATTCCACCTCTTTTTATCTCTCTCTCACTCTCTCTTCTGTTCTCTTTTGATTCTCCCGTTATCCCTCACTGAGACTCTCTTGCTCTCCCTCCCACATTCACTCCTTCCATCCCTCTCTTTCTTCTGCACTCATTATCTCCCTCTCTCACTTGCTCGCTCTTTCCCTATCTCCTACTTGCACTTCCCTAACTCTCTTTTCTCACTATTTCTCTTTCTAGTACTCTCTCCCTTTCAAGCTTCTCTTCTTCTCTGTTTGGTTTCACTCTCACTCTTGCTCTCTCATTCCCTCTCTTTCTTGCTCCATGATCACTCTCTCTCACTTACTCTTACTTCTATTGCTCTTTATCCTCACTCTCCTCTCAATACTTCTCTCTCTTTACTCACTTTTTCTCTCCCTCTATCTCTCACTCTCACTCTCAATCTCCCTCCCTCACACACTTTCTCCCGATTGCTCTCACATCTTGATTTCTCCCCTCATATCCATCCCATTATTTATTATTTTCTCTCATACATCTCCCATTCCTCCTTGACCCCTCTCCATCCAATCCCACTTTCCCTCTCTTTCTCCCTCTCTCCCTTTCTCACTCCACTCTATCTTCTCTTGCACTCACTCATTCACTCACACCCCTCCATCTCATTTTCCCTACGCTCTCTTCTCTCACTTAAACTTGTCTCTATTTCTCTCACACTCTCCCTCTCCCATTTCTCTCATCTCTCTCCAATCCTTTCTCCCTCATTCTCTCGCTTCGCTACCCTCCCTTCCACTTTCTCCATCTCAATCTCTCTCCCTCTCTCCTTCTGTCATTCTCACTCATTCTCTTACTTTCCCTCCCTATCTCATCGTAATCAAAATCTTTTGCGCTTCGTTCCTATCTCTCTTCCTATCTCTCTCTCTTAAATCTTTCTTTCTCTCCATTTCATTCTCTCCCTCTTCAATTTCTCTCCTCTCCCTCTATATTTGCCTTTCTCACTCTCTTCTTGCCTTCTGTCTCTCTCTTTCTCACTATGTCTCTCACATTCTATTACGTTTCTCTCTCTCACTCTCTCTTGCTCTCTTTACTCAATCTATATCTTCCAATATCCATCACACTAACTCTCTCTCTCTTTCTCTTATTCTCTCGCTCTTCCCTCTCCAGCAGTTCTTTGTCAATGTTTATTACTATGTCTCCTTCCTTCTCACTTTGCCTCCCTCCATCCTTATTTCACTCTCTTTTCTCTCTCTAGTTATCTTTTTCTTTTCCTCTCTTTCATCACTCTCCATTCTTTCTTTATTTCTCTCTCGCTTTGTCTATCTCTCTCCCTTCCTTGGTCCCTCACTCTCATTCTTACTCCCTCACTTACCTCTCTCTCTCTCTCTCTCTCTTTCTTTCTCTCTTATACTCTCTTTTTCTCTCTCTCACACTCCATCCATAACTCTGTCTCCCTTGCTCCTATCATTCTCTCTTGCTCCTTTTCTCCTACTCTCTCTTCACCGACTCCCTCTCGCTTCAGCTTCACTCTCAGTCCTACTCCCTCTCTTTATCTCTTTCACACTCTTTATACCCTTTCACTTTCTATCACTATCTGGCTCTCGCTCTTTATTCTCTGTAACTTCTCTCTTACTCTTGTCACTCTTTCTCAATCTCCTCACTCTCTTTCTCTATTTCTCTCACTTCCCTCCTACCACTTTCTCTCACGCTCTCTCCCACTATCCCTTCCTGGTTCTCCCTCTCTCTCTCCATCTCTCTTGCATTATCTCTCTCATTGTCTTTTCTCCCTCATTCTCTCTCTTGCTCACTGTCTTTCTCGACCTTCGCTCATTCTCCTTCTCTTCCAATATCTCTCACTCTAACTTCTTCCTTCGCTCCCTTCCTCTCTCTTTCTCACAGTTTGTTCTCTTTTTCTTTCTCCATTATTGTGAAGACTTCATTAACTTTTCTCGTAGTTTCTCTCACTCTTCCTCACACACAAAAATCTCTCTTTGCTCAATCTCTCTCTCCCTATCCCTACACACACTCTCTCTCTCCAAATTTTATGCCTCTCAATCCTCTCTCTTCTCACTTATTATTTCTCACATGCTTTCACACTTCTCTCTTTGCACCAGTGACAGATAAAATTAGAGAGAGTCTCCTTAGATGGTTTGGTCACATTAAACGTCGACCACCTGACGATCCGATTAGGAGAGTAGATGTTTTAAATACAACTTATGTTAAGAAAGGCAGAGGTAGGCCTAGGAAAACTTGGGCTTATTACATAAAAAATGATCTTAATTTATTAGAATTAAATGAAAATTTGACACTAAATAGGACGCAATGGAGAAAAAGGATTCATGTAGCCGACCCCACTTAGTGGGATTAAGGCTTTGTTGTTGTTGTTGTTGTTGTTGTTGTTTCACACTTCTCTCTCTCTCTCTCTCTCCCTTTCTCCCTCCCTCTCTCAGTCTCCTCTTTCTCTCACTCCCTTTTCATTGCACTTGTCCTCTATCTATATATTTCACTTCATCTCTCCCTTACTCTTTTCCATTATCTTGCTCTCTATCTATCTCTTCACTTTCTCCCTCCCTCACTAGCACTCTCTCTCCCTTCCCACCCACCTAATATCTTATTTTCTCTCTTGTCCCTCTCTCCCTTTCTCTTTCTCTCTAAATCTCTTTCAATCTCAAAATATTGTTTCTTTATCGCTCTCACTCTCTCCCTTTATTATTCAAACTCGCTCATTCGTGCCCATTCTAGGTCTCCTTAATGTAGCTCACTCTTCTCTCTGCATCTCACACACTTATACACTCTCTCACTCTCTCTCAATCTCCAACCCATTTTAGCTCTATGTCTTACTCTCTATCTCACTCTTTGTTACCATTTTGTCCTTTCTCTCTCACTATGTCCTCTTCCTCCCTTGCTTCAATTTTTTCTCTCTTCTCAATCTATCCCCTTCACTATTATTTTCTCACACACTCTCTCTTTCACACTCTCTATTCACTTTTCTATATTATATTTTTTTTTCACTCTCCTTATTGCTATCTCTTCTCTCTCTTCTCTTACTTTTCTCTCGCTCTATCCTCCACTCTCTCTCTCTTGCTTCCATCCCTCCCTCTCTCATTCTTTCTCTTTTCTCCCTCCCCTATCCCTCTCTTTATCCTTCTCTCTCTCCCACTCTCTCTTGCTCCCTCTCTCTCAACACTCTGTCATGGTCCTTCAGTTTTTTCCCGCCACTCACTCTTACTCGATCTTCCCTTAGTCTCTCTTCTCACTTTCTCTGCCTTTCACTCTCTTTTCCTTTCCCTTTCCTGCTCTCTCTTTAAACCCTCTCGCTCTCTATTTATATCTCTCTTTCACACTAACTCTCTTCCTCTCCCTCACACTTTATTCTACCTCTTTATATCTCTCTCACTCTCTCTTCTGTCACTCACTTGTGATGATGCCTTTATCCCTCACTGCCTCTCTCCCGCTCTCCCTCCGGTTTTCACTCCCTGCATCCCTCAATTCTCCCTGCTCTCTTCATCTTCCCCTCTCTTGCTTCCTCTCTCACTCGCTCACGCATTCCATCTCTCCCTCTCTCTCTTCCCTCACTCACTCTTCTCTTTATTTCAATCTCACACTCTCTCCCTTTCTCACCCTTTCTTCCTCTCTCTGCAGTTTTGTTCTCACTGTTACTCCCTCATTCTGTCTATCTTTCTCTCTCCATGTTCACTCTCTCACACTTACTCTCTTTCTACTGCTCTCTCCACTCTCTCCTCTCAATCTTTCTCTCCCTCTCTCTCCCACACTATTGCTCTCTCCTCCCTCCCTCTCTCTCTCACTCTTACTCTTCATTCTCTTGCTCACACACTCCACCCCTCTCCCTCTCACTCCCTTCCACTTCATCCACCCTCTCTCTCCCACTAAATCTCATTCTATACCCCCTCTCTCCCTCTCTCACTCTTCATTCACTCTCTCTTCCTCTCTCACGCCCATTCGATTCCTCTCTCACTCCCGCTTTCTTCCATCCTCTGACTCCCTCTGCCTATCTCTCTCTCTCACACACTCTGTCCCTCTCTCACTCTCTTCCGCTCTCGCTCTTTTCTCTGTTAAAGCTTTATCACTTTTTATTTCTCTATCGCTCTCTCTTTCTCTCTCTCACTTTAATGCTTCTCTTTCATCTCACACTTATTGCTTCACTCTTTGTCCCCAACCATCTCTTACACTCCTCTCTCCCTCTCCCTCTCTCCCTCTTTCATTAATTCAATTTCTCTCTCTATCTTCCTCTCCCCCTCCCTCTTTCTCTCCATATCTCACTCTATTTACCCCTCTCTCTAAATCTCATTCACTATCTTTTGCTCTATCTTCCCTGAGACTATCTTCTCTCTGTATTTCTCACATACCCTCTCTCTTTCTTTCTCTTCCGCTCACTCTTCAACACCTATCTCACTCCCTCTCTTACTCTCTCTTACTATCTAATTCATCTCTTTTTATTGTTTGTGTTGCTCTCGATTTCCCCCTTTCTCTCTCTCTCTTTCCCTTTCTTCTATCTCCCTCTCTTCATTCTCTTTCCTCTTTCTTTCTCTCCCTCTATGTTTCATTCTCTCTCCCTCCCACATACTCTCTCTCTCAATTGTTCTCACATCTTGCTCTCTCCCCTCATATTCATCTCATTATTTCTTATTCTCTCTCAAACATCTCTCTTTCCTCATCGTTCCCTCCCTTTTTCAATACCTAATTCCCTCTTGTGTTCTTCTGTCCGTATCTCACGCCTCTTTCTATTTCCACTTCCACTTAATCCTTCAATCCCTCTCCCTCCCTCTCATTTTCTCTATCACTCTCTCTCGTTCACACTCTTTTGCTCTCTCTTCTCTCAGTTTCACTTTTCTTTATTTCTCTCGCACTGTCCCTCTCCCTTTATCATGCTCTCTCTCATTCTTTCTATCTAGTTCTCTCCTCCGCTACTCTTCCTCCCGCTCTATCTATCTCAATTTGTCTCCCTCTCACCTTCCTTCCCTCTCCATCTCCGTCTCTTCTTTACTCTTTTTAACTCATTCTCTTACTCTCCCTCCTTATCTCAGCCTTGCTCACAATCGTTTGCACTCTTTTTCTCTCTCACTTCCAATCTCCCTCTCTTAAGTCTTTTCTGCTCTCTCTCCCTCTCTCTCTTTAATCTCTCTCCATCCCTCCCCCTTTCTCACTGTCTTCCTTACTCTTGCCCACTATCTCTCAATTTCTCCCTCTCCCGCATTTACTCTATGTCTCTCACTTTCTATTATATTTCTCCCTGTCGCTCTCTCTTGTTCCCTTTTCTCTCTGTTCACACATTCTTTAACTTCCTATATCCATCACTCTAACTCTCTTTCCCTTCCTCTCATTTTCTCCCCCTTCTTCCATATCATTGTTTATTACTTCCTCTCCTTCCCTACCTCTTTCCCTCCTTCCCTGCTTATTTCGCTCTCTTTTTCTCTCTATAGATCCCTCTTGCTTTCCTACTATTCCCTCACTCTCCATTTATTCTCTATTTCTCTATCTCTCTGATTCTCTCCCCCATCCGCGCTCCCTCACTTTTCTCAAATTCTCTCCCACTATTTTTGCCTCACTCGGTTCTCTCTCCCTTTCTCTCTTGCACTCTTTCTTCCTTTCTCTCTCCTTTTCCTTCTCACACTTTCCCTCCCTAACTCTTTCTCTCTTGCTCAACCTATCATTTTTTTCTTGTTTATTTTCATTACTCTCTCTTCACCCACTCTTTCTCTTTAGCTTCACTCTCACTCCTACACCCTCTCTTTATCTCTTTCACACTCTCTATCACATCTTCCACTTTCAATCGCCGTCTTTATTCTCTGTCAACTTCTTTCTTATGCTTCTCACTTATTCTCTTCCTCTATTCACCGACTTTCTTTCTATTTCTCTCACTTCCCTCCTTCATCACTCTCTCCCGGCTTTCCCTTTCTGCCCTTTTTCATTGTCTCTCTCATTCTCGTATTCTCCTCCCTCTATCTCTCTTGCTCAATCTCTATTTCTCTTATCATTCCTCATTCCCTTCTCTCCCTATATCTCTATCACTCTCACTTCCTCCTTTGCTCCCTTTGTCTCCTCTCCCTCTCCCTCTGTCCCTCCTCTCTTTTTCTTTCTCGCTCTCTCCCTCTACCTCTACTATCTCTTTCTCCACCTTTATTCTCAAACTTTCTCTCATTCTCTCTTCTTATCATGCTCTCTATTACTCTCCCTCCCACTATCTCTCTCTTCCTCCATATATATATACTCTCGCACTCTCTAACCCTCTATCCCTACATCTCTCTCTCCCCTCTCTCTTCTCTCCCTCATACTCACTCTCTCTCTTGCTCCCTCTCTCACTCTCTATTCCACCTTCACTATTTTGTTGTTGTTCAATCAGTCTCTCTTAATCTCTCTTATATCGCTCTCTCTCTCTCTCTCATTACTCAACTCTTTTCTCCTTCTATCTCCCTCCATCCCTCCCTCCCTCCCTCTATCTCTTTCTCCTTCTCTCTCTCTTATTTTTTTTACTTTCTCTCACTCTTCTTTCTACCTTTCTCCCTTCCTCCCTCTTACCTCTCTCTATCTTCATATCTCTCACTCTCTATCTATTTATCTATCTTCTGCTTCCTTTTCTTGCTCTCCTTATCTCTCTTGATGTACATCTCTCCCTCCTTCACTCTCTCTTCTGTCTCTATTTCTCTCCAATTCTCACTGCTCTCTCCCTCCCTCTCTCTTCTTAATTTCATTATCTCTTAGTTTCCCTCTATCTCACCCATTCTCTGTTCTCTCCCTTTTCTTACTCTCTTCTCTACTCTCTCTCCTCCCACTCCTTCACTCTCTCTATCCTCCACGCACAATCTCTCTCCCTCTCATGCTTCTTTCCCTCCCTCCTACCACCACCTTCTCTCTCTTACTCACTCTAACCTCAACTCTCCCACACTCTCTCTCCATCTACCTCCCTCTCTCCCTCTCTCCCTCTCTATCCTCTTTTGTTCTCACTGTCTTCCTCTCTATCATATATCCACACTCTCTCTTTCATTCTCTCACCTTCTTTGTCTCTCTTCTCTTTCTCCCTCACTCACACTCTCTCTCCCTTCTCAACTTCCTAATATCTTTTTTTCACTTTCCGTTCTTATTTATTCTTCTTTCACTTACTCTCTTTTCATATTTCTATTTAGATCTCTTTCACTCTCTCACCTATCCTCATTATCGCTCTCACTCTCTCCCTCTTCATTCTCACTTCCTCATTTGTACCCTCTCTAGGTCTCCCTTATGTAATTCACTCTTCTCTCTCCATCTCACACACTGACGCACTTTCTAGCGTACACTCACTATTAATCTCTCTCCCTCTTGCCCTCATTAGCTCAATTTCTCTTCTCTATCTCACTCTCTATTACCATTTTGTTCTTTCTCTCTCTCCTGTCCCTTGCTCCATTTTTCTCTCTTCTCTCTCTATTCTCTTCTCTATTATTTTCTCTCACTCTCTATTCTCTTTTTCTATCTTATACCCTCTTTCAGACTCTCCTTTGTTTCTCTCTTCTCTCTTTCTATACTTTTCTCTCACTATATCCCCCACTCTCTTTCCTCTCTCTCTTGCTTCCATCCCACCACTCTTTCTCTCTTTTCTCCCTCCCTCTCAATCTCTCATTTTCCCTCTTTTTTCTCTCTCTTTTGCTCCCTCTCTCTCTCTTACATTCTTCTAGTCTCCCTTACTTTTCACCCTGCACTCACTTGCTCTTTCTTGATCTTCCCTCAGACACTTTTCTCACTATCTCTCCCTTTTACTCTCTCTTCCTTTCTTTTCGTTCACTTTAAAACATCTCACTACCTCTTTCAGTCTCTCTTTCTCACTTGGTCTCTCCCCCTCTCTCACTCTCAATTCCAACCTTTTTTTATATCTCTCACTCTATCTTCTATCTCTATCATTTGACGCTCCCTTTATCTCCCTCTCTCTTTCACTCTCTTCATCCCTCTCTTCCTCCAACTCTCCTTACCCCCTCTCTCTTGATCACTCTCTCACTCGCTCACTCTTTCCCTCTCTCTTGCTCTCGCTTCCCTCACTCTCTCTTCTCTTTATTACTTTCTCACACTCTCTCACTTTATTGCTCCCTCTTCCTCTCTCTTCAGTTTCACTCTCACTTTTACGACTTCATGTCCTCTCTTTTTCTTGCTCCATGATTACTCTCTTATATTGCTCTCTCTCCTCTCAATCTTTCTCTCCAACTCTATCACACTCTCTTGCTCCCTTCCCTTTCGCCCTCTTTCTCGCTCTCTTGCCTTTTTTTTTACACACTCTCCCCCTCTTCCAATTCATCTCCCCTCTCTATCCTGCAAAATCTCATTCTCTACCCCCTCTCTCTTTCTCTCACTCTCTCAATATCTTCCTTCAATCTCACTTTCTCCAACTCGCACTTTGTGTCTCTCTAACTCCATTCCATTCCTCTCACTCCATCCATCTCTCTCTTTCTCACTCTCTCCATCTCTCATTGTTTTCTCTATTCATGCGTTATCACTTTTTCTTTCTTTATTGCTCTCTCTCTCATTCTCTCTCACACACAATCTCTATTGCTCTTTTTCATCATTCTCTTATCACTCTACTGACTCTTTCTCTCCAAACATCTCTCACTCTCTTCTCCCTCCTCTCACCCTCTTTCATTAATTCAATCTCTCTCTCTCAATCTCCCTCTCACCCTCCCTCTCTCTCTCTCTCCATATCTCCCTCTATATCTTCCTTACTCCACCTCTCACTCACTATCTTTTCTTCTATCTCCCTTGAGTCTCTATTCTCTCTCTATTTTTGCCTTACACTCTCTCCCTCTCTCGCTCCCGCACACTTTTCAATCCCTATCTTTACTCTCTTTCCTCATCGCTCTCTCACTTTCTATTTCATCTCTCTTCGTTGTTCTTGTGCTCTCTTTTGTCCCTTCAGTCTCTATCTTGCTTTTTCTTCTAATGTCCCTCTCTACTCTTTCTCACTCTCTCTTTCTCTCTCTCACCCTCAAATCCATCTTATTATTTCTTATTTTCTCTCATAAATTTCTCTTTCCTCTCTATCCCTCCCTCATTCAATCTTTCTTCCTTCTCATTCTACCTCACTCCCTATCTCACACCTCCCTCTTTCCTCTTGCACTCACGCATTCACTTCAGCTTGCTACCTCTCGTTTTCTCTCTCTCTCCTCTCTCATTCCCTCTCTCTTGCTCTCTCTTCTCTCACTTTCAATTTTCTTTATTTCTCTCTCTCCCTTTCACTCGTTCAATCTCATCATTTCTCTCTATCTCGCTCTCTCTTACCATCGTGCTCCTTCTCTTGCACTCTAGCCTCTCTCTTTGTTACTGCATCTTTCTCTCTTCTCTCTCTATACTCTTCTCTATTATTCTCCCTCCCTCGCTCTCTCTTTCCTGCACTATATTCTCCATTTCTATTTTATGCTCTCTTTTACTATCTTCATTATTGATCTCTCTTCCCTCTTTCATCTCACACTTTCTCCCCCTCTATCCCCCAATCTATCTCTCCCTTTCTATTGCTTCAATCATTCCCACTATCCCTTTCTTTTTTTCTTTCCCTCCTTCCCTCTCTCCCCATCTCCCTCTCTGTCTCCCTCTCTCTCGTTCTCTCTAGCTATTCCTCTATTCTCCCTATCTCTTTACCTCTCACTGACTCTGTCTTACACAATCTTCCTTTAGTCTCACTTCTCTCTTACAAAATCTTCCTTTAGTCTCACTTCTCTATCTATTTCCTTTTCACACTCCATCATAGTCTCTCTACTACTCTCTCTTTAATCCATCCCACTCCCTCCCCGCCTTATTTATCTCACTCTCTCCATCCTTCTCTCTCACATACCCTATATTCCACTTTTTTGTATCTCTCAATCTCTCTATCACTCTCTCTTCTATTTCTCTATCTTTTCACATCTTATATCTCACACTACCACTTTTTCACTCTTCCTCCCTCTTTCACTCCCTACATCCCTGTCTTTATCCACTCTCCTTATCTCTTTCTCTCTTTCTCTTCGTCCGTATCTCGCTCTCTCACTCTCTCCCTCTCTCCCCCTCTCATGCTCTCTCTTTCCTCACTCTTTCTTTATTGTCTTTAACACTCTCTCCCATTCTCACTCCCTCTTCTCTCTCTTCCATTTCACAATCACTCTTACTCTCTCATACCACTCTCTCTTTTTATCATCCATTCTTTTTACTCTTCTCACTCTCTTCCTCAATCCTTCACTATGTTTTCTATTTCTCTCGCTTGCCTCCTTCCTCTCTCTCTCTCTCTCCCACTTTCCCTTACAGGATCTCCTTCTCTTTCCATCACTCTCTCATTCTCTTATTCTCCCTCTCTCTTAACCACTCTCTTTTCTCTATATTTACTCATTCTCCTTCTGTCCCTATATCTCTCTCACTCACACTTCCTGTTTCACTCCCTTCCACTCACTTTCTCACAGTTTGTTCTTTCTTTATTTATCTTTTATTGCTCACACTTCTCTAACTTTTTCTCTTGCGTTTCCCTCTCAATCTCTCTTCCTCACACACACAATCTCTCTCTCTTTTCAATCTTTCTCTTCCCCTACCTCAAATTCACTCTCTCCATCGTACTCCATCTTTTATCTCTCTCAATCTCTTCTCTCTCATTGTTTCTCACATGCTCTCACATTTCGCTCTCTTTCTCTCTTTCTTTCTCTCTCTCCTTCCTTGTCTCTGTCTCCCCTAAATTTCACTCTCTTTTCCTTACTCTTGTCCTCACTCTCTCGCTCTCATCTATATATATCTCTTGATCCCTTTCTTACACTCTATTTCATTCCCTCAATCTTTATCTCTTACTTTCCTTCCCCTCCCTCGATCACACTCTCTCTCTTTTCCCACCCTCCTAATATCATTTTTCTCTCTTGTCCCTCACTCTCTTTCTCATTCTTATCTTCTCTTCTCTGCCTCACACTCTTTTCTTATTTCTCTCTAGATCCCTTTCAATTTCCCACTATTGTTTTCTTTATGTCTCACACTCTCCCTCTATCATTCTCACTCCCTTATTCGTACCCTCTCTAGGGCTTCTTTATGTAGCTAACTCTTCTCTCTTAATCTCATACACTCCCACATTCTCTCTCAATCTCTCTTACACTCACCCTCTTTAGCATAATTTCTCGCTCTCTATCTCGCTCTTTGTTACCATTTAGTTCTTTCTCTCTCACTCTCTCCTCTCCCTCCTTTACTCTACTTTTCTCTCTTTTCTCTCTATCCCTTCTCTATTATTTTCTCTCTCTCTCTCTCTAAATCTCTTTTCTCATTGTTTATTGTATACTCTTCTTTACACTATCCTTTGTAGCTCTCTCTTCTCTATTTTCTCTTATTTTTCTCTCACTCTATCCCCCAATCTCTCTCTTGCTTCCATCAAGCCCTTTGACTTCCAGCTATGTGCTGTGTGTGACTCCCGCGAAGCGAATTCGAGCTTTCTCCTAAGCATTCCTTTCTCTTTCTCTCTGCTCTCTCCCTCCCTCCCTCTCCCTCCCTCTCCCTCCCATTATCCCTTTCGGTCTCCCACTCTCTTGCTCCCTCTCTCTCAACATTCTCCTATTTTCCTTCACTTTTAACCCCTCACTCGCAAAACTCGATCTTCCCCAAGTCTCTCTTCTCACTCTATCTCTCATTCACTTTCTCTTCCTTTCCCTTTCTTACTCTCTTTAAACCCGCTCGCTACCTCCTTCTATCTCTCTTTTGCACTCACTCTCTTCTCCTCTATCTCACACTTTACCATTGCTTTTTATCTCTCTCTCACTCTCTTCCGTCACTCTCTTTTGATGCTCCCTTTATCCCTCACTGCCTCTCTCTCTCTCCCTCTTGTTTTCACTCCCTTCATCCATCTCTTTATCTTAACCGTTTTATCTTCCGCTCTCTTGCTCCCACACTTTCTCACTCACGCTTTCCCTCTCTCCTGCTCTATCTTCCCTAACCCTCTCTTCTCTTTCGTTCTCTCTCACACTCTTCTTTCTCACTCCCTCTTCCTCTCTCCTCGGTTTCACTCTCACTCTTACTCCCTTACTCCCTCTCTCTTTAACGTTCCATATTCATTATCTCTTGCTTACTCTCTCTTCTACCGATCTCTCTCCCTTCTCTCCTTACAATCTTTCTCTCCCTCTCACCCTCACTCGCTTGCTTCTTTCTCACCTTCCCTCTCTCCCTCTCACTCTCTTTCAGTTCATCCCCCTCTCACTCCCCTAAAATCTCATTCTATATCCCCTCTCTCCCTCTCTCTCTCTCTCACACTCTCTATATCTTCATTCAATCTCTCTTCCTCTCTCACTCTAGCTATATTCCATCCCGTTGACTCCATCAATCTATCGCTTTTTCTCTCCCTCTCTGCCTTTCTTGCACTTTTCTCTGTTATGCTTTATCACTTTTTCACTCTCTCTTGAACTATGTTTCTCTCTCGCACTCTCTATTGCTCTATATCATCACTCATTTATCACTTTACAAACCCTTTCCCTCCAACCACCTCTCACTCTCTTCCTCTCTCCCTCTCTCCCTCATTCACTAATTTAGTGTCTCTCTCCTTCTCCCTCTTGCCCTCTCTCTCTCCATAATCTCCCTCTATATCTCCCCTTCTCGCTACATCACTCCATATCTTTTTGTTTTATTTTACCACTCTCACTCTCTATCACTTCTTCTCGCTCTTGATCACATTATTTCACTCCCTCTCAGATCTCATGCCACTCTTTATTTCATCTCTCTTTGTTATTTTGCTCTATTGCCCACTTCTGTCTCTGTCATGCCATTTCTTCTTTCTCTCCCTCTCTTTTCTCTATTTACTCACTCTTTATCTCTCCCGCACACACTCTGTCTCATTCTTGCTTCCTCACACACTCTCTCAATTGCTATCACATCTTTCTCTCTCCCCTTATATCCATCTCGATATTCCTTATTTTCACTCATGCATCTCTCTTTCCTCCTCGATCCTCCACGTTCAATCCTACATCATTATGTCTTCTCTCTTCTTTTCTCCTCCTCTCTATCTCGCGAAAGAGAGGAAGAGAGAGCAAGAGACGAGAAAGAGGAACATAATAGAGAGTGAGAGAGATAATGATAAAGGGAGAGTGGGAAAGAGATAGATAGCGAGAGTAAAGAGAAAGAAAAGATAGTGAGAAACGAAAATGAGAAAAAAGGTAAGTAAGAGACATAGTAAGAAAGAGAGAGTGAGAGAAAGAAAGAGATAGAGGTAAGAGTAAAGGTGAGTGAGAATGGGGGAGATAGAGGGAGAGTGAAAGATTAAAGAGAGGAATGGAGTGTGAGAGGAGAAGCAGATTTGGGGATTGAGAGGACCGAGAGAGAAAGATAGTGAAGCCCAGATAGAGATAGGGGAGAGAAGTTAGAAGAATGAATGAGAAAGAGAGAGGAGAGATGAATATGGAGAGGGAGAGAGAGAGGAAGAGAGATTTGGGTCTGATGAGTAGAGGAGAGTGGGAGAGAGAGAAGACTGAGGGAAAATGAGAGGAAATGAGGAAACGAGAAAGTGAGAGAAGAGGGAAGCAATGAATAGAGCAATAGAAAAATATAGGGAGGGAGGGAGATTGAGTGCATGGTTGCCAAGGCTAGAGAGATAGAGATGAAAGGGAGAAAGAGAGGGGAAGGGGGGTGATTCAGATAGGGAGGGAGAGTAAGAGAATGAGTGAGAAGGAGATAAGAGAGAGGAGATAGGGAGTGAGAGGGAGAGGGAGAAAGAGGAAAGAACAATAACATAGAGAGAGAGTGGGAGGGAGGGTAGCGGGGAGAGAATGAGAGAGAGAGCGAGAAAGAAAGGAAAGGGAGAGTAAGATGTAAATAAAGGTGAAAATAAGAGAAAGAAACAGAGAGACGGAATGAGAGAGTAATGGGTAAGTGAAAGGGAGGGAGATCTAGTGATCTGAGAGAGAGGAGAGAAGATAGGAAAGGAGAATGAGTTGGAAGGAGGGAGTGAATGAGAAGGGATAAGGGAGAGAGAGGTGTGAGAGAAAATTACAAAATAATGAGATGGACATAAAGAATTGAGGGTGATATCTTAGAGCAATTGAGATAGAGGACGGAAAGGAGAAATAAAGAAATGTGGGGATAGATACGAAAGAGTGAGTAAAGAGAAAGAGATAGTGGTTATAGATGAAGGAAAGAGAGAGAGATACAAAGGGAAAAGAGCAAGAAAAGGAACAATAAGAGATGAAATAGGCAGTGAGAGAGAAAGAGCGAAGGGAGTGAAGATTGAGATTAAAAGTGAGCGGGATAGGGAGAGGGATGAAAGGGTAGGTATAAATAGAGAGATAGAAGGCACAAAGGAAGATAGAACAAAGAGCTATGAGAGTGTGAGGGAGATAGAGATATAAAGTGGGAGAGAGAATGCGAGTGTGAAAGAGATAAAAAGAGGAGTAGGAGTGAAAGTGAGTTGAAAGAAGAGAGATAGAGAGGTGGGTGAGGAAAGCGAGAGAAAGAAAGGAGAAGAAGGAATGAATGATAGATGGGGCGAAGTAGAGTGAGTGTGAGGGAGAGTTGGAGAGAAGGCACAACAGAGAAAGAGAGAGAGAGAGAGAAATGAGGAATAAGAGTAGAGTAATATGAAAGATAGTAGAGAACTAAGAGGGAAGTGACAAAGATGAAGAAATAGATCTTGAATAAAAGAGTAGAGGAAGAGAGAGACAGAGAGGAGCTTCAGAAAGAAAAAGAAAGCAAAATAAGGAGGGAAGGAGGGAGGGAGGGGGAAGGGAGGGAATGAGAGAAAGTAATAACGATAAGAGAGAAGAGGGGGTGAGAGAGATAGAGAGAAGAAAGAAAAGATAGGAGTTAAATTGATGGATATAGAGAGATCAAGAGTGGCAGATAAAAGAGAGCGAGAGTGCTTGGGGGAGAGAGAGAAAGAAAATAATAGGGTGAAAAATAGTGAGAAGGTAAGGAGTGAGAAAGGAGAGATGAGATGAAGTGAGGAGAGAGTGAGAGGAGATAGAGAAGAGTGAGAGAGATTGAAGAGGGAGAGGGAGTGAAGGAGTGAGAGGGAGAGAAGAAAGATTTATGAGAGAGATAGGATTTAGAGTAAAAGATAACGCAAATGTTAGTGAGCGATATTGAGAAAAGGACGGAGATTAGAGAATGCGTGAGAGAAAGAGAAAGAGAGAGGAGATGGAGAGGAAAAGAGGTAGAAAGAGGGAGGGAGATTGAGATAGGGGAAGTGGGGGTAGGGAAGCGGGATGGAGATAATAAGAGAGAGAGAATGGGAAAGGAAGAGTGTGAGAGAGATGAAAGAGAAAGTGATAGAAGAGGGAGCATGGGAGAGGGTATGAGAGAGAGCATTAGAGAAAGGATAGTGAG
Organism: Papilionanthe hookeriana x Papilionanthe teres; assembly: GCA_022702705.1. Lineage (NCBI taxonomy): Eukaryota > Viridiplantae > Streptophyta > Magnoliopsida > Asparagales > Orchidaceae > Papilionanthe > Papilionanthe hookeriana x Papilionanthe teres. The sequence goes on along the minus strand of CM040432.1, from coordinate 64,133,722 downwards.
GGAGAAGGAGTGACTTAGTGACTACAACAGAAGTGAGAGAGAGGAGTAAGGTGATGAAAAAGAAAGAAATTAGGGTGATAGAAGGGTAGAGAGACGGAGAGAGGGTAAAAAGAGAGCGAAAGCGATAAATAGAGATGAACGAGGATTGAAGATAGGGATTGAGAGTGAGCAGGAGAGGAAGAAGAAGATGAGATAAAAAATAGAGAGAAGAGAGTGAGGAAGATAGAGTTGAGTGTGAGGTAGAGAGGAGATGTAGAGGGGACATGAGTGTAGTGGGAGGGTGAGAGGACGATGAAATTTAGAGATTGAAAGAATGAAAGAGGGAGAGAGGGAGGCGGAAAGAGAGTGTGAGATGGTTGGAAGAGAATAGCGAGTAAAGTGATATGAAAGAGTGTTAAAGGAGAACAAGAGGGTCTGTGCGTGAGAGAGAGAAAGAGAGAGAAATAGAAAATAAAAAGTGATAATGCAAAAATAGAGAAAAGAGATGCGAGAGATGAGGGTGAGAAAGAGATAGACGAAGAGAGTGATAGACATTGAAGAGAGAGTGAGTGATAGAGGAAAGAGAGGGTGAGAGAGAAGAGAGAGTGATGGAAGATATAAAGATAGAGTGAGAGGGAGGGAGAGATGGGAGTGGAGAATGAGATTTAGTAGGAAGAAAGGGGGATGGAGTTGGAAAGAAAGTGAGAGGGAGAGAGGGAGAGAAGAGAAAGGGAGAGAGAGCGTGAGAGGGTGAGAGGGAGGGAGAGAAGGAAAGCGAGGGAGGGAGGGAGGGAGGGAAGATTGAGAGGAGAGAGGAGAGGGGCTGTCAAAGGAGAGTGAACATGAAGCGAGAAAGAGAGAGAGAGTGAGGGTAGAGTGAGTAAATAAAGAGAGAGGGAAAGGGACGAAAAGGGAGAAAATGTAAGAGATAAATAGAGTGAAGAGAATGTGAGGAAAGAGAAAGCATGCGAGAGGATAGAGTGAGCGAATGGAAGGGAGGGCGGGAGTGAGGGCGATAAGGAGAGCGAGAAAGTGAGGTTGAAGGATGTGAGAGAGGAGACGAGAGAAAGGCGAGTTAGGATAAAGGGAGCATTAAAGAGAGATAGAAGTGAGAGTAAAATCAATGATAAAATGAGATGAGATAGAGAGTGAGAGAGATGGGGAAAGAGTGAGTGAGAAAGAGAGATTGAAGGAGTAGTGAGAGGGATTAAAGAGAGTGCGGAAAATGGAATTAAGAGAGAGATGGCCTCCCTCATCTCCTCATTATTTCTCATTTTCTCTAGCACTTCTCTCTCCCATCCCAGTCTCTCCCTCTTTCCCCCTCCCTCCCTCTCTTTTCTCCTCTCTTCTCTCCATCCTCTCTCTCTCTCCTCTTTCACTCGCTTAGCCACTCTCTTTCCATCCCACGCATTCTCACTTTCCCTCTCTCTTTGCTCTTTTCCCATATTCTCCCTCTCCCTCTCTCTCTCTCTTTAATTTTACTCTCTCTTTGACTCCCTCCTTCCCTCTCTCTCTTTTTCACTCTTTATTCTCACTCTCACTTAGTCTCCCTCTCCCTCTCTCACTCTCTCTCCCCCCTTATTATCTTGCTCTCCCTCTCTCTCCCTTACTCTTTCTCTATCTTACCTCACTTGCACTTCTCTCTCAATTTCTCTCCCTACTTTCCTTTCACAAAACATTTCTCTCTTAAATTTAACTCAATTCTTGTCTGTCTCTCACTCTTCCTCTCCCTCTTGCACTGCATTCTATCTCCTTTTTTCACTCTCTCGATCTCTCACTCTCTCTCTCACTTGCACTCTCTTTTGACACACTCTCTTCTTTCTTTGCTCAATTTTTCTCTTCATCTATCTCTCACTATCTTTTCTGCTCTACCTCCTTTATGCCCCTCTCTATCTCTCACAACCATCTCTCCTCTCACTCTCTTCCCTCTTCTCTCTCATTGTTTCTCACTTTCTATCACTTTTCTCTTTCCCTCCTCATCCCTCTTTCTCTCCCTCTCTCTCAAACCCTCTCCCTAAATCTCTCTCTTGCTTTCTCTTGTTCCTTCTCTCACTCACTCTCTCTTGTTCTCCCTCTATCTCTCTTCACTCCCTATTCCACTCTCTTTTCTTTTATGTATTTTTCTCTAAAGCTCTTTCTCTTGTTCACTCTTCCTCTCTTCCTAACTCCCACCCTTCTCTTCTTCTCTCTCTCTTTCTACATCTCTTTATCCTAATCTCACTTCCTCTCTCTCTTCCTTCATATTTTTCTGTTTTTCTCTATTTTTCTCTCTTTTCTCTCTTTCTTTCACTTTAATTGCTCTCCCCTCTCTCTTTCCCCCTTTTCTCTTTTTCTCTTTTTCTCTTTTTCTCTTTCTCTCTCCTCTCACTCTCTTGCCTACTCTAACTCTCTCTCTCACCTCTCTTCTTTTGCCCTCCTTTTTATCAATGTTCTTCTCTTAAGCTCTCTCTATTAGTGTTCTCTCTTTCTTTCTTTCCCACTCTCTCTCTCTCAGAGATTCTCTCATTCTCTTCAACCTCCCTCCCTCATCCTCTCCCTCTCTGTCGATGTTTCTCTCTAACTCTCTTTATCTCACTCTTGTTCGCTCTCTCCCAGTATCTTTCTCTCTCTAACTCTATTCCTCACTCCCTTATTTTCTCTCTCACTATCTCTTTTCACTTGCGCCTCTCTCTTTCTCCCTCCCTCAGACCCACCTATCTCTTCTCAACTCTTCTATTCTCTCTCATTATTTCTCCCTCTCTTTATTGCTTTCTTGCTCTCTCTCTCATTCTTTCATGTCAATCACACTTACACGACCTCTCTCTCCCTCCTTCCCTTCCTCTCTCTTCCCATCTCTCTTATCCTCTCCATCTCTCTCCATCTCATTCTCTCTAGTTCCTTCTCTCACTCTCTTATTCTCTCTCGCTTCCTTCTCACGCTCTAACTTCTCTTGCTCTCCCTGTAATGCATTCTAACTATTTTCTCTCTCTGCTCTCCCCTCCCTTTATCTCTTTTATATCTCTCCCACTCTTAATACTTCTCTAGTATTTTTCTCATTCTCTCTTCTTTCCTTTGTCACCTTCACTCTTTGACAACCTCTCTCCACACTATTACAAAGCCTCCCTCGTTTTCTCATTCTCTTGTTTGATGTCCTTCGCAGTCTCTCTTTCTTTCTTTCTCGTTCTCCTTCTTTCCCTCTCTCTAGATTTCTCTATTGCTCTCTCTCTTTCTTCCTCCTCTCTTTCTCTTAAATTTGACTCACTCTTACTACTCTCTCCCTCTCTTTCTCCTCTCTCTTGCTCACTGATACTATCTCTTATATTACTACATATTCCCTCTTTGTTCTCACTCTTTTCCTTTTTTATCCCCCACACACACACTCTCTCTCTCTCTCTCGCATCTTACCTCCCTTTTCCTTAACAATCACTTACCCTCCCTCCCTCCCTTTCTCCATCCCTCTCATCCCCTCCATCTCCAACTTCACTCACTCAATCTCTCCCTCCCTCTCTCACACATTCTATTATTCTCTCTCCCTCTTTTCCGCTATCACTCTCTCTTTCTCTATCTTCCCTCACACTCTCTTCTCTCTCTATTTCTCTCTCTATGTCTCGTCCGCTCTTGTTCCCTCTCCTCTCAATCTCTCTCACACCTCCCTCTCTCTATTTGAGAAAGAGGTAAGTCGACCAGCCTGTGTTTTAGTCCCTGGTTATCGGGTACTCCATGAAAAAAGATTCAGCTGCCCTCATATTTTCTATTTGCCATAGTAGCAGATTTCAATCTAACCAATCTTCTACACTTGAGTTTCAAAAAACATTGTTCAACTTTTTGACAACTTTCAAAAACCAACCTAGCGCCTCCCTATATATCGGATTCCAGGGTAGAGGCCTTTTGCTTCCCTTCCGGTATAGAATTGGGGCCTCAGAATCACTAGACAATTTCACGAGATCTTCTCACTCTAACACTCGCTCGAACTAAGTGAGGGAGTAAGAGTTAGAGTGAAACTAAAGAGAGATGAAGAGGGAGTTAGAGAGAGAGATAGATAGAGAAAACGTGGGGGAGAGGGAGTGAATGAGTGAGTTCAAGAGGAGAGGGAAAGGGGAGTTAGATAAGGAGGGAGGTATACAAAGAGGGAAGGAGGGATTGAAAGAGGGATCGAGAAGTTTAGAGAGATGTATTAGCAAAAATAATAAATAATAAGATGGATATAAGAGGAGAAAGCAAGATGTGAGATCAATTGAGAGAGAGTGTGAGAGGAGGGGTAGTGAGAGATAGAGGAAGAGAAAGAGTGATTAAAGAGAGAGAGGAGAGGGTGATAGAATTATGAGTAAGACACAGATAGAGAGGGGGCAAATGAGAGCAAAGAAACAATAAAGAGATATGAATAAGAGAGTGAGAGAGAGCAAGAGAGGGAGTGAAGAAATGGATTGAAGATTGAGTGGGAGGGAGAGATGGATATAAGTGAAGGCAAAAATAGAGTCAGAAAGAGTAAGGGAGAGAGTGAGTAAGTGAGAGTGAAACTGAAGTAAGAGAAAGAGGGAGTGAGAAAGGGAGAGAGTGTGAGAGACAAATAGAGAGAAGAGAGTGTGAAGGATAGAGAGCGTGAGAGGGAGAGAGAAAATAGAGTGAGGGAAGATATAGAGAGAGTGAGCGAGAGCGAAGGATGGGTAGAGAATGAGATTTTATAGAGGGACAGCGGAAATAAACCAGAAGAATGTGAGAGGGGGAGAGTTATAGTGTATCTGAGAGAGAGAAGGAGAGACTGAGAGAGGGCAAGAGAGGGATATGGGAAGGAAGTAAGAGACAGGGGATAAAGGGAGAGAAAGATTGAGAGGAGGGAGAGAAGAGAGCAAAATAAGAGAGAGTGAGTGAGAGAGAGAACGCAAAGCAAGAAAGAGTGAGGGAGAGAGGGAGTATGAGAGAGAGCGTGCGAGGGAGTGGTGGTAAGAGATAGAGGAAGAGACAGAGTGATTAAAGAGAGAGAGAAGAGGGTGATAGATTATGAGCAAGAGAGATAGATAGGGGCAAATGAGAGCAAAGAAACAACAAAGAGAAATGAAAAGGAGAGTGAGAGAGAGAGCATAAGAGGGAGTGAAGAAAGGGATTGTAGATTGAGTGGAAGGGAGAGATGGAGATAAGGTAAGGGAAAAATAGAGTCAGAAAATGAGGGAGAGAGGGTGTAAGTGAGAGTGAAACTGAAGAGAGACAAATAGAGAGAAGAGAGTGAGAGGACAGAGAGAAGAGAGAGCAACATAAGAGAGAGTGAGTGAGAGAGCTAACATAGAGCTAGAAAGCATGAGGTAGGGAGAAATGGAAAGAGTGTGAGACATGAATAGAGAGAAAAAAGTGTGAAAGAATAAAGAATATGAGAGAGTAAGAGATCGAGTGACCTAGAAGGGAGAAAGAAAAAGAAACATATGGAGAGAGAGAGAGAGAGAGAGAGAGAGAGAGAGAGAGATAATAAGGGAGTGTAAGAGGGAGGGAGAGCGAGAGAGTGGTAGTGAGGGATAATGCGAGGGTCAAACGTGAGAGATAGAAGAAACAATGAGAGAGAGATAAATATAGATGGAGTAGAGAGTGAGACGGAAAAGAAGGCAGTGAGGGAGAAACAGAGACAGAAGGTGGAAGTGAGAGGGTTTAGGTAGGAAAGTGAAAGTGAAAAAGTGAATGTGAGAGATAGTGAGAAGAGAGGTTGTGAGAAGATTAATTAGAAGTGAGTGGGGGTAAAGTGAGGGGAAGAATTGGAGAATTGTGAGAGAGATGGAGCAAGAGATGGGAGGCAGACAGAGAGATAAGGAGAAAGAGAGAGGAGAGAAGAGAGAGAGGGAATAAACAGGAGAGAGGGGAGAGAGAGTGTGAAGGATAGAATGAGAGAAAGAGTGAGAGGAAAGAGAGCAAAGAGAGAGATAAAGTAGAAAAAGGAATAGAGAGTGAGGAAAAGTGACGGAGAGAGAAGAATAGAGAAGAGGATATAGGAAGAGAGAGGAAAAGTGCACTCTCTCCTCACTCTCCTCTCAATCCTTCTCTCTATGTACTCACTCTTTCTCTTCCTCTATCTCTTACTCTAACTCTCAACCTTCCTCCCTCACACACTTTTCTATCGATTGCTCTAACATCTTGCTTTCTCCCCTCATATCTATCCCATTATTTATTATTTTCTCTCATACCTCTCTCATTCCTCTATGATCCCTCCCTCATTCAATCCCTCCTTCCCACTCTTTCTCCCTTTCTCCCTATCTCTCTCCAATTTATCTTCTTTTTCACTCACTCATTCACTCACACTCCCTCCCTCTCATTTTGCCTATCACTCTCTCTCATACGCTCTCTTATCGCTCACCTTCACTTTTCTCTATTTCTCTCACACTCTCTCACTCCCATTTCTCGTGTTCTCTCTCCTATCCTTACTCCCTCATTCTCTCGCTTCCTACCCTCCCTCCCATTTTCTCCATCTCAATCTCTCTCCCTCTCTCCTTCTCTCTTCACTCATTTTCTTACTCTCCCTCCCTATCTCAATCATAATAAAAAATCTTTTGCGCTCCATTCCTCTCTCTTCATATATCTCTCTCTCTTAAATCTTTCTTTCTCTTCATCTCACTCCCTCTCTCTTTAATTTCTCTCCTTCTCTCCCTCTATCTCTGCCTTTCTCACTCTCTCCCTTACTCTTGCCTTCTGTCTCTCTCATTCTCACTATGTCTCTCACATTCTATTATTTTTCTCTCTCTCACTCTGTCACTCTCTTGCTCTCTTTACTCTAACTCTCTCTCCCTTTTTCTCATTCTCTTGCTCTTCTCTCTCCACCAGTTCTTTGTCAATGTTCATTACTTTGTCTCCTTACCTCTCTCTTTGCCTCCCTCCATCCTTTTTCACTTTCTTTTCTCTCTTTTTCCCCATCCTTATTTTACTATCTTTGCTCTCTAGTTTGCTGTTTTCCTCTCTTTCGTCACTCTCCATTCCTTTTCTATTTCTTTCTCTCGCTTTGTCTATCTCTCTCCCTTCCTTGGTTCCTCACGCTTTTCAATTTTACTCTCATTCTTACTCCCTTACTCGCCTCTCTCTCTCTCTCTCTCTCTCTCTCTCTCTTTGCTCTCTTTTTTTTCTCTCTCACATTCCATCCCTAACTGTCTCTCTTGTTCCATTTATCATTCTTTCTCTTCCTCCTTATGTCCTACTTACTCTCTTCACTTACTTTCTCTCTTTAACTTCACTCTCACTCCTACTCCCTCTCTTTATCTCTTTCGCACTCTCTATACTCTCTTCCACTTTCTATCGCTATCTGGCTCTCACTCTTTATTCTCTGTAAGTTCTCTGTTACTCTTGTCACTCATTCTCAATCTCCCACTCTCTTTCTCTATTTCTCTTACTTCCCTCCTCCCTCTTCTCTCTCACGCTCTCTCCCAATATCCCTTCCTGGCTCTCTCTCTCTCTCTCTCTCTCCATCTCTATTCCATTATCTCTCTCATTCTCTTTTCTCCCTCCCTCTCTCTCTTGCTCACTCTCTTTCTCTACCTTCGCTCATTCTCCTTCTCTCCCAATATCTCTCTCACTCTAACTTCCTCCTTCACTCCCTTCCTCTCTCATTCTCATAGTTTGTTCTCTTTTTTTTTCTCCTTTATTGCTAAGACTTATCGAACTCTTTCTCGTGCTTCTCTCACTCTCTCTTCCTCATAGAGAAAAAATCTCTCTCTCTCCATATCCCTACACACACTCTTTCTCTCCAATATTTATGCCTCTCAATCCCTCTCTCCTTACTTTTTATTTCTCACATGCAAGCACACTTCTCTTACTCTTTCTTTCTCTACCTTTCTCCCTCCCTCTTTATGTCTCTTCTTTCTCACACTCCCTTTTCCTTGCACTTGTCCTCTATCAATATATTTCACTTCATCTCTCTCTCTCTCACTCTCTCTTCCATTCTCTTGCTCTCTATCTATCTCTTCACTTTCTCCCTCCCTCGCTCGCACTCTCTTTCCTTTCTCACGCTCCTAATATCTTATTTTCTCTCTTCTCCCTCTCTCCCTTTCCCTTTCCCATATCCTCATCTCTGACTCACTCTCTTTTTCTATTTCTCTATAGCTTTTTCATTCCATCACTATTGTTCTATTTATCACTCCCACTCTCTCCCGTGATTCTTCAAACTCTCTCTTTCATGCCCTTTCTAGGTGTCCCTTATGTAGCTCTCTCTTCTCTCTCCATCTGGCACACTCATACATTCTCTCACTCTCTCAGTCTCCCACCCTCATTAGCTCTATGTCTTGCTCTATATCTCACTCTCCATTACCATTTTGTTCTTTCTCTCTCACTCTCTCCTCTCCCTCCCTTGCTTCATATTTTTTTTCTTCTCACTCTATCCCCTTCACTATTATTTTCTCACACTCTCTCTTTCTCAGTCTTTATTCACTTTTCTATCTTATAGTTTTTTTACACTCTCCTTCGTTGCTCTCTCTTCTCTCTTTTCTCTTACTTTTCTCACTCTATCCACCACTCTCTCTCTTGCTTCCATCCCTCCCTCTCTCATTCTTTCTCTTCTCTCGCTCTCCATAATCCTCTCTTTATCCTTCTCCCTCTCCCTTACTCTCTTGTTCCCTCTCTCGCAACACTTTCTTGTGGTCACTAAGTTTTTAGCCCCAGTCACTTACTATTACTCAATCTTCTCTTAGTCTCTCGTCTCACTCTCTCTGCCTTTCACTCTCTTTTCCTTTCCCTTTTCCGCTCTCTCTTTAAACCCGCTTGCTCTCTATTTCTATCTCTCTTTCACACTACTCTCTCCCTTTCCCTCACTCTTTATTCCACTTCTTTATATCTCTCTCACTCTCTCTTCTGTCTCTCACTTGTGATGCTCCCTTTATCCTTCAAAGCCTCTTTCTCGCTCTCCCTCCTGCTTTCACTCCCTGCATCCCTCACTTTCCTTGCTCAGTTCATCTTCCTCCCTCTTGCTTCCTCTCTCGTTCACTCACACATTTCCTCTCTTCCTCTCTCTTCCCTCACTCACTCTTCTCTCTGTTTCTCTCTCATGCACTCTCCCTTTCTCACTCCATCCTCTCTCGCAGTTTCGCTCTCAATGTTACTCCTTCATTTTGTCTATATTTCTCTCTCCATGTTCTCTCTTCCCTCACTCACTCTTCTCTCTGTTTCTCTCTCATGCTCCCTTTCTCATCCTCTCTCGCAATCTAGCTCTCAATGTTACTCCTTCATTTTGTCATATTTCTCTGCCTTTCACTCTCTCCACTCTCTCCTCTCAATCATTCTCCCTCTCTCCCCCCACACTATTGCTTCCTTTCCTCCCTCCCTCTCTCTCTCCCACTCATGCACTTCTTTCTCTTGCTCACACACTCTACCCCTCTCCCTCTCACTCCCTTCCACTTCCTCCCATCTCTCTCACTAAATCCATTCTTTACCCCTTCTCTCCCTCCTTCTCTCACTGTCTCTTCATTCACTCTCTCTTCCTCTCTCACTCCCACTGTCTTCCATCTCTCTGACTCCCTCTGTCTATCTCTCTCTCTCACTCTCTCCCTCTCTCTCTCTTTTCTCTGTTAAAGGTTTATCACTTTTTATTTCTCTATTGCTCCACATCTTTCTCTATCACACACACTATCTAATGCTTCTCTATCATCATACTTTTATCACTTTACTCACTCTTTCTCCCCAACTATCTCTCACACTCCTCGTCTCTCTCTTTCTATCTTCCTCTCCCCCACCCTCTCTCTCTCCTTATCTCGCTCTATTTGTCCCTCTCTCTACTTCTCACTCACTATCTTTTTCTCTATCTTTCTTGAGATTCTCTTTTCTCTGTATTTCTCTCTTACCTCTCTCACTCTTCAATACCTATCTACACTCCCTCTCTTGCTCTCTCTCACTGTCTAATTCATCTCTCTTTGTTGTTTGTTTGCTCTCATTTTCCCCCTTTTTGTCTCTCTCTTTCCCTTCTTCTATCTCTCTCTCTTCTTTCTCTTTCCTGTCACTTTCTCTCCCTCTCTCTCTCATTCTCTCTCACTCTCCCTCCCTCACTCACTCTCTATCAATTGTTCTCACATCTTTCTCTCTCCCCTCATGTTCATCTTATTATTTCTTACTTTCAAACAACTCTCTTTCCTCATCGTTCCCTCCCTATTTTAATACATAATTTCCTCTTGTGTTCCTCTGTTCGTATCTCACGCCTCTTTCTATCTCCACTTGTACTCACGCCTTCACTCCCTCGCCCTTCCTCTCATTTTCTCAATCACTTTCTCTCATTCCCTCTCACTTGGTCTCTCTTCTCTCACATTCACTTTTCTCTATCTCTCTCTCACTCTTCCTCTCCCTTTATCTTGATCTCTCTCATTCTTTCTATCTAACTCTCTCCTCCTCTACTCTCCCTCCCACTCTTTCTATCTTAATCTCTCTCCCTCTATTCCTCTTTCCCTCTCCATCTCTGTCTCTTCATCACTCTTTCTCACTCATTCTCTTACTCTCCCTCCCTATCTCAATAAAAGGAGAGAGAGAGCGAAATGTGAGAGCACATGTGAGATAATGAGAGAGAAGAGAGGATTTGAGAGAGATAAAAGTTGGAATGCGATGGACATAGTGCGTTTAAGGTATAAAGGAAGAGAAAGATTGAGTAAAGAGAGAGATTGTGTGTGTGAGGAAGACAGACTGAGAGAGAAACATAAGAGAAAGAGTTAGAGAAGTGTGAGCAATAAAAAGAGAAAGAAAGAGAAAACAAATTGTGAGGATGTGAGAGGGAGCAAAAGAGGAAGTGAGAGTGAGAGAGATATAGGGAGAGAAGGAGAATGAGGGAAGGCAGAGAGAGAGTGTGTGGTTAAGATAGGAGAAGGATGGAGAATAAGAGAATGAGAGAGTGATGGAGAGAGAGGGAGAGCTTGGAAGGGAAAGTGGGTGAGAGCGAGAGAGAGAGAGAGAGAGAGAGAGAGAGAGAGAGAGAGAGGAAGAAAGGAAGTGAAAGAAATAGAGAGAGTGCGGGATTGAAGAAGAGAGTGAGAAGTGTAAAAGAGAATGGATGATAAAAAGAGAGAGTGGTACGAGAGAGCAAGAGTGATAGTGAAATGAAAGAGAGAGGAAGTGGGAGCGAGAATGGGAGAGAGTGTCAGAGATAATAAAGTGTGAGGGAAGAGAGAGAATGAGAGAGGGAGAGAGTGAGCGAGCGAGATAGGGAGCAAGAGAGAGGAGAAAGAGATAAGGAGAGCGGATAAAATGACGGATGGAGGGAGTGAAAGAGGCAGGAAGAGTGAAAAAGTGGTAGTGTGAAATACAAGGTGTCTAAAGACAGAGAGATGGAAGAGAGAGTGAGAGAGATATAGAGAGATACGAAAAGGTGGAATATAGTGTAAGTAAGAGAGAAGGATGGAGTGACTGAGAAAGATAACAGAGGGATGGAGGGAGTGAGATGGATTAAAGAGAGAGTAGTGGATAGACTGTGATAGAGAGTGAAAAGGAAATGATAAAGAAGTGAGACTAAAGGAAGATTCAGTACGAGAGAGTGAGTGAGAGGTAAAGAGATGGAGAGAATAGAAGAATAGCTAGAGAGAGCAAGAGAGAGAGGGAGACAGAGAGGAAAGGAGGGAGAGAAGAAAGAAAGAGATAGTGGGAGGGATTGAAGCACTATAGAGGGAGAGATAGATTAAGGAATAAAAGGAGAGAAAGTGTGAGATGATAGAGGGAAGAGAGAGCAACAATGAAGAGAGCAAAATAGAGCATAAAATAGAAAAAGAGAATAAAGTGGAGGAATGAGAGAGCCAGGGAGGGAGTATAATAGAGAAGGGTATAGAGAGAAAATAGAAAGATGCAGTAATAAAGAGCGAGGTTGGAGTGCAAGAGCAAGATGATAAGAGAGAGCGATATAGAGATTGAGAAATGGAGAATATGGAGAGAGACAGATAGAAATTGAGAGACACAGAGAGTGAGAGAATGTATGAATGTCTGTGAGAGCTCGAGAGAGATAGTGAGTGAGATGGAGAGAAGGATGAGCTACACAAGGGAGACCTGGAGAGGGCAAGAATGAGGGAATGAAAAATATAGAGGGAGAGTGAGAGAGTGATAAAGAGAACAAGAGCGGGAGAACAAAAGAGACCTATAGAGAAAGAGAAAAAGAGAGTGAAAGAGAGGAGGATATAAGAGAGGGGATGAGAGAGAGGGACAAAAGAGAAAAAGAGATGTTAGGAGACTGGGAAGGGAGAGTGTGAGGAATGGAAGGAGGGAGATAGAGAGGTAGAGAATGAGAGATAGGGCATAGAGGGAGGGAGAGGGGTAAAGAGGGAAGAACGAAGGGAGAGAGGAATAAGGAGAAAGTGAGAAACAATGAAAGAGAGAAGAGACAGGGATTAAGAAAGACTGGAGAGAGAGAGAGCGTATGAGGGATAATTACTAAGAAAGAGAGATGATAGAGTGACAAAAGAGAGATCAAGAGAGAGAAGAGCATGGGCAATATAGAAAGAATAGAGAGTGAGAGAGAGATAGAGCGAGGGAGCAAGAGGTATTTAAGATTTAAGGATTGAGAAAAAGAGAGATAGAGATAGTATGATATAAATAGAGATAAAAGATGAGGAAAAATAAAGAAATGTGAGTGAGAGGGAGAGAAGGAAGGAGAGCGTGCGAATGAGTGAAAGAGATAGATCAAAAGAGAGAAGAAGAAAGATCCAGAGGGTGAGAGTGAAAGCGAGAGAGTGAGAAAGCGAGAGGTAGAGGGCAAGAGTAAGGGAGAGAGTGAGAAAGGATAAAAAAAGAAGAGAGATTGAAGAGAGGAGTGAGTGAGGGAGAGAAGCAAACAAGATCTAAAAGAAAGAGAGATAGGAAGCGAGAGAGGAAAATAGCGAAAACTATGATAAGCTAAGGGGACAAAAGAGAGCACACAAACAACGAAGAGAGATGAAATAGAAAATGAGAGAGTGAGGAGGAAAGGGAGTAAAGATAGGGATTCAAAAGTGTGCTGGAGCGAGAGAGAAAGAGAGGGTAAGCCAGAAATAGAAAGAGAACAGAGACTCAAGAGGGATAGAACAAAAGATAGTGAGTGAGAGGTGGAGTGAGAATGATATAGAGGGAGATATGGAGAGAGAGATGGAGGGCGATCGGGTGAGGAAGAAGAGAGTGAGAGATGGTTCGAGAGAAAAACAAAAGCTGAGTGATATGAGAGTGATAAAAAAGAGAAATAGAGGTTGTGTGTGAGACAGAAAGAGAGAGAGTGAGAGAAAATAATAGAGAAGAGGATAGAGAGAGGAGAAAAAATGTAGCAAGGGAGAGGAGAGAGTAAGAGAGAAAGAACAAAATGGTAATAGAGAATGAGATAGAGAGCAAGAAATGGAGCTAAAGAGGGCGAGAGAGAGATTAATAGTGAGTGAGCGCTAGAAAGTGTGTCAGTGTGTGAGATGGAGAGCGAAGAGTGAACTACATAAGAGAGCGAGCGAGAGAAAAGTAAATAAGAAAGGAAAGAGAAAAATAAATAAATTAGGAGGTTGAGAAGGAAGAGAGTGTGAGTAAGGAAGTAAGAGAAGAGAGAACGAAAGAGAGACTGAGGGATATATAGATAGAGAGGAAGACAGTGAGAACAAAAGAGGATTGAGAGGGAGAGAGGGAGGTAGATGGAGAGTGAGTGAGGGCGAGTTGAAGACATAGTGAGTAAGAGAGAGGGGAAGGGAGGGTGGCAGGAGGGAGGGAAAGAAGCAAGAGAGGAAGAGAGATTGTGCGTGGAGGATAGAGTGAATAGGAGTGGGAGGAGAGAGAGCAGAGAAAAGAGTAAGATAAAGGGAGAGAACAAAGAATGGGTGAGCAGACAAAAACTAAGAGATAGTGAAATTAAAGAGAGAGAGGGAGGGAGAGAAGAGTGAGAATTAGAGAGAAATTGAGACAGAAGAGAGAGCAAGGAGGGAGAGATATAGATAAAGAGATATAAGGAGAGCAAGAAAGGAAAGCAGAAGATAGATAAATAGATAGAGAGTGAGAGATATGAAGGTAAAGAAAGTGAAGAGGGAGGAAGGAGAAAGGTGGAAAGAAGAGTGAGAGAAAGTAAGAAATAATGAGAGAGAGAGAGAGAGAGGAGAAGGAGAATGAGATAGAGGGAGGAAGGCAGCGAGAAAGGGAGATAGAAGGATAAAAAGGTTGAGTAATGAGAGATAGACCAATAGAAGAGAGATTAAGAGAGATTGATTGAGAAACAACGAAATGATGAAGTTGGAATAGAGAGTGAGAGAGGGAGACATGAGAGAGAGTGAGTGTCATGGAGATGAGAGAGAGGAGAGAGAGATGTGGGGGATATGGGGATAGAAAGTGTGAGAGTATATATACAGAAAGGAAGAGAGAGATAGAGGGAGGGAGAGTAAGAGGGAGCATGATAAGAAGAGACTGTGAGAGAAAGAAAGTATGAGAATGGACGTGAGAAAGATATTGTAGAGGTAGAGGGAGAGAGCAAAAGATAAAAAGAGAGGAGTGACAGAAGGAAAGGAGAGGAAGGGAGCAAAGGAGGAAGTGAGAGTGATAGAGATATAGGGAGAAAAGGAGAATGAGGAAAGATACAAAAATAGAGAGTGAGCAGGAGAGATAGAGGGAGGAGAATAAGAGAATGAGAGAGAGAATGAAAGAGAGTCAGGAAGGGAAAGTGGGAGAGAGAGTGATGAAGGAGGGAAGTGAGAGAAATAGAGAAAGAGAGTGGCTAAATAAAGGAAGAGAATAAGTGAGAAGAGTAAGAGAGAAGTTAACGGAGAATGATAATACGATTGAAAGTGGACGAGAGGATAGATAGAGAGTGTGAAATAGATAAAGAGAGGGATTAGGAGTGAGAGTGAAACTAAAGAGAAAGAGTTGGTGAAGAGAGAGTAAGAGAAAAGAAAAAAGAAAGAAAATGATAGATTGAGCAAGAGAGAAAAAGTTATGGAGGTAAAGTGAGAGAGGGAAAAGGAGAGAGAAAGGAAGAATGATAGCAAGAGAGAAAGGAAAAGAGAATCGAGTGAGGGAGTAAATGTGGGAGAGAATTTGAGGAGAGTGAGGGAGTGAGGATGGGAGAGAGAATTAGAGTGAGAGAGAAATAGAGAAAGAAGAGAAAGTGAGGAAATAGAGGGAAAGAGAGAGGGAGCTATCGAGAGAATAAGATAGTGAAATAAGTAGGGAGGGAGGGAAAGAGGGAGGGAAGGAGAGAAAGTAATAAATGATGAGAAGAAGGGAGAGAAGAGTTAGAGAATGAGAGGAAGGGAAAGAGAGTTAGATTGATGGATATAGGATGTTAGAAAATGAGTAAAAAGAGAGAAAAGGGAGCAAGAGAGAGTGAGAGAGCAATAGGAAAAACATTAGTGAAAGTGAGAGACAGAGTGAAAGCGAGATAGTGAGAAGTTGAGAGATTGAGGGCAAGAGTAAGGAGGAGAGTGAGAAAGGGGGAGGCATGAAGAGTGATAAAAGAGAGAGAGGGAGTGAGAGCAGGAAATACTTAAGAGAGGGAGATAGGAAGCGAGAGAGAAAAAGAGTGCAAATGATTGTGAGCAAGACTGAGATAGGGAGGCAGAGTAAGAGAATGAGTGAGAAAGAGTGAAGAAGAGACGGAGATGGAGAGGCAAAGAAGAAGAGAGGGAGAGAGATTGAGATAGACAGAGACGGAGGGAGAGTAGCGCATGAGAGAGTTAGATAGAAAGAATGAGAGAGAGCAAGATAAAGGGAGAGGGAGAGTGGGAGAGAAATAGAGAAAAGTGAATGTGAGAGAAGAGAGAGCAAGAGAGAGGGAATGAGAGAAAGTGATTGAGAAAATGAGAGGGAGGGTGAGGGAGTGAAGGAGTGAGTGCAAGTGGAGATAGAACGAGGCATGAGATATGGGCAGAGGAACACAAGAAGAAAGTAGGTATTAAAATAGGGAGGGAACGATGAGGAAAGAGAGTTGTTTGAGAGGAAGTAAGAAATAATAAGATGAACATGAGGGGAGAGAGCAAGATGTGAGAACTATTGAGAGAGAGTGAGGGAGAATGAGAGATAGAGGGAGAGAAAGTGTGAGGAAAAAGAAAGAAGAGAGGGAGATAGAAGAAAGGGAGAGAGAGACAGAAAGGGGGAAAATGAGAGCAAACAACTAAAGGAGATGAATTAGACAGTGAGAGAGAGCAAGAGAGGGAGTGTAAATAGGTATTGAAGAGTGAGCGGAAGAGAAAGAGGGAGAGAGGTAAGGTATAAATGCTAAGAGAAGAGAGTCTCGAGGAAGATAGAGCAAAAGATAGTGAGTGGGAAGTAGAGAGAGGGACAAATACAGTGAGATAAGGAGAGAGAGGGTGGGGGAGAGGAAGATAGAGAGAGATTGAATTAATGAAAGAGAGATAGGGAGAGATGAGGAGTATGAGAGATGGTTGGGGAGAAAGAGTGAGTAAAATGATAAGAGTTTGATGAAAGAGAAGCATTAGAGTGTGTGTGTGATAGAGAAAGAGGTAGAGCAAAGAGAAATAAAAAGTGATAAACCTTTAACAGAGAAGAGAGAGAGGGAGAGAGCAAGAGAGGGAGAGAGTGAGAGAGAAAGAGATAGACAGAGGGAGTCAAAGGGATGGAAGACAGTGGGAGTGAGAGAGGAAGAGAGCAGGAGTGAGAGAGGAAGAGAGTGAATGAAGAGACAGTGAGAGAGAGAGAGAGAGAGAGAGAGAGAGAAGGGGTATATAATGAGATTTAGTGAGAGAGAGGGGATGAAGTTGAAGGGAGTGAGAGGGAGAGAGGTAAAGTGTGTGAGCAAGAGAAAGATGAGCAAGAGTGGGAGAGAGAGGGAGGGAGGAAAGGAAGCAATAGTGTGGAGGAGAGAGGGATAGAAAGATTGAGAGGAGAGAGTGGAGAGAGCAGTAGAAAGAGAGTAAGTGTGAGAGAGTGAACATGGAGAGAGAAAGATAGACAGAATGAGGGAGTAACATTGAGAGCGAAACTGCAGAGAGAGGAAGGAGTGAGAAAGGGAGAGTGTGTGAGAGAGAAATAGAGAGAAAAGTGAGCGAGGGAAGAGAGAGGGAGAGAGGAAATGTGTGAGCGAGTGAGATAGAAAGCAAGAGAGAGGAAGATGAAGAGAGCAGGGAAAAGTGAGGTATGTAGGGAGTGAAAGCGGGAGGGAGAGCGAGAGAGAAGCATTGAGCGATAAAGTGAGCATCACAAGTGAGAGATGGAAGAGAGAGTGAGAGAGATATAAAGAAGTGGAATAGAGAGTGAGGGAGAGGGAGAGAGTAGTGTGAAAGAGAGATAGAAATAGAGAGCAAGAGGGTTTGGGTTTAAAGAGGGAGCAGGAAAGGGAAGGGAAAAAAGAGTGAAAGGCAGAGAGAGTGAGAAGAGAGACTAAGAGAAGAATGAGAAAGAGTAAGTGAGTGGGGGGAAAAAACTTAGGGACCACGAGAGAGTGTTGATAGAGAGGGAACAAGAGAGTGGGGGAGGGAGAAGGATAAAGAGAGGGATATGGAGAGGGAGAGAAGAGAAAGAATGAAAGAGGGAGGGATGGAAGCAAGAGAGAGAGAGTGGTGGATAGAGTGAGAGAAAGTAAAAGAAAAGAGAGAAGAGAGAGCAGCGAAAGAGAGTGTAAAAAAACTATAAGATAGAAAAGTGAATAGAGAGAGAAATTAATAGTGAAGGGGATATAGTGAGAAGAGAGAAAATATGAAGCAAGGGAGGGAGAGGAGAGAGTGAGAGAGAAAACAGATAATGCTGATAGAGAGTGAGATATAGAGCAAGACATAAAGTTAATGAGGGTGGGATACTGAGAGAGTGAGAGAGTGTATGAGTGTGCGAGATGGAGAGAGAAGAGAGAGCTACATAAGGGAGAGACCTAGAAAGGGCGTGAATGAGGGATAAATGGAGAGCTACTGCCACTTTCTCTCTCTTCTCTCCCTTCCTCCTTCCTCCCTCCCACTCTTTCCGCATCTCACTTTCGTCTCCTTTTCTCTTACTCTCTTTCTCCCTACCCATTCTTATATTCTCCCTATCGTTTTATGTTTCACTCACTCTCTCTTACTCAGTATTTCTTCTCTCTATATTTCCTTCTCACTTCTTGTCACTTTCTCTTTACTTCTCTCCTTTTAATCCTTCTTACTTCCTCCCTCACTCCATCCCTCTCTCTCACACACTCTCTATTCTATCTCTCTTTATCTCTTTCTTTCTCTTTATCAATCTCTATTTTATCACTCTCTCTTTTGAAACCTTTTATCCCTCTCAACTTCTTTTTCTCTCTTTCTTGCTCCCTATCTCACTTGCTCATTCTCTATCTCTATCATGTTCTCTCTTCCCTCATTTTTTCTTTATTTCTTTCTGACACTCTCTTCCTTTCTTTCTTCTTCCTTACCTATCATTCATTTTAAAGTCATTCTTACTCCCTCCTCCCACTCTCTTTTCTCGCTCCATGTTCACAATCTCTCTTTTTATCATCCATTATTTTGCTCTCCCACTCCCCCCTTTTGCTCACTTCTTTTTTGATCTATCTTCCAGAACTCTCTATTTCTCTCTCACACTCTCTCTCCCTCCCTTGCTCCCTCTCCCGCTTCAATCTTTCCTAGGACCTCCATCTCTCTCTATCTCATTTTTTCTCTTTACCACTCGTGCTCACTCTCACATCTCTCTTTTCACCTCGATCTCTACCTCTTTCAAAATCTCTTCCCTCTCCTTACCTCGCCCCTCTCTCTCATCATTCACTTCCTCTCCTTTCCTCTCATGTTCTCAATCCTCTCTCATTCCCTCTCTCTTACTCTCTCTTCTCTCACTTTCACTTTTCTATATTTCTCTCTCTCCCTTTCTCTCTCTCATCCTTTCTCTCTCATTCTCTCCCTTCCACTCGCTACCCTCTCCCACTCTCTATATCTACATCGCTCTCCCTCTCCGCCCCTATCTCCTTATCACCTTCTCACTCATTATTTCTCTACCTTCCTATCTCAAACTTGCACACATTATTTTACGTTCTTTTCCTCTCTCACTTCCTATCTCTCCATCTCCTAAATCTTTCTTACTCTCTCTATCACTCTGTCTGTCTCTTCAATCTCTCTCCTTCTCTCCCTCTATCTCCCTTTTCTCACTCTCCCTTACACTTGCCCTCTGTCTCACTCTCTCACTCTCTCACTCTCTCACTCTCTCCCTTTCCCACTATGTTTGTCACTTTTGTTATGTTTCTCTCTCTCGCTCTCTTTTATCTCTCTTTACTCACCCTTTATCTTCTTATATCCATCACTCTAACCTCTCTCCATTCCACTCATTCTCTCTCTTCTCTCTCCTCTCTCTCTATCCCACCTCACTTTATCTCTCTCTCTCTCTCGCTTTATCCCTCACCACCTCTCCCTCGCACTCCCTCACACACTCCTTATCTCTCACTATCTTGCTCCCTTTCTCCCTCTCTTGCTCTCTCCCTCTATCATCTCTCTCTTCCCTCACACTCTCTTCATTTTATTTGTCTCTCACACTCTCACCCTTTCGTTCCCTCTTTCTCTCTCTTTAGTTTCACTCTCACTCTTGCTCCCTCTCTCTTTCTTTGTCCATGTTTACTCTTTGTCACTCACTCTCACTTATGTTCCTCTCTCCTCTTTCTCCTCTCCCAATATATCTCTCCCTCTCTCCCCAGTCTCTTTTTTCCTTCTCTCCCTCCCTCTTTCTCTCTCTTACTCTCTTTTTCTCTCACTCAGACACACAATCTCTATCCCTCTCTCACACTCTTTCGGTTCATCTGTGTATCTCACTCCCACAATGTCTCATTCTCTCCCTCTCTCTCGGTCTTTCACACTCTCTGTAGATCTTCCCTCACTCTCTCCTCTTCCACTCTGTCTTCCTCTCTCACTCTCACGCAATCTCTTTCATTCTCTCTCTCTCTTTCTCTCTCATTTTCACCCTCTCCCCCACTCATCCTTTTCTCTATTTATGCCCTATCACATTTTCTTTCTCTTTCGCTCTCTTCCTCCCTCCTTATCTCTCACACACTCTCTTACTCTATTTTATCACTCTCTCTTATCATTTTACTCACTCTTTCTCACCAACAATCACTCAGTCTCTTCTACCTCCCTCTGTCTATCTCTCTCACGCTCTATCTCTCTCTATATCTCTCTCTCTCTTCATCTCTCACTCCCTATATTTTTCTCAATATTTCGTTGAGTCTCTCTTTTCTCTCTATTTTTATCTTACTCTCACACCCATTCTCCCTCCCGCTCTTTCCTCAATCCCTATCACTTAGTGTTTTGCTCTCTTTTGTTGCTTTTTAATCTCGTTCCTTCTCTCACTATATCCCTCACACTCTCTCTCTCTCCCTCTCTCCCTAATTCTCTCTCTTTCAATCCCACTTTCAACCCTCTCTCTCTCTCTGCCTCTTCTCTCTCTCATTATTCTAACTTTCACACAAAAATCTCTCCCTCTCTCCCCTCTCTCTTTTTTTCCCTCCCTCCCTCTCTCATACTCATTCTGTATATCTCACTCTTTTTACCTTACTATTCTTTTCACGCTCTCCCATTTTATATATATATATATATATATATATATATATATATATATATATATATATATCTTACTCCCTTGCTCACTCTCTTGCTCTTTATCTGTCACTTATCACCCACTTCCTCCCTCTCCTTGATCCCTTTCATCTCAACCTCTATCTCGCACTTTCATCTCATTTTCATTGTTTCTCACTTTATCCTACATTTCTCTCCCACTTCCCTCCATCCCTTTCTCCTTATTTAACTTCATCCCTCCTTCCCTCCCTTTCTCTCTCATCTATCTCTCTCTCACACACTCTATCTCTCTATCAGTCTCACTCTCTCTCACTCCTCTCTTGCTCTCTTTTACTCTCTCTCTTCACTGAATTTGTCTCTCAAACACTCTCTCTCCCTTTCTTTACCTCTCTCACAGACTCTCTCTCCCTTTCTTTATCTTTTACCTCTCATTATCCCTTTCTCTCTCTCTTTCCTCATGATTACTCTCACCATCTCTCTTTTTCTCTCTCTCATTTTCCCTTTCTCTCTCTCTTCAATTTCACTATCACTCTTCCTCCCTCCCCCTTTCACTCTTTCTCTCAAACACATACACCTCACATTTCCTCTATCTCAATCTCTCTTGTTCTTTTTTTGCCTCACTTTCCATTTCTTTCTCACTATTTTATTCTCTCTCCCCCTCCATCTCGTGCAATATCTCTATCTCTCTCTATCTACTAATTTATCTCTATATTCTCTCGCTCTCTCTTAATTTAACCCTTCATTACTATTACTTTTCTAACGCCACCTCTTTCCACTCATCTTTAACTGTTGTCTTCCTTTCTCTCTTCTTCTCTCTCGTACTCTCTCATTCTCTCTCCCTCCCTCTCTCTTACTCTTTCTTTTCTTACTCTCTCTTTTCTCTCTATTTTGTCTCTGCTATTATCCCTTTCTCTCTTTATTCAATTTCAATCTCAATCTTACACCTTCCCTCTCCCTTTCTCACTCTCTAGTCTCTCGCTTCGTCTATCTCTAGAGAGAGATAGAAAGTGGTAGTGGGAGGGCTGAGAGTGCAGAAAAGAGAATGAAAGAAAGAGTGAAAGCAAGAGAGAGTGAGCAGAGAGAATGAGGGAAGATCGAGTAAGAGTAAATAAATGGGGGATATAAAGAGAAGGAGAACATGAGAATGATGAGACAGAGGGAGCAACAAAGGCAGAGGGAGATGGAGAGAGATAAAGGGGAAGGGAGGAAGGGTGAGATGTGAGAGAGTAAGAGAGGGAGGAATGGAAGCAAGAGAGCGAGAGAGGAGAGAGAGTGAGAAATAGAGTGAGAGAAAAGTAAGAGAAAAAGGAGAAAAGAGAGATAGTTCCTCTTTTTCCCTCTTCCTCACTATTCCTCCTACTCCCTTTATTGCTTTTCTGTCCCAGTCCCCTTCTTCATCTTTATATTACTCTCATTCTTAACCTGTCCCTCTATCATTCTCATTCTCTACTCTCTCTCTCTCTCATATTCTATCTTTTTTTTTGTCTCACTTGTCTCTCATCCTTTTTATGCTTTCTCTTCGTATATCCTCAACTTTCTCACCATCTCTCACTTTCCTCCTTCCCTCCATATGTCTCCCTCTTTCTCTCGCTCCCCTCTCTCTTTCATGCTCTCTCCCCGTCTCTCACTCCCTCTCTCTCTTAAATCTCTAGCTCTCTCCCATTATCACTCTCTCCTTACTCTTGCACTCTATCACTCTCGGTCTCACTCTCTCATTTTCTTACTATGGTCTCTTACTCCATATTCTATTTCTCTCTCTAGCTTTCTTGCTCACTTTTGCTATCTTTTCTCTCTTTACTATTGTCCTCTATCCGTCCCTTTCTCCCTCTCTCCCTTTATGACTATGTCGCCCACTCTTTATTATGTTTCTCTCACTCACTCTCTTGCTCTCTTTTCCTCTCTTTATCTCTCTATATCCATAACTTGATCTCTCTCTATCTTCGTCTCATTCTATCCCTTTTCCTTCTCACCCCCTCATGTCCTTTTTTTTATACCTCCCCTCCCTTCCTCACCCTTGTTTCTCTCTTTAGATCCCTCTCTCTTCCCTCTCTGACCTCACTTTCTATTTTTTCTCTATTTCTCTCTCCCTTCCTGGCCCCCTCAATCTCTTTAAGTTCACACTCACTGTTACTCCCTTGCTCTCTTCTTTCTCTTTCTCTCTTACTATGAGCGAGGAGAGGGAGAAAGAGTGAGAAGGAGAAAGGGAGATAAGAGAGAGTATTTGTGTGTGTGTCAGAACAGGAGGGATGGAAGTCAGAGAGAGGGAGGGAGGCGAGAGACTGAGAGAGGGAGATAGGATAGATAGAGAGAAACAGTCAGATAATAGAGAGGAACAAAATATATAATAAGACAGAGTGAGAGAATAATGAGCGAAAGAGCGAGAGAGATCAAAGACACAAAAGAGAATGAGTGAGAGTGAGAGGGGAAAGATAGAGATGGGGAGATAGAGAGAGAGACAACGAGGGAGGGAAAGAGGGAGGGAAACAGAGAGTGCATGTGTGAGAGAGAGAGGGAGAGAAGAGAGTGTGAGAGATAGTGGGATGGGGAGAGAGCGAGACAATAAAGTGAGGATTAGTGGTGGATAGATGGAAAAAAGAGTAAGAGAGGAGAATAGAATAACATAAGAGAGGAAGAGAGAGAAAGAGAGAGAGAATAGAGAGTGAGTGAGGGAGAAGGAGGGAGCAAGAGTGAGACTTAAATTGAATAATAGGAGAGAGGAACCACGAAATAGAGACAAAAATACAGAGAAAAGAGATTAAGAGAGGTAATAAATAAATAAATTGAAAAGAAAGAGATGAGACTGAAGAGTGACAATAAGAGTGGTGCTGTGAGAAAGTGTCATGATGGGTTAGAATGAGAGAGAGTGAAAGAATAGATAGATAACTTGGTAGATAAAGATAGAGATAGAGATAGAGATAGGAGCTTGAGATAGAAGGGGGGAGAGAAAATAAAATAGTTAGAAATACATGGAGAGAGGGAATGAGAGAGAGCAATGGAGAAAATAAGAGGGAGGGATGAAGATTGAGTGATTGAGAATAGAGAGGAGAGATAGATAGGGAGAAAGGGAGAAAGAGAGGGAAGGAGTGAGTGAAAGAGGATGGGTTGAGATAGAGAGGGAGAGTAAGAGACTGAGTGAGAAGCAGAGAAGGAGAGAGAGGAATATAGAGGGATAGAAAGAGTGAGTAAAGAGAGAGAAGAGAGAAATGGAAGAAAAAGCAAAAGAGAGCAAATAAACAATAAAGACAGGTGAAATAGAGAGAGAGTGAGATCATGAGAAGGACTATGAGAGGGATTGAAGAGTGAGCTAGAGGGTGAGTGGGTAAGGTAGAAATTGAGAGAGAAAAAAGACTCAAAGTAGATAGAGCAAAAGAGAAAGAGAGCGTGAACGAGATAATAAGGAGTTGGAAGGGGAGTGAAGCTGAAGAGAGAGTGGGTGAAGAGAGAAAGTGAAAAGGAGCAAGAGAGACAATGATAGATGGAGAAAAAAAGACAGTTAGGGTAGGAGAGTGAGACAGAAAGAAAGAGAGTGCAAGAGAGAAAGAGGGAGAGAAGTGAGTGAGGGAGTCATTGAGAGAGTTAAAAGTTGGAGTACGAGAGAGAAAGTACATGTGAAGGATAGGCGAGAGACTGAGAGAGTTAAGCTCCATTGCTCTCTCCACTCACTTTTTCACCCCCTCTTCCACCCTCTCATTTTCTTTATCGCTCTCTCACATTCCTAATATCCTGCTCTCTCTTGTCTAACCTTCACTTTTCTCTATTTCTTTCTAACTTTCCCTCTCTCATTCTCGAACTCTGCCTCATCCTTTCTTTCTCATTCTTTCTCTCTCATTCTCTCCTTGAGCTACCCTCCCTCCCACTCTCTCCATCTCATTCTCTTACCCTCTCACCTGCTCCATCTCCCTCTCTTCCTCTCTCCATCTCACTCGTTCTCTTACTCTCCCTCTCTATCTCCACATTGCTCACTATCTTATTGTCTCTTTCTTCCTTTCTTGCTTCCTCTCTCTTCCTCTTAAATCATTTTCTCTCTCTACCTCTCTCACACCCTCTCTCTACATTCTCTCTCCTTCTCGACCTTTATCTCCCCTTGCTCACTCTCTCCCTTACTCATGTCGTCTGTCTGTCTCTTTCTCACTCTTTTTCTTTCTCACTATGGCTCTCACTTTCTTTTATGTGTCTCTCTCTTGCTCTCTCGTTATTTGTTGCTCTCTTTTCTCTCTATTTACTCGGTTTCTCTTCATATATCCATCATTCTAACTCTCTCTCCATTCCTCTAATTCTCTCACCCCCTCTTCTCAGTCATTGTTTATTACTTTCTCTCTTTTTCTCTCTCACCCTCTCTTTTCTCACTCTCCATTCTTTCTCTATTTCTCTCTCTCTTTGTCTCTCTCCCTTCCTTGCTCCCTTACTCCCTTTAGATTCTCCCAGTCTTACTCCCTCACTCACCTTCCCTCTCTTTCTCCCTCCCTTTCTCTCTCCATTTCTCTCTCATTTACTCTCTCTCACTTTTCCTTCCTATATCTCTTGCTCCGTTTCTCTTAGTCTCACTCACTCTCTCTCTTCAGCTTCACTCCATCTCTTCATCCCTTCACACTCTCTATTCTCTCTTCCATTATTTATCACTATCTCGAACGCACTTCTTATTCTCTGTCAACATCTCTCTTACTCTTCTCACTCTTCTTATATCTTCCCACTCTCTTTCTCTATTTCTCTCACTTCCTTCCTTTGTCACTTTCTCTCACACTCCCTCCCACTTTCCTTTCCTATTTCTCACTCTCTCAATCTCCCTCATTCTCTCTCTCATTCTTCATTGTTTCTTCCTCTCTCTTTTGCTCAGCCTCTCTTTCTATATCTTAACTCATTCTCCTTCTCTCCATATATTTCTATCACTCTCCCTTCCTCCTTCGCTTCCTTCCTATCCTCTCCGTCAGTTTCCCCTCTCTTTTTCTCTCCCGCTCTTACCCTCTAAATTTAGTCATCTCTCTCTCCACCTCGTATTCTCATACTTTCTCTCACTCTCTCTTCTTATCATGCTCTTAAAATCCCATCCTTATCTCTCTCTCTTCCTCTGTAAATTTATATCCTATCATACTTTCTTTCCTTCTACCCCTAAACATCTCTCTCTTATCTCTTTTCCCTCTTATTGCATTTTTTTTCAATCAATCTATTTTAATCTCTCTTTTATCACTCTCTCTTCGCTCTCTATCTTCTTGTTCTCGTCCTTCTTCTCTCACTCACAGACTCTCTCCCTTCCCACCCTCCTATTATCTTTCTTTCTCTCTTGTTCCTCTCTCTCTTTCACTTTCTTATATACTCTTCTCCCTTCACTCTCTTACCTTATTTCTCTTTAGATCTCTCTTATTCTCCCAGTATTGTTCTCTTTATCTCTCTCATTCTCTCTCTATCATTCTCACTCTCTCATTCATGCCCTCTCTAGGTCTCCCCTATGTAGCTCACTTTTCTCTCTCCATTGCACACACTCATACACTCTCACTCTCTCTCAATCTCTCTCCCTCTTCCTCTCATTAGCTCCATTTCTCGCTCCATCTCACTCCCTGTTACAATTTTTTCTTTATCTTCCACTCTCTCTATTACCATCACACCCTCTCACTGCCACATTCTATCTCTCTTTCGTACTCACTCTCACCCCCTCTCTCTCAAACTTTATTCCACCAATTTTTATCTCTCTCATTCTCTCTTTTATCTTTCTCTTTTGTTGCTTCCTTTATCCCTCATTGAATCTCTCTCGCTCTCCCTCTCGCTTTCACTCCCTTCATCCCTCTCTTCCTCCTACTCTTTTTATCTCCCTCTCTCTTGCTCCCTTTCTTGCTCATTGCCTCACTTTTGCTTTCGCTTTCCTCACTCTCACTTATCTGTATTTCTCTCTCGCACTCTCCTCCTTTCTCCCTCCATTTCTCTCTCTTTGTTTCACTCTCACTCTTACTCACTCAGTACCTCTCTCTTTCTCGTTCTATATTCATTCTCTCGCACTTACTATCTCTTCTACTACTCTCTCTCCACTCTCTCCTCTCAATCTCTCACACTTGTGCAATATCGCCCCCTCGTTATTTCTCCCTCCCAATCCCTTTCCCTCCCTAACTCCCTTCCACTCTATCCCCAACCATCTCTCTGAGTCCTTCCCTATTTTTCCTTCTCTCTCTCTCCCTCTTATACTCCATCATTTCCTACATCCCTTCCTCTCAACCTCATCTTCCCTTACTTTCTCTCTCTCTTTCGCTTTTCCCTTTCTTGCTCTTCCCCACTCTCTCTCTTTCCTACTCCATTTCTTATTACTATTTTTCTTATCTCCTCTTTTTCTTTCTCTTATCTCTCTATCTTGCTCCACCTCATCTCTATCTCACTATTTCTCACATTCTCTCACATTTTCCCTCTCGCATCCTCCCTCTCTCCCTCTTTTACACCCTCCCTCCCCTTTATTTCACACACAAGCTCTATCTCTTCCTCACTCTTGTTCACTCTCTCCCACACTCTCTCGCTCTCTCACCCCTTCTCGTTTCCTCCCTCTCTTGAATTTTACTCCAACTCTTACTCTCTCTCCCTCTCTCTAAACTCATTTTTTTCTCGATTTCTCGCACTCTCTCTCCTCTTGCCCTCTCTCCTTCCTTCTCTCCTCTTGCCCTGTTTCTCCTTCCCTCTCTCCTCTCTCCATCTCTTCTCTCTCTTTACCCACTATTTATCTCTCTTTTACTCTCACTCCGTCACACACACTCTCTCAATTGCTCTAACATCTTGCTCTCCCCCCTCAAATCCATCTATTATTTCATATTATGTCTCATACTTTCTTCTCTCCTCTCAATCCCTCCCACTCTCAAGTAGAAAGAGAGAGTTGTGAGATAGGGAGTGAGGTAGAATAAGAGGGAAGAAAGATTGAAAGAGAAAGATATTGAGAGGAAAGAGAGATGTATGAATGAAAATAAGAAATAATGAGATGGATTTGAGGGGAGATAGCAAGATGTAAGTACAATTGAGAGAGTGTGTGTGAGGGAGAGAGTGAGAGAGAGAGAGAAAGAGTGAGTAAGAGAGAAGAGAGAGTGATAGATGAACATGCAAGAGAAGACAGAGGGAGGGAAAGAGAGAGCAAGCAAATGATAAAGAGAGATGAAATAAAAAATAAGGAGCTAGCAAGAGAGGGAGTGAACTAGAAATAGAGAGATAGAGGTAAGGATTGATAGAGATTAATGAGAGAGCTGGAGATTGGAAAGGAGAGAGAGAAAGATAGAAATAGAGAGAGAGAAGATAGAATAAGGGAAGATAGAGTACAAGTTTGGAAGTGAGAGGTAAAGAGAGGGAGATATAGAGGAGGGTATAGAGAGAGATAGAGGGAGAAGGGGGAAAGAAAGCCAAAAGGTGGGAGAGAGAGAGTGAGAGAGGAAGAGACTAGACGATAGTTAGAGAGAAAAGAGTGAGTAAAGAGATGTGAGGGAGTGATGAAAGAGAGCGGGAGAGAGTGTGTGACAAGAAAGAGGGAGGGTGAGTGTAAAAGAGAAAGAAAAGTGATAATTCATAAATTTGAGAAAAGAACGAGAGAGGGAGAGATTGAGAAAGAGGGAGAAAAAGGGGAGTGAGAGTGGAAGTGAGAGTGAGAGAGAAGAGAGAGTGAGGGAGAGAGAGAGGATAGATAATCTGATTTTGAGTGAGCAAGAGTAGGAATGAACAAGAAGAATGTGAGGGGAAGAGTGATAGTGTGTCTGAGAGTGTTAAAGAGAGAGGGAGAGAGAGGGAGCAAAGGAAAGAAGAAAGAGACATGGGGAGAGAGGGAGAGAAAATATAATAGGTGAGAGAGAAGAGAGAGACACATAAGTTAGAGTGTGTGAGAGAGACTGAACATAGAGTGAGAAAGAGTGAGGGAGGACAGAGGGGGTAAGAGTAAGAATAAAACTAAACAGAGAGAAAAAGGAAGCAAGAAAGGGAGAGAGTGTGAAAGACAAATAACGTGAAGAGATTGTGAGGGAATAAAGAGCGTGAAAGAGGGAGAGATTGAGAGAGCTAGAGAGGGATTAAGAAAGAGATGAACAAGGAGTGTGGGGGGAGAGAGAGGGGTTAACATAGTGAAAGAGGGATGGAGAGTGAGAGAGAGGTGGTGAGGGATAATGCGAGGGTCAAATGTGAGAGATAGAATTAATAGCGAGAGAGAGATAAAGGGAGATGGAATAGAAGGACAGAGAGATGGAGGTAGTGAGGGAGAAAGAGAGACAGGAGGAAGTGAGAGGGTGGTTTAAAACAGAGTCAATGGGAGAGAGAGATAGAGAGAAAAGAGGTTGTGGCAAGATTTAGTAAGTTAGTGAGTGAGGGGTAAAGAGAGGGGAAGAACGGGAGAATGGTGAAAGAGAGGGAGCAAGAGAGAGGAAAACAGAGAGGGAGCAAGAGAGAGGAAAACATAGAAGGAGATAGCGAGGGAGAGGGACGGAGGGGGGGAGAGAGAGAAGAGAGAGAAAGAGAGAGCGAGGGATGAAAACAAGATAGGGAGAGAGAGAGGAGGATAGAATGAGAGAAAGAGTAAGAGGAAAGAGTGAAAAGAAAACAACAAAGCAGAGTGTAAAAGAGGGTATAAGACATAAAAAGGGAACAGAGAGTGAGAAAAAGAGAGAGAGAGGGAGAGAGAAAATAGAGAAGAGGATAGATAATGAAGAGATAAAGCTGGAGTGAGGGAGAGATAAGAGAGAGTGAGCAAGATAGAACATGATAGTGAGAGAGAGTGAGATCGAGAGCAGGAAATGGAGCTAAAGAGGGTGAGAGGGAGAAACATTGAGAGAGTGGGTGAGAGAGTGTATGAGTTTGTGAGATGGAGAGAGAAGAGTGAGCTAGAAAGGGGAGATGTAGATAGGGCATGAATGAGGAAGTAAGAATTATAGAGGGAGAGAGCGAGAGCCACAAGAGACAAAAAAGATATTAGGAGGGTGCGAAGGGAGAGAGACTATGAGCTAGGGAGGAGGAAGAAAAGTGTCAGATAGAGAGCAAGAGATGAAAGAGAGAGTGAAGGAGAGATCAAGAAACACAGCCAAAGAGATTAAAATAGAGAGATAAAACATGGGAGAATATATGAGAATGAATAGTGGGAGTGGAAGGAATTGAGTGAGAAAGAGAGAGATGTATTAAAGAGAGAGGAGTAGTGAGAAAGTTGTAGATTACGAAAAGGAAATAAAGAGGGAAGAGAGACTGAGGGAAGATAGGGAAAATATAAGAATTGTGAGAGAAAGAGAGAGAGAAAACAAGAAAGAGGGAGAGGCAGATAGGAAGGGAGAAACGAAGGGAGAAAAGATAGGGAAAGAGATAGTGGGAGAATGGACGGAAAAGAGAGAGAGAGTGGGGGGGATATAGGGAGAGAAAAAATGAGAAGAAAGAGAGAAATGATAGCAATAATGAAGAGAACGAACAAAAGCATAAGATAGAAAAAATAATACAGTGCAAGTAAGAGAGAGTAAGGAAGAGTGAATAATGGAGATTGGGAAAGAGAGAGAAGAGAGATAGATGCAACAAACATGAAAGAGGAAGGAATGCGAGAGACAAAGAAAGTTGGTAAGAGAGAGAATGATAGAGATCAAGAAATGGAGTTATGAGGGTGAGAGAGAGTGTATGAGTGTGTGTGATCGAGTGTGAGGGAGGGTGGGAAGGGAGAGAGTATATAACAGAGGGAATGATGGAGAGGGACAAGTGACAAAAAGAGATAATAGGAGATTGGGAAGGGGGAGAGAGTGTGAGGGAGCGAAAGGAGATAGAGGAGAGAGAGATAGAGAGCTAGAGAATGAGAGGGATAGTAAGCTAGGGAGCAAGAGAGATATATAGGGAAAAAGAAAAAGACTGAGAACAACAGTAAAGAAAAGAATGTGAGAGATAGGGGTCAGATAGAGGGAGGGAGAGGG
The DNA here is from genome assembly GCA_022702705.1 of Papilionanthe hookeriana x Papilionanthe teres. Classification (NCBI taxonomy): domain Eukaryota; kingdom Viridiplantae; phylum Streptophyta; class Magnoliopsida; order Asparagales; family Orchidaceae; genus Papilionanthe; species Papilionanthe hookeriana x Papilionanthe teres. The sequence continues at coordinate 64,103,502 of CM040432.1, read as the reverse complement.
TTAAAGAGGCAAGTATAAATGAAGAGGGAAAGAGGGAGAAAGTGAGACATGATGAGAGAGGGAGAAGGGAGTGAGTGAGTGTCTGAGGGATAGAGACAAAGAAGAAGAGATGACAAAGCGACAAATAAGAGAACAAGAGAGAGAGTAAGGGAGCAAGAAATAATGAATAGAGCGTGCAAGATAGAACGAGGGAGTGAGAGATATTTAAGAGCTATGAGTGAAAAGAAAACAACAAAGCAGAGTGTAAAAGAGGGTATAAGACATAAAAAGGGAACAGAGAGTGAGAAAAAGAGAGAGAGAGGGAGAGAGAAAATAGAGAAGAGGATAGATAATGAGGAGATAAAGATGGAGTCAGGGAGAGATAAGAGAGAGTGAGCAAGATAGAACATGATAGTGAGAGAGAGTGAGATCGAGAGCAGGAAATGGAGCTAAAGAAGGTGAGAGGGAGAAAGATTGAGAGAGTGGGTGAGAGAGTGTATGAGTTTGTGAGATGGAAGAGAGAAATGAGAGCAATAATGAAGAGAGCAGACGAAAGCATAAGTTAGAAAAAGTAATACAGTGCAAGTAAGAGAGAGTAAGGAAGAGTGAATAATGGAGACAGGAAAGAGAGAGAACAGAGATAGATGCAACAATGAAGAGAGAGGAAGGAATGCGAGAGACAAAGCAAGTTGGTAACAGAGAGAATGATAGAGATCAAGAAAAGGAGTTACGAGGGAGAGAGAGAGTGTACGAGTGTGTGTGATCGAGTGTGAGAGAGAGTGGGAAGGGAGAGAGTATATAACGATGGGAATGATGGAGAGGGACAAGTGTCGAAAAGAGATAATAGGAGATTGGGAAGCGGGAGAGAGTGTGAGGGAGGGAGGGAAGGAGATAGAGGAGAGAGAGATAGAGAGCTAGAGAATGAGAGGGATAGTAAGCAAGGAGCAAGAGAGATATATAGGGAAAAAGGAAAAGATGAGAACAATAGGAAAGAAAGAATGTGAGAGATAGAACAAACGGAGGGAGGGATAGGGTTAAAGAGGCAAGTAGAAATGGAGAGGGAAAGAGGGAGAATGTGAGACATGATGAGAGAGAGAAGGGAGTGAGTGAGTGTTTGAGGGATAGAGACAAAGAAAAAGAGATGACAGAGCGACAGATAAGAGAACAAGAGAGAGAGAAAGGGAGCAAGAAAGAATGAATAGAGTGAGCAAGATAGAACGAGGGAGTGAGAGATATTTAAGAGCTATGAGGGAAAAGAAAACAACAAAGCAGAGTGTAAAAGAGGGTATAAGACATAAAAAGGGAACAGAGAGTGAGAAAAAGAGAGAGAGAGGGAGAGAGAAAATAGAGAAGAGGATAGATAATGAAGAGATAAAGATGGAGCGAGGGAGAGATAAGAGAGAGTGAGCAAGATAGAACATGATAGTGAGAGAGAGTGAGATCAAGAGCAGGAAATGGAGCTAAAGAGGGTGAGATGGAGAAAGATTGAGAGAGTGGGTGAGAGAGTGTATGAGTTTGTGAGATGGAAGAGAGAAATGAGAGCAATAATGAAGAGAGCAAACGAAAGCATAAGTTAGAAAAAATAATACAGTGCAAGTAAGAGAGAGTAAGGAAGAGTGAATAATGGAGACTGGGAAAGAGAGAGAACAGAGATAGATGCAACAATGAAGAGAGAGGAAGGAATGCGAGAGACAAAGCAAGTTGGTAACAGAGAGAATGATAGAGATCAAGAAAAGGAGTTACGAGGGAGAGAGAGAGTGTATGAGTGTGTGTGATCGAGTGTGAGAGAGGGTGGGAAGGGAGAGAGTATATAACAGTGGGAATGATGGAGAGGGACAAGTGTCAAAAAGAGATAATAGGAGATTGGGAAGCGGGAGAGAGTGTGAGGGAGGGAGGGAAGGAGATAGAGGAGAGAGAGATAGAGAGCTAGAGAATGAGAGGGATAGTAAGCAAGGGAGCAAGAGAGATATATAGGGAAAAAGGAAAAGACTGAGAACAATAGTAAAGAAAAGAATGTGAGAGATAGGGCCAAACGGAGGGAGGGATAGGGTTAAAGAGGCAAGTAGTAATGGAGAGGGAAAGAGGGAGAATGTGAGACATGATGAGAGAGAGAAGGGAGTGAGTGAGTGTTTGAGGGATAGAGACAAAGAAAAAGAGATGACAGAGCGACAGATAAGAGAACAAGAGAGAGAGAAAGGGAGAAAGAAAGAATGAATAGAGTGAGCAAGATAGAACGAGGGAGTGAGAGATATTTAAGAGCTATGAGGGAAAAGAAAACAACAAAGCAGAGTGTAAAAGAGGGTATAAGACATAAAAAGGGAACAGAGAGTGAGAAAAAGAGAGAGAGGGAGAGAGAAAATAGAGAAGAGGATAGATAATGAAGAGATAAAGATGGAGCGAGGGAGAGATAAGAGAGAGTGAGCAAGATAGAACATGATAGTGAGAGAGAGTGAGATCAAGAGCAGGAAATGGAGCTAAAGAGGGTGAGATGGAGAAAGATTGAGAGAGTGGGTGAGAGAGTGGGTGAGTTTGTGAGATGGAGAGGGAAGAGTGAGCTAGAAAGGGGAGATGTAGATAGGGCATGAATGAGGAAGTAAGAATTATAGAGGGAGAGAGCGAGAGCCACAAGAGACAAAAAAGATATTAGGAGGGTGCGAAGGGAGAGAGACTGTGAGCTAGGGACGAAGGAAATAAAGTGTCAGATAGAGAGCAAGAGATGAAAGAGAGAGTGAAGGAGAGATCAAGAAACGAGCCAAAGAGATTGAGATGAGAGATAGACATTGGAAGAATATATGAGAATGAATAGTGGGAGTGGAAGGAATTGAGTGAGAAAGAGAGAGATGTATTAAAGAGAGAGGAGTAGTGAGAAAGTTGTAGATTACGAAAAGGAAACAAAGAGGGAAGAGAGACTGAGGGAAGATAGGGAGAATATAAGAATTGAGAGAGAAAGAGAGAGAGAAAACAAGAAAGAGGGAGAGACAGATAGGAAGGGAGAAACGGAGGGAGAAAAGAGAGGGAAAGAGATAGTGGGAGAATGGAAGGAAAAAAGAGAGAAAGTGGGGGGATATAGGGAGAGAAAAAATGAGATGAAAGAGAGAAATGATAGCAATAATGAAGAGAGCAAACGAAAGCATAAGATATAAAAAATAATACAGTGCAAGTAAGAGAGAGTAAGGAAGAGTGAATAATGGAGACTGGGAAAGATAGAGAAGAGAGATAGATGCAACAAAGAAGAGAGAGAAAGGAATGCGAGAGACAAAGCAAGTTGGTATGAGAGGGAATGATAGAGATCAAGAAATTGAGTTATGAGGTTGAGAGAGAGTGTATGAGTGTGTGTAATAGAGTGTGAGGGAGGGTGGGAAGGGAGAGAGTATATAACAGAGGGAATGATGGAGAGGGACAAGTGATAAAAAGAGATAATAGGAGATTGGGAAGGGGGAGAGAGTGTGAGGGAGGGAAAGGAGATAGAGGAGAGAGAGATAGAGAGCTAGAGAATGAGAGGGATAGTAAGCTAGGGAGCAAGAGAGATATATATGGAAAAAGGAAAAGACTGAGAACAACAGTAAAGAAAAGAATGTGAGATATAGGGGTCAGATAGAGGGAGGGAGAGGGTTAAAGAGGCAAGTAGAAATGAAGAGGGAAAGAGGGAGAAAGTGAGACATGATGAGAGAGAGAAGAGAGTGAGTGAGTGTCTGAGGGATAGAGACAAAGAAAAAGAGATTACAGAGCAACAAATAAGAGAACAAGAGAGAGAGTAAGGGAGCAAGAAAGAATGAATAGAGTGAGCAAGATAGAACGAGGGAGTGAGAGATATTTAAGAGCTTTGAGTGAAAAGAAAACAACAAAGCAGAGTGTAAAAGAGGGTATAAGACCTAAAAAGGGAACAGAGAGTGAGAAAAAGAGAGAGAGAGGTAGAGGGAAAATAGAGAAGAGGATAGATAATGAAGAGATAAAGATGGAGCGAAGGAGAGATATGAGAGAGTGAGCAAGATAGAACGTGATAGTGAGAGAGAGTGAGATCAAGAGCAGGAAATGGAGCTAAAGAGGGTGAGAGGGAGAAAGATTGAGAGAGTGGGTGAGAGAGTGTATGAGTTTGTTAGATGGAAAGGGAAGAGTGAGCTAGAAAGGGGAGATGTAGATAGGGCATGAATGAGGAAGTAAGAATTATAGAGGGAGAAAGCGAGAGCCACAAGAGACAAAAAAGATATTAGGAGGGTGCGAAGGGAGAGAGACTGTGAGCTAGGGACGGAGGAAATAAAGTGTCAGATAGAGAGCAAGCGATGAAAGAGAGAGTGAAGGAGAGATCAAGAAACGGAACAAAAGAGATTGAGATAGAGAGATAGAACATGGGAGAATATATGAGAATGAATAGTGGGAGTGGAAGGAATTGAGTGAGAAAGAGAGAGATGTATTAAAAGAGAGGAGTAGTGAGAAAGTTGTAGATTACGAAAAGGAAACAAAGAGGGAAGAGAGACTGAGGGAAGATAGGGAGAATATAAGAATTGAGAGAGAAAGAGAGAGAAAACAAGAAAGAGGGAGAGGCAGATAGGAAGGGAGAAACGGAGGGAGAAAAGAGAGGGAAAGAGATAGTGGGAGAATGGAAGGAAAAAGAGAGAAAGTGGGGGATATAGGGAGAGAAAAATGAGATGAAAGAGAGAAATGATAGCAATAATGAAGAGAGCAAACGAAAGCATAAGATATAAAAAATAATACAGTGCAAGTAAGAGAGAGTAAGGAAGAGTGAATAATGGAGACTGGGAAAGATAGAGAAGAGAGATAGATGCAAAAAAGAAGAGAGAGGAAGGAATGCGAGAGACAAATCAAGTTGGTAAGAGAGAGAATGATAGAGATCAAGAAATGGAGTTATGAGGGTGAGAGAGAGTGTATGAGTGTGTGTGATCGAGTGTGAGGGAGGGTGGGAAGGGAGAGAGTATATAACAGAGGGAATGATGGTGAGGGACAAGTGACAAAAAGAGATGATTGGGAAGGGGGAGAGAGTGTGAGGGAGCGAATGGAGATAGAGGAGAGAGAGATAGAGAGCTAGAGAATGAGAAGGATAGAGTGTTAGGGAGGGAGGGAGAGATAAGAGAGAGTGAGCAAGATAGAACACGATAGTGAGAGAGAGTGAGATCGAGAGCAGGAAATGGAGCTAAAGAGGGTGAGATGGAGAAAGATTGAGAGTCAGTGAGAGAGTGTATGAGTTTGTGAGATGGAGAGGGAAGAGTGAGCTAGAAAGGGGAGATGTAGATAGGGCATGAATGAGGAAGTAAGAATTATAGAGGGAGAGAGCGAGAGCCACAAGAGACAAAAAAGATATTAGGACGGTGCGAAGGGAGAGAGACTGTGAGCTAGGGACGGAGGAAATAAAGTGTCAGATAGAGAGCAAGAGATGAAAGAGAGAGTGAAGGAGAGATCAAGAAACAGAGCCAAAGAGATTGAGTTAGGGTGATAGAACATGGGAGAATATATGAGAATGAATAGTGGGAGTGGAAGGAATTGAGTGAGAAAGAGAGAGATTTAGATTGTGAAAAGGAAATAAATAGGTTGAGAGATTGAGGGAAGATAGGGAGAATATAAGAATTGAGAGAGAAAGAGAGAGAGAACAAGAAAGAGGGAGAGGCAGATAGAAAGGGAGAAACGGAGGGAGAAAAGGGAGGGAAAGAGACAGTGGGAGAGTGGAAGGAAAAGAGAGAGAGAGTGGGGGGATATAGGGAGAGAAAAAATGAGATGAAAGAGAGAAATGAGAGCAATAATGAAGAGAGCAAACAAAAGCATAAGATAAAAAAAATAATACAGTGAAACTAAGAGAGAGTAAGGAAAAGTGAATAATGGAGACTTGGAAAGAGAGAGAAAAGAGATAGATGCAACAATGAAGAGAGAGGAAGGAATGCGAGAGACAAAGCAAGTTGGTAAGAGAGAGAATGATAGAGATCAAGAAATGGAGTTGTGAGGGTGAGAGAGAGTGTATGAGTGTGTGTGATCGAGTGTGAGGGAGGGTGGGAAGGGAGAGAGTATATAAGAGTGGGAATGATGGAGTGGGACAAGTGACAAAAAGAGATAATAGGAGATTGGGAAGGGGGAGAGAGTGTTAGGGAGGGAGAGGGATAGTAAGCTAGGGTGCAAGAGAGATATATAGGGAAAAAAGAAAAGACTGAGAACAACAGCAAAAGAAAAGAATGTGAGAGATAGGGTCAGATAGAGGGAGGGATAGGGTTAAAGTGGCAAGTAGAAATGGAGTGGGAAAGTGAGAGAAAGTGAGACATGATGAGAGAGAGAAGGGAGTGAGTGAGTGTGTGAGGGATAGAGACAAAGAAAAAGAGATGACAGAGCGACAGATAAGAGAACCAGAGAGAGTAAGGGAGCAAGAAAGAATGAATAGAGTGAGCAAGATAGAACGAGGGAGTGAGAGATATTTAAGAGCTATGAGGAAAAATAAAACAACAAAGCAGAGTGTAAAAGAGGGTATAAGACATAAAAAGGGAACAGAGAGTGAGAAAAAGAGAGAGAGAGGGAGAGAGAAAATAGAGAAGAGGATAGATAATGAAGAGATAAAGATGGAGCGAGGGAGAGATAAGAGAGAGTGAGCAAGATAGAACATGATAGTGAGAGAGAGTGAGATCAAGAGCAGGAAATGGAGCTAAAGAGGGTGAGATGGAGAAAGATTGAGAGAGTGGGTGAGAGAGTGTATGAGTTTGTGAGATGGAGAGGGAAGAGTGAGCTAGAAAGGGGAGATGTAGATAGGGTATCAATGAGGAAGTAAGAATTATAGAGGGAGAGAGCGAGAGCCACAAGAGACAAAAAAGATATTAGGAGGGTGCGAAGGGAGAGAGACTGTGAGCTTGGGACGAAGGAAATAAAGTGTCAGATAGAGAGCAAGAGATGAAAGAGAGAGTGAAGGAGAGATCAAGAAACAGAGCCAAAGAGATTGAGATAGAGATAGACATTGGAAGAATATATGAGAATGAATAGTGGGAGTGGAAGGAATTGAGTGAGAAAGAGAGAGATGTATCATAGAGGGAGGAGTGGTGAGAAAGTTGTAGATTACGAAAAGGAATTAAAGTGGGAAGAGAGACTGAGGGAAGATAGGGAGAATATAAGAATTGAGAGAGAAAGAGAGAGAGAAAACAAGAAAGAGGGAGAGGCAGATAGGAAGGGAGAAACGGAGGGAGAAAAGAGAGGGAAAGAGATTGTGGGAGAATGGAATGAAAAAAGAGAGAGAGTGGGGGGATATAGGGAGAGAATAAATGAGATGAAAGAGAGAAATGATAGCAATAATGAAGAGAGCAAACGAAAGCATAAGATATAAAAAATAATACAGTGCAAGTAAGAGAGAGTAAGGAAGAGTGAATAATGGAGACTGGGAAAGAGAGAGAAGAGAGATAGATGCAACAAAGAAGAGAGAGGATGGAATGCGAGCGACAAAGCAAGTTGGTAAGAGAGAGAATGATAGAGATCAAGAAATGGAGTTATGAGGGTGAGAGAGAGTGCATGAGTGTGTGTAATCGAGTGTGAGGGAGGGTGGGAAGGGAGAGAGTATATAACAGAGGGAATGATGGAGAGGGACAAGTGACAAAAAGAGATAATAGGAGATTGGGAAGGGGGAGAGAGTGTGAGGGAGGGAAAGAAGATAGAGGAGAGAGAGATAGAGAGCTAGAGAATGAGAGGGATAGTAAGCTAGGGAGCAAGAGATATAGGGAAAAAGGAAAAGACTGAGAACAACAGTAAAGAAAAGAATGTGAGAGATAGGGGTCAGATAGAGGGAGGGAGAGGGTAAAAGAGGCAAGTAGAAATGAAGAGGGAAAGAGGGAGAAAGTGAGACATGGAGAGAGAGAAAAGGGAGTGAGTGAGTGTCTGAGGGATAGAGACAAGGAAAAAGAGATGACAGAGCAACAAATAAGAGAACAAGAGAGAGAGTAAGGGAGCAAGAAAGAATGAATAGAGTGAGCAAGATAGAATGAGGGAGTGAGAGATATTTAAGAGCTATGAGTGAAAAGAAAACAACAAAGCAGAGTGTAAAAGAGGGTATAAGACATAAAAAGGGAACAAAGAGTGAGAAAAAGAGAGAGAGAGGGAGAGAGAAAATAGAGAAGAGGATAGATAATGAGGAGATAAAGATGGAGTCAGGGTGAGATAAGAGAGAGTGAGCAAGATAGAACATGATAGTGAGAGAGAGTGAGATCGAGAGCAGAAAATGGAGCTAAAGAGGGTGAGAGGGAGAAAGATTTAGAGAGTAGGTGAGAGAGTGTATGAGTTTGTGAGATGGAGAGCGAAGAGTGAGCTAGAAAGGGGAGATGTAGATAGGGCATGAATGAAGAAGTAAGAATTATAGAGGGAGAGAGCGAGAGCCATAAGAGACAAAAAAGATATTAGGAGGGTGCGAAGGGAGAGAGACTGTAAGCTAGGGACGGAGGAAATAAAGTGTCAGATAGAGAGCAAGAGATGAAAGAGAGAGTGAAGGAGAGATCAAGAAACTGAGCCAAAGAGATTGAGATAGAGTGATAGAACATGGGAGAATATATGAGAATGAATAGTGGTAGTGGAAGGAATTGAGTGAGAAAGAGAGAGATGTATTAAAGAGAGGAGTAGTGAGAAAGTTGTAGATTGCGAAAAGGAAATAAATAGGGAAGAGAGACTGAGGGAAGATAGGGAGAATATAAGAATTGAGAGAGAAAGAGAGAGAGAGAACAAGAAAGAGGGAGAGGCAGATAGGAACGGAGAAACGGAGGGAGAAAAGAGAGGGAAAGAGACAGTGGGAGAATGGAAGGAAAAAAGAGAGAGAGTGGGGGGATATAGGGAGAGAAAAAATGAGATGAAAGAGAGAAATGAGAGCAATAATGAAGAGAGCAAACAAAAGCATAAGATAGAAAAAATAATACAGTGCAAATAAGAGAGAGTAAGGAAGAGTGAATAATGGAGACTGGGAAAGAGAGAGAACAGAGATAGATGCAACAATGAAGAGAGAGGAAGGAATACGAGAGACAAAGCAATTTGGTAAGAGAGAGAATGATAGAGATCAAGAAATAGAGTTATGAGGGAGAGAGAGAGTGTATGAGTGTGTGTGATCGAGTGTGAGGGAGGGTGGGAAGGGAGAGAGTATATAACAGTGGGAATGATGGAGAGGGACAAGTGACAAAAAGAGATAATTGGAGTTTGGGAAGGGGGAGAGAGTGTGAGGGAGGGAGGGAAGGAGATAGAGGAGAGAGAGATAGAGAGCTAGAGAATGAGAGGGATAGTAAGCTAGGGAGCAAGAGAGATATATAGGGAAAAAGGAAAAGACTGAGAACAATAGTAAAGAAAAGAATGTGAGAGATAGGGCCAGACGGAGGGAGGGATAGGGTTAAAGAGGCAAGTAGAAATGGAGAGGGAATGAGGGAGAAAGTGAGACATGATGAGAGAGAGAAGGGAGTGAGTGAGTGTGTGAGGGATAGAGACAAAGAAAAAGAGATGACAGAGCGACAGATAAGAGAACAAGAGAGAGAGTAAGGGAGCAAGAAAGAATGAATAGAGTGAGCAAGATAGAACGAGGGAGTGAGAGATATTTAAGAGCTATGACGGAAAAGAAAACAACAAAGCAGAGTGTAAAAGAGGGTATAAGACATAAAAAGGGAACAGAGAGTGAGAAAAAGTGAGAGAGAGGGAGAGAGAAAATAGAGAAGAGGATAGATAATGAAGAGATAAGAGAGAGTGAGGAAGATATAACATGATTGTGAGAGAGAGTGTGATCGAGAGCAGGAAATGGAGCTAAAGAGGGTGAGAGGGAGAAAGATTGAGAGAGTGGGTGAGAGAGTGTATGAGTTTGTGAGATGGAGAGGGAAGAGTGAGCTAGAAAGGGGAGATGTAGATAGGGCATGAATGAGGAAGTAAGAATTATAGAGGGAGAGAGCGAGAGCCACAAGAGACAAAAAAGATATTAGGAGGGTGCGAAGGGAGAGAGACTGTGAGCTAGGGACGGAGGAAATAAAGTGTCAGATAGAGAGCAAGCGATGAAAGAGAGAGTGAAGGAGAGATCAAGAAACGAAGCAAAAGAGATTGAGATAGAGAGATAGAACATGGGAGAATATATGAGAATGAATAGTGGGAGTGGAAGGAATTGAGTGAGAAAGAGAGAGATGTATTAAAGAGAGAGGATTAGTGAGAAAGTTGTAGATTACGAAAAGGAAACAAAGAGGGAAGAGAGACTGAGGGAAGATAGGGAGAATATAAGAATTGAGAGAGAAAGAGAGAGAAAATAAGAGAGAGGGAGAGGCAGATAGGAAGGGAGAAACGGAGGGAGAAAAGAGAGGGAAAGAGATAGTGGGAGAATGGAAGGAAAAAAGAGAGAGAGTGGGGGGATATAGGGAGAGAAAAAATGAGATGAAAGAGAGAAATGATAGCAATAATGAAGAGAGCAAACGAAAGCATAAGATAGAAAAAATAATACAGTGCAAGTAAGAGAGAGTAAGGAAGAGTGAATAATGGAGACTGGGAAAGATAGAGAAGAGAGATAGATGCAACAAAGAAGAGAGAGGAAGGACTGCGAGAGACAAAGCAAGTTGGTAAGAGAGAGAATGATAGAGATAAAGAAATGGAGTTATGAGGGTGAGAGAGAGTGTATGAGTGTGTGTGATAGAGTGTGAGGGAGGGTGGGAAGGGAGAGAGTATATAACAAAGGGAATGATGGAGAGGGACAAGTGACAAAAAGAGATAATAGGAGATTGGGAAGGGGGAGAGAGTGTGAGGGAGGGAAAGGAGATAGAGGAGAGAGAGATAGAGAGCTAGAGAATGAGAGGGATAGTAAGCTAGGGAGCAAGTGAGATATATAAGGAAAAAGGGAAAGACTGAGAACAACAGTAAAGAAAAGAATGTGAGATATAGGGGTCAGATAGAGGGAGGGAGAGGGTTAAAGAGGCAAGTAGAAATGAAGAGGGAAAGAGGGAGAAAGTGAGACATGATGAGAGAGAGAAGAGAGTGAGTGAGTGTCTGAGGGATAGAGACAAAGAAAAAGAGATGACAGAGCAACAAATAAGAGAACAAGAGAGAGAGTAAGGGAGCAAGAAAGAATGAATAGAGTGAGCAAGATAGAACGAGGGAGTGAGAGATATTTAAGAGCTTTGAGTGAAAAGAAAACAACAAAGCAGAGTGTAAAAGAGGGTATAAGACATAAAAAGGGAACAGAGAGTGAGAAAATAAGAGATAGATGGAGAGAGAAAATAGAGAAGAGGATAGATAATGAAGAGATAAAGATGGAGCGAGGGAGAGATAAGAGAGAGTGAGCAAGATAGAACATGATAGTGAGAGAGAGTGAGATCGAGAGCAGGAAATGGAGCTAAAGAGGGTGAGAGGGAGAAAGATTGAGAGAGTGGGTGAGAGAGTGTATGAGTTTGTGAGATGGAGAGGGAAGAGTGAGCTAGAAAGGGGAGATGTAGATAGGGCATGAATGAGGAAGTAAGAATTATAGAGGAGAGAGCGAGAGCCACAAGAGACAAAAAAGATATTAGGAGGGTGCGAAGGAAGAGAGACTGTGAGCTAGGGACGGAGGAAATAAAGTGTCAAATAGAGAGCAAGTGATGAAAGAGAGAGTGAAGGAGAGATCAAGAAACTGAGCCAAAGAGATTGAGATAGAGTGATAGAACATGGGAGAATATATGAGAATGAATAGTGGGAGTGGAAGGAAGAGAGAGATGTATTAAAGAGAGGAGTAGTGAGAAAGTTGTAGTTTCCGAAAAGGAAATAAATAGGGAAGAGAGACTGGGGGAAGATAGGGAGAATATAAGAATTGAGAGAGAAAGAGAGAGAGAAAACAAGAAAGAGGGAGAGGCAGATAGGAAGGGGAAACGGAGGGAGAAAAGAGAGGGAAAGAGACAGGTGGGAGAATGGAAGGAAAAAGAGAGAGAGTGGGGGGATAGAGGGAGAGAAAAAATGAGATGAAAGAGAGAAATGAGAGCAATAATGAAGAGAGCAAACAAAAGCATAAGATAAAAAAAATAATACAGTGCAAGTAAGAGAGAGTAAGGAAGAGTGAATAATGGAGACTTGGAAAGAGAGAGAAAAGAGATAGATGCAACAATGAAGAGAGAGGAAGGAATGCGAGAGACAAAGCAAGTTGGTAAGAGAGAGAATGATAGAGATCAAGAAATGGAGTTGTGAGGGTGAGAGAGAGTGTATGAGTGTGTGTGATCGAGTGTGAGGGAGGGTGGGAAGGGAGAGAGTATATAAGAGTGGGAATGATGGAGAGGGACAAGTGACAAAAAGAGATAATAGGAGATTGGGGATGGGGAGAGAGTGTTAGGGAGGGAGGGAAGGAGATAGAGGAAAGAGAGATAGAGAGCTAGAGAATGAGAGGGATAGTAAGCTAGGGTGCAAGAGAGATATATAGGGAAAAAAGAAAGGACTGAGAACAACAGCAAAAGAAAAGAATGTGAGAGATAGGGTCAGATTGAGGGAGGGATAGGGTTAAAGTGGCAAGTAGAAATGGAGTGGGAAAGAGGGAGAAAGTGAGACATGATGAGAGAGAGAAGGGAGTGAGTGAGTGTGTGAGGGATAGAGACAAAGAAAAAGAGATGACAGAGCGACAGATAAGAGAACCAGAGAGAGTAAGGGAGCAAGAAAGAATGAATAGAGTGAGCAAGATAGAACGAGGGAGTGAGAGATATTTAAGAGCTTTGAGGAAAAAGAAAACAACAAAGCAGAGTGTAAAAGAGGGTATAAGACATAAAAAGGGAACAGAGAGTGAGAAAAAGAGAGAGAGGGAGAGAGAAAATAGAGAAGAGGATAGATAATGAAGAGATAAAGATGGAGCGAGGGAGAGATAAGAGAGAGTGAGCAAGATAGAACATGATAGTGAGAGAGAGTGAGATCGAGAGCGAGAAATGGAGCTAAAGAGGGTGAGAGGGAGAAAGATTGATAGAGTGGGTGAGAGAGTGTATGAGTTTGTGAGATGGAGAGGGAAGAGTGAGCTAGAAAGGGGAGATGTAGATAGGGCATGAATGAGGAAGTAAGAATTATAGAGGGAGAGAGCGAGAGCCACAAGAGACAAAAAAGATATTAGGAGGGTGCGAAGGGAGAGAGACTGTGAGCTAGGGACGAAGGAAATAAAGTGTCAGATAGAGAGCAAGAGATGAAAGAGAGAGTGAAGGAGAGATCAAGAAACAGAGCCAAAGAGATTGAGATAGAGATAGAATATGGAAGAATATATGAGAATGAATAGTGGGAGTGGAAGGAATTGAGTGAGAAAGAGAGAGATGTATCAAAGAGGGAGGAGTGGTGAGAAAGTTGTAGATTACGAAAAGGAAATAAAGAGGGAAGAGAGACTGAGGGAAGATAGGGAGAATATAAGAATTGAGAGAGAAAGAGAGAGAGAAAACAAGAAAGAGGGAGAGGCAGATAGGAAGGGGGAAACAGAGGGAGAAAAGAGAGGGAAAGAGACAGTGGGAGAATGGAAGGAAAAAAGAGAGAGAGTGGGGGATATAGGGAGAGAAAAAATGAGATGAAAGAGAGAAATGAGAGCAATAATGAAGAGAGCAAACGAAAGCATAAGATAGAAAAAATAATACAGTGCAAATAAGAGAGAGTAAGGAAGAGTGATTAATAAAGACTGGGAAAGAGAGAGAAGAGAGATAGATGCAACAAAGAAGAGAGAGGAAGGAATGCGAGAGACAAAGCAAGTTGGTAAGAGAGAGAATGATAGAGATCAAGAAATGGAGTTATGAGGGTGAGAGAGAGTGTATGAGTGTGTGTGATCGAGTGTGAGGGAGGGTGGGAAGGGAGAGAGTATATAACAGTGGCAATGATGGAGAGGGACAAGTGACAAAAAGAGATAATAGGAGATTGGGAAGGGGGAGAGAGTGTGAGGGAGGGAGGGAAGGAGATAGAGGAGAGAGATAGAGAGCTAGAGAATGTGAGGGATAGTAAGCTAGGGAGCAAGAGAGATATATAGGGAAAAAGGAAAAGACTGAGAACAACAATAAAGAAAAGAATGTGAGAGATAGGGTCAGATAGAGGGAGGGATAGGGTTAAAGAGGCAAGTAGAAATGGAGAGGGAAAGAGGGAGAAAGTGAGACATGATGAGAGAGAGAAGGGAGTGAGTGAGTGTGTGAGGGATAGAGACAAAGAAAAAGAGATGACAGAGTGACAGATAAGAGAACAAGAGAGAGAGTAAGGGAGCAAGAAAGAATGAATAGAGTGAGCAAGATAGAACGAGGGAGTGAGAGATATTTAAGAGCTATGAGGGAAAAGAAAACAACAAAGCAGAGTGTAATAGAGGGTATAAGACATAAAAGAGGAACAAAGAGTGAGAAAAAGAGAGATAGAGGGAGAGAGAAAATAGAGAAGAGGATAGATAATAAGAGATAAAGATGGAGCGAGGGAGAGATAAGAGAGAGTGAGCAAGATAGAACATGATAGTGAGAGAGAGTGAGATCGAGAGCAGGAAATGGAGCTAAAGAGGGTGAGAGGGAGAAAGATTGAGAGAGTCGGTGAGAGAGTGTAGAGGGAAGAGTGAGCTAGAAAGGGGAGATGTAGATAGGGCATGAATGAGGAAGTAAGAATTATAGAGGGAGAGAGCGAGAGCCACAAGAGACAAAAAAGATATTAGGAGGGTGCGAAGGGAGAGAGACTGTGAGCTAGGGACGGAGGAAATAAAGTGTCAGATAGAGAGCAAGAGATGAAAGACAGAGTGAAGGAGAGATCAAGAAACAGAGCCAAAGAGATTGAGATAGGGTGATAGAACATGGGAGAATATATGAGAATGAATAGTGGGAGTGGAAGGAATTGAGTGAGAAAGAGAGAGATGTATTAAACAGAGGAGTAGTGAGAAAGTTGTAGATTGCAAAAAGGAAATAAATAGGGAAGTGAGACTTAGGAAAGATAGGGAGAATATAAGAATTGAGATAGAAAGAGAGAGAGAGAGAACAAGAAAGAGGGAGAGGCAGATAGGAAGGGAGTAACGTAGGGAGAAAAGAGAGGGAAAGAGACAGTGGGAGAATGGAAGGAAAAAAGAGAGAGAGTGGGAGGGAGTGAGCAATGGAGAGAAAATAAGATATAATGTGATGGATATGAGTGGAGAGAGCAAGATGTGAGAGGAATTGATAGAGAGTGGGAGGGAGGGTGAGTGAGAGAGAGAGAGAGTCAGAGAGAGATTGAGAGAAAGAGTGAGTAAAGAAAGAGAAGAGAGGGAGATAGAAGAAAGGGCAATAGAGAGAGACAGAAAGGGTGCAAAAAAGAGCAAAAAAGAAAAGTCAGATGAGGAATAGAGCAAGAGAGAGCAAGAGAGGGAGTGAAGGTAGGGACTGAAGAAAGAGCGAGGGAGGAGAGTGAGAGAGGGTAAGGTAAATATGGAGAGATATGGACAGAGAGGCAGGGGTAAAGCATGAGAGAGAGAAACTGAATTAATGAAAGAGGGAGATAGGGAGAGAGGAAGATCGTGAGAGATGGTTAGAGGGAAAGACTTTGTAAAATTATAAGTTTGTGATGAAAGAGAGCAATAGAGAGTGTGTGAGAGAGAAATAAAGAGCAATAGGAAATAAATAGTGATAAGGCATAACAGTAAAAAGTGCATGAAAGGGACGAAGTGAGAAAGGGGGAGATAGACTGAGGGAGGGGATATAAAATGAGATTAAGTGGGAGAAAAAGGAGGATGACTTGAAAGAGTGTGAGAGGGAGAGAGGGGGAGAGCGTTTGAGAGAGAGAGAAAGGAAGAGTGAGAGAGGAAGAGAGAGGGTTGGAGTGAAGGAAGTAAGAGTGGGGGAGAGATTGAGAGAATGATTGAGAAAAGAGAAATAGAAGAGAGTAAGAGAAAATGAATATTGAATGAGAATGAGTGAGGGAGTAAGAGTGAGAAAGAACTGAAGAGATAGGAAGAGGGAGCAAGGAAGGAAGAGAGTGTGAGAGAGAAATAGAGAGAAGAGAGAGCGAGGGAAGAGAGAGCGGGAGAGAGGGAAAGTGAGTGAGCAAGAGAAGGAGCATGAGAGAGGGAGATAAAAAGAGCAGGAGAAAGAGAGGGATGAAAGGAGTGAAAGCGGGAGGGAGAGCTAGAGAGTTGAAATGAGGGATAAAGGGAGATAACAGTGTGGGCAAAAGAGAGGGTGGGAGAATAAAAGTTAGTGAAAGTAAAGAGAGAGAGGGAGGGAGAGTGGAGTGAGAAGAGAGAGAAATGGAAATATAAGAGAGAGTGAAGGAAGATCAAGAGATATGGAGCAAGACAGAGCAAGAAAATGGCAGAAGAAAGTGAAATATATATAGAGTGAGAGATATGAAGATAGAGTGAGGAAAGAGAGAGGAAGGGAGAGATGTAGAGAGAAATTGTGAGAGAAAGTAAGAAATAATGAGAGAGCTGAGGAGCAAAGAATGATAAGAGAATGAATTAAAGAGAGAGAGAGAGAGGACGAGAGGGAGCAAAAAAGGGAGTTAGAAGGAGAAAAAAGAGTTGAGTAATGAGAGAGAAGAGAGATCAATAGCATAGAGATTATAGAGATTGACAAAGTGATAATGCAATAATGAAGGCGGAATAGAGAGTGAGAGATAGAGGGAGAGCAAGGTAAAGAGTGAGAGTGTATGAGAGAGAGAAGAGAGATGGAAGGGAGAGATGTTAGGAGTAGAGGGAAAGAAAGTGTTAGAAGATATACAGAGTGAGGAAGAGAGAGATAGAGGGAGGGAGAGTAAGAGAGAGGATGACAAGAAAGAGTGAGAGAAATTATGTGAATAGAAGGTGGAGAGAGCTGGTTAAACGTAGAGCAATAGATGAGAGAGAAAAAAGAGGAGGGATGAGGGGAGAGGAAGAAAAGTGGAAGGGTGCGAAGGAGAATGTGAGAGTTAGAGAGATATAAGAAGAGAAGGAGAATGAGTCAAGATAGTTAAAGAGCGAGTGAGCAAGACAAAGGGAGGGAGAATAAGCGAATGAGAGAGAGAATGGGATGGTGATGGAGAAAAGAGAGATATCCAGAAAGAGAAAATGGGAGAGAGTGTTAGAGAGAGCGACGAAGGAGGGAAGTGAGAGAAATAAGAGAAAATAAATATTGCATAGAGGAAGAGAAGGAGTGAGAAGAGTAAGAGAGAAAGAAGTTGACAGTGAATAATGATAAGCCCATATAAAGCGAAAGAGAGATATGAGTGTAATAGATAAGGAGAGGGAGTGGGAGTGAGTTAAGTTGAAGAGAGAAAGTGGGTGAGGAGTGAGTAGGAGAAAAGGAGCAAGAAAGCTACATTTAGGAATGGAAGTGAGAGAGAGAAAAGGAGAGAGAAAGGGAGATAGAGTACATGAGAGAAAGAGAGAGGCATGAAGCGAGAGTGTGCGAGAGAAAATTAAATGAGCAAGAAGGGAGCAAGGAATGGAGAGAGGAAAATAGAGAAATAATGGAGAGTGGGAAAAGAGAGATAAAATTAGAGAAAGTAATAAGCAATGACAGAGAAGATGGGTTGAGAGAGAGAGAAGAGAGATAATGAGAGGAAGGGAGAGAGAGTTAGAGTAATAAATTTAGATGAAAGAGTGAGTAAAGAGCTAATGGAAAGAGAGAGAGGAAAGAGACAGGGAGTTAGAGAGAAAAGGAGAGCAAAATAAGGAGGGAGGGGGAGAAAGAGGCAGGGAAGGAGAGAAAGTAATAAACAATGTCAAAGAAAAGGGGGTGAGAGGGAGAAAAGAGAGAATGAGAGGAAGGGATGGGGGAGAGTTACAGGGCAATGGATGACAGGAAAATACGTGCGCGAAGAGAGAAAGAGAGCAAAGAGAGCGAGAGAGAGAAACATAATGGGGAAATAATAATAGAGTAAGAAAGGATGAGTGAGAAAGAGAGTAATAGATGACAATAGTAAGGGAGAGAGGAGGAGGGGGAGATGTATGGAGTGAAGGAGAGAGATTGAAGAGAGGGAAGGAGGAGAGAGGGAGAGAGAACAAGAAAGATTTAAGAGAAAGAGATAAGAACGGAAGTTGTGAGAAAGGAAAATAGCACAAAAATGTGAGCAAGATTGGAGATAGGGAAGGAGCGTAAGATAATGAGTGAAAAGGAGAGAAGAGAGGTAGATGGAGAAGGAGAGAGGGAAAAAGATGGAGAGAGAGGAGAGGGAGGGTAGCGATGGAGAGAATAAGAGAGAAAGAACGAGAGAGAGAGAGAGAAAAAGTGCAAAGAAGAGAGAGAAATAGAGAAAGTGAGTAAGAGAAGAGAGAGCAAGAAAAAGCGATGGATAAAACGAGAGGGAGGGAGAGGGAGGATCGAGGTAATGCAAGAGGAGATAGAGAGAGATTTGGGAGAAGGGGAGAGCAAGGTGGGAGAAAAAAGAGTGGAATGAGGGAGGAAAGAGATGGACTGTGAGGATGGAGAGACGTATGAGAGAAATAAGAAAGAATGAGATGGATAAGGGAGAGAGAGAAAGATGTGAGAGCAAATGTGAGTGTCCGTGAGGGAGGGAGAGCGAGACAGAGAAAGAAATAACGAGTAAAGAGAGGAAGATAGTAGGTGCAAGAGAGAGATAAAGAGAAAGAGAAATATCAAGCAGCAAGAGAGAGGACGTAAGAAAGAGTTAAAAAGGTAGCTATGGAGAGTAAGAGGAAGAGAGAGGGTGGAATACGAGAAAGAGAGAAGTGGGATTGAAAGGGGGAGGATGGAGGGAGGGTATAGGGAGATCTATGAGAGAAAATAAAAAATAATGAGCCGGATAAGAGGAGAGAGCAAGATGTGAGAGAAACTAAGAGAGAGTGTGTGGAGGAGGGAGAGGAGAGAGATAGATGGAGTAGTAAAGAGAGAACAGAATTGTGATAGAAGAAGATAAAGAGAGAGAGATAGAGAGGGACAAATGAAAGCAAGAAAAACCATAAAAGGATAGAAATAGAGAGTGAGAGAGAGCACGAGAGGGAGTGAACACAAGGATTGAAGAGTGAGTGGGAGGGAGAGGAGAGAGGGTGAGACTCGAAATGAAATGAGAGAGCGATAAATGAATACAAGTGAGGAGGGGGAGTGAATGAGTACATGAGGAGAGAGAGGTAAGTTAGATAGGGAGAGAGGGAGAAAGAGAGGGAAGGAGGGAGTGAAAACGGAGGGATCAATAAGAAAAGAGAAATTATTCTCCTTTTACTCTTGCTTCTATCTCTCTTTCTCACTCTCTCCATTTCTCTCTCTATGTCTCTCACTTTCTCTTGATTCTCTCCTCACCACTTGCTCTCTTTCTTTCTTTACTTACTTTATTCTATATCTTATCACTCTATCTCTCTACCTTTCCTCATTTTCTCTCTCTCTCTCTCTATTTGTCACCCTCTCTCTCTTATTGTTATTTATTTCTCACCCCTCCCGTTACTTTACTCCCTCTCGCATACCTCACACTTTATTCTTTATCTATTTCTTTATTTTTTGTCTCTCTACCTTTCCGTCGCCTCACACTCTTCACCCCCACTCACTTACTCCTCACTCTCTTCTCTCTTTTTCTCACTTTTGTTTGTTCCCTCTCTCTCTCTATCTATCATTATCTCTTGCATCCTTTCTCTTACTCTCTATTCCTCCACTTTATTTCTTCACTTTCCACTTTCACTCCTCGTTTCAGTCTCCTTCATGTAGCGCACTCTTCTCTCTCCATCTCACACACTCTTAATCTCTCTCCCTCTCACTCTTATCAGCTCCTCTCACCATTTCTCACTCGGTTAACATTTTGTTTTTCTACTTCTTTTACCTTTCATTATATTCTCTCATATCTCTTTTACACACTCTATTCTCTTTATATCTTATATTCTCTTTACACACTCCTCCCTTGTTGCTCTCTTTTCTTTCATTTCATTCTGCTTCTATCCTCCCTCTCTCATTTTATCTCTCTCTCCTCTCTCTTTCTTCCCACATCCCACTCTTTCTCCCTCTCTCTCTCTCAACAATCTTTTATTCTCCTCTCGCCTTATAACCCCTCACTCACTTACCCTTGCTCGATCTTCCCTCTCTTTCTCTTCTCTCTCTCACTCAAAGGTCCCTTCCACTCTATCTTACTTTCTCTTCGTGCCTTCTCTTTAAACTCTCTCAATACCTTCTTATATCTCTTTCTTACTTCACTGCTCCACCCTTTTCATCTCTCTCTCACCCTTCTCTTTCTTCTTCACACTCACTTTAACCCTCACCACCACTCTCGCTCTCCCTTCTCTTTCACTCCCTTCATCCCTCGTCTTTCTCCCTACTCTCCTTTCTCCGTCTCTTATCCCTCTCTTGCTCGCTCACACCCCCCCCCCCCCCCCTCTCTCTCTCTCTTTCCTCACCCTCTCTCTCTCCATTCTCTCTCCCCACTCTCCCTTTCTCTTTCCCTCTTGTATCTCTTCGCTTTATTACACATACTCCCTCATTCCTTCTCTTCTCACTCCATGTTCAATCTTCGTCACTTACTCTCTTTTCATTGCGCTCGCTCGCTTTGTCTCGCTCATCATTCTCTCTCACTCTTCCCCACTCCCTTCATTTTTCCCCATCTCCCTCTCTCTCTCTCTCTTCTCACACTTTCCCGGCAATTTCTTTCACTCTCTCCTCCACTCATCCCACCCTCTCTCCATTAAATCTCATTCTATGCCCCTTTCCTCCATCTCTCACACTCTCTCTCCATATCTTCCTTCACTTTCCATCCCTCACTCTCACTCTCTTTCCATCTCTCTTACCTCCAATCATCTCTCTCTTTCTTCCCTCTCTCCCTCTCTTGCTCTTTCTTTTATTTTTGCATTATCACTTTTCTTCTATTTCTCTCTTCTTGCATTATCACTTTTTCTTTAACACACTCCCTCTTGCTCTCTTTATCACTCACTTATCACTATTTCCGATACTTCGTCCAATCATCTCTCACTCTCTTTCTTCCTCCCTCTTTCCCTTTCATTAATTCAATCTTCCTTTCATGTCTTTTCTCCCTCCCTCTCTCTGCATATTTCCCTCAATGTCTCCCTCTATCTACCTCTCATTCACTATCACTTTCTCTATCATCCATGAGTCACGCTTCTCTCTTGATTTTTGCCTTACCCGCTCTCACTTTCTTCCTTCGCTCCACTTTACAATCCCTATATTAACTGCCTTCAAGCTCACTCTCTCACTCTCTATTTCATTTCGCTTTGTTAATTGTATGTTGACTTACCTCTCTCTATTTCTCTCTCGCTCTTTCTTCTTACCTCCTCTCTTCCCTCTCTTTACTCACTCTTTCTCTCCCTCTATCACCCACTATCTCACACACCTTCCCTCACACACTATCTTTCAATTGCTCTCACATATTGTTCTCTCTCCTCATATTAATCTCATTATTTATTATTTTCTCTCTAACATCTCTACTTCGTCCTCGAAACCTCCCTTTTTCAATCCATCCTCCTCCTTTCTCTCTCTCTCCTCTCGCACTCACTAGTTCACCCCTATCTCTCCCCCGCTTTTTATCTATCTCTCTCTCTATCTCTTTCTTGCTCTCTCTTTCTCTCACTTTCACTTTCTCTACTTCTCTCTCTCCCTTTCCCATTTCTCTCGCTCTCTCTATCTTTCTCTCCCTCCGCTACCCACCATCCCAAGCTCTCTATTCAATCTCTTCTCTCCTCTCCCCCCCGATTCCCTTACATCTCTCTATCTCTCCTTCTCTCCTTTTAACTCATTCTCTTACTCTCCCTCCCTATCTTAACTCCCTCCTCCTTCCCTCTTTTCCCTACCCCTATCACTCTTCTCTCTCTCATCTTGCACTTATTCAATCTCCCTCCTTCCCCTCCTCTCATTTTATTCATCGCTTCTCCATTCCTCTCTCTCTCGCTCTCTTTCTCTCTCACTTCTCTCTCTCTATTTCTCTCACAACCTCCTCTATCTCTCTATCTCTTTCTTTACCACTCATGCTCTCTCACTCTCTCTATTTCTTTATTTTGTCTCTCTCTCACTTTCTCTCTCTATATCTCTCACTCTCCCTCATCCTTTCTTTCCTTCTCTCCATCCCACTCTCACCCTCCCATTCTTCTATCTCAATCTCTCTTTGTTTCCACCTACTACCCTCTTGCTCCCTATCTCCATCTTGCTCAATATCATTTCCTCTCACTTCTCTCCCTCATAAATATTTCATGCTCTCTCTCTCTCAATGTCTTCAATCTCTCACTCTCTCCCTTACTTCTGCCATATATCTCTCTTCTTGTTACTCTCTCGCTTTCTTACTGTCTCTCACTCTCTATGCTTTTTCTCTCTCGCGCGCTTTCTTACTATCTCTTGTTGTCTTTCACTTTTACTCTTTCCCTTTATCTCTCTTTTCTCCCCTCTCTTCTTTCACTATGTCTCTCACTTCCTTATCATGTTTCTCTCACTTCCTCATTGCTCTTTCCTCTCTTTTCTCTCTTTTTGTCTCCTTATATCCATCACTCATTCTCTCTCAACTTTCCTCTCATTCTCTTTCCTTGCTCACTCCCTACTTTCTCTCCACACTCTCTCTCTTACTCTCTCTTATCACTCTCTATTATCATTTTACTCACTCCTCTCTCCCCACCATCTCTGTCTCTTCCTCCCTTCATGTCTCTATCTCGCTCACCCTCTATCTCTCGATATCTCTTCTCTCTCCACCTCTCACTCCCTATCATTTCTCAATCTTCCCCGAGTTCACTTTTCTCTCTATTTTTAGCTTACTTCACACCCTTACTCCCCTTTCAAATTTCACTCCCACACTATATTTCATCTCTCTTTATCAGCTTCGCTCTCTCTGCCCTCTCTTTTGCCTTTCTTTCTATCACCTCTCTTTCTCTATATTTTCTCACTATTTCACTTCCTCTATCTCTCACTCTCTCTCTTAGTCCTCCATCCCTCTCTCAATCGCTCTTACATATCACTCGCCCCTCATTCCCATCTGTTTCTTAGGTTCTCTCACACATCTATCTCCCTCCGTCCCTCCCACTATCACTCCATCATCTCCTCTCCTTCTCTCGTTTCTCTCATCTCTCTTTCTCTCTCTTGCACTCACTCACTCAATTCGCCTCCGTCCCCCACATTTTCTCCATCAGACTTTTCTATTCCTCTCTCGATCCCACTTTCAATCTTTCTCATGGCCTCCTCCACCCTATATTTCTTTCTTTGCTCACTCATCCTTTTCTCTCACACTCTCTAATTTCTCTCTTTTCTGCCGGTCTTTTGCTTTCTTGCTCTTTATTCTTGTTCTTTCTCTCACTTCCATTCCTCTCTTCATACTCTCTCTTTCAATCCCACTTCTCAAAGACTCCACTTTTAATTCCTCTCCCTTCCAAGAGAGAAGAGGAGAGCGAGGGCAAGAAAAAAATGAGACGAAGAGAGTGAGAGAGTAACAAGAGAATGAAATCGAACAGAGCGAGGGAGCCAAAAATAGAGAGAGAGAGAGAGAGAGATAAAACAAGAGAGAAATCAAGAATGAATAGAGATTCGTGTTTAGGGAACGAAGAGCGAAATAAGGAGGGATGGAGGGAGGGTGCGGAAGGGAGGGAGGGAAGTGAAGTAATAAACAATAAGAGAGAGAAGTAGAAAGAGAAGTGATGGAGAATGAGAAGAAAGCAGCGATATAAAGTGATGATATAGATATAATGAGTGAGTAAAGAAAGCAAGAGAGAGAAACAAAATAGAGAGTGAAAGACATAGTAAGAAAGGGAGAGAGTGAGAAAGAGAGAGATAGTATGCAGAGTAACAGAGAAAAGATAGCAAGAGAAAGGAAAAGAGCTGGAGAGATAGAAACATAATTGAGAGTAAAAGACAGTAAGAAAGGGAGATAGTGATAAGGAGAGAGGTAGAGCGCAAGAGTAAGCGAGAGAGTGAGAAGGGGCAGAGAGGGAGAGAGAGAGAGATCAAGAGAGGGGAGTGAGAAAGGGAGAGAGAGCAAGAAAGAAGTAGGGAGATAGAAAGGAAGAGGGGAAGAGGGTGAGGAAAAGATAATGAGCAATATGGAGATAGGGAGCAAGATTAAGAGAATGAATGAGAAAGAGAGAAGGAGAGGGAGAGAGAGAGAGATGGAGTGAGATTGAGTTAGAGAAAGTGGGTTAGAGAGAAGTGAGAAGGCGATATAAATAATGAGAGTGGGAGAGAAAGGATGAGAATAAAGAGAGAGAAATATAGAGAAAAAAGTGAGAAAAGAAAGAGGAAGAGAAGGGGGATGAGAGAGCGATGGATGAAATATGAGGGAACATGGAGATCGAGGTGCTGCAAGAGAAGAGAGAGGAGAGAAATAAGGAGAAGGAAGAAAGAGAGGAAAAAGGGAGTGGAAAAGGCAAGGGACAAAGGAGGAGAGAGAGTCAGTAGGAGAGATAAAAATAAATAATGAGATGGAGAGAAGGGGCAAGAGTTAGATGTAGAGCAATTGACAAGGGAGGATGGAGGGAGAGTAATAGAGAGTGTGAGAGATGAGAGAGAATGAGTGAATAAAGATAAAGATGGGAGGTTGTTAGATCAAAGAGAAATGAGGTCAGAGAGAGGGCAGAGAGAAAACAATAAAGAGAGATGAAACAGAGTGAGAGATCGAGCAAGAGAGAGTGAACTGAAACATAGGATAGGGAGGGAGTATAGGAATCAAGAGAGAGGAGGAAGAAAGGGAGAGAGAGGGAAATGTAAAGGAGACAAAAATGATAAGCAGAAGATGGACAATAAAAGATGCAATTAGCACATGGCAGAGAGTGGGAGATATAGAGGAAGACATGGAGAGTGATGGATGGAGGGTGAGAGAGAGATGGAGGAGAGAGATTGAGAGAGATAGAGCAAAAAAGAATAAGATAATAAGAGAGAGTGAGATAGAGAACAATAAATGGAGCTAAGGAGGGTAAGTTAGATAAGGGAGATTTAGAGTGTGAGAGAGCGATGACTCGTCCGTGTGATGGAGAGAGAAGAGGAGCTAGTTAAGGGAGACAATGACAGGCACGACGAGACAATGAGAAAAATAAGAGGGAGGTGGTTTATGTAGGATATGGAGAGAGAGAAGATGAGAAACTCTGGGGGAGAGGGTAAGCCATTAACTTGAGAGATGGAGGTTAAGAGAGAGGGGGAGTGAGAGAAGAAGAGAGAAGTGAGAGGGAAGGAGGGAAGAGAGCAAATGAGATAAAGAAAGAGATAGAAATTTTGGGAGGGAGGGTGGAAAAGTTGAGAGAGAATGAGAGGAAGATAAAATAAGAGAGTGTGAGCTAAAGAAGAGTGAGAGGTAGTGAGAGAGGAGAAAGAGAGAAGAGAAAGATGGGGGAGGATAGAGAGAGTGAGAGAGCATATCAAAAGCTATAGGACAAATACATAGAGAGAGAGAGAGAAAGGGAACGAAGCAAGGAGAGAAGAGAGGGTAGAATAAGATAGAAAGGGTGACAAAAAGAAGAAGAGTGATAGTTTATGGTAGAGGGTTTGACATAAGGGAGTCCTGTAGAGAGCAAATAAGATGGAGTGAGTAAAATTGTAGAAAGAAAAAGAGAGTCTGTGAGGGAGAGGACATAAGGGAGGGAAAGAGAGACTAGGAAGAGATAGAATGAGAGAGATTAGGAGGGAGGAATGGGGGTGAGAGCAAGAATAATTGAGAAGAGGGAGACTAAGAAAGAGAATAAATGATGGAGAGAAGGAGAGAAGGAGGGATAAGGAAAGAGTGGGGAGATTGAGAATAATAGTAAAATAATAAGAGTGAGAGATACAGAGAGAAAGAGAGAGAGGAAAGAGGGGAGCGAGAGAGTTAGAAATGTGAGAGAAAGTATGAAACAACGAGATAAGAGGGGAAGAGAAAAGAGAGGGATTCGCAGAAGGTGGGAGTACATGGAAGAGAGAGAAAGTGAGAGATAGAGAGAAAATGAGTTGTAACAGAGATAGAATGATATGAGAGAGCAAGAGAGAGAGGAAGAGATATAGAATGTGGAATGAGAGGGGCAGAGAGGAGAAAGGTAGAGATGGAGGAAGTCGAGAGATCAAGAGATTTAGGGACCGAGAAAGGGGAGATATTGGAGGAGAAAAATAAAGAGAAAAGTGAGCGCGATGGAAAATGAGGAAGCAGAATGCTCGATTAGGAGAGTGGACAAAGAGCAAAAGAATAAGTCAAGAAAGAGAGCAAAGAGTGACTAAGAGAGGGGAAGGGAGGGAGGAGGGAAGGAAGCAAGAGTGAAGGAAGAGAATATGGAGGATAGAGGGAGAAAAAGACCGAGAGAGAGAGAAAGAAAGAGAGAATAAGTAAAGAGAGAAAAGAGGGAGTAAAAATGAGGGAGAGTAAGAGAGAGTGAAACTAAGGAGAAAGAGGGAGGAAGAGAGGAAAGAGTGAGAGAGAAATAGAGATAGAAGAGAGTGAAGGAAGATAAAGTAAGAGATATATAACCAAGAAAAAGAAAGGAGCAAAATAAGTCGAGAATATATATATATAAAGGGTTAGATTAAGAGAGAACGAGAGAATCGAATAGAGCACTCGTGTATAGAGAGAGAGATAGAGATAATAGAATGATATGCAGGGGGAGATAGAATAAAATAGTGAGAAAGAAATGGAGAGTGAAGGAAAATAGAGCAAGAGAGATCAAGAAAGGGAGCCTTAGAGATTAAGATAGAGAAAGCGTAATACTATATGGGTTTAGGAAAGAGGAAGGGAGGGGGAGGGATAAAGAGTTACAGTGAAATAAAAGAGAGAGAGGTAGGGAGAAAGGGAGAGAAAAAGAACAAAAGAAAAGAGAAAGAGGGTGAGAGAAATACGAGGAAAGAGGGAGAGTGAGCATGGAAGAGTGAGAGTGAAATCGAGGGAGAAAGAGAAGAGAAACAAAGGAGAGAGTGTGCAAGAGAGATAGAGAGAAGAGAGTGTGAGGAGAAAGAGAGCGAGAGAGAGAGAGAGAGACACTCAGAGACAGAGATAAAGTGTGTGTGAGAGAGATAACCAGGCCGAAAGGGAAGGAAGGAGGGGAGGGAGGAAATAAGGAGAAATGAAGGGAGGGAGGTCGGAGAGAAATGTAGGATAAATAAAGTGAAACAATGAGAATTAATGGAGGGTGTGATGAGTTGGAAGAGGGAGAGAAAAAGAGCATGAGTTCATGAGAGAGAGGGGGAAGGGAGGATGGTGGGAGGACAAGAGGGAGATGGTTTTAGGAAAGAGGGAGAGAAAAAAGAGAGTTAATGAGAGAGAGAGAGAGAGAGAGAGAGAGGGAGGGAGAGAAGAGTGTGTGACAGATAATGGGAGGGGAAGAGAGAGCTAGAGAGGGATGTGTGATAGAGTCGGGGATAGATAAAGAGAAAGAGTAAGAGGAGAGGAATATAGAGTAACATAAGAGAGTAAGAGAGAGGGGAAGAGAGAAGGAATTAAGAGAGTGAAAGGGAGAGGGTGGGAGTATGAGTGAGGTTTAATTGAATAAAGTTAGAGAGGGACCAAGAAATAGAGACAAAAATAGGGAGAAAAGAGATAGTAAGGGAAGAAAGAGCAAGAGAGAGGGGCAGGAGACGAGAGAATGAGAGCGAGTATCGAGTTAAGAAGAGAGGGCAAAGAACAAGAGCGAAAGGGAAGGTGACAGCAGGTGGTGTGGGTGCTGCTTAACAAGTGGTTATATTGAGAGAGAGAAAGAAATACAGATTAATAGTAGATAGAGAGAGAGATGAGATAGAAGAATGATACATGGGGTAACAGAGATTAGAATAGTGAGAAAGAAATGTAGAGTGAGGGAAGAGAGTCGGAGGTGATCAAGAAAGAGTGTATAGGAGGTTGAGATAGAGAAAGTGCGAGAAGGTATGGGTTTGAGAGAAAGGGAGCAAGGGGGGAGGAAGAGTTACAGTGAAGTTGAAGAGAGACAAAGGTAGGGAGAAAGGGAGAGAGAAACCACCAGAGAAAAGGAGAGAGAGGGTGAGAGAGACAATGAGGAAAGAGGGAGAGGGATCATGTAAGAGGAGAGTGGGGACGAGAAAGAGAAGAGAAAGAAAGGGATAGATTCAAGTAGTTAATAGAGAGAAGGGAGAGTGAGGAAAAAGAGATCAAGTAGAGTGAGAGATAGAGTGATACTAAGCAGGAGGAGCTCAGTGTGCTCAGAGATGTATCAGATGGTATGAGAGGAAACGAGGAGCGAGTGAAATAAGGAGAAAGGAAGGGAGGGAGATTAGAGAGAAGTATAGGATAAAGTGAGAAACAATGAGAATTAGTGGGTAATAGGGGAAGTGTTGAGAAGGATCAAGAGAGAGAAGTGACAGATAAAGAGCAAGCAGGGAGTGAGAGAGAAAGATACATAAAGACAACATGGGGAGATGTTTGAGATGAAAAGAAAATTAAGGAGAGTGAGATTTATGGAGAGAGAAGGTGAGAGGAGAGAGGGAGTGAAAGAAGGAGGGGAAGAGGAAGAGACGTGTTAGTGAAGGTGAGAAATAATGAGAGAGAGAAAGAAGAGGTATAAAGAAAGAGAGAAAGGGAGAGAGAGCTGGTGAATGGGATTCAAAGAGAGAGTGGGGAGAGTGGGAATGGAGAGTGAAAGAAAGAAAGAGAATAAAGAGCAAAAAAGAGAAAGAAAAAGACCAAGAAAGAAAAAAATTAGAGAGTGTGAGAGAAAGGATGAGTGGTAAAAAGAAAGAAATAGAGAGATGGAGGCCATGAGAAAGATTGAATGTGAGATCAAGAAAGAGAGAATAAGAGAGTGTGATGGAGAAAATGAGAGAAGAAAATTCAAAGAGAGCAAGAGGAGAGAGAGATAGAGAGAAAAGGAGAAGGAGAGGGTAGGATGGAGTGAAAGTGTGGGAGGGACAAAGGAGGGAGAGAGATGAGTGAGAACTGAAGAGAGGATGGAGTGCGCAGGTAGAGAGTGTGAGAGAAGTAGAAAGAGAAGAATGAGTTAAGAAAGCTGAAGCAAGAGATAGTGAGCTGGAGGAAAGGGAGGGTATTAGAGAATGAGTGAGTAAGAGTAGAGAGGAGACCAAGGGAGGGAGGGAGAGTGATTTATAGAGAGGGAGGAGGGATGAGAGAGAGAGAGGGCAAGGAATAAAGGATGAGAAAGGAGAGAGAGGAAGGGAGACTAATAAAAGAGATAATGAGAGCACTGGGGAGAGAGAGAGCAGAGAGGAAAGATGGGAGAGGGAGAGTAAAGTGCGTGAAATTGAGGAAAGGAGAAATTAAGAGTACCTGAGAGAGAGAGAGTGAAAGAGGGAGAGGGGAGTGTTTGTGAAATTTATGAGAGAGAGTGGGAGCAAGAAAGAGGAAAAAAGCAAGAGAGAAAGTGGAGAGAAAATACAATCGCGAGAGAGAGAAAAATAAACTCGAAGATCAAGACATATTTTAGAGAGGAAGTATACATATGATTATGAGATAGCTCTAGAGGATGACGTAAGAGAGAGAGACGGAGGGAGAGTGAGAAAGAGAGAGAGATGGAAGAGGGAGTGAGATAGAGAGATAGAGAAAATGAACAGAGAGGAGGAAAAAAAGCAAGAAGGAATCAGAAACCAGGAAGAGACAAAAAGAGAGTAAGAATAAATTACTGTATCGAGAAAGAGAGAAAGTGAAGGTATGGATTTTAAATCAAAGGAGGGATGACATCATGAAGAGCAAGGCATAGAGACAGAAAAAGAGAGAGAGGTATGGGTATCGAGAGAGGAAGGGAGAGTGGGGGTTGATAGGAGAGGGGTTAGGAGGTTCTGAAAGGGAGAAATAAGTAGGGGGAAGTTACAACGTGTGTTAGAGGGAGAGAAAGTGGGTCAGTGAGAATGAGAGAGAGAGAGAGAGACAAGAGCAAGCAAAAAAGGAGAGAGGGGGTAGTTAGAGAAACTTAGAAGTATGTGAGAGACACGAGAAGATAGATTAAGGAAGAGAAAGAGCGTGAGGGAAAGAAAGAGAGAAGGAAGGAGACGGGGAGGGGCTAGAATGGAGAGAGAGTATGAGCGAGAGAGGGTGGAAGAGAAGAGAGACAGAGAGATAATGAAGAGAGATTGCGAGCGAGAGAGGAGGAAGAGAAGAGAGAGATGGAGAGCCGTAGAATGAAAGAGAGGAGGGAGGGATCAAGAAAGACATATAGATGTAGGAGGGAGAGAGAACAAGAGTAAGAAAATGAGAGAGAGAGAGAGATTTAGAGGGGTTAGAGAGAGGAGGAGAGAGTGAGAGAAAGAAGTGAGAGAGAAAACAATGATTAAGAAGAGAGAGGGATCGAGAGAGATAAAAGGAGAGTAAGAGAGAGGTTGCATGTGGGGAATAGGGGCGAGAGAAAGTTCAACAAAAGAGAGATTGTATGTATGTGCGAGGAAGAGTGTGGGAAAACTTTAGAGAGAGTTAAAGAAGTAAGTAGCTCGAGAGAAGGACGAGAGAGCGAGGGAGTGGATCCGCAGAGATATTTGGAGCAGAAAGAGAGAGAGTGCATGTGAAGGGATAGAGGGAGGCTAGAGAGTGAGAGAGGGAGTATGGAGCTTAGGTGGGTGAGAGGGAGATAGATTGAGATAGAGATGTAGAGAGCAAGTGAGTGTGTGTGAGAGGTCGAGCGAGTGTGCGAGTGAGTGAAGAGAAAAGGGTGAGCTACATAAGGGAGTCCTAGAGAGTGTAAGAATGTGGGAGTGATAAAGATGGAGAGAATATTGACAGAGAATGAGACCGGGAAAGGAAAGAGAGTTACAGAGAAAGAAGAAAAGAGAAAGCGAGAGAGATTTAAGACGAGATGTAGGATAGAGAGGGGAAGGAAAGGAGTCGTAAAGAGAGATACAGGAGGAGAGATGGATTAAGGAGAGAGCAATTGTAGAGAAAGTGAAAGAGAGTGGTAAGGGAATAAAGAGAAGAGAGACAAACGAAATATTTAGTAAGAGAGAGTGAGTGAGAGGTAAAAAGATAGAGAGAATGGAATAATGGTGAGCGAGAGAGAGAGCAGGAGAGAGAGATGAAGAGGGAGATAGAAAGGTAGTTGGGGAAGGAGAGGGAGGGAGGGAGGAAGTAAAGGATGAAGACAGGGAGGGAGAGCAGAGAGAAAAAGATAGTGGGGGATGGAAACAATAGAGAGAGAGAGTGTGTGTGGGGGAAAGAGTGAGAGAGAGTGAACTAAAGAGAGAAGAGAGATCAATAAAGAGGAGAGCAAAAAAGAGCATAAGATAGAAAAAGAGAATAGATTTTAAGAAAGAGAGCGAAGGATAAAGAGTAAGGGAGAGAATAACAGAGAGGGAATGGAGAGAGAAGAGAGGAAGATGAAACAATAGAGAGAGAATGGAATGCAAGAGAAAGAGCAAGATGGTAAGAGAAAGTGAGATAGAGATCGAGAAATGGAGCTTAAGAGGGTGAGAGGGAGAGAAATTGAGAGAGAGTGTGCAAGAAGTGTATGAGTGTGTGTGATAAATGGGAGAGAGAGATCAAGTGAGATGCAGAGAGACTCCCAGAATGGCAAGAATGAGGGAGTGAGAAATATGTAGGGAGAGAGAAAGTGATAAAGAGAATGGGAGTGAGAGAATGAAAGAGATCAAAAGAGGGTGAGAGAGAGAAGAGGATGTAAGATGAGAACGAGAGGGACAAAAGAGAAAAACATACCGCAGAGCGGGACAGAGAATGCGGGGGAGGGAGATGTAGAATAAGGAGACAAAAAGCTACAATAATGAAAAGAGATAGTGAGCAAGGGAGCAAGAGAGAGATATATAGGTTACACCTTTCTTCCTCACTTCGTCGCACTCACTCATTCCCTCATTATCCCTCCTAGTCATTCTCTTCTATTACCTTCTTTCTCATTCCCTCTTGCTTTCTTCTCTCACTTTTTCTCTATTTCACTCTCACTCTTCCTTTCCCATTCTCTTGCTCTCTCTCATCCTTTCTTTCTCATTCTCTCTCCAGCCTTCCCTATCTGCCACTCTCTCTATCTCAACCTCTCTATCTTCCCTCTCTACCTCTTTTTTTCCTTCTCACTCATTTAGCTCTCTCTCATATTTCTCCTCCTCCATCTCCCCTCCCTTATCCTCCCTCATCTCCTCTCCCTCCATATTTCCTCTATCATTCGTCATTCTACATTCTTTATCTCTTTATACCCCAACTCATGTACTCTTACTGATCTTTCCCTTAATCCTCTTTCACACTCTCTCTCTTTCACTCTCTCTTCTGCTTTTCCTACACTCTTTAAACCCTCTCACGACATCCTTCTATCCACCTTCTCACTCACTCTCTCCCTTCTCTCTCTCTCACTCTCTATTCCATCTCATTTTATTTCTCTCTTATTCTTCCTCTCTTTAAAGAGGGAGAGAGAGAGATACAAAAAAGGGAAGTACTTAAGCGTATGGTTGGGGATAGAGTGGGAGGGAGGCAAAGAGGGAGGGGTTGGGAGGGAGAAATAACGAGGGGGAGATAGAGCACAAGTGTGAGAGATAGGGAGAGAAGAGCAAATAAATAAAAACTTAGTGAGAGTAGGAAATTGAGAGAGAATGGAAGAAGGAGAGCGAAAAAGGCAGTGAGAGGAAGGTCAGTGAGAGAGAGTGTAAAATGGAGAGAAAGAGAGAGTGAGAGGAAAGAGGAGAGAAGAGAATGAATGAGAGTAAGAAATAATGAGAGAGATGAGGATCAAAGCATGAGAAGAGAGAGGGAATGAAAGAGAGAGGGAGACAGGGAGGTCGGGAGGGATCAAGAAAGGGAGTAAGAAGGAGAAAAAAGAGTTGATTAATGAGAGAGAAGAGAGAACGATAGAAGTGAAATTTATAGAGATTGACTAAGAAATGATGCAATAATGAAGGTTGAATAGAGAGTGAGAGATAATGGGAGAGCAAGGTAGAGAGTGAGAGTATGCAAGAGAGAGAAAGCCTCTTTGTCTCTCTCTTCTTTTCTTTTTATCACCTCCCCTTATCTCCTTATTCACTCTTTCTCTCCGTTATCTCTTAGTCTCTCTCTCACTCTTCCTCCCTCACACTCTCTCGCCTTCATATCTTGCTCTCTACCTTCATATTCCTCTCATTACTTATTTTCACTCATAGACTTCTCTTTCCCCTCGATCCCTCTCGTCTTTCAATCCCACTTCCTTCTCTTTTCTTGCTTTCTCTATATCTTACTCCTCTCTCTCTCACTCTTGTTGCACTTATTTAGTCCGTCTTCTTCCCTCTCATTTTCTCTTTTTCTCTCTCTCTCCATTCCCTCTCTCTTGCTTTCTCTTCTCTAACTTCATATTTTCTCTATTTCTCTCTCACTCTTCCTTTCCCATTCTCGTTGTCTCTCTCAACCTTCTTCCTGCCTTCCTCCAGCCTTCCCACCCTCCCACTCTCTCTATCTTAAATATCCCTCCCTCTCTCCCTATCCAACTCCTTCTCTCGTTTCTCTCACTGCTCTTTAATCTCCCTCCCAATCTCAATCTTGCTCACTATTTTTTGTTTTCTTTGCTCTCTCTTTCATATCTCTCCCTCTTCAATTTTTCTATCTCTCTCCCTTCTTCGCCACCCCCCTCTCTTTCAATCTCTCTCCCTCTTCACTCCCCTCACCCTCTTAAATTTCACTATCACTCTTACTCCCCGCACTAGCGTCTCTCCCTCTTCTCTCTCGCACTCTTTTTATTTCCTTAACTCATTCTCCCTCCCTAACTCTCTTCTTTGTCCATCTATCATTCCCTTTCTTGCTCCTTTTCACCCGCTCTCTCTCTCTTCAGCCTTCATTCTCATTCCAACTCCTCATTTACCCCTTTTCACACTTTCTATTTTCATGCCCATTTCATATCTATCTATAGTCACACTCGATGTCTCTTGCTCTATCTTCTTCGATTCTCTCTATTTCTACCTTACCCTCTCTTTCTCCGCTCACTCTTCAATCCATCTCTTGCCTCATCATGATCTCACTCTCTCTATATATATCTCTCTTTGTTGTTTATGTGTTCCCTTTTTTTTTATTTATCTCCCTCTCCTCTCTCTCTTTAATCATCGTTTCTTTCCCTCGATATTACTCTCTCTGCTTCTCTCCTTCTCACTCATTCCCTTACTCTCCTCTTATCTCAATCCCACCCTTCACCCTTCTCCCTCTCTTTCTCCCTTTGTCCCTATCTCTCCCCTTTCTCTCTCCTTATGCACTTACTCCACTCAATCTTCCTCCCTCCCCTCTTATTTTCTCCATCAAGCCCCATTCCCTCTCACCTCGCTCTCTCTCCGTTCTCTCACTTTCTCTCTCAATTTCTCTTCAATTTCTCTCCCTCTATCCATTTCTCTCTCTCTCCCACTTCTCACTTTCTCCCACCCCTCTATCTCATTTTGTCTCCATCTCTTCTTCTCCCTCTCCATCTCCCTCTCCCCACTCTATTCTCACACATTCTCTTAATCTATAAAGCATAAATAATGAAATGAGCGGGATGAGGAAGAGAGAGATGGACAAGAGGGGAGTGAGAGGGATGGAAGAGAGTGCGAGTGAAGGAAGATATGGAGAGAGGAGAGATCTCGATAGGATACAACCGAGATTTGGTGGGAGAGAGAGGGCGATGAACTGGAAGAGAGTTGAGGGAGAGTGTGTGAGAAAGAGAGAGCGAGAGAGGGATAGAGAGGAAGGAAGGAATGAAAGAAGGAGGGAGAGAACAGAGGGAGAGAGAGAGCAAGGATACGAAGAGAGAGTAAGTGACAGGGAGGAACAGGAGCAAGAAAGAGACAAGAAATGAGGGAGTAAGTATGAGAGTGAAATCCGAAGTGATAGGAAGAGGGAACGAGAAAGGGAGACAAGTAGAGAACAGTGGAAGACATTGGGGAGGGAAGAGAGTGTGAAGAGAGGAGAGGGTGAGCGAGCGACAGAGGAGCAAGAGACAAGGAAGATGGGAGTGAGAGAGGGAGGGAAAGCGGGAGTGAGAGAGGGAGGGAGAGCGAGAGAGTGGCGGAGGTTGGGTGCGGGTGTGAAAAGAGAGAGACGGGTTATAGGTCGAGAGAGAGATGAAAAGAGATGGAACTCGAGAGTGAGAGAGGAGAGTGAGAAGAAATAAAGAGAGAAGGAGGTATCGAGAGGGTTTAAAGAGAGAGCAGGAAGAAGAAAGGAAGAGAGAGGGAGAGAGATTGAGTGAGAAGAGAGACCTGGATGATCAAGCAAGAGGTTGAGCGAGGGGTAAATGCGAGGGAGAATAGGATATTGTTCAGGAGAGAGGGAGACTCGAGAGGGATAATCGGATGAAGAGGGATGGAGGAAGAGAAGAGATAAAATGAGAGAGGGAGGGATAGAAGCAAGAGAGAGAGGAGAGTTGGGAAGGGGGACAGAGTGACCTAATGTAAGAAAAATGAATGAAGAGAGAGCAATAAAGGAGTGTGTAAAAGAGAGTATAAGATATAAAAAGAGTATTATGCAAGTAGAAAGAGAGAGAGTGAGGGAATATACTAGAGATGTGATAAAAAGAGCGAGAGATAAAAATAAAATGGTAACAAAAAGTGAGATGGGGAGAGCGAGAAATGAGCTAACGAGGGCGAGAGGGAGAGAGTGAGAGTGTGTGTCGAGCGTGTGAGATGGAGAGAGAGAAGAAAGGCCACAGAGGGGAGACCTGGGCCGAGGCAAGATTAAAGGAGCGAGAAAGAGAGAGCAAGATGGAATAGAGAGGAGAGAAGTCGAGGGAGAAAGAGAGAAAGATGGAGGGGTTTAAAGAAACAAGAGAAAGAGAGAGGAAATAGAGAGTTAAGAGAGTTAATGGAAGGGAGAGGGAGGTAGAGGGTGAGAGGGAAGAGGGAGGTAGAGTTGTGAGAGAGTGGGGGGAGATAATGAGAGGAAGGCAACAAGAGAGGAGGAAAAGACCGTCCGGAGGATGTAGAGAGAAAGAATGAGAGGAGAGAGAGCAAGATAAAGAGAGAGAACAATGAGTGAGTAAGAGAGAGTGTAATTAAAGATAGATAGGGAGGGAAGATGGACAGAGAGTGAGAGATAAATAGCAGATAAGAGAGAGCGAAGAAAGAGCAAGTGAGCAAGAAAGGGAGCAGTAAGAACGAGAACAGATAAAGAGTCGAGATATGAAGATAAAGAAAGAGAAGAGGGAGGAAGTGGAGGCAAATGGAGAGAAGTGTGAGCTAAATTAAGAAATAATTGTAGAGAGAAGAGGGAGAAAAGAGTGAGAAGAAAAAAGCATTGAATGAGAGGGAGGGAGGGAGGGAGGGAGGGAGGGAGGGAGATAGAAGGAGAAAAAGAGTTAAGTAATGAGAGAAATGAATAAGAGATACAAATAATGAAGTTGGAATAGAGAGTGAGAGAGAGAGGGAGAGCAAGGGAGAGAGTGAGAGTGTGTGTGAGAGAGAATAGAGAGTGTAGAGAGATGTGTTGGATAGAAAGAGTGAAAGTGTGAGAGGATATATATTAGAAAAAAGAGAGATAAAGGGAGGAGCATGATAAGAGAGAACGAGGACAAAGATGAGAATAAAGAGGAGGAGGAGAGTAGATGGTTGTGAGGTAGAGGTGATACATATAAAACAAAGGAGGAATGGAGGGAGATGGAGTGAGAGGTGATGAGGAGATAGACAAGAGTAAGTGAGAAAGATAAAGAGAGAAAGAAGAGAGGGACAAAAGGTATGTAGGATAGAGATAAATAAAGATTAAGAGAGAGATGGAATGAGTGTAAGTAAAATGAGTGAGATAACAAGATACATAGAAAGAGCACAAGAATGAAAGAGAGGGAGAACAAGAGAAAGATTGAGAGAGTGAAAGAGGGAATGGAGGATAAGGGGAGAGGAAACTTCATTTAAGCGAGAGGAATAAAATATATAGTAAGAAAGAGTGAGAATAATGTGTGAAAAAATGAGTGAGATGGAAGGTGAATAAGAGAATGAGTGAGAGAGAGGGGGAAGGGAGTGATGGGAGATGGAGGGAGAGCGAGGGAGGGAAAGAGGGAGTGAAAGAGAGAGCTTATGTGTGTGAGAAAGGTAGAGAGAGATGAGAGTGTGAGAGATAGGCGATAGATATTGAGAAAGAGTAAAAGGTGAGGAGAATAAAGTAACATAAGAGTATAAGAGAGGAAGAGACATAACACATATTATCCTCCTCTCCTCTTTCTCTTTGCTCTTCCTTTTTCTCTTGTTCTCGCTCACTCGCTTTCTTCTTTAATTATCTATTGGGTTTTTCTCGCCTCATTCTCGCATCCCACACTCTCTCGTCAATTTCACTCACTTTACTCCCACCCCTCTCTATCTCACTCAATACTTCGAGCACTCTTACTATCTCTTCTATTAGCATCTCTTCTCTCTCCTCTCCCCTTCACACACTTTCTCCTCTCATTCCCCACCGCTCCCTCCTCAATCACTCTCCCTCCCTACTTTCCTAGCTTCACTGTCTCCCTCTCTCTCACACATTCTCATTTTCTCCTCCCTCGTTTTTTCTAGATTACTGTCTTCTTGCTCTATCTTCCTTCACTCTTCTTTTTCACTCTTTCTTCTCTCTCTTCTTCTCTCACTCTCTATAGTTTTATCACTCCCTTTTCACACTACCCCTCCCATCTCTCTATTTTTTACTTTTTATTCCTAATCTTTCTTGCTCTAACTTATGTTATTCTATTTTCCATTAAACTCACTCACACACACACACTTCCCTCTCTTTCTCCTACACACACACACACTCTCTTTCAATCCCACTCTTCATGTATATATCACTTTCATTCCGTCTAGCTCCATTCTAATTCTTTCTTCCTTCACTCTTCTTATCTCTTATTACCTCTCTTCTCTCCTCTCACTCTCTCACCATATTTCCCCACTCTCTCTCCCTCATTCTCACTTCCCTCCTTCCACCGTCTCTCTTTCGCCATTCATTATCTAGCTCTCTATCTCTCTACTCTTCCCTCCCTCCCCCTCGCTACTATCTCTCCTATCACCCTCCTATCTTTATTTCACTCTTGTTCCTCTCCCTCTTACCCTTTTATATATCCTCTCGTTCCCTCACTCTCTCTTTCTTTTCTCAAAGATCTCTTTCACTCTCTCACAATTATTCTCTTTATAACTCTCATTATCACCCTCTACAATTCTCACTCGCTTCATTTGTGCCCTCTCTAAGTCCTCTTATGTTGCTCACTCTCTTCTTTCTCCATCCTCGCACACTAAACACTCTCTCCCTCCCTCCTAACTTCTCCCTCTCACCCAGAGGCCCCTTTCGCACTCTATCTCACTCTCTCTTACTATCTTGTTCTTTCTCACTCATTATATCCTCTCTCTCTCCCCCTCACTCCATCTTTCTCTCTTCACTCTTTATCCTCTTCACCATTATTCTCTCCTCTCTCTTTTCTCACTCTCTATTCCGTTTATCGATCATATATTCTTTTACACTCTCCTTTCGTTTCTCTTCTTTCTCTCTTTCTCTTACACTTCTCTCTCCCTATTCTATCCTCCACCTCTCTCCCCTCTTCGCTTCCAACCCTACCTCTCTCTTTCTCTCTCATCTCCATCACTCCCATTATATCTCCGGCCTGCACCCTCTCACTTTTCGTTGTTTATCCTCTCTATTTACCCTCTCACTTACTCTTACGTGATCTTCCCACAATCTCTCTTGTCACTTTGTCACCCATTCTCTCTCTCGTCACCTTCTCCTTCCCTACTATGTCTTTAAACACTCTCACTCTCCTTCGTCTCACTTTATCCCTCACTTCCATCTCTCTCTACCTCTCTCGATATATCTTCTATCTCTCACTTTTAACATGCTTATTATCCCCTCACTACCTCTCTCTCATCTCCCTACCTTTCACCCTAATTTCTCTCCCTTCCAAGAGAGAAAATGAGAGAGAGGGCAAGAGAAAATAGAGAGAAGAGAGCGGAGAGAGAATAAAGAGAATGAATCAAGAGAGTGAGGAGCCAGTCAGAGAGAGAGATAAAACAGAGAATTCAAGAAAGAATAAAGATTCAAAGTGAGGGAACAAAGAGCGAAATAAGGAGGATGGAGAGGGAGGGAGGGAGGGAGGGGAGGAAGTAATAAATAATAAGAGAGTGGGGGTGAGAAAGAGAAGGAGGGAGAACGGTGAAGAAAGTAAAGATATAAAGTGATGGATATAGGATATAATGAGAGTAAAGAGAGCAAGAGAGAGAAACAAAATAAGGAGAGTGAAAGACGTAGTGAGAAAGGGAGAGAGTGAGAAAGAGAGATAGATGGTGAGAGTAACAAAGAGAAAAGATAGCAAGTGGATGGAAAAGAACAGAGAGATAAAACATAAATGCGAGTAAAATACATGCGTAAGAAAGGAAGACAAAGGATAAGTAGAGAGATATAACGCAAGAGTAAGTGAGAGAGTGAGAAGGGGTAGAGAGGGAGAGAGGAAAATTGAAGAGAGGGGGAGTGAGAAAGAGAGAGAGCAAGAAAGAAGTGGGGGAGACAGAAGGAAGAGGAAGAGTGCGAGGAAAAGATAATGAGCAATATAGATAAAGGAAAGAAGGATGGAGAGAATGAATGAGAATAAGAGAAGGAGATGGAGAGGGAGAGAGAGAGATGGAGGAGATTGAGTTAGAGAAAGTGGGTTAGAGAGAAGGAGAGGCGAGATAAATAATGGAGAGAGGGGAGAGAAAGGATGAGGAATAAAGAGAGAGAAATATAGAAAAAGTGAGAAAAGAGAGAGGAAGAGAGGGGATGAGAGAGCGATGGATGAAATA
Organism: Papilionanthe hookeriana x Papilionanthe teres; assembly: GCA_022702705.1. Classification (NCBI taxonomy): domain Eukaryota; kingdom Viridiplantae; phylum Streptophyta; class Magnoliopsida; order Asparagales; family Orchidaceae; genus Papilionanthe; species Papilionanthe hookeriana x Papilionanthe teres. Next base: position 64,064,191 of record CM040432.1, on the reverse strand, counting down.
TGAGGAACATGGGAGATTGAGTGAGTGACCGTAAGAGAAGAGAGAGAAGAGAGAACAAGGAGAAGGGGAGAAGAGAGGAAAAAAGGAGTGAAGAGTGCGGTGGATAAAGGAGGAGAGAGTCAGCAGAGATAAAAATAAATAATGAGATGGAGAAAAGGAAGGCAGAGGAGATTTGAGAGCAATTGACAAGGGAGGGATGGAGGGAGAGTAATAGAGAGTGCGAGAGATTAGGAGAGAATGAGTGAATAAAGATAAAGAAGGGAGGTTGTTAGATCAAAGAGAACAGAGTTGAGAGAGGGAAAAGAGAGAGCAAAAATAATAAAGAGATGAACAGAGTGAGAGATTGGGCAAGAGAGAGGAAAAAAATAGGGATAGAGGGAGGGAGTATAAGAATTCAAGAGAGAGGAGGAAGAAATGCAGAGCGTGAAACAGAAAGGAGACAAAAATGATAAGCAAGGGAAGACATAGCAAAAGATGGACTAGTGATGGCAGAGAGGGAGATATAGAGGAAGACATGGAGAGAGATGGATGGAGGGTGAGAGAGGGATGGAGGAGAGATAGAGCTAAAAAGAACAAGATAATAAGAGAGAGTGAGATACAGAACAATAAATGGGAGTTAAGGAGGGTGAGTTAAATAAGGGTGATTTAGAGTGAGAGAGCGTACGAGTGTTTGAGACAGAGAGAGAAGAGCGGGCCAGTTAAGGGAGACAATGACTGGCACGACTGAGAGAGTGAGAAAAAGAGAGGGAGGGTTAGGTGTGAGGGATAAGGAGAGAGAGAAGGATGAGAAACTCTGGCAGAGGTAAGCTATTGAGAATTTCACATAGAGGTTAAGAGAGAGGGGGAGTAAGAGAAGAGGAGAGAAGTGAGAGGGAAGGAGGGGAAGGAGGAGGAATGACAAAAAGAAAGAGGTAGACATTTTGGGAGGGAGGGAGGGAGGTGGAAAAGTCGAGAGAGAAGGAGAGGAAGATAGAGTAAGAGATTGTGAGCTAAAGAAGAGTGGAGAGGTAGTGAGAGAGAGGAGAAAGAGAGAAGAGAAAGATGGGAGGATAGAGAGGAGTGAGATAAATATCAAAAAATATAAAGATGCCGACATAAAGTGAGAGAGAGAAAGGGAACGAAGCGAGGGAGAGGAGAGAGGGTAGAATAAGAGAGAAAGGGTGAAAGAAAGAAGCAGAGACAGAGTGTGTTTGTGAGAGGGTTCGACATAGGGGAGTCCTAGAGAGAGCAAATAAGATGGAGTGAGAACAGAGAAAGAAAAAAGAGAGTCTCATGGAGGGAGAGGACATGCGGAGGGAAAGAGAGGGAGGAGATAGAAAGAGAGAGATTAGGAGGGAGGAATGAGTGAGAGCAAGAATAACCGAGAAGAGAGAGACTAAGAAAGAGAATGAACATGGAGAGAAGAGATAAGGAGAGAGGAGATCGAGAATACAAGAAATAATAAGAGAGAGAGAGAGGAAATGAGGGGAGCGAGAGAGTTAGAAATGTGGGAGAAAGACAGAAACAACCAGAGAAGAGGGGGAAAGAGAGAAAGAGAGTGATTCACGTAAGGTGGGAGTACAAGGTAGAGAGAGAAAGGAGAGATACTGAGAAAAATGAGTTATAAATAAGAGAGAAGATAGAATGATACGAGAAAGCAAGAGAGAGGAAGAGAGATAAAGAGAGCGGAGAGGGGCAAAGAGGAGAAAGGGAGAGATGGGAGGAAATCAAAGAGATTAAAGATTTAGGGACCGAGAAAGGGGAGATATTGAAAGAAAAATAAAGAGAAAAGTGAGCGTGATGGAAAAATAAAGAGGCGAGAATGCTCGACAGAGAGCGGACAGAGAACAAAAAGAGAAATGAGTTGGAAGATGTAGAACAAAGATCGAGTAAGAGAGGGAAGGCAGGAGAGCGTGAAGGAAGCACAGGAAGAGAAGAGAGTGTGAGGAGAAAGAGAGCGAGATATAGTGAGAGAGAGTGATGCCGAGAGACAAGAGACAAAGTGTGTGTGAGAGAGATGTATCAGCCGAAAGGGAAGGAAGGAGGGAGGGACCTAAATAAAGAAATGGAAGGGAGGGAGGTCAGAGAAATGTAGGATAAATAAATTGAAACAATGAGAATTAATGGGAGGGTGGGATGAGTTGGAAGAGGGAGAGGGAAAAGATGAGTTCATGAGAGAGAGGGAAGGGAGGGATGGTGAGATGAGAGGGAGAGACGGAGAGGGAAAGAGGGAGAGAGAAAAAGAGAGGAATGAGAGAGAGAGAGAGGAGAGAAGAGTGTGTGATGTATAATGGAGGGGGAAGAGATAGCTAGAGAGGGATGTGATAGAGTTGGGGAGAGAGACAAAGAGAAAGAGTAAGAGGAGAGGAATATGAAAGTAACACAAGAGAGTAAGAGAGAGGGGAAGAGAGAAGGGAATTAAGAGTCAAAGGGAGAGGGGTGAGAAGAGTGAGGACAGAATTAACAAAGGGAGAGAGTGGACCAAGAAATAGAGACCGATATAGAGAGAAAAGAGAGAGTAAAGGAAGAAAGAGCAAGAGAGAGGGCAGGAGATTGAGAGAATGAGAGCGAGTATTAGATAGAAGAAGTGAGGAATGAAGAACAAGAGCGAAAGGGAAGTGTGACAGAGGTGGTGTGAGAAAGTGAAGTAATGAAGTGTTATATTGAGAGATAGATAGATAATAGATAGATTAATAGTAGATAGAGAGAGATAGAGATAGAAGAATGATACGAGGGGGAGAGAGCTAGACAGTGAGAAAGAATGGAGAGGAGGGAAAAGAGAGCGAGAGGATCAAGAGAGTGTATAGGAGATTGAGATAGACAAAGTGCGAGAAGATATGGCTTTGAGAGAAAGGGAGCAAGAGGGGAGGAAAAGTTACAAAGAAGTTGAATAGAGACGAAGGTAGGGAGAAAGGGAGAGAGAAAGCATGAGAGAAAGGAGAGAGAGGCGAGAGGAAAGGAAGCAATAGTGTGGGAGAGAGAGGGAAAGAAAGATTGAGAGGAGAGAGTGGAGAGAGCAGTAGAAAGAGAGTAAGTGTGAGAGAGTGAACATGGAGAGAGAAAGGAAGCAATAGTGTGGGAGAGAGAGGGAAAGAAAGATTGAGAGGAGAGAGTGGAGAGAGCAGTAGAAAGAGAGTAAGTGTGAGAGAGTGAACATGGAGAGAGAAAGATTGAATGAGGGAGTAACATTCAGAGCGAAACTGCAGAGAGAGGAAGGAGTGAGAAAGGGAGAGTGCGTGAGAGAGAAATAGAGAGAAGAGTGAGGGAAGAGAGAGGGAGAGAGGAAATGTGTGAGCGAGCGAGAGAGGAAGCAAGAGAGAGGAAGATGAAGAGAGCAGGGAAAAGTGAGGTATGCAGGGAGTGAAAACAGGAGGGAGAAAGAGAGAGAGAAGCATTGAGGGATAAAGGGAGCATCACAAGTGAGAGATGGAAGAGAGAGTGAGAGAGAGAGAGATATAAAGAAGTGGAATAAAGTGTGAGGGAGAGGGCGAGAGTGGTGTGAAAGAGAGATAGAAATAGAGAGCAAGAGGGTTTAAAGAGAGAGTAGGAAGGGGAAAGGAAAAGAGAATGAAAGGCAGAGAGTGTGAGAAGAGAGACTAAGAGAAGAATGAGTAAGAGTGAGTGGGGGGTAAACTTAGGGACCATGAGAGAGTGTTGAGAGAGAGGGAACAAGATAGTGGGGGGAGGGAGAAGGATAAAGAGAAGGATATGGAGAGGGAGAGAAGAGAAAGAATGAGAGAGGGAGGGATGGAAGCAAGAGAGAGAGAGAGAGAGTGGTGGATAGAGTGAGAGAAAGTAAGAGAAAGAGAGAAGAGAGACCAGCGAAGGAGAGTGTAAAAAAACTATAAGATAGAAAAGTGAATGAATAGAGAGTGAGAAAGAGAGAGAGTATGAGAGACCACTCATTCTCTCCATCTCTCTCACTCTCTCTCCATATCTTCCTTCACTCTGTCTTCCTCTCTCACTTCCACTTTCTTTCGTGTCTCTCACTCCATCATTCTCTCTCTTCCTCACTCACTTCCTCTCTCACTCTATCTCTATTTATGATTTATCACTTTTTCTTTCTCTATTACTCTCTTTTATCACTCTCTTATCACTTTACTCACACTTTTTCTCCAATCATCTCTCACACTCTTCCTCCCTCACTCTTTCCCTCTTCAATTAATTCAATATCTCACTATGACTTTTCTCTCTCCCTCTCTCTCCATATTTCCTCAATATCTTCCTCTATCTACCTCTCACGCACTATCTTTTGCTCTATATTCACTGAGTCTCTCTTCTCACTCGATTTTTTCGTTACCCTCTCTTCCTGTCTCCCTTCGCTCACTATTCAATCAAGACCTTAACTCGCTCTCTTGCTGTCTCTCTCACTCTCTATTTCATCTCTCTTTGTTATTTATATGTTCACTTTTGCTGCTCTCTGTCTCTCTCTCTCTTACTCTTTTTTCTATCTCCTTCTCTTCCCTCTCTTTACTCACTCTTTCTCTCCCTTTATCTATCACACACTCTCTCTCACTCCGTCACACACTATCTTTTAATTGCTCTCACATCTTGCTCTCTCTCCTCATATTGATCTCATTATTTATTATTTTCTCTCATACATCTCACCTTCCTCCTTAATAACTCCCTTTCTCAATCCAACCCTCCCTCTCTTTCTCCTTCTCTCGCTCCTCATGCACTCACTTTTTCACCCCTTATCTCTCCATCTCTTTTTCTTATCGCTCTCGCTCATTCTCTCTCTCTTACTCTCTTTTCTCACACTTTCACTTTTCTCTATTTCTCTCTTGCTCTCCTCTCCCTTTCTCTCGCCCTCTCTCTCATCCCTTCTCTCTCATTCTCTCCCTCCGCTACCCTCCCTTCCATGTTCTCTATCTCAATCCCTCTCCCTCTCTCTCCTTCACTCCCACTCCATCTTCCCCTCTCATTCTCTCCTTTTAACGCATTCTCTTACCTCCCTCCCTATCTCAATCCCTCCCTCCTTCCCTCTCTTTCTCCCTTTCTCCCTATCACTCTTCTCTTTCCTCTTGCACTTAATCTATCTCTCTTCTTCCCTCTCATTTTCTCCATGGCTTTCTCTCATTCATATCTCTTTCTCTCTCTTCTCTCACTCTATCTTTTTTCTATTTCTCTCTCACAGCATCTAGCTGTCTCTATCTTTTTCTTTTGACCACTCATGCCTTCGCTCACTCTCTCGTTTTCTTTGTTTTTACCCCTCTTCTCCCACTTTTTCTTCTTCCTATATCTCTCTTACTCTCCCTCATTCTTTCTTTCCCCTCTCTCCATCCCACTTACCCTCACACTCTTTCTATCTCCATCTTGATCAATATCATTTCCTCTCTCACTTTCTGTCTCTCCCTCTAAAATCTTTCATGCTCTCTCTCACACACAATGTCTTCAATCTCTCACTCTCTCCCTCTGTCCCCCATTCTGACTCTCTCCCTTACTCTTGCCCTCTATCTCTCTCTTTCACTCTCTCCCTTCTTACTATGTCTATCACTCTATTCATTTTCTCTCTCTATCGCTTTCTTACTATCTCTTGCTATCTTCTCACTCTTTTTACTCTTTTCCTGTATCTCTTTTTCTCTCTCTTCCTTTCTCACTATGTCTCTCACTCTTTAACATGTTTCTCTCTCACCCTTTGCTCTCTCTTCCTCTCTTCCTCTCATTCTCTATCTCTTTTCCTTCTCACCCACTCTTCTCTCTTATTGTTTGTTACTTTTCCTCCCTCTCTTATTTTGCTCTCTGTTTCATTCTCTTTTTGTCTCTCTCCTTCTTCTTGGCTCCCTCACTCTCTTTAATTTCGCTCTCACTCTTATTCTCATTCTCTTCTCTCTATCTCTATTGCTCACTCTAACCCTTTCACTCTCCCTCTCTCTCCTCTTGCTCCATCTATCATTCTCTCTTGCTTCCATTATCTTACTCTCTCTTCCACTCACTTTATTCAGCTTCACTCTCACTCTTACTCCCTCTCTTTATCTCTTCCACAATCTCTATTCTCTCTTCCTATTTCTATCGTCATCTTGCTCTCACTCTCTATTCTCTTACACCTTCTCTCTTACTCTTCTCACATTTTCTCTTCCTCTATCCCCACTCTCTCTTTCTTTATTTTTCTCACATCCCTCCCTTCCTCCTCTCTCTCAAGCTCTCTTCACTTGCCCTCCCCAGCTCTCCCTCTTTTTCTTCTAACAGTTCATCGCTCTCTCTCTCTCTAATTCTTATATTCTCTCTCTTGCTCACTCTCACTTTCTCTATCTTCCCTCACTCACCTTATCTCCCTTTATCTCTCTCAGTCTCTCTTCCTACTTTGCTCCCTCCCTCTCTCTCTCTCTCCCTATTTATTTGCTTTCGCTTTCTCTATTGTTGCCAACTCTTCTCTAAATTTTTCTCTTATATTTGTTTCTCTCCTCTCTCTTTGTCCCTTCTTCTCTTCATTCTTATTTCTCACATGCAATCTCTCTCTTTCTCTCTCCATCCAGACATTGGGAGGGATGGAAGCAATAGAGAGGAAGTTGGGAATGGCGAGAGAGAATGGGAGATAGGGAGAGCTAGAGAGAGCAAGGGATAGAGTAAGAGAAAGGAGAGAATAAAAGGCAACGTAAGAGAGCAAAAGACTGAGAAAGAGAGATTTAATAGAAAGTGTAAGAGAGAGCATGAGTGGTAAAGAGAAATAAATGGAGAGGTAAAGAGAGTTCATGAGAAAGATTGGAGAGCAAGAGGGAGCAAGAGAGGGAGAGATAGTGGAGAGAGAAATAAAGAGTGCTAAGCAAGAGAGAGTGAGTGAGAAGGGGAGAGAGAGGGAGAACACCGAATGGATGATAACAAGTTAGAAAGGGGAGTTATAAAGGGAGAGAGGGAGAGAAGTGTGTTAAAGAGATAGAGGAAAGCGTAAGCAAGAATGGGAGGGTGGCCAGGGAGAGAGAGGAGAGAGAGTGGGAGGATGGACGAAGAGAAATAATTAGAGAAGATGGAGCAGCAGTATAGAGAGTAAGTGAGAGAGAGATAACAAAAAGTGAGAAAGAGAGAAGCGAGTGAGCTAAGTTGAAGTGAGGGAAGGAGTGACAGAAGGAGAGAGTGAGTGAGAGAAATTGGGAGAGAAAGGAATGATAGAAAGTGGGAGACGGTGATAGAGAGGTAGAGCAGGGGGAGAGAGATTGAGAGAGAGAGAGACAGACAACAGGGGGTGAGAAAGAGAGCAAGTAAGAATGAGAGTGAAATTTAATATATAGAAGGAGAGAGAAAGGAAAAGGGAAGAGATTTTGAGGTAAGAGAGAGGAAGTGAGATGGAGTAAAAGAAAGCATGAGAGGTAGCAAAAGAGAATGTTTGTGAGTGAAAAAATCAGACATGAGAGACCATCATAATAAAAGTAAGAGAGACAACAAATAGGAGAGATTATAATAAGTGAAAGAATGGGAGAAAAATAAATTGGGAGACAGAGATATTTTAAGAGAGGGAGAGAATATATATACATAAAGATTATAAGAAAGGTCTAAAAAGAAAGAGAGAGAGGGAGGTAGAGTGAGAAGGAGATAGTGTGGGAGAGGGAGTGAGAGGGAGATAGGAGAAAGACAAAGTGGAGAGAGGGACGAAGAAAAGCAAGAAAAAAGTGTAGGGCAAGAAAAGAGACAAAAAGAGGGCAAAGAACGGAACTAAAGAGATCGAGTGAGAGTAAAAATGAGAAAATATGAGGTTGAAAGAATAGTAGGGAGGATGTATGGAGAGCAGGGGAATAAAGAGAAAAGAGAGAGACAAAGAGGGAAGAAGAGAGCAAATGAACAACAAACAAAGATAAAATATAGAGTGAGAGTTAGGGATTGAAGGTGAGCGGGAAGGAGAGAGGGTAAGGCAGTAATAGAGAAAGAAGAGAGATGCAGGGAATATAGAGTGAAAGATAGTAAGTGAGAGGTAAAGAGAGGAGATATAGATGGAGATATGGACAGAGAGGGAAAGAGAGGGAGAAAGAAGAGTGATCTACATAAGGGAGACCTAAAGAGAGCACGAATGAGTGATGTTCCCTCTCTCTCACCATTCTCTAGTTCTTGCTCTCTCTTTACCCCTAACTCACTCTTACTCTCCCACAGATTCTTTTCTTACACTCTCTTCCATTCATTCTCCCTCACTTTCTCTTTCCTACTCTCTCCTTAGATCCTCTCACTTTCTCTTATATTTCTTTTCCCTAACTACCTCCATCTCTCACTTATGTTCTTCTCTCCTCTCTCTCTTCTCCAATTCTTTCTCTCCCTCTCCCCTGTCTATCGCTTCCTTCCCTCCGACTCTCTCTTTCTCTCCGACTCTCTCTTTCTCTCTGACTCTCTCTTTCTCTCACTCAGACACACTATCTTTCTCCCTCACTCACACTTCTAGTTCATCCCCCACTCTCACTCCCACAAAATCTCATTCTCTTCCCCCTCTCTCTCCCTCTTTCTCACTCTCTTTAGTAGATCTTCCCTTAATCTCTCTTCTCTTCCACTCTATCTTCCTCTCTCCCGCCCACGCATCAATATCTCTCACATTCTCTCTCTTTCTCTCTCTTTTTCACCCTCTCCCTCTCTCATCATTTTCTCTATTTATGCCTTATCACATTTTCTTTCTCTTCTGCTCTCTCCCTCCGTCTTTCTCTCTCACACACTCTCTTATCATTTTTTTACTCTTTCTCTCCAACATCACTCAGTATCTTCCTCCATCCCTCTCTCTATCTCTCATCCTCTATCTCTCTCTATATATATCTCTCTCTCCACCTCTCACTGCCAGTCTTTTATCAATCTTCCTTGAGTCTCTCTTTTCTCTTTATTTTGTCTTACTCTCACACCCTTCTTCTTCCTGCACTCTCCTCAATCCCTATCAGTCCCTCCCTCTATTTCTCTGTTTATAGTTCACTGCCTCTCTTGGTCTCACTCTTACTCTATATTTCATCATCATTATCGTTTTCTTGCTCCCTCTTTCCCTCTCTCTGTCGTCTCTCTTGCGCTCTTCTATCACCTCTGTTCTCTATATTTACTCACTATTTCTCTTCCTCTATCCCTCATATCTCTCACTTAGTCTCCCTCCCTCCCTCTCTCAATCACTCTCACATCTCACTCTCGCTCCTCATCCCCATCTCATTATTTCTTAGGTTCTCTCACACATCTCTCTCTCCTCTTTTCTCCCTCCCTCTTTCACTCCATCCTTGCCTCTCTTTCTCCCTTTCTCCCTATCTTTATCTTCTCTCTCTCCTCTTGCACTCACCCACTCAATCTTCCTCCTCTCTCATTTTCTCCATCACACTCTCCCATTCCCTCTCTCATGATCTCACTTCTCTCTATTTCTCTCTCATTCTCCCTCATCCTTTCTAACTCCGACTCTCCCTCCCACTTCTTGCCCTACCAATCTCTCTATCTCAATATATGTCTCTCTCCAACTCTCTTTCTCACTCCTTCTCTTAATCTCGACTCTATCTCCATCTTACTCTCTATCTTTCCCTCTCTCTCCCTCTTAAATCTTTCATGCTCTCTCTCTCCCTCTCTCACTCGCTCTCTCCCTCTATCACCCTCATCTCACTCTTTCCCTTACTCTTGCCATCGATCTCTCTTTCTCACTCTCTTGCTTTCTTACTATATCTCTTACACTCTATTTTGTTTGTCTCTCACTCTCTTCCTATCTTTTCTCTCTTTTTACTCTTCCCTCTATATCTCTTTTTCTACAACTCTTCCTTTCTCACTATCTCACTCCCTATTATGTTTCTCTCCCTCTTGCTCTGTAGCTCAGTCTTCCTCTCTTTTCTCACTCATTATCTCCCTAAATCCATCACTCAATCTCTCTCTACCTTCATCTCATTCTCTATCTCATTTCTTTCTCACCCCCTCTTCTCTCTTATTTTTTATTACTTCCCTCCCTCCTTGTTTTATTATCTGTTTCTCTCACTAGTCCCCTCTCTCTTACCATCTCTTACCTCACTCTCTATTCGATCTATATTTCTTTCTCTTTTTGTCTCTCCCTCCCTTCTTGGCTCCTCACTCTCTACCATTTCACTCTTACTCCTACTCCCTCACCCTCTTCTCACTTTCTCTCGTGCTCTCTCACCCTTTTTCTCTCCCTCTCTCTCTCACACCCTCATTCCCTAACTCTCTCTCATACTCCACTAATCATTCTCTCTTGCTCCCTTTCCCTAACTCTCTCTTGCCCCACTCTCACACTTACTCCCTCTCTTTATCTCTTTCACAATCTCTATTCTCTCTTCCTCTATATTTCATCATCTCTCTATCAATCTTTATTCTCTGTCACCTTCACTCTTACTCTTCTCACTCTTTATCTTCCTCTTCCCTCCACTCTCTCATTCTTTATTTCTCTCACTTCCCTCTCTTCCTCTCTCTCTCTCGTGCACTCTCCACTTGCCCTCTCTGGCTCTCCTCCCTCGCTCACTTAATTCCATCCCACCCTCTTTCATTCTCTCTATCTCTCTCCTCTCTCTCTCTTCTCCCTTTAATCCCTCACCAACTCCCTCTCCCTCCGTTGCTCCCTCTCGGTCTTATCATTCTCCTATTCTCCCTCTCTTTATACCCCCCACTCACACATTATGTTAATCTCCCTCCCTCTCTTCTTTCTTTCTTTATCTTTCTCTCCCACTCTGCCTCTATCTCCCTCTATCTACCTCCCATTCCATCTCCCTCTTCCTTCGTCCCTCCTCACTTTTTCTCTCTCGCTCTCTCCCTCTACCCTTAACCATTTCTCTCTCCACCCCTATTCTCATACTTTCCCTCACTCTCTCTACTTATCATGCTCTCTCTTACACTCCCTCCCTTTATCTCTCTCTTCCTCTATATATATCCTCTCACACTTTGTCTCCCTCTATCCACCACATCTCTCTACCATCTCTCTTCTCTCTCTCGCACACTCTCGCTCTCTCCCTTGCCTCCCTCTCTCTCTCTCTCTCACTCTCTTTTCCACCTCAGTTATGGCATTGTTGCTCAATTCATCTCTCTTATGTCGCTCTTTCTTTTCTTTCATTACTTTACTCTTTTTCTCCTTCTATCTCCCTCTAACTCCCTCCCTCCCTCTTTCCCCTCTTTCAATCTTTCTCTCTTCTCACTCTTTCCTTCTCATCTCTCTCTAATTATTTCTTAATTTCTCTCACACTTCTCTCTCTTACTCCCTCCCTCTTCCCTCTCTGTTTATCTTCATATCTCTCACTCTATCCATTTCTCATTATTTTGCTCCCTTTCTTTCTGTTTTTCTCTTTCTTCACCCTCTCTTCTATCTCTATTTCTCTCTCACTCTCTCTCCTCTCTCCCTACCTATCTCACTTTAATTACACTCTCTCTTTATCTTACTCTTTCGCCTCTCATTCTTTCGCTCTCTATCCTCCACAAACTCTCTCTCCTCTCTCTCTCCTCTCTTATTTTCTTCCCTCGCTCTTCCCTACATTACTCCCCCTCTCTCACTTTATCTTCCACTCTTCCACACTCTCTCTCCATCTACCTCCCTCTCTCCCTTTCCATCTCTCTCTAGCTCTCTATTTCCTCTCTTTTTCTTGCTCTCTCTTTAAACCTTTCACTACCTCTTTTTTCTCTCTTTGTGACACACTTTGTCCCTCTCTCTCTCTCTCTCTCTCTCTCTATTCCATAACTTTTTATCTCTCTCGCTCTCTCTTTCTCTTTGTTACCATTTTGTTTTTTCTCTCTTTTTATCAAGATATAGCAAAAGATTACTAGTACATGGTAGAGAGTGGGAGATATAGAGGAAGATATGGAGAGAGATGGATGGAGGGTGAGAGAGAGATAGAGAGAGATAGAACAAAAAAGAACAAGATAATAAAAGAGAGTGAGATAGAGAACAATAAATGGAGCTAAGGAGGGTGAGTTAGATAAGGGTGATTTAGAGTGTGAAAGAGCGTATGAGTGTCTGAGATAGAGAGAGTGACAAAAATAGAGGGAGACAGAGGAGATGAGAAAAATAGAGTGACAGGGCACGATTGAGGGAGTGAGAAAAATAAAGGGAGGGTAAGGAGAGAGAGAAGATGAGAAAGTTGGAGAGAGGGTAAGCCATTGAGAATTTGAAAGATGGAGGTTAAGAGAGAGAGAGAGAGGGAGTGAGAGAAGAGGAGAGAAGTGAGGGAGGGAAGGAGGGAAGAGAGTGAATGAGATAAAGAAAGAGATAGACAAATGGGAGGGAGGGTGGAAAAGTTGAGAGAGAATGAGAGTAAGATAGAATAAGGGAGTCTGAGCTAAAGAAGAGTGAGAGATAATGAGATAGAGGACAAAGAGAGAAGAGAAAGATGGGGGAGGATAGAGAGGAGTGAGACAAATATCAGAAAGGTATGGGAGAGCGACATAGAGAGAGAGAAAGGGAACGAAGAGAGGGAGAGGAGAGAGGGTAGAATAGAGGAGAGAAAGGGTGAAAGAAAGAAGAAGAGTGATAGAGTGTGTTTGAGAGAGGGTTTAACATAGGGGAGTCCTAGAGAGAGCAAATAAGATGGAGTGAGCAAGATAGAGAGAGTGAAAAAGAGCAATAAAAAGAGATAGAGGGAGATTGAAAGTGTGATCTTGAGAGAGAAAAAGAGAGTGTGTGAGCGAGAGGACATAAGGGAAGGAAAGAGAGATTAGGAGGAGATAGAAAGAGAGAGATTATGAGGGAGGAATGGGAGTGAGAGCAAGAATAATTGAGAAGAGGGAGAATAAGAAAGAGAATGAATGATGGAGAGAAGGAGAGAAGGATGGATAAGGAGAGAGTGGGGGAGATTGAGAATAATAATAAAATAAAAAGAGTGAGAGATACATAGATAGAGAGGAAAGAGGGGAGGGAGAAAGTTAGAAATGTGAGAGAAAGTAAGAAACAAAAAGAGAAGAGGGGAAAGAGAGAAAAGAGAGAGATTCGGAGAAGGTGGGAGTACAATGAAGAGATAGAGAGAGTGAGAGATAGAGAGAAAATGAGTTAGTAAATAGTGAGAAGATAGAATGATAGAGAGAGCAAGAGAGAGATGAAGAGAGATAGATCAGAGAAGGAGGGGCAGAGAGTGAGAAAGGGAGAGATGAAGGAAGTTAGAGAGATTGAAGAGATTTAGGGACTGAGAAAGGGGAGAAATTGAGAGAAAAATAAAGATAAAAGAGAGCGTGATGGACGATAGAGCAAGTGAGAATGCTCGATTAGGAGAGTGGACAGAGAGCAAAGAATGAGTGGGAGAAAGAGATCTAGAGAGAGATGGAGAGAGCGAAAGGGAGGTAGAGAGATAGTGAGTGTGGAAGAATGGAAGATAGAGTGAGTGAGAGAGGGGAAGGGAGGGAGAGTGGGGAGGAAGCAAGAGAGGAAGTGAGAGAATATGTGGAGGATAGAGGGAGAAAAAGAGTGAGAGGAGATAGAGCAGAGAAGAGAGAATAAGTTAAAGAGAGAGCAAAGAGTGAGTAAAAATGAGGGAGAGTGAGAGAGAGTGAAACTAAAGAGAAAGAGGGAGGAAGAGAGGAGAGAGTGAGAGAAAAATAGTGATCGAAGAGAGTGTGAAGGAAAATAAAGCAAGAGATATGTAACAAAGAGCAAGAAATGGAGCAGAAGTCAGAGAAATAGATATAAACGGTTAGATTAAGAGAGAGTGAGAGAATAGATAGATAAATTGGTAGATAGAGAGAGATAGAGATCATAGAATAACATGAGGGGGAGATAGAATAAAATAATGAGAAAGAAATGAAGAGTGAGGGAAAAGAGAGCAAGAGAGATCAAGGAAGTGATCCTTAGAGACTAAGATTGAGAATGTGTAAGACTATATGGGTTTAGGAGAAAGGGAGGGAGGGGGAGGGAGGAAGAGTTACAGTGAAATAAAAGAGAGAGAGGTAGGGAGAAAAGGAGAGAGGGTGAGAGTAATCATGAGGAAAGGGGGGTGGGAGCATGTAAGAGTGAGAGTGAAATTGAGGAGAAAGAGAAGAGAAAGAAAGGGAGAGAGTGCAAGAGAGATAGAGAGAAGAAAGAGTGAGGAAAAAGAGAGCGAGAGAGAGTGATACTAAGAGAGAGAGATAAAGTGTGTGCGAGAGAGATAGACTAGGCAGAAAGAGAAGGAAGGAGGGAGGGAGTGAAATAAGGAGAAAGGAAGGGAGGGAGGTTGGGAGAGAAATGCATGATAAAAAAAGTTAAACAATGAGATTTAATGGGACAGATAGTGGGATGAGTTGGAAGAGGGAGAGAAAAAGAGCATGAGTGCATGAGAGGGACATAGAGGGGGAAGGGAGGGATGGGGAGATGTGAGAGGGAGAGAAATAGAGAGTGAATGAGTGAGAGAGAGAGGGAGAGAAGAGTGTGTGAGAGATAATGGGAGGGGAAGAGAGAGAGCGAGAGAGGGAGGTATGATAGAGTCGGGGATAGACAAAGATAAAGAGTAAGAGGAAGAGAGAGGGGAAGAGAGAAGGAATTGAGAGAGGGAAAGGGAGACGGTGGGAGTAAGAATGAGATTTAAATTGAATAAAGGGAGAGAGGGACTAAGAAATAGAGACAAAAATAGGGAGAAGAGAGAGTAAGGGAAGAAAGAGCAAGAGAGAGGGCAGGAGATTGAGAGAATGAGAGCGAGTATCAGATAGAAGAAGAGAGGAATGAAGAACAAGAGCGAAAGAGAAGTCATACGAAGGTGGTGTGAGAAAGTGAAGTAATCAAGGGTTATATTGAGGGAGAGTAAGATAATAGATAGATAAATGGTAGATAGAGAGAGAGATAGAGATAGGAGAATGATATGAAGGGGTGAGAGATTAGAATAGTGAGAAAGAAATGAAGAGTGAGGGAAAAGAGAGCGAGAGTGATCAAGAAAGAGAGTATAGGAGATTAAGATAGAGAAAGTGTGAGAAGATAAGGGTTTGAGAGAAAGGGAGCAAGGGGGGAGGAAGAGTTATAGTGAAATTGAAGAGAGACAAAGGTAGGGAGAAAGGTAGGGAGAAAGCATGAGAGAAAAAGAGACAGACGGTGAGAGCATTCATGAGGAAAGAGAGAGAGAGGGATCATGTAATAGTGAGAGTGAAATCGACGAGAAAGAGAAGACAAAGAAAGGGAGAGAGTCAAGAGATTAAGAGAGAGATAAGAGAGTGAGGAAAAAGAGAGCAAGAGAGTGCGAGAGTGATACTGAGAGAGAGAGATAGAGTGTGTGTGTAGGAGAGATAGACTAGACAGAAGGAGAGGAAAGGAGGGAGTGAGTGAAATAAGGAGAAATGAAGGGAGGGAGATTGGGAGAGAAGTGTAGGATAAAGTGAGAAACAATGAGAATTAGTGGGTAATAGGGGAAGTGTTGAGAAGGATCAGAGAGAGAAGCGACAGATAAAGAGCAAGAGAGTGAGTGATGGCGTGAGAGAGAAAGGTATAAAGAAAGTGGGAGAGAGTAAGATGAAGAAGAAATTAAGGAGAGTGAAATTTATGGAGAGAGAAGGAGAGAGGGAGAGAGGGAGTGAAAGAAGGAGGGGGAGAGGAAGAGATGTGTTAGTGAAGGTGAGAAATAATGAGAGAGAGAAAGAAAAGTACAAAGAAAGAGAGAAAGGGAGAGGGAGAGCAGCGAGTGGGATTGAAAGAGAGAGTAGGGAGAGAGGGAATGGAGAGTGAGAGAAAGAACAAGAATAAAGAGCAAAAAAAGAGAAAGCGAAAGGCTGAGAAAGAGATAAATTAGAGTGTGAGAGAAAGGATGAGTGGTAAAGAGAAAGAAATAGAGAGATGGAGGGAGGCCATGAGAAAGATTGAATGTGAGATCAAGAGAGAGGGAATAAGAGTGTGCGATGGACAAAATGTGAGGGAGGGAGGCAGATTGAGTGAGTGAGTGCAAGAGGAGAGAGAGAAGAGAGAAATAGAGAGAAAAGGAGAAGGAGAGGGAAGGATGGAGTGAAAGTGGGAGGGACAGAGGAGGAGAGAGATGTGTGAGAGAACCTAAGAAATAATGAGATAGGAATGAGAGGCGAGAGTGAGATGTGAGAGAGATTGAGAGAGGGATGGAGGGAGACTAAGAGAGAGAGTGAGGGATAGAGGGAGTGAAATAGTGAGAAAATATAGAGAAGAGAAGGTGATAGAAGAAAAGGCAAGTGAGAGGGCAAGAGAGAGCAAGAAAACGATAAAGAGAGATGAAATATAGTGTGGGAGCGAGAGCGAGAGAGGGAGTGAACTAGAAACAGAGAGATAATGAAGGTACCGATAGAGATTGAGGAGAGAGCAGAAGGGAGTAAGGGTGTGAGAGTAATAAAAAAATATATAGAAAAGAGATTGAGAAAATGATAGGGAGTGAGAGGCGGACAGAGATGAAGATAAAGAGAGAGATAGAGGGTGAGAGAGATTGAGACAGGGAGGGAGGAAGAGACTAAAGATGGCCAGAGAGGAGTGAGTTGATAAAAGAGAGTGATAAAAGAGAGTAAGAGAGAAAGTGTGTGGGAGAGAAAGAGGGATAAGAGAGCAAAGGAGAAAGAGAATGTGATAAGGCATAAATAGAGAAAAGAATGAGAGAGGGAGAGGGTGAAAAAAAGAGAGAAAGAGAGAGTGACAGAGGTTGATGCATTGGCGTGAGAGAGGAAGACAAAGTGAAAGAGAAGAGAGAGTGAGGGAAGATCTACAGAGAGTGAGAGAGGGAGAGAGGGGAAGAGAATGTGATTTTGTGGGTGTGAGATGATAAAAAAAGAATAGAGAGTGAGAAAAAGAAAAAGAAAAAATAGAGAATGGGATAGAGAGAAGAGAGAAAAATGGAGCGAGAGAGGAGGAGGTACGAGCAAAGAGAGGGAGAGGAGCGAGTGTGAGAGAAAGAACAAGATGGTAAGAGAGAATAAGGAGTAAGAAATGAAGCTAAAGCAGGGTGAGAGGGAGAGTGATTGTGAGGGAGTGAGAGATTGTATGAGTGTGTGAGATGGAGAGAGAAGAGTGAGCTACAAGAGGGAGACCTAGAGAGAGCAAGGTTGAGGGAGTGAGAAAGATAGAAGGAGAGAGTGAGACAAATAAAGAGAAAAAGAGTGAGAGATTCAAAGAGATCTCGATAGAGATAGAAGGAGGTAGTTAGAGGATTTTAAGAAAGCACAAGAAAGAGAATGGAAGAGAGAGTGAAAAGGGGGTGAGTGAGAAGTGAGAAGAGAGACAGAGTAAGAGTAAGTAGCGGATGTAAAGAGAAAGAGAACAGGAGAATTATGAGAGAGAGGGAGATGGAGAGAGGGAGAGACAATGAGAGATGGCAAGTGTGGGGAATATAGTGAGAGAAAAGTTAGAGGAAAAATAGAAAAAAGAGCTAGTCCCTCTTGTTCCGTCTTCCTCACTTCCTTTTGTTCCCTCTATCACTCTTTTTCTCATAGTCTTCCTCTTCATCTCTATATCACTCTCACTCTTAACCTGTCTTTTGTTTGTCTTCCTCTTCATCCATATATCATTCTCATTCTCTATTTTCTCTTTCTCATAACTTATCTTTTATTTGTCTTTCTTCTCTCTCATTCCTTTTACGCTTTCTCTCCATATATCCTCAACTCTTTCTCACCATCTCTCACTTTCCCCTTTCCTTCCTTATATATCCCCCTTTCTCTCCCTCCCCTCTCTCTTTCATGCTCTCTCCCCCGCTCTCACTCCCTCCCTAACTCTTTCTCTTGCTCCATCTATCATTCCCTCACACTCACTCGCTCTCTCTCTCCAACTTTTTACTCTCTCAATCCGCCTCTCATTGTTTCTCACTTTCTCCCTATTTCTCTTTTCCTCCTTCCATTTGTCTCACCATATCTCTCACTCTCTTTTCCTTACGCTTGTTCTCACACACTCTCTCTCTATATATTTTTCTCTAGCTCGCTCGCTCACTGTCTATCTCCATTATCTAGCTCTGTATTTGTCTTTTCTCTGTCTCCCTGTATCCTTTACACCTCCCTTCCTCCAACTCTCATAATATCTCTAATTCTCTCTTGTCCGTCTCTCTCATCTCCTCTTCCATATCTTCTTCACTTTCTCACTCTCTTTTCCAAGATTCTCTATAGATCTCTTTCATTCTCCCACTCTCGTTCTCTTACTCTATAGATCTCTTTCTCACTCCCTCATTCTAGCCCTCTATATCTCCCTTATGTAGCTTACCCTTCTCTCTCCAACCCACTCACTCTCGAGAGAGAGCTCTTACACACACTTCTCACTCACTCTCTCTCAATCTCTCTCACTCTCACCCTCGTAAGCTCCACTTCTCGATCTCTATCTCGCTCTCTCTTACCATGTTGCTCTTTCTCTTGCACTCCATCCTCTGTCTCCATTGTTGCATCTTCCTCTCTTCTCTCTTTATCCCCATCTCCTTTATTCTCTCTTACTCGCTCTCTATCCTTTGCTCACTCTTTTTTTCACTCTATTCTCTTTTTCTATCTTATGCTCTTTTTTGCTCTCTTCATTTCCACTCTTTCATTCACTCTTTCACTCCCTCTATCCCATACTCTCTCGCCCTCACTATTGCTCCATCCCTCCCACTATCTCATTCTCTCTCTTCTCTCCATCTCTCCTTTCCTCCCATACATCCTCTCTCTACTTCTCCATCTCTGTCTCTCTTGCTCTCTCGCTAGTCATGATTTCATTCTCCCTGTCCCTTTACCATTCACTCACTCTTTCTGACTAAGTCTTCCCTCGATCTCTCTTCTATCTCTGTATACTTTTCACAGTCTCTATCACTTACTCTCTATTGCTCTCTCTTTAGTCCATCTCACTCCGTACCCATATCTCTCTTTCTAACTCCCTTCCCTCTCCCTCCCTCAATCTCATCCCCATCTCTCTAAGTCTCTTTTCCTCTATCACTATAGATCTCTTTTATTATCCCACTCTCATTCTATTTATCACTCTCTTTATCTTTCTCACTCTTCTTTTTTCGCTATCACTATAGATCTCTTTTATTTCCCACTCTCATTCTATTTATCACTCACACTTTCTATCTTTCTCATTTTTTCAATCCTGCCCTCTTGCCATCTCTGGGACTCCCTTATGTAGCTCACCCTCTCTCTCCATCTTACTTACTCTCTCTCGAGCTCTCACACACACTCATACACTCTCTCACTCTCTCAATCTCACACACACTCATACACTCTCTCACTTTCACTCAATCTCTCTCTCACCCACCGAAGCTCCATATTCCTTCTCCCACTCTCTCACCTCTACCCCTATCCTTCACATGTACTCTCTCTCTTGCTCTCCAACTTTTATCTCTCCCATTATTTTTCAGATTCCCTCACACTTCTCTCTATTTCTCTCCCATTCTCTCCCTCCCTCTCTCTATCTCCTCTATCTCTCATTCTCTTTTACTTACTCTAATTCTCATTCACATCCTCTTTATCTATATATATCTCTTATCCCTCCCTCACTCTCTCTTTAATTATCTCAAGCTCACACTTCTCTGACTCTTTCTCTTATGTTTTTCTCTCACTCTTTTCTTCACACACACACACACAATCTCTTTTTATGCTCTATCTTTCTCTCCCTTATCCCCCACATGCACCCTCTATCTTGGTTTCCAGATTTTATTTTTCTCAATCCCCCTCTCTTCTCAATCATTATTTCTTACATTCTCTCACACTTCTCTCTCACTTTCTCTCTCCCTCACCCTCCCTCTCCATGTCACTCTCTATTCCTTAATCATGTTCTCACTCTCTCCCTCTCTATCTTTAACTCTCTTAATCCCTCCCTCACTCTATCTTTCATTCTCTTGCTCTCTATCTCTCTTCTTTTCCTCCCTCGCTCACACACTCTCTCTCTTCTCACCCTCCTAATATCTTTATTCTCTCTAGTCCCTCTCACTTTCCCTTTCTTGTATCCTCTTCTCTCCCTCACTCTCCTTTCCTATTTCTCTTAAGGTCACTTTCACTCTCTAACTATTGTACTCTTTATGCTCTCACTCTCTCCGTCTATCATTCCCACTCCTCATTCATGCTCTCTATAGGTCTCCCTTTTTCCTTCTCTATCTCCCTCTCTGTCTCCCTCTCTCTTACTCCCACTGTCTTATCTTTCTGCTATTCTCCCCTTTATTTACCCTCTTACTCGATCTTAGCACAAACTTTCTTCTCAGTCTCTCTCCCATTCACTCTCTCACTTTCTCTTTCCTACTCTCTCACTTCCATTCACTTCCTCTCACATCCTCTTTTTTTCTATCAATATCTCTTCCCTCTCCCTTTTCTCACCTTCTCTCTCAATCTAATTTCACTCTCACTCTTACTCCCTCTCATTCTCACCCTCTTTTATCTATCTCTCTCCCCCCTTACTTAACTTCTCTATCTCCATCTCCCTCTTCTCTCACTCTCTTTGTTGCTCACTCCCTCGCTTGAACTTAGCCCACTCCATTCTTCTCTCTTTCTCAATCTTTGTTGTCTCTCTCTTACTCTTTGTACTACTGCTCCCTCCTTAAACACTATTTCGCTTCGTCCATCCTCCCACTCTCTCTCCTCTCTCAACCCTCTCTCCCACCCACTCTCACTTGCACTTCCTCCATCTCTCTCTCTCTCTCCCCCTCTCTCTCGCACTTTCTCTCCCTCTATTCCTTTACAACTCTCTCACACAATTTATCATCCATCCTTTTCCTCTCCTTCTCTTTACCCTTCTCGCTCACTCGCTCTTGCTCTATCTTTTAGCACACTCTATTCCTCTCCCACACACTCTCTCTCCCACTCTTGCTCCCTCTCTCTTCAATCTTTCTCATAGCCTCTCTCTATCTCTCTACTTTTTCTCTTTACCAACCATGCTCTCCCTCACAATCTCTATTATATCTTTCTTTCTCGATCTCTCTTATGTTGCACTTTATTCTCTCTCCTTCTCTCACTCTATCCCTCACTCTCTTGCTCTCACTCTCTATCAACTTCTCTCTCATTCAATCTCACTCCCATCTCTATCTCTCTTTCTTTCACACTTTCTGCCTCTTCTCTCTGTCATTATTTATCACCTTCTCTCACACATCTCTACCTCTCTCTCCCTCTCACTTTTACTCCCTCCTCCCTCTCTCCTTCTCTCTGCATATATCTCACTCTCTTTACCTTACTCTTCTTCTCAATCTCTGCCATTTTATTAATATATATTTCTCTCTCACTCCCTCGTTCACTCTCTTGCTCATTATTCTCTATCCCCTTATAGCTTCCGCTCTCTACCTCCCATTCACTATCTTTTGCTCAATCTTCCCCGAGTCTATCTTCTCTTTCTATTTCTGCCTTACCCTCTGTCCCTCCCACAGAATTTTTAACACTATCTCCACTCCCTATCTTGATCTATCACTCACTTTCTATTTCATCTCCCATTGTTATTTCTTTTCTCCCTTTTTCCCCCTCCATGCTCACTCATTGTTCTATCTCCCTCTCTTCTCTCTCTTCACTCATTCTTTCTCTCACTCTATCTCAAAGTCTCTCTCTCACTCTCTCCCTCCCTCACCCAATTAATTGCTCTCAAATTTTGCTCTCTCTCATCTTTTCTCTCTCATTCTCTCCCTCCGCAAACCTCCCTACCACTCTCTATCTCAATGTTTCCCGTACTCTGCCCTCTCTCTCTCCATCTCCCTCTCTTCTTCTCCCCTTCTCATTCATTCTCTTTTGTCCCTCCCTATCTCCATATTGCTCATTATATTTTCCTTTCCCACTTCCTCTCTCTCCCTCTTAACTCTTTCTTGCTCTCTCTCCCTCTCTCTTCAATTAATCTCCTTCTCTCTCTCTATCTCCCCTTCCTCACTCTTTCCTTTGCTCTTGCCCTCTATCTCTCTCTGTCTCACTCCTTTCCTTTCTCACAATGTCTCCCACTTTCTCTTATGTTTCTCTCTCTCTCTCTTGCTTTGTTTTCTCTCCTTTTACTCACTCTCTCGTCTTATATCCATCATGCTAACTATCCTCCCTTCCTCTCATTCTCTCTCTTCTCTCTCTATAAACCTCTCCTCGCTAGCATTGTTTATTACTTTCACTCCTCTCCCTCCCTCCTTACTCCACTCATTTTTTATCTCTCTAGCTCCCTCTCTCTATCCCTCTCTTTCTTCACTCTACATTCTTTCTCTATTTCTCCCTCACTTTGTCTCTCTCTCCCTTCCTTGCTCCCTCACTCTCTTCAATTTCTCTCTCATTATTAATTCCTCACTCGTTTCTCTCTCTCTCCTTCTCTCTATACTCTCTCTCCTTTCTCTCTTCTTTTCTCTCTCTAGCTTTTCCTTTTGACTCTCTCTCTCTCTTGCACTCACTTTTCGTCTCTAATTCTCTTGCACTCTATCATTTTCCCTTTTTCTCCTTTTCTCTCACGCTCTCTTCTCCACTCTCTTTTCAGCTTCACTCTCACTCCTACTCCCTCTCTTTATCTCTTTCCCACTCCCAATTCTCTCTTGCACTTTCTATCTCTATCTTATTCGCACCCTTTATTCTCGTTATCTTCTCTCTTACTCCAATGAATCCCCACTCTTCCTCCATCCCCCACACTCTTTCTGTATTTCTCTCGCTTCCCTCCATCGTCTTACTTCCTTTCCTTGCTCTCTCTCACTCCATCTCTCTCGTTCTCTCTCTCACTCTTATCTCCCATTCTCTCGCTCTCTCTCACTCATCCTTTCTCCTGAATAAGAGAAAGAGAGAGGGATTGAGATGGATTAAAGAGAGAACAGTAGAGAGAAAGTGATAAAGAGAGAAAAGAAAATAGTGCGAGAAGAGGATATTAAGAGAAAGTGAGTGAGAGGTAAAGAGATAGGAGAATAGAAGAATAGTGAGAGAGAGAGAGAGAGAGAACAAGAGAGAGAGAGACATTAAGAGGGAGACAGAGGAAGATAGGGAAGGAGAGGAAGGGAGGGAGGAAGTAAGGGAGGAATGGAGTGAGGGAGAGAAGAAAGAGAAAGAGACAGTGAGAGGAATGGAAGCAATAGAGAGGGAGAGGGAGTGAGGCATAGAGGGAGAGGGAGTGAGGCATAGAGGGAGAGAGAGAGCAAGATGAAAGAGAAAAGCTAGAGCAAAAGAGAGCATGAGATAAAAAAATAGAGTGCAATAAAGAGAGAGCGAGGCGAGCAAATAATAAAGAAGAGGATAGAGAGTGAAGGGAGAAACATGCAGCAATGGAGTGAGAAAGAGTGCAAGAGAAAGAGAAAGATGGTAAGGGAGAGTGAGATAGAGATCAGGAAATTGAGCTTAAGAGCGTGAGCTCTCTATCTATGTCTCTATTGATCCCTCCATCACTCTCTCATTCATTTTCTTTTTCTCTATCTCACTCTTCTCGCCCTCCCTCCCTAGCTCACAATCTCTCTTCCTTTGAACCCTCCTGATATTTTTTTCTCTCTTGTCGCTCTCACTCTCTCCCTCTATAATTCATACTTCCTCATTCGTGCCCTCTCTATGTCTTCCGCTTGTAGCTCACTCTTCTCTTTCCTTCTCACACACTCATACACACACACACTCTCTCTCTCAATCTTTCCCTCTCTCACCCTCTTTAGCTCCAGTTTCTGCTCTCTATCTCACTCTCTCTTACTATCATGTTCTTTCTCGCTCAGTCCTATCTCTCCCTCGCTCCATCTTTCTCTCTTCATTATCTATCCTCTTCTCTCATTTTATCTCTCCTCTCTCTCTTTTTTATATCTTATATGCTCTTTACACTCTGCTTTGTTGTTTTCTTTTCACTCTTTCCTCCTACTCTTTCACTCATTTTACCTCCTCGTCTCTCTCTCTCCCCTCTCTTGTTTCCATCCCTCACTCTCTCTTTCTCTCTCCTCTCTCCCTCCCTCCCTCCCTCTCCCATGATATTTCCCTCTCTTGCTCCCTCTCTTTCACCGTTCCCCCATTTTTGCACTCTCTTTACCCCTCACTCACTAATCTTACTCAGTCTTTCCTCTGCTTCTCTTCTCACTCTCTCTCCCATTAAACTTTTCATTAAACTCTCTCACTTCCTCCTCCCTTTCTCCCTCACTACCTCCATCTCTCTCTCTCTCTCTTTCTATTCCATCTCTCTTTATTCCTCTCTCACTAACTCTTCGGTCTCTGACATTTGACCCTCGCAATATCCCTCACCACCTCTCTCTTGCTCTCCTTCCCTCTTTCAATCCCTTAATCTCTGTCTCTCTCCAACACTCGTCTTTTATTTTCTTGCTCCCTCTCTCGCTTGCTAATCTCTCCCTTTCTCATGCTCTTTATTCCTTCACAGTCTCTTCTCTCTATTTGTCTTTCACACTCTCTCCCTTTCTTGCTCCCTCATTCTCTTTGTTCAGTTTCACTCGAATCCTTACTCCCTCTCTCCGTCACCCTTTCCCGCTCTATCTTCACTCTCTGTCACACACTCCAACTTATTTTTCTCTTCTCTCTCACCTCATAATTTTTCTCTCCCTCTCTCCCCCTGTCAAAATGCGAGGGAGGGATGGAAAAAAAGAGGGAATGAAAAAGTGAGGGGTCAAGAAAAAAAGAGAATTCTTCTCTTTTCCTTTTCCTTCTATCACTATTTATCACTCTCTTCATTTCTCACTATGTCTCTCACTTTCTCTTTTGAATCTTTCTCTTGATCAATTGCTCTCTCTTGCTCACTTTTCTCTCGTTACTTACTCTTTAGCTCCTTATGTTCATCACTACCTTCCTTCAATCTGCATCTCTTCTATTTCACCCCCCCTCTTCTCTTTTCTTGTTTATTACCTCCACTCCTCTCCTTTTTTTTCTCTCTATTCCCTCGCTTACCTCGCACTCTATTTTTTCTTTATTTCTCTCTTTTTATTTCTCTATCCTTCCTGGCTCCCTCTCTTCAATTTCAATCTCATTCTTACTCCCTTTATTCTCTCTTTCTTTTTCTCTTACCCTCTCTCTCTCTCGCTCTCTTTTTCTCTCCCTCTCTCTGTCTCACTCCCTCCCTTCCAAACACTCTCTCTCTTGCTCCATCTATCGTTATCTCTTGCACCCTTTTTCTTAAACTCTATTCCACCACTTTCTTTCTTCTGCTTCACTTTCACTCTTACTCCCTAGGTCTCCTTCATGCAGCGCACTATTCTCTCTCCATCTCACACACACTTACAACACACTCACTCTCCCAATCTCTCTCTCTCACCCTCGTTAGTTCCATTTCTCACTCTCTATATCACTCTTTGTTACCATTTTGTTTTTTTCTCTCACTGGTTTTATCACTTTCTCTATTATATTCTCTCAATCTCTCACTCTATTCTCTTTTTGTATCTTATACTCTCTTTTACACACTCTTTTGTTCATCTCTCTTCTTTAATTTCTCTTACATTCTATCACTCCATCGCTCACTTCCTCTCTCCTCTCTCTCTTGCTTATATCCCTCCCTCCTCATTTTATCTCTTCTCTTCCTCCCTCCCTCTCCGTCTCATTATCCCTCTCTGTCTCCCTCTCTCTCAAGAATCTCTTATTCTCCCTCATCTTTTACCCCTCACTCACTTACTCTTGCTTGATTTTCCCTCAATCTCTCTTCTCACTATCCCTTTTATTCTCTCTTCCTTTCACTTTCCTGCTCTCTTTAAACCCTGTCAATACCTCCTATTTCTCTTTCTTACTCACACTCTCCTTCTCTCTCTCACCCAATATTCCACCTACTTTCATCTCTCTCTCATCCTCTCTTCTATCTCTTGACACTCAATTTAACCCTCACTACCACTCGCTTGATTTTCCTCCCTCTTTCACTCCCTTCATCCCTCTGTTTCTCCTACTCACCTTATCTGCCGTCTCTTGCTCCCTCTCTCGTTGGCTCACACTCTCTCTCTTTCCTTCTCTCAATTCCCTCGCCCTCTCTCCTCTCTATTTCTCTCTACACTCTCCCTTTCTCTTTCACATTTCCTATCTCTTCAGTTTCACTCTCACACATACTCTCTCATTCTCTCTCTTTCTCGCTCCATGTTTACTCTCTGTTGCTCACTCTCTCTTCAATTGCGCTTGCTCCTCTCTCTCCTCTCAATCATTCTCTCCCACTCTCCCCCACTTCCTTCATTCTTTCCCTCCCTCTCTCTCTCTCTCACTTGCTCCCCCTTTCTTTCTCACACTCTCCCCCTCTCTCCCTCTCACTCTCTTCCAATTCATCCCCCTCGCTCCCACTAAATCTCATTTTGTCCTCCTCTCGATCTCTCTCACTCTCTCTCCATATCTTCCTTCACTCTCTCTTCCTCTCTCACTTCCACTCACTCCCTCCATCATTCTCTCTCTTCCTCGCTCACTTCGTCTCTCGCTCTTTCTCTATTTATGATTTATCACTTTTTCTTTCTCTATTGCTCTCTTTGACACACTCTCTCTTGCTCTCTTTTATCACTTTACTCACACTTTTTCTCTAATCATCTCTCACTCTCTTCCTCCCTCACTCTTTCCCTCTTCCATTAATTCAATCTCTCACTATCACTTTTCTCTCTCCCTCTCTCTCCATATTTTCCTCAATAACTCCGTCTATCTACCTCTCACTCACTATCTTTCGCTATATATTCACTGAGTCTCTCTTCTCACTCGATTTTTTCCTTACCCTCTCTTCCTGTCTCCCTTCGCTCACTATTCAATCCCTACCTTAACTCGCTCTCTTGATGTCTCTCTCACTCTTTATTTCATCTCTCTTTATTATTTGTATGTTCACTTTTGCTGCTTTCTGTCTCTCTCTCTTACTCTTTTTTCTATCTCCTTCTCTTCCCTATATTTACTCACTCTTTCTCTCCCTCTATCTATCACACACTCCCTCACACTCCCTCACACACTATCTCTTAATTGCTCTCACATCTTGCTCTCTCTCCTCATATCAATCTCATTATTTATTATTTTCTCTCATACATCTCACCTTCCTCCCTGATAACTCCCTTTCTCAATCCAACCCTCCCTCTCTTTCTCCTTCTCTCTCTCCTCATGCATTCACTTGTTCACCCCTTGTCTCTCCCTCCCTTTTTCTTATCGCTCTCGCTAATTCTCTCTCTTTCTCTCCCTCTCCCTTTCTCTCGCGCTCACTCTCATCCCTTCTCTCTCATTCTCTCCCTCTGCTACCCTCCCTTCCACGTTCTCTATCTCAATCCCTCTCCCTCTCTCTCCCTCACTCCCACTCCATCTTCCCCTTTCATTCTCTTCTTTTAACTCATTCTCTTACCTCCCTCCCTATCTCAATCCCTCCTTCCTTTCTCCCTTTCCCCTATCACTCTTCTCTCTCCTCTTGCACTTAATCTATCTCTCTCCTTCCCTCTCATTTTGTCCATCGCTCTCTCTCATTCCACTCTCTTGCTCTCTCTTCTCTCACTCTATCTTTTCTCTATTTCTCTCTCACAGCATCTCACTATCTCTATCTCTTTCTTTTTTACTACTCATGCCCTCCCTCACTCTCTCGTTTTCTTTGTTTTTACCCCTCTTCTCTCACTTTTTCTTCTTTCTATATCTCTCTCACTCTCCCTCATTCTTTCTTTTCCCTCTCTCCATCCCACTTACCCTCCCACTCTCTCTATCTCAATCTTTCTCCCTCTCTCTCCCCCTCTCCACTCACTACCCTCTTGCTCCCTATCTCCATCTTGATCAATATCGTTTCCTCTCTCACTTCCTGTCTATCCCTCTGAATTCTTTGCTCTCTCTCTCACTCTCTCCCTCTGTCTCCCCCATTCCGACTCTCTCCCTTAATCTTGCCCTCTATCTCTCTCTTTCACTCTCTCCCTACTTACTATGTCTATCACTCTATTCTTTTTCTCTCTCTATCGCTTTCTTACTATCTCTTGCTATCTTCTCACTCTTTTTACTCTTTCCCTGTATCTCTTTTTCTCCCTCGCTTCCTTTCTCACTATGTCTCTCACTCTTTAACATGTTTCTCTCTCTCACCCTTTGCTCTCTCTTCCTTTCTTCCTCTCATTCTCTATCTCTTTGCTTTCTCACCCACTCTTCTCTCTTATTGTTTTTTACTTTACCTCCCTCCCATATTTTGCTCCCTGTTTCACTCTCTTTTTGTCTCTTTCCTTCTTCTCGGCTCCCTCACTCTATTTAATTTCACTTTCACTCTCTCTCTCTATTGCTCAATCTCACCCTTTCACTCTCCCTCCCTCTCCTCTTGCTCCATCTATCATTCTCTCTTGCTCCCATTCTCTTACTATCTCTCCACTCACTTTCTTCAGCTTCACTCTCACTCTCACTCCCTCTCTTTATCTCTTCCACAATCTCTATTCTCTCTTCCTATTTCGATCGTCATCTTGCTTTTCTCTATTCTCTTACACCTTCTCTCTTATTGTTCTCACCTTTTCTCTTCCTCTATCCCCCACTCTCTCTTTCTTTATTTGTCTCACATCCCTCCCTTCCTCCTCTCTCTCAAGCTCTCTCCACTTGCCCTCCCCGGCTCTCCCTCTTTATCTTCTCACTCTTCATCACTCTCTCTCACTCTCTCTAATTCTCTTATTATCTCTCCTGCTCACTCTCACTTTCCTTCTCTCCCTTTATCTCTCTCACTCTCTCTTCCTACTTTGCTCCCTTCCTCTCTCTTTCTCATTATTTATTTGCTTTCTCTTTCGCTATTGTTGCTCACTCTTCTCTAACTTTTTTCTCTTATATTTGTTTCTCTCCTCTCTCTTTTTGTCCCTTCTTCTCTTCATTCCTATTTCTCACACGCAATCTCTCTCTTTCTCTCTCCATCCAGACATTAGGAGGGATGGAAGCAATAGGGAGGAAGTGGGGGATGGGGAGAGAGAATGGGAGAGGGAGAGCTAGAGAGAGCAAGGGATAGAGTAAGAGAAAGAGAGAGAATAAAAGGCAACGTAAGAGAGCAAAAGACTGAGAAAGAGAAATTTAATAGAAAATGTAAGAGAGAGCATGAGTGGTAAAGAGAAATAAATGGAGACGTAAAAAGAGTTCGTGAGAAAGATTGAAGAGCAAGAGGGGGCTGGAAAAAAGTAGGGGAGGGGATGGGAAAGATGTGGGAGAGGGAGAAAGAAAGAGGGGGAAGTTAAAGTGGGATAGGAGGATGGAGAGGAAAAATTGGGGGAGAAGGAGAGAGATTGAGATAGAGAGAGTGAGAGGGATGGTAGCAAAGGTAGAGAATGAGAGAGAAAAGATGAGAGAGAGAAAGAGAGAAAGGGAGAGAGAGAATAACAAAAAGTGAAATTGAGAGAAGATACAACAAGCGAGAGGGAATTAGCGAGAGTGAAAGAGAAAACGAGAGGGAGGGAGAGTGAGAGAGTGAGTGAGTGCAAGAGGAGAGAGAGGAGTGAGATAGGGAGAGACGGAGAAAGAGAGGGAAGGAGGGATTGAAAGAGGGAGGGATTGAGGAGGAAAGGGAGATGACAACAATCAAGAGAGAACGTATGAGAGAAAATAATAAATAATGAGATGGATATGATGGGAGGGAGCAAGATATGATAACATTCAAGAAAGAACGTGTGAGGGAGAGAGAGTGAGGAATAGAGAGAGAAAGTGTGAGTAATACGATAAAAGAGAGGGAAGAAGAAAGTGCATGAGAGAGACATAGAGGGGCAAAAGAAAGCAAAAGAACAGCAAATAGAGATAAAATATAGAGTGAGAGTTTTGGATTTAATAGTGAGCGAGAAGGAGAGAGGGTAAGGCAGAGAAGAGAGACTCAGTGAATATAGAGTGAAAGATAGTAAGTGAGAAGTAAAGGGAGGAGATATAGATGGAGATATGGACAGAGAGGGAGAGAAGAATGATCTACACGAGTGAAAGAAGAGTGATCTACACGAGGGAGACCTAAAGAGAGCACGAATGAGTGATGTTCCCTCTCTCTCACCATTCTCTAGTTCTTGCCCTCTCTTTACCCCTCACTCACTTACTCTTACTCTCCCACATATTCTTTTCTTACACTCTCTTCCATTCATTCTCCCTCACTTTCTCTTTCCTACCTCTCCTTAGATCCTCTCACTTCCTCTTATATTTCTTTTCCCTAACTACCTCCACCTCTCTCACTCTCTATTCCATCTCTAAGTTATTTTCCTCTCTCCTCTCTCTCCTCCCATTGTTTCTCTCCCTCCCTCCTTTGTCTCTTGCTTCCATCCCTCCCTCCCTCTCTCTCTGACTCACTCTTTCGCTCACTCAGACACACTATCTCTCTCCCTCACTCACACTTCTAGTTCATCCCCTACTCTGACTCCCACAAAATCTCATTCTCTTCCCCCTCTCTCTCCCTCTATCTCACTCTCTTTAGTAGATCTTCCCATAATCTCTCTTCTCTTCCACTCTATCTTCCTCTCTCATGCCCACGCATCAATCTCTCTCACATTCTCTCTCTTTCTCTCTCTTTTTCACCCTCTCCCTCTCTCATCATTTTCTCTATTTATGCCTTATCACATTTTCTTTCTCTTCTGCTCTCTCCCTCCATCTTTCTCTCTCACACACTCTCTCTCTTATCATTTTTTTCACTCTTTCTCTCCAACCATCACTCAGTATCTTCCTCCATCCCTCTCTCTATCTCTCACTCTCTATCTCTCTCTATATCTCCCTCTCTCTCCACCTCTCACTGCCTGTCTTTTTATTCATCTTCCTTGAGTCTCTCTTTTCTCTTTATTTTTGTCTTAATCTCACACTCTTCTTCCTCCCACTCTCTCCTCAATCCCTATCAGTTCCTTCCTCTATTTCTCTGTTTCTAGTTCACTCCCTCTGTTGGTCTCACTCTCACTCTATATTTCATCTCTCTTTATCGTTTGCTTGCTCCCTCTTACCCTCTCTCTGTCTTCTCTCTCGCGCTTTCTTCTATCACCCTCTCTTCTCTATATTTACTCACTATTTATGTTTCTCTATCCCCCACTATCTCTCTCTTAGTCTCCCTCCCTTCCTCTCTCAATCACTCTCACATCTCACTCTCGCTCCTCATCCCCATCTCATTATTTCTTAGGTTCTCTCACACATCTCTCTCTCCTCTTTTCTCCCTCCCTCTTACACTCCATCCTTGCCTCTCTTTCTCCCTTTCTCCCTATCTCTCTCTTCTCTCTCTCCTCTTGCACTCACCCACTCAATCTGCCTCCCTTCCTTTCAGTTTCTCCATCGTACTCTCCCATTCCCTCTCTTGTGAACTCACTTCTCTCACTTTCTCTTTTCTCTATTTCTCTCTCATTCTCCCTCATCCTTTCTGACTCCGACTCTCCCTCCCACTTCTCGCCCTACCACTTTCTCTATCTCCATATATGTCTCTCTCCATCTCTCTTTCTCACTCATTCTCTTAATCTCGCCTCTATCTCCATCTTACTCCCTATCTTTTCCTCTCCCTCCCTCTTAAATCTTTCATGCTCTCTCTCTCCCTCTCTCACTCGCTCTCTCCCTCTATCTCCCTCGTCTCACTCTTTCCCTTACTCTTTCCATCGATCTCTCTCTTTCTCACTCTCTCGCTTTCTTACTATATCTCTTACACTCTATTTTGTGTGTCTCTCACTCTCTTGTTAACTTTTCTCTCTTTTTAATCTTCCCTCTATCTCTCTCTTTCTACATCTCTTCCTTTCTCACTGTCTCTCACTCCCTATTATGTTTCTCTCCCTCTCGCTCTCTTGCTCAGTCTTCCTCTCTTTTCTCACTCATTGTCTCCCAAAATCCATCGCTCAAACTCTCTCTATCTTCCTCTCATTCTCTATCTCTTTTCTTTCTCACCCCCTCTTCTCTCTTATTTTTTATTACTTCCCCTCCCTCCTTATTTCATTTTTTGTTTCTCTCACTAGTCCCCTCTCTCTTACCCTCTCTTACCTCACTCTCCATTCGTTCTATATTTCTTTTTCTTTTCATCTCTCGCTCCCTTCTTGGCTCCTCACTCTCTACCATTTCACTCTCACTCCTACTCCCTTACCCTCTTCTCACTTTCTCTCGTGCTTTCTCACCCTTTTTCTCTCCCTCTCTCTCACACCATCCGTCCCTAACTCTGTCTCTTACTCCACT
The DNA here is from genome assembly GCA_022702705.1 of Papilionanthe hookeriana x Papilionanthe teres. Classification (NCBI taxonomy): domain Eukaryota; kingdom Viridiplantae; phylum Streptophyta; class Magnoliopsida; order Asparagales; family Orchidaceae; genus Papilionanthe; species Papilionanthe hookeriana x Papilionanthe teres. The sequence goes on along the minus strand of CM040432.1, from coordinate 64,032,520 downwards.
AATCATTCTCTCTTGCTCCCTTTCCATTACTCTCTCTTGCCCCACTCTCACACTTACTCCCTCTCTTTATCTCTTTCACAATCTCTATTCTCTCTTCCTTTTTATTTCATCATCTCTCTATCAATCTTTATTCTCTATCACCTTCACTCTTACCACTCTTTATCTTCCTCTACCCTCCACTCTCTATTTCTTTATTTCTCTCTTCCCTCTCTTCCTCTCTCTCGCTCTCGTGCTCTCTCCACTTGCCCTCCATGGCTCTCCTCTCTCGCTTACTTGATTCCATCCGACCCACTTTCATTCTCTCTCTCTCCCTTCCTCCCTCTTCTCCCTTTAATCCCTCACCAACTCCCTCTCCCTCCATTGCTCCCTCTCGGTCTTATCATTCTCCTGTTCTCCCTCTCTTTATACCCCCACTCACACATTCTCTTAATCTCCCACCTCTCTTCTTTCTTTCTTTATCTTTCTCTCCCACTCTGCCTCTATCTACCTCTCATTCCATCTCCCTCTCCCTCCGTCCCTCCTCACTTTTTCTCTCTCGCTCTCTCCCTCTAACTTTAACCATTTCTCACTCCACCTCATATTCTCATACTTTCCCTCACTCTCTCTACTTATCATGCTCTCTCTTACACTCCCTCCCTTTATCTCTCTCTTCCTCTATATATATCCTCTCACACTTTATCTCCCTCTATCCACCACATCTCTCTACCGTCTCTCTTCTCTCTCACACACACTCTCGCTCTCTCCCTTGCCTCCCTCTCTCTCTCTCTCACTCTCTTTTCCACCTTAGTTATGGCATTGTTGCTCAATTCATCTCTCTTATGTCGCTCTTTCTTTTCTTTCATTACTTTACTCTTTTTCTCCTTCTATCTCCCTCTCACTCCCTCACTCCCTCCTTCTTTCCCTCTCTTTTAATATGTCTCTCTTTTCACTCTCTCCATCTCATCTCTCCCTAATTATTTCTTAATTTCTCTCACACTTCTCTCTCTCTTACTCCCTCCCTCTTCCCTCTCTTTTTATCTTCATATCTCTCACTCTCTATCCATTTCTCATTCTTCTGCTCCCTTTCTTCTGTTTTGCTCTTTTTTCACCCTCTCTTCTATCTCTATTTCTCTCTCACTCTCTCTCCTCTCTCTCTACCTATCTCACTTTAATTACACTCTCTTTTACTCACTCTTTGTTCTCTCTCTTTAACTTACTCTCTCTCTTCTCACTCTTTCGCTCTCTATCCTCCACAAACTCTCTCCTCTCTTGTTTCCTTCCCTCGCTCGTCCCTCCCCCTCTCTCTCACACACTCTATCTTCTACTCTTCCACACTCTCTCTCCCTCTACCTCCCTCTCTCCCTTTCCATCTCTCTCTAGCTCTCTATTTCCTCTCTTTTTCATGCTCTCTCTTTAAACCTTTCACTACCTCTTTTTTCTTTCTTTGTGACACACTTTCTCCCTCTCTCTCACACTCTATTCCATCACTGTTTATCTCTCTCGCTCTCTCTTTCTCTTTGTTACCATTTCTCACTCTCTATCTCTCTTTGTTACCATTTTATTTTTTCTCTCACTCTTTCTATCCCCTCTATTATATTCTCTCAGTCTCTCTCTTTCTCACACACTATTCTCTTTTTATATCTTATACTCTCTTTTACACAGTTCTTTATTACTCTCTATTGTTTCATTTCTCTTACATTCGGTCACTCCATTCCCCACTTCCTCCCTCCTCTCACTCTTGCTTCTGTCCCTCCCTCTCATTTTATCTAATCTCTTCCTCCCTCTCCCTACCATTATCCCTCTGTCTCCCTCTCTCTCTCTTAACAATGTCCTATTCTCCCTCACCTTTTACCCCTGAGTCACTCTTGCTTGATCTTCCCGCGGTCCCTCTTCTCACTCACTGTCCCTTCCACTCTCTCTTTCTTTCTCATTTTATCTCTTTCTTCCTCACTTTCTCTTTCCTGCTCTCTTTAAACACTTCTATCTATCTTTCTTACTCACTCTTTACTTCTCTCTCTCACTCTCTGTTTCACCCCTTTTTATCTTTCTCTTGCCCTCTCTTCTGTCTCTCACTTTTCACACTCACTTTGACCCTCACCGCCACTCTCTCGCCCTCCCTCACTCTTTCACTCCTTTTATCCCTCTACTGTCTTCTGCTTTCCTTATCTTCCTATCTCTTTCTCCCTCACTCGCTCGCTCACCCTCTCCCTCTCTCCAGCTCTTTCTTCCGTCAGCCTATGTTCTCTCTATTTCTCTCTCACACACTCACTTTCTCGTTTCCTCTTCCTATCTCTCAAGTTTCACTCTCACACATACTCCCTCATTCCCTCTCTTTCTCGCTCCATGTTCACTCTATCGCTTACTCTCTCTTCAATTGCACTCACTCCTCTCTCTCCGCTCAATCATTCTCTCCCACTCTCACCCACTCCTTTCATTCCTTCCCTTCCTCTCGTGCTCGCTCATTCAATTCAAACCCCTCTCCCTCGCATTCTCTTCCGATTCATTCCCCCTCACTCGCCCACTAAATCTCATTCTATATCCCCTCCCTTCATCCCTCTCTTCATCCCTCTCACTCACTCTCCATATCTTCCTTCACTCTCCCGTCCTCTCTCACTCCCACTCTCTTTCATCCCTCTCACTCCTCCATCCATCTATCTCTTCCTCACTCACTTTTTTCTTTATTTATGCTTTATCACTATTTCTTTCTATATTTCTCTCTTCTTGCTCTTTTTGACAAAATCTCTCTTGCTCTCTTTTATTACCCTCTTATCACTTTGGTCACTCTTTCTCTTTAACCATCTCTCACTCCCTTCCTCCCTCCATCTCTCCCTCTTTCATTAATTCAATCTCTTGCTATGTCTTTTCTCCCTCCCTCTCTCTCCATATTTCCCTCAATATCTACGCTTTTCTACCTCACACTCACTATCTTTTGCTCTATCTTCCCCGAGTCTCTCTTCACTCTCAATTTATGCCTTACCCTCTCTCTCTCACTCCCTTTGCTCACACTTTAATCCTTATCTTAACTCCCTCTCTTACTCTCTCTCACTCTCTATTTCATCTCTCTTTGTTATTTAATGCTCATTTTTGCCCCTCTCTGTCTCTCTCTCTTGCTCTTTCTTCTATCTTGCTCTCTTCCCTCTCTATACTCAATATTCCTCACTCTATCCATCATACTCTCTGTCACACTCCGTCACACACAATCTCTTAATTGCTCTCACATCTTGCTCTCTCTCTTCATATCCATCTCATTTTTTATTATTTTCTCTCATACATCTCCCCTTCCTCCTCGATACCTCCTCATTCAATCCATCCCTCCCTATCTTTCTTCCCCTCTCTCTCCCTCTCTTTTTCTCTATCACTCTCTCTCATGCCTTTCATTTGCTTTCTTTTCTCTCACATATTCTTTTCTCTATTTCTCTCTCGCTCTCCCTATCCCTTTCTCTCACCCTCTCTCTCATCCTTCTCTCATTCCCTCTGTCAGCTACCCTCCCTCCCTCGCTATCTATCTCAATCTCTCTCCCTCTCTATCCCACACTCCCTCTCCATCTCCCCCTCTCGTTCTCTCTTTTTAACTCCTTCTCCTACTCTCTTTCCCTATCTCAATCCCTCTCACGCTCTCTATCTCAGTCTCCCTCCTTCTCTGTCTATCACTCCCTCTCCATCTCTCTCCTTCTCTCCTTTTAACTCATTCTCTTACTCTCCCACTTTATCTCAAGTCCACCATCGTTCCCTCTCTTTCTCTCTTTCCCCTATCTCTCTCCTCTCTCTCCTCTTGCACTTAATAAATATCCCTCGTTCCCTCTCATTTTCTCCATCTTTCTCTCCGATTTCTCTCGTTTGGTCTCTTTTCTCACACTTTGTCTTCTCTCTATTTCTCTCTCACAGCCTACCTCTATCTCTCTTTCTCCTTTTTACCACTCATACTCTCCCTCACTCTCTCTATTTCTTTCTTTTTTCCCGCTTCTCTCACTTTCTCTTCTCTTTATATCTCTCTCACTCCCTCGTCTTTTCCCTCCCCTCTCTCCATCTCACTTCTCACTCTTTTTCTCTTTTATCACTCTCTCTTATCAGTTACTCATTCTCTCTATTTCTTTCTTTTTTCCCCTCTTCTCTCACTTTCTCTTCTCTCTATATCTCTCTCGCTCTCCCTCATCTTTTCCCTCCCCTCTCTCCCTCTTTCTCTCCTTTATCACTCCCTCTCATCACTTATTCATTCTCTCCAACCTTCTCTCACTCTCTCCCTCTTTCATTATTTCAGTCTCTCCCCTGATCACCCTCTTACCCTCTTGCTATCTTCATATCCCTTTCATATCTCCATCTCTTTACCTCACAATCAACTCTATCATCTCTAAGTCTCTTCTCTCCATCTTGGTCACATTTCAATCCCTATTTTACTCCCTCTCTTTCTCTCTCTCACTCTTTATTTCATCTTTCTTTACTGTTTTCTTGCTCTCTTTTGCCCCCTTTTTATCTCTCTTGCTCTTTCTTCTATCACCCTCTCTTCTCTCTCACCAGTCACTCTTTCTCTCCCACTATCTTTCACTCTCTCTCAGTTTCTCTCTCATTAGTCACGCTTTCTTTCTTATTTTCTCTCACAGATCTTTCTTTCCTCTTCAATCCCTCCCTCTTTCAATCCCCTCTTCCCTCTCTTTCTCTCTCTCTCCCTATCTTACTCCTCTCTCGCTCATGTTGGACTCACTCATTCCCTCTTCCTTGCTCCCTCTTCTCTCATTTTCTCTTTTCTTTATTTTTACTCTCTCAATTTTTCTCTCATACTTTCTCTCTCATTTCGCCCTTTTGCTACCTTCCATCCCACTCCACCTATATCAATCTCTCACCCTCTCTCTCCCTGTCTGCTTCTTAATCTCTTTCTCTTTTCCTTATCTCACATTCTCTTAATCTCCCTCCTTATCTCATTTTTCCTCACTATATTTCGCTCTCTTCCTCTCTCGCTTCCTACCTTAAATCTTTCTCTCTCTCTCTCTCTCTCTCTCTCTCTCTCTCTCTCTCTCTCCACTCTCACTCTGTCGCTTTATCTCCCCCTTTCTCACTCTCTCCTTACTCTTTCCCTCTATCTCTCCTTTTCTCACTCCCTCCCTTTCTCACTATGTCTCACTCTCTATTATTTTTCTTTCTCTCGCACTCTGGCTCTCTTGCTCTCTTTTATCTCTTAACTCACTCTTGATCTCTCTGTCCATGAACCTAACTCCTACTCCATTCTTCTCATTCTATCACGCTCTTCTCTCTCACCCCTCTTCTCTCTCATTATTTATTACTCTCTCTTCCCTCCCTCCTCACCTACCCCTTATTTTGCTCTTTTTTTCTCTCGCTAGCTCACTCTCTCTTGTCCTCTCTTCCCTCACTCTCTTTTCTTTATTTATTTCTCTCTAGCTTTGTCACTCTCTCCCCTCCTCGATCCCTCACTCTCTTTAGATTTTACTCTCACTCTTACTCCCCCACTCGCTCCACTCTCTCTTTCTCTCGTGCACTCTCTCCCATTCTCTCTCTTCTTGCTCCATTTATCATTGTCTCTCTTGCTCCTTTCTATTTCTGTCTCTTCACCCGCTCTCTCTCTCTCATACTATCTATTTTAACTCTCCTTCTGGGTCTTTTGCTCTCTTTTGTTGCTCTTTAATCTCATTCCCTCTCTCACTCTATCCCTCACTCTCCCTCTCTCCCTACTTCTCTCACGATCAATGCACTCTCAACTCTCTTTATTTCTCTCTGCCTCTTCTCTCTCTCTCTCTCATTATTTCTCACTTTTACTCGCAAATCTCTATCTCTCTCCCCCTCCATCTTTTGCTCCCTCCCTCGCTCTCTCCTTCTCTCTCCATATATCTCACTCTATTTACCTTACTTTTCTTCTCATGCTCTCCCACTTTCTTTATATATCTTTTTCTCACTCTATTGCTCACTCTCTTTATCTGTCACTTCTCTCCCCCTTCCTCTCTCTGTGATCCATTTCACTCTCCCTCTATCTCGTACTTTCATATCATTCTTATTGTTTCACACTGTATCTAACATTTCTCTCCCATCCTCCCTACCCCCTTTTCTCCTTATTTCACTTCCTCACTCCTTCCCTCTCTTTCTCTCTCGTCCAATCTCTCTCACACACTCTATCTCTGTCTATTAGTCTCACTCTCTCACTCGCTCTTTCTCACTTTTTCCTCGCTCTCTCTTCACTCTATTTCCTTCTTTCACTTTCTCTCTCCCTTTCCTTATCTTCCCTTTCTCACTCTTACATTATCCCTCTCTCTCTTTCCTCATGATTGCTCTCACCAGCTCTTTTTTTCTCTCTTTTCTCCTATCTCTCTCTCTCTCTTCAGTTTCACTATCACTCTTCATTCCTCCCCCTCTCTCGCTTTCTCTCAAACACATAAATTCTCAGACTTCATCTATCTCAATCTCTTAACCTCTCTCTCTCTTTCAATCTCTCTTTTTTGCCATGCTCTTTATTTCTTTCTCATTATTTTATTCTCTCCCCTCTATCTCATGCTCTATCTCTATCTCTCTCCATCTACCAATTTCTATATATATTCTCTCGCTCTCTCTCTCAATCTAACCCTTCATTACTATCATTTTCTAACACAACCTCTCTCCACTACCCTTTCACTTCCATCCTCCTTTCTCTTATCTTCTCTCTCACACTCTCTCATTCTTCTCTCCCTCCCTCTCTCCTGCTCTTTCTTCACCTACTCTCTCTTTTCTCTCTATTTTGTCACTATTTCTTTGTCCCTATCTCCCTTTATTCAATTTCAATCTCAATCTTACTCCCTCCCTCTCTCTTTCTCATTCTCTCTTCACTCTCTTCATCTCTCTCTTACTCTCTCATGTTACTTTATTCTCCTCTCCTCTAACACTCTCTCCCTGTTATCCCTCATTCCATCTCCCTCTACCTCCCTGGCTCTCTCTACCCCTTTCACTATCTCACACACACTCTTTCTCAAATACACATGCACAATCTCTTTCTCTTCCTCTTTCTCTCCGTCACTCTCCCTCTCTCCATCACCCCATCCCTCCCTTCCTCATCTCTCTCACTCATTATCTTCTTCAGCGTCCATCTCACTTACTATATATTATATTCCTCTTTCTTCTATGACTATTTCTCTCCCTCTATCTCCCACTCCTCCCAGTCTCTCTCTCTATCTCAATCTCTTTGGCTCCCTTTCTTGATCTCTCCTTCACTCTCTCTTTCATCTCTTGCTCTCTATCTTACACTTCACTTCCTCCCTTCCTAGCTCACAGTCTCTCTCCCTTCGCACCCTCCTAATATCTTTTTTCTCTCTTATGGATCTCGCTCTCTCCCTCTATAATTCCTACTTCCTCATTCATGCCCTATCTACATCTCCCCTTTCTAGCACACTCTTCCCTCTCCATCTCACAAACTCATACACTCTCTCACCCTCTTTAGCTCTATTTCCTGCTTTCAATCTCACTCTCTCTCACTCTCTCTTATCTCTCCCTCGCTCCATCTTTATCTCTTCATTATCTTCTTTCTCCCTCTCTCTCTTTTTCTCACTCTATGTTCCCTTTTTATGTCTTATATACCCTTTTTTACATTCTGCTTTGTTGTTTTATTTTCACTCTCTCCTCTTACTCTTTCTCTCAGTTTATCCTCCTCACTCTCTCTCCCTATTTTCTTTCTACCCTCACTCTCTCTTTCTCTCTCTTCTCTCACTCCCCCCTCCGTCCCTCTCCCTCGCTATATTCCTCTCTGTTTCCCTCTCTCTTGCTCCCTCTCTTTCACCAAGCTCTCGTTCTTCCTCTCTCTTTACCCCTCACTCACTAATCTTACTAGATCTTGCCATAGCCTTTCTTCTCACTGTCTCTCTCTCCTATTCACTCTCTTTTAAACCACCCTCGCACTTCCTCCTGTCTCTCTTTCTCCCTCACTACCTCTATCTCTCTCTTTCTATTTCATCTCTCTTTATCTCTCTCTCGCTATTAATTCTATCTCTCACATTTGACCCTCACATTATCCCTCACCACCTCTCTCTCACTCTCCATCCCTCTTTCACTCCATTAACTCCTCTTTCTCCCCCACACTCCTTGTTTCTCTCTCTCTTAATCCATCTCTTGCTCTCTCAATCTCTCCCTCTTTCACGCTCTCTATTCCCTCACATTCTCTTGACACTATTTGTCTTTCACACTCTCTCGCTTTCTTGCTTCCTCTTTCTCTCTGTTTAGTTTTATTCTTACTCTTACTCCCTCTCTCCTCCCTCACTCTTTCTCACTCTATGTTCAGTTTCTCTCACACACTCTAACTTATGTATCTATCTCTTCTCTCTCTCATATTATATTTTCTCTCCCTCTCTCCCCATGTCTCTTGCTTCTTTCCTTCCCTCCCTCTCTCCCCCTCTCTCTTTCACACTCTCAGACACACTATCACTCTTCCCTCTCACATTCTTCTGGTTCATTCCTACTCTCGCTCTCTCAAAATCAGATTATTTATCCCCTCTCTCTCCCTCACTCTCTCTTCTCTCTTACTCTCACTTCCACTCCACTCTCACTCTTCAATCTCTCTCACTCCCCTTTTTCTCCCACTTTCTTAATCTCTCCCTCTCTCGTTCTTTTCTCAAACTTATGAATTATCACTTTTCTTTCTCTTTTATGCTCACCCTCCCTCTTTCTCTCTCACACACTCTCTCCTGCTCTCTTTCATCACTCCCTTCCATCTCTTTAGTCACTCATTTCTCTCTATCATCTAGTCTCTTCCTCTCTCCCTCTCTCTCTCTCCCACCTTTTGTCTCTCTTTCTCCCTTCTCCCTCTATCTCTCTCTATACCCTCCTCTATATCTCCCTATCTTTACCTCTCACTTCCAAACTTTCGCTTTATCTTCCCTTAGTCTCTCTTCTCTCTCTCTATTTCTATCTTGCTCTCTTTCCTTTCCAATCTCCAGCTCTCCCATTAATCTCTATCACTCCTTACCTCTATCTCTCTATTTCTAGTTCACTCCCTCTCTTGCTAGCTCCTCATTTTTTTTCATCTTTCTTTATCATTTGCTTGCTCTCTGTTTCCCTCCCTCTGTCCTCTCTTGCTTTTTCATCTATCACTTTCCCTTCTTTCTCTTTACTCACTCTTTCTCTCTCTCCCTCACACACTCTCTCTCAATTGCACTCACATATTGCTCTCTCCCCTCAAATCCATCTCATTATTTCTTATTTTTATTCATACATCTCTCTTTCCTCTCGATCTCATCCTCTTTCAATCCTTCTTCTCTCTTATTCGACCTCACTCCCTATCTCACAACTCTCTCTTTCTACTTGAGAGAGGGAGGGATCGAGAGGAGAGAAGAAAGTATGAGATATAATAAGAAATAATAGATGAATTTGAGGGGACAGAGCAAGATGTTAGAGCAATTGAGAGAGTGTGTGTGACGGAGTGAGAGTAAGAGAGAGAGATAAAGAGCGGGTAAAGAGAGAGAAGAGATGGAGGGAGGAGAGAGGGAAGGTGAGACAGGGCAAGAGGAGAGAGGGCAAAAGTAGAGAGAGAAATCGAAAAAAAATGAGTTTAGAGAGAGGGAGTGAGGGAGAGAGAGTAAGAGTTGGGAGTAAAATTCGAGAGAGAGGAAGGAAACGAGAAGGGGAGAGAGAGCGAGAGAATGTGGGGGAGAGTGAACAAGAGAGAGGAAGAGATAGAGCTTGTGTGTGAAGAAAGGGGAAGGAGGGAGGGAGGGTGTGAAAGAGGCAGAGAGGGAGGATGAGAGAGGGAGGATGTGAGAAATAGTGAGATAGAGATGAGCTGGAGGTAGAGAAAAAGAAGCAAGATAGAGAGATAAGAGAAAGAAAAAGAGGAGATAAGAAAAGATAGTAATAAGAAATTGAGGAGGAAAGAGAAAGAGTGGGGAGGAGCAAGAAAGGAAAAAGAGAATGAGAGAGAGAAAGTAAGGGAAGATGAGGTTGAGAGGAAGGGATGTAGGAAATGATGGAGTATAAGAGGGAGAGAGAGAGATAAGAAAAAAAAGGGAAGGACACAATTAGATGGTTGGGGATAGAGTGGGAGGGAGTTAGGGAGGGAGAGGGGTTGGGAGGGAGAAATAACGAGGGGACGATATTGCACAAGTGTGAGAGATTGAGAGGAGAGAGTGGAGAGAGAGTAGTAGAACAGAGAGTAAGTGTGAGAGAATGAATATAGAACGAGAAAGAGAGAGGGACTGAGCGAGTAAGCGTGAGAGTGAAACAAAGAGAGAGAAAGGAGGTAGAAAGGAGGAGAGTGTGAGAGAGAAATAGAGATAAGTGAGAGTGAGGAAAGTGAGAGCGAAAGAGAGGCAATGAGTGACCGAGCAAGAAAGGGAGCAAGACAGAGGGAGATAGAAAGAGCAGAAGGAAGAGAGGGACGAAAAGAGTGAAAGCAAGAGGGAGAGCGAGAGAGAGTCTATGATGGATAAAGGAAACAACAAAAGAGAAAGATAAAAGAGAGAATGAGAGAGATAAAATTTGGTGGAATAAAGTTTGAGAGAAAGGGGGTGAGAGTGAGTGCGAAAGAGAGATAGAATGAGGCAGTGAGAGGGTGTGATGGTAATAGAGAGAGTGAGAAGAGAGACTAAGGGAAATGAAGAGAGAGGGAAAGATAAAGAAAAAATTTTAATAGGGAGTGAGATGGAGCGAGAAATGGAGCTAGTGAGAGCTAGAGGGAGAGAGATTGAGAGAGAGTGAGAGTGTATGAGTGTGTGCAATGGAGAGAGAAAAGTGAGCTACATAGGGGAGACCTAAAGAGGGCTTGAATGAGGGAGTGAGAATGATAGAGAGAGAGTGAGAGAGATAAAGAGAACAATACTGAGAGAATAAAAGAGATCTAAAGAGAAATAAGGAAAGAGAGTGAAGGGAGAAGAGTATATAAGAAAGTGAAAGAGAGAGAGGGACAAGAGAGAAAGAAAGATAATAGGAGGGTGGGAAGGGAGAGAGAGTGTGAGTGAGAGAAGAAGGAAGAGAACAGGGAGATAGAGAGCGAAGAGAGAGTGATAAAAGAGAGATTTAAATAGATTAATTGAAAAACAATGCAATAATGAAGGTGGAATAGAGTGTGAGAGAGAGGGAGAGCAAGGGAGAGAGTGAAAGTGTGTGTGAGAGAGAAAAGAGATAAGAGAGATGTTTGGGGGTAGAGGGAAAGAAAGTACGATAGGATATAATATAGAGAGGAAGAGAGAGAGATAAGGGTGGGATTGTAAGAGCATGATAAGAAGAGAGAGTGAGAGAAAGTTTGAGAATAGGAGGTGGAGAGAGAGATTGCTAAATTTAGAGGGTAAGAGCAGGAGAGAGAAAGAGAGGAGAAACTGAGGGAGAGGAGAGGAAGGGAGCGAAGGAGGAAGGGAGAGTGAGAGAGATATATGGAGAGAAGGAGAATGAGTCAAGATATAGAAAGAGAGACTGAGCAAACGAGAAAGGAAGGGACAATGAAGAATGAGAGAGAGAATGAGGGAGATTGAGAGAGTGAGAAACAGGAAGGGAAAGTGGGAGAGAGTGTGAGAGAAAGTGACAAAGGAAGGAAGTGAGAGAAAGAGAGTGGGGAGATAGAAGATGAGTGAGAAGAGTAAGAGAGAAGTGATAGAGAATAAGGAGTGCGTTCAAGATAGTGATAGATAGTGGAAGAGAGAATAGAGAGTGTGAAGGGATGAAGAGAGGGAGTGAAGCTGAAGAGAGAGAGAGAGTGAAGAGAGATAAGAGAAAAGGAGCAAGAGATATAGGAAGGGAAAGTGAGAGAGAGGAAAGGGGAGAGAAAGGGAGAGAGAAAGGGAGGGAGAAAGAGAGAGAAGGTGAGTGAGGGAGTAAGATTGGGAGAATCTGAAGGGAGTAAGGGAGCAAGGATGGGAGAGAGACAAAGAGAGAGAAATAGAGAAAGAATGGAGAGTGAGAAAAGAGAGGGTGAAAGAGAAAAAGAGAGAAAGTAATAAACAATGACTGAGAAGAGGGGGTGAGAGAGAATTAGAGGAATGGAGAGAGAGTTAGAGTGATGAATATAGGAAGAGAAACTGAGTAAAGAGAGAGAAAAGAGAGCAACAAAGAACGAGAGAGAAAGAGAGAGACACATAAAAGAAAGTGAGTCATAGTGAGAAAGGAAAAGAGTGAGAAAGAGACAGACAGACGACAAGAGTAAGAGAGAGAGTGAGCAAGGGGAGATAAAGGTTGATAAGGAGAGAGAGTGAAGAGAGAGGTTGTGAGAGAGGTAGAGAGAGCAAAAATGATTTAAGAGGAAGAGAGAGGAAGCGAGAGAGGAAGAGAGAGATGATAAGATAGTGAGTAATGTGGAGATAGGGTGGGAGAGTAAGAGAACGAGTGAGATGGAGAGAGGAAGAGAGGGAGATGGAGCGGGTGAGAGGGTGAGAGAATGAGATGGAGAGAGTGGGAGGGAGGGTAGCAGAGGGAGAGAATGAGAGAGAAAGAATGAGAAAGAAAGAATGAGACATAGTTCGAGAATGAGAGAGGGGAAGTGAGAAAGAAATAGAGAAAAGTGAAGTTTAGAAGAGTGAGAGGAGGATATTGGGAATGAGAGAGCGATAAAGAAAATGAGAGGGAGGGAGAGAGGTGAAAAAGTGAGTGAAAGGGGAGAGATGAGATAAAAATATCCTCTATTCTCTCTTCCTTTGAACCCTCCTGATATTTTTTTCTCTCTTGTCGCTCTCACTCTCTCCCTCTATAATTCATACTTCCTCATTCGTGCCCTCTCTACGTCTTCCCCTTGTAGCTCACTCTTCTCTCTCCTTCTCACACACACATACACACACACACTCTCTCTCTCAATCTTTCCCTCTCTCACCCTCTTTAGCTCCAGTTTCTGCTCTCTATCTCACTCTCTCTTACTATCATGTTCTTTCTAGCTCACTCTCTCCTATCTCTCCCTCGCTCCATCTTTCTCTCTTCATTATCAATCCTCTTCTCTCATTTTATCTCTCCTCTCTCTTTTTTTTATATCTTATATGCTCTTTACACTCTGCTTTGTTGTTTTCTTTTCACTCTTTCCTCCTACTCTTTCACTCATTTTACCTCCTCCTCTCTCTCTCCCCCTCTCTTGTTTCCATCCCCCACTCTCTCTTTCTCTCTCTTCTCTCCCTTGATATTTCCCTCTCTTGCTCCCTCTCTTTCACTGTTCTCCCATTTTTGCACTCTCTTTACCCCTCACTCACTAATCTTACTCAGTCTTTCCTCAGCTTCTCTTCTCACTCACTCTCTCATTCATTTTTTCATTAAGGCCTCTCACTTCCTCCTCTCTTTCTCCCTCACCACCTCCATCTCTCTCTCTCTCTTTTTATTCCATCTCTCTTTATTCCTCTCTCACTAACTCTTCGGTCTCTGACATTTGACCCTCGCAATATCCCTCACCACCTCTCTCTTGCTCTCCATCCCTCTTTCAATCCCTTAATCTCTGTCTCTCTCCAACAATCGTCTCTTATTTTCTTGCTCCCTCTCTCACTCGCTAGTCTCTCCCTTTCTCATGCTCTTTATTCCTTCACAGTCTCTCTCTCTATTTGTCTTTCACACTCTCTCCCTTGCTCCCTCATTCTCTTTGCTCAGTTTCACTCGAATCCTTACTCCCTCTCTCCGTCACCCTTTCCCGCTTTATCTTCACTCTCTGTCACACACTCCAACTTATTTTTCTCTTCTCTCTCACCTCATAATTTTTCTATCCCTCTCTCCCCCTGTCAAAATGCGAGGGAGGGAGGGAAAAAGAGAGGGAAGGAGGGAGTGAAAAAGTGAGGGGTCAAGAAAAAAAGAGAATTCTTCTCTTTTCTTTTTCCTTCTATCTCTATTTATCACTCTCTTCATTTCTCACTATGTCTCTCACTTTCTCTTTTGAATCTTTCTCTTGATCAATTGCTCTCTCTTGCTCTCTTTTCTCTCGTTACTTACTCTTTAGCTCCTTATGTCCATCACTACCTTCCTTCAATCTGCATCTCTTCTATTTCACCCCCCCTCTTCTCTTTTCTTGTTTATTACCTCCACTCCTCTCCTTTTTTTCTCTCTATTCCCTCACTTACCTCGCACTCTATTTTTTCTTTATTTCTCTCTTTTTATTTCTCTATCCTTCCTGGCTCCCTCTCTTCAATTTCAATCTCATTCTTACTCCCTTTATTCTCTCTTCCTTTTTCTCTTACCCTCTCTCTCCCTCGCTCTCTTTTTCTCTCCCTCTCTCTGTCTCACTCCCTCCCTTCCAAACACTCTCTCTCTTGCTCCATCTATCGTTATCTCTTGCACCCTTTTTCTTAAACTTTATTCCACCACTTTCTTTCTTCTGCTTCACTTTCACTCTTACTCCCTAGGTCTCCTTCATGCAGCGCACTATTCTCTCTCCATCTCACACACACTTACAACACACTCACTCTCCCAATCTCTCTCTATCACCCTCGTTAGTTCCATTTCTCACTCTCTATATCACTCTTTGTTACCATTTTGTTTTTTTCTCTCACTGGTTTTATCACTTTCTCTGTTATATTCTCTCAATCTCTCACTCTATTCTCTTTTTGTATCTTATACTCTCTTTTACACACTCTTTTGTTCATCTCTCTTCTTTAATTTCTCTTACATTCTGTCACTCCATCGCTCACTTCCTCTCTCCTCTCTCTCTTGCTTATATCCCTCCCTCCTCATTTTATCTCTTCTCTTCCTCCCTCCCTCTCCGTCTCATTATCCCTCTCTGTCTCCCTCTCTCTCAAGAATCTCTTATTCTCCCTCATCTTTTACCCCTCACTCACTTACTCTTGCTTGATCTTCCCTCAATCTCTCTTATCACTATCCCTTCTATTCTCTCTTCCTTTCACTTTCCCGCTCTCTTTAAACCCTGTCAATACCTCCTATTTCTCTTTCTTACTCACACTCTCCATCACTCTCTCACCCAATGTTCCACCTACTTTCATCTCTCTCTCATCCTCTCTTCTCTCTCTTGACACTCAATTTAACCCTCACTACCACTCGCTCGATCTTCCTCCCTCTTTCACTCCCTTCATCCCTCTGTTTCTCCTACTCACCTTATCTGCCGTCTCTTGCTCCCTCTCTCGTTGGCTCACCCTCTCTCTCTTTCCTGCTCTCAATTCCCTCGCCCTCTCTCCTCTCTATTTCTCTCTACACTCTCCCTTTCTCTTTCACATTTCCTATCTCTTCAGTTTCACTCTCACACATACTCTCTCATTCTCTCTCTTTCTCGCTCCATGTTTACTCTCTCTTCAATTGAGCTTGCTCCTCTCTCTCCTCTCAATCATTCTCTCCCACTCTCCCCCACTTCCTTCATTCTTTCCCTCCATCTCTCTCTCTCTCTCACTTGCTCTCTCTTTCTTTCTCACACTCTCTTCCAATTCATCCCCCTCGCTCCCACTAAATCTCATTTTGTCCTCCTCTCCATCTCTCTCACTCTCTCTCCATATCTTCCTTCACTCTCTCTTCCTCTCTCACTTCCACTCACTCCCTCCATCATTCTCTCTCTTCCTCGCTCACTTCGTCTCTCGCACTTTCTCTATTTATGATTTATCACTTTTTCTTTCTCTATTACTCTCTTTGACACACTCTCTCTTGCTCTCTTTTATCACTTTACTCACACTTTTTCTCTAATCATCTCTCACTCTCTTCCTCTCTCACTCTTTCCCTCTTCCATTAATTCAATCTCTCACTATGACTTTTCTCTCTCCCTCTCTCTCCATATTTTCCTCAATAACTCCGTCTATCTACCTCTCACTCACTATCTTTCGCTATATATTCACTGAGTCTCTCTTCTCACTCGATTTTTTCCTTACCCTCTCTTCCTGTCTCCCTTCGCTCACTATTCAATCCCTACCTTAACTCACTCTCTTGATGTCTCTCTCACTCTCTATTTCATCTCTCTTTATTAGTCGTATGTTCACTTTTGCTGCTTTCTGTCTCTCTCTCTCTTACTTTTTTTTCTATCTCCTTCTCTTCCCTATATTTACTCACTCTTTCTCTCCCTCTATCTATCACACACTCTCTCACACTCCCTCACACACTATCTCTTAATTGCTCTCACATCTTGCTCTCTCTCCTCATATCAATCTCATTATTTGTTATTTTCTCTCATACATCTCACCTTCCTCCCTGATAACTCCCTTTCTCAATCCAACCCTCCCTCTCTTTCTCCTTCTCTCTCTCCTCATGCATTCACTTGTTCACCCCTTGTCTCTCCCTCTCTTTTTCTTATCGCTCTCGCTAATTCTCTCTCTCTCTCTTGCTCTCCCTCTCCCTTTCTCTCGCGCTCACTCTCATCCCTTCTCTCTCATTCTCTCCCTCTGCTACCCTCCCTTCCACGTTCTCTATCTCAATCCCTCTCCCTCTCTCTCCCTCACTCCCACTCCATCTTCCCCTTTCATTCTCTTCTTTTGACTCATTCTCTTACCTCCCTCCCGATCTCAATCCCTCCTTCCTTTCTCCCTTTCCCCTATCACTCTTCTTTCTCCTCTTGCACTTAATCTATCTCTCTCCTTCCCTCTCATTTTGTCCATCGCTCTTTCTCATTCCACTCTCTTGCTCTCTCTTCTCTCACTCTATCTTTTCTCTATTTCTCTCTCACAGCATCTCACTATCTTTATCTCTTTCTTTTTTACTACTCATGCCATCCCTCACTCTCTCGTTTTCTTTGTTTTTACCCCTCTTCTTTCATTTTTTCTTCTTTCTATATCTCTCTCACTCTCCCTCAGTCTTTCTTTTCCCTCTCTCCATCCCACTTACCCTCCCACTCTCTCTATCTCAATCTTTCTCCCTCTCTCTCCCCCCTCTCCACTCACTGCCCTCTTGCTCCCTATCTCCATCTTAATTAATATCGTTTCCTCTCTCACTTCCTATCTCTCCCTCTGAATTCTTTGCTCTCTCTCTCATGCTTAATGTCTTCAATCTCTCACTCTCTCCCTCTGTCTCCCCCATTCTGACTCTCTCCCTTACTCTTGCCCTCTATCTCTCTCTTTCACTCTCTCCCTACTTAATATGTCTATCACTCTATTCTTTTTCTCTCTCTATCGCTTTCTTACTATCTCTTGCTATCTTCTCACTCTTTTAACTCTTTCCCCTGTATCTCTTTTTCTCCCTCTCTTCCTTTCTCACCATGTCTCTCACTCTTTAACATGTGTCTCTCTCTCACCCTTTGCTCTCTCTTCCTTTCTTCCTTTTATTCTCTATCTCTTTGCTTTCTCACCCACTCTTCTCTCTTATTGTTTTTTACTTTTCCTCCCTCCCATATTTTGCTCCCTGTTTCATTCTCTTTTTGTCTCTTTCCTTCTTCTTGGCTCCCTCACTCTATTTAATTTCACTTTCACTCTCTCTCTCTATTGCTCAATCTCACCCTTTCACTCTCCCTCCCTCTCCTCTTGCTCCATCTATCATTCTCTCTTGCTCCCATTCTCTTACTATCTCTCCACTCACTTTCTTCAGCTTCACTCTCACTCTCACTCCCTCTCTTTATCTCTTCCACAATCTCTATTCTCTCTTCCTATTTCGATCGTCATCTTGCTTTTACTCTCTATTCTCTTACACCTTCTCTCTTATTCTTCTCACCTTTTCTCTTCCTCTATCCCCCACTCTCTCTTTCTTTATTTGTCTCACATCCCTCCCTTCCTCCTCTCTCTCAAGCTCTCTCCACTTGCCCTCCCCGGCTCTCCCTCTTTATCTTCTCACTCTTCATCACTCTCTCTCACTCTCTCTAATTCTCTTATTATCTCTCCTGTTCACTCTCACTTTCTCTATCTTCCCTCACTTTCCTTCTCTCCCTTTATCTCTCTCACTCTCTCTTCCTACTTTGCTCCCTCTCTCTTTCTCACTATTTATTTGCTTTCTCTTTCTCTATTGTTGCTCACTCTTCTCTAACTTTTTCTCTTATATTTGTTTCTCTCCTCTCTCTTTTTGTCCCTTCTTCTCTTCATTCCTATTTCTCACACGCAATCTCTCTCTTTCTCTCTCCATCCAGACATTAGGAGGGATGGAAGCAATAGAGAGAAAGTGGGGGATGGGGAGAGAGAATGGGAGAGGGAGAGCTAGAGAGAGCAATAGAGTAAGAGAAAGAGAGAATAAAAGGCAACGTAAGAGAGCAAAAGACTGAGAAAGAGAAATTTAATAGAAAGTGTAAGAGAGAGCATGAGTGGTAAAGAGAAATAAATGGAGAGGTAAAAAGAGTTCGTGAGAAAGATTGAAGAGCAAGAGGGACAAGAGAGGGAGAGATAGTGGAGAGAGAAATAAAGAGTGCTAAGCAAGAGAGAGTGAGTGAGAAGGGGAGAGAGAGGGAGAGCAATGAATGGATGATAAAAAAGTGAGAGAGAGGAGTTATAAAGGGAGAGAGGGAGAGAAGTGTGTTAGAGAGATAGAGGAAAGCGTAAGCAAGAATGGGAGGGAGGGAAGGGAGAGAGAGAGAGAGGAGAGAGAGTGGGAGGATGGATGAAGAGAAATAATTAGAGAAGATGGAGCAGCAGTATAGAGAGTAAGTGAGAGAGAGATAACAAAAAGTGAGAAAGAGAGAAGGGAGTGAGCTAAGTTGAAGTGAGAGAAGGAGTGACAGAAGGAGAGAGTGAGTGAGAGAGAAATTGGGAGAGAAGGGAATGATAGAAAGTGGGAGACGGTGATAGAGAGGTAGAGTAGGGGGAGAGAGATTGAGAGAGAGACAGACAACAGGGGGTGAGAAAGAGAGCAAGTGAGAGTGAAATTAATAGAGAGAAGGAGAGAGAAAGGAAAAGTGAAGAGATATTGAGGTAAGAGAGAGGAAGTGAGATGGAGTAAAAGAAAGCATGAGAGGTAGCAAGAGAGAATGTTTGTGAGTGAATAAATCAGACATGAGAGACCATCATAAAAGTAAGAGAGAGACAACAAATATGAGACGATTATAACAAGTGAAAGAGTGGGAGAAAAATAAATTAGGAGACAGATATTTTGAGAGAGGGAGAGAATATATATACATAAAGATTATAAGAAAGGTCTAAAAAGAAAAAGAGAGAGGGAGGTAGAGTGAGAAGGAGATAGTGTGGGAGAGGGAGTGAGAGGGAGATAGGAGAAAGAGAAAGTGGAGAGAGGGATGAAGAATAGCAAGAAAAAAGTGTAGAGCAAGGGAAGAGACAAAAAGAGAGCAAAGAATGGAACTAAAGAGATCGAGAGAGAGTAAAAATGAGAGAATATATGAGGTTGAAAGAATAGTAGGGAGGACGTATGGAGAGCAAGGGGAATAGAGAGAAAGATAGAGAAAGAGAGAGAGTGTGTGTGAGAAAGCATGGCAAAGAGAGAGAAGAAGGGAGGTAGAGGGGGCTGGAAAAAAGTAGGGGAGGGGATGGGAAAGATGTGGGAGAGGGAGAAAGAAAGAGGGGGAAGTTAAAGTGGGATAGGAGGATGGAGAGGAAAAATTGGGGGAGAAGGAGAGAGATTGAGATAGAGAGAGTGAGAGGGATGGTAGCAAAGGTAGAGAATGAGAGAGAAAAGATGAGAGAGAGAAAGAGAGAAAGGGAGAGAGAGAATAACAAAAAGTGAAATTGAGAGAAGATACAGCAAGCGAGAGGGAATTAGCGAGAGTGAAAGAGAAAACGAGGGAGGGATTGTGAGAGAGTGAGTGAGTGCAAGAGGAGAGAGAGGAGTGAGATAGGGAGAGACGGAGAAAGAGAGGAACGGAGGGATTGAAAGAGGGAGGGATTGAGGAGGAAAGGGAGATGACAACAATCAAGAGAGAATGTATGAGAGAAAATAATAAATAATGAGATGGATATGAGGGGAGGGAGCAAGATATGATAACATTCAAGAAAGAACGTGTGAGGGAGAGAGAGTGAGGAATAGAGAGAGAAAGTGTGAGTAATGCGATAAAAGAGAGGGAAGAAGAAAGTGCAAGAGAGAGACATAGAGGGGCAAAAGAAAGCAAAAGAACAACAAATAGAGATAAAATATAGAGTGAGAGTTAGGGATTTAATAGTGAGCGAGAAGGAGAGAGGGTAAGGCAGAGAAGAGAGACTCAGTGAATATAGAGTGAAAGATAGTAAGTGAGAAGTAAAGGGAGGAGATATAGATGGAGATATGGACAGAGAGGGAGAGAGAGGGAGAAAGAAGAGTGATCTACATGAGGGAGACCTAAAGAGAGCACGAATGAGTGATGTTCCCTCTCTCTCACCATTCTCTAGTTCTTGCCCTCTCTTTACCCCTCACTCACTTACTCTTACTCTCCCACATATTCTTTTCTTACACTCTCTTCCATTCATTCTCCCTCACTTTCTCTTTCCTACTCTCTCCTTAGATCCTCTCACTTCCTCTTATATTTCTTTTCCCTAACTAGCTCCATCTCTCTCACTCTCTATTCCATCTCTCAGTTATTTTCCTCTCTCCTCTCTCTCCTCCCATTATTTCTCTCCCTCTCTCCTTTGTCTCTTGCTTCCTTCCCTCCCTCCCTCTCTCTCTGACTCACTCTTTCGCTCACTCAGACACACTATCTCTCTCCCTCACTCACACTTCTAGTTCATCCCCCACTCTGACTCCCACAAAATCTCATTCTCTTCCCCCTCTCTCTCCCTCTATCTCACTCTCTTTAGTAGATCTTCCCATAATCTCTCTTCTCTTCCACTCTATCTTCCTCTCTCATGCCCATGCATCAATCTCTCTCACATTTTCTTTCTCTCTCTCCTCTCTCACTCGCTCTCTCCTTCTATCTCCCTCATCTCACTCTTTCCCTTACTCTTGCCATCGATCTCTCTCTTTCTCACTCTCTCGCTTTCTTACTATATCTCTTACACTCTATTTTGTTTGTCTCTCACTCTCTTGATATCTTTTCTCTCTTTTCACTCTTCCCTCTATCTCTCTTTATCTACATCTCTTCCTTTCTCATTGTCTCTCACTCCCTATTATGTTTCTCTCCCTCTCGCTCTCTTGCTCAGTCTTCCTCTCTTTTCTCACTCATTATCTCCCTAAATCCATCGCTCAATCTCTTTCTACCTTCCTCTCATTCTCTATCTCTTTTCTTTCTCACCCCCTCTTCTCTCTTAATTTTTATTACTTCCCTCCCTCCTTATTTCATTTTTTGTTTCTCTCACTAGTCCCCTCTCTCTTACCCTCTCTTACCTCACTCTCCATTTCTTTTTCTTTTCGTCTCTTCCTCCCTTCTTGGCTCCTCACTCTCTACCATTTCACTCTCACTCCTACTCCCTTACCCTCTTCTCACTTTCTCTCGTGCTTTCTCACCCTTTTTCTCTCCCTCTCTCTCTCACACCCTCCTTCCCTAACTCTCTCTCTTACTCCACTAATCATTCTCTCTTGCTCCCTTTCCCTTACTCTCTCTTGCCCCACTCTCACACTTACTCCCTCTCTTTATCTCTTTCACAATCTCTATTCTCTCTTCCTTTTTATTTCATCATCTCTCTATCAATCTTTATTCTCTGTCACCTTCACTCTTACTCTTCTCACTCTTTATCTTCCTCTACCCTCCACTCTCTATTTCTCTATTTCTCTCACTTCCCTCTCTTCCTCTCTCTCTCTCTCGTGCTCTCTCCACTTGCCCTCCATGGCTCTCCTCTCTCGCTTACTTGATTCCATCCCACCCACTTTCATTCTCTCTCTCTCTCCCTCCCTCCCTCTTCTCCCTTTAATTCCTCACCAACTCCCTCTCCCTCCGTTTCTCCCTCTCGGTCTTATCATTCTCCTGTTCTCCCTCTCTTTAAACCCCCACTCACACATTCTCTAAATCTCCCTCCCTCTCTTCTTTCTTTCTTTATCTTTCTCTCCAACTCTGCCTCTATCTCCCTCTATCTACCTCTCATTCCATCTCCCTCTCCCTCTCCCTCCGTCCCTCATCACTTTTTCTCTCCCGCTCTCTCCCTCTAACTTTAACCATTTCTCGCTCCACCTCATATTCTCATACTTTCCCTCACTCTCTCTACTTGTCATGCTCTCTCTTACACTCCCTCCCTTTATCTCTCTCTTCCTCTATATATATCCTCTCACACTTTCTCTCCCTCTATCCACCACATCTCTCTACCGTCTTTCTTCTCTCTCTCACACACTCTCGCTCTCTCCCTTGCTCTCTCTCTCTCTCTCTCTCTCTCTCTCTCTCTCTCTTTTCTACCTTAGTTATGGCATTGTTGCTCAATTCATCTCTCTTATGTCGCTCTTTCTTTTCTTTCATTACTTTACTTCTTTTCTCCTTCTATCTCCCTCTCACTCCCTCGCTCCCTCCTTCTTTCCCTCTCTTTTAATCTGTCTCTCTTCTCACTCTTTCCTTCTCATCTCTCTCTAATTATTTCTTAATTTCTCTCACACTTCTCTCTCTCTTACTCCCTCCCTCTTCCCTCTCTTTTTATCTTCATATCTCTCACTCTCTATCCATTTCTCATTCTTCTGCTCCCTTTCTTTCTATTTTGCTCTTTCTTCACCCTCTCTTCTATCTCTATTTCTCTCTCACTCTCTCTCCTCTCTCTCTACCTATCTCACTTTAATTACACTCTCTCTTAGTCACTCTTTGTTCTCTCTCTTTAACTTACTCTCTCTCCTCTCACTCTTTCGCTCTCTATCCTCCACAAACTCTCTCTCCTCTCTTGTTTCCTTCCCTCGCTCGTCCCTCCCCCTCTCTCTCACTCACTCTAACTTCTACTCTTCCACACTCTCTCTCCCTGTAGCTCCCTCTCTCCCTTTCCATCTCTCTCTAGCTTTTTATTTCCTCTCTTTTTCATGCTCTCTCTCTTTAAACCTTTCACTACCTCTTTTTTCTTTCTTTGTGACACACTTTCTCCCTCTCTCTCACACTCTTTCCATCATTGTTTATCTCTCTCGCTCTCTCTTTCTTTTTGTTACCATTTCTCACTCTCTATCTCACTCTTTGTTACCATTTTGTTTTTTTCTCACACTTTTATCCCTTCTCTATTATATTCTCTCAGTCTCTCTCTTTCTTACACACTATTCTCTTTTTATATCTTATACTCTCTTTTACATAGTTCTTTATTACTCTCTATTCTTTCATTTCTCTTACATTCTGTCACTCCATCCCCCACTTCCTCCCTCCTCTCTCTCTTGCTTCTATCCCTCCCTCTCATTTTATCTCATCTCTTCCTCCCTCTCCCTACCATTATCCCTCTATGTCTCCCTCTCTCTCTTAACAATGCCCTATTCTCACTCTATTTTGTTTGTCTCTCACTCTCTTGTTATCTTTTCTCTCTTTTTACTCTTCCCTCTATCTCTCTCTTTCTACATCTCTTCCTTTCTCACTGTCTCTCACTCCCTATTATGTTTCTCTCCCTCTCGCTCTCTTGCTCAGTCTTCCTCTCTTTTCTCACTCATTATCTCCCTAAATCCATCGCTCAATCTCTCTCTACCTTCCTCTCATTCTCTATCTCTTTTCTTTCTCACCCCCTCTTCTCTCTTATTTTTTATTACTTCCCCTCCCTCCTTATTTCATTTTTTGTTTCTCTCAATAGTCCCCTCTCTCTTACCCTCTCTTACCTTACTCTCCATTCGTTCTATATTGCTTTTTCTTTTCATCTCTCCCTCCCTACTTGGCTCCTCACTCTCTACCATTTCACTCTCACTCCTACTCCCTTACCCTCTTCTCACTTTCTCTCGTGCTTTCTCACCCTTTTTCTCTCCCTCTCTCTCTCACACCCTCCTTCCCTATCTCTCTCTCTCTCCACTAATCATTCTCTCTTGCTCCCTTTCCTTTACTCTCTCTTGCCCCACTCTCACACTTACTCCCTCTCTTTATCTCTTTCACAATCTCTATTCTCTCTTCCTTTTTATTTCATCATCTCTCTATCAATCTTTATTCTCTATCACCTTCACTCTTACACTTCTCACTCTTTATCTTCCTCTACCCTCCACTCTCTATTTCTCTATTTCTCTCTTCCCTCTCTTTCTCTCTCTCTCGCTCTCGTGCTCTCTCCACTTGCCCTTCATGGCTCTCCTCTCTCGCTTACTTGATTCCATCCCACCCACTTTCATTCTCTCTCTCTCTCCCTCCTCCCTCTTCTCCCTTTAATCCCTCACCAACTCCCTCTCCCTCCATTGCTCCCTCTCGGTCTTATCATTCTCCTGTTCTCCCTCTCTTTATACCCCCACTCACACATTCTCTTAATCTCCCCCTCTCTTCTTTCTTTCTTTATCTTTCTCTCCCACTCTCGCCTCTATCTACCTCTCATTCCATCTCCCTCTCCCTCCGTCCCTCCTCACTTTTCTCTCTCGCTCTCTCCCTCTAACTTTAACCATTTCTCACTCCACCTCATATTCTCATACTTTCCCTCACTCTCTCTACTTATCATGCTCTCTCTTACACTCCCTCCCTTTATCTATCTCTTCCTCTATATATATCCTCTCACACTTTATCTCCCTCTATCCACCACATCTCTCTACCGTCTCTCTTCTCTCTCACACACACTCTCGCTCTCTCCCTTGGCTCCCTCTCTCTCTCTCACTCTCTTTTCCACCCTAGTTATGGCATTGTTGCTCAATTCATCTCTCTTATGTCGCTCTTTCTTTTCTTTCATTACTTTACTCTTTTTCTCCTTCTATCTCCCTCTCACTCCCTCACTCCCTCCTTCTTTCCCTCTCTTTTAATATGTCTCTCTTTTCACTCTCTCCATCTCATCTCTCCCTAATTATTTCTTAATTTCTCTCACACTTCTCTCTCTCTTACTCCCTCCCTCTTCCCTCTCTTTTTATCTTCATATCTCTCACTCTCTATCCATTTCTCATTCTTCTGCTCCCTTTCTTCTGTTTTGCTCTTTTTTCACCCTCTCTTCTATCTCTATTTCTCTCTCACTCTCTCTCCTCTCTCTACCTATCTCACTTTAATTACACTCTCTTTTACTCACTCTTTGTTCTCTCTCTTTAACTTACTCTCTCTCTTCTCACTCTTTCGCTCTCTATCCTCCACAAACTCTCTCTCCTCTCTTGTTTCCTTCCCTCGCTCGTCCCTCCCCCTCTCTCTCACTCACTCTATCTTCTACTCTTCCACACTCTCTCTCCCTCTACCTCCCTCTCTCCCTTTCCATCTCTCTCTAGCTCTCTATTTCCTCTCTTTTTCATGCTCTCTCTTTAAACCTTTCACTACCTCTTTTTTCTTTCTTTGTGACACACTTTCTCCCTCTCTCTCACACTCTATTCCATCAATGTTTATCTCTCTCGCTCTCTCTTTCTCTTTGTTACCATTTCTCACTCTCTATCTCACTCTTTGTTACCATTTTGTTTTTTCTCTCACTCTTTTTATCCCCTCTATTATATTCTCTCAGTCTCTCTCTTTCTCACACACTATTCTCTTTTTATATCTTATACTCTCTTTTACACAGTTCTTTATTACTCTCTATTCTTTCATTTCTCTTACATTCGGTCACTCCATTCCCCACTTCCTCCCTCCTCTCTCTCTTGCTTCTATCCCTCCCTCTCATTTTATCTCATCTCTTCCTCCCTCTCCCTACAATTATCCCTCTTTGTCTCCCCCTCTCTCTCTTAACAATGTCCTATTCTCCCTCACCTTTTACCCCTCACTCACTCTTGCTTGATCTTCCCGCGGTCCCTCTTCTCACTCACTGTCCCTTCCACTCTCTCTTTCTTTCTCATTTTATCTCTTTCTTCCTCACTTTCTCTTTCCTGCTCTCTTTAAACCCTTCTATCTATCTTTCTTACTCACTCTTAACTTCTCTCTCTCACTCTCTGTTCCACCCCTTTTTATCTTTCTCTTGCCCTCTCTTCTGTCTCTCACTTTTCACACTCACTTTGACCCTCACCGCCACTCTCTCGCACTCCCTCACTCTTTCACTCCTTTTATCCCTCTACTGTCTTCTGCTCTCCTTATCTTCCTATCTCTTGCTCCCTCACTCGCTCGCTCACCCTCTCCCTCTCTCCAGCTCTTTCTTCCGTCAGCTTATGTTCTCTCTATTTCTCTCTCACACACTTACTTTCTCGTTTCCTCTTCCTATCTCTTAAGTTTCACTCTCACACATACTCCCTCATTCCCTCTCTTTCTCGCTCCATGTTCACTCTATCGCTTACTCTCTCTTCAATTGCACTCACTCCTCTCTCTCCACTCAATCATTCTCTCCCACTCTCACCCACTCCTTTCATTCCTTCCCTTCCTCTTTATCCTTCTCGTGCTCGCTCATTCAATTCAAACCCCTCTCGCTCGCATTCTCTTCCAATTCATTCCCCCTCACTCTCCCACTAAATCTCATTCTATATCCCCTCCCTTCATCCCTCTCTTCATCCCTCTCACTCACTCTCCATATCTTCCTTCACTCTCTCGTCCTCTCTCACTCCCACTCTCTTTCATCCCTCTCACTCCTCCATCCATCTATCTCTTCCTCACTCACTTTTTTCTCTATTTATGCTTTATCACTATTTCTTTCTATATTTCCCTCTTCTTGCTCTTTTTGACAAAACCTCTCTTGCTCTCTTTTATTACCCTCTTATCACTTTGGTCACTCTTTCTCTCTAACCATCTCTCACTCCCTTCCTCCCTCCATCTCTCCCTTTTTCATTAATTCAATCTCTTGCTATGTCTTTTCTCCCTCCCTCTCTCTCCATATTTCCCTCAATATCTACCCTTTTCTACCTCTCACTCACTATCTTTTGCTCTATCTTCCCCGAGTCTCTCTTCTCTCTCAATTTATGCCTTACCCTCTCTCACTCACTCCCTTTGCTCACACTTTAATCCTTATCTTAACTCCCTCTCTTACTCTCTCTCACTCTCTATTTCATCTCTCTTTATTATTTAATGCTCATTTTTGCCCCTCTCTGTCTCTCTCTCTCTTGCTCTTTCTTCTATCTTGCTCTCTTCCCTCTCTATACTCAATATTCCTCACTCTATCCATCATACTCTCTGTCACACTCCGTCACACACAATCTCTTAATTGCTCTCACATCTTGCTCTCTCTCCTCATATCCATCTCATTTTTTATTATTTTCTCTCATACATCTCCCCTTCCTCCTCGATACCTCCTCATTCAATCCATCCCTCCCTATCTTTCTTCCCCTCTCTCTCCCTCTCTTTTTCTCTATCGCTCTCTCCCATGCCTTTCTTTTGCTTTCTTTTCTCTATTTCTCTCTCGCTCTCCCTATCCCTTTCTCTCACCCTCTCTCTCATCCTTCTCTCATTCCCTCCGTCAGCTACCCTCCCTCCCTCGCTATCTATCTCAATCTCTCTCGCTCTCTATTCCACACTCCCACTCCATCTCCCCCTCTCGTTCTCTCTTTTTAACTCGTTCTCCTACTCTCTTTCCCTATCTCAATCCCTCTCACGCTCTCTATCTCAGTCTCCCTCCTTCTCTGTCTATCACTCCCTCTCCATCTCTCTCCTTCTCTCCTTTTAACTCATTCTCTTACTCTCCCTCTTTATCTCAAGTCCACCATCCTTCCCTCTCTTTCTCTCTTTCCCCTATCTCTCTCCTCTCTCTCTTCTTGCACTTAATAAATATCCCTCGCTCCCTCTCATTTTCTCCATCGCTCTCTCCGATTTCTCTCGTTTGCTCTCTTTTCTCACACTTTGTCTTCTCTCTATTTCTCTCTCACAGCCTACCTCTATCTCTCTTTCTCCTTTTTACCACTCATACTCTCCCTCACTCTCTCTATTTCTTTCTTTTTTCCCTCTTCTCTCACTTTCTCTTCTCTTTATATCTCTCTCACTCCCTCGTCTTTTCCCTCCCCTCTCTCCATCTCACTTCTCACTCTTTTTCTCTTTTATCACTCTCTCTTATCGTTACTCATTCTCTCTATTTCTTTCTTTTTCCCCTCTTCTCTCACTTTCTCTCTCTCTATATCTCTCTCGCTCTCCCACATCTTTTCCCTCCCCTCTCTCCATCTCACTTCTCACTCTTTCTCTCCTTTATCACTCTCTCTCATCACTTATTCATTCTCTCCAACCTTCTCTCACTCTCTCCCTCTTTCATTATTTCAGTCTCTCCCCCGATCACCCTCTTACCCTCTTGCTATCTCCATATCCCTTTCATATCTCCATCTCTTTACCTCACAATCAACTCTATCATCTCTAAGTCTCTTCTCTCCATCTTGGTCACATTTCAATCCCTATTTTACTCCCTCTCTTTCTCTCTCTCACTCTTTATTTCATCTTTCTTAACTGTTTTCTTGCTCTCTTTTGCCCCTTTTTATCTCTCTCTTGCTCTTTCTTCTATCACCCTCTCTTCTCTCTCACCAGTTACTCTTTCTCTCCCACTATCTTTCACTCTCTCTCAGTTTCTCTCTCATTAGTCACGCTTTCTTTCTTATTTTCTCTCACAGATCTTTCTTTCCTCTTCAATCCCTCCCTCTTTCAATCCCCTCTTCCCTCTCTCTCTCTCTCCCCCTATCTTACTCCTCTCTCGCTCATGTTGGACTCACCATTCCCTCTTCCTTGCTCCCTCTTCTCTCATTTTCTCTTTTCTTTATTTTTACTCTCTCAATTTTTCTCTCATACTTTCTCTCTCATTTCGCCCTTTTGCTACCTTCCATCCCACTCCACCTATATCAATCTCTCACCCTCTCTCTCCCCGTCTCGCTTCTTAATCTCTTTCTCTTTTCCTTATCTCACATTCTCTTAATCTCCCTCCTTATCTCATTCTTCCTCACTATATTTCGCTCTCTTCCTCTCTCGCTTCCTATCTTAAATCTCTCTCTCTCTCTCTCTCCACTCTCACTCTGTCGCTTTATCTCCCCCTTTCTCACTCTCTCCTTACTCTTTCCCTCTATCTCTCCTTTTCTCACTCTCTCCCTTTCTCACTATGTCTCACTCTCTATTATGTTTCTTTCTCTCGCTCTCTGGCTCTCTTGCTCTCTTTTATCTCTTAACTCATTCTTGATCTCTCTATGTCCATGAATCTAACTCCTACTCCATTCTTCTCATTCTATCACGCTCTTCTCTCTCACCCCTCTTCTCTCTCATTGTTTATTACTCTCTCTTCCCTCCCTCCTCACCTACCCCTTATTTTGCTCTTTTTTTCTCTCGCTAGCTCACTCTCTCTTGTCCTCTCTTCCCTCACTCTCTTTTCTTTATTTATTTCTCTCTAGCTTTGTCACTCTCTCCCCTCCTCGATCCCTCACTCTCTTTAGATTTTACTCTCACTCTTACTCCCCCACTCGCTCCACTCTCTCTTTCTCTCGTGCACTCTCTCCCACTCTCTCTCTTCTTGCTCCATTTATCATTGTCTCTCTTGCTCCTTTTCTATTTGTCTCTTCACCCGCTCTCTCTCTCTCTCATACTATCTATTTCAACTCTCTTTCTGGGTCTTTTGCTCTCTTTTGTTGCTCTTTAATCTCATTCCTTCTCTCACTCTATCCCTCACTCTCCCTCTCTCCCTACTTCTCTCACTATCAATGCACTCTCAACTCTCTTTATTTCTCTCTGCCTCTTCTCTCTCTCTCATTATTTCTCAATTTCACTCACAAATCTCTTCCTCTCTCCCCCTCCATCTTTTGCTCCCTCCCTCGCTCTCTCCTTCTCTCTCCATATATCTCACTCTATTTACCTTACTTTTCTTCTCATGCTCTCCCACTTTCATTATATATCTTTTTCTCACTCTATTGCTCACTCTCTTTATCTGTCACTTCTCTCCCCTTCCTCTCTCTGTGATCCATTTCACTCTCCCTCTATCTCGTACTTTCATATCATTCTTATTGTTTCACACTGTATCTAACATTTCTCTCCCATCCTCCCTACCCCCTTTTCTCCTTATTTCACTTCCTCCCTCCTTCCCTCTCTTTCTCTCTCGTCCAATCTCTCTCACACACTCTATCTCTCTCTATTAGTCTCACTCTCTCACTCGCTCTTTCTCACTTTTTCCTCGCCCTCTCTTCACACTATTTCCTTCTTTCACTTTCTCTCTCCCTTTCCTTATCTTCCCTTTCTCACTCTTACGTTATCCCTCTCTCTCTTTCCTCATGATTACTCTCACCAGCTCTTTTTTCTCTCTCTTTTCTCCTATCTCTCTCTCTCTTCAGTTTCACTATCACTCTTCATTCCTCCCCCTCTCTCGCTTTCTCTCAAACACATAAATTCTCAGACTTCCTCTATCTCAATCTCTTAACCTCTCTCTCTTTCAATCTCTCTCTCTTTTGCCATGCTCTTTATTTATTTCTCATTATTTTATTCTCTCCCCTCTATCTCATGCTCTATCTCTATATCTCTCCATCTACCAATTTCTATATATATTCTCTCGCTTTCTCTCTCAATCTAACCCTTCATTACTATCATTTTCTAACACCACCTCTCTCCACTACCCTTTCACTTCCATCCTCCTTTCTCTTATCTTCTCTCTCACACTCTCTCATTCTTCTCTCCCTCCCTCTCTCCTGCTCTTTCTTCACCTACTCTCTCTTTTCTCTCTATTTTGTCTCTATTTATTTGTCCCTATCTCCCTTTATTCAATTTCAATCTCAATCTTACTCCCTCCCTCTCCCTTTCTCATTCTCTCTTCACTCTCTTCATCTCTCTCTTACTCTCTCATGTTACTTTATTCTCCTCTCCTCTAACACTCTCTCCCTGTTATCCCTCATTCCATCTCCCTCTACCTCCCTGGCTCTCTCTACCCCTTTCACTATCTCACACACACTCTTTCTCAAATACACATGCACTATCTCTTTCTCTTCCTCTTTCTCTCCGTCACTCTCCCTCTCTCCATCACCCCATCCCTCTCTTCCCCATCTCTCTCACTCATTATCTTCTTCAGCGTCCATCTCACTTACTATATATTATATTCCTCTTTCTTCTATGACTATTTCTCTCCCTCTATCTCCCACTCCTCCCAGTCTCTCTCCTGCCTCCCACTCTCCCACTTCCATCCCTCCTATTCAGACACACACATAAAACTCTCCCTTCTCTCTTTTCTCTCACTTTTTCTCCATCTCTTCGCCCACTCTCTCTATCACAAACTCTATCCCTCGGTCACCCTCCATCTTCCTCCCTGATCACTCTCCATCTTCCTGCCTCCATCTCTTGTTCTCTCTCCTCTCTTCATGCCTCCTCTTACCACTCTCTCTCAGCTCCTTTCACATAATATTTCCCTCTCTTTCTCGATGTTTCTTGCTCTATCTTCATCTCTCTCTCACTCATTCTCTTGCCCTCCTTCCCTCTCTCACCCTCACTCACATTTTCTTACTTTACTTTTCCTCACACTTTTTTCTCTCTATTTCTATCTATCTCTCTCTAACTCAACTTATAGCACTTAAATATCTCTCACTCCCTCGTTCTATCTTGTTCACTCTCTATTCGTGCTTTCTTGCTCCCTTACTCTCTCTTGTTCTCTTATCTGTTACTCTGTCATCTCTCTTTCTTTGTCTCTATCCCTCACACACTCACTCACTCTCTTCTCTCTCTCATCGTGTCTCACTTTCTCCCACTTTCTCTCTCCATTCCTACTTGCCTTTTTAACCCTATCCCTCCCTCTATTGACCCCTATCTCATACATTCTTTTCTTTACTGTTGTTCTCAGTCTTTTCCTCTTTCCCTATATATCTCTCTTGCTTCCTAACTTACTATCCCTCTCATTCTCAAGCTCTCTATCTCTCTCTTCTCTATCTCCTTCCCTATCTCCCTCACACTCTCTCTCCCTTCCTTCTCTCCTATTATCTCTTTTTGTCACTTGTCCCTCTCCATCATTCCCTCTGTTATATACTCTATCCCTTCCCACCCCCCTCACACTCGATCACACACACTCATACACTCTCTCTCACCCTCTTTATTTCCTTTTCGCAATCTACAACTTTCTCAATACTCCTCTCTATTTAATACATCTCTCTCTTTCTCACTCAATTCCTTCCACTCCCACTATTCATCCTCATACATTCTCCCATGTTTTATCTCTCTATCTCAATCTCTTTGGCTCCCTTTCTTGATCTCTCCTTCACTCTCTCTTTCATCTCTTGCTCTCTATCTTACACTTCACTTCCTCCCTTCCTAGCTCACAGTCTCTCTCCCTTCGTACCCCCCTAATATCTTTTTTCTCTCTTATGGATCTCGCTCTCTCCCCCTATAATTCCTACTTCCTCATTCACGCCCTATCTACATCTCCCCTTTCTAGCACACTCTTCCCTCTCCATCTCACAAACTCATACACTCTCTCACCCTCTCTCTCAATCTTTCTCCTCTCACCCTCTTTAGCTCTATTTCCTGCTCTCAATCTCACTCTCTCTCACTATCATGTTCTATCTCGCTCACTCTCTCTTATCTCTCCCTCGCTCCATCTTTATCTCTTCATTATCTTCTCTCTCCCTCTCTCTCTTTTTCTCACTCTCTGTTCCCTTTTTATGTCTTATACCCTTTTTTACACTCTGCTTTGTTGTTTTATTTTCACTCTCTCCTCTTACTCTTTCTCTCATTTTATCCTCCTCTCTCTCTCTCCCTATCTTGTTTCTACCCTCACTCTCTCTTTCTCTCTCATCTCTCACTACCCCCTCCGTCCCTCTTCCTCGCTATATTCTTCTCTGTTTCTCTCTCTCTTGCTCCCTCTCTTTCACCATTCTCTCGTTCTTCCTCTCTCTTTACCCCTCACTCACTAATCTTACTAGATCTTGCCACAGCCTTTCTTCTCACTATCTTTCTCTCCTATTCACTCTCTTTTAAACCACCCTCGCACTTCCTCCTGTCTCTCTTTCTCCCTCACTACCTCTATCTCTCTCTTTCTATTTCATCTCTCTTTATCTCTCTCTCGCTATTAATTCTATCTCTCACATTTGACCCTCACATTATCCCTCACTAGCTCTCTCTCACTCTCCATCCCTCTTTCACTCCATTAACTCCTCTTTCTCCCCCACATTCCTTGTTTCTCTCTCTCTTAATCCATCTCTTGCTCTCTCAATCTCTCCCTCTTTCACACTTTCTATTCCCTCACATTCTCTTCACACTATTTGTCTTTCACACTCTCTCCCTTTCTTGTTTCCTCTTTCTCTCTGTTTAGTTTTATTCTTACTCTTACTCCCTCTCTCCTCCCTCACTCTTTCTCACTCTATGTTCAGTTTCTCTCACGCACTCTAACTTATGTATCTCTCTCTTCTCTCTCTCATATTATATTTTCTCTCCCTCTCTCCCCATGTCTCTTGCTTCTTTCCTTCCCTCCCTCTCTCCCCCTCTCTCTTTCACACTCTCAGACACACTATCACTCTTCCCTCTCACATTCTTCTGGTTCATTCCTACTCTCGCTCTCTCAAAATCAGATTATTTATCCCCTCTCTCTCCCTCACTCTCTCTTCTCTCTTACTCTCACTTCTACTCCACTCTCACTCTTCAATCTCTCTCACTCCCCTTTTCTCCCACTTTCTTAATCTCTCCCTCTCTCGTTCTTTTCTCAAACTTATGAATTATCACTTTTCTTTCTCTTTTATGCTCACCCTCCCTCTTTCTCTCTCACACACTCTCTACTGCTCTCTTTCATCACTCCCTTCCATCTCTTTCATTTCTCTCTATCATCTAGTCTCTTCCTCTCTCCCTCTTTCTCTCTCCCACCTTTTGTACCTCACTCCCTATCTCACAACTCTCTCTTTCTACTTGAGAGAGGGAGGGATCAAGAGGAGAGAAGAAAGTATAAGATATAATAAGAAATAATAGATGAATTTGAGGGGACAGAGCAAGATGTTAGAGCAATTGAGAGAGTGTGTGTGACGGAGTGAGAGTAAGAGAGAGAGATAAAGAGCGGGTAAAGAGAGAGAAGAGATGGAGGGAGGAGAGGGAAGGTGAGACAGGGCAAGAGGAGAGAGGGCAAAAGGAGAGAGAGAAATCGAGAAAAAAATGAGTTTAGAGAGAGGGAGTGAGGGAGAGAGAGTAAGAGTTGGAGTAAAATTCGAGAGAGAGGGAGGAAACGAGAAGGGGAGAGAGAGCGAGTTGCTTTATCTTCCCTCAATCTCTCTTCTCACTATCCCTTCTATTCTCTCTTCCTTTCACTTTCCTGCTCTCTTTAAACCATGTCAATACCTCCTATTTCTCTTTCTTACTCACACTCTCCTTCACTCTCTCACCCAATGTTCCACCTACTTTCATCTCTCTCTCATCCTCTCTTCTCTCTCTTGATACTCAATTTAACCCTCACTACCACTCGCTCGATCTTCCTCCCTCTTTCACTCCCTTCATCCCTCTGTTTCTCCTACTCACCTTATCTGCCGTCTCTTGCTCCCTCTCTCGTTGGCTCACCCTCTCTCTCTTTCCTGCTCTCAATTCCCTCGCCCTCTCTCCTCTCTATTTCTCTCTACACTCTCCCTTTCTCTTTCACTTTTCCTATCTCTTCAGTTTCACTCTCACACATACTCTCTCATTCTCTCTCTTTCTCGCTCCATGTTTACTCTCTCTTAAATTGAGCTTGCTCCTCTCTCTCCTCTCAATCATTCTCTCCCACTCTCCCCCACTTCCTTCATTCTTTCCCTCCCCCTCTCTCTCTCTCTCACTTGCTCTCTCTTTCTTTCTCACACTCTCCCCCTCTCTCCCTCTCACTCTCTTCCAATTCATCCCCCTCGCTCCCACTAAATCTCATTTTGTCCTCCTCTCCATCTCTCTCACTCTCTCTCCATATCTTCCTTCACTCTCTCTTCCTCTCTCACTTCCACTCACTCCCTCCATCATTCTCTCTCTTCCTCGCTCACTTCGTCTCTCGCTCTTTCTCTATTTATGATTTATCACTTTTTCTTTCTCTATTGCTCTCTTTGACACACTCTCTCTTGCTCTCTTTTATCACTTTACTCACACTTTTTCTCTAATCATCTCTCACTCTCTTCCTCCCTCACTCTTTCCCTCTTCCATTAATTCAATCTCTCACTATGACTTTTCTCTCTCCCTCTCTCTCCATGTTTTCCTCAATAACTCCGTGAGAGAAAGTATGAGAATAGATTGTGAGAGAGATGGTTAAACATAGAGCGAGAGAACGAGAGAGAAAAGAAAGAGGAGAGGAGAGGAAGGATGTGAAGGAGGAAGCAAGAGTTAGAGAGATATAAAAAGAGAAGGAGAATGAGTCAAGATAGTGAAAGAGCGAGTGAGAAAGACAGAGGGAGGGAGAATAAGAGAATGAGAGAGATAATGGAGGGTGATGGAGAAAAGAGAGATAGCCAGGAAAGGAAAGTGGGAGAGAATGTTAGAGAGAGAGATTAAGGTGAGAAAAATAGAGAAAAAGAATGGGGGTATAGAGGAAGTGAAAGAGTGAGAAGAGTAAGAGAGAAGTTGACAGTGAATAAGTGTGGGATCGAGATAGCGATAGAAAGTAGAAGAGATGATAGAGAGTGTGAAAGAGATAAGGGTGTGAAAGAGGCAGAGAGGGAGGATGAGAGAGGGAGGATGTGAGAAATAGTGAGATAGAGATGAGCTGGAAGTAGAGAAAAAGAAGCAAGATAGAGAGATAAGAGAAAGAAAAAGAGGAGATAAGAAAAGATAGTAATAAGAAATTGAGGAGGAAAGAGAAAGAGTGTGGAGGAGTAAGAAAGGAAAAAGAGAATGAGAGAGACAAAGTAAGGGAAGATGAGGTTGAGAGGAAGGGATGTAGGAAATGATGGAGTATAAGAGGGAGAGAGAGAGAAAAGAAAAAAATGGGAAGGACTCAATTAGATGGTTGGGGATAGAGTGGGAGGGAGTTAGGGAGGGAGAGGGGTTGGGAGGGAGAAATAACGAGGGGACGATATTGCACAAGTGTGAGAGATTGAGAGGAGAGAGTGGAGAGAGAGTAGTAGAACAGAGAGTAAGTGGAGAGAATGAAAATAGAACGAGAAAGAGAGAGGGACTGAGCGAGTAAGCGTGAGAGTGAAATAAAGAGAGAGAAAGGAGGTAGAAAGGAGGAGAGTGTGAGAGAGAAATAGAGATAAGTGAGAGTGAGGAAAGTGAGAGCGAAAGAGAGGCAATGAGTGACCGAGCAAGAAAGGGAGCAAGACAGAGGGAGATAGAAAGAGCAGAAGGAAGAGAGGGACGAAAAGAGTGAAAGCAAGAGGGAGAGCGAGAGAGAGTCAATGAGGGATAAAGGAAACAACAAAAGAGAAAGATAAAAGAGAGAATGAGAGAGATAAAATTTGGTGGAATAAAGTTTGAGAGAAAGGGGGTGAGAGTGAGTGCGAAAGAGAGATAGAATGAGGCAGTGAGAGGGTGTGATGGTAATAGAGAGAGTGGGAAGAGAGACTAAGGGAAATGAAGAGAGAGTGAAAGATAAAGAAAAAATTTTAATAGGGAGTGAGATGGAGTGAGAAATGGAGCTAGTGAGAGCTAGAGGGAGAGAGATTGAGAGAAAGTGAGAGTGTATGAGTGTGTGCAATGGAGAGAGAAAAGTGAGCTACATAGGGGAGACCTAAAGAGGGCTTGAATGAGGGAGTGAGAATGATAGAGAGAGAGTGAGAGAGATAAAGAGAACAATACTAGAGAATAAAAGAGATCTAAAGAGAAATAAGGAAAGAGAGTGAAGGGAGAAGAGTATATAAGAAAGTGAAAGAGAGAGAGGGACAAGAGAGAAAGAAAGATAATAGGAGGGTGGGAAGGGAGAGAGAGTGTGAGTGAGAGAAGAAGGAAGAGAACAGGGAGATAGAGAGCGAAGAGAGAGTGATAAAAGAGAGATTTAAATAGATTAATTGAAAAACAATGCAATAGTGAAGGTGGAATAGAGTGTGAGAGAGAGGGAGAGCAAGGGAGAGAGTGAAAGTGTGTGTGTGAGAGAAAAGAGATAAGAGAGATGTTTGGGGGTAGAGGGAAAGAAAGTACTATAGGATTGCTCACAATTTTTTGTGCTCTTTTGCTCTCTCGCTTCCTATCTCCCTTTCTTAAAGCTATTTTGCTCTCTCTAACTCTCTCACTCCCTCCCTCTCTTCAATCTCTCACCTTCACTCCCTCTATCTCCCCCTTCCTCACTCTCTCCCTTACTCTTGCCATCTATTAATCTCTTTTTCACTTTATCCCTTTCTTACTCTTTCTCGGACATTCTATAATGTTTCTCTCTCGCTCTCTTTTGCTTTCTTTTCTATCTCTTCACTTACCTTCCTTCACTCTCTCTTATATCTCCATTTCTCTCTCATTCTCACTCCACTCTCCCTCCCTCTATTTCTTTCATTGCACTCACTTTTAGTCTACCACTCTCTTTTTTCTCACTTTATCCCTCGTTGCTACTCTCTGACTCTCCCTCCCGCTTTCACTCCTTTCATCCCTCTCTTTCTCTTGCTCTTTTTATCTCCCTCTCTCTTGCTCCTTCTCTTGCTCGCTCACTGTTTCCTCTCTCCCGCTCTCTCTTCCCTCACTTTGTCTTCACTCTATTTCTCTCTCACACACTCTCTCTCTTTCTTGGTCCCTCTTCCTATCTCTTCAATTTCACTCTCACTCTTACTCCCTCTCTCTTTCTTGTTCCATATTCATTCTCTCTCACTCTCTTCTACTGCTTTGTCTCTAATGTCTTCTCTCAATCTTTCTCTCCTCTTCTGCACTCTTTCTTCCTTCCCACCCACTCTCTCTCTCTCTTCCTCTCTCGCTCTTTGT
Source organism: Papilionanthe hookeriana x Papilionanthe teres (assembly GCA_022702705.1). Lineage (NCBI taxonomy): Eukaryota > Viridiplantae > Streptophyta > Magnoliopsida > Asparagales > Orchidaceae > Papilionanthe > Papilionanthe hookeriana x Papilionanthe teres. Next base: position 63,995,214 of record CM040432.1, on the reverse strand, counting down.
TTCTCTCTCTCACACGCTCTCACCCTCTATCCCACTCACTCTCTTTCAATTCATCCCCCTCTCTCTCCCACTAAATCTCATTTTATACCCCCTCTCTCCTTCTCTCTCAAACTCTATCTATATTTTAATTCACTCTCTCTCTCTCACTCTCCCTTCCTCTCTCAATCCCATTCTTTTCCATCCTTTTGAATCCCTCTGTCTATCTCTCTCTTTCTCAGTCTCCCTCTCTTGCACTTTTCTCTGTTATGCATTATCACTTTTCCTTTCTCAATTACTCTCTATTTCTCACACACTCTCTGTATTGCTCTCTCTCATCACTCACCTTTACACAGTCTTTCCCTTGAATCATCTCTCACTCTCTTCCTTTCTCCCTCTCTCCCTCTTTCATTAATTCAGTCTCTCTCCCCTTCTCGCTCTTGCCCTCCCTCTCTCTCCATATCTCTCCATATCTGCCCTACCCTCTCTCACTCTCTCTCCCTCACTCACTCTTCAGTCCCAATCTTCACTGCCTCTCTTGCTCTCTCACTCTCTTTTTCATCTTGCTATGTTTTTTTGCTCTTTTTTGCACCCTTTCTGTCTCTCTATTGCCCATTCTTCTTTCTCCCTCTCTTCTCTCTCGTTACTCACTCTTTCTCTCCCTCAATCTCTCACTCTCTCTCACTCTCCCTCCCTCTCACTCTCTAAATTGCCATCACATCCTGCTCTCTCCCCTCATATCCATCTCATTATTTCTTTTTTCTTTTGTATGTCTCTCTTTCCTCCTCGATCCCTCCCTCTTTCAACTCCTCCTTCCCCCTTTTTCTCCATCCCTTCTTATCTCACTCCTCTCTTATCTCCCCTGCACTCACTCCTACCCTCCCTCTCATTTTCTTTATCGCTTTCTCTTATTCCCAATCTTGCTCTCACTTAACTCTCTTTTTTTTATTTCTTTCTCACTTCTCTCCCATTCTAAGACTCTCTCTCATCCTTTCTCTCTCATTCTCTCTTTCCTCTACCCTCCCTCCCACTCTCTCCCTCTCTCCCACTCCATCTCCCTCTCTTCCTCTTTCCATCTCACTCATTCTTTTACTCTGCCTTCCTATCTCCACATTGCTCACTATCTTTTCTGCTCTTGCTTCCTCTCTCTCCCTCTTAAATTATTCTTTCTCTCTCTACATCTCTCAGACCCTCTCTCTCTTTAATCTCTCTCCTTCTCTACCTTTACATCTCCTCTCTCATTCTTTTTCATCCATTCTTTTGTTCTCCCTCTCTATCCCCATTTCGCTCACTCTCTCTTGCTCTATCTTCCAGCACTCTCTATATCTCTCTCACACTCTCTCCCTCTCTTTCTCCCTCTCTCTCTTCAATATTTCTCACAGCCTCCTTCTATCTCTCAATTTCTTTCCTTTTACCACTCGAGCTCTCTCTCAGACACTATTATATCTTTCTCTATTTCTCTCTATTTCTCTCTGTATCTTCATTCTCTCTTTCTCTCACTCTCTCTTGCTCTCCCTCACTTCCTCTGGTACTACCTCACTCCCACTCTCTCCCTCACTCTTTCTTTCTCTATCCCACATTGTCTCTCTCCATCTCTATCACTTCAATCCCTCACACTGTCTCTTTCTCTCTTTTCTCTCCCTCCCTCCCCTCCTCCCTTACTTTGTTCCTCCCTCCCTCTCCTTCCCTATCTCCCTCTCTTTTACTCTCTCTCTTGCCATTCTTCTATTCTCTCTATCTCCTTAACTCTCACTCACTCTTGCCCATCATCCCTCGGTCTCTCTTATCTCTTTATTTCCTTTTCACTCTATATCACTTTCTCTCTATTGATCTCTCTTTAATCCATCGCACTCCCTCTCTCATCTCTCTTACTCACTCACTCCCTACTCTCTCTCTCTCACACACACACAAACTCTATTCTATCTCTCTTTATCTTTCTATCTCTCTCACTCTCTCTGCTATCTTTCTCTTTTCTGACACAGTTTATCCTTCACCACCTCTCTTTCGCTCCCTACATCCCTCTTTTCTCTACTCTCCTTATCTCGCTCAATCTTTCCCTCTCTCATGATCTCTCTTACCTTAGCCTTTCTTTATTTCTCTCTTATACTCTCACCCTTTTTGTCTCCCTCATCCATTTCAAGATCACTCTTTCTCCCTCTTCCCACTGTCTTTCTCGGTCCATGTTTTCTCTCTCTCACTTACACTCTATTATGTTGCCCTCTCTTCTCTCTTTCCTTTCTATCTTTATCCCCCTCTCTATTGCTTCCTAGCCTCACTTCCTCTCTCTTCCTCTCTCACTCTCTTTCTCTCAATGCAAACTCTTTCCCTCTCCCACCGACTCACTTCCTCTTCATCCCCCTCTACTTCAATCTCAATTTCTACCCCCTTACTCCCTCTCACTTGCTCTCTTTCTATATCTTCCCTCACTCTCTTCTTTCATACTCCCTTTACCTCTCACTTTCTCACTCTTTCCCTCTCTTGAACTTTTCACAATGTTTTATCACTTTTATTTCTCTATTGCTCTCTATTACACAGACACTCTCTTGCTCTATCTTTTTATCAATCATCCTTATCTCTTTACCCAATTTTCTCTCGAACCAACCCTCACACTCAGCCTCTTTCATGTTTCATTCTCTCTCTATCTCCCTCTCATCCTCACACTCTCTGCATATCTCCCTCAACATCTTCCTCTCTTTACCTCTCACTCACTATATTTTGCTCGATCTTCTCTGAGTCCATCTTCTTTCTCTCTCCCTCCCTCTCACTCTCACTTCAACCCCTTTCTATCTCTCCTTTTCTAATTCACTCTTCAATCCTTATCTTTACTCATTCTTTTGTTCTATCTCTCACTCTCTATTTCACCTCTCTTTATTGTTTTCTTGCTCTCCTTTGCCTGCATTCTGTCTCTCTTAATGTTTCTTCTATCACCCTCTCTTCTCTCCTTTACTCACTCTATCTCTACCTCTATCTCACTCTCTCTCACTTTCTCTCCCTCACACACTCACTCTCAGTTTCTCTCAGATATTGCTCTCTGCCCTTATATCCATCTCATTGTTTCTTATTTTTTCTCATCGATCTTTCTATCGTCCTTGATCCCTCCCTTTTTCAATCCCCACTTCCCTCTCTTTCTCGCTCTCTCCCAATCTTACTCCTCTCTCTCGCTCCTATTGCACTCACTCATTGTCTCCCTCTCCCTCTCTCTTGTTTTCTATATCGCTCTATCTCACTCCCTCTTTCTTGCTCTCTCCTCTCACTTTCTCTTTTCTCTACTTCTCTCTCACTCTCGCTCTCATCCTTTCTTCCTAATTCTTTCCCTTACACATCCCTACCTCCCACTCAGACTATGTCAATATTTCTCCATCTCCATCCCCTTCTCTTTTTCCTTCTCACTCGTTCTTTTAATCTCCCTCCCTATCTCAATCTTGTTCACTATCTTTTGCTCTCTCTTCCTCTCTTGGTTCTTATCTCTCTTGTATCTTGCTTTCTCTCTATCCCTCTTTCACTCCCTCTCTCTGTTTAGTCTCTCTAACTGTCTCTATCTTCCCCTTTTTCACTCTTGCCCTCTATCTCTCTCTTTCTTGCTCTCTCCTCTTCTCAATATGTCTCGCTCTATATTATGTTCTCTTGCTCTCGAGCTCTCTCTTACTCTTTGTTCTCTTTCTTTACTCACTCTTTATCACCCTATATCCATCACTCTAATGCTCTCCCTTCCTCTCATTCTCACTTCCTGCATCTCTTTCTCTTAACTTCTTATCTTCTCTTACTTTCCCTCTGTTAATTTCTTTAGCTCTCTTCTTGCTCTTCCTCACTCCCTTTTCCACACCATTTATAATTACTATTTTTTTATCTCTCCTCTTTCTGTTGCTCTTTTCTCCCTCCCTCCTCCCTCACACTCTCTTTGCCTTTCCACTCTCATAATATCTTTTTTTCCTCTCTTATTCCCTCTCTTATATCCTTTTCTCTCTCTAATTCTCTTTCCCTCTCTCTCTTTAGATATCTTTCATTCTCTCATTCTCATTCTTTTTATCATGCTCTTTCTCCCTCTATCTTTCTCACTCCCTCATTCTTGCCCTCTCTAGGTCTCCCTTATGTAGCTCCCTTCTCTCTCCATCTAACTCACTCTCTCTCGAGCTCTCACACACACACATACACTCTATTACACTTTCTCGTTCTCTCAATTTCTCTCCCTCTCACGCTCTTAAGCTCAATTTCTCGATCACTATCTCACTCTCCCTTACCATCTTTCTCTTTCTCGTACACTCTTTCCCACTCCATTGCTGCATGTTTCTCCCTTCACTCTATATCCTCATCTTTATTATTTGCTCTACCTCGCTCTCTCTTTGTTGCACTCTATTTTTTTCTCTTGCTCTCTTTTGCTCTAGCTTTTCTCTTTCATCTCACTCTCTCTCTTCCTCTATGCCTCACTCCCTCTCTATTGCTTCCATCCCTCCCACTATCTCTTTCTCTCTCTTCTCTTCCTTTTCCATTCCTCCCTAACTTCCTCCCTCCCTTCCTCTCCTTCCCCATCTTCCTCTGTCCCTCTCAATCCCCCTCTCTCTTATTCTCTCTCTCTCTCTCTCACCATTCTTCTATTCTCCCTATCTCTTTACCTCTCACTCACTCTCTCTTACTCAATCTCCTCATCTCGCCATATTTTCTTTTCACTCTTTATCGCTTTCTCTCTACTGTCCTCTCTTTAATCCATCTCAATCCCTCTCTCTTTCTCTTATTCTCACTCACTCCACCCCTCTCTATCTCACACAGTCTATTCCATCTCTCTATCTCTCTCTCTCTTAACAGTTTTATCCCTCACTACGTCTCATTCACTCCCCCTCTATCTTTCACTCTTGACATCCCACTCTTTTTCCACACTCCTTATCTCTCTCTTGCTTCCAATCTCGCTCACTCACTCTCTCCCTCTCCCAAGTACTCTCTTCCTCGCTCTTTCTTTATTTCCCTCTGACACTCTCTCCCTTTCTCACTCCATTTTCTCTATCTTCCATTTTACTATTACTCTTACTCCCTCCTTTCAATCTCTTTCTCGCTCCATGTTCACTCTCTCTCACTTAATCTTTATTCCGCTGCTCTCTCTTCTGTCTCTCTTTTCAATATGTATCCCCCTCTGTTCCCTCTGTATTGCTTATATGCCTCACTTCCTCTCTCTTCCTATCTCTTCCTCTCTCACTCTCTCTCTCACACACACACTCTCTCTCTCTCTCTCTCACACTTCCTCTTCATCCCCCTCTTTCAATCTCATGTTCTACTCCCTCTCTCCATCTCGATCACTCTCTTCCCTCACTCTCTCTTTAGTCATACTCCCTCAACCTCATTCACTTCCACTATCTTCAAACTATAATACCCCTTCTCTCTATCTCTCCCTCTCTCACTCTTTTCTCTATGCTTCACTTTCTCTATTGCTCTTTCTATCACACACATACACTCACTTCTCACTCTTTCTCTAATTTTTATTCCTCTCCCTTCTATGAGAGAGGGAGTAAAGATAAGGATCAAAGAGTGAGGGCAAGGGAGAGAGGTAGAGAGAGTTAAGCAGAAATAGAGACAAAAGAGAGACTCAAGAAAGATGGAGAAAATGATAGTGAGTGAGAGGTGGAAAGAGGGAGATATTATGGGAGATAAGGAAGGGAGGGAGGGAGAGAGGGAGATTGAGAGAAAGACTGAATTACTGAAAAAGCAAGAGACGGAGGAAAGAAGAGAGGAGAGATGGTAGGAGAGAAAGAGTGTGTAAAGTGATAAGAGAGTGATGAAAAAGAGAAGTAAAGAGTGTTTGCGAGAGAGAAATAGAAAGCAATGGAGAAATAAAAAGTGATAAAGAATACACTGAGAAAAGAGTGAGTGAGGGAGATATAGAGAGACATAGATGGAGGGCATCAGTTGGATGGAAGAGAGTGATAGATAAAGGAAGACGGAGTGAAGGAAGATATAGAGAGAGTGAGAGAGAGAGTAGGTAGATAATGAGATTTAGTGGGAGAGAGAGGGGGATGAATTTGAAAAGAGTAAGATAGAGAGGGGGAGAGTGTGTATGAGAGAGAATGAAGAGCGAGAGAAGAAGAGGGGGAGGGAGGGAGGGAGAGAAGGAGGCAAGAAATTGTGGGAGAGAGGGAGAGAGAATGAGTGAGAGGTAAAAAGTGAGAGAGAACGGGAGAATATAGAGTGAGGGAGGGAGCAAGAAAAAGAGGGATAAAGGTAAGGAAAGGGAGAGAGGTAGAGAAGTGAGAAAATGAGAGGGGTGGAAGCAAGAGAGAGATAGGAGAGAGAGTGGGGAATAGAGCGAGAGAAATTAAAAGAAAAGAGAGAAGAGAGAACAACAAAGTAGAGTGTAAAAGAGAGTATAAGATTGAAAAAGAGAATAGAGAGTGAGAAAGAAAGAGTGACAGAGAAGGGGATAGAGAGAGAAGACAAAAAGATGAAGAGAGGGAGAGGAGAGAGTGAGAGAGAAATAACAAAACGATAATAGAGTGTGAGATAGAGAGAAAGAAATGGAGCTAAAAAAGGTGGGAGGGATTGAGATTAAGGGAGAGTGAGAGAGAGTATGAGTGTGGGAGATGGAGATATAACAGTGAGCAACACAAGAGAGATAGAGGGAGAGAGTGAGGTGTGAGTAGATGGAGAGAGGGAGGGAGAGAGGGAGGGAGAGAGGAAGGGAGAGAGAAGTGTGAGAGAATGTGAGAAATAATGAGAAAGAAGGGAGAGGGATTGGGAGAGATAAAAGTTGGAGAGCGAGAGAGAGAGTGTATGAGTGTGTGAGATGGAGAGAGAAGAGTGAGATACATAAGGGAGACAAAAAGAGCGCAAGATTGAGTGAGTGAGAAAGATAGAGGGACAAAGTGAGATTGATAAAGCGAGCAAGTGTAAGAGAGTGAAAGAGATCTAGAGAGAAAGAGGAAAGAATGTGAGAGAGAGAAGAGGATAAAAGAAAGGGAAGTAAAGAGAGGGACAAGAGAGAAGAAATATATTAAAAGGGTGGGATGGGACAGAGATGTAGAGGAGGGAGGGGGAGGGGGAGGGAGAGGAGAGAGAGATAAAGAATGAGAGAATGAAATAGAGTGGGGAGGAAGCAAGATAAATATTTAGATGGACAGAGATAGAGTGAGAACATAAGTAAAAGAGATTTAGAGTAAGTGTGACTGAGAGAGGAAGGGAGATGGAAGGGAGAGAGGGAGGGAGGGAACTGTGAGAGAAAGTTATAAATAATGAGAGTGAGAAGAGAGAAGGCTTGAGAGAGAAAAAAGTTGGATAGCGAGAGATAGAGTGTGTATGAGGGATGTGGGACATAAAGATTGAGCAAAGAGAGAAGAGCCAGTGACAAAAGAGAGAGCAAGAGAGAGAAAAGCAAGAGAGCAAGAAATAAAGATAGAAAAGAGAGTTAGAGAGAGGTAGAGAGAGAAAGAGGGAGATAGAGAGAGGGAGTTACAAAGATTAAAGAGTGAATGATTGAGACAGAGAATGAAAGGGAATGTGAGAGACAAAAGGAGAGAGTAAAGAGAGTGAGAAAAAAAATGGAGTAAGGGAGAGTTGAGAGAGAGAGCAAAGGAGATGAGTGAGAGAGAGATCAAGGGAGAGATTGAGAGAGAGAACAAGGGAGATGCAGTAGTAGAGGGAGAGAGTGAGAGAGTATGTGAATGAGAAAGGGGTAGAGAGAAAGAAGGAGACATAAAAAGGGAAGGATGAATGTGAGAGAGGAAGACAAAGAGAGTGGAGGATATCTGGAGAGAAAGGGAGAAATAAAAGAAAGTGAAAAGAGAAATCAAAGTGAGCATAGGAGGGAGAGAAAGAATAGAGAATGATAAAGAGAGAGGGACAAATTAAGAGTAAGAGTGATATAGAGATGAAGAGTGCAACTGAGAGAGAAATAGCAAGAGAGGAAGCCAGAGGAAGAGAGAGAGTGTGTGTGAGTGAGAGTAATAGAGAAGAAGATTAAGAATAAATAGATAAAAATTGAGAGAGCAAGGGAGTGAGAGAGACTTAAAAGAGAGGAAACGAGAGAGGAATAGAGAGAGAGAAATAAAGAGAGAACAGAGTGTGAAGGAAAATTGAGTAAGAGAGTGAGCTAGAGGAAGTGAGGAGAGAGAATAAAAGGTGTGAGCGAGAGAGGGAGAGATAGAGTGGGCAAGTGAGAGAGGGAGATGGAGGTGTTGAGAGGGAGAGGGAGAGGGATGGAAGGAGGGAGAATGACTGAGAGGGAGGGAAATAGAGGGAGGGATGCAAGAGAGAGTGTGTGAGAGTGATAGAGAAGGGGAAAGAATTAGAAGAGAGGGAATTGGTAGAAATAGGAGAGATAGTAAGAGCGATTAAGAGAGAAAATGAGAAAGAGAGGGAGAGGAGTAAGAGTGAGTGGGAAATAGAGAAATTGAGAGAGAAGAGAGATAAGGGAAGAGAGAACAAGTGGAAAAGGAAGAGTAAGAGAGAACGAGGGGAGAGATATAATAAGTTAGAGAGAGGGAGAGTGAGAGAGATATTATGAGAGAAGGAGAGAATACAAATAGAGAGATATTGTAAGATAGAGCAGGTGAGAAAGAGAGAAGCAGAGAGTGAGAGAGAAATAAAAGCAAGAGAAAATAGAGAGTGGGAGGAAAAAAGCAAGGAAGTGAAGAGACAGTAAGATAGGGTAAGAAAGCGAGCTAAAGAGATTGAGAGAGAAAAGTGAGCGATGGTATGAGGTTGAATGAAAGGGAGGGAGAGGTGGGAGGATGTGCTGGAGAGAGCGAGGGGATAAAGAGACAAAGAAGAGAAAGAGAGAGAGAGAGGGAGAGAGAGCGACATGATAGAGACCTATAGAGAAAATGAAAGAGAGAGTAAGCGAGCGAGAGAGAGAAAACAATAAAGTAAAAGAGAAAGAGAGGGGGAGAGTGACAGTTAAAAATGATACGTAGAGAAAAAGTGAATGAGAGAGAGATATAAGAGAAGATATGAGAGGGAGGGAGGGAGGAGGAAGGAATGCTAGAATGAGAGAAAGAAAGAGAAAGAGAAAGATAGATGAGGAGGAAGGGAGGGAGTGTGAAAGATAGAGGGAAAGAAATGATAAAGAGAGAGGAAGAGAGGAAGAGGGAAGGAGAAAGAGAGAGGGAGGGATATGGAAGAGAAAGTGAATGATGGTTTGATAGAGAAAGAGAGGAGAAGAAAGAGGGAGATGGAGGAATAGATGGGGGGAGGGAGACGAAGCACATCTATGAGAAAGAAGTAGGAAGAGGAGGGATGAAGAGAGGAGAGAGACGGAACAAAGAGAATAGGAGGGAGATGGAGAACGATGTAGAGTGATAGAGGGAGAGAGATGAAGGGAGAGAGTGTGAAAAAGAGAGTGAGAGAGGAGAGGGAGAAAGAGTGAGAAGGAGAAAGGGAGAGAAGAGAGATTATTTGTGTGTGTGTCTGAACAGGAGGGATGGAAGTCGAGAGAGAAAGGGGAGGGAGTCGAGAGACTGAGAGAGGGAGAGGGGATAGATAAAGAGAAAGAGTCAGATAATAGGGAGGAACAAAATATATAATAAGACAGAGTGAGAGAATAATGAGTGAAAGAGTGAGAGAGATGAAAGGTACAGAAGAGAATGAGTGAGAGTGAGAGGGGAAAGATAGGGATGGGGAGATAGAGAGAGGGACAACGAGGGAGGGAATGAGGGAGGGAAAGAGAGAGTGCATGTGAGAGAGAGAGAGGGAGAGAAGAGAGTGTGAGAGATAGTGGGATAGGGACTCTCACTTTCCCCCTCCCTTTCTCACACCTCTCATCCTTTTTCTCTCATTCTCTCCCTCCGCTCCCTCCCTCCCATTCTCTCGATCTCAATCTCTCTTCCTCTCCATCTCCCTCTCGTCTTCTCTCATTCTTACTAATTCTCTTTCTCTCCCTCCCTACTCCATATTGCTCATTCTCTATTCCCCTCTCTGCTCCTCTCTCACTTCCTCACTCTCCCTTTTAAATATTGCTTGCTCTCTGTCCCTCTCTCTCTAATCTCTCTCCTACCCCCTTCCTCGATCTCTCCCTTACTCTTGCCCTCTATATGTCTCTTTCTCACTCTCTCCCTTTCACTCTATGTCTCTCACTTTCTCTTATGTTTCTCTCATTCGCTCTCTCGCTCTATCTCGTTCTCTTTAATATGACTCACTCTTTCTTCTTATATCATTCCTCTAACTCTGTCTCCATTCCTCTCGTTCTCTCTCATCGCTCTCTCATCCCCTCTTCTCTGTCCTTGTTTATCTCTCTTTCTCTCTTTCCTCACTCTCCATTCTTTATTTATTTCTCTTTCTTTGTCTCTCTCTCCATTCCTATCTCCCTCACTCTCTTTAATTTGTCTCTCACTCTTACTGCCTCACTCTCCTTCTCTCTCTTCCTCTTTTGTACTCTCTCCCCCTTTCTCTCTACTTTTCTCTCTCACTGTCCCTCCCTAACTATCTCTCTCTTGCTCCTTTCTCCTACTCTCTCTTCACCCACTCTCTCTTTAGCTTCACTCACACTCCTCCCTCTCTTTATCTCTTTCACATTCTCTATCATCTCTTCCGCTTTCTATCGCTATCTTGCTCGCACTCTTTACTCTATGTTAACTTCTCTTTTACTCTTCTCATTCTCTTCTGCAACCACCCCACTCTCTTTCTCTACTTCTCTCACTTCCCTCCTTCGTCACTCTCTCACACACTCTCCTACTTTCCCTTCTTGACTATCTCTCTCCTTCTCCCTCTCATTTTCGAGAGGGAGTGGGGAATAGATAATGAGGGGGAGAAAAGAGAGAGGGGAAGGAGAAGAGAGAGAGAGAGACAGAGGTAAGGAAAGAGAGTGTGTGAGAGTGAGTGAGGGTTAGAAAGTGGGAGAGAGGGAAAGATGTGTCTTATCTCTAGATCTCTTTCACCCTCTAACATTTGTTCTTTTTATCAGTCTCACTTTCTCCCTCTATCTTTCTCACTCCCTCAATCTTGCACTCTCTAGGTCTCCCTTATGTAGCTCACTCTTCTTTCTCCATCTCACACACTCATGCACTCTGTCCATCTCTCGTTTTCTCTCCCTTATTCTCTTTAGATCTCTTTCACTCTCTCGCACTCATATATGTCCTCTCTCTTGCTCTCCAACTTTTATCTCTCCCAATCCCTCGCTTCTTTCTCATTATTTCTCACCTTCTCTCACACTTCTCTTGCTCTCTCTCTCTCTCTCTCTCTCTCTCTATCTCCTATTTCTCTCACTCTCCTTTCATTACTCTTGTTCTCCCTCTCTCCCTCTCTATTTATATATCTCTCTTGATCCCTCCCTCATTCTCTCGCTCTCTCTCTCTCCCTTCCCACCCTTCTAGTATATTTTTTTCTTTTTTCGCTCTCTCTCTTTCCCTTGCTTATATCCACTTCGCTCCCTTACTCTCTTTTAGTAATTCTCTCTGGATCTCCTTCACTCTCTCACTATTGTGCTCTTTAGCGCTCTTACTCTCTCCCTTTATCATTATCAAGGCCTCATTTATGCCCTCTAGGACTCCCTTGTGTAGCTCACTCTTCTCTCTCCATCTCATAAACTGATTCGCTCTCTCTTAATCTCTCTTCCTCTCACTCTCTTTAGCTCCATTTCTTGCTCTCACACTTTGTTACCATTTTTCTTTTTCTCTCTCACTCTCTCCTCTCTCTCCTTTACTCCATTTTTCTGACTTCTCTCTCTATCCCCTTCTCCATTATGCCCTCTCACTTTTTGTTCTTTTTTATCTTATACTCTCTTTTACACTCTACTTTGTTGCTTACTCTTCTCTCTCTTCTTTTACTTTTCTCACTCTATCTCCACTCTCTCTCCTCTCTCTCTCCTTTCTCTCTTGTTTTCATCCATCACTCTCTCATTTTCTAACTTCTCTACCTTCTTCCCTCTCCTTACTTTATCCCTCTCTTTCTTACTCCCTCCCTCACTCTATATTCTCCCGTTCTCCATCACTTCATACCCTTCACTCACTCTTACTCAATCTTCACTTATTCTCTTTCTTGCTCTCTCTCTCTCTTTAAACCCTCTCACTACTTCCTTTTATCAACTTTCTCACTCAATCTCTTCCTCTCCTTCACTCTCTATTCCACCTCTTTTAATCTCACTCTCACTCTATCTTTTGTTCTCTTTTGATTCTCCCTTTATCCCTCACTGAGTCTCTCTCGCTCCCCTTACCACTTTCACTCCCTTCATCCCTCTCTTTCTCCTGCTCTAATTATCTTCCTCTTTCTTACTCTCTCTCTCGTTTGCTCGCTCTTTCCCTCTCTCCTACTCGCTCTTCCCTTACTCTCTTTTCTCTCTATTTCTCCCTCACACTCTCTTCCTCTCCTTGGTTTCACTCTCAATCTTACTTACTCATTCCCTCTCTCTTTCTCACTTCATGATCACTCTCTCTCACATAGACTCTCTTCTATTGCTTTCTCTCCTCACTCTCCTCTCAATCCTTCTCTCCCTGTCACCCCAACTCTCTTATTTCCTTTCCTACCTCCCTCTCACTCACTTTCTAGCTCTTATTTCACTGTCTCACGCACTTTCCCCCTCTCTCTCCCTCTCACTCTTCCATTTCACCCCCTCTCTCTCCCACTAAGCTCATTCTCTACCCCTCTCTCCATCTCTCTCACTCTACCTCTATTTCCTTCTTCACTCTCTCTTCTCTCGCAGTCTCTCTTCCTCTCTCACACACTCTCTATTGCTCTCTTTCATACTCTCTTATCATTTTACTCACTCTTTCTCTCCAACCATCTATCACTCTCTTCCTCCCTCCCTCTCTCCCTCTTTCAATTATTCAGTATTTCTCTCTCTCTCCCCTCTCGCCCTCCCTCCCTCCCTCTCCATATCTCACTCTATATCTCTCTACCTCTCACTCACTATCTTTTGCTCTAACTTCCCTAAGTCTCTCTTCTCTATCTATTTCTATCTTACACTCTCTCCCTCCCGCTCCCTCTTCAATCTTTATCTTCACTCCCTGTCTTGCTCTCTCTCTCTCTCTCTCAATTTCATTTCTCTTTGTTGTTTGTTTTCTCACTTTTGCCCTCTCTCTATCTCTATCTTGCTCTTTCTTCTATCTCCCTCTCTTCTCACACTTTACTTACTCTTTCTCTCTCTCACCCTCCCTTCCTCTCACACTATCTCTCATTCATTATCTTACTATCCTTATCATGACTCCTCTCTCTCTCTCCTCTCACTCTCTCTTCCTCCATCCCCTACGTCTTGCTCTCTCTCTCCTTCCCCTTCTTTCACATGCACAGGTTATTCTCTCTTTCTATCCCTCCCACACACTTCCTCTCAACCTTTCCATTTATCTCTCTCGCTCTGTCTCTCACATTCTTTCTCCTCTTCACCCTCCCTCTCACTCACTCCCTCTTGCTCTATCTTTCCCCACTCACTTCTCTCTCTATTTTGTCTCTCTTTCTCTCTCCTTCCATCACTCTCTCTCACTCCCTCTCTCTGTTTCACACTTGTTGTCTCTCTTACTTTGTATTTTGTTGGCCTCTCTTCTCTGCTTTTTTTTTCACACACTATCTCTCACAAGCTGTCTCTCTTACTCAATCTCTTGCTTTCATTCACTCCCTTTCAATTCCCTACTATATGTTCCGTCTTCCTTTCTCTCTCCCTATTAAATTCACTCTCACTCTTATTCCCTCACTTTCTCACCCTCTTTTCTTTCTCTTTCTCTCTCGCTCAATATACCCCTCACTCTGCCTCTCTATCTCTATCGCCCTCTTTTTTCACTCTCTTCTCTCCAATTTCTCTCTTACACACTCTCTCCTTCTGTCGCTCCCTCACTCTCTTCAATTTAGCTCAATCTCTTCTTCGCTTTCTCACTCTTTGTTATCTCTCTCTTACTTACTCTCTGTACTGTTGCTCCCTCCTCTGTCACTATTTCTTTTTCACCATCCTCCAACCCTATCTCTTCTCTCTCACCTCCTTCCCTCTCTCTCTAACTCATGATTTCCTAAATCCCTCTCTTTCCCTCTCACAATTCCTCTCCCTTTCCCTCTCTACCACTCTCTCTCTCTACATTCTCTCTCTCGCTCTTTATCATCCATTATTTTGCTCTTCCTCTCTCTCCCTTGTGAATCACTCTCTCTTGCTCTATTTACCAGCACTCTATTTCTCTAACACTCTCACCCTCCCTTGCTCTCTATATCTCTCTAATTCTTTCTCTTACCACTCATGCTTTCTCTCTCTCAATCTCTATTATTTCTCTTTCTTGGTCTTTTGCTCTCTCTTATGTTGCTCTTTATTCTCTCTTTCTCTCTCTATCCCTACACTCTCTCTCACTCTCCCTCTCTCCCTACTTCTCTCTCTTTAAATCCCTCCCTTAGCTCTCTCTGTCTTTCCCTCTCTCTGCCTTTTGTCTCTCTCACTATTCCTTGCCTTCTGTCACACATCTCTTCCTCACTCTACCTGCCTCTTTCACTCCCTCCCTCCCTCCTCTTCTCTCCATTTATCTCACTCTCTTTACCATACTCGTCTTCTTACTTTCTTCAAATGTATTTATATATATCTCTCTATTACCTCGCCCACTCCTCCCTCTCTTCATCTCTCACTTCTCTCCTGCTTCCTTACTTTCTCTAATAACTTTTATTTATTCTTCTGTCATTTTTCATCGCTTTTTCATCGCTTTTTCATTGTTTCTCACTTTATTTCTTTCTCCCTCTCCCACCCCCTCTCCCTCTCCCTCTCTTCCTCTCTGTTGGCCACACTCTCTCCCTCCCTGATTTTCTCCCTTTCTCTCTCAAACACCATACACTCCATGACGTCCTCCCTCCTTTTCTTTCAACCTCATAACTTCTCTTACCTTTTCTCTCTCTCAATCTCTTTATTTCCATTCTTTACTCCCTTTTGTCTCTTCCCTTGCTCTACATTTTCTTCTTGCTTTTCTTCATCCCTCTCTCCTCTCACTCTATCTCCCATCTCTCTCACTCTCCCTCCCACTCTCTCTCCTCACTCTCCCTCCCACTCGCTCTCTTCCTCTTTAGACCTATCTCATAAGCTATATGTATATATATATATTCTCACCCTTTCTCAAAATATCTCTCAGTCTTCCTATTTAATTTTCTCCCTTTCTCTCACTTATTATCTTCCTCTCCTTTTTCTCTCTTGCTCTTCCATTCTTGTTTGTTCTCTCTCACTCTCTTTTCTCTCTCTATTTCTCCATTCCTTTTTTTCCCTCTTTCTCGCTCGCAATCTCTCATTAATTTCACTCACTTTACTCCCTTTCCCTCTCTTTCTAACTCTATTCTCTCTCTCGTGAGCTCTCTTAATATCTCCTCATTGGTCTCTCTTTCCTCTCTCCTCTCACTCTTTATCCCCGTCTATCTCCAAATGCCTTTCTCTCATCACTCCCTCCCTTGTTCTCACCCTCCCCCTACCTCTCACTGATTCTCCTATTATCTTTCCTTTTTTCCTCTAGCTCACTATTATTTCTTGCTCTATCTTCCTTCACACATTCTTCTCTCTCTACTTTTCTAACTCTCTCTACCTCTATCACTTCCTCTCTTCAATATCTCTCACTCCCTGCCTCTCTGCTTATGTGTGGGAGATGAAGAGAGGGAGAGTGAGGGAGGGAAGAGGGAGCGAAAAAGAGAGCTTATGTGTGTGAGAAAGATAGAGAGAGATGAGAGTGTTGGAGATAGTGGGCGGGGGAGAGAGCGCGAGAAAGAGAGAGCAAAAAAGAGTGGGGGATAAACAGCGAGAAAGAGTAAGAGGTGAGGAGAATAAAGTAACATAAGAGTGTAAGAGAGGAAGAGACAGAACACATATTTCCTCCTCTCCTCTTTCTCTTTTGCTCTTCCTTTTTCTCTTGTTCTCGCTCCCTCGCTTTCTCTTCTCTCTTTATTTCTCTATTCTTTTTTTCCCTCTTTCTCGCTCCCACTCTCAGTCGTCAATTTCACTCACTTTACTCCCTCTCCCTCTCATTCTCACTCAATATTCTCTCTCACATGAGCGCCTTTACTATCTCTTCTATTAGCATCTCTTCCCTCTCTCCTCTCACACTTTCTCCTCCTCTATCCCCTACTTCCTCCCTCACTCTCAATCACTCTTCCTCCCTCCTTTCCTCTCTCTCACTCTCTCCCTCTCTCTCACACATTCTCCTATTCTCCATCCCTCATTTATTCTAGATTACTATCTCTTGCTCCATATTCCGTCACTCTTTCTTCTCTCACTCGCTCTACCTTTATCACCCCCTTTCATCAATCTCTCTCACTCCTCCCGTCTCTTTATTTTTTACTTTTTATTCCTAATCTTTCTTTCTCCAACATATATTACTCTATTTTCCATTACACTCACTCACACACACACACACACTTCCCTCTCTTTCTCCTACACACACTCTCTCTCTCAATCCAACTTTTCATGTATATATCACTTTCATTCTGTCCCGCTCCATTCTAATTCTTTGTTCCTTCCCTCTTTTTATCTCTCTACTATTGCTCTCTCTTCTCTCCCCTCTCACTCTCTCTCCCTTTCATTCTCACTTCCCTCCTTCCCACTCTGTCTCTCTTTCTCAACCTCTCATTCATTATCTAGCTCTCTATCTCTCTCTACTCTTCCTCCCTCCCTTACCCACTATCTCTCTACTTTCTCACCCTCCTATTATCTTTTTTTTCATCTTGTTCCTTTCCCTCTTACCCTTTCATATATCCTCTTGTCTCCCTCACTCTCTCTTACTTTTTTCTCTAGATCTCTTTCACTCTCTCATAATTGTTCTCTTACTATCTTGTTCTTTCTCACTCACTCTATCCTCTCACTTCCCTCACTCCATCTTTCTCTCTTCACTCTCTATCCTCTTCACCATTATTCTCCCTCCCTATCTCTTTTTCTTACTCTCTATTCCATTTATCGATCATATACTCCTACACTCTCCTTTGTTTCTCTCTTTTCTCTCTTTCCTGTTACACCCTCTCTCTCATTCTATCCTCCAATCTCTCTCCCCCTCTCTTGCTTCCAACCCAACCTCTCTCTTTCTCTCTCTTATCTCCATCACTCCCCCTCTCTATCTCCCGCTCTCATGCACCCTCTCTCACCTTTCTCTTGCTCTTCCCCTCTATTTACCCATCTCTCTTACTCTTAATCGATCTTCCCACACACTCTCTTCTCACTCTGTCACCCGTTCTCTCTTTATCACTTCCTCCTGTCTCACTTTCTCCCTCACTTCCTCCATCTCTCTTTACCTCTCTAGATATATCTTCTATCTCTCACTTTTAACATACTTATTATCCCTCGCTATCTCTCTCTCGCTCTCCCTCCCTCTTTAACTCCCTTAATCCTTCTCCCTTTCAAGAGAGAAAGGGAGAGAGAGGGCAAGAGAAAAATAGAGACAGAAGAGAGTGAGAGAGTAACAGTGAGAATGAAATTGAAGAGAGAGGGAGATCGAAATAGAGAGAGAGAAAACAAGAGAGAAATCAAGAAAGAATAGAGAGTCAGGTAAGCGAGGGAACAAAGAGCGAAATAAGGAGGGATGGAGGGAGGGAGGGAGGGGAAGTAATAAATAATAAGAGAGAGGGGGTGAGAAAGAGAAGTGATGGAGAATGAGAAGAAATCAGTGATATAAAGTGATGGATATAGGGATATAATGAGTGAGTAAAGAGAGCAAGAGAGAGAAAAAAATAGAGAGTGAGAGACATAGTGAGAAAGGGAGAGAGTGAGAAAGAGAGAGAAGAGGGCGAGAGTAAATAGAGAGAAAAGATAGCAAGTGAAAGCAACAGAGCGGGAGAGATAGAAACATAATTGAGAGTAAAAGACATAGGAAGAACGGTAGACAGTGATAAAGAGAGAGAAAGAGGGCAAGAGTAATGGAGAGAGTGAGAAGGGGTAGATAGGGAGAGAGAGATGATTGAAGAGAGGGGGACTGAAAAAGGGAGAGAGAGCAAGAAGGAAGTGGGGGAGATAGAAAGGAAGAGGGGAAGAGGGTGAGGAAACGATAATGAGCCATTTGGAGATAGGGAGCGAGATTAAGAGAATGAATGAGAAAGAGAGATTGAGATGGAGAGGAGAGAGAGAGAGAGAGAGATAAAGAGGGAGTGAGATTGAGTTTTAGAGAGTGGTTTAGAGAGAAGTGAGAGGGCGAGATAAATAATGAGAGAGGGGGAGAGAAAGGACGAGGAATAAAGGGAGAGAAATATAGAGAAAAAAGTGAGAAAAGAGAGATGGAGGGGGATGAGAGAGCGATGGATAAAATATGAGGGAACGAGGGAGATTGAGTTAGTGAGTGCAAGAGAAGAGAGAGAGAGGAGAGAAATAAGGAGAAGGGGAGAAAGAGAGGAGAAAAGAGAGTGAAAGAGGCAGGGACAAAGGAGGAGAGAGAGATATGTGAGAGATAATAATAATAAATCAGCAGGAGAAAAGGGACGAGAGTGAGATGTGAGAGCAATTGACGAGGGAGGGTTGGAAGGAGAGTAATAGAGAGTGTGCGAGATGAGAGAGAGAATGAGTGAATAAAGACAAAGAAAGGAGGTTGTTAGATCAAAGAGCAATAGAGGATGGAGAGAGGGAAAGAGAGCAAGAAGCAATAAAGAGAGATAAAATAAAGTGAGAGATTGAGCAAGAGAGATTGAACTAGAAACAGAGGGATAGAGGGAGGGAGTTTAGGAATTGAAGAGAGAGCAAAAGGAAGAATGGGAGAGAGAGTAAAACAGAAAGGAGACAAAAATGAAAAATAGGGAAAATATAGCAAAAGATCAATACTGCATGGTAGAGAGTGGGAGATATAGAGGAAGATATGGAGAGAGATGGATGGAGGGTGAGAGAGAGATAAAGGAGAGAGATAGAGAGAGATAGAGCGAAAAAGAACAAGATAATAAGAGAGAGTGAGATAGAGAACAATAAATGGAGCTAAGGAGGGTGAGTTAGATAAGGGTGATTTAGAGTGTGAGAGAGCGTATGAGTGTCTGAGATGGAGAGAGAAGAGTGAGCTAGTTAAGGGAGATAATGACAGGGCATGATTGAGGGAGTGAGAAAAATAGAGGGAGGTTTGAGAGTGATAAGGAGAGAGAGAAGACGAGAAAGTTGGAGAGAGAGCAAGCCATTGAGAATTTGAATGATGGAGGTTAAGAGAGAGAGGGGGAGTGAGAGAAGCGAGAGAGAAGTGAGGGAGGGAAGGAGGGAAGAGAGCGATTGAGATAAAGAAAGAGATATACAAATGGGAGTGAGGGTGTAATAGTTGAGAGAGAATGAGAGGAAGATAGAGTAAGAGAGTGTGAGCTAAAGACGAGTGAGAGATAGTGAGAGAGGAGAAAGGGAGAGGAGAAAGAGAGAAGAGAAAGACGGGGGAGGATATAGAGGAGTGAGACAAATATCAAAAAAGTATGGGAGAGCGACACAAAAAGAGAGAGAGAGAGAGGGACCGAAGCGAGGGAGAGGAGAGAGGGTAGAATAGAGGAGTGTAAGGGTGAAAGAAAGAAGAAGAGTGATAGAGTGTGTTTGAGAGAGGGTTTGACATAGGGGAGACCTAGAGAGAGCAAATAAGATGGAGTGAGCAAGATAGAGAGATAAAAATAACAATAAAAAGAGATAGAGGGAGATTGAAAGTGTGATATTGAGAGAGAAAAAGAGAGTGTGTGAGGGAGAGGACATAAGGGAGGGAAAGAGAGACTAGGAGGAGATAGAAAGAGAGAGATTAGGAAAAAGGAATGGAAGTGAGTGAGAGCAAGAATAACTGAGAAGAGGGAGACTAAGAAAGAGAATGAATGTTAGAGAGAAGGAGAGGAGGATAAAGAGGGAGTGGGGGAGATTGAGAATAATAGTAAAATAATAAGAATGAGAGATACAAAGAGAGAGAGAGAGGAAAGAGGGGAGGGAGAGAGTTAGAAATGTGAGAGAAAGTACAAAACAATGAGAGAAATGGGGCAAAGAGGGAAAAGAAAGGGATTCAGAGAAGGTGGGAGTACAATGAAGAGAGAGAGTGTGTAAGAGATAGAGAGAAAATGAGTTAGTAAATAGGGAGAAGATAGAATGATATGAGAGAGCAAGAGAGAGAAAGAGAGATAGAATAAAGAATGAGAGGGGCAGAGAGTGATAAAGGGAGAGCCAAGAATGGAAAGTGGGAGAGAGCGTAAGAGAGAGAAAGGAAGGACGTAAGTGAGAGAAATAGAGAAAGAGAGTGGGGGATAAAGGAAGAAAAAAAGTGAGAAGAGTAACAGAAATATTGAAAGAAAATAAAGAGAGTGAGCGTATAACGATAGAAAGTGGAAGAGAGAATAGAGAGTGTGAAAGAGATAAATAGAAAAGTATGAGTGACATTGAAGCTAAAGAGAGTGGGTGAAGAGAGAGTAATAGAAAAGGAGCAAGAGAGAGAATGATAGATGGAGCAAGAGAAAGAGTTAGGGAGGGAATGTGAGAGAGAGAGAAAAGGAGTGAGAATTAGAGAGAAAGTGCAAGAGAGAATGAGTGAAAGACGTGACTGAGGGAATAAAAGTGAGAGTGAAATTGAAGAAAATGATGAACCAAGGAAGGGACAGAGAGAAAATGGAGAAAGAATAGAGAGTGAGGGAAGAGAGGGAAAGAGAGAGGGAGTAAGAGAGTGAAATATAGTGGGAGAGAGAAGAGAGAGAATGAGTTGAAGGGATGGAGAGTTAGAGTGAAAGATATATGAAGAAAAAGGCAAGACTAATGAGAGAGAAACGTGAGAAAGAGATAGTGGGAAGAGCGAGAGAAAGAAACATAATAGAAAGTGAAAGACATAGTGAGAAAGGGGGCGAGTGAGAAAGAGAGAGCTAGAGGGCAAGAGTAAGGGATAGACTGAGAAAGGTAGAGATAGAGGGAGAGGAGAGAGATTAAGGAGAGAGAGGGAGTGAAGGAGGGAGGGAGCAAGAAAGACTTAGAGAGAGAGAGAGAGAGAGAGAGAGATAATTAAGCGAGAGAGGAAAATAACACAAAAGACTGTGAGTAAGATTGAGATATGGAGGGATTGCAAGAGAATGACTTAGTAGAAAAGAAGAAGATAGGGAGCTTGGGAGGGAGAGAAAGAGAGAGACTTGGATGGAGTGGGGATAGGGTAGCAGAGGATAGATGAGTAAGAAAGGATGAGAGAGACAGCGAGAGAAAGGGAGAGATAGAATGAGAGAAATAGTGAAAGGGATGGTAAGGTAGGGAAGAGAGATGTATGAGAGAAAATAAGAATTAATGGGATGGTTTTGTTGGGAGAGAGCAAGATATGCGAGCATTTGAGAGAGAGTGTGCGAAGGAGGGAAAGTGAGAGAGAGAGACAATGAGAGATAGAGGAAGACAAATGAGGAAAGAAGGGAGTGAGGGAGAGCGAAGTGTTAGATATCAAATTAAGAAATAATTAGAGAGTGATTAGGAGGAAAGAGATAAGAGAGAAGGATTGAAACCGAGGGAGAGAGGGAGAGAGGGGGAGGGAGGGAGGAGAGAGAGAGAGAGAGAGAGAGAGATAGAAGGAGAAAAAGAGTTGAGTAATGACAAAAATGAAAGAGCGACATAAGAGAGAGAGAACGAGCAATTGAGCAACAATGAAATAATGAAGGTGGAATAGTGAGTGAGAGAGAGGGGGAGTAAGGGAGAGAGTGAGAGTGTGAGAGAGAGAAGGGAGAAAAAGTAAGAGAGGATATGTATAGAGGAAGTGAGAGATAAAGGGAGGGAGTGTAAGAGAGCATGTTAAGAAGAGAGAGTGAGGGAAATATGAGAACAAGAGGTGGAGAGAGAGATGATTACAGGTAGAGGGAGAGAGTTGGAAAGAAAAAGAGATGAGGGATGGATGGAGAGGGATGGAATGAGAGGTAGATAGAGGCAAAGTGGGAGAGAAAGTTAAAGGGAGAAAGAAGAGAGGGACAAGAGATATAGAGATAGAGATAAAGATAGATAGAGAGAGATGGAAAGAGTGTAAGTAAAATGAGTGAGAAATAGAGAGCAAATAGAGAGGCGCGAGGAAAGAGAGATAGAGTGAGAGAGGGATGGAGAGATGGAGTGAGAAGGAGCGAATGACATAGTGAGAGAAGAGAGTGACATAACAGACACATAGAGAGAGCGCAAGAGTGAAAGAGAGGGAGAGTAAGAAAAATATTGAGAGAATGAGAGAGGGATTAGAGGATAGAGGGAGAGAAAAATTCATAGAAGGGAGAGGAATAAAATATATAGTAAGAAAGAGTAACAGAATAATGTGTGAAAAAAGGTGCAAGATGGAAGGTGAAGAAGCAAATGAGTAAGAGAGAGAGGAGGGGAGTGATGGGGAGATGGAGAGAGGGAGAGCAGGGAAAGGAAAGAGGGAGAGAAAGAGAGAGGTCTTGTGTGTGAGAGATAAACATAGGGAGAGAATAGAGTGTGAGAGATAGTGTGAAGGGAAGAGAACACGAGAATGGGAGAGCGAGATAGAGTATGAGATAGAAAGAGAAAGACTATGAGGAGAAGAGAACAAAGTAACATAAGAGAGTAAGATAGAGAGGAAGTGAGAGAGAGAATAGAGAGTGAGAAAGGGATAGAGAGGGAGTAAGAGTGAGATTTAAATTGAATAAATGGAGAAGGGACCAAGAAATAGAGACAAAAATAGAGAGAAAAGAGAGAGTAAGGGAGTAAGGAGAAGGTAAGAGAGAATAGAGAGTGAGAGTGAGATAACGATTGAAAACGGAAGAGAGAGTAGAGATTGTGAATGAGATAAAGTAAGGGAGTGAAAGTGAAAGTGAAGCTGAAGAAAGAAAGTTAAGGGTGCAAGAGATAATGATAGATGGAGCAAGAGAGTGAGGGTTTGGGAGGGAGGGAGGGAGTGAAACAGAGAGAGACTTTGGGAGGGAGGTATTGAAGAGAGAGTGGAAGGGAGAGAGGCTAAGGCGAGAAATAGAGAGAGAAAAGAGATTCAGGGAAAATAGAGCAAATGATAGTGAGTGAAAGGCAGAGAGGGAGATTTAGAGCTAGACATGTAGAGAGAAGGAGAGCGAGAGGGGGAGAGAGAGATAGTGAACAAATGAAAGAGGGAGAGTGGGAGGGAGGAGAGAGCGATAGATGGTTGGAGAGAAAGAGTGAGTAAATTGATAAGAGAGTAATGAAAGAGAGCAATAGAGAGTTTGTGTGAGAGAGAAAGAGAGAGAGAAATAGAGAAATAAATAGTGATAAAACATAAACAGAGAAAAGAGCGGAGAGGGCGAGAGTAAGAATGAGAGAGGTTACAAAGAGGTCAGAGGAATGGAAGAGAGTGGGAATGAGAGAGGAGGAAAGAGTGAAAGAAGAAATAGAGATAAAGTGAGAGAGATAGAGAGATGGGTAGAGAATGAGGCTTACTGGGAGAGAAAGGGGGTGAGCTGGATGAAAGTGAGAGGGAAGAAAGGGGAGAGTACGTGAGACACAGAAATAAGAGCGAGAAAGGGAGAGAGAGGGAGGTAGGGAATGAACATGAAAATTGGCGAGAGAGGGAGAGAAAATTGAGAGGAGAACGAGGAGAGAGAGCAATAGAAGAGAGAGTAAGAGAGAGAGAAAATGAGGGATTAAGAATGAGAATGAAACCCAAGAGAGAGGAAGAGAAGCTATAAAGGAAGAGAGTGCGAGAGGAAAATAGAGAAAAAAGAAAGGAAAGAGTGAGTGGGAGAGAGGGAAAGAGCAAGCGAGCGAGCGACAGAGGAAGTAAGAGAGAGGGAGATAAGGAGAGCAGGAGAAAGAGAGGGATGAAGGGAGGGAGAGCGGGCGAGACTCAGTGAGGGATAAGAAGAGCATCAAAAGATAATAAAATAGAAAGTGAGAGAGATAAATAGAGGTAGAATAGAGGTGAGAGAAGGAAGAGAGTGAGTGAGAAAGAGAGTTAGAAAAAGGTAGTGAGCAAGAAAGAGAAAGGAAGAGAGAGTGAGAAGACAGACTAAGTGAAGATCAAGTAAGAGTGTGTGAGGGAGAATGGGAGAATATAGAGTGAGGAAGGGAGCAACAAAGAGAGGGATAAAGGTAAGGAAAGGGAGGTATGTAGAGAAGTGATAGAATGAGAGAGGGAGGGATGGAAACAAGAGAGAGAGGAGAGAAAGAGTGAAAGACTAAGAGATAGAAAAGTAATAGAAAAGAGAGAAGAGAGAGCAATAATGTAGAGAGTAAAAGAGAGTATAAGATAGGAAAAAAGAATAGAGAGTGAGAAAGTGAGAGTGAAAGAGCATAATAGAGATGGAGTGAGGGAGGGAGAGGAGATAGTGATAGAGAAAAAGTAAAACTTTAATGCAGAGTGAGATAGAGAGTCGAAATGGAGCTAAAGAGGGTGCGAGGGAGAGAGATAAAGAGAGATTGAGAGAGTGTATGAGTGTATGAGATGGAGAGAGAAGAGTGAGCTATACAAGGGAGACCTAGAGATGGCACGAATGAGGCTTTGGGAATGATAGAGGGAGAGCGTGAGAGTGATGGAGATCCAAATAGAAAGAGGAAAAGAGAGTGAGAGACAGAAGAGGATATAAAGAAGGTAAAGAAGGAGAGGTACAAGAGAGAAAAAAAATACTAGGAGGGTAAGAAGGGAGAGAGAGTGTGAGCAGAAGTTGGAGGAATAGAAGAGAGAGATAGAGAGCGACAGAATGAAAGAGATAGTGAGGGAGGGATCAAGAGTAAGGAGTGAAGAGTGAGACAAAGAGGAGATAGAGAGTGGGAGGTAGAGAGGTAGAGAGCGAGAGAAGGATGAGAGATTGTGAGAAATAAGTGAGACGGATCAGGAGATATATAGGTTGGAGAGCGAGAGAGAGGGTGTGTATGAGTGTGAGAGAGTGAAAGAGATTTAAATAGAAAGAGGGAGAGAGAATGAGAGAGGGAGAGAGTGTATGAGTGTGTGAGATGGAGAGAGAAGAGTGAGCTACATAAGGGAAACCTAGAGGTGCAAGATTGAAGGAGTGAGAAAGATAGAGGGAGAGAGTGAGACCAATAAATAGAATAAGTGTGAGAGGGAGAAGGAGATCTAGAAAGAAAGACAAATAATCTCTTCCTTTCTCTCTCCATCCATCTTTCCCACTATCCCACTTTCTAACCCTCTCTCACTCTCACAGATTCTCTTTCCCTCCCTCAATCTCTCTCTCTCTCTCTCTTCTCCTTCCATTCTATCTTTCCCTCTGTCTTTCCCCCTTCGTTTTCTTTTCCCCACTCCCTCTCTTTCATTCTCTTTCTTTTCCTCACACTCTCTACCTCAATCATTCGCTTTCTTTTCCTCACTCCTTATTCCTCTTTCATTATCTTCTTTCATTGCTTCTTCTCTTTTTGCTTCTCTCACTTTCACTACCTCTGTCACTCCTTCAATCTCTCTCACTCCCTCCCTCTCTTTATTTTTCACGCTATAATCCTTATAGTTCTTGCTCTCACTTCTATAACCCCTTTTTTCATTGCACTCACTCACACACAAACACTCTCTCTTTCATTCTCTCTCTCTCTCATATGTGCTCTCATTATCTCTATTACTCCTCTTTTCCTCTCATTCCTTACTCTTTCTTCATTCTCTCTTTTTGCTCTCTCTCTCTATTCTATTTCATTCTAAATTTTACTCCCTCCCTCTCTCTCTTTCTTACTCTCTATGCTCTCATACTCTTTCTTTTGTTGATCACTCTTCTCTCTCTCCTTTCACTCTCTTCCTCTATCCCCTTCTTTCATGCTCTCTCTCCTTCCTTCCCTCTCATGGAGTTCCCCTTAACCTTTCCTTCTCGCTCTAATTCATTCACCTCCTCACCCTCACTCTCTCCCTCTCACTCACTCGCTCTTTCTCTATCTTCCCTTACTCTATTCTCTCTCTATTTCTCTTTCCCTCCCTCCATCACTCCCTTTCATATAAATCTCTCTCACTCTTTGTTGTCTGTATCTTACTTTGTATTATGTTGGTCTTTCTTCTCTATCTTTTTCATACCCACTATGCCGACAAACATTCTCTCTTATTCCCGCTCTTGCTTTCTTTCACTCCTTCTCACTTCCTCTCTATTTCCTCAAAATCTCTTCCCACTCCCTTTCTCTTTCCTTCTCTATATTAAATTTCACTCTCACTCTCCCTCTCTTTCTCACCCTCTTTTCTTTGTCTCTATCTTTTGTCTCTCTCTCTCTCCCCCCTCACTCTGCCTTTGTATATTCATTTTCCTCTTTATCTTACTCTCTTCTGTCCAAATTTCACTCTCACTCACTCTCTTGATGTCGCTCCCTCCCTCTCTTCAACTTAGCTCACTCCGCTCCCTTCTTATATCTTCCTCACTCTTTATTATATATCTCTCACCCACTCTCTATACTGCTACTCCATCCTCTCTCACTATTCCTCTCAGTTCATCCTCCCACTCTCCCTCTTCTATCTCCCTCCCTCACTCACAGTTTCCTCCTCTCTATATTGCACTTTCTCTCCCTCTCTCCCTCCTTCCCTCTCCCTCGCTTCCTTTACAACTCCTCTCACACTCTTTATTATCCATTCTTTTGCTCCACCTCTCTCCCGTTCTCGCTCACTCTCTCTTGCTCTATCTTCTAGCACTCTCTATTTCTCCCACACTCTCTCCCACTCTTGCTCCCTCTCTCTCTTCAATCTTTCTCACTGCCTCATTCTATCTCTCCATTTCTTTTTATGACCACTCATGCTCTCTCTCACACTCTCAATTATATCTTTCTCTATTTCTCTCTATTTCTCGCTCTCTATTTCTCTTTATTTCTCTCTATATCTTCATTCTCTCTCTTTCTCTCGCTCTCTCTTGGTCTCCCTCACTCCCACTCTCTTCCTCACTCCCTTGTTTGCTCTCTCACTTTCTCTCTCTCTATCCCTACCTTCTCTCACTCTCTCTCTTTTCCCTTCCTCCTCTCTCTTTCTCCCTCCCTCCTCCTTCCCTCCCACCTATCTCAACTATTCTCTTCTCTCTCTCACACTCTCCCCATTCTTTATTTCTTTCTTGCTCCGTCTCACTCATTCTGTCTTTCTTGCTCTCTCTCTCTTGTTCTTTCATGTCACTCACACTTTCTCAACCTCTCTCTTCCCATCTATCTCACCCTCTTCATCTTTCTCCATGTCATTCTTTCTAGTTCCTTCTCTCACTCTCTCTTATTCTCTTTCGCTCTCCTCTCACACTCTAACTTCTCTTACTCTCTATATAATTCCATCTAACTATTTTCTCTCTCATTGCTCTCCCCTCCCTTTATCTCTTTTTATATCTCTCCTGCTCTTATTATATCTTTCTTCTTTTTCTCTGTCACTCTTCTTTCCCTTTGTCTCCTTCACTTCTTCACAATTTCTTACTCTCCCTCACCATTTCTTACTCTCTCTTTGCTCTCCTTCCCTGTCTCACTTTTTTTCTTTCTCTTTCTCCTTCCTTCCCTCTCTTCTGATTTTACTATTGCTCTCTCTCTTTCATCCTTCATGTCTTTCTCTTCAGTTTCGCTCACTCTTACTACTCTCTCCCTGTCTTTCTCAGTCTCTTTTGCTCGCTCATACTACCTCTTCGATTACTACATATTCCCTCTTTGTTCTAACTCTTTCTCCTTCTCTATCTCCCACACACTCTCTCTTGCATCCCACCCTCCCTCTTTCTTCTCAATCACTTACCCTCCTTCCATTCCTCCCTTCCTCCCTTTTTCCCTCCCTCTCATCCCCTCCATCTCCCACTTCACTTGCCCACTCTATCTCCCTCACTCATTATCTTATTCTCTCTCTCTCTCTCTCTCTTTTCTGCTATCACTCTCTCTTTCTTTATCTTCCTTCATGCTCTCTTCTCTCTCTATTTCTCCCTTCATCTCTCTTCCTCTCTTGTTCCATCTCTCTTCAATCTCTCTCACTCCCTCCCTCTCTCTATTTTGACCATTTATTCTCTAATTGTTCTTGTTCTCTCTCCTATTGTTCCCTCTTTTATTACTCTCACTCACACGCACTTGCTCTCTCTTTCTCTCCTAGTCCTTCTCTCACTTTTTCTCTCCTAGTCCTTTTCTTGCACATTCTCTCCCAGTCCCTCTCTTCATCTCTATATCACTCTCACTCTTAACCTGTCCCTCTATCCTTCTTATTCTCTATCCTTTCTCTCTCTCCTAATATGTCTTCTATTATTGTCTCTTCACTCTCATTCATTTGACCCTTCCTCTCCATATACACCAACTCCTTCTCTCCCTCTCTCACTTTCCTCCTTCCCCTCTATATGTCTCCCTCTTTCTATCTGCCCCTCTCTCTTTCACACACTCTCTCACTGTTGCCCTCAACCTCTGCATACCCCTCCTTCTCTCTCTTTTGATCTCTCTCACTCGTTCTCTTGCTTTCCATTCCTTTGTCCCTCTCACTAAACCTCTCTTATCTTACTCTCAATTTTCCTACCCACCTTTCCATCTCTCTCTTTACCTCTCATTCATTCTCTTCTTCCTCTTTTCTCTCACTATCTCTTTCTCTCCATCTTTAACTCTCTCTCACTGACTCTTCCTCTCATTGCCTTTCTCACTCTTCTCTCTTTCTCCCTCTCTCTCTGTCACTTGACTCTCTTTCCTGCTCTCACCAAGTTTATATTTTGTTGCTCTTCTCTCCCTATCACTTAGACTTGTGCTCTATCTCCCCCCGTTATTTCTCCCTGCCACCCCACTCCCTCCATGCCTCCTTCCCACTCTATCCCCAACCATCTCTCCAAGTACTTCCCTTTTCTTTTCTCTATCTCTCTCTCTCCTTCTTTCACTCCATCATTTCCTACACCCCTTTATCTCATTCTTTATCTTCTCTTACTTTCTACCTCTCAATCTCTTGAGGTCCCTTTCTTGCTCTTCCCCACTCTCTCTCTTTCCTCCTCCATTTTTATTACTATTTTTCTCTATCTCCTATTTTTCTTGCACTTATCTCTCTATCTTGGTCTTTTTTCTCTACCACCTCCTCATCTCTGTCTCACTATTTCTCATATTCTCTTACATTCTCCCTCTTTCACACTCTCCCTTTCTCTCTCCCACCCATCTCTTTCACACACAACCTCTATCTCTTCCTCTCTCTTGCTCACTCTCTCACACACACTCTCGCTCTCTCTCTCCTTTTTCCCTCACTCTCTCTAGAATTTAATCTCACTCCCTCACTCTCTCCTCCAAACTTTCCCTCTCTCCTATTGCCCTTTCTCTCCTTCCCTCCTCCCTCCATCTCTTCTCCCTCTTTACTCACTCTTTCTCTCTCTCACTCTCACTCTCTCTCTCACTCTCACTCTCTCTCACTCCCTCACTCTCTTTCAATTTTTCTCACATCTTGCTCTCCCCTCAAATTCATCTCATTATTTCTTATTTTCTCTCATACATCTCTTTTTCCTCTTGATCCCTCCCATTCAAGAGGAAAGAGTTGTGAGATAGGGAGTGAGGTAGAAAGAGGGAGGGATAGAGAGGAATTAGAGATGTATGAGAGAAAATAAGAAATAATGAGATGGATTTTAGGGGAGAGTGCAAGATGTGAGAAAATTGAGAGAGAGTGAGTGAGGGAGTGAGAGTGCGAGAGAAAGAGAAGAGTGAGTAAATAGAGAGAAGAGATGGTGATAGATGAAAGAGCAAGAGAGAGGACAGAGGGAGTGGAAGAGAGAGCAAGCAAATCATAAAGAGAGATGAAATAAAGTATGAGAGAGTGAGCAAGAGGGGAAGTGAACTAGAAATAATAGAGATAGAGGGAGGGAGTGATAGGGATTGAAAATTTGAGAGAGTGAAAATTTGAGAAAGTTAGAGAGTGAAAATTTGAGAGATTGAGACAAAAATAGAAAGAGAAGAGAGGCACAGAGAAGATAGAACAAATGTTTGGAAGTGAGAGGTAGAGAGCGATATAGAGGAGAATATAGAGAGAGATAGAGGGGGGAAGGGAGATAGAGAGACAGAAGGCGGGAGGGAGAAAGAGGGAGGAAGAGACTGGTCGATGGAGAGAAAGAGTGAGCAATGAGATAGGAGGGAGTGATAAAAGAGAGCAAGAGAGAGTGTGTGAGAGAGTAAGTGAGAGGGAGAGAGTAAAAGAGAAAGAGAAGTGATAAGTCATAAATAGAGAAAATAACGAGGGAGGGAGAGAGTGAGAAAGAGGGAGAAACAGGGGGAAGTGAGAGAAGAAGTGAGAGTGAGAGAGAAGAGAGAGTGAGGGAAGATAAAGACAGAGTGAACGAGAGGGAGAGAGGGGGTGAGAATGTGATTTTGGAGCAGGAATGAACCAGAAGAATGTGAGAGGGGAGAGCCATAGTGTGTCTAAGAGAGAGAAGGAGAGAGGGAGAGAGAGGCAAGGAAGGAAGGAACTAAAAGACAGGGGGAGAGAGGGAGGGAAAATTATGAGGTGAGAGAGAAGAGGAAAAAATAAGTTGTAGTGTGTGAGAGAGAGTGAACATAAAGCAAGAAGGGGTGAGGGAGAGAGGGAGTAAGAATGAGAGTGAAACTGAGCAGAGAGAATAAGGGAACAAGAAACGGAGAGTGTGTGAAAGACAAATAGAGAGAAAAGACTTTGAAGGAATAGAGAGCATGAGAAAGGGAGAGATTAACGAGCGAGAGAGCAAGAAAATAAGAGACGATTGTGGGAGAGAGAGATATTAAGGGATTGAAAGAGGGAAGGAGAGCAAGAGAGAGGTCTTGAGGGATATTGCGAGGGTTAAATGTCAGAGACAGAAGAGTGAGTGAGAGAGGAATAAAGAGAGATTGAATATAAAGAGAGAGAGATGGAGGTAGTGAGGGAGAATGAGAGACAGAAGGAGGAAGTGAGAGGGTTTAATGAGAAAGTGAATGGGAGAGGGAGTTAGAAGAGAAGCTGACTGAGTAAGATTAGTGAGTGAGGAGTAAAGAGAGTGGAAGAATGGGAGAATGGTGAGAGAGTGGGAGTAAGAGAGGTAGATATCGAGGGAGAGGGAGGGAGGGAGGGAGGGAGAGAAGAGAGAGATAGAGAGAGCGAGGGATGGAAACAAGAGAGAGGGGAGAGAGAGAGATTGAGGGAGGAAGAGTGTGACAGATGACTGGAGAGAAAGAGTGAGTAAAGTGATAAGAGAGTATTGAAAGAGAGCAATATAGAGTGTGTGTGAGAGGGAAAGAGAGACAAATAGAAAATGAAATAGTGATAAAGCATAAACAGAGAAAAGAGTGAGAGACGAAAAGAGTGAGAATGAGAGACGCTGACGAAGGGAGCCAGAGGAATGGAAGAGAGTGCGAATGAGAGAGGAAGAGAGAGTGAGAAAGAAGAGAAAGTGAAGGAAGAAATAGAGATGGAGTGAGACAGATGGAGAGATGGGTAGAGAATGATGCTTTATGGGAGAGAGAGGGGGTAAAATGGAAGAGAGTGAGAGGGAGAGGGGGATAGTGCGTGAGAAAGAGAAATAAGAGCGAGAAAGGGAGAGAGAGGGAGGTAGGGAAAGAAACAAGAATGTTGGGGTGAGAGGGCGAGAAGATTGAGAGGAGAGCAAGGAGAGAGAGCAATAGAAGAGAGAGTAAGAGAGAGAGTGCACATGGAGTGAGAAAGAGAGATTGAAGGAGGGAGTAAGAGTGAGAGTGAAACCAAAGAGCGAGGAAGAGAAGCTATAAAGGGAGAGAGTGCAATAGAGAAATAGAGGGAAGAGTGAGTGGAAGAGAGGGAAAGAGTGAGCAAGCGAGAGAGGAAGATAAGGAAAGCTGGAGAAAGAGAGGGATAAAGGGAGTGAAAGCGGGAGGGAGAGCGAGGAGACTCAGTGAGGGATAAAAAGAGCATCAAAAGAGAATATAACAGAGAGTGAGAAAGAAATATTAAGTGTTGGAATAGAGAGTGAGAGAGAGGAAAAGAGTGAATGAGAAAGAGAGATAAAATGAGGCAGTGAGAGGATTTAAAGAGCGAGCAATAAAGAGAAAGGAAGAGAGAGTGAAAAGAGAGACTAACAGAAGATCGAGTAAGAGTGAGTGAGGGTTATGAAGTGAGGGAGAATGAGAGAATAAAGAGTGAGGGAGGGAGTAAGAAAGAGAAGGATAAAGTTAATGAAATGAGGGAGGTAAAGAAGTGAGAAAATGAGAGATGGAGGGATGGAAACAAGAGAGAGAGGAGCGAGTGGGAGATCAAGCGAGAGAAAAGTAATAGAAAATAGAAAAGAGAGAGCAACAAGGTAGAGTCTAAAAGAGCATAAGATAGAAAAAGAGAATAGAGAGTCAGAAAGAGAGAGATTAAGAGAGCATAATAGAGAGTGGAAAAAGCAAAACAGTAATAGAGAGTGAGATAGAGAGCATGAAATTGAGCTAATGAGGGTGAGGGAGAAAGAATAAGAGAGATTGAGAGAGGGTATGAGCATATGAGATGGAGAGAGAAGAGTGAGATACATAAGGGAGACCTAGAGAGGGCACGAATGAGGCATTGGGAATGATAGAGGATAGAGTGAGAGAGTTAAAGAGTACAGTAGTGAGAGAGTGAAGGAGAAGCAGAGAGAAAGAGGAAAAGAAAGTGAGGGGGAGAAGAGGATATAAAGAAGGGAAGGAGAGAGTGGGACAAGAGAAAAAAAAGATACTAGGAGGATGGGAAGCAAGAGAGCCTGGGAGCACGGGTTGGAGGAAGAGAAAAGAGAGATAGAGAGTGAGAGAATAAAAGAGATAGTGAGGGAGGGATCAAGAGTGATTTTTAGATATAGAGGGAGAGAGTGAGAGCAAGTAAGGCAAGGAAAGTGAGACAAAGAGGAGATAGAGAGAGGGAGAGAGCGAGAGAAGTGTGAGAGAATGTGAGAAATAATGAGAAAAAAGTGAGAGGGATTGGGAGAGATAAAAGTTGGAGAGCGAGAGAGAGGGTGTACATCAGTGTGAGAAAGTGAAAGAGATTTAAAGAGAAGAGGGAGAGAGTGTATGAGTGTGTGAGATGGAAAGAGAAGAGTGAGCTACATAATGGACACCTAGAGAGGGCATGATTGAGGGAGTGAGAAAGATGGAGGGAGAGAGTGAGACCGATAAAGAGAACAAGTGTGAGAGGGAGAAGGAGATTTAGAGAGAAAGACAAATAATCTCTTCCTTTCTCTCTCCATCCATCATTCCCTCTCTCCCACTTTCTAACCCTCACTCACTCTCACACATTCTCTTTCCCTCCCTCAATCTCTCTCTCTTATCCTTCCCCTCTATCTTTCCCTCTCTCTTTTCCTCCCCATCATTTTCTCTTCCCCACTCCCTCTCTTTCATTTAATTTATTTCCCTCACACCCTCTGTCACTCTTTTTCTTCCTCACTCCTTGTTCTTCTTTCATTATCTTTCTTTATTCTTTCTTCTCTTTCTACTTCTCTCACTGCCTCTACCTCTGTCACTCCTCTCGTCAAACTCTCTAACTCCATCCCTCTCTCAATTTTTCAATCTCTCTCACTCCCTGCCTCTCTTCTATAACCCCTTTTTAATTACACTCACTCACACACAAGCACTCTCTCTTTCACTCTCTCTCTCTCTCTCAAACCCACTCTGATTGTCTTTCTTACTCCTTCTCTTTTGCTCTCCTTCCTTACTCTTTTCTTTCTCTCTCTTTTTTGCTCCCTCTCTCTATTCTATTTCATTCTAACTTTTACTCCCTACCTCTCTCTCTTTCTAACTCTTTATTCTCTTATGCTTTTTCTTTTCTTGATCACTCTTCTATCTCTCTCACTCTTCCTTCGTCTATCCTCTTCACTCTTGTTCTTTCTCACTCCTTCCCCCTCTCTCTCTCTCTCTCACAAACATACTCTCTTTCTCTACATCTATCCCTCTCATGAACTTCCCCTCAACCTTTCTATATCTCTCTCATTCATTCTCCTCTAACCCTCCCTCTCTCCCTCTCACTCAATCCCTCTTTCTCTATCTTCCACCACTCTATTCTCTCTCTATTTCTCTCTCCCTCCCTCCATCACTCTCTCTCTCTTTCTCACTCTTTGTTGTTTACCTCTTACTTTCTATTTTGTTGCTCTCTCTTCTCTCTCTCCCTTGCTCTCCCTCTCTCTCTCTCTCTATTCCAACTTCATTATTGCATTGTTGCTCAGTTCATCTCTTTTATGTCGCTTGTTCATTTCTCTCATTACTTAACTCTTTTTCTCCCTCCCTCCCTCCCTCCCTCCCTCTCTCCCTCTCTTTCAATCCTTTTCTCTTCTCACTCTTTTCTCCTCTTCTCTCTCTAATTATTTCTTTATTTTGCTCATACTTCTCTCCCAGCACTCCCTTCCTCCCTCTTCTCTCTCTCTTTATCTTCATATCTTTGACTCTCTATCTATTTCTCATTCTTCTGCTCCCTTTCTTGCTCTCTTGCTCTTTCTTCCTTCACTCTCTCTTCTTCTCTATTTCTATCTCACTCTCTATCATCTCTCCCTCCCTATCTATCTTTAATTACACTCTCTCTTACTCACTCACTGTTCTCTCTCTTTATCTTACTCTCTTGTCTCACTCTTTCACTCTCTATCCTCCAGACACTCTCTCTTCTCCTCTCTTGTTGCCTTCCCTCCCTCGTCCCTACCTCCCCCCACTCTCTCACACACTCTATCTTCCACTCTTCCACACTCTCTCACCCTCAACCTCCCACTCTCCCTTTCCATCTCTCTCTAGCTCTCTATTTCCTCTCTTTCTTACTCTCTCTTTAAACCCCTCCATCTTTCTCTATTTCTCACTCAATTTCTCCCTCTCTCTCACTCTCTATTATATCACTTTTTATCTCTCTTGCTCTCTCTTTCTCACTCCTTTAATCTTGCCCTCGCTAGGTCTCCCTCAAGTAGCGAACTCTTCTCTCTCCATCTCACACACTCATACACACTCTCACTCTTTCTCAATTTCTCTCCCTCTCACCCTCGTTAGCTCCATTTCTCACTCTCTATCTCACTCTTTGTTACCATTTTATTTTTTATCTCTCGCTCTTTTTATCACTTCTCTGTTATATTCCCTCACTCTCTCTCTTTCTCACACTTAATACTCTTTTTATATCTTATACTCTCTTTTACACACTCCTGTGTTGCTCTCTCTTCATTCATTTCTCTTACATTAGGTCACTCTGTCCCCCACTTCCTCTCTCCTCTCACTCTTGCTTCTATCCCTCCCTCTCATTTTATCTATTCTCTTCCTCCGTCCCTCTCCGTCCCATTATCGCTCTCCGTCTCCCTCTCTCTAAACAATATCCTATTCTCCCTCACATTTTACACCTCACTCACTTACTCTTGCTTGATCGTCCCTCAGTCTCTCTTCTCACTCAATTTCCCTCCAGTCTCTCTTCATTTCTTCTTCCTGCTCTCTCTTTAAACCCTCTCAATACCTCCTTCTATCTTTCTTTCTTACTCACACTCTCCTCTCTCACTCTCAGTTCCACTTTTTGTCATCTCTCTCACCCGCTCTTCTGTCTCTCTCTTTTCACACTCACTTTAACCTTCACCGCCACTCTCTCGCTCTCCCTCCATCTTTCACTCCCTTCATCCCTCTCTTTCTCCTGCTTTCCCTCCCTCTTTCACTCCTTTCTTCCTTGTCTCTTATTCTTCTTTTGCTCGTTCACCCTCTCCCTCTCTTCTGCACTCTCTTCCCTCACCGTCACTTCCCTTTATTTCTCTCTCACACTGTCTCCCTTTCTCGTCTCCTCTTCCTATCACTTCAGTTTCACTCTCATACTTACTCCCTCATTCCATGTCTCTTTCTCGCTCCATGTTCACTTTATGTCACTTACTCTCTCTTCTGTTATGCTCGCTCCTCTCTCTCCTCTCAATCTCTCTCCCACTCTCCTTTCATTCCTTCCCTCCCTCTCCATCCATCTCTCACTCTCTTTCTCTCTCACACTCACTCTCCCCCTCTCTCCCTCTAACTCTCTTCCAATTCATCCCCCTCTCTCTCCCACTAAATCTCATTTTGTACCCCCTATCAAGATCTTCCTTCACTCTCTCTTCCTCTCTCACTCCCACTCTCTTCCATCCCTCTCACTCCCTCTGTCCATCTCTCTCCTCCTCACTCACTCATTTCTCTATTTATGCTTTATCAATTTTTCTTTTTCTATTGCTCTCTTCTTGCTATCATTAACACTCTCTCTTTTTCTCTTTTTTATCACTCTTTTATCACTTTACTCACTTTTTCTCTCTCCTCCCCCTCTCTCCCTCTTTCATTAGTTCAATCTCTTGCTATGTCTTCTCTCCCTCCCTCACTTTCCATATTTCCCTCAATTACTCCCTCTATCTACCTCTCACTCACCATCTTTTGTTCTATCTTATCTGAGTCTTTCTTCTCTCTCTATTTTTGCCTTACTCTCTTTCCTCCTCTCTTCGCTCACTCTTCAATCCCTATCTTAACTCCCTCTCTTGCTCTCTCTCTCACACTAAATCTATTCATCTCTCTTTATTATTTGTATGCTCACTTTTGCCCCTTGCTATCTCTCTCTCTTAATCTTTCTTCTATCTCCCTCTCTTTACTCAGTCTTTCTCTCCCTCTATCTATCACAATCTCTCTCACACTCCCTCCCTTACAAACTATCTCTCAATTGCTCTCACATCTTGCTCTCTCTCCTCATATCCATCTCACTATTTACTATTTTCTCTCATACATCTCTCATTCCTCCTCAATACCTTCCTGTTTCAATCCATCTCTCCCTCTCTTTCTTCCTTTCTCTCTCCTCTTGCACTCACCGGTTTACTTCCTCACTCTCCCTCTCTTTTTCTCTATTGCTCTCTCTCATTCGACATCTCTGCTCTCTTTTCTCACTTTTACTTTTCTATATTTATCTCTCGCTCCCTCTTCCCACTCTCTCGCCCTATCTCCCATTCTGTCTCTGTCATTCTCTTCCACTGCTACCCTCTCTCCCATGCTCTCAATCTCAATCTCTCTCCTTCTCTCCGTCTCCATCTCCCTCTCTCCTTCTCTCCTTTTAACTAATTCTCTTACTCTCACTCCCTATCTCAATCCCTCCCTCCTTCCCTCTCCTTCTCCCTTTTCCCTATCTCTTTTCTCACTCTCCTTTTGCACTCAATCAAACTTCCTTCTTCCCTCTCATGTTCTCCATCGCTTTCTTCCATTCCTCTCTTTTGCTCTCTCTTCTCTCACTTTCTTTTCTCTTTATTTCTCTCTAACAGACCTCCCTCTGTCTCTCTATCTTATTTTTACCACTCATGCTCTCCCTCACTCTCTCTATTTCTTTCATTTTATCCCCTCTTGTCACTCTCCCTCAACCTTTCTCTCCCCTCTCCACCCACTATCCTCTTGCTCCCTATCTCCTTGCTAAATATCATTTCCCCTCTCACTTCCCCTCTCTCCCTCTTAAATTTTTCATGCTCTCTTTCTCACACACTCTCTTCAATCTCTCACTCTCTTCCTCTATCTCTTCCATTCTCACTCTCTCCCATACACTTGCCCTCTATCTCTCTCTTCCTCACTCTGCCTTTCTTACTATTTCTCTCACTCTCTAATCTTTTTCTCTCTCTCTCTCTCTTTCTTGCTATCTCATGCTATCTTCTCACCCTCTTTTGCTTTCCCTCTATCTCTCTCTTTCTCCCTCTCTTCATTTCTCACAGTCTCTCACTCTCCATTATAT
This sequence comes from Papilionanthe hookeriana x Papilionanthe teres, assembly GCA_022702705.1. Taxonomy (NCBI): domain Eukaryota; kingdom Viridiplantae; phylum Streptophyta; class Magnoliopsida; order Asparagales; family Orchidaceae; genus Papilionanthe; species Papilionanthe hookeriana x Papilionanthe teres. The sequence goes on along the minus strand of CM040432.1, from coordinate 63,957,970 downwards.
TTCTCTCTCTCGCTCGTTGCTCTCTTCCTCTCTTTTCTCTATCTTTGTTTCCCAATATCCATCACTCAATCTCTCTCTACCTTCCTCTCATTCTCAATCTCTTTGCTTTCTCACCACTCTTCCATCTTATTGTCTATTACTTCCCCAACCTCCCTTATTTCACTGTCTATTTCTCTCTCTTTCCCTCTCTTACCTCACTATCTATTCTTTCTATGTTCTTTCTCTTTTTGTCTCTCTCTCATCATGGCTCCCTCACTCTCTTTAATTTAACTCTCACTCTTACTCTCAATCTCTTCTATCTCTCTTTCCATATTGCTCCTCTCACCCTTTCTCTCTCCCTCTGTCTCTCCTGCTCCATCTATCATCTCTCTTATTCCCTTTCTCTTACTCTCTCTTCCCCGATTTTCTTTCTTCAGCTTCACTCTCACTCTTACTCTCTCTCTTAATCTCTTCAAAATCTCTATTCTCTCTTCCTATTTCTATCATCATCTTGTTCTCACTCTCTATTCTCCCTTTCTCTATTTATCTCACATCCCTCCCTCCCCCCTCTCTGTCAAGCTCTTTCCACTTGTCCTCCCCAGCTCTCCCTCTTTCTCTTCTCACTCTTCATAGCTCTCTCTCATTCTAATATTCTCCCTCTCGCTCACTCTCTCTTTCTTTATCTTCCCTCACACTCCTTCTCTCCCTTTATCTCTCTTACTCTCTCTTCCTCCTTTGCTCCCTTCCTCTCTCTTTCTCACTATTTATTTGCTTTCTCTTTCTCTATTATTGCTCATTCTTCTCTAAGTTTTTCTCTTCTATTTCTCTTTCTCCTCTCTTTGTCCCTTTCTCTCTTCTGCCCTCTTTCTCACAAACAATCTCTCCATTTCTCTCTCCATCCAGACACTGGAAGGGATGGAAGCAATAGAGAGTAAGTGGGGGATAGAGGGAGAAAAAGTGTTAGGAAGAGAATGGGAGAGAGGGGAGCTAGAGAGAGAGCGAGGGTTAGAGGATAGAAAGAAAGAGAATAAAGGGCAACGTAAGAGAGCAAAAGAATGAGAAAGAGAGATTTAAGATGAGAGTGTAAGAGAGCGCATGAGTGGTAAAGAGAAAGAAATAGAGAGATAAAGGAAGGTCGTGAGGAAGATTGAAGAGGGAGAGGGAGCAAGAGAGGGAGTGATAGTGTGAGAGCTATAGCAAGAGAGAGTGAGTGAGAAGGGTAGAGATAGGGAGAGCAAAAGATTGGATCATAAAGAGTGAGAGAGGAGTTTAAAGGGAGAGAGGGAGAGAAGTGTGAGATAGAGAGAGAGGAAAGCGTAAGTGAGAATGGGAGGGTGGGAGGGAGGGAGGGAGAGGACAGAGAGTGGGAGGATGGACGAAGAGAAATAGTTAGAGATGATGGAGTAGCAGTACAGAGAGTAAGTGAGAGAGAGATACCAAAGAGTGAGAAAGAGAGAAGAAGGGAATGAGCTAAGTTGAAGTGACGGGAGTGACAGAAGGACAGAGTGAATGTGAGAGAAATTGAGAGCGAAGAGAGTGATATAAATAGGAGACGTGATAGAGAGGTAGAGCGGGGGGAGAGAGATTGAGAAAGAGAGACAAAAAAGAGAGTGAGAAAGAGAGCAAGTAAGAGTGAGTGAAATTTAATTGAGAGGGAAGGAGAGAGAAAGGAAGAGGGAAGAGATATTGAGGGAAGAGAGAGGAAGTGTGAGGGAGTGAAAGAAAGCAAGAGAGGGAGCAAGAGAGAATGTTTATGGGTGCTAGTGGGTGAAAAAAATCAGAGACGAGAAACTATCACAATAAAATTAAGAGAGACAAAAAATAGGAGAGGAATATAACAAGTGAGAGAGTGGGAGAAAAATAATTAGGGAGACATATTTTGAGAGAGGGAGAGAAAATATATACGTATAGATTATGAGAAAGGTCTAGAGAAGGAGAGAGAGGGAGGGAGAGTGAGAAAGAGATAATGTGGGAGAGGGAGTGAGAGAGAAGGGAGAGAAAGAGAAAGAGGAGAGAGGGAGGAAGAAATGCAAGAAGAAAATGTAGAGCAAGGTATGAGACAAAAAGAGATCAAAGAAGGGAACAAAAGAGATTGAGAGAGAGAAAAAGTGAGAGAAGGTATGAATGAGGTTGAAAGAACAATACATAGGATGTCATGGAGAGCTAGGGGCATGAAGAGAAAGATAGAGAAAAAGAGAGGGAGAAAGCGTAGCAGAGAGAGAGAGAGGAAGGGAGGGAGAGGGGGCTGGATAAAAGTAGGAGAGGGGGTGGGAGAAGTGTGGGAGAGGGAGAAAGAAAGAGTGGGAAGTTAAAGTGGGATTGGGGGATGGGGAGGGAAAGAGGGGGAGATGGAGAGAGATTGAGATAGAGAGAGTGGGAGGGAAGGCAGCAGAGGTAGAGAATGAGAGAGAAAAGATGAGAGATAACAAATTAACAAAAAGTGGAAGTGAGAGAAGAGACAACAAGAGAGGGAATTAGAGAGAGTGAAAGAGAAAACGAGTGGGAGGGAGAGTGTGTGAATGGGTTAGTACAAGCGGAGAGAGAGAGGAGTGACATAGGGAGAGAGTGAAGGAGGGATTGAAAGAGAGAGGGATTGAGGAGGAAAGGGAGATGTTTGAAAGAAAATAATAAATAATAAGATAGATATAATGGGAGAGCACAAGATATAATAGCAATCGAGAGAGAGCGTGTGGGAGAGAGAGTGAGAGAGAGTGAGAGAGAGAGGGAGAGAAAGAGTAAGTAAAGCTAGAAAAGAGAGGGAGATAGAAGAAAGTGCAAGAGAGAGACATAGAGGGACAAAAGAGAGCAAATAAACAACATATAGAGATTAAATATAGAGTGAGAGTTATGGATTGAAGAGTGAGCGGGAGGGAGAGAGGGAGAGAGGGAGAGAGGGAGAGAGGGAGAGAGGTAAGGCTACTTAGAGAGAAGAGAGAATCAGGGAATATCGAGCAAAAGATATTAAGTGTGAGGTAGAGGGAGGAGATATAGATGGAGATATGGGAGAGAGGGAGAGAGAGGGAGATAGAAGAGTGAGCTACATAAGGGAGACCTAGAGAGGGCACGAATGAGTGATGTTCCCTCTCTCTCACCATTATCTAGCTCTTTCCCTCTCTTTACCCCTCACTCGCTTACTGTTACTCTCCCACAGACTCGTTTCTTACACTCTCTCCCTTTCACTCTCCCTCACTTTCTATTTCCTACACTCTCCTTAGACCCTCTCACTTCCTCCTATCTTTCTTTTTCCCTAACTACCTCCATCTCCCTCTCACTCTCTATTTCACCTCACTTTATCTCTCTCCCTCCTATCTCACACTCTCTCTCAATTGTTCTCACATCTTACTCTCTCTCCTCATATCCATCTCATTATTTATTATTTTCTCTCACACATCTCTCTTTCCACCTCAATCTCTCCCTTTTTCAATCCAGCTTCCCTCTCTTCCTTCCTCTCCCTATCTCACTTGTCCCTCTCCTCATTCAACTCCTCTCCTTTCCTCTCATTTTCTCTATCGCTCTCTCTCATTCCCTCTCTCTTGGACTCTCTTCTCTCACTTTCACTTTCTCTATTTCTCACTCCTTTTCTCTTGCTCTCTCTCTTATCCTTTCTCTCTCATTCTCTCCCTCTGCTACCCTCCCTCCCACTCTCTATATCTCAATCTCTCTCCCTCTCTCCCTCTCCTCCCCCTTATCACCTTCTCAGTCATTCTTACTCTACCTCGCTACCTCAAACTTGCACAAATTATTTTGCATTCATTTCCTCTCTCGCTTCCTATCTCTCTATCTCTTATATCTTTCTTGCCCTCTGTCTCTCTCTTTCTCACTATCTCCCTTTCTCACTATGTCTGTCACTTTTTTATGTTTCTCTATTTTGATCTTTTTTATCTGTCTTTACTCAATCTTTATATTATTATATCCATCACTCTAACCTCTCTCCCTTTCTCTCATTCCCTCTCTTCGCTCTCTCCCCTCTCTCTATTCACCCTCGCTTTATCTCTCTCTCTTTTGCTTTATCCCACACCACCTCTCTCTCACTCTCCCTCACTTTTTTCCCACCTTTAATCCCTCTATCTCTCACACACTCCTTATCTCTTACTTACTTGCTCCCTCTCTCCCACGTTTTTTCTCTCCCTCTCTCACACTCTCTTCCCTCACACTCTCTTTTTTCCCTCACTCTTTCCCTTTCTTGCTCCCTCTTTCTCTCTCTTCGGTTTCACTCTCTCTTACTCCCTCTCTCCCTCTCTCATTCTCGGTCTATGTTCACTCCTTGTCACTCAATCTCACTTTTGTTCCTCTCTCCTCTCCTCTTCTCCCAATCTTTCTCTTCGTCTCTCCCCTATCTCTTGCTTCTTCGCTCCCTCCCTCTCTCTCTCTTACTCTCTCTCTCACTCAAACACACTATCTCTCCCCTTCTCTCACACTCCTCCGGTTCATCCCCCACTCTCACACCCACAAAATCACATTCTCTTCCACCTCTCTCCCTCTCTCACCCTCTATAGATCTTCCCTCACTCTATCTTCTCTTTTACTCTGTCTTCCACTCTCACGCCAATGCATCAATCTCTCTCACTCTCTCTCTTTCTTTTTTTCACCCTCTCCCTCTCTCATCCTTTTCTCTATTTATGCCTTATCACATTCTCTTTCACCTTTGCTCTCTCCCTCACTCATTCTCTCTCACACACACTCTCTCTCTTACACTCTTTTATCACTCTCTCTTATCATTTTACTCACTTCTTCTCTCCGACCATCTCTTATTCTCTTCCTCCCTCTCTGTCTCTATCTCTCTCACCCTCTATCTCACTCCATATCTTCTTCTCTCTCCACCTCTAACTCCATATCATTTTCTCAATCTTCCCTGAGTTCTCTTTTCCCTCTATTTTTGACTTACTCTCACACCCATACTCCCTTCATCTATCTCTCTGTTTCTAGTTCACTCCCTCTCTCGCTCTCGCTCCCACACTATATTTCATCTCTCTTTATCATTTTCTTGCTCTCTCTTGCCCTCTCACTTGCCTTTTCTCCTATCACCTTCTCTTCTCTATATTTTCTCACTATTTCACTCCCTCTATCCCTCACTCTGTCTCTTAGTCTCCCTCCATCCCTCTCTCTCAATCTCTCTCAATCTCACTCTTGCCTCTCATTCCCATCTCATTATTTCTTAGGTTCTCTCACACATCTCTCTCCTCCTCTGTCCCTCCCACTTTCACTCCATCCTTCCCTCTCCTTCTCATTTCTCTCTATCTCTCTCTTCTCTCTCTCTCCTCTTGCAGTCACTCACTCAATCTGCCTCCCTCCCTCAAATTTTCTCCATCGTACTCTCTTATTCCCTCTCTCTTAATCTCACTTTCAATCTTTCTCATGGCCTCCCTCCATCTCTCTATTTATTTCTTTACCACTCATCCTTTCTCTCACATCTCTAATTTTTCTCTTTCTCGGTCTTTTGCTTTCTCTTTTTTGCTCTTTGTTCTCGTTCTTTCTCTCACTCTCGATTCCCTCTCTCCCTACTATCTCTTTCAATCCAATCTCAGCTCTACCTCTCCCTTTCTCTCATTCTTTGTACTTCTTCTTTCTCTATCTCGTTATTTCTCACCTTCACTAACACATCTCTTCCTCTCCCCCTTCTTCTTTCACTCCCTCTCTCCTTCTCTCCTTCTTTTTCCATAAATCTCACTCTCCTTAATTTTCTCTTCATCTCACACTCTCCCACTTTCTTTATATATCTTTCTCTCTCAATCCGTCACTCACTCTCTTGCTCTTTATTTGTCACTTCTCTCTCTGATCCTTCTCAACACTTCCCCTATTACCCACGAATTCTCATTGTTTCTCACTATATCCTACACTTCTCTGCCAATCTCCCTCCCTTCTTTTCTCCTTATTTCACTCACTCCCTCCTTTCCTCTCCTTCTGTCTAGTCTATCTCTCCCACACACACTCTATCTCTCTCTCTCAGTATCACTCTCTCTCACTCTCTTGCTCTCTATTAATCTCTTGACTCTCTCCCTTTCTTTCTCTTCTCTTTCTCCTCGATTTCACTCTCACTCTTACATGATCCCTCTCCCTCTTTCCTCATGATTACTCTCACCCTGTCTCTCTTTTTCTCTCGTGCTTTCTCTCTCCCTTTCTCCCTACCTTTGTCTCTCTTCAATTTCATTGTAACTCTTCCTCCCCCCTGCTCCCTTTCTCTCAAACCCATATCTTCTCACACTTTCTCTATCTCAATCTCCTATACTCTCTTTCTTGATCACTCTCGCTCTCATTTCCCTCACTCTCCATTTCTTTCTCACTATTCTATTCTCTCGCCCCCTCATATCATTCTCCTATATCTATCTCTCTCTCTATCTACCATTTATCTATCTATTATCTCACTCTCCATCAATATAACCCTTCATTACTTCACTTTCTCACACCACCTCTGTCCCACTTCTCTTTCGCTCTTTTTCTTCCTTTCACTCTTCTTCTATCTGATACTCGCACTCATTCTCTCAATCTCCCGCCGTCTCTCTTGCACATTCTTCCCTTACTCTCTCTTTTCTCCCTATTTTGGTTTCTATTTCTTTGTCCCTCTCTCCCTTTATTCAATTTAAATCTCACTCTTACTCCCACCCTCTCCCTTTCACTCTCTCAAATCCTTCTCTCTTCCCCTCTCTCTTACTCTCTTATGTTACTCTATTTTCCACACCTCTTACTCTTTCTTTTTGTCTATCCCCGACTCTATCACACCTCCCTCTCTCGCTCTCTCTTTTCCCCTCCCATTATCTCTCACGCACTCTTCTCTCCCTCTCTCCCTCTCTCTCGCTCTCATTCACTCTCTTTTTCTCTCCCTCTTTCCCTCCCTCACTCTCCCTCTCACCATCTCCCCATCCCTCCCTTCCCCCTCTCTCTCTCATGCACTCATGCTCTTTTTCTCTCCCTCTTCCAACTCATCCCACCCTCTCTCCCATTAATTCTCATTGTTTCACTTTATTTATTCTACATTTCTCTCCCAACCTCCCTCCCTTCCTTTCTCCTTATTTCACTCCCTCCCTCCCTCCTTCCTTCCCTTTCTGCCTAGTCTATCTCTCTCACACGCACTTTATCTCCCTCTCTCTCGCTCTCTTTTTCCTCACTCTCTCTTCTCTCCATCTCTCTTGCACTCTCTTCCTTTCTTTCTCTTCTCTTTATCCCCAATTTCACTCTCACTCTTACATGCTCCCTCCCTCTTTCCTTATGATTACTCTCACCCTCTCTCTCTTTTCTTTTGTTTTTTCTCTCTCCCTTTCTCTCTACCTCGCTCTCTTTTATTTCACTGTAACTCTTCCTCCCTCACCCTCCCTCCCTTTCTCCTAAACCCATATAACCTTACACTTTCTCTATCTTAATCTCTAAAGCTCCCTCTCTTGATCTCTCTTGCTCTCTTTTCTCTCACTCTTCATTTCTTTCTCACTATTTTATTCTATCTCCCCCCTCATATCATTCTATTATCTCTATCTCTCTCTCTATCTACCAATTTATCTATCTATTCTCTCACTATCTCTTAATCTAACCATTTATATCTATTTCTCTGACTTCTGCTCCTTTTCTTGCTCTTTGTTACATATCTCTTACTTTATCTTCCTTCACTCTCTCTTCTATCTCTATTTCTTTATCACTCTCTCCTCTCTTCCTCCCTCTTTCTCTTTAGTTTCTCTCTCTCTTACTCTCCCTCATTTTTACTCACTCTTTACTCTCTCTTTAACTTATTCTCTCTTCTCACTTTTTCTCCCTCTATCCTCCACATATTCTCTCTCTTCCTCTCTTGCTTCCTTCCCGCTCTCCCTCCCTTCACCTCTCTCACTCACTCTATCTTCCATTCTTCCACACTCACTATCCCTCTACCTCTCTTTCGCCCTCTCCATCTCTCTTTAGCTCTCTTTCTCCCACTCATTCTTTTGCTCTCTGTCCACTCTCCCGATAGAGCATTCTCACTTGCTCTATCTTTCGTCTCGCTCTCTTTTCTCTTTATTTTTCTCTCAATATCTTCCCTTTCTCAGTCCCTAAATCTCTTCAATCACTCTGACTTCCTCCATCTCTCCCTTTCTCACTCTCTGCCCCTCTCATTCTCTGTTCTATCTCTCTTCCTCTCTCTCTTGCTCTCTCATATAATTCTATCTTCTCTCTATTTATTAACTCATTTTCTCTCTATCTCTCACTCTCTCTCTCTCTTCATTGTACTCCCACCTTCTCTGAATCCCTCTCTTTTCTCTCTTTCCCCCTCTTCTCTCATTGTTTCATACTTCCTCTCACATTTCTAACTCTCTCCCTCCCCTCTCTCCTCTCTCTCTGTATCTCTCACTCTTATTATTTTACTATTATTCTCAATCTCCCCCACTCTCTCCTTATCGCTCCTTTTCTCCTTCTCTCCATCATTCATTCTCTTTCTTAGTCTCCCTCTTCTCAATTATTTTTGCTCTCTCTCCCATTCCTCCCTCCTAATTTCACTCTTTCTATCTCCTCATATTCTCTCTTTCCCTCCCTTATGTTCTCTCCCTCACACACTCTTTTTCTCTCTCAAGATCACACTTTCAATCTCCCTCTATCTATTTTTATTGCTCTGATTCTCTCTTTATCTTGCTCACTCCATCTTATTTGCTCTCACTAGGACTCCCCTATGTCAAACCCTCTCTCAAACACACTCTATCACTCTTCTTTCTTTCACCCTTTCTCTCCTATATTCTACCTTCTCTCCTCTCCCTCGCTTCGTTCCCTTTTTTTCTCTCTATGTCCCTCTCTGATACCTTTTTTATATTTGTCTCACTCCTCTCTATCCTCCCCCATATTTCTCTTCTCTCTTTCTCCACTCTCTCATTATCTCTCACTCTTCTTTAGCTCACACTCTCTTACTCTATCTTCCTCTCATTCTCTCTCAACTTTTCCACCCTCCCTCCCATTTGTCTATCTCTTTCTTTATCTCATTCGCTCTCTTCCCTCCTTTCCTCCCTCACTTCTATCCTCTTCTCTCACTCCCCTCTCTCTCTTAACCTTCATCTTTCAAATTCTTAATGGCTTACCCTCTCTCCAACTTTCTCATCTTCTCTCTCTCCTTATCCCTCTCAAACTCTCCCTCTATTTTTCTCACTCCCTCAATCGTGCCCTGTCACTCTATTTTTCTCATATTCTCTCTCTGCCTCTATTTTTCTCACTCTTTCCATCTCAGACACTCATATGCTCATTAACACTCTAAATCACCATTATCTAACTCACCCTCCTTAGCTCCATTTATTGTTATCTATCTCACTCTCTCTTATTATCTTGTTCTTTTTCGCTCTATCTCTCTCTATCACCCTCCATCCATCTCTCTCTATGTCTTCCTCTATATCTCCCACTCTCTACCATGCACTAGTCATCGTTTGCTATATCTTCCTTGCTTATCATTTTTGTCTCCTTTCTATTTCACTCTCTCTCCCTTTCTTCCTCCTGCTCTCTCTTCAATTTCTATACTCCCTCCCTCTATCCCTCTGTTTCTAGTCCACTCTCTCTTGCTCAATCTCTCACTCTATTTCATCTCTCTTTATTGTTTCTTGCTCTCTCTTTCCCTCTCTCCATCCTCTATTTCTCTTTGATCTAACAACCTCCCTTCTTTATCTTTATTCACTCATTCTCTTCCTCATCTCTGACACTCTCTATTATTCTCCCTCCATCCCTCCCTTGTCAATTGCTCTCACATCTCACTCTCGCCCCTTTTCTCCATCTCATTATTTATTATTATCTCTCACACAGCTCTCTCTCCTCCTTTGTCCCTACCTTTTTCACTCTCTTTTTTCCTCTCTTTCTCTCCTTCTCCTTATTTCTCTCCTCTCTCTCTTCTCTTGCACTCACTCACTCAATCTCCCTCGTTCCCTCATATTTTATCCATCGCTCTCTCATCCCCCCTCTCTTCCTCTCTCTTTACTCACTTTTTTCTATATTTCTCTCTCTTTATTCCTCATCCTTTCTCTTCCCCTCACTCATTATTTATCTCGCCCTCTCACTATCTCCCTTTCTCACTATGTCTGTCACTTTTATTTATGTTTCTCTCTTTCGCTCTTTTTTATCTGTCTTTACTCACTCTTTGTATTATTATATCCATCACTCTAACCTCTCTTCCTTTCTCTCATTCCCTCTCTTCTCTCTCTCCCCTCTCTCTATTCACCCCCACTTTATATCTCTCTTTTTTGCTATCCCACACCACCTCTCTTTCACTCTCCCTAACTTTTTCGCACCTTTAATCCTTCTATATCTCACACACTCCTTATCTCTTACTTACTTGCTCCCTCTCTCCCTCGTTCGTTCTCTCCCTCTCTCACACTCTCTCTTTCTTCCCTAACACTCCCTTTTTTTCCTTCACTCTATCCCTTTCTTGCTCCCTCTCTCATTCTCGGTCTATGTTCACTCTTTGTCACTCACTCTCGCTTTTGTTCCTCTCTCCTCTCTTCTTATCCCAATCTTTCTCTCCATCTCTCCCCTATCTCTTGCTTCTTCACTCCCTCCCTCTCTCTCTCTCACTCAGACACACTACCTCTCTCCTTCTCTCACACTCTTCCGTTCATCCCCCACTCACACCCACAAAATCACATTCTCTTCCCCCTCTCTCACTCTCTGTAGATCTTCCCTCACTCTCTCTTCTCTTTCATTCTGTCTTCCTCTCTCACACCAAAGCATCAATCTCTCTCACTCTCTCTCTTTCTCTCTTTTTTTCACCCTCTCCCTCTCTCATCCTTTTCTCTATTTATGCCTTATCACATTTTCTTTTTCCTTTGCTCTCTTCCTCCCTCTTTCTCTCTCACACACACTCTCTCTTACTCTCTTTTATCACTCTCTTTTATCATTTTACTCACTCCTTCTCTCCGACCATCTCTTAGTCTCTTCCTCCCTCCATGTCTCTATCTCTCTCACCCTCTATCTCTCTCTATATCTTCTTCTCTCTCCACCTCTCACTCCCTATCATTTTCTCAATCTTCCCTGAGTTCTCTTTTCTCTCTATTTTTGGCTTACGCTTACACACTAACTCCCTTCTGCTCTCTCCTCAATCCCTCTCGGTCCCTTCATCTATCTCTCTATTTCTAGTTCACTTCCTCTCTCGCTCTTGCTCCCACACTATATTTCATCTCTCTTTATCGTTTTCTAGCTCTCTTTTGCCCTCTCACTTGCCTTTTCTTCTATCACCTTCTCTTCTGTATAATTTCTCACTATTTCACTCCCTCTATCCCTTACTCTCTCTCAGTCTCCCTCCATCCCTCTCTCTCAATCTCTCTCACATCTCACTCTCGCCTCTCATTCCTATCTCATTATTTCTTAGGTTCTCTCACACATCTCTCTCCTCCTCTGTCCCTCCCACTTTCATTCCATCCTTCCCTCTCCTTCTCCTTTTCTCTCTATCTCTCTCTTCTCTCTCTCCTCTAGAACTCACTCACTCAATCTGCCTCCCTCCCTCACATTTTCTCCATTGCACTCTCTTGTTCCCTCTCTATTGTTCTCACATTCAATCTTTCTCATGGCCTCCCTCCATCTCTCTATTTATTTCTCTTTACCACTCATCCTTTCTCTCACACTCTCTAATTTCTCTCTTTCTCGGTCTTTTGCTTTCTCTTTTTTGCTCTTTATTCTCGTTCTTTCTCTCACTCTCCATTAACTCTCTCCCTACTCTCTTTGAATCCCACTCTCAGCTCTCCCTCACCCTTTCTCTCTTTCTTTGTACTCTTCTTTCTCTCTCTCATTATTTCTCACCTTCACTAACACATCTCTTCCTCTCCCCCTCCTTCTTTTCACTCCCTCTCTCCCTCTCTCCTTCTCTCTCCATAAATCTCACTCTCCTTATTTTTCTCTTCATCTCACTCTCCCCCACTTTCTTTATATCTTTCTCTCGCACTCCCTCACTCAGTCTTTTGCTCTTTATCTGTCACTTCTCTCTCTAATCCTTCTCAACACTTCCCCTATTACCCACTAATTTTCATTGTTTCTCACTTTATCCTACACTTCTCTCCCAATCTCCCTCCCTTCCTTTCTCCTTATTTCACTCACTCCCTCATTTTCTCTCCTTCTGTCTAGTCTATCTCTCCCACACACACTCTATCTCTCTCTCTCAACATCACTCTCTCTCACTCTCTTGCTCTCTTTTTCCTCACTCCCTCTTCTCTCTATTAATCTCTTGACTCTCTCCCTTTCTTTCTCTTCTCTTACTCCTCAACTTCACTCTCACTCTTACATGATCCCTCTCCCTCTCTCCTCATGATTACTCTCACCGTCTCTCTCTTTTTCTCACGTGCTTTATCTCTCCCTTTCTCCCTACCTTTGTCTATCTTCGATTTCACTGTAACTCTTCCTCCACCTTGTTCCCTTTCTCTCAAACCCATTTCTTCTCACACATTTTCTATCTCAATCTCCTATACTCTCTTTCTTAATCACTCTCGCTCTCTTTTCCCTCACTCTTCGTTTCTTTCTCACTATTCTAATCTCTCACCCCCTCACAACATTCTCCTATCTCTATCTCTCGCTCTATCTACCATTAATCTATCTATTATCACACTCTCCCTCAATATAACCCTTCATTACTTCACTTTCACACACCACCTTTGTCCCACTTCTCTTTCGCACTTGTTCTTCATTCCTCTCTTCTTCTATCTGATACTCGCGCTCATTCTCTCAATCTCCCGCCCTCTCTCTTACTCTTTCTTCCCTTACTCTCTTTTTTCTCCCTATTTTTGTCTCTATTTCTTGATCCCTCTCTCCCTTTATTCAATTTAAATCTCACTCTTACTCCCACCCTCTCCCTTTCACTCTCTCAATTCCTTCTCTCTTCCCTTCTCTCTTATACTCTTATGTTACTTTATTTTCCTCTCCTCTTACTCTTTCTCTTTGTTTATCCTCGACTCTATCACACCTCCCTCTCTCGCTCTCTCTCTTCCCCTCCCATTATCTCTCACACACTCCTCTCCCTCTCTGTCTCTCTCATTCACGCTCTTTTTCTCTCCCTCTTTCCCTCCCTCACTCTCCCTCTCACCATCTCCCCATCCCCCTTCCCCCTCTCTCTCTCTCATGCACTCATGCTTTTTTCTCTCCCTCTTCCAACTCATCCCACCATCTCTCCCATTAATTCTCATTGTTTCACTTTATTTATCCTACATTTCTCTCCCAACCTCCCTCCCTTCCTTTATCCTTATTTCACTCCCTCCCTCCTTCCTTCCCTTTCTGCCTAGTCTATCTCTCGCACACGCACTTTATCTCTCTCTCTCGCACTCTCTCTCGCTCTCTTTTTCCTCACTCTCTCTTCTCTCTATCTCTCTTGCACTCTCTCCCTTCTTTCTCTTCTCTTTCTCCTCAATTTCACTCTCAATCTTACATGCTCCCTCTCCCTCTTTCCTCATGATTACTCTCACCCTCTCTCTTTTCTTTTGTTCTTTCTCTCTCCCTTTCTCCCAACCTCTCTCTTTTTATTTCACTATAACTCTTCCTCCCTTCCTCCCTCCCCTCCCTCCCTTTCTCCTAAACCCATATAGTCTTACACTTTCTCTATATTAATCTCTAAGGCTCCCATTCTTGATCTCTCTTGCTCTCTTTTCCCTCACTCTCCATTTCTTTCCCACTATTTTATTCTATCTCCCCCTCATGTCATTATATTATATCTATCTCTCTGACTTCTGCTCACCTTCATGCTCTTTGTTACATATCTTTTGCTTTATCTTCCTTCACTCTCTATTCTATCTCTATTTCTCTCTCACTCTCTCCTCTCTTCCTCCCTCTTTCTCTTTAGTTTCACTCTCTTACTCTCCCTCATTTTTACTCACTCTTTACTCTCTCTTTAACTTATTCTCTCTTCTCTGCTCTCTACTTGCACTCTTTTTCTCCCTTTATCCTCCACATATTCTCTCTCTTCGTCTCTTGCTTCCTTCCCCTCTCTCACTCACTCTATCTTCCATTCTTCTACACTCACTATCTCTGTACCTCCCTTTCGCCCTCTCCATCTCTCTCTAGCCCTCTTTCTCCACTTATTCTTCTGCTCTCTGTCCACTCTCCTAATCGAGCATTCTCACTTGCTCTATCTTCCATCACACTCTCTTTTCTCTTTATTTTTCTCTCAATATCTCCCCTTTCTCAATCCCTAAATATCTTCAATCTCTCTGACTTCCTCCATCTCTCCCTTTCTCACTCTCTGCCCCTCTCATTCTCTGACATATCTCTCTTGCTCTCTCATATCATTCTATTTTCTCTCTATTTACTAACTCATTTTCTCTCTATCACTCTCTCTCTCTTCATTGTACTCCCACCTTCTCTGAATCCCTCTCTTTTCCCCTCTTCTCTCATTGTTTCGTACTTCCTCTCACATTTCTAACTCTCTCCCTCCCCTCTTTCCTCTCTCTCTGTATCTCTCACTCTTAATATTTTGCTATTATTCTCAATCTCCCCCACTCTCTCCTTATCCCTCCTTCTCTCCTTCTCTCCATCATTCATTCTCTTTCTTAGTCACCCTCTTCTCAGTTATTCTTGCTCTCACTCTCATTCCTCCCTCCTAATCTCTCTCTTTCTATCTCCTCCTAGTCTCTCTTTCTCTCCCTTATGTCCTCTCCCTCACACACTATCTTTTTCTCTCTCTATCTTACTCACTCCATCTTTTTTGCTCTGTCTAGGACTCCCCTATGTCAAACCCTCTCTCAAACACACTCTATCACTCTTCTTCTCTCTTTCACCCTTTCTCTACTCTATTCTACCCTCTCTCCTCTCCCTCGCTTCATTCCCTTTCTCTCTCTCTATGTCGCTCTCCCATACCTTTTTGATATTTGTCTCACTCCCCTCTATCCTCCCCCATATTTCTCTTCTCTCTCTCTCTCTCTCTCACTATCTCTCACTCTTCTTTAGCTCACACTCTCTTACTCTATTTTCCTCTCATTCTCTCTCAACTTTTCCACCCTCCCTCCCATTTGTCTATATCTTTCTTTATCTCATTCGCTCTCTTCCCACCTTCCCTCTCACTTCTCTCCTCTTCTCTCACTCCCCCTCTCTGTCTTAACCTCCATCTTTCAAAATGGCTTACCCTCTCTCCAACTTTCTCATCTTATCTCTCTCCTTATCCCTCACAAACCCTCCCTCTATTTTTCTCACTCCCTCAATCGTGCCCTGTCATTATCTTCCTTTACTAGCTCACTCTTCTCTCTCCATCTCAAACACTCATACGCTCTCTCACACTCTAAATCACCCTTATCTAACTCACCCTCCTTAGCTCCATTTATTGTTCTCTATCTCACTCTCTCTTATTATCTTGTTCTTTTTCTCTCGATCTCTCTCTATCACCCTCCATCCATCTTTCTCTCAACGTCCATCCATCTCTCTCTATGTCTTCCTCTATATCTCCCACTCTCTACCATGCACTAGTAATCTTTTGCTATATCTTCTCTACTTATCATTTTTGTCTCCTTTCTGTTTCACTCTCTCTCCCTTTCTTCCTCCTACTCTCTCCTCAATTTCTATACTCCCTCCCCCTATCCCTCTATTTCTAGTTCACTCTCTCTTGCTCAATCTCTCACTCTATTTCATCTCTCTTTATTGTTTCTTGCTCTCTTTCCCTCTCTCCATCCTTTATTTCTCTTAGATCTAACAACCTCCCTTCTTTATCTTTATTCACTCATTCTCTCCCTCATCTCTCACACTCTCTATTACTCTCCTTCCATTCGACCATTGTCAATTGCTCTCAAATCTCACTCTCGCCCCTTTTCTCCATCTCATTATTTATTATTATCTCTCACACAGCTCTCTCTCCTCCTTTGTCCCTGCCTCTTTCACTCTCTTTTTTCCTCTCTTTCTCCCCTTCTCCTTATTTCTCTCCTCTCTCTTCTCTTGCACTCACTCACTCAATCTCCCTCGTTCCCTCATATTTCATCCATCGCTCTCTCATTCCCCCTCTCTTCCTCTCTCTTTTCTCACTTTTTTTCTCTATATTTCTCTCTTTATTCGTCATCCTTTCTCTCCCCCTCTCTCATTATTTATCTCACCCTCTCACTTCTCTCTAACCCACTCTCTCTAACTCAATCTCACTCCATCTCTCTCTCTCCCCTCTCCATCTCCTTCTCTCTTTCTCATTCATTCTCTTAATCTTGCTCCCTATCTCCATATTGCTCATTATATTTTCCTCACCCTCTTCCCCTCTTCATTTCTATCTCCTCCACTTCTTTCTTGCTCTCTCTCACTTTCTCACTCCCCCTCTCTTCAATCACTCTCTCTCTCCCTCTCTACCCCTTCTCACTCTCTCCCTTACTCTTGCCCTCTATCTCTCTCTTTATCACTATCTCCCTTTCTTACTATGTCTTTTACTCTCAATTATGTTTCCCGCTCTCTTGCCTTCTATCTCTCCCGCTCTTTTCCTTTCTCTTGCTATCTTTTCTCTCTATTTACTCTCGCCCTCTATCTCTCTCTTTCTCACTCTCTCCCTTTCTCACTACGTCTCTCACTCTCTATTTTGTTTCTCTCTCTTGCTTTCTTTACTCACTCATTATATCCCTATATCCATCACTTTATATCACTGCTTTCTTCTCATTCTCCGTCACTTCTCTTTCTCACCCCTCTCTCTTATTGTTTATTACTTCCCCTCCCTCCCTCCCTCCCTCCATCCCTCCTTATTTCGCTCTTTGTTCCCTCACTTACTTGACTCTCTATTCTTTCTTGATTTCTCTGTTGTTTTCTCTCTCTCTCTCTCTCTATTTCTGGCTCCTTCACTCTCTTCAATTTCATTCTCATTGTTACTCACTCTCTTCTGTCTCTATTTTTCTCTTTCCCTCTCTCTCCCTTTCTCTCTTGGAAGGGAGAGAGATTAAGGGAGTGAAAGAGGGAGGGAGCACGAGAGAGAGGTAGTGAGGGATAGTAAGCATGTTAAAAGTGAGAGATAGAAGATATATCAAGAGAGAGAGGTAAAGAGAGATGGAGGAAGTGAGGGAGAAAGTGAGACAAATGGAGGAAGTGAGAGGGTTTAAAGAGATAGTTGGAAGGAGAAGGTGACAGAGAGAGAATGTGTGACAAAGTGAGAATAAAGGTTGTGGGAAGATCGAGTAAGAGTAAGTGAGAGGGGTAAATAGAGGGGAAGAACAAGAGAAGGGTGAGAGAGGGTGCATGAGAGCGGGAGATATAGAGGGGGAGTGATGGAGACGAGAGAGAAAGAGAGAGGGGGGAGAGAGATTGGAGAATAGAATGAGAGAGAGGGTGTATGAGGAAAGAGAGAAAAGAGAGAAACAAAGGAGAGTGTAAAAGAATATATGATCGATAAATAGAATAGAGAGTGAGAAAATAAGAGAGGGAGAGAGAATAATGGTGAAGAGGATAGAGAGTGAAGAGAGAAAGATGGAGTGAGGGAGAGAGAGGATAGAATGAGCGAGAAAGAGCAAGATAGTAAAAGAGAGTGAGATAGAGTGCAAGAAAAGGAACTACAAAAGGTGAGAGGGAGAGAGATTAGGAGGGAGTGAGAGAGTGCTTGAGTGTGCGAGATGGAGAGAGAAGAGTGAGCAACATAAAGGAGACCTAGAGAGGGCACAAATGAGGAAATGAGAATTGAAGAGGGAGAGAATGAGAGTGATAAAGAGAACAATTGTGAGAGAGTGAAAGAGATCTAGAGAAAAAAGAAAAAGAGAGTGAGGGAGACAAGAGGATATATGAAAGGGAAAGAGGAGAGGAACAAGAGTGAAAAAAAGATAATAGGAGGGTGAGAAAGGAGAGAGATGGTGAGCAAGGGAGGGAGCAAGAGTACAAAGAGATAGATAGCTAGATAATGAATGAGAGACTGAGAAAGAGAGACAGAGTAGGAAGGAGTGAAGTGAGAATGAGAGGGAGAGAGAGTGAGAGGTGAGAGAAGGGAAAGCAATAGGAAGGATAGTGTGTGTGTGTGTGAGTGAGAGCAACAGAGGAAGCAAAAGGAAGATAGTGTGTGTGTGTGTGAGTGAGAGTAATAGAGAATAGAGTAATATAAGATAGAGCAAGAAAAATAGAGAATAAATAGAGAAAATTTGAGAGTGGGAGGGAGTGAGAGAGATTGAAAAGAGAGGGAACGATAGAGAAAGAGAGAGGTAGAGAGAAATAAAGAGAGAAGAGAGTATGAACGAAGATTGAGCAAGAGAGTGAGATAGAAGAATGAGGAGAGAGAATAAGAGGAGAGAGAGGGAGGGATAGCGCGAGCAAGTGAGAGAGGTAGATGGAGGTATTGAGAGGGAGAGGAAGAGGGGGGAGGGAGGGAGGGACTGTGACTGAGAGAGAGGGAAATAGTGGGAGGGATGCAAGAGAGTGTGTCAGTGATAGAAGAGGAGAATGAATTAGAAGAGAGAAGGAATTGGTAGCAATAAGAGAGTTACTAAGAGCGAATAAGAGATAAAATGAGTAAGAGAGGAAGAAGAGTAAGAGTGAGTGAAATTGAGGACAAATAGAGGGGAAGAAGATAAGTTAGTGAGAGGGAGAGTGAGAGAGATAATATGAGAGGAGAGAATACATATAGAGAGAGATTTTAAGATAGAGCAGGTGAGAATGAAAGATGGGGAGGGAGTGAGAGAGAGAGAGAGAGATAAAAGCATGAGAAAGTGGAGAGTGGGAGGAAAAAATCGGGAGGAAAAAATCAAGAAAGAAATGGAGAGTACGAAAACAGACACTAAGATAGGGCAAGAAAGCAAGCTAAAGAGATTGAGAAAGAAAAGTAAGTGATGGTATGAGGTTGAAAAAAAGAGAGGGAGCAGTGGGACGATATGCTGGAGAGAGCATGGGGATAAAGACAAAACGAAGAGAGAGAGAGAGAGGGTTAGAGCGACAGAACAGAGACATATAGACAGAATTTAGGAGAGAGTAAAGGAGAGTGACAATTAAAATGATACGAGAGGGAGGGAGGGAGGAGTAAGGAATGCCAAAATGAGAAAAAGAAAGAGAGAGAAAAGATAGATGAGGAGGAAGGGAGGGAGTGTGAAGATAGAGGGAATGAAATGATAAAGAGAGAGGAAGAGAGGGGGAGGAAAGGAGAGAGAGGAAGGTATATGGTAGAGAAAGTGAAAGATGGTTTCATAGAGAAAGAGAGGGGAAGATAGAGGGAGAGGGAGAAACAAATGAGGGAGAGAGAGAGATCGAACACGTCTATGAGAAAGAAGTAGTAAAAGGAGGGATGAAGAGAGGAGAGAGAGGGATCAGAGAGAATATGAGGGAGAGAGTGTCATAGAGAGAGTGGGCTGGGAGAGGGAGAAAGTGTGAGAAGGAGAAAGAGAGAGAAGAGAGAGTATTTTCGTTGTGTCTGAATAGGAGGGATGGAAGTCAGAGAGAGGGACGGAGGTGAGAGAGTGAGAGGGAATTGGGAAAGATGGAGAGAATGAGTCGAATAATGGAGGGAAATAAATATATAGTAAGACAGAGTGAGAGAATATTAAGTGAAAGAGCGAGAGAGATGGAAGGCATAGAAGATAATGAATGAGAGTGAGAGGGGAAGGTAGGGATGGGGAGATAGATTGACCGAGAGCGAGAGAGGGAAAGAGGGGGAAAAAGAGAGAGTGCATGTGTGTGTGAGAGAGAGAGAGAGAGAAGTGAGTGTGAGAGATAGTGGGAGGGGGAGAGAGAGCGAGACAGGGAGAGTGAGAATTAGTGGTGGATAGATGGAGAGAATGATTAAGAGGAGAGGAGAATATAATAGCATAAGAGATGAAGAGAGAGAAAGAGAGAGAGGGAATAGAGAGTGAGAGAGGGAGAGCGAGGGAATAAGAGTGAGATTTAAATTGAATAAAGAGATAGAGGGGCTAAGAAATTGAGACAAAAATAGAGAGAAAAGAGAGGGAATGGAAGGTAATAAATAGATAAATTGAAGAGAAAGAGACGAGAAGGAAGAGTGAAAATGAGAGAAGTACTTTGAGAAAGGGAGTCATGAAGGGTTAGATTGAGAGAGAGTGAAAAAATAGATAGATAAATTGATAGATAAAGATAGAGATAGAGATAAGAGCATGAGATAGAAGGGGAGAGAGAAAATAAATTAGTAAGAAAGAAATGCAGAGAAGGAATGGGAGAGAGCGATGGAGAAAATAATAGGGAGGGAGGATGATTGAGTAAGTGCAAGAGGAGAGAGAGAGAGGAGAGAGATAGGGAGAAAGGGAGAAAGAGAGGGAAGGAGGGAGTGAATGTGGATGGGATTGAGATAAAGAGGGAGAGTGAGAGAATCAGTGAGAAGGAGAGAAGGAGAGAGGAATATAGAGGGATAAAAAGAATGAGTAAAGAGAGAGAAGAGAGAGAAGAAAGAGCAAAAGAGAGCAAATAAACAACAAAGAGAGATAAAATACAGAGAGAGACCATGAGAGGGAGTATGAGAGAGATTGAAGAGTGAGCCGGAGGGAGAGAGGGTAAGGTAGAAATAGAGAGAGAAGAGAGACTCAAAGAAGATAGGGAGTGTGAGCGAGATAGACATGGAAAGTGGGAGTGAGAATAGAGAGTGTGAAAGAGATAAACAGAGGGAGTAGGAATGAGAGTGAAGTTGAAGATAGACAGTGAGTGAGAAGAGAAAGTGAAAAGGAGCAAGGGAGACAATGATAGATGGAGAAAGAAATATATTTAGGGAAGGAGAGAGAGAGAGAGAGTGCAAGAGAGAAAGAGGGAGAGAAGCGAGTGAGGAAGTAAAAGTGAGTGAAATTAAAAAGAGGGAGGGAGCGAAGAGGGGAGAGAGTGACAGAGCGAGAAAGAAATGGAGAAGGAATAGAGAGTGACGAAAGAGAGGAAAAGAGAAAGAGAGCTAGAGAGAAAAAGAGAGCAACATAAGGAGGGAGGGAGGGAGGAAGGAGAGGAAGTAATAAACAATGAGAGAGAGGGGTGAGAGAGAGAAGAGAGATGGAATGAAAGGAAGATAGAGATATTTAGAGTGATGGATAAAGGAGATGAAGAGTGAGTAAGGAGAGAGAAAAGAGAGCAAGAGAGAGCCATAGAGAGAAACATAATAAAGAGTGAGAGATAGTGAGAAAGGGACAGAGTGAGAGATAGTGAGATAGATGGCAAGATTAAGGGTGATAGTGACAGAAAGGGGGAGATAGAAGTAAAGAGTGAGCAATCACTCTCCCTCTCACCATCTTAAGCTCCATTTCTCGATGTATATCTCGATCTCTATCTTGTTCTCTGTTACCATGTTGCTCTTTCTCTCGCACTCCATCCTCTGTCTCCATTGTTTCATCTTCCTCTCTTCTCTATCTACCCCCATCTCTTATATTATCTCTCCCTCAATCTCACTTTCTTGCACTATATTCTCTTTTTCTATCTCATGCTCTTTTTTGCTCTCATCATTGCTACTCTCTCTTCTCTCTTTTATCTCACTCTTTCTATCCCTCTACCCCACACTCTCTCTACCTCTCTATTGCTTCCATCCCTCCCACTATCTCTTTATCTCCCTTCTCTCCATCTCTCCTTTCCTCTCCATTTCTCTTTCTCCCTCTACTTCTCTATCCCCCTCTCTGTCTTCCTCTCACTCTTTCTCTCCCTAGCCATGATTCTATTCTCTTTATCTCTTTACCTCTCATTCACTCTTTCTTACTAAATCTTCCCTCAATCTCTCTTCTATCTTTGTATCCTTTTCACACTCTCTATCACTTACTCTCTATTGCCTTCTCTTTAATCTATCTCACTCCCTACCTTTATATCTCTTTCTAACTCACTTCCTTCCCTCTCCCTCCCTCTATCTCATTCACATCTCTCTCAGTCTATTCTCCTCTATCACTCTAGATCTCTTTCATTATCCATCTCTCATTCTAAATATCACACTCTCTCTCCATCTCACTCTTTCAATCGTGCCCTCTCTAGGACTCCCTTATGTAGCTCACCCTTTTCTCTCCATCTCACTAACACTCCCTCTCGTGCTCTCACACACACTCATACACTCTCTTACGCTCTCTCATCTCTCTCTCATTCTCACCCACTTAAGCACATACTCCCTCTCTCAGTCTCTCGCCTATCCTTCACATGTACTTTCTCTCTCACACTCCAACTTTTAACTCTCTCAATGCCTTCCTCACTCACTTCTCTCCCTCTTTCTCTCTTGCACTCTCTTTCTTTCTCTCTTACTCTCTCTCTCTCCCTCCCTAACTCTCTTTCCTTCTCCATCTATCATTGTCTCTCTTTCTCCTTTTAACTTTCTCTCTTCACCCACTCTCTCTCTTCAGCTTCACTCTCATTTCAACCCCTTCTTATTATCTCGTTCACGCTCTCTTTCTCTTTTGCTCTATCTACTTTGAGTCTCTCTTCTCTCTCAATTTCTACCTTACCCTCTCTCCCTCCAGCTCACTCTTCAATCCCTCTCATAGTCCTTCTCATGATCTCACTCTCTCTCTATTTCAACTCTCTTTATTGTTTATTTGCTCTCTTTTGCTTTTTCTTCCATCTCTCTCTTCTCTCTCTTTACTCACTCTTTCTATCCCTCTATATTCCTCTCTCTCCTCTACTTCTCACTCGTTCTCTTACTCTCCCTCTCTATCTCAACCCATCCTCTTTCACTCACTCCTTCCCTCTCTTTCTCCCTTTCTCCCTATCTATCTCTACTCTCTATTCTCATTCACTCAATCTTCATCCCTCCCTCTTATTTTCTCCATTGTTCTCTCTCATTCCCTCTCTCCATGTATTTCTAACTATTTTATTTTCTCTCTCCCCTTCTATCTCATGCTCCTATCTCTATATATATCTTCATCTACCAAGTTATCTATCTATTCTTTCACTCTCTCTCATTCTAACCCGTCATGATCACAACACCACTCTAATTGTCACTCTTCCGTCTCATCTCTTTCTCTTCAATTTATTTATTTATTCCCTCCCTTACTCTCTTTTATTTCTATTTTTGTCTCTATTTCTTTGTCCCTCTCTCCTATTATTCAATTTAAATCTCACTCTTGCTCCCTCCCTCTCCCTCTCTCACTCTTTATTCTCTCTCTCTTCCTCTCTCTTCCTCTCTTATGTTATTATATTCTCCTCTCTTACTCTTTTTCTCCATCTATCCACCACTAATCCTCACTTTATTGTCTTGCTCTCTCCCTATCCCACTATCTCTCACGCTCTCTCTCCCTCTCTCTCTCTCTCTCACATGCACTCTCTCTTTCCCTCCCTCGTTGTCGCTCTCTCTATCTCCCCATCCCTATCTTTCCCCTCTCACTCTCACTCATTCTCTTCTGTACCTTGCATCTCTCTCACTCTTTCACTCATTATTCTCTCACTCTGTCTTATTATGTATTTTGTTCCTCTCTATTATCTGACTCTTTCTCTTTATCTATCCCCTCTCCCTCTCTCAGTCTCTCGACTCCCTCCTCCTTT
Organism: Papilionanthe hookeriana x Papilionanthe teres; assembly: GCA_022702705.1. Lineage (NCBI taxonomy): Eukaryota > Viridiplantae > Streptophyta > Magnoliopsida > Asparagales > Orchidaceae > Papilionanthe > Papilionanthe hookeriana x Papilionanthe teres. The sequence goes on along the minus strand of CM040432.1, from coordinate 63,934,733 downwards.
CTCTCTGACTTCCATCCCTCCTGTTCAGACACACACACAAATAATCTCTCTTCTCTCCCTTTCTCCTTCTCACTCTTTCTCCCTCTCCTCTCTCACTCTCTATATCACACTCTCTCCCTTCATCTCTCTCCCTCTATCACTCTACATCGTTCTCCCTCTCCCTCCTATTCTCTTTGTTCCCTCTTTCTCCTCTCTTCATCCGTCCTCTTCCTACTTCTTTCTCATAGATGTGTTTCGTCTCTCTCCCCCCATCTATTCCTCCATCTCCCTCTTTCTTCTCCTCTCTTTCTCTATCAAACCATCATTCACTTTCTCTTCCATATCCCTCCCTCTCTTTCTCCTTCCCTCTTCCTCTCTTCCTCTCTCTTTATCATGTCTTTCCCTCTATCTTTCACACTCCCTCCCTTCCTCCTCATCTATCTTTCTCTTTCTCTTTCTTTCTCTCATTCTAGCATTCCTTCCTCCTCCCTCCCTCCCTCTCATATCTTCTCTTATATCTCTCTCTCATTCACTTTTTCTCTACGTATCATTTTTAACTGTCACTCTCCCCTCTCTTTCTCTTTTACTTTATTGTTTTCTCTCTCTGTCTCGCTTACTCTCTCTTTCATTTTCTCTATAGGTCTCTATCATGTCGCTCTCTCTCCCTCTCTCTCTCTCTTTCTCTTCTTTGTCTCTTTATCCCCTCGCTCTCTCCAGCACATCGTCCCACCTCTCCCTCCCTTTCATTCAACCTCATACCATCGCTCACTTTTCTCTCTCAATCTCTTTAGCTCGCTTTCTTGCCCTATCTTACTGTCTCTTCCCTTGCTCTCCAGTTCCTTGTTTTTTTCCTCCCACTCTCTATTTTCTCTTGCTTTTATTTCTCTCTCACTCTCTGCTTCTCTCTTTCTCACCTGCTCTATCTTACAATATCTCTCTATTTGTATTCTCTCCTTCTCTCATAATATCTCTCTCACTCTCCCTCTCTCTAACTTATTATATCTCTCCCCTCGTTCTCTCTTACTCTTCCTTTTCCGCTTGTTCTCTCTTCCCTTATCTCTCTTCTCTCTCAATTTCTCTATTGCCCTCTCACTCTTACTCCTCTCCCTTTCTTTCTCATTTTCTCTGGGAGAGAGAACAAGAGTAAGAATTAAAGAGAGGGAGGGACAGAGTGAGAGAAAGAAGTGAGAGAGAAAACAATGATTAAGAAGAGAGAGGGATTGAGAGAGATAAAAGTTGGAGAGTAAGAGAGAGGTTGCATGTGGGGAACAGGCGAGAGAAAGTTCGAGCAAAGAGAGAGATTGTATGTGTGTGTGAGGAAGAGCAGGGAAAAACATTAGAGAGAGTTAAAGAAGTGTGAGCTCGAGAGAATGAATGAGAGAGTGAGGGAGGGATCCAGAGAGATATTTAGATAGAAAGAGAGAGAGTGCATGTGAAGGATAGAGGGAGGCTAGAGAGTGAGAGAGGGAATATGGAGCTTAGGTGGGTGAGAGGGAGAGAGATTGAGATAGAGAGAGAGAGTGTGTGTGAGAGCTCGAGCGAGTGTGTGAGTGAGATGAAGAGAGAAGGGTGAGCTACATAAGGGAGTCCTAGAGAGTGTAAGAATGTGGGAGTGATAAAGATGGAGAGAGAATAATATAGAGAATGAGACTGGGAAATGAAAGAGAGTTACAGAGAAAGAAGAAAAGGGAGAGAGATGAAGATGAGATAGAGGATGGAGAGGGAAGGAAGGGAGTCAGAAAGAGAGATAGAGGGAGGAGTGAGATGGATTAAGGAGAGAGCAATAGAGAGAAAGTGAAAGAGAGTGGTAAGGGAATAAAGAGAAGAGAGGCAAACAGAAGATTTAGTAAGAGAGAGTGAGTGAGAGGTAAAGAGATAGAGAGAATGGAATAATGGTGAGAGAGAGAGAGAGAGCAGGAGAGAGAGATGAAGAGGGAGATAGAGAGGGAGTTGGGGAAGGAGAGAGAGGGAGGGAGGAAGTAAAGGATGAAGACTGGGAGGGAGAGTAGAGAGAAAAAGATAGTGGGGGGATGGAAGAAATAGAGAGGGAGAGAGTGTGTGTGGGGGATAGAGTGAGAGAGAGTGAACTAAAGAGAGAAGAGAGATCAATAAAGAGGAGAGCAAAAATGAGCATAAGATAGAAAAAGAGAATAGAGTTCATGAAAGAGAGCGAAGGATAAAGAGCAAGGGAGAGAATAACAAAGAGGGAATGGAGAGAGAAGAGAGGAAGATGAAACAATAGAGAGAGAATGGAGTGCAAGAGAAAGAGCAAGATGGTAAGAGAGAGTGAGATAGAGATCGATAAATGGAGCTTAAGAGGGTGAGAGGGAGAGAAATTGAGAGAGAGTGTGCGAGAAGTGTATGAGTGTGTGTGATAGCTCAAGAGAGAGATTGAGTGAGATGGAGAGAGACCTATAGAGGTCAATAATGAGGGAGTGAGGAAGATAGAGGGAGAGAGAAAGTGATAGAGAGAATGGGAGTGAGAGAATGAAAGAGATCAAAAGAGAGTGAGAGAGAGAAGAGGTTGTAAGATGAGAATGAGAGAGACAAAAGAGAAAAAGTGATATCAGTAGAGTTGGGAGAGAGAGAATGTGGGGAGGGAGATAGAGAATAGTGAGATAAAAAGCTAGAGAATGAAAGAGATAGTGAGCAAGGGAGCAAGAGAGAGATATATAGGTTACACCTTTCTCCCACTTCTTTCGCACTCACTCATTCCCTCATTATCCCTCCTAGTCATTCTCTCTAATGCTCTCTCTCATTCCCACTCTCTTGCTTTCTTCTCTCACTTTCTCTTTTCTCTATTTCACTCTCACTCTTCCTTTCCCATTCTCTCGCTCTCTCATCCTTTCTTTCTCATTCTCTCTCCAGCTTCCCTATCTCTCACTCCCTCTATCTCAACCTCTCTGTCTTTCTCCCTCTCTACCTCTCTCTTTTTTTCCTTCTCACTCATTTAGTCTCTCTCTGCCCTTATTTCTCTCCCTCCCTCCATCTCCCTCCCTTTATCCCTCCCCATCTCCCTCTCCCTCCATAGCTCCTCTATCTTTCGTCTTTCTCCATTCTTTCTCTCTTTATACCCCAACTCATGTACTCTTACTTGATCTTCCCTTAATCTCTCTTCTCACACTCTCTCTCTTTCACTCTCTCTTCATTTCTTTTTCCTACACTCTCTTTAAACCCTCTCACTACATATTTCTATCCACCTTTCTCACTCACTCTCTCTCTTTCTCTCTCACTCTCTATTCCATCTCATTTTATTTCTCTCTTGCTCTCTCTTCTCTCTCTTTTAAAGAGGGAGAGAGAGAGATACAGAAAAAAGGGAAGTACTTAGGCAGATGGTTGGGGATAGAGTGGGAGGGAGGCAAAGAGGGAGAGGGGTTGGGAGGGAGAAATAACGAGGGGAAGTTAGAGCACAAGTTTGAGAGACAGGGAGAGAAGAGCAAGAAAAACTAAAAACTTAGTGAAAGCAGGAAAGTGAGAGAGAGAGAGAGAGGGAGGAGAGCGAGAAAGGCAGTGAGAGGAAGAGTCAGTGAGAGAGAGTGTAAAATGGAGAGAAAGAGAGAGTGGGAGGAAAGAGGAGAGAAGAGAATGAATGAGAGTAAGAAATAATGAGAGAGATGAGGATCAAAGCATGAGAAGAGAGAGGGAATGAAAGAGAGAGGGAGACTGGGAGGGCGGGAGGGATCAAGAAAGGGAGTTAGAAGGAGAAAAAAGAGTTGAGTAATGAGAGAGAAGAGAGAACGATATAAGTGACATTAATAGAGATTGACTGAGAAATGATGCAGTAATGAAGGTGGAATAGAGAGTGAGAGACAATGGGAGAGCAAGGTAGAGAGTGAGAGTATGCAAGAGAGAGAAGAGACATGGGAGAGAGATGTTAGGGGTAGAGGGAAAGAAAGTGTAAGAGGATATATAGAGAGAGGAAGAGAGAGATAGAGAGAGGGAGAGTAAGAGAGAGGATGAGAGGGGGTATAAAATGAGATTTTGTGGGAGAGAGAGGGTGGATGAAGTGAAAGAGAGTAAGAGGGAAAGAGGTAGAGAGCTTGTGAGAGAGAGAAAGAACGAGCGAAAGAGGAAAAGAGAGGGAGGGAAGCAAGAGTGGGGGAGTGAGAGAAAGTATGAGAATATAAGGTGGAAAGAGATGGTTAAACGTAGAGATAGAGAGCGGGAGAAAAAAAGAGGAGGGATGAAGGGAGAGGAGAGGAAGGGTGCGAAGGAGGAAGTGAGAGTTAGAGTGATATAGGGAGAGAAGTAAAATGAGTCAAGATAGAGAAAGAGCTAGTGGGCAAGACAGAGGGAGGGAGCATAAGAGAATGAGAGATAGAATGAGAGGGAGATTGAGAAAGGAGAGATAGCCAAGAAATGAAATTGGGAGAGAGTGTTAGAGAGATTGACGAAGGAGGGAAGTGAGAGAAATACATAAAGAGAGTGGGGGTATACATGAAGAGTGAGAAAATTAAGAGAGAGTTGACAGAGAATAAAGAGAGCGAGCGAAATAGTGATAAAAAGTGGAAGAGAGGATAGAGAGTACGAAAGAGATAAAGAGAGGGATTAGCAGTGACAGTGAAGCTGGAGAGAGAGTGGGAGAAGAGAGAGTAGGAGAAAAGGAGCAAGAGAGAGATAGTAGGGAGGCAAAGTGAGAGAGATAAATGAGAGAGAAAGGGAGAGATATTACAATAGAGAAAGAGAGAGAAAATGAGGAAGTAAGTGAAATAAACAAACTAAAGAGAGTAAGGAAGAGTGGAAAGGAGAGAGAAAAATAGACAGAGAAATAGAGAAAGAATGCATAGTGAGGAAAAAGAGGGAAAGAGAGATAAAAATGAAAAAAAGTAATAAACAATGACAAAGAAGAGGGGATGAGAGAGAGAAGAGAGAGAAAATGATAGGAAGGGAGACAGAGTTAGAGTGATAGATATAAGATGAAAGTGAGTAAAAACTTATTGGAGAGAGAGAGGAAAGAGAGGGAAAAAGAGAGGGAGCTAGAGATAAAAAAGAACAAAATAAGGAAGGAGGGGGAGAAAGTGGGAGGGAAGGAGAGAAAGTAATAAACAATGATAAGGAAGAGAGGGCGAGAGAGAAGAGAAAGAATGAGAGGAAGGAGAGAGAGTTAAAGTGATGGATATGGGAAGATAAACAAACAGAGATAAAAGACATCAAATGAGAGCGAGAGAGAGAAACATAATAGAAATTGAGAGACAGAGTAATAAAGGGATATAGTGAGAGAGAGTAATAGATGGCAAGAGTAAGGGAGAGAGTGAGGAAGGGGGAGATAAACAGAGTAAAGGAGAGAGATTGAAGAGAACGAGGGAGCGAGAGAGGGAGAAAGTGCAAGAAAGATTCAAGCGAGAGAGATAGGAAGCGATAGAGGAAAGGAGCGTAAAAAATTGTGAGCAAGATTAAAATAGGAAGGGAGACTAAGAGAATGAGTGAGAAGGAGAGAAAAAAGAGGGAGATGGAGAAGGAGAGAGAGCGAGAGGGAGAGATATTGAGAAAGAGAGAGTCACAGGGAGGGTAGTGGAGAGAGAGAATAAGAGAGAAGGAATGAGACAGAGAGAGAAAGGGAGAGAAATAGAGAAAGATGAGAGTAAGAGAAGAGAGAGCGAGAGAGAGGGAATGAGAGAGCAATAAAAAAAATGAGAGGGATGGAGAGGGAGTGAATGAGTGAGTGCAAGAGGATATAGAGAGAGGTGTTAGATAGGGAGAGCAAGAGGAAAGAGGGAAGGAGGGAGTGAAAGAGGGAGGAATCGAGGAGGAAAGAGAGATGTGTGAGAGAAAATAAGAAATAATGAGATAGATATTAGGGGAGAGAGCAAGGTGTGAGAGCTATTGAGAGAGAGTGTGTGAGGGAGGAAGAGTGAGAGACAGAGGTAACGAAATAATGAGTAAAGAGAGGGAAGAGAGAGTTGGTGTAAGAGAGAGATCAGAGAAAAAAAAAATCAAGAAGGCAAGATACGACGTAAGAAAGAGTGAGAATGGTAGCTAGGGATAGCAAGAGTGAGAGAGAGGTTGGGATTTAGGAAGGAGTGGAGCTAAAGATAGAGAGAGTATGGAATAAGATAAAGAGAGGGTAGTGGGGATTGAAAGGGGGAGGGATGGAGGAGGATATAGGGATCTATGAGAGAAAATAAGAAATAATGAGATGGATAAGAGGGAGAGAGCAAGATGTAAGAGAAACTAATTGAGAGTGTGAGGGAGGGAGAGTGAGAGAGATAGAGAGCGTGAGTAAAGATAGAGAAGAGAGTGTGATAGAAGAAGATCAAGAGAGAGAGATAGAGGGGACAAAAGAGAGTAAGAAAATCTCTTTTCTTGTTTATTACTTCCACTCCGCTCCTTATTTCGCTCTCCATTCCCTCTATTACCTCGCACTCTATTTTTTCTCTATTTCTCTCTTTTTATCTCTCTCTCTCCTTCCTGGCTCCTTCTCTTCAATTTCACTCTCATTCTTACTCTCTTTCTTCCCTCTTTCTTTTTCTCTTGCCCTCTCTCTCTCACCCTTTTTCTCTCCCTTTCTCTGTCTCACTCCTCCCTCCCAAACACTATCTCTCTTGCTCCATCTATCGTTATCTTTTGCACCCTTTTTCTTAAACTTTATTCCACCACTTTCTTTCTTCAGCTTCACTTTCACTCTTACTCCCTAGATCTCTCTCATGCAGCGCACTCTTTTCTCTCCATCTCACACACACTTACACACACTCACTCTCTCAATCTCTCTCTCTCTCACCCTCGTTAGCTCCATTTCTCACTCTCTATATTACTCTTTGTTACCATTTTGTTTTTTCTCTATTATATTCTCTCAATCTCTCTCACTCTCTCATACTCTATTCTCTTTGTATATGTTATACTCTCTTTTACACACTCCTTTGTTGCTCTCTCTTCCTTAATTTCTCTTACATTCTGTCACTCCATCGCCCACTTCCTCTCTCCTCTCTCTCTTGCTTCTATCCCTCCCTCCTCATTTTTTCTCTTCTCTTCCTCCCTCCCTCTCCCTCCCATTATCCCTCTCTATCTCCCTCTCTCTCTCAATAATCTCTTATTCCCCCTCATCTTTTACCCCTCACCCACTTACTCTTGCTTGATCTTCCCTCAGTCTCTCTTCTCACTGTCCCTTCCACTCTCTCTTCCTTTCACTTTCCTGCTCCCTCTTTAAACCCTGTCAATACCTCCTATCTCTCTTTCTTACTCACACTCTCCTTCTCTCTCTCACCCAATGTTCTACCTCCTTTCATCTCTCTCTCGTCCTCTCTTCTCTCTCTTTTCACACTCAATTTAACCCTCACTACCACTCTCTCAATCTCTCTTCCTCTTTCACTCCCTTCATCCCTTTGTTTCTCTTACTCACCTTATATCCCATCTCTTGCTCCCTCTCTCGCTCGCTCACCCGCTCTCTCTTTCCTGTTCTCAATTCCATCGCCCTCTCTCCTCTCCATTTCTCTCTCACACTCTCCCTTTCTCTTTCACTTTTCTTATCTCTTCAGTTTCACCCTCACACCTACTCCCTCATTCTCTCTCTTTTTCTCGCTCCATGTTCACTCTCTCTTCAATTGCACTCTCTCCTCTCTCACCTCTCAATCATTCTCTCCCACTCTCCCCCACTCCTTTCATTCTTTCCCTCCCTCTCTCTCCCTCACTTGGTCTCTCTTTCTTTCTCACACTCACTCTCCCCCTCTCTCCCTCTCACTCTCTTCCAATTCATCCCATCCCTCCCACTAATTCTCATTATGTACCTCCTCTTTCCATCTCTCTTACTCTCTCTCGATATCTTCCTTAACTCTCTCTTCCTCTCTCACTATCACTTTCTTCCATGTCTTTCACTCCCTCCATCATTCTCTCTCTTCCTCACTCACTCCTCTCTCGCTCTCTCTATTTATGATTTATCACTTTTTATTTCTCTATTGCTCTCTTCTTGCTCTCTTTGACACACTCTCTCTTGCTCTCCTTTATAACTCTCTTATCACTTTACTCACACTATCTCTCCAATCATCTCTCACTCTCTTCTTCTCTCACTCTTTCCCTCTTCCATTAATTCAATCTCTCGGTATGACTTTTCTCTCTCCCTCTCGCACCATATTTTCCTCAATATCTCCCCCATCTACCTCTCACTCACTATCTTTTGCTCTATATTCCTTGAGCCTCTCTTTTTTCTCTATTTTTGCTTTACCCTCTCTTCCTGTCTCCCTTCGCTCACTCTTCAATCCCTATCTTAACTCGCTCTCTTGCTGTCTCTTTCACTCTCTATTTCATCTCTCTTTGTTATTTGTATGCTCACTTTTGCTATTCTCTGGCTCTCTCTTTCTTGCTCTTTTTTCTATCTCCCTCTCTTCCCTCTCTTTACTCACTCTTTCTCTCTCCTATCTATCACACACTCTCTCACACTCCCTCCCTCACACACTATCTCTTAATTGCTCTCACATCTTGCTCTCTCTCCACATATCGATCCTCATTATTTATTATTTTCTCTCATACATCTCTCCTTCCTCCTTGATACCTCCCATTCTCAATCCAACCCTCCCTCTCTTTCTTCCTCTCTCTCTCCTCTTGCACTCACTTGTTCACCCCCTATCTCTCCCTCTCTTTTTCTTATCTCTCTCATTCCCTCTCTCTTGCTCTCTTTTCTCTTACTTTCACTTTTTTCTATTTCTCTCTCGCTCTCCCTCTCCCTTTATCTTGCCCTCTCTATCATCCCTTCTCTCTCTTTCTCTCCCTCCACTACCCTCCATTCCACGTTATTTATCTCAATTCCTCTCCCTCTCTCTCCCTCACTCCCACTCCATCTTCCCCTCTCATTCTCTCCTTTTAACGCATTATCTTACTCTCCCTCCCTATCTCAATTCCTCTCTCCTTCCCTCTCTTTCTCCCTTTCCCCCTATCACTCTTCTCTCTCCTCGTGCACTTAATCTATCTCCCTCCTTCCCTCTCATTTTCTTCATTGCTCTCTCCCATTCCTCTCTCTTGCTCTCTCTTCTCTCACTTTCTCCTCTCTCTTTTTCTCTCTCACAACATCTAGCTGTCTCTCTATCTCTTTCTTTTTACCACGCATGCTCTCCCTCACTCTCTCATTTTCTTTCTTTTTACCCATCTTCTCTTACTTTTTCTTCTTTCTATATCTCTCTCCCTCCCTCATTCATTCTTTCCACTCTCTCCATCCCAACACTCTCTCTATCTCAATCTCTCTCCCTCTCTCTCCCCCTCTCCACTCACTGCCTTCTTACTCCCTATCTCCATCTTGATCAATATTTTTTCCTCTCTCACTTCCTGTCTCTCCCTTTGAAATCTTTCATGCTCTCTCTCTCACCCACAGTGGTAAAGAGAAAGAAATAGAGAGATAAAGCGAGGTCATGAGAAATATTGAAGAGGGAGAGGGAGCTAGAGAAAGGGTGATTGTGTGAGATATATAGCAAGAGAGAGTGAGCGAGAAGGGGAGAGACAAGGAGAGCAAAAGATTGGATGATAAAGAGTGAGACGAGTTTAAAGGGAGAGAGGGAGAAGGAAAGGTGAGAGAGGGAGAGAAGTGTGTGATAGAGAGAGAGGAAAGCATAAGTGAGAATGTGAGGGAGGGAGGGAGGGGGGAGGGAGGGGAGAGAGATTGGTAGGATGGACGAAGAGAAATAGTTAGAGATGATGGAGTAGCAGTACAGAGAGTAAGTGAGAGAGAGATAACAAAGAGTGAGAAAGAAATAAGATGGGAGAAAAGTGAGAGGTAGAAAGAGGAGATATAGAGAGCAATTGAGAGGGAGGGAAGGAGTGAAAGGAGGAAGGAGAGGATGAGATGTGTTAGTGAAGGTGAGAAATAATGAAAGAGCGAGAAGAGGTAGAGAGAAAGAAAGAGAAAGGGAGAGGCAGAGCTGAGAGTGGGATTGAAAGTGAGAATAGGGATAGAGGGAATACAGTGTGAGAGATGAAAAGAGAGAGAAGGAGAGTAAGGGAGTAAGACTGAGAGTGAAATTAAAGAGATTGAGGGAGCCAAGAAGGGGAGAGAGAGGAAAAAGAGAGAAATAGACATAAAATAGAAAGAGAGGTCAGAGAGGGAAGGAGAGAGGGATCTAAAGAGAGAAATAAGGGGGGAGGGAGAGGAGGTAATAAACAAAAAGAGAGAAGAGGGGGTGAAAAGGAAAATAGATAAAATGAGAGGAAGGTAAAGAGAGAGATTGACTTATGGATATAAAAAGATAAAGAGAGAGAAAAGAGAGGAAGAAAGAGCAAGAGAGTGAGAGAAATATAATAAAGCGTGAGATACATAGTGAGAAAGGGAGAGAAGGAGAATGAGATAGAGGGAAAGAGTAAAGAGAGAAAAGATAGGAAGAGAGAGCAAGAAAGCGTGAGAGAAACAAAATATAGAGTAAACAAAATAGTAAGAAAAGGAGAGAGCGAGACAGAGAGAGATAAAGGGCAAGAGTAAGGAAGAGAGTGAAAAAGAGGGAGATAGAGGGAGAGAGCTAGAGATTAAAGAGAGAGAGGGAGTGAGAGAGGGGGAGCAAGCATGAAAGAGAGAGGGGAGGGAGAGAAAGAGGGAGATATAAGGAGGAAAGGGGGAAAGTGAGAGAGGGTGAGAGACAGTTGAGGATATATGGAGAGAAAGCGTAAAAGGAATGAGAGAGAAGAAAGATAAATAAAAGATAAGTTATGAGAAAGAGAAAATAGAGAATGAGAATGATATAGGGACAAGTTAAGAGTGAGAGTGATATAGAGATAAAGAGGGGGACCGGGAGAAAAAGAGCGAGAGAGGGAACAGAAGGAAAAGTGAGGAAGACAGAACAAGAGGGAGTAGCTCTTTTTTCTCTTTTTCCTCAACTTTTCTCTCACTATATTCCCCGCTCTGTCTCTCCTCTCTCTCTTGCTTCTATCCCTCCGTCTCTAATTCTCTATCTCTCTCCATCTCCATCTCTCTTATAATTCTCTTACTCTCTTTCTCTTCCACTTACTCTTACTCGGTATTCCCTCAGTCTCTCTTCTCACTCACCCCCTTTCACTCACTCTTCCATTCTCTCTCTTGCACTCTCTTAAAACCCTTTAACAACCTCCTTCTATCTCTCTCGAGATCTCTTTGAATCTCTCACTCTTTTTCTCTTTATTTGTCTCACTCTCTCCTTCTATCTTTCTCACTCCCTTAACCCTGCTCTCTCGAGGTCTCCCTTTTGTAGCTCACTCTTCTCTCTCCATCTCACACAATCATAATATCTCTCAATCTCTCACAATCACTCTCCCTCTCACCCCTCTTTAGCTTCATTTCTCACTCTTTATCTCACTCTCTCTTATCATCTTGTTCTTTCTCTCTCACTCGCTCCTCTCCTTCTCTTGGCTCGCTCCTCTCCCTCTCTTCGCTCGCTCCTCTCCCTCTCTCGCTCCATTTTTCTCTCTTCACTCTCTATCCCATTCTCTATTATTTTCTTTCTCTTTTTCTTGCTATTCTTTTTTTTCTATCATATACTATTTAACACTTTTCATTGTTGCTCTCCCTCTTCTCTCTATCCTCTTACATTTCCCTCCCTCTAATCAGCACTCTTTCTTCTCTCACTCTCTTGCTTCGGTCCCTCCCCCTCTCTTTCTTTTTTATCTCCCCCTTCATCCATCTCTCCCCTTGCTCCCTCTCCATCTCCCTCTCTCTCCCTTACTCCCTCTAACTTTCTCGTCATTCTTCTGTACTCCTTCACTTTTCATCCCTCATCCAGTCTTATGCGATCTTCCCTCAGTCTCTCTTCTCACTATCTCTCCCTTTCACTCTCCCTTCCACTCTCTCCTGCTTTGTCTCTCTCTTTGAATCATCTCTTCTACCTCCTATCTTTCTTTCTCACTCACTCTTTCCTTCTCTCTCACTCTCTCTATTCCATTTCTTTTTATCTCTCTCTCGCTCAGTTCTGTCTATCACTTTTGACACTCCCATTTTCCCTTACAACCTTTCTCTCGCCCTCCCTCCATCTTTAACTCCCTACATCCCTGTCTTTCTCCCACTCCCCGTATCTTTCTCTCTTTTTCTCCCACTCTCGCTTACCATTCTCTCCTTCTCACACTCACTCTCTTCCCCACTCTCTCCACTCTATTTCTCTCTTATACTCTCTCCCTTTCTCGCTCCCCCTCTCTTTTCAGTTTCACTCACACTAATACTCCCTCACTCCCTCTCTCATTCTCGCTCCATGTTTAATCTCTCTTTGATTTCAAGCTCTCCTCTCTCTCCTCTCAATTTCTATCCCTCTCCTTTATTGCTTGCTTCCTTTCCTCCATTCATGTTTCTCCCTTTCTCACTGTATCTTTCTCTCTCACACACACACACTCTCCCTTTCTCCCTCTAACTCTCTTCCAATTCACCCCCTTCTCTCCCACTAAATCTCATTCTCTACCCGCTCTCTCCCTCACTCTGACCTTCTTTCTATATCTTCCATCAATCTCTCTTCTATCTCACCCTCTCTTCCTCTCTTACTCCCGATCTCTTCATTCTGTCTCACTCCCTCCCTCCATCTCTCTCTGTCTCACTCTCTCCTTCTCGCACTTTTCTTTATTTCTCTCTCTCTCTCTCACGCAAACTTGCTCACTTTTATCACACTCACTTATCACTTTGCTATCTCTTTTTCTCCAATCATCTCCCCTCTCTTCCTATCACCCTATCCCCCTCTTTCATTAATTTAGTCTCTCTCTATCACCCTCTTACCTTCCTGCTATCTCCATATCCCCTATAATATATCTCCCTCTCTCTCACTATCACTCATGATCTTTTCCTCTTTCCTCCCTGAGTCTCTCTTCTCTCTATATTTGTCTCACTTTCTCTCCTTCGCTCCCTTCTGCTCACTCTTTAATCCCTATGTTCACTTCATTTCTTTCTCTCTCTCTCTTTCTATTTCATCTCTCTTTATTGTTTTCTTTCTCTATTTTCCCTCTTTGTCTCTCTCTCTTTCTCTTTCTTTTATCACCCTGCCTTCTCTCTCTTTACTCACTCTTTCTCTCCCGCTATCTCTTAGTCTCTCTCTCACTCTTCCTCCCTCACACTCTCTCAGTTTCTCTCATATCTTGCTCTCTGCCTTCATATTCATCTCATTATTTCTTATTTTCACTCATAGACCTCTCTTTCCCCCTCGATCCCTCTGTCTTTCAATCCCACTTCCTTCACTTTCTTGCTTTCTCTCTATCTTACTCCTCTCTCTCTCTCACTCTTATTGGACTCATTCAGTTCGTCTTCTTCCCTCTCATTTTCTCTTTTTCTCTCTCTCCATTCCCTCTCTCTTGCTTTTTCTTCTCTAACTTTATATTTTCTCTATTTCTCTCTCACTCTTCCTTTCCCATTCTCTCTTTCTCCTCTCAACCTTTCTCTCTCATTCTCTCCCTCAAACTTCCCACCCTCCCACTCTCAATATCTTAGTATCCTTCCCTCTCTCCCTATCCATCTCCTTCTCTCCTTTTCTTCTCACTCATTCTCTTAATCTTCCTCCCAATCTCAATCTTGCTCACTATTTTTTGCTCTCTCTTTTGCTCTCGCTTCATATCTCTCCCTCTTAAATTTTTCTATCTCTCTCCCCCTCTGTCACCCCCTCTCTTTTCAATCTCTCTCCCCTCTTCACTCCCTCACTCTCTTTAATTTCACTATCATTCTTGCTCACTTGCTCTTTCTTCCTTCACTCTCCCTCTTTCTCTCTTGCACTCTTTTTATTTCTCTCTAACTATCACTCTCATTCTCCCTCCCTATCTCTCTTTCTTTCTCCATCTATCATTCTCTTTCTTGCTCCTTTTCACCCGCTCTCTCTCTCTCTCTTCAGCTTCATTCTCGTTCCAACTCCCCCTATTTATCTCTTTCACACTTTCCATTCTCATGCCCATTTCCATATCTATCTTACTCACTCACTGTTCTCTCTCTTTATCTTGCTCTCTCTCCTCTCATTCTTTCACTCTCTATCCTCCATACACTCTCTCCTCCTCTCTTGTTGCCTTCCCTCCCTCGTCCCTATCTCCCCCCACTCTCTCACAACTCTATCTTCCACTCCTCCACACTCTCTCACCCTCTACCTCCCACTCGTCCTTTCCATCTCTCTCTAACTCTCTATTTCCTCTCTCTTTCCTACTCTTTCTTTAAACCCCTCCATCCTTCTCTCTTTCTCACTCGGCTTCTCCCTCTCTCGCTCTCTATTCCATCACTTTTTATCTATCTTGCTCTCTCTTTCTCACTCCTTTAATCTTGCCCTCGCTAGGTCTCCCTCCTATAGCGCACTCTTCTCTCTCCATCTCACATGCTCATACACACTCTCACTCTCTCTCCCTCTCACCCTTGTTAGCTCCATTTCTCACTCTCTATCTCACTCTTTGTTACCATTTTATTTTTTTGTCTCTCACTCTTTTTATAATTTCTCTAGTATATTCCCTCACACTCTCTCTTTCTCACACTTAATACTCTTTTTATATCTTATACTCTCTTTTACACACTCCTTTGTTGCTCTCTCTTCATTCATTTCTCTTACATTAGGTCACTCTGTCCCCCACTTCCTCTCTCCTCTCTCTCTCGCTTCTATCCCTCCCTCTCTCATTTTATCTCTTCTCTTCCTTCGTCCCTCTTCGTCCCATTATCCCTCTCTGTCTCCCTCTCTCTCTGAACAATATCCTATTCTCCCTCACATTTTACCCCTCACTCACTTACTCTTGCTTGATCTTCCCACAGTCTCTCTTCTCACTCAATCTCCCTCCACTCTCTCTTCCTTTCTCCTTCCTGCTCTCTCTTTAAACCCTCTCAATACCTCCTTCTATCTTTATTTTGTACTCACACTCTCCTCTCTCACTCTCAGTTCCATCTCTTTTCATCTCTCTCTCAACCTCTCTTCTGTCCCTCTCTTTTCACACTTACTTTAACCCTCACCGCCACTCTCTCGCTCTCCCTCCCTCTGTCACTCCTTTTATCCCTCTCTTTCTCTTGTTTTCCCTCCCTCTTTCACTCCCTTCTTCATTGTCTCTTGCTCCTCTTTCGCTCGCTCACCCTCTCCCTCTCTTCTGCACTCTCTTCCCTCACCCTGTCTTCCCTTTATTTCTCTCTCACACTGTCTCCCTTTCTCGTTCCCTCTTCCTATCACTTCAGTTTCACTCTCATACTTACTCCCTCATTCCCTGTCTCTTTCTTGCTCCATGTTCACTCTCGTCACTTACTCTCTTATCTGTTATGCTCGCTCCTCTCTCTCCTCTCAATATTTCTCTCCCACACTCCCCCACTTCTTTCATTCCTTCCCTTCCTCTCCGTCCCTCTCGCGCTCTCTCTTTCTCTGTCACACACACACTCTCTCTAACTCTCTTCCAATTCATCCCCCTCTCTCTCCCACTAAATCTCATTTTGTACCCCCTATTAAGATGTCTCTCACTCTCTCTTCCTCTCTCACTCCCACTCTCTTCCATCCCTCTCACTCCCTCTGTCCATCTCTCTCTTCCTCACTCGCTCATTTCTTTATTTATGCTTTATAGATTAAGAGAACATTTGAGAATAAGAGATGGGGGGAGGGAGATGGAGAGGGAGAAAGAGAGAGATGGAGAAATAATGAGATAGAGAGGGTGGGGAGGGTGAGAAGTGGGAGAGAGGGAGAGAAAATGGATGATAGAGGGAGAGAGAAATAGAGAGAAGAGAAAGTGAGAGAACGGAGAGCAGGTGAGAGGGAAAGGGAGAGAGCAATGAGAAAATAAGAGGGGGGAGGAAGATTGAGTGGGTAAGTGCATGAGCAGAGAGAAAGGAGAGAGATAGGGACAAAGGGAGAAAGAGAGGGAAGAAGGGAGTGAAAGAGGATGGGATTGAGATAAAGAGGGAGAGTAAGAGAATGAGTGAGAAGGAGAGAAGCAGAGAGAGGAATATGAGGGAAAGAAATGATGATTAAAGAGAGATAGGAGAGGGAGGTAGAAGAAAAAGAAAAAGAGAACACATAAACAATAAAGAGAGATGAAATAGAGAGAGTGAGATCATGATAGAGGTAGGAGATGGAATGAAGAGTGAGCCGGAGAAAGAGAGGGTAAGGTAGAAATAAAGAGAGAAGAGGGAATCAAAGAAGATAGAGCAAGAGACATCGAGTGTGAGTTAGATAGATATGGAAATGGGCATGAGAATGGAAAGTGTGAAAGAGATAAATAGGGGGAGTTGGAACGAGAATGAAGCTGAAGAGAGAGAGAGAGAGCGGGTGAAAAGGAGCAAGAAAGAGAATGATAGATGGAGAAAGAAAGAGAGATAGGGAGGGAGAATGAGAGTGATAGTTAGAGAGAAATAAAAAGAGTGCAAGAGAGAAAGAGGGAGAGTGAAGGAAGAAAGAGCAAGTGAGCAAGAAAGGGAGCAGAAGAATGAGAAATAGATAAAGAGTCAGAGATATGAAGATAAAGAAAGAGAAGAGGGAGGAAGGGAGTGCAGGGAGAGAAGTGTAATTAAAGATAGATAGGGAGGGAGAGATGATAGAGAGTGAGAGAGAAATAGTAATAGAAGGGAGAGTGAAGGAAGAAAGAGCAAGTGAGCAAGAAAGGGAGCAGAAGAATGAGAAATAGATAAAGAGTCAGAGATATGAAGATAAAGAAAGAGAAGAGGGAGGAAGGGAGTGCAGGGAGAGAAGTGTGAGCTAAATTAAGAAATAATTAGAGAGAGAAGAGGAGAAAAGAGTGAGAAGAGAAAAGCATTGAATGAGAGGGAGAGAGGAGGGAGGGAGGGAGGGAGATAGAAGGAGAAAAAGAGTTAAGTAATGAGAGAAATGAATAAGCGACATAAGAGAGATGGACTGAGCAACAATGCAATAATGAAGTTGGAATAGAGAGTGAGAGATAGAGGGAGAGCAAGGGAGAGAGCGAGAGTGTGTGAGAGAGAATAGAGAGTGTAGAGAGATGTGTTGGATATAGAGAGTGAAAGTGTGAGATGATATATATAAGGAAAGAGAGAGATAAAGGGAGGGAGTGTAAGAGGATATTATAGAAGAGAGATCGAGGGACAGTATGAGAATAAGAGGTGGTGGAGAGAGATGGTTAGTGGTAGAGGTAGATAGTGGCAGAGAAAAACAGAGGAGGGATGGAGGGAGAGGGAGAGGGAGATGGAGTGAGAGGTAGATGGAGGGAGATAGAGGCAGAGTAAGTGAGAAAGATAAAGAGAGAAAGAAGAGAGGGACAAGAGGTATAGGGATAGAGATAAATAGGGATAGAGAGAGATGGAATGAGTGTAAGTAAAATGAGTGAGAAATAGAGATCAAATAGAGACGTAAGGAAAGTGAGAGTGGGATGGGGGATGGAGAAGGAAAGTGCAAATGAGAGAGTGGGCAAAGAGAGTGAGATAATAGACACATAGAGAGAGCATAAGAATGAAAGAGAGGGAGAACGAGAGAAAGGTTGAGAGAGTGAAAGAGGGAGTGGAGGATAAGGGGAGAGGAAAATTCATATAAGCGAGAGGAATAAAATATATAGTAAGAAAGAGTGAGAATAATGTGTGAAAAAATGAGCGAGATGGAAGGTGAATAAGAGAATGAGTGAGAGAGAGGGGGAAGGGAGTGATGGGAGATGGAGAGAGGGAGATCGAGGGAGGGAAAGAGGGAGTGAAAGAGAGAGCTTATGTGTGTGAGAAAGATAGAGAGAGACGAGAGTGTGAGAGATAGTGGGCGGGGGAGAGAGTGCGAGAAAGGGAGAGCGGATAGAGTAGAGGATAGATAGTGAGAAAGATTAAGAGGTGAGGAGAATAAAGTAACATAAGAGTATAATAGAGGAAGAGACAGAACACATATTATCCTCCTCTCCTCTTTCTCTTTTGCTCTTCCTTTTTCTCTTGTTCTCGCTCACTCGCTTTCTCTTCTCTCTTTATTTCTCTATTGGTTTTTTTCCTCTTTCTCAATCCCACTCTCTCTCGTCAATTTCACTCACTTTACTCCCAATCCCTCTCTTTCTCACTCAATACTCTCTCTCTCTTGAGCGCTCTTACTATCTCTTCTATTAGCATCTCTTCCCTCTCTCCTCACACACTTTCTCCTCCTTTATCCCCCACTGCCTCCCTCCCTCTCAATCACTCTCCCTCCCTACTTTCCTTGCTCTCACTCTCTCCCTCTCTCTCACACATTCTCCTATTCTCTCTCCCTCGTTTCTTCTAGATTAATATCTCTTGCTCTTTCTTCCTACAGTCTTCCTTCACTCTTTCTTCTCTCTCTTCTTCTCTCACTCTCTATACCTTTATCACTCCCTTTCATCAGTCTCTCTCACTCCTCCCATCTCTCTATTTTTTACTTTTTATTTCTAATCTTTCTTGCTCTAACTTTATTACTCTATTTTCCATTACACTCACTCACACACACACCCTTCCCTCTCTCTCTCCTACACACACTCTCTCTTTTAATCCCACTCTTCATGTATATATCACTTTCATTCTGTCCAGCTCCATTCTAATTCTTTGTTCCTTCTCTCTTCTTAGCTCTCTTTTATTGCTCTCTCTTCTCTCCCCTCGCACTCTCTCACCATATTACCCCACTCTCTCTCCCTTTCATTCTCATTTCCCTCCTTCCCACTCTGTCTCTCTTTCTCAGTCTCTCATTCTTTATCTAGCTCTCTATCTCTCTCTACTCTTCCTCCCTCCCTTGGCCACTATCTCTCTCTTTTCTCACCCTCTTATCATCTTTTTCTTTCACTCTTGTTCCTCTCCCTCTTACCCTTTCATATATCCTCTTGTCTCCCTCACTCTCTCTTTCTTTTTTCTCTAGATCTTTTTCACTCTCTCACAATTATTCTCTTTATCACTCTCATTATCACCCTCTACAATTCTCACTCCCTCATTGATGCCCTCTCTAGGTCTCCTTTATGTTGCTCACTCTTCTCTCTCCATCTCGCACACTCAAACAATCTCTCACTCCCTCCTAATCTCTCTCCCTCTCACCTTTTGTAGTTTCTTTTCTTGCACTCTATCTCACTCTCTCTTACTATCTTGTTCTTTCTCGCTCATTCTATCCTCTCTCTCTCTCCCTCACTCCATCTTTCTCTCTTCACTCTCTATCCTCTTCACCATTATTCTCTCTCCCTCTTTCTTTTTCTCACTCTCTATTCCGTTTATCGATCATATATTCTTTTACACTCTCCTTTGTTTCTCTTCTTTCTCTCTTTCCTCTTACACCCTCTCTCTCATTCTATCCTCCAATCTCTCTCCCCCTCTCTCTTGCTTCCAACCCTACCTCTCTCTTTCTCTCTCATCTCCATCACTCCCCCACTATATCTCCACCTCTCATGCACCCTCTCTCACCTTTCTGTTGTTTATCCCCTCTATTTACCCCTCTCACTTACTCTTACTCGATCTTCCCACAACCTCTCTTCTCACTTTGTCACCCATTATCTCTCTGTCACCTTCTCCTTCCTACTATTTCTTTAAACTCTCTCACTTCCTCCTTCTGTCCCACTTTCTCCCTCACTTCCTCCATCTCGCTTTACCTCTCTCTTGATATATCTTCTATCTCTCACTTTTAACATGCTTATTATCCCTCACTATCTCTCTCTCATCTCCCTTGCTCTTTCACTCCCTTAATTCCTCTCCCTTCCAAGAGAGAAAGGGAGAGAGAGGGCAAGAGAAAATAGAGACAGAAGAGAGTGAGAGAGTAACAGTGAGAATGAAATTGAAGAGAGTGAGGGAGCCAGAAATAGAGAGAGAGAGATAAAACAAGAGAGAAATCAAGAAAGAATAGAGATTCAGGTAAGCGAGGGAACAAAGAGCGAAATAAGGAGGGATGGAGGGAGGGAGGCAGGGAGGGAGGGAGGTGAAGTAATAAACAATAAGAGAGGGGGTGAGAAAGAGAAGTGATGGAGAATGAGAAGAAAGCAGTGATATAAAGTGATGGATATAGGGATATAATGAGTGAGCAAAGAGAGCAAGAGAGAGAAATAAAATAGAGAGTGAAAGACGTAGTGAGAAAGGGAGAGAGTGAGAAAGAGAGAGATAGAGGGTGAGAGTAAATAGAGAGAAAAGATAGCAAGAGAAAGGAAAAGAACGGGAGAGATAGAAACATAATTGAGAGTAAAAGAAATAGTACGAAAGGGAGACAGTGATAAGGAGAGAGATAGAGTGCAAGAGTAAGCGAGAGAGTGAGAAGGGGTAGAGAGGGAGAGAGAGAGAGATTGAAGAGAGGGGGAGTGAGAAAGTGAGAGAGAGCAAGAAAGAAGTGGGGGAGATAGAAAGGAAGAGGGGATGAGGGTGAGGAAAAGATAATGAGCAATATGGAGATATGGAGTAAGATTAAGAGAATGAATGAGAAAGAGAGAAGAAGATGGAGAGGGGAGAGAGAGAGAGATGGAGTGAGATTGAGTTAGATAAAGTTGGTTAGAGAGAAGTGAGAGGGAGAGATAAATAATGGAGAGGGGGAGAGAAAGGATGAGGAATAAAGAGAGAGAAATATAGAGAAAAAACGTGAGAAATGAGAGAGGAAGAGAGGGGGGATGAGAGAGCGATGGATGAAATATGAGGGAACATGGGAGATTGAGTGAGTGACTGCAAGAGAAGAGAGAGAGGAGAGAAATAAGGAGAAGGGAGAAAGAGAGGAAAAAAGGGAGTGGAAGAGGCAGGGACAAAGGAGAGAGAGCTGTGTGAGAGATAAAAATAAATAATGAGATGGAGAAAAGGGGCGAGAGTGAGATGTGAGAGCAATTGACAAGGGAGGGATGGAGGGAGAGTAATATAGAGTGTGAGAGATGTGGAAAGAATGAGTGAATAAAGATAAAGAAGGGAGGTTGTTAGATCAGAGAGAAATAGAGGTTGGAGAGAGGGAAAGAGAGACCAAAAAACAATAAAGAGAGTTGAAATAGAGTGAGAGATTAAGCAAGAGAGAGTGAACTAGAAACATAGGGATAGAGGGAGGGAGCATAGGAATTGAAGAGAGAGAAGGAGGAAGAAAGGGAGAGAGTGAAACAGAAAGGAGACAAATGATAAGCAGGGAAGATATAGCAAAAGATGACTAGTGCATGGTAGAGAGTGGGAGATATAGAGCAAGACATGGAGAGAGATGGATGGAGAGTGAGAGAGAGATGGAGGAGAGAGATAGAGCGAAAAAGAACAAGATAATAAGAGAGAGTGAGATGGGGAACAATAAATGGAGCTAAGGAGGGTGAGTTAAATAAGGGTGATTTTGAGTGTGAGAGAGCGTATGAGTGTCTGAGATGGAGAGAGAAGAGTGAGCTAGTTAAGGGAGACAATGACAGGGCACAATTGAGAGAGTGAGAAAAATAGAGGGAGGGTTTGTGAGGGATAAGGAGACAGAGAAGATGAGAAACTTGGGGAGAATAAGCCATTGAGAATTTGAAAGATGGAGGTTAAGAGAGAGGGGGAGTGAGAGAAGAGGAGAGATGTGACAGGGAAGGAGGGAAGAGAGCGAATGAGATAAAGAAAGAGATAGACATTTTGGGATGGAGGGTGGAAAAGTTGAGAGAGAATGAGAGGAAGATAGAGTAAGAGAGTGTGAGCTAAAGAAGAGTGAGAGGTAGTGAGAGTGAGGAGAAAGATAGAAGAGAAAGATGGGGGAGGATAGAGAGGAGTGAGACAAATATCAAAAAGGTATAGGACAGCGACAAAGAGAGAGAGAGAGAGAAAGGGAACGAAGCAAGGGAGAGGAGAGATGTTAGAATAGAAGAGAGAAAGGGTGAAAGAAAGAAGAAGAGTGATAGAGTGTGTTTTAGAGAGGGTTTGACATAGGGTGAGTAAAAATAGAGTGAGTAAAGAGGGGGGATGAGAGAGCGATGGATAAAATATGAGGGAATGAGAAAGATTGAGTTAGTGAGTGCAAGAGAAGAGAGAGAGGAGAGAAATAAGGAGAAGGGAAGAAAGAGAGGAAAAAATAGAGTGAAAGAGGCAAGGACAAAGGAGGAGAGAGAGCTGTGTGAGAGATAATAATAAATAATTGGAGAAAGGGGCGAGAGTGAGATGTGAGAACAATTGACAAGGGAGGGATGGAGGGAGAGTAACAGAGAATGTGAGAAATGAGGGAGAGAATGAGTGAATAAAGATAAAGAAGGGTGTTTGTTAGATCAAAGAGAAATAGAGGACGAAGAGAGCGAAAGAGAGAGCAAGAAACAATAAAGAGAGATGAAATAAAGTGAGAGATTGAGCAAGAGAGAGTGAACTAGAAACAGAGGGATAGAGGGATGGAGTATAGGAATTGAAGAGAGAGCAAGAGGAAGAAAGGGAGAGAGAGTGTGAAACAGAAAGGAGACAAAAATGATAAGCAGGGAAGATATAGCAAAAGATGACTAGTGCATGGTAGAGTGTGGGAGATATAGAGGAAGACATGGAGAGAGATGGATGGAGGGTGAGAGAGAGATAGAGGAGAGATATAGAGAGGTAGAGCGAAAAAGAACAAGATAATAAGAGAGAGTGAGATAGAGAACAAAAAATGGAGCTAAGGAGGGTGAGTTAGATAAGGGTGATTTAGAGTGTGAGAGAGCGTATGAGTGTCTGAGATGGAGAGGAAGAGTGAGCTAGTTAAGGGAGACAATGATAGGGCATGATTGAGGGAGTGAGAAAAATAGAGGGAGGGTTTAATAGGGATAAGGAGAGAGAGAAGATGAGAAAGTTGGAGAGAGGGTAAGCCATTGAGAATTTGAAAAATGGAGGTTAAGAGGGAGAGAGGAAGAGACTAGGATGATAGTTAGAGACAAAAGAGTGAGTAAAGAGATGAGAGGGAGTGATGAAAGAGAGCGGGAGAGAGAAAGAGAGGGAAAACAGTGGGAAGGTGAGCATAAAAGAGAAGAAAAGTGATAACTACAAATCTGAAAAGAAATCCAGAGAGGGAGAGATCGAGAAAGAGGGAGAAAAGGAGTGAGAGAGACGAAGAGTGGGAGTGAGAGGAAGGAGAGTGAGAGAGAAGAGAGAGTGAGGGAATATATAGAGAGAGTGAGGGAGAGAGAGGATAGATAACTGATTTCGAGCGAGCGAGAGTAGGAATGAACAAGTAGGAATGTGAGGGGAAGAGTGATAGTGTGTCTGAGAGTGTTAAAGAGAGAGGGAGAGGGAGGGAGGGAAGGAAAGAAGCAAGAGACATGGGGAGAGAGGGAGAGAAAATATAATAGGTGAGAGAGAAGAGAGAGATACATAAGTTTGAGTGTGAGAGAGACTGAACATAAAGTGAGAAAGAGTAAGGGAGGAGAGAGAGAGTAAGAGTAAGAATAAACCACCGCAGAGAAAGAGGAAACAACAAAAGGGAGAGAGTGTGAAAGATAAAAAATGTGAAGAGATTGTGAGGGAATAAAGAGTGTGAAAAAGGGAGAGATTGAGAGAGCAAGGGAGGGATTAAGAAAGAGAGGAACAAGGAGTGTGGGGGAGAGAGAGGGGTTAACGGAGTGAAAGAGGCTGGAGAGTGAGAGAGAGGTGGTGAGGGATAATGTGAGGGTTAAATGCGAGAGATAGAATTAATAGCGAGAGAGAGATAAAGAGAGATGGAATAGAAGGATAGAGAGATGGAGGTGAGCGAGGGAGAAAGAGAGACAGAGGAAGTGAGAGGGTGGTTTAAAAAGAGAGTCAATTCGGGAGAGAGAGACAAAGAGAAAAGAGGCTTCGTGGCAAGATTTAGTAAGATTGTTGGAGCGAGGGTAGAGAGAGGGGAAGAATGGGGAGACACCAGGAAAGAGAGGGAGCAAGAGAGAGGAAAATAGAGAGGGAGATAGCGAGGGAGAGGGACTGAGGGGGAGTAGAGAAGAGAGAGAAAGAGAGAGCGAGGGATGAACACAAGATGAGAGAGAGAGAGAGAAGGATAGAATGAGAGAAAGAGTAAGAGGAAGAGGAAGAAAACAACAAAGCAGAAAGTGTAAAAGAGGGTATAAGACATAAAAGGAAAACAAAGAGAGAGAAAAAGAGAGAGAGGGGGAGAGAAAATAGAGAAGAGGAAAGATAATGAAGAGATAAAGATGGAGCGAGGGAGAGATAAGAGAGAGTGAGCAAGATAGAACAAGATGGTGAGGGAGAGTGAGATCGAGAGCAAGAAATGGAGCTAAAGTGGGTGAGAGGGAGAAATATTGAGAGAGAGGGTGAGAGAGTGTATAAGTTTGTGAGATGGAAAGGGAAGAGTGAGCTAGAAAGGGGAGATGTAGACAGGTGGCATGAATGAGGAAGTAAGAATTGTGAGGGAGAGAGCGAGATTGCTAAGAGAGAAAAAAGATATTAGGAGGGTGCGAAGGAGAGAGATCAAGAGCTACGACGGAGGGAAGTAAAGTGTAAGATGGGGAGAGCAAGAGATGAAAGAGAGAGTGAAGGAGAGATCAAGAAACGAAGCCAAAGTGATTGAGATAAGAGAGATAGAACATGGGAGAATGTATGAGGATGAATAGTGGGAGGGAAGGAATTGAGTGAGAAAGAGAGAGATGTAATAAAGAGAGAGGAGTAGTGAGAAAATTATGCATTGCGAAAAGGAAATAAAGAGGGAAGAGAGACCGAGGGAAGATAGGGAGATTATAAGAATCGAGAGAGAAAGAGAGAGAACAAGAAAGAGGGAGAGGCAGATAGGAAGGGAGGGAGGGAGGGAGAAAGAGAGGGAAAGAGACAAAGTGGGAGAATGGAAGGAAAAAGAGAGAGAGAGAGAGAGAGAAGGGTTATAGGGAGAGAAAAAATGAGATGAAAGAGAGAAATGAGAGCAACAATGAAGAGAGCAAACGAAAGCATAAGATAGAAAAAATAATACAATGCAAGTAAGAGAGTAAAGAAGAGTGAATAATAGAGATGGGGAAAGAGTTGCAACAATGAAGAGAGAGGAAGGAATGCAAGAGACAAAGCAAGTTTGCAGAGAGAGAATGATAGAGATCATGAAATGGAGTACAAGAGGGTAGAGAGGCGAGTGTGTGTGACCGAGTGAGGGAGGGTGGGAAGGGAGAGAGTATATAATTGAGGGAATGATGGAGAGGGACAAGGACAAAAAGAGATAATAGAGATCGGGGAAGGGGAGAGAGGTGAGGGAGGGAAGGAGATGTAGAAGAGAGAGATGGGGAGAGCTAGAGAATGAGAGGGATAGTAAGCTAGAGTAAGAGAGATGTTATAGGAAAAAGGAAAAGACTGAGAACAACAGTAAAGAAAAGAAAGTGAGAGATAGGGGTCGATAGAGGGAGGGAGAGGGTTAGAAGAGGCATGTAGAAAAATGGAGAGAGAAAGAGGGAGAAAGTGAGACATGATGAGCGTGCGAGTGAGTGAGTGTGCGAGGGATATAGACAAAGAAAAATAGATGACAAGAGTGACATATAAAGAGAACAAGAGATAGAAAGGGAGCAATAAAGAATGAATAGAGTGAGCAAGATAAAATGAGGGAGTGAGAGATATTTAAGAGCTATGAGTCGAGAGACGAGAGAGATAGATTTAAACAGAGAGAAAAAGTTCGAGGAAAAATAAAGTAAGAAAATGTGAGGAGGGTGAGAGAGGGAAGGAGAGCAAAAGAATGAGGGAGAGAGAGAGATGAAGATAGCAAGAAAGATCGAGAAAGAGAGGGAAAGATTATGTGAAAGGAGCCGAGAGAGAGAGGTAAGAGGAGGCATGAAAAGAGGAGAGAAAACAAGAGATGGAGGGAGGAAGATGAGAGTTATCGAGGGAGGAAGATAGAGAGGGATCGAGGGATAGAGTTTGTGATGTAGAGAGGGAGAAGAGATGGAGAAAGTGAGAGAAAGAGAGAAGGGGGAGTTTTGTGTGTTTGTTATCAGAGGGATGGAAGCGAGAGAGAGGGAGGTGGAGAGAGATCGGGAGGAGGGGAGATGTGAGGAGAGAAAGGGCTTCAGAAGAAAGAGGAATATAATATAGTAAGTGAGATGGACGCCGAGGAAGAGCAATGAGTGAGAGAGATGGGGAAGGAAGGACGGGGAGACAGAGAGGTGCAGAGCGAGGGAGGGAAAGAGGAAGAGAAAGAGATAAGTGTATGTGTATGTGAGACAAGAGGTGTGTGAGATAGTGAAAGGGTAGAGAGCCAGGGAGGTAGAGAGAGATAGAATGTTGGATAAATGGGTGGAGAGTGTAAGAGGAGAGGAGAATAGAGTAACATGAGAGAGTACGAGAGAGACGAAGAGAAAGAATAAATAATTAGCAAGGGAGAGGGAGGGAGTAAGATTGAGATTGAAATTGAATAAAGGGAGATAGAGACAAAGAAATAGAGACCAAATAGAGAGAAAAGAGAGAGTAGGTGAAGAAAGAGCAGAAGAGAGGGAGGGAGAGAAAAATGAGAGTGTGAGAGAGAAGATAAGGGAAAGGAAGATAGAAGTGAAAGGGGAGTGGAGGAAGGTGTTGTTAGAAAATGATAGTAATGAAGGGTTAGATTGAGAGAGAGCGAGCGAGAGAATACACATATAAATTGGTAGATGGAGAGAGTTAGAGATAGAGCGTGAGATAGAGGGGGAGAGAGAGTAAAATAGTGAGAAAGAAAATAGAGAGCAAGGCAAAGGGAGCGGAGAGATCGAAAGAGAGAGAGAGAGCTTAAGGGATTCGAGATAAAGGAGGTTTGAGAATTATGTGTTTGAGAGAAAGCGAGAGAGGGGGAGGAATGAAGAGTGATGCTGAAAACCGAAGAGAGAGAGATAGGGAGAAAGAGAGAGGAAAAGAGAGCCGGTGAGAGTAATCATGAGGAAAGTGAGAGAGAGGGATAATGTAAGAGTGAGAAAGTGAAGATTAGAAAGGGAGAAAGAAAGTGAAAGAAGAAAATAGAGTGAAGAGAGCGAGGAAAAAGAGAGAAAGAGAGAGTGAGAGAGTGAGACTAATAGAGAGAGATAGAGTGTGTGAGAGAGATCGGATGAGAGAGAGAGGGAAGGAGGGAGTGAAGTGAAATAAAGAGAAAAGCGGGTAGGAGGATGGGAGAGAAATGTTAGATAGAGGTGAAACAGTAAGAATGATATGAAAGTAGCAGAGATAGAGGGAGAGATGAAATGGATCGCAGAGAGAGGAAGGGGGAGAGAAGTATTTACAAAGAGAGGGAGCAATGGAGTGAGAAAGATATATAAATAAAGGGAGAGTACGAGAAGAAAAGTAAGGTAAAAGAGAGTGAGATATATGGAGAGAGGAGAGAGCGAGGGAGGGAGCAAAAGATGGAGGGGGAGAGAGGAAGAGATTTGTGAGGAAAGTGAGAAATAATGAGAGAGAGAAGAGGCAAGAGAGAAATAAAGAGAGCTGAGAGTGGAATGATAAGGAGAGAAGTAGTGAGAGAGGGAGAGCGAGGGAGAGAGACAGAGAGAGAAGAAAATGAGATTAAAGAGAAACAAAGTAGAGCAAAAGACCGAGAAAGAGTTAAAATAGAGAGTATGAGAGAGAGGGTGAGTGCAGAGAAAGAAATAGAAAAGGAGCAAGAGAGACAATGATAAATGGAGCAAGAGAAAGTTAAAGAGGGAGAGCGGGAGAGAGAGTGCAAGAGAAAGAGAGAGTGGAGCAAGTGGGGGAGTACGAGTGAGCGTAAAATCTAAAGAGGTGAGGGATCAAGGAGGGAAGAGAGTGACAAAGCTAGAGAGAAACAAGAAGAAAAGAGAGTGAGGGAAGAGAGGGCAAGAGAGAGAGGAGCTGGCGAGAGAAAAGATCAAAATAAGGGTGTGGGAGGGAGCGAGGAAAGAGAGAGTAATAACAATGAGAGAGAAGGGGGATGAGAGAAGAGAGTGAGTGAACGAGAAGAATGGAGTAAAGTTAGATTCATGTTACATAGAGAGATCAAGAGTGAGTAAAAGATAAAAGGGAGCAAGAGAGCCAGAGATGAGAAAGAAACATAATGGGGAGAGCGAGACATAACAGAAAGGGAGGGAGGGAGAAAGAGAGAGATAGAGGGCAAGAGTAAGGAGAGAGGAAAGGGGGAGATAAAGCGAGAGAGTGAGTGTGGAGAGAGAGAGAGAGCGAGAAAGATTTAAGAGAGATAGGAAGCGAGGGAGGAAGAGAGCAAAATATTGTGAGGAAGATCGAGATGGGGTGAGGAGATTAAGAGAATGTGAAATAAGGAAAGGAGAGAGATTGAAGCATACAGGAGAGAGAGAGTGAGAGATTGAGATACAGGGAAGGGGAGGAAGGTAGCAAAAGGGCGAGAATGAGAGAGAAAGTGTGAGAAAAAATGAGAGAGGATAAATAAAGAAAAGAGAAAGTGAGAGAAGAGGGAGAAAGGTAGAGAGAATGAGTGAGTCCAACATGAGCGAGAGAGGGGTAAATAGGGATAGAGCGAGAAAGAGAGGGAGGAGTTGTTTGAAAGAGGAAGGGATGAGGAGGAAAGAGAGATTTGTGAGAGAAAAGAAGAAAGAAAGTAAGGTCTGGAGAGAAAACCGAGAGAGAGGAAAGATGGGAGAGAAAGAGTGACTAATGAGAGAAGAGAGGGTGATGGCTGAAAGAGCAAGAGAGAGATAAAAAGGGGGCAAAAGAGAGAAAGAAAACAATAAAAAAAGATGAAATAAAGAGAGTGAGAGAGAGAGAGAGGGAGTAAAATGGGGGGGTGATCGAAATGTTAAGCAGGAGGGAGAGAAAGAGAAAGTGAAACAAAATATGTAGAGAAAAGAAACTAGAGATGACAGTTGATCAGGAGGTAGAGAGATGGAGATATGAATGTTATGCTAGATGAGAGAGGGTAAGAGGGCGACAGGGTGAGAAACTAAAATAATGAAAGAGGGAGAGAAGGAGGGAGGAAGAGAGGAGAGAAGGTTGGAGAGAATGAAGGCGATAGAGAGAGTGATAAAAGAGAGAAAGATGAGAAGTGAGATGGAGAGAGGGGAGGGAAAAGATGAGGGAGAGTGAGAGAGATGGAGTGAGAGAAGAGAAAGAGAGAGAAGATAGGGGAAAAAAAAGAAGCCAGAGATAATGAGGCGATAAGAGAGAGTGATAAATGAGAAAAAGAGGAGAAGTGAGATGGAGGAGAGGGGGAGGGAAAGACGAGAGAGTGAGATATAAAGAAGAGAAAGTGAGAGAAGAGGGGAAAAAAGAAAGAAAAAGAGAGAGTGAGGGAGAGCATGAGTGGTAAAAAGAAGGAGAAAGAGAGATAGAGGGAGGCTGTGAGAGAGAAATAGAGAAGAGAAAGTAGAAAAGAGAGCAAATGAGAGAACCGCAGAGAGCTGTAAGAGAAATGAGAGAGGGAACGAGGGATAACATTTATGCAAGAGGAGAGAGAGAGAGAGATAGGGAAAGAGAGAAAGAGAGGGAAGGATGGAGGAATTGAGATAGGGAGGGGAGAGTAAGAGAATGAGTTAAAAGGAGAGCAGGAGAGAGATGGAGAGGGGTTGATGGACAGAGAAGGAGGGAGACTGCGATAAGAGCGTGGGAGGGATTGAGATAGGGAGGGAGAGTAAGAGAATGAGTTAAAAGGAGAGAAGTAGAGGGGGAGATGAAGAGGGAGTGTGGGATAGAGAGGGAGAGAGATTGAGATAGATAGCGTGGGAGGGAGGGTAGCTGACGGAGGGAATGAGGGAGAAAGGACGAGAGAGAGGGTGAGAGAAAGAGATAGGGAGAGCGAGAGAGAAATAGAGAAAAGAGAATGTGCGAGAAAAGAAAGCAAAAGAAAGGTACGAGAGAGAGCGATAAAGAAAAAGAGAGGGGGAGAGAGAGAGGAAGAAAGATAGGGGAGGGATGGATCAATGAGAGGCATCAAGGAGGAAGGGGAGATGCAAGGAGAGAAAATACAAAAAAACAGGATGAATATGAGGAGAGAGAGCAATATGTGAGAGCAATTAAGAGATAGTGTGTGACGGAGTGTGACAAAGAGAGTATGATAGATAGAGGGAGAGGAATAGTGAGTATAGAGAGGGAAGAGGGCGAGATAGAAGAAAGAGCAAAAGAGAGACAAAGAGGGGCAAAAATTAGCATTAAAAAACAAAGAGAGATGAAATAGAGAGTGAGAGAGAGTAAGAGACGGAGTTAAGATAAGGATTAAAGAGTGAGCAAAAGAAGTGAGTGAGAAAGGGTAAGGTATAAATTGAGAGAGAAGAGAGACCTGTGGAAGACGCACGAAAGATAAGTGAGTGAGAGAGAAAGGGTATCGAGGGAAATATGGAAAAAGAGGGAGGGAGAAAAGACATAACTATAAGAGATCGAATTAATGAAAGAGGTAGAGATGGAGGGAGGAAGAGGGTGAGAGATGGTCGGAGAGAAAGAGTGAGCAAAGTGATAAGAGGATAATAAAAGAGAGTAAGAGAGATTTTGTCAAAGAGAGCAAGAAGAGAGCAATATTAAAGAAAAAGTGATAAAGCATAAATAGAGAAAAGAGCGGAAAGCGAGGAAGAGAGAGATGGATGGAGGAGTGAGGGGGATGGAAGAGAGGGAGGGAGAGGACGAGAGAGGGAAGGAAGATGGCGGGTGAGGGAGGAGGAGAGGGATGGAAGAAGGGGATATAGAATGAGATTTTGTGGGAGAGAGCAGGAATGAATTGACGAGACGCGGTCGAGAGGGGTTCGAATTACGAGAGAGCACGAAAGAGATAGAGAGGAAGGGAAGGATGAATGGAGGGGTGAGAGGGAGAGAATGACTGAGAGGAGAGAGAGGAGGAGCTCAATAAGAGAGTGAACATGAGCGAGGAAGAGAGAGAACGAGGAGTATGCGTGAGAGTGAATCTTAAGAGATAGGAAGAGGAAACAAGAAAGTGAGAGTGTGTGAGAGAGAAATAGAGAGAACGTAGGTCGACACAGATGAAAGAGCAGAGAGAGGGAGAGGGTGAGCGAGTGAGTGAGGGAGCAAGAGATAGCACGATAAGGAAAGCGGGAGACAAAGGAGGGTCGAAAGGAGTGAAAGAGGGAGTGCAGGCGAGAGAGCCGCGTGAGGGTCAATGTGAGTGTGAAAAGTGAGAGACAGTGGAGAGAGAGAGAGAAAGACAAAAAGGGTGGAACAAGAGAGTAAGAGAGAAGTTAAGAGGAGTAAGAAAGAGAGATAGAAGGAGTATCAGAGGGTTTAAAGAGAGAGCAAGGAAAGAGATAGAAAGAGAGAGGGAAGGACAAGTAAGGAGAAGAGAGACCTGCGGGAAGATCAAGCAGCAAGAGTGAGTGAGGGGTAAAAGGTGAGGGGAATAGACATTGTTAAGAGAGAGAGGGAGACAAAGAGGGATAATGGTGGGAGAGGGAGGGAGAGATGAGATAAAATGAGTAGGAGGAAGGATGGAGTGAGCGTAATGTAAGAGAAATGAAAGAATGTAGGAGCAATAAAAACTCGTGTAAAAGAGAGTATACGATATAAAAAGAGAATAGTGTGTGAGAAAGGGAGAGACCGAGAGAATATAATAGAGAAGGGATAAAAAGAGTGAGAGAGAAACAAAGCCTATAACAAAGAGTGAGATTGTGAGATGAGAAATCAGAACAAAGAGAAAGAGAGAACGAGAGAGATAAAAGGTTATGGAATAGAGAGAGAGAGAGGGACAAAGTGTGTCACAAAGAGAGAAAAGAGTGTAATGAAAGGTTTAAAGAGAGAGCATTAAAAAGAGAGGAAATAGAGAGCCAGAGAGAGATGGAAAGGGAGAGAGGGAGGTGATGGAGAGAGAGTGTGGAAGAGGAAGATAAAGTGAGTGAGAGAGAGGGGGAGGGACTTAGGGAAGAGCAAGGGAAGAAACAAGAGAGGAGATAGTTTGGGGATGATAGAGACAAAGAGTGAGAGGAGAAAGAGTAAGATAAAGAGAGAGTGTAATTAAGTGAGATAGGAGAGAGGAGAGAGAGAGAAATGTAGGATAAGAGAGGGTGAAGAAAGAGCAAAACAGAAAGAAAGGGAGCAAAATAATGAGAAATGGATAGAGAGTGAGAGATAGGAAGATAAAGAGAGAGGGAAGAGAGAGGGAGCAAGAGAGAGAGAAGTGTGAGAGAAATTAAGAAATAATTAGAGAGAGATGAGAAGAAAGATGTAGAAGAGAGAAAGATTGAAAGAGTAGGAAAGAGGGAGGGAGGAGGGAGGGAGGGAGATAGAAGGAGAAAAAGAGTAGAGTAATGAAGGAAAAGAAAGAGCGACATAAGAGAGATGATCGAGCAACAATGCAATAATTAAGGGTGGAAAATGAGTGAGAGAGAGAGTGTAGATCAAGGAGAGATGGAGAGTGCGAAAGAGAGAAGAGAGATGGGTAGAGAGATGGGTGGATGGGGAGGGAGAGAAAGTGAGAGGATATATATATAGGAAGAGATAGATAAAGGGAGGGAGGTAAGAGAGAGCATGATAAGTAGAGAGAGTGAGAGAAAGTACGAGAATGGGGGGTGGAGAGAGAAATGCATAAAGGTGAGGGAGAGAGGAGAGAGAAAAAGGAGGAGGGACGGAGGGGAGAGGAGATGAATGAGGTAGATGAGTGGGAAGATAGAGGCAGGGAGAGAAAGATAAAGAAAGAAAGAAGAGAGGGAGGGAGATTACCGAATGTATGAGTGGGGGCATAAAGAGAGAAAGAATGAGAGAATGATAAGACCGAGAGGGAACAAATGTATGAGAGGGAGTTGGTGAGGGATTAAAGGAAGAAGAGAGAGGGAGGGAGAGAGATAGAGAGAATGAAAGAGGGTGGGATGGAATCAAGAGCGAGGGAGGAGAGCCAGAGGGAAAGCGGAGAGAGTACGAGAGAGAGAGAGAGAGAGAGAGGAAGGAGGAAGGGAGAGAACAGAGAATGAGAGAGTGGAGGGAAGAGGAAGATAAAGAGAGAAGAGTAAGAGTGAAGGTGACGTAGAATAATCATTGATCGAGAGATATGAAATATAAAGGAAGAGAGAATAAAGATCAGAAAGAGATAAATAGAGGGAGTAAGTGTGAGAGTGGGGCAAGAGAGAGTAAGGGAAAGGAGCAAGAGAGGAATGATTAGTGAGTAAGAGAGAGTTAGGGAAGGAGGGTGTCGAGAGAGAGGGAGAGAAAAAGGGTGAGAGAGCATGTAGGAAAGTGACAAGAGGGTGAGGGAGTAGGAGTGAGAGTGAAATGGTAGAGAGTGAAGAGCCAAGAAGGGAGAGGAGACAAGAGAAAGAACATAGAATGAAGGAGAGCAGGGTAAGAGAGGGTAAGAGAGAGGAACTAGTGAGAGAACAGATAATGAAATAAGGAGGGAGGGAAGTAATAAAAAATAAGAGAGAAGAGGCGAGAAAGAAAAGAGATAGAGAATGAGAAGAAGGTAGAGAGAGATTGAGTGATGGATTTAGGTAGATAATGAGTGAGAAAAGAGAGGAAGACTGAGTAAGAGAGCGAGAGGGAGAATACATAATAGGGAGGATAGACAAGAGAAAGGAAGAGATGTAGAAAAAGAGAGGAGGGAAGAGTCAAAAGAGAGAAAAGATAGCAAGAGAGGAGAGACAAACAAAATAGAGTGTAAGAGATATAGTAAGAAAGCGAGAGAGTGAGAAAGAGAGATCGATGGCAAGAGTAAGGGAGATAGAGGGAGAGAGCGAGTGAGAGAGGGAGAGAGGGAGAGAGAGAGCATGAAAGATTTAAGAGGGAGAGAGAGGGAAAGATATGGAGTAAAATGGAGATAGAGGCGAGATTAAGAGGATTGAGAAAGAGAGTTGGAGAGAGACATATATTGAGATAGCGAAAGTGGTAAAGGTGAAGCGGGAGGGAGAGTCGGTTCGGGAAGGACGAGGGAGAATGAGAGAGAAATACAGAGAAGAGAAAGTGAGGAGAAGTGAGGTCACGAGAGAGGAATGGGAGAGTGCGATGGAGAAAATGAGAGAGGAGGTGACTGAGTGGGTGAGTGCAAGAGGAGAGAGAGAATATAGAGATAGGAGAAAGTGAGAACGAGAGGCAAGGATGGAGTGAAAGAGGGAGGGAGAAAAGAGAGAGAGAGATGTGTGAGAGAACCTAAGAAATAATGAGATGGGGATGAGGAGCGAGAGTGAGATGAGAGTGATCGAGAGAGGGAGGGAGGGAGACTACGAGAGAGAGATACGAGGGATGAGGGATATAGGTCAGTGGGAGTAAACATGAGAAGAGAGGGTGATGTAACAAAAAGCACAAGAGAGACGACAGAGAGAGGGCAAGAGGGAGCAAGCAAACAATAAAGAGAGATGAAATATGCAGAGGAGAGGAGACCGCAGAGGAGGAACTAGGAACAGAACAGAGGAGGGACCGATTGGGTGGATCGAGGAGAGAGCAGGAGGAAGAAGGGTGTGAGAGCAAGACAAAAATAAAGAGAAAAGGGAGACTCAATGAAGATCGATAAAAAGACAGCCAAAGGGAGGGGCGGGAGAGACAAGTGAGACATGTAGAGAGATAGAGGGTGAGAGATAGAGAGAGGGATGGAGAAAGATTCTAAGTGATGTTGGAGAGAAAGAGTGAAAAAATGATAAGAGAGAGTGTGTGAGAGAGAAAGACAGAGGGAGAGAGCAAAAGAGAAAGAAAATGTGATAAGACATAAATAGAAATGATGAGAGAGGGAGAGGTGAAAAGAGAGAGAAAGAGAGAGAATGTGAGAGAGATTGATGCGTGGGCGTGAGAGCGGAAGATAGAGTGGAAGAGAAGAAAGATTAAGGAAAGATCTACTAAAGAGAGTGAGAAAGAGGGAGAGAGAGGGGGAAGAGAATGAGATTTTGTGGGAGTGAGAGTGGGGATGAACTAGTGCGAGCGAGGGAGAGAGATAGTAAACCGAGTGAGAGAAAGAGAGAGTCGGAGAGAGAGGGAGAAAGGGAGGGAAGCGAGAGACAAGGAGAGAGGGTTAGAAAGAATGGGAGAAGAGAGAGAGGAGAGAACATAAGTGAGAGATGGAATAAAGAGTGAGAGAGAGATGAAGGTAGTTAGGGAAAAGAAATATAAGAGAAAGTGAGAGGATCTATGAGAGAGTAGGAAAGAGAGCGAGGGAGAATGAATGGAAGAGAGTAAGAAAGAATCTATGGGAGAGAAGAGTAAGAGTAAGTGAACTGTAGCATGGTGAGAGAGAGGGAACATCACTCATTTGTGCTCTCTTTAGGTCTCCCATATGTAGATAACTCTTCTTTCTCCCTCTCTTTCCCTCTCTGTCCATATCTCCATTTATATCTCCTCTCTTTACCTCTCACTTACTATCTTTCACTCTATATTCCTGCGTCTCTCTTTCTCTTTCTCTATTACCGCTCTCTACCCTCTCTCCTTCCCACTCACTCTTCAATCCCTAACTCTCACTCTATACTTTATCTTTATTTGTTGCTCATTTGCCTTTCTTCCCCTCTATGTCTCTCTCGCACTTTCCGCTTCCCTCTCTTTTCTCGCGTTACTCACACTTTCTCTCTCTATTTCTCATTCTCTCTCCCTCACACGTTCTTTCGAATGATATCATATCTTGCTCCCTCGACCTCATATCCATCTCATTATTTATTATTTTCTCTCATGTCTCTTCGATTGTTGTCATCTCCCTTTCCTCCTCAATCTCTCCCCTTTCAATCCCTCCTTCCCTCTCTTCTCCCTCTCTCCCTATCTCACCCTCCCTCTCTCTCTCGCGCTCACTCAATCACTCACTCTCCCTCCCTCTCGTTTTCTTCACTCGTTTAATTCCCTCTCGCTTGCTGTATCTTCTCTCAATTTCACTTTTTGTTATTCTCTCTCCTTCCTCTCTTTCTCTCTCATCTCTCTTTCTCTCTCATTCCATACCTTCGCTACCATCCTTCTCACTCTCTATCTCACTTTCTCTCCTTCTCCCCCAACTTTCCTCTCCATCCTCCTATCCCACTTTAACTTCCCCCCTCTTTCTTTCTCCCACCCCTCACCTTTCCCACCCCCTCACCTACTTTTTCTAGCCCCCACCACTCTTCTTCTCTTTGCCATGCTTTCTCACTCTCTCTTTTTCTCTATTTTTCTCTTTATTCCCCTTGCTCTCCATACGCCCCTCCCTACTATTCTTTCAACCTCATATCTTCTCATTTTTACTTCTCTGGGCTCTCTTAGTTCCGCTCATTGCTCTCTGTCTCTCTTCCTCGCTTCTACACTTTTTCTTGGTTTTCTTCGTCCCTCTCTCCATTTTGTCTTTCTCCTATCTCCTCTCACTCCTCTCCCACACTCTCTCCTTCTCACTCTACCTCCCTCTCTCTTTCTTTTTAGACCTTTCTTATAATCTTTATATATAATCTCTCCCTCTCAAAATATCTCTCTGCTCTACTTATTTTTCTCTACTCTTTCACTTATTATAATCCTCTCTTATTCATATCTCTCTCTTACTTTTACTATGATGGTCTCTCATGTCTCTCTACTTTTGCTACCTCTCGGCTTTCTTTTACTCCATCTCACTTCTCTCTTACCTCAAAATCTTTTCCTTTTCCTCTTTCTCTCCTTCTCTCTATTAAATTTCACTCTCACTTCGTTTGCTCTCTTTCTCATCCCCTGTTGTCTGTCTCTCTCTCTCAATCTCTCTCCCCCTGCTCTACCTCTCTATCACCGTCTCCCACTTTCTATCATTCCCTTCTCTCCCAATTTATCTCTCACTTACTCTCTCCTTCTATCACTCCTTCCCTCACTTCAACTTAGCTCACTCGCTTCTCTCTTTCTCACTTTTTGTTATCTCTCTCTCACTTAGTCTCTTATACTCGCCGCTCCATCTTCTATTATTTCTCTTCGTCCATCCTCCCACTCACTCCTCTCTCTCCTCGCCTAACCTCCCATTCTCGCTTACACTTTCCTCTTCATTCTCTTTAACACAATTTCTCCCTCTCTCCTTTTATAACTCCCCTTTCTAACTTTTTATCATCCATTTAGTGCTCTCCCTCTCTCTCCCCTACTCACTCACTTTCTCATGCTTAACACTCTTTATTTCTCTCTCCACTATCTCTCCTCTCTGCCTCCCCTCTCATCTTCAATCTTTCTCATGAACTCTCTTTACTCCCTCCATTTATTCTCTTATCACTCATGCTCTCTCTTACACTTTCTATTAAATCTCTCTTTCTCAGTCTTTTGCTCTCTTACGTTACCTTTATTCTCTCTTCTCTTAATCTATCCCTTGCTCTCTCTAGCTCTCCCTATCTCCCATTCTCTCTCTCCCCATCCCCCACTTCCTCTATCAGCTCTATCCCTCCCCAATGTCCGGGATGCAGAGAGAAAGAGAGAGATGAGAAATAAGAATGGAGAGAAGAAGGGACAAAGAGAGAGAGAGAAATAAATATAAGAGAAAAGCGAGAAGATGCTTGTTAAATAACAGAAAGAGAAAGCAAATAAATGTGGAGAAAGAGAGAGGAAGGGAGCAAAGTAGGAAGAGAGTGAGAGAGATAAAGGAAGATAAGGTGAGTGAGGGAAGAATTAGAGAGAGTGAGTGAGAAAGTGAGAGTGAGCAAGAGAGAGAGTGAGAGAGAGCGATGAAGAGTGAGAAGAGAAAGAGGGAGAGCTGGAGGTAAGTGGAGAGAGCTCGAGAGAGAGGAGGAAGGGAGGAATGTGAGAAAAATAAAGAAAGAGAGGGGGATGTAGAAGAGAAAAGGGAAGAGTAAGAGAGAAGGTGTAAGAGAATAAAGAGTGAGAGCAAGATGGATGATAGAAATTGAAGAGAATGTAGAGATTGTGTAAGAGATAAAGAGAGGGAGAAGAATGAGAGGAAGCAACAGTGAGTGGAAGAGTAAGAGAATGAGCAAGAGAGAGGATGATGGGCAAGAGGAGATGGGGAGGGGGGAGAGTGAAAGGGTGAGAGGGACAGAGAGAGAGAGAAGAGAATGAGAGTAAGAGGCGAGTGAAATTAAAGAGAGTAGGAGCCAAGAAGAGGGAGAGAGATGCAGAGAATAAAATAGAGAGCAAAATAAGGGAGGGAGGAAAAGTAACAGATAATAAGAGAGAAGAGTGGGTAGAGAAAGAAAGAGATAGAGAATGATAGGAAGAGAGAGAGAGTGAGAGAGAAACATGTTAAAGAGTGAGAGACATAGTGAGAAAGGAAGAGAGAGAGAAAAAGAGATACAGAAAGAGTAAAAGAGTGAGAAGAGGCTAAGAGATAGTAAAGGTGCTAAAGAGAGAAAAAGAATAGAGTGATAGACATAGCAAGAAGGGAGAGAGGAAAGAGAGATGAGGGCAAGAGTGGGGGAGAGAGTCGAATGGGGGACAAGAGGGAGAGAGGAGAGATCAAATACATTATGGGTGAGAGAGAGCATGAAAGATTTTAGAGGAAGAGATAGGAAGTGAGAGAGGAAATGATATTGATCAAGATGGAGATAGAGAGCAAGAGGTTAGTGAATGGAGAGGGGGATAAAGAGGGAGAGAGATTGAGATAGAGAGAGTGGGAGGGTAAGTGGGATGGAGAGAGGGGAAAGAAAGAATGAGGGAGAGTAAGAGAGATAAGGGAAGAAGAAAAAGTGAGAGAAGAGGGGTAAAAACAAAGAAAACGAGAGAGCCAGGGAAGACATGAGTGGTAAAAAGTGAAAGAGATAGAGACAAGCAGATACGCCTCTCACTCTTCCATTTCACCCCCTCTCTCTCCCACTAAGCTCATTCTCTGCCCCTCTCTCCATCTCTCTCACTCTACCTCTATTTCCTTCTTCACCTTCTCTTCTCTCGCAGTCTCTCTTCCTCTCTCACACACTCTCTATTGCTCTCTTTCATACTCTCTTATCATTTACTCACTCTTCTCTCCAACCATCTATCACTCTCTTCCTCCCTCCCTCTCTCCCTCTTTCAATTATTCAGTATTTCTCTCTCTCCCCCTCTCGCCCTCACTCCCTCCCTCTCCATATCTCACTCTATATCTTTCTCTGCCTCTCACTCACTATCTTTTGCTCTATCTTCCCTATGTCTCTCTTCTCTATCTATTTCTATCTTACACTCTCTCCCTCCTGCTCCCTCTTCAATCTTTATCTTCGCTCTCTGTCTTGCTCTCTGTCTATCAATTTCATTTCTCTTTGTTGTTTATTTTCTCACTTTTTCCCTCGCTCCGTCTCTATCTTGCTCTTTCTTCTATCTCCCTCTCTTCTCACACTTTACTTACTCTTTCTCTCCTTCTATATCTCATTCTTTCTCTCACCCTCCCTTCCTCACATATCTCTCAACTCTCACACTATCTCTCATTCATTATCTTACTATACTTGTCATGACTCCTCTCTCTCTCTCCTCTCACTCTCTCTTCCTCCATCCCCTACCTCTCTTGCTCTCTCACTCTCTACCCTCTCACATTCAAAGGTTATTCTCTCTTTCTATCCCTCCCATGCACTTTCTCTCAACCTTTCCATTTATCTCTCTCACTCTGTCTCTCACATTTTCTCGTCTTCACCCTCCCTCTCACTTACTCCCTCTTGCTCTATCTTTCCCCACTCACTTCTCTCTCTATTTCTCTCTCTTTCTCTCTCCTTCCATCACTCTCTCTCACTTAAATCTCTCTCACTCCCTCTCTCTGTTTCACACTTATTGTATGTCTTACTTTGTATTTTGTTGGCCTCTCTTCTCTGCTTTTTTTTTCACACACTATCTCTCACAAGCTGTCTCTCTTACTCCATCTCTTGCTTTCATTCACTCCCTTTCAATTCCCTACTATATGTTCTGTCTTCCTTTCTCTCTCTATTAAATTCACTCTCACTCTTATTCCCTCACTTTCTCAACCTCTTTACTCTCTCTCTCTCTCTCTCTCTCTCTCTCTCTCTCTCGCTCAATATGCCCCTCACTCTACCTCTCTATCTATATCGCCCTCTTTTTTCACTCTCTTTCTCCAATTTCTCTCTTACAGTCTCTCTCCTTCGTTCGCTCCCTCACTCTTCAATTTAGCTCAATCCCTTCTTCGCTTTCTCACTCTTTGTTATTTCTCACTTACTTACTCTCTGTACTGTTGCTCCCTCCTCTGTCACTATTTCTTTTTGACCATCCTCCCACCCTATCTCTTCTCTCTCACCTCCTTCTCTCTCTCTCTAATTCATGATTTCCTAAATCCCTCTCTTTCCCTCTCACAATTCCTCTCCCGCTCCCTCTCTCCCACTCTCTCTCTCTCTCTACATCCTCTCTCTCGTTCTTTATCATCCCTTATTTTGCTCTTCCTCTCTCTCCCTTGTGACTCACTCCCTCTTGCTCTATTTACAAACACTCTATTTCTCTAACACTCTCTCCCTCTCTTTCTCTCTATATCTCTCTAATTCTTTCTCTTACCACTCATGCTTTCTCTCTCTCAATCTCTATTATTTCTCTCTTTCTTGATCTTTTGCTCTCTCTTATGTTGCTCTTTATTCTCTCTTTCTCTCTCTATCCCTACACTCTCTCTCACTCTCCCTCTCTCCCTACTTCTCTCTCTTTAAATCCCTCCCTTAGCTCTCTCTCTGCCTTTTGTCTCTCTCACTATTCCTCGCCTTCTCTCACACATCTCTTCCTCTCTCTACCTGCCTCTTTCACTCCCTCCCTCCCTCCTCTTCTCTCCATTTATCTCACTCTCTTTACCATACTCGTCTTCTTACTTTCTTCAAATGTATTTATATATATCTCTACTACCTCGCCCACTCCTCCCTCTCTTCATCTCTCACTTCTCTCCTGCTTCCTTACTTTCTCTAATCCCTTTTATTTATTCTTCTATCATTTTTCATCGCTTTTTCATTGTTTCTCACTTTATTTCTTTCTCCCTCTCCCACCCCCTCTCCCTCTCCCTCTCTTCCTCTCTGTTGGCCACACTCTCTCCCTCCCTCATTTTCTCCCTCTCTCTCTCTCAAAC